>OY728147.1:515650870-518150870 GCA_963277665.1 Viscum album
GGTAATTTACTTTTTTATTCTTAGTAAATAAATAATGTAAAGCCTTGAAAATTCTAAAAGAGCATCTTTTTTCGACAACATGTATAACACGCAACATCAAACATAAAGTGGAATATAACCTCTAGAGACATTATGGTATATTTAATTTTTGAAATTAATGGAATATAATATATACCATTCAATGAATGAAATGCATAGTTATATATCTTCCCACACGACAATGGGTTTCTTCGATAGCATGTATTACACAAAAGACCAAAATTTACGGAACAACAATATATTATTAAAATATTATTATTTAATATAAAAAATACTAGCAATTAAATTAGAGGTTATTAATAAAACTTAATATTCAAGGAAAATATATGGTTTACAAAATTCTAAAATGAATTAATTTTTTACCACTTAATTAGAAATGAATATAAAACCAATTAATTATAAATAAAATGTTTTTATGCTTGTAAAGATGTTTTATGCTAATAAAATAAATTAATTACTATTATAGAGAATATTAAAAAAATTTATATATTATATATTCAATAAAATACTTTTGAAATCCATCCAATATATTTAATAAGCATAAGATAATAAAAAACTCAATATTACACATAAAAAGACATATTTTTATATATGTAGTTTTGTCGCCTATTAATGGCACACATATTTTACATATAAATTTTAGAAATGTGCTAAATTTAATATGAAAAAATCAACTTCATTTTTGAAATTGGAACATAAAATTTATTTTACTTTGAATTTTTGGTGTTTCTCTGTGAAGATTTATTTTTTGATGAATAGTGAAAATACTGAATTTTAATTGAAAACATTTTTTGTGTAAATACTATATAGTGTCAAATTATATTTTTTTATGGTTTTATCATATAATTATTTCAATAATGTGTTAATTAATACAATTTATTTAATTTTAATCAATTTCACATTGATATTTTAAATAAAAAAACATTTCAATCTTTTAAACATTTTTACTTTAAAAACCCGCTCTCTCTTCTCATTTGTCGATTGAAATTAATTTTTACCAATCCTATTATTGGAATTTCAAAAAATTGATTCCATATTTGGAATAATAAAAATACATATGGTCAATTAAGTTTGAATTAGTTCACTAAAAAAATTAGTGATTGCATTAACAATTAAAAGCATCTATTAAGGTAAAATTAATCTTCACAAGGGGATAAACCTTAAACTTATGTGACAAAATGACCTAGAAACATATCAAAAACCTATTTTCATTCCATATTTATAAAATAATCTTCCTTTTAAAAATTTAGATCATTATTGGAGTCAAATAATGTATATTATACCTCACAATATTGTTTACATTTTTATATTTACAAGAATTCCACTCCTCCTCCACTATAAAAAGACAGTCACCCCTCCCTCTAATTCACACATCTAAATCAATTTGGATCATCCAAAAATTGACCAAATAATCATTAAAAATTCCTATCATCATCCTTCAAGACATATTGTTGAATAAATACATCCATGGATTGATTTTCTAATTAATCAAAATGAGTTACCCAAAGAAGAGGTAAGGTTCTTCAATGAGCAATTTAGATTTTATTTCATTATCCACCCATTCAATGTGTCTTATATCTTAATTATATAACATAATTAAAATCATCAATGTAATTAAATTTTTTTTATATTAAGGTAATTACTTTAATATTCATGAAATTCCATAAAATTGGATGCACAGTCATCATTCATGTGAAAGATATACTACATTCTCACGAACCGATGTCATTCGTTCTTACATTAAAAACATTCATGGTTGGAAATAATGATCTATTTAAATTTAATATTATATATATATACAATATTTGTATTTAATTTTTATTCTGTAATTCTTATATAACACATACCATCATGCTTTCCATTTTTTGGGAATACGATAACATCGTTTGGGGACCTGTGGACTACCGCCTCCTCAAAGTGACGTGATTTGTTCCCACTTTACATGAAATATATAAAGTATGGTTTAAATAAAAAATACGTGATATATATGAAATAAATATTATATATTAATTAAAAAATAAATATATCTCTTTCACATTTCATTCATTCAATACGATAAGAAAATGAAATCTGCATTCATGTGTACGTATGACCTACCGTCTCCATGAATAGTGTATTTTATTTCCTATATCCAAATTTTATGGATAACAACAAAATCATATATAATTAATATATATGATAATTAAATTAATTTTTACATTCTTGAGATGATGAAATCAAGATCTAAATAATAGGAAAAAAATGATACAAGTAATAACATACTCGATAAACATGGAAATTAACACCTCAAATAGTTAAAATAACGAACGATTACAATGAAATTGTTTGTAAGATATTATAATAAGATAAAATATTATATAATAAATATTATTATGGTCATAGATAAGATATTAACATTATTAGGACTATTATATTGCATGTTAAATGTTGTTTGACTAAAAGAAGCATAATGTAATGGAATTTAATCTCACTTTTTACATCTGTGAGATAAATGTCATATTCATAAATTACTTATCTTATTTGGTGTATCTAATGAACATTTTGATATATAATATCATGAAATATTTTATATTCATTTTATATAAATTTTTTATTTGATTATTATTACATTTTGGGTTTTTGATTCAGATGTTACCATATATGTAAAGGGGATTTCTATTCTTACTTTTATTTTTCAGTAAGACATATGAAATATTCACGTGTTGTTTCTTTTATATAGAATATATTAATGAAAATATAATAATTAATGTCATGAATAATTAATTTTTCTTTGTATTGTGAGTTTTAATTTGAATTATTTCATCTAAGGGGATTTAAACTTAATGTTACCAAGTTGTAATGAAATTTCATAACTCAATTCCTTTTTATTAGGTTATATTACTTCCAAATTGTCGTTAATATCTCATGAACTTTTTTTATAATTAAATAGATTATATATTGATGTATTTAAACTTATTTTATGTGTATTTATAGTTGATATACACAATAAAATCATTGATTAATTCTCACTTCCAAATTATTTTCATTCTAATTTTTTTTTCACATTTTAAATATAATTAAGAATATTTATTTCTGAATTTAAATTAAAGTTAATTGTATAAAAAAATAATTTTATTCCCCTATAGTAATTCATGATATTTTTTAATCAATAGTATAATTTTCCAACTCTTTGGAACATAAAAGTTTTTTTTTTCAGAAAACCATACTCTATTTCTCTCTTCAATCATAGTTATATTTTATCCTAACTCTATGTTAATAAAAATTCATTCAAAAAATATTATATCCTTTTTAAAAATGATTTATTAAAAATAATTTTATTCCATTTTCCTTTTATGAAATATTCTTGTCCCTTTTCAAATAAGTCAATTTTCTAAACTTTTCCCGTATAAAAGGAATGTTCTTTTTACGTTGTACGAAATTTATCATCATAAATTCCATGAATATTCCGTTGAAATTTTGAAAATATATTTTTGATGAAAATGATTTTAAAATAGATTTTCAAAGAATAATATTTTTCAATTTTTTTTTCAAATTTAAAAGGATATTTCCCCCAATAGTGTTTTTAAAAGACCCTTTTAAAGTATTAATTTTCATTAATGACAATAACACTTTATTTTTAGTCCACATTGGATATGTTGTATTCATACAATCCTATTTATTCCTCTGGATGGTTTATGATTAATTTGGACAGGTATAATACTAAAATTCTTTTCTGTGATTCGTTTTTTAGCCGGTTTAAATATTCAATTACTATTGATCATTGAATATTAAATTTTCCACAAATATACCTATAATTTATCATAAATATAAATATTTACAAAACCATATACCATTTTTACATAAAATGTGTACTTTTAATGTTATTTTATATATGGGTAAATACTGATAAATACTTCTCTTTTAGTCAATGTGGATATTTTATAAGTAACATTTTTCATTAATTAACACAATTATTCGATATATGAGGAATAATTTGGATAGGTACAACATGAGTGTGGCCTGGTAATTGATAGCCCATCGATGCAACTATAGTCTAATGGGGTGATTCATTTGGATAGCCTTAGTGGATTTTTCACTTAGTATGTTTTAAACTATCTTATGAAAGGTATTAACGGTAACTATATCATGTACATGGTACTTAATTTTTTTTTTCAGAAGACCCGACTCCATTTTTCTCTTCAGTGAGAGTTTTATTTTATCCTAACCAAATTTTAATAAAAATGTTTTCAAAATATATTTTAACCATTTTAAAAATGATTTATTAAAAATAATTTTACTCCATTTTCATTTTTTGAAATATTATTGTCCCTTTTCAAATAAGGTAATTTTCTAAACTTTTCCCGTGTAAAAGGAATGTTCGTTTTATTTTTTAAGAAATTAATCTCCATCATTTCTTTGAGTATTCCATTTAAATTTTGAAAATATATTTTTAAATAAAATTATTTTAAAATTGACTTTTAACGAATAATATTTTTCATTTTTTTCAAATTTTAAAGGATATTTTCCCCAGGAGTGTTTTTAAAAGACCCTTTTATAGTATTCATTTTCATTAACTAAAATAAAACCATTATTTTTAGTCCACAGGGGATATTTTGTATTCATACCATCCTAATTATTCTTCTGGGTGGTTTATGATTAATTTGGAAAAGGATAATACTGAAATTCCGTTCCGTGATTTGTTTTTTAGCCAGTTGAAATAATCAATTTCAATTGATAATTGAAAATTAAATTTACAACCAATATCTCTATGATTTATCATAAATATAAATATTTACATAACCATATACCATTTTTACATAAAATGTCTACTTTGAATGTTATTAGATATATGTGTAAATACTGGTAAATCCTTCTCTTTTAGCCAATGTGGATATTTTATAAGTAACATTTTTTAGAAATTTAAAAAAATCATTCGATATATGAGGAATGATTTGGATAGGTACAACATGAGTGTGGTCTGGTAATAGATATCCCATCAATGTAACTATAGTCTATGGGGGAGAGTCATTTGTATAGCCTTAGTGGGGTTTTCACCTAGTATGTTTTAAACTATCTTATAAAAAGTATTAACAGTAACTATATCATGTACATAGGAAAAATGATGTCCAATAATTAAGATCTTCTTTCATTCAGATTCAGTTATTATTTATCCATGAGATAATCAATTTGACATTATCTATAGATTCATTTTGATTATAATTTTAATTTTTATATGGAATGTGTATTCAGTTATTCATCATTCCATATTGATTAAGCCTTATCCAATTATTTTAACAGAATGTGTTTCCAGTTATTTACAATGAAAAATTTTATATTACCTTCCTTAAAATTTTGTTGATTATATGGCATGTGTTTTCAATTATTACCCTTCTATATGGATTATGCTCATTGATCCAAAATAGAATCCCTTGTATTTTACATTTACTAAGAATTTGAGCACATGATTATTTTCTTCCATTTCCAATGAATAAAATAATTTTACTAAGTGATTTATCCAATAGTATTATTATTAGGAATAAATTTATTCTCAAAATAAAAAACATTATGTTGTAACTAGCTCATTTAGTTGTAATTTAAGATTCCTATATGTATCTAGTTTCTCAAGACTACTCAACCCTTTGTACCTTTTTGTATTTTATTACCTGTAATCATAATAATAAAATGGAATTAGATAGAATCTCCATGCTTATTGGGTTGGTTATCTATAATTAATTATCTTAAAAGGTTTGAAAATGCTTAGGTAAGAATTATTTAATTAATTGAAAATCAATTAAATATTATTAAAATATTAAAATAAATATAATTTGATATAATTAATATGATCAATGAATATTAGATGTTAAATATACATGTTATGGATGTAATAAACTATTTGGTAGAAAATATAAGTATTATATTGGTATTATTAATGTCAAAGTAATGAATAGTCTATAAAATGTGACATTATAAATATTTTATAGTGAATAACATTTTATTAAGACATATAAAATGTATAAAAATAATAAATTCAGAATGATTATTTAGATAAATTTTAAAATTTTTTCAATAATCAAATTATTTGTCTGTTTTCAATTTATATTAACAACATTGACTCTCAATGTGTAAAATTCAATATTGTCACATCATGATTTAAAGGGATTAAATATGGGTTAAAACTAAATGATAAGGTTATGAAAGTGAAATAAACCCATCCAAAAATTATTTTACAATATGATTTAGAATGATAATCATTTTATATAAAAAATAACTCACTTTGGAGACTTTTTTAATTTAAAACTAATTTATATTAATTTAATATTTTTGTTAATTGAAGAGTACAGTTCCCCGATACGATAAAAGGAAACCACCTTTTCTTTGTTATTCAAAATTATAAACCCATTTTTTCAAATATATCTTCAAATAAATTACTAAAACCCATAGATACTTTATGTATCCGTATATTAGAAAACAAATAAAACCTTAGTGGTATCACAGTTTTAAGAATAAGAGTTTTTTTGATGAATATGTATCATTTTTAATCAAGCGTCCTTGTTTTATTTCATCTTCCACATCCTTCAAATTTTATTAAACCCTGATAAAATAATAAATTAAGTACCCACCATATAATTAGATGTTTTATGTTAGTTTCATGAACTAAATATATCCCCACTTCCATCTAATGGGAAAAGAATTAATCATTCATGTTTATGACAAACTACATCCTTGCAAACCGATTTAATTTATCTTCCATAACCATATCTCAATACCTGGTAAAATTATGTTATTAATGTTTAGATAAACTTTTAATCACATATTTATAATTATTTAAAGTTAATATTTCAATTAAATTTTTACATTTCCATGCACCTTAAAATGATAAATTCATTTGTGAGTAAGTGTGGACTACCACCTCTAGAAAGCAATGAGATTTTTTCATCACCATATCATATGAAGGAAATATATAAGAATATTTTAATAATTAATATAATTTTTATGATATTGTTATTATTAAATAATGATAAAATAATAATAACATTTTCCCTACAATTATCATTTTAGAATAAAAATTATATTCTTGCATACGTACGCCTTACCGTTTCTATGATTATAAAAAGTTCATTTTTTAAACCATAACTAATGATTTCATTTAATGGAATAATTGATTTATAAAAATTATAATTAGGTTTTCAATATTATTCTTTAGATTAAGGATGAATACCTCTTTTACCATAGTCAACTTATTGAATGCATTTTTCACATATGTATAAAATATCATCAAAACCTCTGATATGAACATAAACAAATAATTAATTGTGTATACCATTGAAATGAATGATATAAAAGGAATAATGTGAATTAAAAAGTTTATAAAACAATTATAAATTAACCTAATTTTATTATTTAGGAAAATAAATAAAGTATATTATTATTCAGACTCAGGGTAAGGGACTCTTTAACTAAAAAAACATTTTTTAAATATTTTAATGATTTATTTTTTAAATATATATCTTTAATTTAGATGATTTTAATATGATTTACATAAATGTATTATTTTGGAATTTTTTCTGAAAAGGGTATTTTTTATTCTACTCTAATTTAATCAAAAAATGATTTTATTAATGGATTATGTAAGGGTCCTTCTTTTTAAAAATAATCTTATAAAAGTTTGTTTTTACAAAATTAAAAAAAAATGTTTTTATAAAATAAATGGAATGATCATATTTTCTTTCTTTTACGATTCCATAAAATTATGATGATTTCCTAATATGATAAAATAGTTAATTTATTATAAAATATTTTCCTTTGCATGTATGTAGTTTTCTTTTAAAATAAGCGATTTCTATAAGGAATGTTTTTAGGATGAAGGATATAATGATTTATATTTATATAATAGTTCTTGGAAATTTTTTATAATATCACATTGTTTCCTGATAAACCACGGATGAGTGGTTACATTATTATCCAATTAAAATTGGTTCCATGATTATACAAAGATGTGTGGATACATTATAACTTCCAATGCATTGGGTACTCCAGAGATGGAGGTTAACCATATTTATTACATCATTTTTATTAGTGGTGAGAAAAATTATGTCCTTATATACCTACAAAAATTTTATATATTTTTTAATATGAATTCATGGAAATAATTTGATTTTATAAATTTATTATAATGATCTTTTTGAAAAATATAATGCCCTCTTTGGGGTAAAAATGTATGTTTTAAGAAAGAGTTTTTATGAGCATTCACTGAAAGAATAGTTTCATATCTTTTATATCCTTTATTTTGATTTTTATTCTCATCCCATGTTTTAGGGTTTTTTCGTAGTGTTTAAGTGAGAGTAGGGAAAATGATGTCATTAAGAAGGTTTTTGAATATTTTTCATGTAAATTAATCATTTTGTATTCTAATGTATTTTGTTTATGGAAAAAATAGTTACTGTGAAGTAGTTTCTACATGTAATTTATATGTTTACTTTGTAAGAATTTTTCCTAATTATCTAAATCTATAAAACTAAAACATCATTAGGAATTAAATGAATTGAATTATAGTCTAAATTAACTAGAATATGTAATATTTAATGATTGATCCTTACAGTTTCTAGAATATATTTAGTGAATAATACCTTCTAATACTCCCCCCATTACCTAGATTTGATTTACTCTTCTTGTATCATATTCCCGATAATGGTCCACTATTAGCCAGATTCACATTCCACTTGATAAATAACTAAGATCAACTTTCCATTCTCTATAAACTGGAGAAAAAATATATTTCCTATTATTTTAATGGAAATACCTAATATTTTATGATATATTTTTCTATATAAAATTTAACTCTTCAATACACTGAGATACACAAAACCCTAAGTGTAAAGGAACTGTAATATAGTATACCATTATAAATTAGACATTAAATAGTGAGTATGAAGTGGACTGACTAAATCTTGAAAATTGTGTGGTATATAAATGTATAATAATAATTCAATTGTTCTCAATTTAGTATAAATGAAAATAAAATTCATTTCTAATTAAATGAAATGTTTTTAAAAAAAACATTCATTCAGTTCATAATATGTTTTTATCATAATAAATTTAATTAACAACCAATTATGAATGATTTTAATTAAATATATATATTATAAAATTAATAAAAATGAATTTAAATTCATTATATATTTTTTATAGTCATGATTTAATAATTAATACAGTCTTACACTTAAAAACCATATTTTTCCGAAAAACAATTTCGTTGCATTTCCCAAAAATATTGTAAAATTAATAATTACACATTTGGAAAAGTTATTTCAAAAAATTAAATTTATTTTTATGATCAAAATTTAAAAATTTCATTTGAGTGTGTTTTTGATAATTCTATGAAAATAATTACTTTTTGATGAATAGTGATTATTTTGATTTTTATTACAAATTTTCATTTTTTAAAGAATTTACAATGTTACATTTTGTTTTAAAATAGTTTTATAAGTAAAATTTGTTTTATTATTTTATTATTAAGAAAATTAAATTTTATTGTAATAAATATTATGCTGAATTTTGATATAAAATCCTTGTCTAATTAATAAATCTTTTTCTTTGAAAAAACTATTTCCATCGCATTTGTGGGATAAATTTTAAATTAAATTATCCTAGTTGTGTTAAGTGAATTTTATATATTTAATTAAGTATTTGGAACCAAAATAATTAAAAATATTTAATAAGTTTTATATAATGCTTGGTATTAATTAATAGTGAGAAACTCAATATCAGTTACCACGGTAAAGATTAAAAAAATTTACCAAGGGAATAAAATAAATAGATAAGGGTTAAAATAAACTTAAAATTGTTATAAATTATAATGGGTGGAAATATTTCAATCATATAAATTATAATACTAAATATTGTTCTATTTTTATCCATTTTTTGGGAATATAATTTTAAAATATTTTATTATTTTTAAAAACTTTAAGTCTGCATTCACCCCACACATAAAAGGACACCCAATCTCCTCTCCAATAAAAATTTAATTATAATTTTGGATCAAAAGAAACCTACAAAAATATCTTAATCACATCCCTAAAAAAGACCTATATTCCCTACAATGACCATAATACCATCCTAGGAAGGCTTTAGGTTTTAACCTAAAGAGGTTTCTTGAAGAAGAGGTATAATTGTCAACCATGCATTTTGGTTTTATTTTTTCTTATTCCTCCATAAATTATTTTTGAAATATTATGAGAAAATTAAACCAATGTATTTAATATACTTATTTTTTTATATTTTAATATAATAACCTATATTTATCTTTTTTTATCAAATTGGAAATGATACTGTCAATTATATGTACGACAGACTACCACTTCGTGAACTGATGTAATTAGGTTTATGTCACTAACTATAATAATTAGGTATAATGATATATATATATATATATTAAATTTTTGAAATAATTATTCTTATTTAATTAAAATATCACATCTACCTTTTTAATTCCAATCACTTTAAATGGAAACGTCGCCCATGCATACGCGTGGACTACCACCTCCATGAAACAATGTGATTTATTTTTCATTTCATATTAACATTTATTGTAATAAGGATACATTTTATAGATATATGTTAATTATATGATATTTTAATGATATTATAATGTTTAATTTTTATTTAAATTTCTTTGACTCAATTAGTTGAAAAATGAAATCAACATCCAAGCATACATATTACCTATCATCTTTATGAGTGGTGTAATTCATTTTCATATCTATAAATTTTATCGATGACTCTAAATATTTATATAATTAATATTTATGTTATTTATATGAATATTAAAACTATATTGATGATGTAACCATGATAAATATAAAAGTACCAAAAATGCCTAACCAAAACATACATGAAAAATGGAGAAGTTATCATTTTAAATAGGGATTTCAATAAAGAATCGTTAATAAACGGCTGATAAAAGGATATAAGTAAAATATATATTATATTAAATTTGCTATTATGGTTTTGTAATATATTTTTAATAAACCTATATTAATTATACATGAGTTTCAAACATGTATAAAGGAAGTCTAACCTGAGGTAAAGGTTTTCCATTAAAAATATCATTGTTTATCAAGATTGTTTGTGATTATGTTTCTGATAATGAAATTTCATTATATAAATCTAAAAAAGCTCACGGATTTTACTATCCTATATTTTTTTAGATTACATATTTTACTTACATTTTACTCAATTTAATAATTCAATATTATAAAAGAATATTTTTAAGAAAAATATACTTTATTTCTTGCTCTGATCAAAAATCCTTTTTATTTCAATTATTTTTTTCTAAAACAATGTTGAAGAGTGTTTGCTTATTTTAATATATTTTTTATGGAATATTTAAACATTATAGAGTTTTAAGAATTTTTTTAAAAGGAATATTATTTCTATTTTCTGAACAAGACCAGTTTTGATTTTTGTTTACCAAAGTGTTAAGAGAATTTTTTTCTTTTTAATTTATTCGTCAGGAGAAGAATTTCTCTTCATCATGAACATTATATTATTTGAAGATTAATTTACAATTTTCCAAGGTTATTTTCAAAATATAGTTCTCTTAATATTTGGGAAATTATTTTATTTTAAAAAAGTGATTTTAAAATAAAAATGATATTTTCTTCATTGGGTATTCTATGTATTTTTAATGGTATTTTCAAATAAGATGAAAAAAATTCATCTTACTTATGGTTTATTGGGGACCTAATCCTATGATTCCATAAAAATAATTTTTTATAATGATGAGTATTTAAGTGTGATTAAATTAAAACTTTTTATTTCCCACAGGTTAATTATGTTGTGAAACTAATTTATTTCCTATGGCTTATTCAATGTTGAAATTATGAAATATTTATGAAAACCATTTTATTTTCCTAGGTTTTGATATTATTAATTATTTATGACTCTTTGGAAATATGATAAAATATTTTCATTATGTGATGGGTGGGCCCAAAATTATATGATCCTCCAATTCATTGGGTAATAATGCGTATCACATGATATAAATAGGAATAAAATAGTGAGTGATGAAAATTTATTAATGGAATATACACACTATGATAATATTGGGAGTGAATTTTTACTACAAAGATGGTTTGTGGGTAAATCCAATCCACTATGACAACCTCGGTAGTGATCCTTTACTATTATGTATATTATTTTAAATGCTTTTATTTATACCTCAAATTCATGTCGTTTTTCTATTTTAAGATTTCATGGCTCATTTTATTTGATTAATTTATGATTCATGTCTTATGAACTCTTAATATTTATTTCATGACTCATGATTATATTATATTATCTTATGGGTATATTTTTGAAATGTTATTCTCATGTTATAATACCATTGTGCTCATTTTATATTTATATAATCATTGATGTATCAATTTTTTTTCCCTTACTGAGAATCAGAGCTAACCCTTTTTTATATTTCCATTTCAATGGTAATGAAGAAAGGTATTTTGTATGACACATTTAATAATGGATATAGATATGAATAATGTAGTGAGAGTAGATGTAGTTCACATACTAACCAGTTTTTATGTGTAAAATCATCAAAATGCACTATAAATATATGATTATAGCATGGATCATTATGCTTTGTAATGAATTTTAATCTAGTATGATGTGATATAAACATATGAAATGTGTGGGACAGCATATCTGGTATCATATAAAGGTTTATTTAACCATTCTAAACTAGGATGAGAAAACTTTAGTGAGAACCCTTGGGAAAATAAAATTAAAGGAGAATATCATAATTTGTGGTGAAGGAAAGGATATTAATTTTCCTAGAAAAAATCCACTTCAAGATATTATAAGTGGACATGGTTTTGGAATAAATTCATATAGGGATTATAACACAAAAAGATTGGGTCAAGTATATCTCATGTACTATTTTTCTAAATAGTGAATGTGACCATGTTGTACACTATGTTTGACACTCCTCGGGGATATTATTTTCTTAAATATAATTTTATTTACTAACCATATTAAAGGGCTTGAATTGATTTTTTACCATTAATAACCCCGATTAATCCTTATGTGTCATAGAATCAAAATAAGAAGTCATGATTTAGTCATCTTACAAATTATTTCTAATAAGTTTTTAGTTTCTCACAATAATAATTGTTTCTCAACCAATGCTTGTTGGTTTTAGTAAATGGATGGAACCCAATGAAACCATATTATTATTGAATGTGTTGGAAAATTAAAATATTTTCCTCCAGAGAAACAAAATTTTATTGGATATGGAATTAAAAATATAATTTCTATTCTTACATAACATTCATAGGATATGAATCAGGATTATATTTTAATCATTAAAAGGAGTGAACAACAATCTATTGAGTCATTTAGGAGAATGTTCCCAACAAAATTTAGTGGTTCTATTAATGAAGTATTCTCTAAATAATAGATAGTACCTCTAAGATTATATCTTCCATTCTCTAGTGTTCAATCAATTATTATTTTTGGATATCTATTATTTGAACGTAGAACCAAATCCATGGTTGAATCTTATCAAGAATACGTGAAAAAAGAGGAAATTCACTCTCTAGATTGGGATGAGTTTAAAAAGATATTTTTGAATAAGTACATTCCTTATATACTTCATATGAATATATTGACGGAATTACTTAAGCTATAGTAAAAGTATAATTAATCTATTGTTATCTTTGTAGAATATTTTATAAGACTTTTGAGGAACATATATGATTTTGTTATCCAACCTGAATATAAGGTTGAGCAATTTGTAATGGGTGAAAACCAAGTATTTCAAGGGTGTTATCTATAAGGTAATTTGATAGCTTTTAATAAATTTGTCAATTTACTATGAATGTTGAAATAATGATTGGTGTTACCTATAAATATAATAGTTTTAATAAGAAAATAAATATGGAATTCAAATGAATATCTAAAACCGATAGAGAGAAGCATATGATCCTTCCTTTATGTTTGATTTGTGGAATGAAACTTGGAATACATTTTCATTAGGGGACATGAAAATGATTTAATTTTATAATTGATGGTAATTGGGTAATTTAATAATAAATTGATGAGAATAAGTTAGCTAATGATGCAAATAGACAGAAATATCCACAGAGTACCCAACCCACAATATAGTGTTTTAAATAAAATGAGTATAAGTATTATGTTTACCAGTGATCAAATAATAAGGTTGATGATGATGATAAACATCATCAACATATTAATCCAAGAGGCATCATGAAATCGATCATAATAACTATTTATAGTGAGGGATATGATAGTGAAGCATTGAATGGTACGCTTACCACCGAATATAGAACTTATAATGTCTTGTTTGACTATATATCTACCCACTCTTTTAAATTTGAATAATTTTCTATGTGTATTAAAATACCTTCGTAATAATTAGATGTTAATTTAATAGAAAAACTTTGTAATTTAATGATGAAAAAATATCAAGTCTATGATTCATACATAGTTGATGTTTGTGGGAATGTGCTTCCTGTAAATATTTTTATTCGCCCTCCAATTGAATTTGATGTTCTCTTATTCATAGATAAAATTTATCTTTATAACTCCCACATCAATTACTAAGGATGGGAATTTTGGATGGATATTCCAAACCAACCTTTTATCTTCTATCAAGGATGTGAAAAATATAAACTTCCAATGGAAATCACATCCAGGGTGTTTATATTATATGGATGGGGAGAAAATAAACATTAATGATATTCCTATTACATAATAGTTTTTTGATGTATTTATAAAATTGTTTCATAGTATTTCACATAATATTGACATTGAGTTATAAATGCAACAGATACTAGGTGCACCACCTATTTCAAATACTCTATATATAATTGTCCAGATTGAGTAATAATATTTAAAGAAGCAACTCCATAAGAGTCTTGAAAATGGATTTATTCTACGATGTGCATCTCCTTCTAGTGCACCGGTACATTTTTTAATAAGAAATATGGATAAAAGTTATTCCAAATTTATTATAAATAACATAACATGATAAATTTTGGAAAAAAAGATCCTCTACCCCATATTGATGACAATTTGGATCAAATGTGTGGAGTTCAATACTTTTCCAAGATTGATATTCCTTTTGGATATCATCAATTGAGGGTCAATAAGGAGGATACACCTAAGAAACAATCCAATAAAATGCATGAAAAATATGAATTTATTGTAATCCCCATTGGTCATACTAATACCCCACAATCTTAATGGATTTAATTAATAGAGTCCTTATAGATAACTCTAATTAGTTTGTTGCATCCGGTGTAGACATTATTATTATATATTCAAAGAGAAAGCAAGAACATGAAGATTAGTTTACTACTGTGTATAAGAACCTATATAAGGAAATGTTTTATGTGAAATTTACAAAGTATGAATATTGGCTATAAAAGGTTTCCTTTTTTGGGATATATAATCTCAAGAAAGGGTATATCAGTGGATACGACATATACAAATTTGATTTAATGTTGTTCTAGAATAACAATTTATATTGATATCATAAGTATTCAAAGTTTATTGAGATATTACCATTACATTTCAGATAATTCTTAGATTATATCGGATACAATAACTAATTTAACTTGGAATGGATATATTTTCCTTTGGATAGAGGAGTTTATGGAAAATTTATAGGAACTGAAGAGAAGGTTATTCAGTGCACCTATGATTATATTACCCTGATATAGAGAATGGAATGTTATATTTATTGATGCGACAAATATGGTATTAGGATGAGTACTCATTAACAATAATTTGGTGACAAGTCGCACCTCAAGAAAATTTAAGGTTCATGAAAATAATTACCCAACTCATGATTTGGAATTAACTGTGGTAATTTTTGAATTAAAGATATGGAGGAATTGACTTTATAGAGAAATATGTGATAAATATACTGACCATGAATGTTTAATTATTATTTTCACCCATAGAGAGTATAATATTCAATGGATATGATTAATGAGTTTGAATTCACAATAAAACAACATCCAAGGATAGCGAACAAGGTGGTAGATTCTCTAAATTGAAATGATGATGCAATAATATCAATGATGGACATAAAAAAGATAAAATATTTATGGATTTTGAAAGGATGGATTATAAAATCCTGATAGAAGGGGAAAATATTATCTTTCTACAATTTTTGTTCAATCATCTATCCAAGTAAAGATCAAAGAGGAATAGAAGGATGATATATAGTGCTACAAAAGAAGTTGAGAAATATACTGACGTTTAACCTTTATTATTATGGAATAATAACTCTTAGGGTCTTTATATATGATCTATCCATTCTATATTAGGGGAATGATTTGTTAGATTAGGATGATAGTTCATAATTCCCCATTCATCCTAGATATAAAAAGATATATAAGGACCTGGAAGACTATTTCTAGCGGAAGAACATGGAGAGAGATTCTACGGACTTTGTATATCAGTTCTTGGTATGCCAGCTTGTTAAGGTTGATATATATAAATCCAAGGAGATGTAACAAACATTAACCGTACTAGAATATAAATAAAGAAACTACACCTTGGGTTTTTAGGCTCTGTAAAATGTATACAGGACATAATACTATTTTGGATATATTTAATCATCTTAAAAATTCATCACACTTAATTTTCATCAAACAAGACTTTGGTAATGATAATATTTCTAGAATTTATATTAAAAAATTGGTATGTATATATGGAGTACCTCATTTTACTATATTTTATTGGGATCAGTGGTATGCATTAAAGTTATAGTGAAGTATTCAATTGTATCATGATACAGAGTTATGTTTTAGTATAATATAACATAATTAGATAGATGGTCAGTTTGAGAGAACCATTAATAACCTAGAATATTTATTGATATCTTATTAAATTTGTTTCAATGGTGGGTTGGATCAACACCTTCCTCTAATCAAGTTTTCACACAACAGTGACTTTTATTTGGGCATTTATATGGCTAATTATGAATCCCTCTAGGAAAATAAGTGTAGAAGTACAACATAATGTGATGAAGATGGTGAAATAATGAAATTAGGGATTAAAATAGCTATAGAAAAAAACATATAATTTTAAAGACATTCAACAACATATCAATGTATCTTAGATCCGATTAAAGTATTATGCGGACAATCGTTGGGGTGATATGAAATTTGATGTTAGTGAGAAGGATTTTCTATGAATTTATCCTTTAAAAAGGTTTTGAGATTTTGAAATAAGGGAAATATGATCCCGATGTATATTTTCCTTTTGAGACTCATGATCATGTATGGATTGTATCTTATCAAATGACAATTTTATAGAACCTCTCTTAAGTAGATGTTGTGGTCCATGTATATCTCACGATGAAGTAAATAACTAATCCAAAAAATGTAATGAAATTTGAGGTTATACCAATAGAGCATGATCGTTACTATAAAAAATATCTAGTATAAATATTGTAACATGTAGATAAATCTCTATAGAACAAGACTAATCTCATGGTAATTATTTTCTAGGTGAATTAGAAATTTGAAGAATATAAGAGGGAACCTGACGATTTTATGAGGTAGAGATGTTATCCTTTTTTATTGGAGTAGAATAATTTTAAGAGTAAAATTAAATTTTATGTGTGGGGGGTATAGTTAAAAATATTTAGATATTATTCTATATTTTTTAAAAATAAATTTAATATCATGAATAGCCTGCGATACATGAAACCTTGAGTCAAAATGAACAACAATATGGTATACTGTAATACCCTAAATGTTAATTTGGTGGGTATGAATAATAATAATTTAATTAAACAAATTAAATGTATTAACCATGTATAATATAAATTCATTAGTTATTAATAAATTATAAATGATTGTAAAAATCATACGAATGTAGAATACGTGTTTTTCTAAAAATAAAAGTATACACTAAATGTGTTTTTATAATAATAAATTAAATATATCAATTTTTTTGAACAGTTTGTATTGAAATTTATATATTATTTATTCAATATAATGTTTTATCATTCATATAATATTTTTTTCTAGGCATGGGATACGTATAAATACAACTTTATCTTAAAATTTTTATTTTTCTAAAAAGAATTTTCGTCGTGTTTTGCACATTTATGTGAAAATTTGGTTTTTCCCAATTTTAGAATATTTATATGAAAAAATAAGTTAATTTTTTTAAAATCAAAAGATAAAAATTATGTTGGATTAAAATTTTGATAAAATTCTAATAAGATTAATATTTCAATGAATTGTGAAAAATATTGTTTCATAATATTGTATTATCATTTAAATCTTTTACAGAGATAAAATTGTTTAAAAAGATAAATTAGTTCAATTATATTATTATCAATCCAATTTGTTTATTCCTCTAATTTTATGTTTATTTTTTATGTAAAACCATATTATAATTAAGAGATTGTTTTCATAGGAAAATCACTTTTCAACATATTTTGAGGATTAATTTAAATTAGACTATTCCGCTACAATGAATTGAATTTGATATAATGTGTTATATATTTTTTCACTATATTAATTAAAATCTAGTAATAATTTAAACATACTCATGTGTCCTAATGAATAGTGAAAATAAGAAAAATCTATTAACATGGTTAAAGTTAAAAAAAGATTACCTAATGGTTAAACTAAAGTGAAAGGGGTTCAAATAACCTAAATTTTATTGAATTATATTTTTTTGGAATATTTAAACTAAATATCATGTAAAATTCATTAATGGTCCATTTGTTATCCATTTAATGTGAATATAATGTAAAAATATATTTCTTTTGAAAAATTTCAAGTGTGTCATTTCCCTCACTTATAAAAGGAAACCCCTATCCTCACCTATTCACACATCAAGAGATTTTTGGTTTATCCAATACATAAAAAAATCCATTACATATACATATAACGACCCATAATTTACATACATTTTTAGTACTTCAACATTTAAGTACACTTATTACAACATATAACAAAACCATCAGAGGACCGTATAGGTATAGAGTCTTTAGAAACTGGGAAACATAAACAACTGGTTCATAAAGCATCTAAATTGCCTCCCATTTATTTTATCATATCTATAGTCCCTTTTGGAATATCTTACTTAATAACCTTCATCCTGACCTGGGGAAAGAAAACATAAAAAAGGGTGAGCACACATGCTCAGTAAGGGTAAACAAAAGAAATATCAATCACATCATATTCATAAGAACATAACATTTTGGAAATCTTACCCTGCAAAAGAGATCAAAATTTCATAACATGGGATAAATTATGGTAGTGAAACGTAATCACAATAATCATAACTGACAACATGAAGCTTTGTGTCATACACACGTAATCACAGAGAATCATTTCTTATTAGTCAAGACTCATTTCCAAGACTATCGTAGTAGACAAAGTCCATTTCTGAACCAAGTTCATTCCTCGTTTCAGTCCTGTTTCACTGAACCAGTTTAACCTGCCATTCCATCCATGTCTATCTCATGAGATATAAAATCTTTACCTAATGAATTGGTGGGAGATATAGGTCCCTCCCATCTCATAATGATACCATTCGTACGTTTGCCACAAAATCATAAACCATACATCATAGCATAACCCATGTAATAAAAATGGGATTCTTAGACATCGTGACATCATAAAACAATTCATATAAGATAAAGCAATTCATAAAAATAATTCCATCACAACATAATCAAATAAATGCAATAATAGGGATATAAACAGAACCCTTTATTATCTTAAATGGAAACTAATTTTGATAAAACACTTGAACTCCATTCTTGAGGAAAATATCCTTTCTACTTTAAAAACATTTTCCCTTTCCTAACATGTCATACAATTTTAAACTAAAAGAATTTGATTAAAAGTAAACTTGAAAACTTTTAAAGGATTCTTCTTGGAAATAATGTTTTAAAAATCCCTTCATGCCGTATTAGTTAAAAAAAATATTATTCTCGTACTTTTGTTAGAAACGTCAAGAAGTACCTCGTACGAAAAACGACAAAAGATTTATTTCATATCTTTTACTAAAAACTCATTCAAGGGTAAAATTGGATTTAAAAAATTTTAGGTGGATGTAAATAATATTACATATTGAGAAAACATGGATGTGGATGATAAAATATACCCTAATAAATTCCAAAGTATAAACAATCTCGAATAAAAATGAGATTGTGATATTTCCCTTACCTTAGGTCTGATTTGCTTCGTAAGTGTCCGAACCTCCTGTATAATGATTTAAATAATGTCATTGACTTAGTTTAGAATCATAATCATTGTTATGATATCATATATGGTCATATTCTTAGCATATTATTAGTAATAGTTTATTGCTATTTGTTATTCAGGTGTTTATTACTTTTTGTTCTTATGCGTGTTTTGTCGAATAAATTCTTATTCTTATTTTTAGGTTATAGATAACTCATTTACAGAATGGTATTAGTGTAATATATATCATATTTATTCACTAAATTCATTTATGTAATCATTATTCAATGAAAATCATTTAGAACGAGTTGCATCACATCGTGGAGAAGGTATTCCGTACGTACGTACGAGCGATGATATCGTTCCCATGATCGTGGAATTGTATTGGAGTGTATGTATACTATTTCAGAATCAATATCACTTTAAAATAATCATATATATTCATTCTTTACAACATTATACCAATCCATGTAAGGTGTTGGTGTAAAATAGATTACACCACGGCGTGGAGACGGTATTCCGTACGTACGCACGCGCGGTGATTTATTTTTCCGTAGGATTGATAGATGGTGAAAAAGGGTTGTTTCATACATATAATAACATATAAGTATATGAGTGATACTAATGTTATTAATTCATAATGAAACGACTAATGAAGAAGAAGTGGAAGAAGAAATAAAGTTGAATGAATCGGTAACAGACATTACCTTTTCTTTAAAGCGCTTCTTTGAGACCTCCTTTTAGGGCACTAAAATTGGTCTTTGAAGAAGACCAGGACCTCTAGGATGTTTCTAGGTAAGTGGAGAGGAGAAATTTTCAGGGGTTGGCCGAGCATGAAGGCTCAAAGTGGTGTGAGGAAGAGAGGGAGGAGGTGCCCTTTTATAAGGGAGGAGAGGGGCACCTTTGAAAAAACTAAAAATATTATTTTATTATAAATCCATATTCGGTTTTAAATATCTCCAAATTGATTTATTTTGAAGATAAGTTAAGGATGGGTCTAAATCCTCTCATCCAATATAATTTGGACAAGTTTTGTTGACTATTTTAACCTTATCATTTAGATTTAACTTTAAGTTAGATAATTTTACTTTTACCGTGTCTTTTTGTGTTCTTACACTATAAGGTTAATAAACTTACAATAACAAGCCAAACGATCCCCAAGATTTTTATTAATAATTTATATAACCCTATCTAAGTCATTTGGCCGATCCTTATATTTTTAGTCATAAAATAACAATTAATAATATAATATTTTTTTTAAAAACTATTTTATGTAAATTATGACACTATTTAGAAATTGATTTTTGTGAAAATAATAACAGAATGATTAGTTCTATAAAAGTTACTTAAATCAATACTAACATGACATATTAACCTCGAAAATTAGTGTAATTCATAAAAAGTCTCAAATTACATTTATTTGGGTATTTATAACATCATTTATGTCAATATTTCATTAATAAGATAATTACTGCATCATCTTTGTGTCATAAATAAATTAACTTATTTAATGTCTAAAAATTACAAATAAAATACCATTATTTAGTAAATAGTTTTATCTTTCTAATTAATATTTATATCATAATTTATCTTATGTATAACCCTATATTAAATTTTTTTAACTTATTAAACATTGATTTTAACTATTTTAACCCTTCTTTAAATATATTAATAATGAATGTCCTAATCTAATCCAAGTTGGCCTAAATGGTCATATTTTATTCCTAAGGTTGTTTTTGGTCGAATTACACTTATCAAATAAAATTAGGACATGTGTTAGGGTAATAATAATATCATTTTTACCCTTAATTTCCCTATTTACTTTTAAATGTGGTAAATAAAAGTAAAAAGTTACTATTCACAAAAAATTATTTTCATCTCATTGAACCAAATTTTACATACTAACATCAACCATGTCTCTCGTATTTTTGAAATTCCACTCAAAGAAGTGGTAAAATTATGTTTTATGTAAATTTTCAAATTCTCCTAGGAGGTGGCTAAAATACGGTGAAAAGTTCAATAAAATTTTCATATATCTAAAAATATTATAAAATGACTCCAATGAATTGCATTGAACATATATAGGTATTATGTATCAATTTTGACCTAAAATAAATTTAAATAAAATAAATATTTATTTAAATATGAAGTCGATTTTGAAATAGTAACCCAGTGTTTTCCCTATTCATCAAAAATTGAATGTTTCCAGAAAAATACCAAAATTTCACCCTATGCTAATTTTGATATTCCGAATCCAAAAACGAAGTCCGTTTTGAAAAATAAAATTTACAAAATTTCAAAAAGTGGTTATTACTATTCATAACGGTTAGTTTTAATAATTTTTTAATAGCATATTGTTGTTTAGTGAGACTCGGTATTGCGTACGACAAAAGCTGTCAAGGAAGGTCGCGATTGAGTGTAAATCAAGCCAAGATAGTGTTGTGTGTAGTGAAATATTCCTTTGATGATTTATAAAAACAAAATATTTCTTATAAAAGTCTTGGGTGTTACATTCTACCCACCTTAAAATGAATTTCGCCCTCGTAATTCGTCACTTGTAACAAACAAATGAGGATACCTCTCCCTCATCATATCCTCAAGCTCCCATGTAGATTATTCTAATTGGTGGGTCCCCCATAAAACATTCAAAAAACGAATGGTCTTGTTCCGTAAGACTTTTTCACTATGATCGAGAATCTCTATCGGCTGTTCTTCATAAGAAAGATCTTGTTCCAGTAGTACAACTTCTGAGTTGAGTACATGTGAAGGATCAGGTATGTACTTTCTCAGGAGAGATACATGGAACGCATCGTGAACTTGAGGAATATTCGGTGGAAGCACCAATCGGTAAGCTGACTTCCTAACACTATCCAGTATTTCGAAAGGACTGATATACCTAGGGCTCAACTTTCCCTTCTATCCAAATCTTATTACTTTCTTCCAAGGAGATATTCATAAGAACACTTTATCACCCACTTCAAACTCTAAGTCTTTTCTTCAGTTTTCGGCATAACTTTTTTTATTGACTCTGAGCTGCTGTTATGTGTTTTTGAATAGATCAGACCTTTTCTTCCATCTCATCAACAAGATCATGTCCAAATAGCATTCTTTCCCCAACTTCATCCTAGCAAGTTGGAGTCCTGCATTTCCTCCCATAGAGAGCTTCATAAGGAGCCATCTGAATACTGGAGTGAAAGCTATTATTATAAGAAAATTACACAAATGGTAGGTGTTGATCCCAAACACCTTTGAAATCCATAGAGAAAGATCTCAACATATCTTCTAGAGTTTGAATTGTCCTCTCAGACTGACCGTTTTTCTGAGGATGATAAGAAGTGATGAAACTAAACTCTATATCCAGAGTATGCTGAAGACTTTGCCAGAACTTTGAGGTAAACCTCAGACCCCAATCAGATATAATAGAAAGTAGTACTCCATGTAATCTTACCACTTTCTTTATATATATCCTGGAAATCTGATCCATAGTGAAATCCTATCTAATAGAAATGATGTGTGAAGACTTTGTAAGACGATCAACTATGACCCAGATAGCATTATTTCCATTGGATGTTTTAGGAAGTTCTATGACAAAGTCTATAGTGATGTTTTCCCATTTCCATTCGGGTATGGGTAATGGTTGTAACATCCCCCTAGACTTCTATCTCTCAGCTTTTACTAGCAAACAAACCATGCATCGAAAGACATATTCAGCAACATATCTTTTCATTCCATCCCACCAGAAGTATTCTTTCAGGTCCCTATACATCTTCGTGCTTCCAGGATGAATAGAGAATGAAGAACTATGAGCCTCATCCAGCAGCTCCTTCTTTAATTCGGGGATGGGAGGAACACAAAACCAATTCCTGAACTTTATTATCCCATCACAATCAAGGGTTAATTCAGGAACATTTGTCACCTTCTTTTGTAACTCTACATCATCTTTCTATGCCTCTTTAATCTTAACATGTATATATGGTTGAACATTCATTTGAGAAAGATACGATTTCCCCTTTCATTATAATTCCATGATCCATCCTTTGTAAATCCATAAATATTGGATCTTTTGTGATCCTCATCATGGATAAACTAGAAAGGTATTGTCAACTTAATGCATGTGCCACCTTGTTCTCTTTCCCAGGGTGGTAATGAATTGAGCAGTCATAATCCTTAATCAGCTCCAACCATCTTCTTTGACGCATATTCAGCTCCATTTGTGTGAAAATATACTTTAAACTTTTTTGATTAGTATAAATGTCACACCTTTCTCCCTAAAGATAATGCCTCCAAATATTTAATACAAAGATTACCACATCTAACTTCAAATCATGAGTTGAGTAATTTTGCTCATTGATTTTCAACTGTCGTGAGGCATAATCTATCACCATATCATTTTCATAAGAACACACCCCAATCCATTATTGGATGCATCACTGTAGATCACAAACCTTTCTCCACTACAAGGTAATGTTAGCACAGGTGCACTAGAAAACCTTTTTTTCAACTCCTTGAAATTCTCTTCACATTCCTCCGTCCAAACAAACTTAACTCCTTTACAAGTCAACCTAGTGAGTGGATTAGATAATAGTGAAAAATCTTTAACAAAACGTCGATAATATCCAGCTAAACCATGAACAATTCGGATCTCAGTTACTGTTGTTGGTCTCTACCATATTTCGATAACCTCTATTTTTGCTGGATCGACAGATATCCCCTCTTTTGAGATTATGTGACCAAAAAATGAAACTTTTTGAAGCCAAAATTCACACCTGGTAAATTTGGCATAAAGATTCTCCTTTCTCAGGGTCTTCAATATAATTCTCAAGTGATCTTCATGCTCTTACTTGCTCTTTGAATATACAAGAATATCGTCTATAAAGACTACCAAAAACTGATCAAGATAGTCTCTAAAGACTCTATTAATTAGATCCATGAATATAGAAGGGGCATTAGTAAGACCAAATGGAATCACTATAAATTAATAGTGTCCATACCTTGTATGGAAAACCTTCTTTGGTATATCCTCCCTTTTGACCCTTAATTGATGATACCCTGAATGAAGATCAATCTTGGAAAAGTATTGAGCTCCGCGTAGTTGGTCAAATAAGTCATCAATGCACAGGAGATGATATTTGTTCTTGATAGTGATCTTGTTAAGTTCTCGATAATCAATGCAGAGTCTCATTAATCCATCTTTCTTTTTAACAAATAGAACATGTTCTCCCCAAGGTGATGCACTTGGGCGTATGAACCGCTTATCAAGATTCTCTTGTAGTTTCTTCTTCAATTCATGCAACTCAATTGAGGAAATTCTATAAGGTGTCTTTGAAATAGGTAATGCACCCGGTACGAGTTCTATTGAATACTCAACTTCACGATTTGGTAGAACACCCAGAAATTCCTCCGCAAAGACATCATCAAACTCTCGTACAATGGGAATATTATTAATCATGAGTTTCTCACCAACCATTTGAGATAAATAACCTTCATTTAGTGGAATCAAGACCCATAAGATGGATGAAATTTCCACTGGAAGGTTATGTTCATCCTTGCATCGATAGACGATCAATGATTGATCTGGAATATGAAATGAAACTTCCCTTCTTTGGAAATTGATATGAGCTCCATATAGATAAAGCCAATCCATGCTAAGAATCACATCAAATTCCACTATAGGGAGGATCACAAGATTTTAAGGAAGAACTTTCCCACAAACTTCAATCGGAGAAGAATTATAAACTTTTGATTCGACTGTTGTGCCATTAGGGGTTGTCACAGCTAACTCAACATCTAATTTTTGAGGTAATACGATGATACCCTTAGAAAATTATTCAGAAATAAAGGAGTGTGTGGATCCAGATTCAAATAAAACATTTGCTACTTTAGAGTGGATGGTATGTGTACCTTTCACCACTTCATTATCGTACTCCACATCGCTGATAGAAATTGAATGTGACTTTCCTTTATCTTTATCCTTAAGAGTTTGTTGATGTCGATCATCATCAGTAACCCTTGGATTAGGGAATTTATTGGCATAATGCCCCATTTCCTTTCACTTGTAACATTGAAGTGTAGGTGGTGCACTCTGTGTAGACTTTTCATTGTTCGCATCACTAGACATCTTCTTCCCATCATTGTGGCATTCAAATGCCCGATGACCTTCCTTTCCACATTTGAAACATTTACTTGTCCCATTAAGACAACTCCCTCCATGTTTCTTTCCACACTTTGAGCATAAGGGAAAACTCATCTTCTTTTCAGTGTGCTCTTAATATTTTCCATTAAATTACATTTCCTCTTCTTATCAAACCCATATGACTGATGAGTTACTCCAATCTTCATCTCAAATTTGAGAGCACATTGAAAGATTTCCTCGTAGCTATTGAAGTCCGTTATGGCTAACTCCCTTCAAAGACTTGGTTTTAAGCCACTAAAGAATTGATAAATCTTACTCTCAGGTTGGATAATAATACTAGAAGCGTACCTTGCAAGTCTTGTAAAATTTGCTTCATAGGTACCAACAGATTCAATATCCTTTTTCTTTAGTTCAAGAAACTCTATCTCCATATTTTTTCAGAGAATACGAGGGAAGTACTTATTGAAAAATAAGTTTTTGAACTCGTCCCATTCCATGGACTCAATTTCATATCTTAGACTCATATTCTTGATAATATTCCACCATTGATCAGCATCACCTTCCATACGATACACTGCTAATATGACTTTATAATGTTCAAAACAATGAAGAACTAAAAATATCCTTTCATTAGTACTGATCCATTGTTCAACAACTAATGGATCAGTAAACCCACCGAATGAAGGTGGACGCTGTCTCATGAAAGATTCAACAGAATGTTGCTCCTTCCTTTGCTCATTTGGAAGTCCTGCATGATTCATAGCTTGAGAAAGTTGTGTGAGCATGGCTACAAGATTTTTCATTCCATCTCCCATAACATTTGGTTGCTCAGGGGGACAATCATTTCACTTCCTGTCGCATTCCGCCTTAACACGGTTCCTTCGGGTTCCAACCATTGACTAAAACCAAGAATAATAGTGTGAGAAACACTAATTATAATAGGAAAACAACATAATCAAGAATAAAATTTCACACTTAAGGTATTATCCTAGGTTATTCATGGCCATTTATAAAACACTAATATTGTGTTCTATGCTAAGACATATCCTTAGGATTCTTACTAGGGCTTTCACATCCTAGATTCCAAAGGTTGACTATACCTTTCTCTGATACCAACTATAACGACCCAAAATTTACATACATTGTTATTAATTCAAAATTGATGTACACTTTTTACAACATATAACAAAACCATGAGAGGATCGTATAGGTATAGAGTCTTTAGAAACTAGGAAACATAAACAACTGGTTCATAAAGCATCTAATTTGCCTCCTATTTATTTCATCATATCTATAGTCCGTTTTGGCATATCTTACTTAATAACCTTCTTCGTGACCTGGGAAAAGAAAAAATACAAAAGGGTGAGCTCAAATTCTCAGTAATGGTAAACAAAAGAAATATCAATCACATCATATTCGTAAGAACATAACATTTTGGAAATCTTACCCTGCAAAAGAGATCAAAATTTGAAAACATGGAATAAATTATAGTAATGAGATGTAATCACAATAATCATAACATAAAACATGAAGCTTTGTGGCATACACACATAATCATAGAGAATCATTTCTTATTAGTCAAGACTCATTTCCAAGACTTTCTTAGTGAACAAAGTTTATTTCTGAATCGAGTTTATTCCTCGTTTCAATCTTGTTTCACTGAACCGGTTTAACCTTCCGTTCCAGCCATGTCTATCTCATGAGATATAAAATCTTTACCCAATGCATTGGAGGGAGATATAGGTCCCACCCATCTCATAATGATACCATTCTTATGTGTGCCACAAAATCATAAACCATACATCATAGCATAACCCATGTAATAAAAATGGGATTCTTAAACATCATGACATCATAAAACAATTTATATAAGTTAAAGGAATTCATAAAAATAATTCAATCACAACATAATCTAATCAATGTAATAATATGGATAGAAACATATCCCTTTATTATCATAGATGGAAAATAATTTTGATAAAACACTTGAAATCCATTCTTGAGGAAAATATCCTTTCTACTTTAAAAACATTTTTTCCTTTCTTAACATGTCATACAATTTTAAACTAAAAGAAGTTGATTTAAAATAAACTTGTAAACTTTTAAAGGAAGCTTCTTGGAAATAATGTTTTAAAAATCCATTCATTCCGTATAAGTTAAAAAAAACATTCTTCTCGTACTTTTGTCGGAAAAGTCAAGAAGTACCTTGTACGAAAAATGACAAAAGATTCCTTTCATATATTTTACTAAAAACTCACCGAATGGTAAAATTGGATTTTAAAAATTGTAGGTGGATGGAAATAATATTACATATTGAGGAAACATGGATGTGGATGATAAAATACACCCCAATAAATTCCAATGTATAAACAATCTCAGATAAAAATGAGATTGTGATATTTCCCTTACCTTAGGTCCGATTTTCTTCGTAAGTGTCCAAACCTTTTGTATAATGATTTAAATAATGTCATTGAATTATTTCAGAATCATACTCATTCTTATGATATCATATATGCTAATATTCTTAGCTTATTATTAGTAATATTTCATTACTACTTGTTATTCGGGTGTTTATTACTTTTTGTTCTTATGCGTGTTTTGTCGAATAAATTCTTATTCTTCATTTTAGGTTATAGATACCTCATTTATAGAATGGTATTAGTGTAATATATATCATATATATTCAATCAATTCATTTATTTATTCATTATGCAATGAAAATGATGTAGAACAAGTCGCATCACATCGTGGAGACGGTATTCCGTACGTACGCACGAGCGATGATATCGTTCCCATGATCGTGGAATTGTATTGGAGTGTATGTATAATATTTCAGAATCCATATAACTTTATAATAATCATATATATTCATTATTTACTCCATTATACCCATCCAAGTAAGGTGGTGGTGTAAAATAGATTACACCACGGTGTGGAGACGGTATTCCGTACGTACGCACGCACGGTGATTTCCTTTTCTGTAGGATAGATAGATGGTTAAATAGAGTTGTTTCATAATTATAATAACATATCAGTATATGAATGATTCTGATGTAATTAATTCATAATGAAACAACTATATAATAATAAGTGGAAGAAGAAATAAAATTGAAAGAATCGGTAACAGATATTACCTCTTCTTTGAAGCGCTTCTTTGAGACCTCCTTTTAGGGAACTAAAATTGGTCTTTGAAAAAGACCAAGACCTCTATGATGTTTCTAGGGAAGTGGAGAGGAGAAATTTTCGTGGTTTTCTGAGCTTGAAGGCTCAAAGTAGTGTGAGTAAGAGAGGGAGTAGGTGCCCTTTTATAAGGGAGGAGAGGGGCACCTTTGGAAAAACTAAAAATATTATTTTATTATAAAGCCATATTCGGTATTAAATATACCCAAATTGATTTATTTTGAAGCTAAGGTGGGGATGGGTCGAAATAATCTCATCCAAAATAATTTTGACAAGTTTAGTTTACTATATTAACGTTATCATATAGATTTAACTTTAAGGTAGATAATTTTACTTTTACCGTGTCTTTTTGTGTTCTTACACTATAAGGTTAATAAGCTTACTATAACAAGCCAAACGAACCCCAAGTTGTTTATTATTAATATATATAACCTTATCTATGTCATTTGGCTGATCCTTAGATTTTTAGGAATAAAATAACAATTAATAATATAATATTTGTTTTAAAAACTATTTTATGTCAATTTTGATACTATTTAGTAATTGATATTTGTGAATATCATAACAGCCTGATTAGTTTTTAAAATGTTAATTAAATCAATACTAACATGTAATATTAACCTAGAAAATTAGTTTAATTTATAAAAGCCTCAAATTACATTTATTTGGGTATTTATAACATCAATTATGTCAATATTTCATTAATAAGATAATTACTGCATCATCTTTGTGTCATAAATAAATTAAATTATTTAATGTATAAAAATTAAAAATAAAATATAATTATGTAGGAAATCATTTTAGCTTTCTAATTAATATTTATAGTCGAATTTATCTTATGTATAACCCTATATTAAAAATTATTTACTTTTTAAACTTTGATTTTAACTATTTTAACCCTTCTTTAAATAAATTAATAATAAATGTCCTAATCTAATCCAAGTTTACCTAAATGGTCATATTTTATTAATAAGGTTGTTTTTGGGCGAAGTAAACTTATCCAATAGAATTAGGACATGTTTTATGGTAATAATAATATCATTTTTACCCTTAATTACCCAATTTACTTTTAACCGTGGTAAATAAAAGTAAAAAGTTACATTCACCAAAAATTATTTGCGTCTCATTGACCCAAATTTTAATTACTGAAATCAACCGTGTCTCTCGATTTTTGAAATTCCACTCACAGAAGTGGTAAAATTATGTTTTATGTAAATTTTCAAATTCTTCTAGGAGGTGGGTAAAAGATGGTGAAAAGTTCAATAAAATTTTTATATAACTAAAATTATTATAAAATGACTCCAATGAATTTCATTGAACCTATATAGGTATTATGTATCAATTTTTACAAGAAATAAATTTAAATAAAATAAATAATTATTTAAATAAGAAGTCGATTTTTAAATAGTAACCCAGTGTTTTCACTATTCATCAAAAATTGAAAGTTTCCAGAAAAATACCAAAATTTCACCCTAGGCTAATTTCGATATTCTGAATCCAAAAATGTAGTCCATTTTGAAAAATAAAATTTACAAAATTTCAAAAAGTGGTTATTACTATTCATAACAGCTATTTTTAATGATATTTTAATAGCATATCATTGTTTAGTGAAACTTAGTATTGCGTACGATGCTATCTATCAAGGAAGGTCGCGATTGCGTGTAAAGAAATCCAAGCTACTGTTATGTGTAGAGAAAGATTCCTTTGATGATTTGTAAAAACAAAATATTTCTTATAAAAGTATCAGGTGTTACAATACATCTCTCCATGAAATATAGTCCTTTAATTTTACATAAAATCAACTTAACAATGATTTAGGTATAATCATAAAAAGGTTGTCTCATGAATAGAAGATGTTCTTAAATACAAGTTTTCATTTTATTTCTTCTTCTATCTCATTCAAAACAGATTAAATTATGATAAAATAAAAAAATAGTATCTTAAAAATAATTATATTTTACTATATTAATTTAATATCCTATATCCATATCATTTTCCATCAAACGGGAAGTGAAACTTTCGATCATGTGTATGGAAGATGACTTTCTCAGGAATCGATTAAATTAATTTTCCTTCAACAATTCTCACAACTCTATATAATGATAGATTATATATAATTATATTTATGTAATTTATGTCGTAATTATACTTCTTTAATTATTATTTCAAATCTATCTCCTAATATTCCAATCATTTGTAAAACGATTACATAACTCGTGTGCACGTGTGGACTACAACCTCCGAGAAGTAATGCAATTCATTCCTCATTTCTGTTTTATGTGGATTGAAATAAGTAATAAATGGATGAATATATATGATTTATATGACATAATAATAATATTTAAAGGTAAATTACAATTTATAATTCTTTCATTCCATTTGATGAAAAATGAAAATAACGTTCACTTGTATGTACGGCCAACCATCTCCATAAATTGTGATATTCATTTTTCTATCAATAAATTTTATTGATTTTTATAAATATGTATATAATTACTATATATGGTATTTTTTTAATTGTTATAATTGTTTAAATTATTTAAAAATGATCAATTTACAAAATCCCAAACCAGTGAACCAAAATATACATGAAAAACGAAGGAGTTATCACATGTAATAGTGATTTTAATGACTAATTATTAATAAATGGGTGATAAAAGATTATAAATAAAACATATATTTTATTATAAATTTGATTATGGATTTATAATATTGTTATAAAAATCTATATTTATTATACAATAGGTTTGAACACATATAAAGGTATTCAGATCTAAGGTAGGGGTTTTTTTATTAAAAATCTCATTATTTCTCAATAATGTTTATGATTTTTCTCAAGTGATGAAATTTAATGATCTATCTCTGAAGATACCAAGTAATTTTATTATATTATTGCAATTTAATTAAATTACATATTTTCTATTAATCTTATTCTCTTTAAGAATTCCATATTCCAAAATAATATTCTAAATCGAAACCAATTTTATTTCTCTCTTCGATCAAAAATACTTTTTCTTTCATTTCCATGATTTCAAAAAATATTTGACTGAGTGATTTTAATATTTTATAATATATTTTTAAATAATTTTATGCCCATTAAATAGGTATTAAAAACTGTTTTAAAAGTAATATTCTTTTCATTTTTTGAATGAGGTTCTTTTTAACCATTTTTTTATAAAAGTGTGACATAAATGTTCTATTTTAACTTATAATACTTGAATGAAAATTCATTATGTCATGAAAAATAAATTATTTGATGATTAATTTTAAAATTTATTAGTATATTGTCAAATATAATTATATACTATTTATTGAAGATTTTTTTTGACTTTGAGGGAAGTGATTTCAAAATGAATAAGTCATTTTTCTATGAAAATATTCAAGATATCTTGTAATGGTATTTTCATATTTGATGAAATAATTTGATATTATATATAATATACTAGGGATATAATCCAATAAATCCATATAATTTCATTCTTTGGATGGATTATGATGTTGATTATTTAAGGATGACTTTAGGACAACCATTTATTTTCTAGGGGTTAATTAATTAATGAAACATGATTCTTTTACATGGGTTATACTACATAAAAATGTTGATATTTTTAGAAATTATATTTCTTCAACATATATTATGATATTATAAATGATTTATAATATGTTTGCACATATATGTATGTTTTTTTATTATGGTATTTGTTTTCCTGGAATTATATATCAATCCAACGCATTAGATAACAATAAACATATCTTGAGATAAATAAGACCTAATTCGAGAGTGAAATAAATATAGTAAGGGACTATAATCCGTTTGTTAGTATTTGGAGTGAACCATTACTACTATGTTAATTTGAGTAGTGAACCCATTCAACAATGATAATCTTGGAAATAATCCATGATTATTAAAGAAATGATTTTCTTTGTTTATGTGTATGTGACAAATTCATTTCTTATGCATATGTTATGAAATCAAAGATCATATTCATTGAATCTTTTATGATTAATGTTATATGAACTTCCATGTTTTATTACATTAATAATTATTATGATATATCATATACATGGTATATTTTTCTATTATTATGATCTCATTCTCATACCCACGTTTTAATGACCCCAAACCTAGTTTCCTTGAGCCGATGCCTTAATTTATTACATTCAAACTATGAACAAGTGAACACATAAAAATAGACTGAATATTTTAATGTCTTTGAGAAAACATATAAAAACATAAGTATCATATTAAATATTGAAATGAAATAAAACAAAGTAACATAACTAGAAACAACCATAAACACTTATATTATCATTACAAGCCATTCATAATAGACATATTAAAATCTTGGGAAAAAATAAAACATAATAAAGTGGTGAGATTTGATTATTAGTGAGGGTGAGAAAATAATGTAAGAAATGATAAATAATAAAACAATGTGAATAACTAAAAAAAATTCCATTAAATAAAAATCATGAGCATAATATGGAAGGAATAAAGGCTGATCAAATAACTTCATATATATATTCAAATGAGAGTGAAACTTTACCATTGATATTTTAATAGTAGAATAATGACAAGGATTATCAATTAAAAATATCATAATGGGAGAATTGATAATATGGTACGTCATAAAAACACCGTCAAGGATTTAGCCAATACACCATACATAAATGGGTAAAAACCCATTCTAGTTCGTCTCAGGAGACCTCCTGACACATCGACGGGCTACAAAGGGCCCCAACTATCACATACTAAGTAAAATGAATTCTTCATATTAAATGGGTGGAATATAACCAACAAATACATTCATATTTAAACAATTATATTAAATATTAATAACCTTTCCCAAAAAATAAACATAATCATAAACCATCCATAGTAATATATTGAATTGTATGAAGATAAATCATTGAAAAATAATAATAAACCATTAAATAGAATATGTTGGATGAAAAAAATAAGATATAAATATAAATTATTCATAATATCATATAGAGGGTTTTGAAATATATGAAAATAATGTTATAAAATCATTGATAAATTCTGGAGACAAATACCCTTTTTCTTTAGAATGAAGAGTTCTTTTGGAAAATCATTTGTATTTTTCAAAAAACTAATATTATAAATATATTTTTCCAAAAAAGGGAATGAAATTATATTTTATAAATATTAAAATAATATTCATAACTACATTTGGAAAATGAAGTGAAAACATATAAAATTAGTGGTTAATAAACATTATAAATGAGCCATTTATGTGAGGTTTAATGGGAAATATAAATGACTATTTACTGTGGAAACATAAATAATTGTTTTCATAAATCTATAAACGAACCAAGATAGTCATTCATGATAAAATGATATATTTTATAAAATTATTGTTGGATTAATATATATTATGGTATGTAATTTAAAATGGGTAATAATTGGGGAAGTTCACTTTAATTTGGTTCTCCTATTAGATGGAATTGAAAAAGGATCCTTATAAAATATGTATTTACACATTAAAGAAAAAATAATTAAGATGTATAAATATTTTTCAAAAATAAAAAAATTAATTAGGAGGATTAAATATGAATAATTAAGAATTATATTGGCATAAATAAATAGAAATTGTAACCAGAAAGAAAAATAGAGGTTCAAAAAAAAGTCTTACAAATCTACAAATAGATGAACCGTATGCACCATTAAATTATTTATCATCAAATAAAATTTTTAATAAAATTATTATAAATATATTCATGATATGATAAATCAAAATTATGTAGACATAATAAATACACAATAAATACTAGTGAATAAGGCGTGTCTCGGTAGAAATAAAATTGAGAAGAGAAAATCCTAACCTTATTCCCAAATGTGTGAGAAACTTGCAATTGTTTTCCTATAAAATGAAATTGGATTCATTAATAACATAATTCTTAAACTATTAAACTTGTATTTAATTTATTATAATTTTATTATGTTCATTTATAGCCTTTTTATATGTTATAGGATTCAATTTTTTCGTTTAGGAGTGTTTGTTTCCTTTGTTTTCATGATTGGTTCACTTGTACTCAAGTATGGAAGATCATGTAAAATGAGAATAATTATTCAGAATTGAAATTATATCTTATTAATGATCATAAAAAATATTAAATGATATTATACATCATTTTTTATAAATTATTATGATTCAACATATAGAACATTAATGATTGTTGTTATATTATTTTGGCATTTTTTTGATCATCATGCACATGTTTTGTCTAATTAATTATTATTGTGTATTCATATTAGTTCAAAAAAATAAGTAAATTTTAATGAACATATCAACATATTTTTTAACCATAAAAATTAATTTCATGACCTTCATTTAATGTGTTAATGTAAAACGAAAATGCATTTTTTTGACCATTGTAAATCGACACATCCTGAATGATGGTTTTATTTTTAGAATAAAAGGGATATGAGAAGGGGTTTAATGATGGATATTACATTAACAAAATAAAAATAAATTATTTTTAAGATATAAAAGTCACATTTTTAAATATATAAGGGTAATTTAAAAGTATATTAGAAAGAAAAGAAATTGAAAAGAAATTAAAAGAAAATGAAAGAAGTTTCTACTTACGGAACTTCATCTCATTGAGATCATTTTTAGGGGACATGGAAATGGTCTTTTGGTGAGACCAGAAAGACTAGAACATAGATAAGATGTTTGGGAGAGAAATTTGGAATAATTTTTATCACGATTCTGGTTTTTAGATGTGTGAGGAGAAGGGATGGTGAGAGGTGGTATTTATAGTGGAGGAGAGGGATGTTTTTTGATTATTTTATTCATTATTTTATTATTTTGGATCAAGACTATCATTAATATTTATTATTGTGACTATATAATGTAACTATATCATTCTAATTAAATCTAATGAGTTATTGAATCATCCATATGTCATCCACGAGTCAATAATTATTTATTTACATGTAATTTAAAATACATTAAATTACCATATTTTACTATTTGTCACAAATTCAAATATTTCATAAAAAAATAAAAAATAACCCTAAAATTTTTTATGTATATAATTAAAAAACTAACTTCATTTTATAACAATTATGTACTATATATGAGAAATTTTATTTTTAAATAAAATCCCCATTTACTCAAGAAATTCCAATTTTAATATTACAACTCATTTAATGACACTTTCAAAAATTAATTAAGGTATCATAAAATTATATTATAATAAAGCGATAAAAAAATAATTTATTAATCTAATTTATGAAAATAAATTTAATATTAAATTAATATATTAATTATAAAAAAAAATATGTTTCACAGAAATACAAATACATAATATATCATTTTTAAAATATTTATTTACTTAATCCATGATAAAAATTAATCATATTATCATTTATGTGATTAAAAAATTTTATTTATACTTTTCTATGTCAGATAAAATTCAGATCATAATTATTATTTTAAAATAATAAAACTGATAGTGTTATAAAAATTATTATTTTTCACTAATCATTGGATAATAAATATTTTATTTAAAATACAAAACATTCCCCGATTTTTTTTGAAACTAATCATATAAAAATGAATTTTTTTATTCAATAGAATTTATAAATGTTTAAAAAGATAAGTTAGAAATAAGTGTACCATTAAAACCTAGAAAAACTACATTTAGAAAATTATAGTTTTTTTGTAAAATTTTATTTATTATTATCTTATTTCTATAAAAATAATTTGGATGGATTAAAAAGAAAAAATTTCTTAATGTGGATAATACTATTAATTATCACTAATTTAATAGCTAATTTATAATTGGCTCATTTTTATAATATATAGTGGTTTTAAACTCAATATTGTGTGAAACATAAGTTATAAAAGATGTTGGACATACAATAAAATCTTGGGGTGTTACATTATCCTCTACTTTAATAAATTTATTTCTCCCAATTTAAACTTGTGATTAGTAATAATGATGTTATAATTATAAATTACCCTTTTGGAAATTCCGGATCGTAAAAAGGATTAATAAAACTACTTCTTAAATAGAGGAAATGAACAACGTGATAGTCACCAAAATACTCAGATTCCCTATAAGATAACATTATTGGGATGTTAGAAAATCGGTATGGAAAAGAAATATAACTTTGTATTTCTGATGGAGAGTGATAAAGAACATGGAAATCAGAAATTTGACCATCATAAGACCATAAATATGTGGTTGGTTAAAGGAAAAATGATTTCTTAGAAAAAAGTAAATGGATAAAATTATTGTTCCAAATTTCTTTTCTAAAAGATAAGGAATTATTTTATTATTCATATAGGAACTTGAGAAAATAAAATTACTAGATTTAGTTTCATTTCATAATATTTATCTCATCATTTTTTGAGATTCAATCTATTTCCACATCATTTCTAAAACTAAGATATGAATATTCAAGATGATTTGTTTTCATTCCTGATTCACTTTTAATAAATCATATGGACCAAAAGTCACTAATTAAAATGTTAAATGGTTACTGAAACCAATAAGGTTATACCATGTTATCAAATTACAATAATTTAAAATATTTAACATGATATATTTCAAAAGTAGTTAAAATTAAGACTCATCAGAAACATGTCTTCCAATTTTCGACAATGATAAATTTAAAAGGAAGGTCACAAAATTTCAAAAATAAACATATCTATAGATTAAAAAAAATAACCTTACTCTTAATCTAAAATAGGAAATGGATTAATACCTTTATGTCCTTAAAAAATTAATCAAAACATGTAGACTTTCAAATCTAGAAAGAAGATTTATAGTATTACAATTATATATCCCATGATTCTTTCTACCAAAATATCAGAACATAATTCTTAATTCCAAAAACACATAGAATTTAATTATTCCAATTTCCCTGTTGTAACAACATAATCATGTCATTGATCTCTTTTCTTCTTCTGAGAAATATTCCATTTACAATTGGGTCATTTTTTTGCAGTGCCCCACATACTTAAAGCTAAATCATGGGACATATGATTCTTCTTTCCTTCACTTTTAATCATGATCCTTGTGTAGTTTCTCTCCACATTTGTAGAAAAATTATATTCTCATCAATCATGTACAAGGGTGTTTCTTCCCACAATTATCACATGATTAAAAATACTACTTCCTTTTATTCTCCTTATACAATTTTTATTGTTCCATATTTTTCTTATCTTCTTTACCTTCAGTACTATAAGATTGGATAAATATTTCTCTGCCTTGATAAATTTTTTTATATACTCTTATGATGAGACTATTTGGGAGAGTAGTTCCCTTCAATGGATTACTTTAATATAATCAAATAAATGGTAAATCATTTTATTTGGATTATTTATATAGTCTTCATCATGCCTTTATAACCATGTAATATTGGATCCATAATTAGAAATATTTGCATCATATTTTTGTCTTACATGTAGGAATTATCTCTCCATACCTTCTCATTGTTCTCTATGAAAATATTTTTGCATGAAAATTTCTTTAAACTTTTTATATTCCATGTTTTCAATTTCATCTTCATCATTAGTGTTTTGAATCACTGACCAGTATTGGTTTGAATCTCATGAGAGGAAATAAAATTTCATGATAACCATCTACCTTTCATTAATTCCCAAAGTGAGATATATCATCCTTAGGGATCATATTTATTTATCAACTAAAAATGTGTTTGTAGTACCACTGAATAATGGATGTTTTTGTCGCATGAAGCAGTCTAAAATTGCTACACCATGTTTTAGATTAGGTTTCTCTTTATAACTATGTTTATTCTGTATATCATAATTCAATTATCCTGGTATAGTTATATGCTGTTTAAATACAGTTAAAACTCCAGCTATAACATCATTATTATTCATAGGAGGGAAAGACGTACATGGAAAACTTTCATTGAAATTGTTTATAATACATCAACTGGGTTCCATTTCTAAAAATGGAATACATTATATAAGATCATAACACTATGAAACATAATGTATAATCTAATACTACAAAGTCATTTAACATAAATTGAACAATATACATGTACATAACTTATAAATATGGATTTTTCATATTTTATTATGTATTTATCCTCAATTTCTATCATAGGGTTATGTTCTATATTCTATGTTTTCAAAATTCTCGATTACAAAGTCCCTAATATACATTAACTTTTAACAATATTAATGACCTCGACCCTAGTATCCTCGAGCTGGTCCCTTAAATTATTACATTGGTACTATAAAAAATAGATCACATTCCAAAGTAATGAATAGATTAATAGCTTTGGTACACCAAATTCCAACATATGTATTAAATTAAAAATTTAAATATAACATGGTAACATCATTCAAAACAACCATAAACTCCACTATTATCCCTTCATGTCATTTTTAATATAAATCCTTGAATCCTGGGGAATAATAAAACATAATAAAGGGTGTGCTCGGATTCATATAATGGGTTAAAAATAGTGGAATAAAATATAAGTAATAAATCAAGTTGGATAACTAACAATAATTACATTAAATCATAATATTGGTCATAATATGGCATAAATAAAATTTGATCAATTAATGCTGTATAAATATTCAAATGAGAATGAAATATACTCATAGATATTATTATTGGTGAATAATCACATAGATTATCAATTACTAATATCACAATGAAGGAATACATAATGTAGGGCATCATAAACAAACTTTTATGGCATCAGGTAAGACACCATATGTAAATGGGTAAAATACTGGTATAGTTTGTCTCATGATACCTACTAATGTATTGAGGGGATATAGTAGGCTATGTCCATTACATAGTAAGTCCAATAAATCACACATATGAAGGTGGGGTGGGACACAACAAATATGCACATTAATATTGAAACTAGAATATGAAATATAATTATATTTCCCTAAAAAATAAATGTATTCTTAAACCATCTAGACTAATATATAGAATGGTATCAAGATAGTACATCCCCCAAAAAATCCATTCAAGAATATATGATAGGTGGTTATATAAGCAATTGGTCTAAATTAAGAAAATGATTCAACATAGGGTGTTGAAATTGATATAAATATGCTAATAAAATCATTAATAAATTTTTGAGAGAAATACCCATTTTCATTGATACAAAGTGTTATTTTCAAAAATCATTTTTACTTGTCAAAAAAATCATATTATAAATATTATTATCCCAAAAGGGAATTAAATTATATTTTAGGATTATTAAAATATTAATCATATTAAAATTTGGAAAAAAAATGTGAAAACATGTTAAAATATCATTTATGAAACTTTATAAATGATCCTTTTCAATTATGTTTTATAGGAAAATACAAATGAGTCTTCCAATAAAAAAAGAATAGTTGATAGCATAAAACCAACAATTAACTGTGAATTTTTTTCTGAATAAAAAGATATATTTTAGAAAAATATTCTTGGATTAAAATAAATTAAGGAGTGTACTTCAAAATATGTAAGAAATTGGGAAGTTCCCTTTATTCGGGATTTCTTATCGAGAGTAATTGAAAAAAGTACATTACAAAACTAGTATTTACCCAATAAGAAATAACAATTTAGATAGGTAAATATTTTTGGACCATAAAAATAGAATTTAGGAGGACAAAATAATAATAATTAATAACTAAATTAGTGTAAAGAGAGAGAAAGTGTAACCTAAAGGCAAAATAGAGGTTTGGGAAGAAACCCTCACCACTTCGCAAATGGTTGAACTATATTCCCCATAAATTAATGATCATAAAATTAAAAATTGAATACTATGAAGATAAATGTATTCATGATATAAAATATAAAAGGGTATTATACATACCCCACAAACAAAAAATAGTGGTGAATTAGGCGTATCTCAAAAAAATAAAAGTGAGATGAGAAAACTCTTTCCTTATATTCTAAATTGTTCGTCACTTACAAATAATGTCCTGGATATTGAAATTAGATTCATTAATAAATTAATTCAAAATTTCATTGGTTTTTAATCAATTTATTATAATTTTATAATTTTAATTTATGTCCTTTTTTGGTGAGTTATAAGATTTAATTTCATCGTTCAGGAGTGTTTGTTTATATGGATTCCTTGATTGGTTAACTTGTTTACAAGTATGGAAGATTATGTAAAATGGGAATTATTTTCCCGAATTGAAATTTTATTTTATTAATAATCAAACAAAATATTAACAAATGTAATATTTTTTTTTATATATGAGGATAATAAATTTGATAAAACGTTAATGATAATCGTTTATATTATTTTATCATTTTCTAGAACATCACACACAAGTTTTTTTTAAATTAATATTATGTATGTATATTAGATCCAGGAAACTAAATAAGTTTTAATACACATCTTATAATATGGTTTAACTATATAAAATGGTTTTATGACCATCCATTAAGGTGGTAATTTAAAATTAAAAAGCATCATCCATGATGGCTGTAAATCGACACATCATGAATGATGTTTTCATTTTAAGAATAAAAGGGGGATGAGAAGGGATTTGATGATAAATATTACATTAACAAAATAAAAATTCAGTTTTTATGATATGGTTTATTTAAAATTTCTATTTTATTAGGTGAGTTTATTATAGGATAAAATAAATAAATTGAAATGAAATTAAAAAAAATGAAAGAGGGTTTTACCTCTTGACCTTTGCTCCTTGAGAACCTCCTTAGAGGACATGAACAATGTGTTTTAGTGAGAATAGAAATACAATAACCTATGGAATAGGTTTTATTGAGTAATATGGTATAATTGGGAATATATTAATGTATTTTGATGTGTGAGGAGAATGGGTTTTATTTATAGTTGATGAGAGGGGTGTTTTTTGATCATTTTATTCGTTATTTTATTATTTTGGATCAAGACAATCAATGGTTATGATTACTGTGATGAAATATAGAATATGTAGTATGTTTTTTAAAACCAATGAGTTATTACCTCATCTATATATCATCCATGACTTAATAATTCATTTATTTACATATAATGTTAACTTCCGTAAATTACCATATTTCATTATTCATTAAAAGTTCAACTATTTCAGAAAAATTCCAACAATTCACCCTAATTTTTTTACCTTTGTAATTAAAATATGGTCTTTATTTTATGAAAATATTTGATAAATATTGTAATTCTAATTTTTAAATAAAATAATATCTTACTAAAAAATAACTATTTTAATAATATAACTGATTTAATGAAACTTTTAGAAATTTATTTTGTTTTCATAAAAGTATCTTTTAATCATGATAGAATAGAATAATAATTTATAAAGATATTTCTTGTAAAAAAATAATATTTTAATTCAATATATTAATTATAAAATTTTAATTAATCATTTTTTTCTTCATAGAAATACCATTACATAATTTATCATTTTTAATACATTTATTTACTTATTCTATGTATAAATATATAATATTTCAATTTATGCTAAGGAAAGCATTTTTAATACCTCAATATGTGAGGTCCAATAAAAATCATAAATCTAATTTCATTATAATAAAATAAATAGTTTCATAAAATTAGGCATTTTTCACTTTTCATTGAATGTAAATATTTTCAGAAAATACCTAAATATCACCCTAATATAAATCTTACAATAATATTTAATAAATAAAGTTTATTTTTTTCCCTATAATTTACAAAAAGTTCAAAATTTAATTTTAGAACATGGAAACTATTAAATGGTGGTAAAAATGCTTTTAGAAAAATATAGTCCTTTATACATAAAATTGGATTTATTTTTATCTTATTCCAATAAATATAATTTGGATGAATTTCAAAATTTAAATTTCATAATCTGGTTAATACTATTCATTCCCACTAATTTGACTACAATGTTATAATGGTTAATATTAAAATATTATATTGTGGTTTTAAAATCGATATTTCATGCACCATATGATATTGAAAATGTTAGACATATTATACAATCTTAGGGTGTTACACTTGGAATCATGTTATACTTAAGTTATCGTTGAGATCTCCCTTATTTACCTTACTAACAATCAGATCTCACCATTTCATATGTTTTTCCCCATGTAATGTAGAAAGGTGTAATATATAAAATGTTTAAGAAGGGTGCTAGTTATAAATAACATAGTGGGAGATGATATAGTTCAAGTAAGAAACCATTATTTATATATCTCCATTTCTAATGAAAATAGGCCTAAACAATTCTAGAATGTATTATATTGGTATGTAATTCATATTTATCTATTAATATGTGATATATATGTATAATAATAATTGGTCTCTATAGCTAATCCATTTCACAATAGTATGTATGTTGCAAGAACATCCAAATAAAGTATGTAGAGTTTTTCTTTCCTTGGTGTGTAATAATGCTAAGTATGATTCATGTTATTATTAATAGCTTTAGAAAGGTAGGTGATAATTATAGTGATATTTATCACTCATCATCAACCCCATTTGGTTTATCATTTAGAAATTCATTACATTGCACATCACAATAATCATTAACTCCATTTTTTTATAGTTCTATGAATTGAAAAAAAATATTAGTGTGAGTATCATGAAATAATAATAAGAGTAAAAAACATATGATAATTAAAATAATATATAATATATCCTCAATTATAAAATATTCATTCCAACCTTTCACATTCTACGTTCATCATACATCGCCTTTTGTTCTTCATAGGTTATTTGAGGATATATCATTTTTATGCTAAATGGTTCATAAATCGCATATAAATTAAGTAAATCCTACCCCCCAAAGATTCATAAATGGTGTGAATTTAGGTCCACCAGTTAGGAACCCGAGTGAAGACTGAGTTAATACCTAACCAACCATTTTCACACATTAATAAAGAAATATGAATTTGTTATAGGTCCAGTATCTAATTTTTTGAATTTATATGTGGATTTAATTTCTAGGAAAAAAACACTCTATACATTACAAAAATTTAAGGTAGTTTTCCTTTATTTTGGTTTTTCCTTAGTGTTTTCTCCAATTTTTTCTAGTCTTAATCCAGATAAATAACTAATCCATACTCTAATATCAATTTAGGAATCTCAATTATTTTATACATACATATTAAATAATTTTATATTAATATATATGGAATTTCATAATAAATATCACATAGAACCTAAAGGTCTAGTGTATTTGGAGACTATATACATAATATATTTTTAGAAAAAGTCATAAACATATCCCCCAAGTAATACTATCAAATTATACCCATTTTTTACATTCATAGAGTGTATTATTATTTATAACTTGTGTAATAGAAATAGAAAAAAGGGAGTTCAAATGCTCAATAAGGTTAAACAAAAGAGTCATCGATCGAATGTGAGAAGTGAGCATAAATAAGAACGAGGGTATGGTAACATAATCATAGTACATAGACAAGTATTAATAGAATCATACAATGTAAATAATATATTATAAATCATAGGTCATGGAATAATTAAATTAGCGTAACATTATTCATGGGAAATATTAACATGATATCATGATCAAGAAACCATGAACTGGGAAAACATAAGATATTGATAATAATTCATCACATACGTAAGAATATAATATCATTCCTTATGTTAATTGATACAAAAAATACCATTATCACATAGTGGATATAATTTGTAATGGATTGGGTTTTCTCCCCAATATTTTATATGTTAGCTCATGAGATATAATCATTTAACCAATACATGAGAGGGATGTATATTTTTGGTTCCACACATCACATAGTGGATAGAGTCCCTTAATGGTCTTAGTTCACTCATCATTCTTTTCCATATCAAAAGATAATAATTTACCTAATGCATTGGATGGATATATAATTCACATCCCTCCCATCACATAATGAATACCATAAATATACATGCCAGATGAAAACATTCATAATCTATCACATCTCAATGAAACCATCATAATGAAAATGATACTATGATAAGATCCAAAAAATATTATTATAATCCTTCCAAAGAAAGAAATTGAATATTATCATTGGATAATATTCATATTAATTCATAAAATCCTTAAAGGATGTTGAAAAATATGAAAAACCAATTTATAAGAGAATTGAAATTTATTTTGAAAATGAATAAGAAATACTATTTATATTTTGACACATTTATTTATTATAAAAAATATAATAATATTTATTAAACTCTAAAAATATAGAGATAAATAATCTTAAATAAAAATAAATAAGGTATTGTTAACATTCCTTATTATGAAAACATTTCAAAAGCATATTCCTTTCATTCATTTTAAAAAGGTCAATGTTTTTTGAAAAAAAAACTTTTAATAAATTGTAATAGAAAATCAATTTTTAAAATAACAATCGATCCACTGAAAAAAATAATAAATCACATAAATAAATATAATTATGTCAATAAAAATAATATGGATATGTATGAATAGTATTTCGATAAAAATGAAGAGGTGAGAATAGTTTCTCTTAAAATAATCAGTTCTGAAGAATTATAAATGGAAGATGGATAAAATGGTAATGATATATGTATTCTTCATGAATAAATATTGAAGAAGAAAATTGATGGGTTTTAAAAACAACATAATATAATTTCGTTTCTATGGATTTTCACTTATAAAAATCTCACACTCAAAATGATATTGGATAGAAAAAAGATATAGTATTGTTAATTTTTGGATGAAAAGAGTTTGAATGAGAAATCCATAGAAGGATATTCTGATGATTTTAATTGAATAAAAATTATGATATAAATACAAATATGGTATTATATAAACAATATAAAACAATATAAGTTCTTAATATGGAATATCTTTCTAATAAGAAAAATTGTTTTGAGAAAACCATTACCTTTAACTTCTAACTTCCAAGAATTCACATTAACCTCTTATATAATAGAAATAAACATTTTATTAACCTACATTAGGGATTTATTAATATCTATTAACTTTTATATTATTCAACTACAATCATTTGATAAAAACCTATAAGTTAGTTATACATTATTTTCTTCATCATATGTTAATAATGTAATTTGATTCATAAAAGTTTTGTAATGGAGGTTTTGGTTAATTTTTATTGATATAAAGTTAATAATTCATTTATTATTAAATATAGTGTAATAGTTGTCTTTTAATTATTTATGGTTTCCTAATTTCATTAGATGGAACTCTTGGTTTTGTCTTCGGATTATAGAATCCATGATGAGCTTGTTTAGAGTAATTTAATGATTATAATAGAGTAATTTATTGTGGTCGTTTATTTTTATTGTGTTTTTATAGAATCATATTTCTGAAACAAATAAATCTTTAACATCATGTATATATTCCTCCAAATCATTTTTATATGTATCCATCTGAGGTAGTGCAGAAAAATGAAATTTTTCATCCATGGCGTCGGTAGTCCACACATAACACAGTCGACATTTTTGATTTCTAATAAATGGATTGGTGGATGGTAGATGATGGTTATTCCTTAAACCTAAATAATTTCAATATAATTATGATAGTTTTGTCATTATATTATGATTTTTATAATACCAATTGAGATATAAAATAACTCATAAAGGTAGAGAAATGAAAATGAGTGATTAGGGAATTCTTACCTTACTCTTTAGGATAACTCCATTGAAACGTTGATTTGTCCCATGAGGGGTGGTATTTTGAAGAAAAAACCTATAAGATGTACCTAGTAATTTATGATGGTCATTTATTTTAAAAACTTAATTTTTACCCTTTTTCCTAATTTTTTTTTACCATGGTAACTCAGTTTTTTTTACTTTGATAACTTATATAAATGGATATATATGAAATTAACCTAGTTATCCAAATTATATGTGCTAATTAAAAAAATGAAAAACTTTTTAACTAATTGAATTTATAAAATTGGGAAAATTATATTTTTAATTGAAATACGATATATATATATATATATTTATATTTATTTATAGAAAAAAAATATTTTTAAACGTCACACATTCTGTATAATTTTTAATATCAATTACCAATTAAATAAAGGTTAAAATATCTATTTATATGTAGGATAATTATATTAGAGTAAGAATTTATTATATATAAATTTAATTTATTTATAGAAAAAAATATATAATTCTAACAAAAAATAGGTCTTTGATAAATAATAATTTTGAACAAATTTTTTTAACTACATCCTATAAAATTTAATTAATCATATTATAATTGTTTTATTTTATCCATTCGTTGATCTAAAAACATTAATTTTAATTTCTCAAATAAATTAAATCATTCCTCAATATTCATAAATGATACAAGATATTAGATGGATACAACCAATGACCATATATCCCTTGACCATGTTTCAAATGAACATATTAGCAATGACCATATTTATTAATGTCTTATATTATTCATATATATATATATATATTATTACATAAATTTCTAAAATAATTCATCTTATTTAATTATCTATCAATATATATTACATTTCTATTATTTTTCCTTATTTCCACGGTTGCAGTTTGGGTTATGATCTTCTTGGAAAAAGATAATGATCTGGATTTCAGGTTTTTGTTATTTTTATTAGTTTATACATTTATTTTAATTTTACTTTTATTTAGGATGGTTTATATTATATTATAATAATTTACCAATTATTATCTTGGGTTATAATATTTAATTCCAATAAAATGAATTGTGGTTGATTTTAGTACAATGTTGTGTGTGAAATAAGTTACACAACACTGTATCTATTAGATAGAAATAGAAAACATAGTAAAATAATGGGGTGTCACATTCAGCATCATTTGGGAATGATGGGATTATTAAAATCAGAGGAGTTTAATCAATAGAAATTAGAACGAATTTGTAAAATGAAAAACACACACACTATGTTAACGTGTTATGGAACAATTTTTTTGTGTTTCTTATATATATGATAAAGATAATAAAGATAATATTAAAATAGATAGGTTCTCAGTGATAGTGTTAAAGTATAGTCATTTTGTGACTAGATGGAAGTAGATAAGATGTAACTTATTTCAAGTGGAAGAAGCAAGAAATTAATTCTATTTTATCATGAAGAAATAAAATGAATTTTTCTATAAAAAACATGGACACCATGAAAGAAACAATGTAGAATGAGTAATTATGTAGTGTTTTTTTATTTTCCAATGTTGAAGGGGTAAATATACTGTATTTTCTATACATATACCAATGGAATATTGTCATCTCTTCATATAAGAAGGTAGCGATTCAGTATTCTCACTCACTAGAACTTATTCATTTATATATTTTTTTCATATGTGAAGGAAACCAATCAATGTTGATAAGAAATTTATGACTTTTAGTTAATAAATTTACTCTTATTACATGTAATAAGTAGTAGAAAAATAATTAAGATAATTTCAATATGTTTAAAAGTTTCAAGAGAATTAAAAAAATAAAATGGATTAACATTAAAGAAAATTTTAATGTATAATAAAGCTAAAGACACATGTGGAAAATTGAATCTTATTTAGAAAATAATAGTGTTTTAAAATAGTTTTTTGAAACATACACCCCATAAAAAATAGTTTCACTAAATGGAATAATTGATGTTTTATATAGATATCATGATAGATGTTAGTGGAACACAATACATTACTATTATTTTTATTGAAAGAAATTTAACAGTGGTACATATCCAAAAAAATTTATTATATGATAAAAATATATACATGCATTCACACGAAATGAACTATAAGAAGAAATATATCTGGATGTAAATTAGTGTGTTTGAAAACTGACATGTCATCAATGGGAACATATAAAGTATGAGAATTATTAAGTAGATATGGGTTGATAGAATTTTACTTGGTCAACCACTTAATGAATGGGGAATCAAAAAATTTAAAAGTAAATATGAATGATTTATTTTATCTCCTATGTGAAGGTCATACAAAACTCATAAATCTATTATGTAGTATTATGGTTAAGATCCATAAGTGATTGAGATGAAGTGTAATTTATTAGAAAATATGCATAAATTCCATAAATTAAGAATATTCATGTGAAGCTAATGTGGATGATAATGATTAAACCTTATCAAGTGATAAATATCAACTACATTCAATTCATCTTAGTTTAAGAGTGTAATTAATGACTGAGAATATCATTGATGATAGTGAACATGTTGTTCAAATATGTATAACATTGGGGGAAACAATACACACCTTATTATTTTCTCAAGTCCAAGAAATAATTATTGGTAAAGAATTAAAACAACAACCATTGGGGGTTTATATGAATGGATAATTAGTTTAGTTTATGTATAAAACATAAGGGATTTATTACCTAAGATGAAAATCAATAATTTTATTAGATCAAAGGGGGAGTTTCATAATAAGTTGAATGAAAAGGGTTAAGTTATAAATAATGACTCATATACAAAGGTTATTATTAGGTTGAAGGGATTGACATTAACGTGACATTTCGTTTTATTTAAATACTCAAGATTGAAATTTAATTTTTTTATTTAACTCTAAAAAGATGATACATGAACTTCAAAATAGATATCAAGTCAGCCTTCCAAAATAGTTATCTTGATAATGATTTTTACATTGGGTAACCCAAAGTATTGTTACCTAATGAAGATGGATGAATAGTTTTTATGTTGAATATTTTTTTTGAGGTTTAAAATAAGATTTGTGTGTATAATAATCATTACTCATGTTTTATGAAGATAAATTTCGGAAAAGGAAGAGTGGATATCTACCTATACATCAATGAAAACAAAGTGGTATCCTTAATTTTTGATATCACTGTTGAAAATATTTTATTTTAAAAAAATGGGGAAATTTTTTTAAATGAGTTTAACAAATAAATGAAAAATATGATTGAGATTTCAATGTTAATAGAAATGATGTAATTATTGGAAATTTAAATTTTATAATAGAGGGATCAAATATTCATTTATCAAGAGAACTGTTCCCATGATCTATTGAATAATTTTGATAATATGGGAAAAAAATAAATATTTACTCTTATAGAACAAGGATAAAATTTCAAATAATGATGATGGTATGGAGGAAAATTAAATTGAGATTTTAATATTCATTATAAGTTTACTAAATTTGACCACTATAAGATAATATATTTTATATGCTATCACCTTAGAATAAAGGTACTAGATTATAGAAAAATAATGTCATCACATTTTATTATTATGGATTACTAGAAAGTCTACATGTAGGGGAGTAGTCTATTTGGGAGGTTATTATGTGGTTTTGATTATAGACAATCCATTTTTTTAAAATTAATTACATAAAAAAATGAATATGTTGTTGTAACATAGAAAGAAAAACAACTATAGTAGATGTGAAAAAATAATAATAATCTCAAGGTGGAAGTTAAGTGGACATTACATATAGGATGTGATAATTTTATTGTGATCAATCATTTGATAGACCATGTTCAATATTCTCTATCAAAGAACATTGATATAAAATACCACTTTATAAAGTAAATTGTTCTCAAATAAGTTCTAAGTTTATAGTTTTTTAAACTAAAGAAAAAAATGTGGATTCAAGTCACACCTCAACCATTAAAATTAGTTTATATTATAATTTATTTTCATTGGATATTCTTGTCGAGGTTCGGGTTGAGTAATGGTTTATGATTTTAAAGTTTGATAATTTTGGTGGGTTTCAGAATGATGCACATGCACTGAATAGTTAGCAGTAATGGTACAGTCAGCCCAGGTCTCTATGTGGTTGACTAATATTTAAAATAAATAAATAATATTAAAATAAAATAAATTCAAATCAGAAAAAAATTCAAATAAATTAATGTTAATGTTTAAACCATAATAATAACAATAGTATTGTTGTAGATAATTATAATATTATTTTTAAAATTTTTATAATAATAATTATTATTAAATTTTTTATTTTTCAGTATTAATAAAAATGAAATGAATATTATAGTGATAATGATGATGATTATTATTACTAAGAGCAATATTTTATTTTCACTTTTTTACCCTATCTCATCGCACCCTCTCCATTTTCCCTCCCATTGGAAAACCCAACTCTTTTCCTCTTCTATGCCTAGCACACCGCCCTACCTTCTTGTATGCATTACTTGGTGAGAGTATCCATGGTGATTTTGGGAACATATTATACTTGTTTAGGTGACGAGTTAGTTTACTTGTTGTTTACTGTGCTATAGCATGGTTTCATTACTTTTTCATGAGAGGCTTCGGGGAGGATCCTACGGAGTATACTGTTATACTCACCCTACAATATATAAACTGTTTTTCAGTTCACTTAGAGAAGGTTGGAGATCAGGCTGGTTACTACTAGATTGTGGTTGCCGGAGCAGTTTGGGCTTGTGGTCACTGGTATTTTTTACTTTCTTTTGGGTACTTGTAGTTTTCCCTTTCAGTTGTAGTAATTTTGCATAACATTCCATTTGTGCACTTGGATTTATTTTATATTTCTAGTTATGAGTTGGAGTTGATTGGTGTATATCTTATATCTCTCTTCCGCATGTGTTGTCTTAGACGGTAATGCCTCCCATTAGTGTGTTTACTATACCCTTGGTGCTAGTCGCCAACCTGAGGCCTACTGGAGGCGGGACTCGGGGGTCATTATCCTAGTTGTGTGAAGTGAATTTTATATATTTAATTAAGTATATGGAACCAAAATAATTAAAATTATTTAATAAGATTTAGATAATTCTTGGTATAAATTAATAGTGAAAAAATCAATATCAGATACAACGGTAAAGATTATAACAATTTACCAAGGGAATAAAATAAATATATAAGGGTTACAATAACCATAAAATTGTTATAAATTATATTGGGTGGAAATATTTCAATCATATAACATATAATACTAAATATTGGTCTACTTTTATCCATTTTTTGTGAATAGAATTTAAAAATATTTTATTATTTTTAATAATTCCAAGTGTGCCTTCACCCCCACATATAAAAGGACTCCAAATATCCTCTCCAATTAAATTTTAATAATAATTTTGGATCAAAAAAATCCTACAAAAATATCTTAATAAAATCCCTAAAAAGACTTATATTCCCTACAATGACCATAATAATATCCTCGGAAGGCTTTAGGTTTTAACCAAAAGAGGTTTCTTGAAGAAGAGGTATAAATGTTAACCATGCGTTTTGGTTTTATTTCTTCTTATTCCTCCTTAAATTATTTTTGAAATATTATGAGAAAATTAAACCAATGTATTTAATATACATATATTTTAATATGTTAATATAATAACCTATATTTATCTTTTTTTATCAAATTTGAAATGAGACCATCAATTATATGTACGACAGACTACCACTTCGCGAACTGATGTAATTAGGTTTATGCCACTAACTATAAAAACTAGTTATAATGATATATATATATATATATTAAATATTTGAAATAATTATTCTTATTTAATTAAAATAACACATCTACCTTTTTAACTCCAATCTCTTTAAATTGAAACGTCGCTCATGCATACAAGTGGACTACCACCTCCATGAAACAATGCGATTCATTTTTCATTTCATATTAACATTTATTGTAATAAGGATTCATTTTATAGATATATGTTAATTATATGATATTTTAATGATATTATATTGTTTAATTTTTATTTAAATTTCATTGAATCAATTAGTTGAAAAATGAAATCAGCGTCCAAGCATACATATGACCTATCATCTCCATGAGTGGTTTAATTCATTTTCATATCTATAAATTTTATCTATGACTCTAAATGTGTATATAATTAATATGTATGATATTTATATGAATATTAAAACTATATAGATGATGTAACCGTGATAAATATACAAGCACCAAAACTGCCTAACCAAAACATACATGAAAAATGGAGAAGTTATCATCTTAAATAGGGATTTCAATGAAGAATCGTTAATAAACGACTGATAAACATTTATATGTAAAATATATATGATATTAATTTTTCTATTATGGTTTTGTAATATATTTTTAATAATCTAATATTTATTATACATGGGTTTCAAATATGTATGAAGGAAGTCAAACATGAGGTAAAGGTTTTCCATTTCAGATCACATTGTTTATCAAGATTGTTTGTGATTATGTTTCTGATAATGATATTTCATTATATAAATCTGAAAAAGCTCTCAAATTTTAAAATCCTATATTTTTTAGATTACATATTTTACTTACATTTTACTCAATTTAACAATTCAATATTATGAAAGAATATTTTTAAGAAAAATATACTTTATTTCTTGCTTCGATCAAAAATCCTTTTTATTTCAATAATTTTTTTATAAATCATTTTTGAATAGTGTTTTTTCATTTTCAGGTATTTTTTATGGAATATTTAAACATTATGGTGTTTTAAGAATTTTTTTAAATGGAATATTCTTTCCATTTTCTGAACAAGGCAGTTTTTTATTTTTGTTTACCAAGGCGTTAAAGGAATGTTTTCTTTTTAATTTATTCATGAGGGGAAGAATTTCTCTTCATCATGCACATTAAATTATTTAAAGATTAATTTACACTTTTCCAAGGTTATTTTAAAAATATTGTTCATTTAATATTTGAAAAATTATTTTATTTTAAAGAAGTTATTTTTAAATAAAAATGTTATTTTCCTTAATGGGTATTCTACGTATTTTTAATGGTATTTTCATATAAGATGAAAAAAATTCATCTTACTTATGGTTTATTGGGGACTAAATCCTATGATTCCATAAAAAATCATTTTTTACAATGATGATTATTTAAGTGTGATTAAAAGAAAACTGTATATTTCCCATGGGTTAATTATGTTGTGAAACTCATTTCTTTCCCATGGCTTATTCAATGTTGAAATTATGAAATATTTATGAAACACATTTTGTTTTCCTAGGTTTTGATGTTATTAATTATTTATGTCACTTTGGAAAGATTATACAAGATTTTCATTATGTGATGGGTGGGCCCAAAATTATATGATCCTCCAATTCATTGGGTAAAAATGTGTATCTCATGATATAAATAGGAATGAAATAGTGAGTGAAGCAAATTTATTAATGGGATATACACACTATGATAATATTGGGAGTGAGTGTTTACTACAAAGATGGTCTGGGGGTAAACCCGATCCACGTTGACAAACTTGGTAGTGAGAATTTACTACTATGTATATTATTTTAAATGCTTTTATTTATACCACAAATTCATGTTGTTTTTCTATTTTATGATTTCATGGCTCATTTTATTTGATTAATTTATGATTCGTGTCTTATGAACTCTTAATATTTATTTCATGACTGAAGATTATATTATATTATCTAATGGGTATATTTTTGAAATTTCATTCTCATGTTATAATACCATTGTGCTCATTTTATATTTATATGATCATTGATGTATCAACTTTTTTCCCATGCTGAGAATCAGAGCTAAACCTTTTTTATATTTCCATTTCCAAGGTTATTAAGAAAGGTATTTTGTATTACACATTTATGAATGGATATAGTTATGAATAATGTAGTTAGAGTAGATGTAGTTCACTTACTAACCAGTTTTTTATGTGTAAAATCATTAAAATGCTCTATAAATATATGATTCTAGCATGGATCATTATTCTATGTAATGAATATTAATCTAATATGAAGTGATTTAAATGTATGAAATGTGTGCGACACCATTGCTGGTATCATATAAAGGTTTATTTAACCATTATAAACTAAGATGAGAAAACTTTAGCGAGAACCCTTGGGAAAATAAAAAGTAAAAGAGAATATCAGAATTTGTGATAAAGGAATAGATTTTAATTTTCCTAGAAAAAATCCAATTCTAGATATTATAAGTGGATGTGGTTTTGGAATAAATTCATCTAGGGCTTATAACCCAAAAAATATAGGGTCGTGTATATCTCATCTACTATTTTTCTAAATAGTGAATGTGACCATATTGTACACTATGTTTGACACTCCTAGGGGAGATTATTTGTTTAAAAATAATTTTATTTACTAACCATATTACTGGGTTTGAATTGATTTTTTACCATCAATAACCAATATTAATCCTTGGGTGTCATATTTTCAAAATAAGCAGTCATGATTTAGTCATCTTACAAATTATTTCTAATAATTGTTTTTGTTTCTCGCAATAATAATTGTTTCTCAACCAATGCTTGTTGGTTTTAGTAAATGGATGGAACCCAAAAAAACTATATTATTATTGAATGTGTTGGTAAATTAAAATATTTTCCTCCTGAGAAACAAAATTTTATGGGATATTGAATTAAAAATATCATTTCTATTCTTACAAAACATTCATAGGATATGAATCATTATTATATTTTAATCCTTAAAAGGAGTGAACAAAAATTTATTGAGCCATTTAGGAGGATGTTCCCAGCTTAATTTAGTGGATCTATTGATGAATTATTCTCTAAATAATAGACCAGTACCTTTAAAATAATATCTTCCATTCTCTAGTGTTCAATAAATTATTATTTTTTGGATATCTATTATTTGAACGTAGAACCAAATCCATGGTGGAATCTTTTCAAAAATACGTGGAAAAAGAAGAAATTGACTCACTAGATTGGGATGAGTTTAAAAAGTTATTTTTGAATATGTAATTTCCTTATATACATCATATGAATATATTGAAGTAATTCCTTATGATATAGTAAAAGGATAATTAATATATTGTCATCTTTGTAGAATATTTTATATGACTTTTGAGGAACACATATGATATTATTATCCCACCTGAATATAAGGTTGAGCAATTTTAAAGGGGTAAAAACCAAGTATTTCAAGGGTGTTATATATAAGGTAATTTAATAGATTTTAATTAATTTTTCAATTTACTTTGAAGGTTGAAATAATTATTGGTGTTACCTATTAATATCATAGTTTTAATAAGAAAATAAATATGGAATTTGAATGAATATCTAAAACAGATAGAGAGAGGCATATGATCATTCCATTATGTTTGATTTGTGGAATGAAACATGGAGTAAATTTTCATTTGGGGACATGAAAATGAATTAATTATATAATTGATGGCAATTGGGTAATTTAATACTAAATTGATAAGAATATGTTATCTAATGATATAAATAGAGAGAAATCTCCATAGAGTACACAACCCACAATATAGTGTTTTAAATTAAATGAGTATAAGTATTGTGTTTACTAGTGATCAAATCATAAGGTTGATGATGATGATAAAATTCATCAACATATTAATCCAATATGAATCATGAGGTCTCTCATAATAACTATTTATGGTGAGGGATATGATAGTGACACATTGAATGGTACACTTACCACTGAATATAGAACTTTTAATGTCTTTTTTGACTATATATCTACCCACTCATTTAAATTTGAATAATTGTTTTTGGGTATTAAAATTCCTCCATAATAATTAGATGTTGATTTAATAGAAAATCTACATAATTTAATGATGAACAAGTATGAATTCTATGATTCATACATAGTTGATGTTTGTGGGAATGTGCTTTCTGTAAATCTTTTTATTCTCCCTCCAATTGAATATGATTTTCTCTTATTCATAGATAAAATTTATCCATACAACTCCCACATCAATTACTAACGATGGGAAGTTAGGATGGATATTCCATACCATCATTTTATCTTCTATCAGGGAAGTGAAAAATATAATCTTCCAATAGAAATCACATCTAGGGTGTTTATATTATATGGATGGGGAGAAAATAAACATTAATGATATTCCTATTACATAAGAGTTTTTTGATGTCTTTATAAATTTTTTTCATAATACTTCACATAATATTGACATTGAGTTATAAATGAAACACATACTAGGTGAACTACCTATTTAAAATACTCTATATATAACTGTCCAGATTGAGTAATAGTAATTAAAGAAGTGACTCCATAAGAGTCTTGAAAAGGGATTTATTCTTATAAGTGCACCTCCTTGTAGTTCACCCGTACATTTTTTAATAAGAAAAATGGATAAAAATTATTCCAAATTTATTATAAATAACTTAACATGATAAATTTTGGAAAAAATGATCCTATACCCCATATTGATGACAATTTAGATCAAATGTGGGGAGTTCAATACTTTTCCAAGATTGATATTCCTTTTGGATATCATCAATTGAGGTTAAATAATGAGGATACACCTAAGAAACAATCCCATAAAATGCATGAAAAATATGAATATATTATAATTCCCATTGGTCTTACTAATACCCCCACAATCTTAATGGATTTAATAAATAGAGTCCTTATATATTACTATGATTAGTTTGTTGCATCCTATGTAGACATTACTATTATATATTCAAAGATAAAGAAAGAACATGAAGATTAGTTTACTACTGTGTAGAAGAACCTATATAATGCAATGTTTTATGTGAAATTTACAAAGTATGAATATTGCCTATAAAAGGTATCAGTAACACCCGAGACTTTTATGAGAAATATTTTGTTTTTATGTTATATAAATCATCAAAGAAATCTTTCACTACAAACAACACTAGCTTGTATTGCTTTACACGCAACTGCGGCCTTCCCCGATAGCTTGCGTCGTACGCAATACCAAGTTTCACTAAACAACGATATGCTATTAAAATATTGCTAAAACTAGCCGTTATGAATAGTAATAACCACTTTTTAAAATTTTGTAAATTTTATTTGTCAAAATGGACTTCATTTTTGGATTTGGAATATCGAAATTAGCTTAGGATGAAATATTGGTACTTTTCGGATAACATTCATATTCCGATGAATAGTGAAAATTATTAAATTTTAAATAAAAAAAACTTTTTTAATCGAAATAATTAATAGTGCTAAATTATTAATTTGAGTGGTTTTATAGTATATTTAGAATATATTTTTAAAATTTTATACAATTTTGTTCATTGGATGTAATTTCACATTTAAACCAGACATAAACAAGTGTCAATCTTTTGATAGTTATTATCTCTTAAAAAACACGCTATTTGTCTTGATGACGAGAATTAATTTTTTAAATTAGTTAATTTAAATGATATGTTTTTAATTTGGTAAAATAAAAATCATTTTTGAATTCATAATATCAAATATAGCTTAGGCCTAATTTTTGGTATTTTTCTGGAAACTTTCATTTTCTGATGAATAGTGAAACCACTAAGTCGTAGTTGAAAAACTGAAATTCATCATAAAACATAATTTTACCACTTCAGTGAGTGGAATTTCCAAAATCAGAGAGACACGGTTAATATCAAGGACTAAAATGTGGTTCAATGAGATGAAAATAATTTTTGGTGAATAGTAATTTTTTACTTTTTTTTAACACGGTTTAAAGTAAATAGGGTAGTTAAGGGTAAAAATGATATTATTATTACCCTTAAACATGTCATAATTCTATTGGATAAGTTTAAATCGAACATAAACAAGCTTAGGAATAAAATATGACTTTTTAGGCCCACTTGGATTAGATTAGGACATTTATTATCAATTTATTTAAAGAAGGTTTAAAATAGTTAAAATCAAAGTTTAATAATTAATGAATTTTTAATATAGGGTTATACATAAGATAAATTCGACTATAAATATTCATTAAAAAGATAAAAATATTTCCTACATAATGGTATTTTATTTGTAATTTTTAGACTTAAAATAAGTTAATTTATTTATTATACATTGATGATGCAGCAATTATCTTCTTAATGAAATATTGACATAATTGATGTTATAAATACCCAAATAAATGTAATTTGAGACTTTTTATGAATTCCAATGATTTTATATGTTAATATGACATGTTAGTATTTATTTAATTAAATATTTTCGAACTAATCATTCTTTTATGATTTTCACGAAAATCAATTACCTAATTCTGTCAAAATTTACATAAAATAGTTTTTAAAACAAATACTATACTATTAATTGTTATTTTATTCCTAAAAATATAAGGTTCGGCCAAATTACTTGGATAAGGTTATATATATTAATAATAAACAACTTGGGGTTCTTTTGTCTTGATATAGTAAGTTTATTAACCTTATAGTGTATGAAAACAAGAAGACAAGGTAAAAGTTAAATTATCTAACTTAAAGTTCAATCTAAATGATAATGTTAAAATGGATACCTAAACATGTCTAAATTATACTGTATGAGATTATTTCCACCCATACCCACGTTAGCTTCTAAATATATCCATTTGAAGCTATTAAAAACCGAATTTGACTTTATAATAAAATAATATTTTTAGTTATTCCAAAGGTGCCCTTCTCCTCCCTTATAAAAGGGCACTTCCTCCCTCTCTTCCCCACACCACTTTGAGCCTTCAAGATCGGCCAACCCCTTCCAATATCTCCTATCCACTTCCCTAGAATCATCCTAGAGGTCTTTTTTTTCTTAAAAGACCAATTTTAGTGCCCTAAGAGGAGGTCTCAAAGAGGCGCTTCAAAGAAGAGGTAATGTCCGTTACCGATTCTTTCATCTTTATTTTTTCTTCCACTTCTTGTTATTTAGTTGTTTTATTATGAAGTAATAACATCAGTATCACTCATATACGGATATATTATTATAATTATGAAACAAACCTATTTCACCATCTATCCATCCTACGGAAAACGAAATCACCACGCGTGCGTACGTACGAAATACCATCTCCATGCCGTGGGGTAATCTATTTTCCACCACCACCTTTCTCGGATGGGTATAATGGTGTAAATAATGACTATATATGATTATTTTAATGTGATATGGATTCTTAAATAATATATATAAACTCAAATACAATTCCACGATCATGGGAACGATATCATCGCTCGTGCGTACGTACGGAATATCGTCTCCACGATGTGATGCGACTCATTGTACATGATCTTCATTGCATAATGATTATATAAATGAATTGAATGAATGAATATTATATATATTACACTAATACCATTTTGGAAAATGAGGTATCTATAACCTAAAAATAAAAATGAGAATTTATTCGACAAAACACGCATAAGAACAAAAAGTAATAAACACCCGAATAACAAGTAGTAATGAAATATTACTAATAAGAAGCTAAGAATATAACCATATATGATATCATAAAAATAATTATGATTCTGGAATAAGTAAATAACATTATTTAAATCATTATACCGGAGGTTCGAACACTTACGAAGCAAATCAGACCTAATGTAAGGGAAAATCTCACAATCTCAATTTTTATCCGAGGTTGTTTATACTTTTGTATTTACTGGGGTGTATTTTATTATCCACATCCATGTTTCCTCAATATGTAATATTGTTTCCATCCAACTACAATTGTTTAAATCCAATTTTACCCTTCGGTGAGTTTTTAGTAAAAGATATAATAGGAATATTTTGTCGTTTTTCGTATGAGGTACTTTTTGACTTTTCCGACCAAAGTACGGAAAAAATGTTTTTTATAACTTATATGACATGAATTGATTTTTAAAATATTATTTCCAAGAATCTTACTTTACAATTTTTCAAGTTTATTTATAATCAACATATTTTAGTTTAAAATTGTATGATATGTTAAGAAAGGAAAATGTTTTTTAAGTAGAAAGGATATTTTCCTCAAGAATGGAGTTCAAGTGTTTTATCAAAATTATTTTCCATCTAAGATAATATAGGGTTCTGTTTCTATCCCTATTATTATATTGATTTGATTATGTTGTGATGAAATTATTTTTATTCCTTTATCTTATATGAATTGTTTTATGATGTCATGTTGTTTAAGAATCCCATTTTTATTACATGGGTTATGCAATGATGTATGATTTATGATTTTGTGGCACACATATGAATGGTATCATTATGATATGGGTGGGACCTATATCTCCCTCCAATGCATTGGGTAAAGATTTTATATCTCATGATATAGGCATGGCTGGAACGACAGGTTAAACTGGTTCAGTGAAATAGGACTGAAACGAGGAGTGAACTCGGTTCAGAAATGGACTTTGTCCACTAAGAGAGTCTTGGCAATGAGTCTTGACTAATAAGAAATGATTCTCTATGATTATGTGTTTATGCCACAATGTTTCATGTTTTAAGTTATTATTATTGGGATTTCATTTCACTACTATGATTTATCCCATGTAATGAAATTATGCTATCATTTGCATGTTATGATTTCCAAAATGTTATGTTCTTATGTATATGATGTGATTGATCTTTCTTTTGTTTACCCTTACTGAGCATTTGAGCTCACCCTTTTTTATGTTTTCTTTCTCCAGGCCAGGAAGAAGGTTATTAAGTATGATAGGCCAAAATGGACTATAGATATGATGAAATAAATGGGAGACAATGTAGATGCTTTATGAACCTGTTGTTTATGTTTCCCAGTTTCAAAGGGAACTATACATATACGGCCATTTCATGGTTTAGTTGTATGTTGTAATAAGTATGCTTCAATTTTGAAGTAATAACAATGTATGTAAAGTATGGGTCATTATAGTTAGTATCAGAGGAAAGGTATAGTCATCCATTGGAAACTAGGATGTGAAAGCCTTAGTAAGAACCCTAAGGATAATTCTAACCATAGAACACAATCTTAGTGTTTTCGAAATGACCATGAATAACCTAGGATAAGACCTTAAGTGTGAAATTTTATTCTTGATTATGTGGTTTTCCTATTATAATTAGTGTTTCTCACACAATTCTTCTTGGTTTTAGTCAATGGATGGAACCTGAAAGAACCGTGTTAATGCGGTATGCGACGAGAAATACAATGATTGTCCCCCTGAGCAACCAAACGTTATGGGAGCTAGAATGAAAAATCTTGTAGCCCTTCTCACACAACTTTCTCAAGCTATAAATCATACGAGACTTCCAAAAGAGAAAAGGAAGGAGAAACATTATTTTTAATCCTTCATGAGGCAGCGTCCACCTTCATTCAGTGGGTCTACTGATACATTAGTTTCTGAACAATGGATTAGTACTACCGAAATGATATTTTCAGTTCATCAATGTTCTGAACATGATAAAGTCATCCTAGCAGTGTATCATTTGGAAGAAGATGCTGATCAATGGTGGAATCTTATTAAGAATATGAGGCAAAGGGATGAAATTGATTCCATGGAATAGGATGAGTTCAAGAACTTATTTTTCAATAAGTACATCCCTCGTATTTTCTGAACAAAGATGGAGAAAGAGTTTATTGAACTAATGCAAAAGGATGATGAATCTGTTGGTACCTATGAAGCAAATTTTACAAGACTTGCAAGGTACACTTCTGGTATTATTATCCAATCTGAGAGTAAGATCAATCGATTCTTTAGTGGCTTAAAACCATGTCTTCAAAGGGCCTTAGCCATAAGGGACTTCAATAGCTACAAGGAAATCGTTCGATGTTCTCTCAAAGTTGAGATGGAGATTGGAGTAACCATCATTCATATGTGTTTGATAAGAAGAGGAAAATGGAATTAAAAGGAAATTCTAAAGAGACCACTGAAAAGAAGATGAGCTTTCCCTTATGCTCAAAGTGTGAAAAGAAACATAGAGGTAGTTGTCTTAAAGGTACAAGTAAATGTTTCAAATGTTTAAAGGAAGGTCATCGAGCATTTGAATGCTGCAATGATGGGAAGAAGATGTCTAATGATGCAAACAAAGGAAGGGACACACAGAATGAACCTACTACACTTCAATGTTTCAAGTGGAAGGAGATGAGTCATTATACCAATAAATGCCCTAATACAAGGGTTGTTCATGATGATGGACATCAACAAAATCTTAAGGCTAAAGACAAAGGAAAGTCACATACAATTTTTATCAGCGATGTGGAGTACGATAACGATGTGGTGAAAGGTACACTTACCATCCCCTCTAAAGTAGAAAATGTTTTATTTGATTCTGGATCCACCCACTCTTTTATTTCTGAATATTTTTCTAAGGGTATCACCGTATTACCTCACCAATTAGATGTTGAGTTAGCTGTGACAACACCTAATGGAACAACAGTAGCATCAAAAGATTATAATTCTTCCCCGATTGAAGTTTTTGGGAATGTGCTTCCTGCAAATCTTGTGATCCTTCCTATAGTGGGATTTGATGTGATTCGTGGAATGGATTGGATTTCTTTATATGGAGCTCATATCAGTTACCAAATAAGGGAAGTCACATTTCATATTCCATATCAATCTATGATCGTCTATCGATGCAAGGATGAACATAACCTTCCAGTGGAAATTTCTTCCATCTTATGGGTCTTGATTCCACTGAATGAAGGTTATTTATCTCAAATGGTTGGTGAGAAACTCACAATTAAGAATATTCCCATTGTACGGGAGTTTGATGATGTCTTTCTGGAGGAATTGTCGGGTCTTCCACCCAATCGTGATGTTGAGTTTTCAATAGAACTCATACCGGGTGATTTTCCTATTTCAAAGACACCTTATAGAATGTCCCCAATTGAGTTGTAGGAATTGAAGAATCAACTCCAAGAGAATATTGATAAGGGATTCATATGCCCTAATGCGTCACCTTGGGGATCACCTGTTCTATTTGTTAAGAAGAAAGATGGATCAATGAGACTCTGCATTGATTATCGAGAACTTAACAAGATCACTATCAAGAACCAATACCCTCTCCCACACATTGATGACTTATTTGACAACTACGCGGAGCTCAATACTTTTCCAAGTTTGATCATTGTTCAGGGTATCAACAATTAAGGGTAAAAAGGGAGGATATACCAAAGACAAATTTCCGTAAAAGGTATGGACACTATTAATTTATTGTGATTCCATTTGGTTTTACTAATGCCATGTTATCTTCATGGATCTGATGAATAGAGTCTTTAGAGACTATCTTGATCAATTTGTTGTATTCATTATAGACGATATTCTTGTCTATTCAAAGAGCGAGGAAGAACATGAAGATCACTTGAGAATTATATTGAAGACCCTGATAAAGGAGAATATTTATGCAAAATTTACGAAGTGTGAACTTTGGCTTCAAAAAGATGCATTTTTGGGTCACATAATCTCAAAAGAGGGGATATCTGTGGATTCAGCAAAAATAGAGGTTATCGAATGATGGTCGAGACCAACAAAAGTAACTGAGATCCGAAGTTTTCTTGGTTTGGCTGGATATTATTGACATTTTGTGAATGATTTCTCACCATTTTCTAATCCACTAAACAGGTTGACTCGGAAAGGAGTTAAGTTTGTTTGGACGGATAAATGTGAAGAGAATTTCAAGGAGTTGAAAATAAGGTTATCCAGTGCACCTGTGCTCACACTGCCTTGTAGTGGAGAATGGTTTGTGATCTACAGTGATGCATCCATGAAGGGACTGGGGTGTGTTATTATGAAAAATGATATGGTGATAGCTTATGCCTCACAACAGTTGAAGATCCATGAGCAAAATTACCCAACACATGATTTGGAGTTAGCTGCGGTAATCTTTGCATTAAAGATTTGGAGGAATTATCTTTATGGAGAAAGGTCTGACATTTATACTGATCATAAAAGTTTAAATTATATTTTCACACAAAAGGAGCTGAATATGCGCCAAAGAAGATGGTTGGAACTGATTATGGATTACGAATGCTCAATTCCTTACCACCCTGGGAAAGCAAAAAAGGTGGCATATGCATTAAGTCTACAAGACCATTCTAGCTTATCCATGATGAGGATCACAAAAGATCCAATATTTATGGATTTACAAAGGATGGATCTTGTAATTTTAATGAAAGGGGGAAAATCGTATCTTTCTCAAATGAATGTTCAACCATCAATACATGTGAAGATTAAAGAGGCACAAAAAGAAGATGTAGACTTACAAAATAAGGTGATAAATATTCCTGAATTCAACCTTGATTGTGAAGGGATAATAAAGTTCAGGAATCGGGTTTGTGTTCCTCCCATCCCAGAATTTAAGAAAGAGTTACTGGATGAGGCTCGTAGTTCTTTATTCTCTATTCATCCTGGAAGCACGAAGATGTATAGGGACCTGAAAGAGTACTTCTGGTGGGATGTAATGAAAAGAGATGTTGATGAATATGTCTCTTGATGCTTGGTTTTTCAGCAAGTTAAAGCTGAGAGACTGAAGTCTAAGGGGATGTTACAACCATTACCCATACCTGAATGGAAATGGGAAAAAGATCATTATGGACTTTTTCACAGGACTTCCTAAAACATCCAAATGCAATAATGCTATCTGGGTCATAGTTGATCATCTTACAAAGTCTTCACACTTCATTTCTATTATAGAGGATTTCTCTCTGGATCAGCATGCGAGGATATATGTAAAGGAAGTGGTAAGATTGCATGAAGTACCACTTTATATTATATCTGATTGGGATCTAAGATTTTCCTCAAAGTTCTGGAGAAGTCTTCAGCATAATCTGGATACAGAGTTGAGTTTCAGCACTGTTTATCATCCTCATACAGATGGTCAGTCTGAGAGAACAATTCAAACTCTAGAAGATATGTTGAGATCTTGCTCTATGGATTTCAATGGTGGTTGGGATCAACACCTACCTTTGGTGGAATTTTCTTATAATAATAGCTTTCACTCCAGTATTCATATGGCTCCTTATGAAGCTCTCTATGGAATGAAATGCAGGAGTCCATCTTGCTGGGATGAAGTTGGGGAAAGAAATCTATTACGACCTGATCTTGTTGATGAGATGGCAGAAAAGGTCCAATCTATTCAACAACACATAAGATCAGCTCAGTGTCGACAGAAAAGTTATGCTGACAACCGAAGAAAAGACCTAGAGTTTTAAGTGGGTGATAAAGTGTTCTTATGAATATCTCCCTAGAAGAGGGTCATGAGATTTGGAAAGAAGGGGAAGTTGAGCCCTAGATATATCGGTCCTTTCAAAATACTGGATCGTGTTGGAAAGGTAGCTTACCTAGTGGCGCTTCCGCCTAATCTCTCTCATGTTCACGAGGTGTTCCATGTATCTCTCCTGAGAAAGTACATACCTGATCCTTCACATGTACTCACCTCAGAAGTTGTACCGCTAGAGCAAGATCTTTCTTATGATGAACAGCCGATAGAGATTCTAGATCATAGTGAAAAAGTCCTAAGGAACAAGACCACTCGCTTGGTGAAAGTTTTATGGAGGAAACACCAATTAGAAGAAGCTACATGGGAACTTGAGGATATGATGAGGGAGAGGTATCCTCATCTTTTTGTTACAAAGTGACGAATTTCAAGGGAGAAATTCATTTTAAAGGGGGTAGAATGTAACACCCGAGACTTTTATGAGAAATATTTTGTTTTTATTTTATATAAATCATCAAAGTAATCTTTTACTACACACAACACTAGCTTGGCTTTCTTTACACGCAACCGCAGCCTTCCTCGATAGCTTGAGTCGTACGCAATACCGAGTTTCACTAAACCACGATAAGTTATTAAAATACTATTAAAACTTGCCGTTATGAATAGTAATAACCACTTTTTGAAATTTTGTAAATTTTATTTTTCAAAATGGACTTTTTTTTGGATTCGGAATATCGAAATTAGCTTAGGGTGAAATTTTGGTACTTTTCGGATAACTTTCATATTCTGATGAATAGTGAAAATTATTAAATTATAATTAAAAACAACTTTTTAATTGAAATAATTAATAGTGATAAATTATTAATTTGAGTTGTTTTAAAGTATATTTAGAATATATTTTTACAATTTAATACAATTTTGTTCATTGGATATAATTTCACATTTAAACCAGACATAAACAAGTGTCAATCTTTTGATAGTTATTATCTCTTAAAAACACGCTATTTGTCTTGACGACGGGAATTAAAATTTTAAATTAGTTAATGTAACTGATATGTTTTCAATTTGGTAAAATAATCATCATTTTTGAATTAAAAATATCAAATATAGCTTAGGCCTAATTTTTGGTATTTTTCTGGAAACTTTCATTTTTTGATGAATAGTGAAACCCATAAGTGGGAGTTAAAAAACTGAATTTTTTCATAAAACTTAATTTTACCGCTTCTGTGAGTGGAATTTCTAAAATCAAAGAGACACTATTAATATCAAGGACTAGAATGTGGTTCAATAAGATGAAAATAATTTTTGGTGAACAGTAACTTTTAACATTTTTTTATCACGGTTAAAAGCAAATAGGGTAGTTAAGGGTAAAAATGATATTATTATTTCTCTAACACATGTATTAATTCTATTGGATAAGTGTAATTCGACCAAAAACAACCTTAGGAATAAAATATGACCATTTAGTCCCACTTGGATTAGATTAGGACATTTATTATCAATTCATTTAAAGAAGGGTTAAAATAGTATAAATCAATGTTTAATAATTAAAGCCTTTTTAATATAAGGTTATACATACGATAAACTCGACTATAAATATTCATTAGAAAGATAAAACTATTTCCTACATAATGGTATTTTATTTGAAATTTTCACACTTAAAATAATTTAATTTATTTATGATACAATGATGATGCAGTAATTATTTTATTAATGAAATATTGACATAATTGATGTTATAAATATCCAAATAAATGTAATTTGAGACTTTTTATGAATTAAAATTATTTTATATGTTAATATGACATGTTAGCGGTGATTTAATTAAATTTTTTGAACTAGTCATTCTGTTATGATTTTCACGAAAATCAATTACCAAATAGTGTCAAAATTGACATAAAATGGTTTTTAAAACAAATACTATATTATTAATTGTTATTTTATTCTTAAAAATCTATGGTTTGGCCAAATTACTTAGATAAGGTTATATATATTAATAAAAAACAACTTGGGGTTTGTTTGGCTTGATATAGTAAGTTTATTAACCATATAGTGTCAGAAAAACAAGAAGACACGGTAAAAGTTAAATTATCTACCTTAAAGTTAAATCTAAATGATAAGGTTAAAATTGATACCTAAACTTGTCTAAATTCTATTGGATGAGAGTATTTCGACCCATAATAACCTTATCTTCTAAATATATCAATTTGGAGCTATTAAAAACCGAATTTGACTTTATAATAAAATAATATGTTTAGTTATTCCAAAGGTGCCCCTCTCCTCCCTTATAAAAGGGCACCTCCTCCCTCTCTTCCTCACACCACATTGAGCCTTCAGGCTCGGACAACCCCTGTCCATATCTCCTCTCCACTTCCCTAGAAACATCCTAGAGGTCCTGGATTTTTTCAAAGACCAATTTTAGTGCCCTAAGGGGAGGTCTCAAAGAGGCGCTTCAAAGAAGAAGTAATACCCGTTACCGATTATTTAATCTTTATTTCTTCTTCCAATTCTTATTCATTAGTTGTTTCATTATGAAGTAATAACATCAGTATAACTCATATAATTATATGTTATTATAAGTATTAAACAACCCTATTTCACCATCTATCCATCCTACGGAAAAAGAAATCACCACGCGTGCGTACTTACGAAATACCTTCTCCACGCCGTGGTGTCATCTATTTTCCACCACCACCTTACTCGGATGGGTATAATGGTGTAAATAATGACTATATATGATTATTTTATAGTTATATTGATTCTTAAATAGTATATATACACTCCAATACAATTCCACGATCATGGGAACGATGTCATCGCTCGTGCGTACGTACGGAATACCGTCTCCACGATGTGATGCGACTCGTTCTACATGATATTCATTTCATAATGATTATTTAAATGAATTGAATGAATGAATATGAAATATATTACACTAATACCATTCTGTAAATGAGGTATCTATAACCTAAAAAGAAAAATAAAAAATTATTCGATAAAACACGCATAAGAACAAAAAGTAATAAACACCCAAATAAAAAGTAGTAATGAAATATTACTAATAATAAGCTAAGAATATGACCATATATGATATCATAAAAATAATTATGATTCTTGAATAAGTCAATAACATTATTTAAATCATTATACAGGAGGTTCGGACACTTATGAAGCAAATCAGACCTATGTAAGGGAGAATCTCATAATCTCAGTTTTTATCCGAGATTTTTTATACTTTTGTATTTGCTGGGGTGTATTTTATCATCCACATCCATGTTTCCTCAATATGTAAAATTGTTTCCATCCACCTAAAATTTCTTAAATCCAATTTTACACTTTGGTGAGTTTTTATTAAAAGATATAAAAATAATCTTTTGTCGTTTTTCGTACGATGTACTTTTTGACTTTTCTGACAAAAGTACAGAAAGAATGTTTTTTTAACTTATACGGCATGAATGGATTTTTAAAACATTATTTCCAAGAATCTTACTTTACATGTTTTCAAGTTTATTTTTAATCAACTTCTTTTAGTTTAAAATTGTATGACATGTTAAGAATGGAAAATGTTTTTGAAGTAGAAAGGATATTTTCCTCAAGAATGGAGTTCATGTGTTTTATCAAAATTACTTTCCATCTAAGATAATACAGAGTTCTGTTTCTATCCCTATTATTAAATTGATTTTATTATGTTGTGATGGAATTATTTTTATTCCTTTATCTTATATGAATTGTTTTATGATGTCATGTTGTTTAAGAATCCCATTTTTATTACATGGGTTATGCAATGATGTATGATTTATGATTTTGTGGCACACATATGAATGGTATCATTATGAGATGGGTGGGACCTATATCTCCCTCCAATGCATTGGGTAAAGATTTTATATCTCATCAGATAGACATGGCTGGAATGGAAGGTTAAACCAGTTCAGTGAAACAGGACTGAAACGAGGAGTGAACTCGGTTAAGAAATGGACTTTGTTCACTAAGATAGTCTTGGCAATGAGTCTTGAATAAAAAGAAATTAATCTCTTTGATTATGTGTGTATTCCACAAAGTTTCATGTTTTAAGTTATGATTATTGGGATTTCATTTCACTACTATGATTTATCCCATGTTATGAAATTATGCTCTCTTTTGTAGGTTAAGATTTCCAAAATGTTATGTTCTTATGAATATTATGTGATTGATATATATTTTGTTTAACCTTACTGAGCATTTGAGCTCACCCTTTTGTATGTTTTCTTTCCCTAGGTCAGGAACATGGTTATTCAATAAGATATGCCAAAAGGGACTATAGATATGATGAAATAAATGGGAGACAGTGTAGATGCTTTATGAATCAGTTGTTTATGTTTCCCAGTTTCTAAAGACATTATACCTATACGGTCCTTTCATGGTTTTTTTATGTTGAAATAAGTATGCTTCAATTTTGAAGTAATAACAATGTATGTAAAGTATGGGTCGTTATAGTATCATTTTTGGGTTATATAATCTCAAAAAAGGGTATATCAGTGGATACAATATATATAAATGTGATTTAATGTTGTTCCAGAATAACAATTGAGATTAAGATCATTAGTATTCAATGTTTATTGAGATATTACCATGACATTTCAGATAATTCTTAGATTATATCTGATAAAATAACTAATTTAACTTGGAATGGAAATATTTTCCTTTGGATAGAGGAGTGTATGGAAAATTTATCGGAACTAAAGAGAAGGTTATTCAGTGATCCTATGCTTATATTACCCTGATATAGAGATGGAATGTTAAATTTATTGATGTAACAAATATGGGATTGGGATGAGTACTCATTAACAATAATTAGGTGATAAGTCACACCTCATGAAAATTTATGTTTCATGAAAATAATTACCCAACTCATGATTTGGAATTAACTGTGGTAATTTTTGAATTAAAGATATAGAGGAATTCACTTTATAGAGAAATATGTGATCTATTTACTGACCATAAATGTTTAATGATTATTTTCACACATAGAGAGTATAATATTCAGTGGATATGATTAATGAGTTTGAATTCCTAATAAAACAACATCCAAGTATTGTGAACAAGGTGGTAGATTCCCTAAATTGAAATGATGATGCAACAATATCAATGATGGACATAAAAAAGATAAAATATTTATGGATTTTCAATGGATGGATCTTAAAATCCTGATAGAAGGGGAAAAATTTTATCTTTCTAAAATTTGTGTTCAATCATCTATCCAAGTAAAGATTAAAGAGGCATAGAAGGATGATATAAAGCTACAAAAGAAGTTGAGAAATATTCTGAAGTTTAACGTTTATTATTATGGAATAATAAGTCTTAGGGTCTTTGTATATGTTCCATTGATTCTATATTAGGAGAAGGATTTGTTATATTAGGATGATAGTTCATAATTCCCCATTCATCCTAGATATACAAAGATATATAAGGACCTGGAGACTATTTCTAGTGGAGAACATGGAGAGAGATTCTACAGAATTTGTATATCAGTTCTTGGTATGACACCTTGTTAGTTTGATATATATAAATCTAAGGGGATGTTCTAAACATTAACCGTACTAGAATATAAATAAGGATACTACACCATGGTTTTTTAGGCTCTTTAAAATGTATACATGACATAATACCATTTTGGTTATATTTAATCATCTTAAAAATTCATCACAATTAATTTCCATAAAACAAGACTTCGGTAATGATAATATTTCGATAATTTATATTAAGAAATTGGTAAGTATGTATGGAGTACCTCATTATACTATATTTTTTTGGGATCAGTGGTATTCATTAAAATTATATTGAAGTATTCAACTGGATCATGATACAGAGTTATGTTTTCGTATAATATACAAAATTAGATAGATGGTCAGTTTGAGAGAACCATTAATAACCTAAAAGATTTATTGAGATCTTATTAAATTGGTTACAATGGTGTGTTGGATCAACATCCTCCTCTAATCAAGTTTTCACACAATAATAACTTTTATTTGAGCATTTATATGGCTAATTATGAATCCCTCTAGGAAAATAAGTGTAGAAATAGAACATAATGTGATGAAGATGGTGAAATAATGAAATTAGGGATTAAAATAAATATAGAAACAACAAATAATTTCAAAGTCATTCAACATAATATCAATGTATCTTAGATCCGATTAAAGTATTATGCGGACATTCGTCGGTGTGATATGAAATCTGATGTTAGTGAGAAGGATTTTCTATGCATTTATCCTTTAAAAAAGGTTATGAGATTTTGAAATAAGGGAAATATGATCCCGATGCATATTTTCCTTTTGAGATTCGTTATCATATATGTATTGTATCTTATCACATGACACTTTTATAGAACCTCTCTTAAGTAGACGTTGTGGTCCATGTATATCTCACGAGGAAGTAAATAACTAATCCAAAATATGTAATGAAATTTGAGGTTATACCAGTAGAGCATGATCGTTACTATGAAGAATATCTAATATAAATCTTGTATCATGTAGATAAATCTCTATAGAACAAGACTACTCTCATGGTTATTATTTTCTAGGTGAATTAAAAATTTGACGAATATAAGAGGGAACCTGATGATTTAATGAGGTAGAGATATTATCATTTTTTTATTGGAGTATTATAATTTTAAGGGTAAAATAAAATTTTATGTCTGGGGGGTATAGTTAAAAATATTAAGATATTATTCTACATTTTTAAAAAAAAATTAATATCATCAATAGCCTGCGATACATGAAACCTTGAGTCGAAATGAACCACAATATGGTATACTGTAATACCCAAATCGTTAAATTGGGGGGTATGAATAATAATAATATAATTAAACAAATTAAATGTCTTAACCATGAATATAATAAATTCATTAGTTATTAATAAATTATAAATGAATGTAAAAATCATATAAATGTAGAATAAGATTTTTTCTAAAAAAAGTATACACAAAATGTGTTTTTATAAATATAAATTAAATATATCAAATTTTTTTGAACGGTTTATAATGAAATTTATATATTATATATTCAATATAATGTTTTATCATTCATATAATATTTTTTTCTAGGCATGGGATACGTATAAATACAACTTTATCTTAAAATTTTTATTTTTTTAAAAAGAAGTTTCGTCGTGTTTTGCACATTTATGTGAAAATTTGTTTTTTCCAAATTTTAGAAAATTTATATGAAAAAATAAGTAAATTTTTTAAAAATAAAAAGATAAAAATTATGTTACATTTAAATATTGATAACATTCTAATAAGACTAATATTTCAATGAATTGTGAAAAATATTGTTTCTTAATATTGTATTATCATTTAAATCTTTTACAAAGATAAAATTGTTTTAAAAGATAAACTAGTTCAATTATATTATTATCAATCCAATTTTTTTATTCATCTAATTTTATGTTTATTTTTTTATTTAAAACCATATTATAATTAAGAGAATTGTTTCTTAGGAAAATCACTTTTCGACATATTTTAAGGATTAATTTAAATTAGACTATTCCACTTCAATGAATTGAATTTGATATAATGTATTATATATTTTTCACTATATTAATTAAAATTTAGTAATAATTTAAACATACTCATGTGTCATAATGAATAGTGAAAATAAAAAAAATCTATTAACATGGTTAAAGTTAAAACAAGATTACCTAATGGTTAAACTAAAGTGAAAGGGGTTCAAATAACCTAAATTTTTTTGTATTATATTTTTTTGAATTATTTAATCTAAATATCATCTAAAATTCATTAATGGTCCATTTTTTATCAATTTAATGTGAATATAATGTTAAAATATCTTTCTTTTGAAAAATTTAAAGTGTGTCATTTACCTCACTTATAAAAGGAAACCCTTCTCCTCACCTATTCACACATCAAGAGATTTTTGGTTTATCCAATACCTACAAAAATCCATTACCTATAATTCTCTCCATGAAATATAGTCCTTTAATATTACATAAAATCAACTTAAGAATGATTTAGGTATAATCCAAAAAAGGCTGTATCAAGAATAGAAGATGTTCTTAAATACAAGTTTTCATTTTATTTCTTCTTCTATCTCCTTCAAAACATATTAAACAATGATAAAATAAAAAAATAGACTCTAAAAAATAATTATATTTTACTATATTAATTTAATATCCTATATCAATATCATATTCCATCAAATGGGAAGTGAAACTTTCGATCATGTGTTTGGAAGAAGACTTCCTCAGGAATCGATTAAATTCGTTTTTCTTCAACAATTATCACAACTGTATATAATGATAGATTATATATATTTATATTTATATAATTTATACAATAATTATACTTCTTTAATTATAATATCAAATCAATATCCTAATATTCCAATCATTTGTAAAACGATTACATAACTCGTGTGCACGTGTGGACTACAACCTCCGCGAAGTAATGTGATTCATTCCTCATTTCTGTTTCATGTGGATTGAAATAAGTAATAAATGGATGAATATATATGATTTATATTACATAATAATAATATTTAAGGGTAAATTACAATTTATAATTCTTTCATTCCATTTAATGAAAAATTAAAATAACGTTCACTTGTATGTACGACCAACCATCTCCATAAATTGTGATATTGATTTTCTATCTATAATTTTTATGGATGTTTATAAATATGTATGTAATTAATATATATGGTATATATATAATTATTATAATTATTTATATTATTTAAAGATGTTCAATTTACAATATCCAAAACCAGTTAACCAAAATATACATGAAAAACGAAGCAGTTATCATGCATAATAGTGATTTTAATGAGTAATTATTAATAAATTGGTGATATAAGATTATAAATAAAACATATATTGTATTATAAATTTGATTATGATTTTATAATAATGTTATAAAAATATATATTTATTATACAATAGGTTTTAACACATATAAATATTTTGAGATCTAAGGTAGGGGTTTTGTATTAAAAATCTCATTATTTCTCAATAATGTTTATGATTTTTCTCAAATGATGAAATTTAAAGATCCATCTCTGAAGATACTAAGTAATTTTATTATATTATGGAAATTTAATTAAATTACATATTTTCTATTAATATTATTCTCTTTAAGAATTCCATATTCCAAAATAATATGCTTAATCGAAACCAATATTATTTCTCTCTTCGATCAAAAATACCTTTTCTTCCATTTCCATGATTTCTAAAAATATTTGACTGAGTGATTTTAATATTTTATAATATATTTTTAAATAATTTTATTCCAATTACATAGGTCTTAAAAAATGTTTTAAAAGTAATCTTCTCTTTATTTTTTGAATGAGGTTCTTTTTAACCATTTTTTAATAAAAGTGTGACATAAATATTCTATTTTAACTTATAAGACTTGATTGAAAATTAATTATGTCATGAAAAATAAATGATTTGATGATTAATTTAAAAATTTATAAGGATATTGTCAAATATAATTATATACTATTTATTTAAGAATTTTTTTGAATTTGAGGGAAGTGATTTCAAAATGAATAAGTCATTTTTCTAAGAAACTATTCAAGATATCTTGTAATGGTATTTTCATATAAGATGAAATAATTTGATATTATATATAATTTACTAGGGATATAATCCAATAAAGCCATATAATTTTATTCTTTGGATTGATTATGATGTTGATTATTTAAGGATGATTTTTATGACAACCATTTATTTTCCATGGGTTAATTAATAAATGAAACATGATTCTTTTACATGGGTTATACTATATAAAAATGTTGATATTTTTAGAAAATAAATTTCCTCCTCATATATTATGATATAATAAATGCTTTATAATATTTTGGCACACATATGTATGTTTTTTGTTATGGTATTGGTTTTCCTGGAATTATATATCAATCCAACACATTAGATAACAATGGACATATCATGAGATAAAGAAGACCTAATTGGGGAGTGAAATCAATATAGTAAGGGACTATAATCCGTTTGTTAGTATTTGGAGTGAACCATTACTACTATGTTCATTTGAGTAGTGAAACCATTCAACTATGATAATCTTGGAAATAATCCATGACTATTAATGAAATGATTTTATTTGTTTATGTGTATGTGACCAACTAATTTATTAAGCATATGTTATGAAATCAAAGATTATACTCCTTGAATCTTTTATGATTAATGATATATGAACTTCCATGTTTTATTACATGAATAATGATTATGATATATCATATACATGGTATATTTTTCAATTGTTATGTTGTCATTCTCATACCAATGTTGTAATGTCCCCAAACCAAGTAGCCTAGAGCCGATGACTTAATTTATTACATTCAAACAATGAACAAGTGAACACATCAAAACTGACTGAATATTTTAATGGCTTTGAAAAAACATATAAAAACCAAAGTATCATATTAAATATTTAAATGAAATAAAACATACTAACATAACTGGAAACACCCATAAACTCTTATATTATCCTTATATACCATTCATAATAGACATCTTCACATCTTGGGAAAAAAATAAAACATAATAAAGTGGTGAGATCTGATTATTAGTGATGTTGAGAAAATAATATAAAAATTGAAAAATAATAAATCGATGTGAATAACTAAAAATAAATTCCATTAAATAAAAATCAAGAGAAAAATATGGAAGGAATAAAGGCTGATCAAATAATTTCATATTTATATTTAAATGAGAGTGAAACAATACCATTGATATTCTAATAGTAGAATAATTACAAGGATTATCAATTAAAAATATCCTAATAGGATAATTCATAATATGGTATGTCATAAAAACACCATCAAGGATTTAGCCAATACACCATACATAAATGGGTAAAAACCCATTCTAGTTCGTCTCATGAGACCTCCTAACACATCGATGGGCTATAAAGGGCCCTGACTATCACTTACTATGTAAAATGAATTCTTTATATGAAATGGGTGGAACATAACCAACAAATAAATTCATATTTGAACAATCATATTAAATATTAATAACCTTTCCCAGACAATAAACATAATCATAAACCATCCAGAGTAATATAGTGAACTGTATCAAGATAATTCATTGAAAAATAATAATAAACCATTAAATAGAATATTTTGGATGAAAAAATAAGATAAAAATATCAATTATTCATAAGATTATATATAGGGTTTTGAAATAGATAAAAATAATGTTATAAAATCATTGATAACTTGTGGAGAAAAATACCCTTTTTCTTTGGAATGAAGAGTTCTTTTGGAAAATCATTTGTATTTTTCAAAAAAATAATATTATAAATAAGTTTTCCCAAAAATGGGAATGAAATGATATTTTATAAATATTAAAATAATTTTCATAACTATATTTGGAAAATGAAGTGAAAACATATAAAAATAGTGGCTAATAAACATTATAAATGAGCCATTTATGTGAGGTTTAAGGGGAAATATAAATGAGTATTTACTGTGGAGACATAAATAATTGTTTTCATAAATCTAGAAATGAACCAAGATATCCATTCATGATAAAATGATATATTTTATAAAGTTATTTTTGGATTAATATAGATTATGGTATGTAATTTAAAATGGGTAATAATTGGGGAAGTTCCCTTTGATTTTGTTTTCCTAATAAGTGGAATTGAAAAAGGATCCTTATAAAATATGTATTTACTCATAAAAGAAAAAATAATTAAGATATGTAAATATTTTTCATAAATAAAAAAATTATTTAGGAGGTTTAAGTATGAATAATTAAGAATTGTATTGGCATAAATAAATAGATATTGTAACCTGAAAGAAAAATAGATGTTCAGAAAGAAAGTCTTACAAATCTACAAATAGATGAACCATATGCACCAAAAAATTATTTATCATCAAATAAAAAATTTGATAAAATTATTATAAATATATTAATGATATGATAAATCAATATTATGTATACATAATACATACACAATAAATACTAGTGAATAAGGTGTGTCTCGCAGAAATAAAATTGAGATGAGAAAATCCTTACCTTATGTCCAAATGTGTGAAAAACATGCAATTGTTTTCCTATAAAATGAAATTGTATTCATTAATAACATAATTACTAACCTATTAAACATGTATTTAATTTATTATAATTTTATTATGTTCATTTATAGCCTTTTTATATGTTATAGGATTCAATTTTTTTGTTTAGGAGTGTTTGTTTCCTTGGTTTTCATGATTGGTTCACTTGTACCCAAGTTTGGAAGATCATGTAAAATGAGAATAGTTATTCAGAAATGGAATTATATCTTATTAATGATCATAAAAAAATATTAAATGATCTTATACAAAAAAATCTATATATTATGATGATTCGACATATAGAACATTAATGACTGTTGTTATATTATTTTGGAATTTATTTGATCATCATGCACAGGTTTTGTCATATTAATTATTATTTTTTATACATATTAGTTCAAAAAAATAAGTAAATTTTAATAAACATATCAACATATTTTTTATCCATAAAAATTAGTTTCATGAACTTCATTTATGTTGCTAATGAAAATGCATTTTTTTACCGCTGTAAATCGACACATCATGAATGATGGTTTTATTTTTAGAATAAAAGGGATATGAGAAGGGGTTTAATGATGGATATTACGTTAGAAAAATAAAAATACATTATGTATAATATATAAATGTAACATTTTCAAATATATAATGGTAATTTAAAAGTAGATTAGAAAGAAACTAAATTGAAAAGAAATTAAAAGAAAATGAAAGATGATTCTACCTACGAAACTTCATCTCGTTGAGAACATTCTTAGGGGACATGGAAATGGACTTTTGGTGAGACCAGAAAGACTAGAACATGGATAAGATGTTTGGGAGCGGAATTTGGAATAAGTGTTAACTAGATTCAGTTCTTTAGATGTGTGAGGAGAAGGGATGGTGATATGTTGTATTTATCGTGGAGGAGAGGGATGTTTTTTGATTATTTTATTCATTATTTTATTATTTTGGATCAAGACTATCATTAATATTTATTATTGTGCCTATATAATGTAAATATATCATTTTACATCAATTCAATGAGTTATTAAATCATCCATATGTCATCCATGACTCAATAATTCCTTTATTTACATGTAATGTAAAATACATTAATTTACCATATTTCACTATTTGTCACAAATTCAAATATTTCATAAAATAAAAAAAATAACCCTACTTTTTTATGTCTATAATTAAAAAACTAACTTCATTTTATAACAATAATGTATTATATATGAAAAATTTTATTTTTAAATAAAATCCCAATTTACTCAAAAAAATGACAATTTTAATATTGAAACTCATTCAATGACACTTTCAAAAATCAATTAAGGTCTCATAAAATTATTTTATAATAATGAGATAAAAATAATAATTTATTAACCCAATTTATGAAAATAAAATTAATTTTAAATGATTATATGAATTATAAAATAAAAAAATATATATGTTTCCCATAAATACCAATACATAATTTATTATTTTTAAAATATTTATTTACTTAATCCATGAAAAAATAAATCATATTATCATTTATGTGATTACAAAGTTTTATTTATACTCTTTTATGTGAGATAACATTCAGATCATAAATATTATTTTAAAATAATAAAATTGACTGTGTTATAAAAATTATTATTTTTCACTAATCATTGGATAATAAATATTTTATTTAAAATACAAATATTTCACCCTTTTTTTTAAAATTAATCATATAAAAATGATGTTTTTTGTTCAATAGAATTTATAAAAGTGTAAAAATATAATTTAGAAATAATTGTGCCATTAAAACCTAGTAAAACTACATTTAGAAAATTATTGTTTTTTTGTAAAATTTTATTTATTATTATTTTATTTCTATAAAAATAATTTGGATTGATTAAAAAAAAATTCCATAATGTGGATAATAATATTAATTCTCACTAATTTAACTGCTAATTTATAATTGCCACATTTTTAATAATATATAGTGGTTTTAATGTCAATATTGTGTGCAACTTAAGTTATAAAAGATGTTGGAAATACAAAAAAATCTTGGGGTGTTACATTATCCACTACTTTAATAAATTTATTTCTCCCAATTTAAACTTTTCATTGGTAATAATGATGTTATAATTTTAAATTACCCTTTTGGAAATTCCATACCTTAAAAAGAATTAATAAAACATCCTCTTAAATAGAGGAAATGAACAACATGATAGTCACTAAAAAACTCGGATTCCCTCTAAGATAACATTATTGGGATGTTAAAAAATCAGTATAGAAAAGAAATATAACTTTGTAGTTCTGATGGAGACTGATAAAGAACGTGGAAATAAAAAATTTGACCATCATAAGACCATAAATATGTGATTGGTTAAAAGACCATTGATTTATCAGAAGAATGTAAATGGATAAAATTACTGTTCCAAATTTCATTTCCAAAAGGTAAGTAATTATTTTATTATTCATATAGGCACTTGAGAAAATAATATTACTTGATTTATTTTCATTTCATAATATTTATCTCATCATTTTTTGAGATTCAACATATATTCACATCATTTCTTACACTAACATATGAATATTCAAGATGATTTTTTTCATTCCTGAATCACTTTTAGTAAATAATATGGACCAAAAGTCACTAATTAAAATGTTAAATGTTTTTTGAAACCAATAAGGTTATAACATGTTATCAAAGTACAAAAATTTACAAAATTTAACATGATATATTTCAAAAGTAGTTAATATTAAGACTCATCAGAAACATGTCTTCCAATTTTTTACAATGAAAAATTTAAAAGGAAGGTCACAAAATTTTAAAAATAAACATATCTATATATTCTAAAAAATAATAACCTTACTCTTAATCTAAAATATTAAATGGCTTAATACCTTGATGTCGTTAAAACCTTAATCAAAACATGTATACTTTCAAATCTAGAAAAAATATTTACAGTAGTACAATTTTATATCCCATGATTCTTACTACCAAAATATCAGAACATAATTCTTACTTCAAAAAACACAAAGAATTTAATTATTCCAACTTCACTGTTGTAACAACATAATCCTGTCATTGATCCCTTTTCTTCTTTTGAGAAATATTCCCTTTACGAATGGGACATTTTTTTGCAGTGCCCCACATACTTAAAGCTAAATCATGGGAGATATGATTCTTCTTTCCTTCACTTGAAATCATGAGCCTTGTGTAATTTCTCTCCACATTTTTAGAAAACTTATATTCTCATCAATCATGTACCAAGGTGTTTCTTCCCACAATTATCACATAATTAAAAATACTTCTTCATTCTATTCTCCTTATACAATTTTTATTGTTCCATATTTTTCTTATCTTCTTTACCTTCAATACCATAATATTGGATAAATATTTCTCTATCATGATAAAAAAAAAATTATATCCTCTTATGATGAGACTATTTGGGAGACTAGTTCACTTCAATGGATTAGTTTAATATAATAAAACAAATGGTAAATATTTTTATTTGGATTATGTATATAGTCTTCAGCATGTCTTTATAACCATGTAATATTTCATCCATAATTAGCACTATTTGCATCCTATTTTTTCCATAAACGTAGGAATTATCTCACTATACATGCTCATTGTTCTCTATGAAAATATTTTTTCATGAAAATTTCTTAAAACTTCTTATATTCCATGTTTTCAATTTCATCTTCATCATTAGTGTTTTGAATCAATGACCAGCATTGATCTGAATCTTATGAGAGGAAATAAAATTCCAATGTAACCATCTCCCTTTCATTAATTCCCAAAGAGAGATATATCTTCCTTCGGGATCATATTTATTTCTCAACTAAAAATGGGTTTGCATTACCACAGAATAATGGATGTTTTTGTCGCATGAAGCAGTCTAAAATTCCTACACCATGTTTTAGATTATGTTTCTCTATAAAACTAAGTCTATTCCGTATATCTTAATTCAATTATCCCAGTATAGTTATATGTTGTTTAAATACAGTAAAAAATCCAACTACAACATCATTATTATTCATAGGAGGGAAAGAACTACATGGAATACTTTCATTGAAATTGTTTATATTCCATTAAATGGGTTCCATTTCTAAAAATGGAATACACTATATCAGATCATAACACTATGAAACAAAATGTATAATCTAATACTACAAAGTCATTTAACATAAATTGAATAATATACATGTACATAACTTATAAATATGGATTTTTTCAGATTTTATTGTGTATTTATCCTCAATTTCTATCATAGGGTTATGTTTTATATTCTATGTTTTCAAAATTCTTGATTTCAAAGTCTCTACTAAACATTACCTTATAACAATATTAATGACCTCGACCCTAGTATCCTAGAGCTGGTCCCTTAAATTATTACATTGGTACTATAAACAATATATCACATTCTAAAGTAAATAATAGTTTAGTAGCTTTGGTAAACCAAATTTCAGCATAGGTATTAAATTACAAATTGAAATACAACATGGTAACATCATTCAAAAACAACCATAAACTCCACTATTATCCCTTCATGTCATTTATAATATAAATCCTTGAATCTTAAGGAATAATAAAACATAAGAAATGGTGAACTTGGATTCTCAGAATGGGTGAAAATAGTGGAATAAAATATAAGTAATAAATCAAGATGGATTACTAACAATAAATTACATTAAATCATAATATTTGTCATAATATGGAATAAATAAAAGTTGATAAATTAATGCTGTATAAATAATCAAATGAGAATGAAATATACTCATGGATATTATTATAGTTGAATAGTCACAGTGATTATCAATTACTAATATCACAATGAGGTAATGCATAATGTAGGGCATCATAAACAAACTTCTAAGGCATCAGGGAAGACACCATACCTAAATGGGTAAAATCCATATATAGTTTGTCTAAAGAGACCTTCTAATGTATTGAGGGGATATTGTAGGCCTCATCCATTACATAGTAAGTCCAATAAATCAAAAATATGAAGGTGGGGTGGGACACAACCAATATGCACATTAATATTGAAACTAGAATATGAAATATAATTAAATTTCCCTAAAAAATAAATGTATTCCTAAACCATATAGACTAATAAAGAAAATAGTATCAAGATAGTACATCCCCCAAAAATTCCATTCAAGAATATATGATAGATGTTTATATAAGCGATTGGTCTAAATTAAGAAAATAATTCAACATAGGGTGTTGAAATTGATATAAATATGCTAATAAAATCATTTAAATTTTTTTGAGATAAATACCCATTTTCATTAATATAAAGAGTTTTTTTCAAAAATCATTTTTACGTGTCATAAAAATCAGATTATAAATATTATTATCCCAAAAGGGAATTAAATTATATTTTAGGATTATTAAAATATTATTCATATTAAATTTTTTAAATAAATGTGAAAACATGTAAAAATATCTTTTATGAAACATTAGAAATGATCCTTTTCAATTTTGTTTTATAGGAAAATACAAATGAGTCTTCCAAGAAAAAATAGAATAGTTGATAGCATAAAACCAAAAATTAACTATGAATTTTTTTCTGAATAAAAAGATATATTTTAGAAAAATATTATTGGATTAAAAAAAATTAAGGAGTGTACTTGAAAATATGTTAGAAATTGGGAAGTACCCTTTATTCGGGTTGGCTTATCGAGAGTAATTGAAAAAAGTACATTACAAAACTAGTATTCACTCAATAGGAAATAATAATTTAGATAGTTAAATATTTTTGAAACATAAAAATAGAATTTAGGAGGAGAAAATAATAATAATTAATAACTAAATTAGTGTTAAGAGAGAGAAAGTGTATCCTGAAGGAAAAATGGAGGTTTGGGAAGAAACCCTTACCACTTCGCAAATAGTTGAACTATATGCCCCATAAATTAATGATCATAAAATTAAAAATTGAATAATATTGAAATAAATGTATTCATGATATGAAATATAAAAGGGTATTATACATACCCCACAGAAAAAAATAGTGGTGAATTAATCGTATCTTAAAAAAATAAAAGTGAGATGAGAAAACCCTTACCTTATATTCGAAAGTGTTCTTCACATACACATAATGTCCTAGATATTGAAATTAGATTCATTAATAAATTAATTCAAAATTTCATTGGTTTTTAATAAATTCATTGTAATTTTATCATTTTAATTTATGTCCTTTTTTGGTGAGTTATAAGATTTAATTTCATTGTTGAGGAGTTTTCGTTTATATGGATTCCTTGATTGGTTAACTTGTTTACAAGTATGGAAGATTATGTAAAATGGGAATTATTTTCCAGAATTGAAATTTTATTTTATTAATGATCATAAAAAATATTAACTAATGTAATATTTTTTAATATGTTAGGATAATAAATTTGATAAAATGTTAATGATAATCATTTATATTATTTTATCATTTTCTAGAACATCACACACATGTTTTGTTTTTTTAATTAATATTAAGTATATATATTAGATCCAGGAAACTAAATAAGTTATAATACACATATTATAATATGGTCTAACCATATACAATGGTTTTATGACCATCCATTAAGGTGGTAATGTAAAATTTAAAAGCTTCATCCATGATGGCTGTAAATCGACACATCTGGAATGATGTATTCATTTTAAGAATAAAAGAGGGAGGAGATGGTGTTTGATGATAGATATTCCGTTAACAAAATAAAAATTCAGCTTTTATGATATGGTGTATTTATCATTTCACTTGTATTTGGCGAGGTTATGATAGGATAAAAAAATAAATTAAAAAGAAATTAAAAAAAATAAAGAGGGTTTTACCTCTTGACCTTTTCTCCTTGAGAATGTCCTTAGAGGACTTGAGAATTGTATTTTAGTGAGAATAGAAAGACTATAACATAAGGTATAGGTTTTATTGAGGTATTTGGTATAATTTGGAAAATATTAATTTATTTTGAGGTGTGAGGAGAATGGGTTTTATTTATAGTGGAAGAGAGGGGTGTTTTTTGATCATTTTATTTGTTATTTTATTATTTTGGATCAAGAAAATAAATGGTTATGATTACTATGATAAAATATTAATTTACTTATTCTATGTATAAATATATAATATTTAAATTTATGGTAAGCAAACCATTTTTGATACTTCAATATGTGAGGTCAAATGAAAATCATAAATCTAATTTCATTATAACAAAATTAATTGTTTTATAAAATTCTCTATTTTTCATTTTTCATTGAAAGTAAATATTTTCATAAAATACCTAAATATCACCATAATATAATTCTTACAATAAGATTTAAAAAATAATGTTCATTTTTTTCCCTATAATTTAAAAAAAAATTCAAAATTTAATTTTAAAACATGGCCACTATTAAATGGTGGTATACCTACTTTTAGAAAAAATATAGTCTTTTATACAAAAAATTGGATTTATTTTTATCTTATTCCTACAAATATAATTTGGATGAATTTCAAAATATAAATTTTATGATCTGGTTAACACTATTCATTCCCACTAATTTGACTACAATGTTATAATGGTTAATATTAAAATATTATATTGTGATTTTAAAATCGATATTTCATGCACCATATGATATTGAAGATGTTAGACATATTATATAATCTTGGGGTGTTACACTTGGAATCTTGTTATGTTTAAGTTATCGTTGAGATCTCCCTTATTTACATTACTAACAATCAGATCTCACCATTTGATATGTTTCCTTTCCCCATGTAATGTAGAAAGGTGTAATATATGAAATGATTTAGAAGGGTTCTAGTTAGAAATAACATAGTTGGAGATGATGTAGTTCAAGTAAGAAACCATTATTTATATATATCCATTGCCAATGAAAATAGACCTAAACAATTCTGGAATGTATTATAATTATATGTAATTCATATTCATCTATTAATATGTGATATATATGTATAATAATCACAGGTCTCCATAGCTAATCCATTTCTCAATAGTAACTCTGTTGGAATAACTTCCAAAAAATATATGTAGAGTTTTTCTTAGTGTGTAAGAATGGTAAATATGATTCATGTTATTATTCGTAGCTTTAGAAAGGTAGGTGATAATTATAGTGATATTTCTCCCTCATCATCAACCCCATTTGGTTTTCCATTTATAAATTCATTACACTGCACATCACAATCATCATTAACTCTATTTTTTGTAGTTCTATGAATTTAATAAAAAATTATTAGTGTTGGTATCATGAAATAATAATAAGAGTAAAAAACATATGATAATTAAAATAATGTATAATATATCCTCATTTATAAAATATTCATTCCAAACTTTCAGATTCTATGTTCATCATATATCTCCTTTGGTTCTTCATAGGTTATTTGAGGATATATCATTTTTATTCTAAATGGTTCATAAATCGCATACAACGTAACTAAATCATACCCCCCAAAGATTTATACAAGGTGTGAATTTAGGTCCACCTGTTAGGCACCTGAGTGAAGACTGAGTTAATACGTAAACAACCCTTTTAACACATTAATACTGAAATATGAATTTGTTCTAGGTCTAGTATCTACTTGTTTGAATCTATATGTGGATTTAATTTCTTGGGAAAACAGTCTATACATTTCCAAATTTTAAAGTAGTTTTCCTTTATTTAGGTTTTTCCTTAATGTTTTCTCCAATTTTTTCTAGTCATAATCCAGATAAATAACTAACCCCTACTCTAATATCAATTGAGGAATCTCAATTATTTTATACATACATATTAAATAATTTTATATTAATATATATGACATTTCAGAATAAATCCCACATAGAACCTAAAGGTCTAGTTTATTTGGAGATATATATATAATATATTTTTTGAAAAAATCATAAACATATCCCCCAAGTAATTCTATCAAATTATACCCCTTTTTTTCATTCATAGAGTGTATTATTATTTATAACTTGTTTAATAGAAATAGAAAAAAGGGAGTTCAAATGCTCAATAAGGTTAAACAAAAGAGTCATCGATCGAATATGAGAAGTGAGCATAAATAAGAATGAGGGTATGGGAACATAATCACAGTACATAGAAATGTATAAATAGAATCATACAATGTAAATAATATTTTATAAATAATAGGTCATGGAATAATTAAATTAGCATAACATTATTCATGAGAAATATTAACATGAAATCATGATCAAGATACCATGAACCAGGAAAACATAAGATATTGATAATAATTCATCACATACGTAAGAATATAATATCATTCCTTATGTTAATGGATATAAAAAATACCATGATCACATAGTGGATATAATTCGTATTGGATTGGGTTTTCTCCCCAATATTTTATATGTTAGCTCATGAGATAGAAGCATTTAGCCAATACATAAGAGGGATGTATATTTTTGGTTCCACCCATCACATAGTGGATAGAGTCCCTTAATGGCCTTAGTTTACTCATCATTCCTTTCCATTTCAAAAGATAATAATTTACCTAATGCATTGGAGGGATATATAATTCACGTCCCTCCCATCACATAATGGATACCATAAATATACATTCTAGATGAAAACATTAATAATTCTATCATAGCTTAATGAAACCATCATAATGAAAATGATACTATGATAAGTTCCAAAAAATATTATTATAATCCTTACAAAGAAAGAAATTGAATAGTATCAGTGGATCATATTCTTATTAATTCATAAAATCATTAAAAGATGTTGAAAAGTATTAAAAACCAATTTATAAGAGAATTGAAATTTATTTTGAAAACGAATAAGAAATACTATTTTTATATTGACACATTTTTTTATTATAAAAAATATAATAATATTTATAAAACACTAAAAATATAGAGATAAATAATATTAAATAAAACCAATTAAGGTATTGTGAATATTCCTTATTATAGAAACATTTCAAAAGCATATTCCTTTCATACTTTTTAAAAAGGTCAATATTTTTTGAAAAAAACTTATAAAAATGGTAATAGAAGATCAATTTTTTAAATAACTATCGATCCACTGAAAAAATAATAAATCACAAAAATAGAGATAATTATGTCAATAAAAATAATATGGATATGGATGAATAGTATTTAGATAAAAATGAAGAGGTGAGACTAGTTTCTCTTAAAAGAATCAGTTATGAAGAATTATGAATGGAAGATGGATAAAATGGTAATGATATATGTAATCATCATGAATAAATATTGAAGAAGAAAATTGATGGGTTTTAAAAATAACATAATATAATTTCGTTTATATAGATTTTCATTTATAAAAATCTCACACTCAAAATGATATTGGATAGAAAACAGATATAGTATTGTTAATTTTTGGATCAAAAGACTTTGAATGAGAAATCCATAGAAGGATATTTCGATGATTTTAATTGAATAAAATTTATGATATAAATAAAAAAATGATATTATATAAACTATATAAAATAATATAAGTTCTTAATAAGGAATATCTCTCTAATAAGAAAAATTGTGTTGAGAAAACCATTACCTTTAACTTCTAACTTCCAAGAATGCACATTAACCGCTTATATAATAGAAATAAACATTTTACAAACCTACATTAGGGATTTATTAATATCTATTAACTTTTATATTATTCAACTATAATCATTTGATAAAAATATATAAGTTAGTTATACATTATTTTCTTCATCATATGTTAATTATGTAATTTGATTCATAAATGTTTTGTAATAGAGGTTTTGGTTAATTTTTTTGATATAAATTTAATAATTCATTTATTATTAAATATAGTTTAATAGTTATGTTTTAATGATTTATGGGTACCCAATTTAATTTCATGGAAGTCTTGGTTTTGTCTTCAGATTATAGAATCCATGATGAGCTTGTTTAGAGTAATTTAATGATAATAATAGATTAAATTATAGTTTTCATTTATTTTTATTATGTCCTTATAGAATCATATTATTGAAACAAATAAATCCTTAACATCATGTATATATTTATCCAAATAATTTGTATATGTATCCATCCGAGGTAGTGTGGAAAAATGGAATTCTCTATCCATGGCGTCTGTAGTCCACACATAACACAATCAACATTTTTGATTTTCTAATGAATGGATGGGTGGATGGTAGATGATGGTTATTCCTCAAACCTAAAAAATTTCAATATATTTATGACAGTTTTTTCATTATATTATGATTTTTATAATACCAATTGAGATATAAAATAACTCATAAAGGTAGAGAAATGAAAATGAGTGATTCAGGAATTCTTACCTTACTCTTTGGGATAACTCCATTGAAACATAGATTTTTCCCATGAAGGGTGGTATTTTGATGAAAAAAAACCTATAAGATGTACCTAGTATTTTTGGATTGATATTTGGGTAGGGTGTGTTCAAACTAAGAGGTTTAAAGTTTAAAGATAAGTTGGGGGGGGGGGGGGTGAAAGTATCCTTTTATAAGAAAGAGTGTATTTTTTTGAAATAAGATAATCATTATTCAAGTAAAGTGGATCAATAATTAATAATAATGATGATTAAGTAGGTATTCCAATATAATTCCATAAATGAAATATTTTTTGATACTTTTTATGATATTTTGAGTTTTTAAAACATAATTTTCACCATTTTTCCTAATTTTTCTTTTACCATGGTAACTCAGTTTTTTTCTACTTTGATAACTTATATAAATGGATATATATAAAATTAACATAGTTATCCAAATTATATGTTCTAATTCAAAAAATTAATTTTTTTATCTAATTAAATTTATAAAATTGGGAAAATTATATTTTAAATGAAATACTATATATATATATAGAAAAAATATATTTTTAAACATCACGCGTTCTTCATTATTTTTATTATCAATTACCAATTAAATAACTATTAAAATATTTATTTATATGTAGGACAATTATATTAGAGTAAGAATTTAATATATATATATATATAAGTAATTTATTTATAGAAAAAATATATAATTCTAACGAAAAATAGGTCTTTGGAAAATAATAATTTTGAACACAATTTTTTTAACTACATCCTATAAAATTTAATTAATCATATTATAACTATTTTATTTTATCTATCCGTTAATCTAAAAACATTAATTTTAATTTCTCAAATTAATGAAATCATTCCTCAATAATCATAAATGATACAATATATTTGTTGGATTCAACCAATGACCATATATCCCTTGAACATGTTTCAAATGAACATATTAGCAATGACCATATTTTTAAATGTCATATATTATTCATATATATATTTTATTACATAAATTTCTAAAATAATGCATCTTATTTAATTTTGTATCAATTTATATTACATTTCTATTATTTTTCCTTATTTCCACGGTTGAAGTTTGGGTTATGATCTTCTTGGAAAACAATAATGATCTAGATTTTAGGTTTTTTTTTATTTTTATTAACTTGTACATCTATTTTACATTTACTTTTATTTCGGATGTTTTATATTATATTCTAATAATTTACCAATTATTATCTTGGGTTATAATATTTAATTCCAATAAAATGTATTGTGGTTGATATTAGTTCAATGTTGGGTGTGAAATAAGTTACACAACATTGTATTTATTAGTTTGAAATAGAAAACATAGTAAAATAATGGGGTGCCACATTCAACATCATTTGGGAATGAATGGATTATTAAAATCAAAGGAGTTGGATAAAAAGAAATTATAAAGAATGAGTAAAATTAAAAACACACACACTATGTTAACATGTTGCAGAACATTTTTTGTGTGTTTCTTATATATATGATAAAGATAATAAATATAATATTCAAATATATAGGTTCTCAGTGAAAGTGTTAAAGTATAGTCATTTTGTGACTAGATGAAAGTAGATAACATGTAACTTATTTCAAGTGGAAGAAGTAGGGAATTAATTCTATTTTATCATGAAGAAATAAAATGAATTTTTCTATAAAAAACATGGACACCATGAAAAAAACAATGTAGAATGAGTAACTATGAAGTGTTTTTTTATTTCCCAATGTTGAAGGGGTAAATATACTGTATTTTTTATATATATACCAAGGTAATATTGTCATCTCTTCATATAAGAAGGTAGTGATTCAGTATTCTCACTCACTAGACCTTATTCATTTATATATTTTTTTCCTATGTGAAAGAAACCAATCAACGTTGATAATAAATTTATGTCTTTTACTTAATAAATTTACTCTTATTACATTTAATATGTATTGGAAACATAATTAAGATAATTTATATATGTTTAAAAGTTTCAAGAGAAGTGAAAAATGAGCATGGATTAACTTTAAAAAAAATTTAATGGAAAATAAAGCTAAAGACACATGTGGAAAATTAAATCTCATTTAGAAAATCATAGTGTGTTAAAATAGTTTATTGAACCATACAACCCATAAAAAATAGTTTCACTAAATGGAATCACTGATGTTATATATATATATCTTGATAGACGTTAGTGGAACACAATACATTACGATTCTTTTTATTGAAATAAATTTAATAGTGGTACATATCCAAAACAATTTATTATATCATAAAAATAAATACATGAATTCGCATGAAATGAAATATAAGAAGAAATATATCTTGATGTAAACTAGTGTGTTTAAAAACTAATATTTCATCAATGGGATCATATAAATCATGAGAATCATTAAGCAGATATGGGTTGATAAAATTTTACATGGTCAACCACTTAATGAAATGGGGTATCAAAAAATTTAAAAGTAAATTTGAATGATTTATTATATCTCAAATGTGAAGGTCACAAAAAAATCATAAATTTATTGTGTATATTTATGATAAAGATCCATAAGTGATTGAGATGAAGTATAATTTTTTAGAAAATATTCATAAATTCCATAAATTAAGAATATTCATGTGAAGGTAATGTGGATGATAAAGATTAAACCTTATCAAGTGATAAAGATCAACTACATTAATTTCATCTTAGTTTAAGGGTGTAATTAAAGACTTAGAATATCATTGGTGATAGTGAACAATTTGTTCAAATATGTATAACATTGGGGGAAACAATACACACCTTATTATTTTCTCAAGTCCAAGAAATAATTATTGGTGAAGAATTAAAACAACAACCATTGGGGGATTATATGAATGGATAATTAGTTTAGTTTATGTATAAAACATATGGGATTTATTACCTAAGATGAAAATCAATAATTTTATTGGATCAAAGGGGGAGTTTCATTATAAGTTGAATGAAAAGGATTAAGCGATAAATAATGACTCATATACAAAGGTTATTCTTAGGTTGAATAGATTGGAATTAACGTGACATTCCATTTTATTTCAATACTCAAGATTGAAATTTAATTTATTTATTTAACTCTAAAAATAAGATTCATGAACTTCAAAATAGATATCTAGTCAGCCTTCCAAAATAGATATCCTAATGAGGACTTTTACATTGAGTAACCCAAAGTATTGTTACCTAATGAAGATGGATGAATAGTTTTTATGTTGAATATTTTTTTTGAGGTTTAAAATAAGATTTGTGTGTATAATAATATTTACTCATGTTTTAAGAAGATAAATTTTAGAAATGGATGAGTGGATATCTACATCTATGTCAAAGAAAAAGATGTGGTATCCTTAATTTATGATATCAATGTTGAAAATATTTTATTTTATAAAAATGGAGAATTTTTTTAAATGAGTTTAACAAATAAATGAAAAATATGATTGAGATTTGAATGTTACTATAAATGATGTAATTATTTGGAAGTTTAAATCTTATAAGAGAGGTATAAAATATTCATTTATCAAGAGAACTATTACCATGATCTATTGAATAAGTTTTATACTATGTAGAAAAAATAAATATTTACACTTATATAACATGGATAAAATTTCAAAGAATGATGATGGTATAGAGGAAAACTAAATGGAGATTTTAATATTCATTATAAGTTTACTAATTTTGACCACTATAAGATAATATATTTTATATACTATCACCTTAGAAGAAAGGTATGAAATTATAGAAATATAATGTCATCACATTTTAGTATTATGGATTCCTAGAAAGTCTACATGTAGGGGAGTAGTTTATTTGGGAGGTTATTGTGTGGTTTTTATTATAGATAATCCATATTTTTAAAATTAAATACAAAAAAAATGTGTATGTTGTTGTAACATAGAGAAAAAAAACTATAGTAGATGTGAAAAAATAATAATAATCTCAAGGTGGAAGTGAAGTGGCCATTACATATGGGATGTGATAATTATATTGGGATCAATCATTTGATAGACCTTGTTCAATATTCTCTATCAAAGAACATTGATATAAAATACCACTTTATAAAGTAAATTGTTATAAAATAAGTTCTAAATTTATAGTTTTTTTAAACTAAGGAGAAAAATGTGGATTCAAGTCACACCTCAACCTTTACAATTAGTTTATATTATTATTTAATGTCTTTGGATATTCTTGTCGAGGTTCGGGTTGAGTGATGGTTTACGATTTTAAAGTTCGATAATTTTGGTGGGTTTTAGAATGATGCACATGCACTTAACAGTTAGCAGTAATGGTACAGTCGGCCTATGTATCTATGTGGTTGACTAATATTTAAAATAAATAAATAATATTAAAATAAAAGAAATTCAAATGAGAAAAAAAATTCAAATAAAACAATGTTAATGTTTAAATCATAATAATAACAATAATATTGTTATATATAATTATAGTATTATTTTTAAAATTGTTATAAATATTATTATTACTAAATTTATTATTTTTTCAGTATTAATAAAAATTAAATGAATATTATGGTGATGATGATTAATATTATTATTATTAAGAGTAATATTTTTTCTGATTTTTTACCCTATTTCATCATCCCCTTTCCATTTTCCCTCCCATGGGAAAACCCAACTCTTTTCCTCTTCCATACACAACACACCACCCTCCCTTACCTCTCCTCTATCCAACCCTTCCCCCAGATGTCCCTCTCCTCCTCGAACATCCACCCCCTTGCAACACCCTCTTTCATAGCCCCTCCCCCTTGTGCCACCCCTCCTCCTCGCACCCCTCCTCTGGCCATCCTTTTCTCTAGCGCACGACATCTTTAGTGGTTTTACCTCCTCACGACATGGCCTTCCTCCCCTCTTCCCCCTCCAGTATGTATCCCAAATATTTATATACCTTATTTAAGGAATTTTTCAATCTGGAAAAATGCTAATATATAGGGTTTTTGTTCAGTTTGATTTTTTTGGATTCCAGTGGGTGCAGACGGTTATTTGTTGGGTTTTATCCTTCTTCTAAGAGTTTTGTCACATTCTCATTACAAAGTGGTAAGAATTTCTATATTTTTACATTTCGACACAACCCATTGATTTATTCATTCTTTATTTTAATTTTTAAATATGCCACACACCTTAATAATAGCCTTATTTGAATAATATTATCATTTTTATGATAGTATAAATTTCCAAAAATAGATTTTGAGGGTTATTTGTTTTTTATTCTAATACTTATGTATGGACAATGTGTTGAGAAAATGCCAAATATTGTTTAAATAATTTTTAAAATATGATTCTCACCTTCATTATGTATGTATTTAGATTATTATAGGTTTTTTTGTTGGACGTATATGTAACAAATATGTTTTTGTGGGATTCCTTGCTCATGAATAAGTGAATTTATAACAAATGAGGATGATTAAATTCCAATTATATTTTTATTGATAAATTGGGTGATTTTTGGATATATTTACCATTAGTTATATTTTATAAAGTTGTCTAGATTATGGTTTTAGAATTTGTAATGGGAAATGATTTAACAGGTTTGTTTGTTTTACTAATTTAATGGTATGTTTAAGTAATTTTATAAGGAAATTGTTTTTTTAAAATTAATCTAAAAGGGTGTTTGGTTTTTTATTGAAATTTTAAGGAAGTTTCATTAGATGTTCGAACTCCAATGGGTGCACGAAGTGCACACAAGAAGTTTCCCTCAAATGAAAATGACACTTTAAAATAGTGACTCCTTAGAACATGGTTTCTGTAATGGTCTGTTGGTTTAAAAATAAAATTGGGTTTTTGTGTAATTTAAAAAAGGTGGATTTAAATTATATCCTAAATGTTATACCCATTTTTCAATTTGAGTCAGTTTTTTTAAATTCATAGCTTAAGGTGTTGAATATCATCTTTTATAAAAATTTGAAATTCTATAATGTTTAGGAAGCCCAAATTAAAATTTATTTGAACATGGAACCTAAAGGATCGTTGGAAAATTCTTAATGAAAATGGGGTTTTACAATTTTGGTAAATCACTTTTGAGGTGTTTTGGAAAAAAGGGAATTTGGGTGTGTATTTCTAAAGGAATGTTTAACATTTTTCATGTTTTAAAAATATGGTAAAATGGTCAAGTGATATGATGGAACAGTTGTAACTTTCAATGAAGTAATGTAAATATGTATATGTATATAGTTTCCACCCTATCTAGGATTCCGTTTATTGGTTATCGTATAGGCGATGTCTATGTTTTGAGTAGGCATGTGTGGCGGTGGAAGGTAAGGTGAGTCACACATGCGAGTGCCTCCCACATACACAGTTTACTGTTACCATGGGTTCTTGGGAGTATTTTAGGGGATCGAGTGAAAGTTTCTTCCTAAACACAATTAGATGGTTTGATACCTCCTGGATCGAATATAGGCTAGGTGGAATGTGGAATTGGATTGGTTAGTTTGGGCATCTGGTTGTTATTGACATAGAGGGTTTCACCATATGTCATCAGGTGGTTTTGAACCAAGTATATCTAGGGGTCTTCTAGTAATGTTTAAGATGTCCAATGGTCACTTTTATATCTTCATATTTTCTTTAGGTTTCCTTTAGTTTCAGAATGAACTATTTACTTGCATATTTATTTTTATATTTTCATGAAAACCCTATATTGCTTTTATTAGGTGTTTGGTTTAGTTTATAGATTCAAAATGGTAGTCTATTTTGAATATGAAATGTGTCATGTGTTATATTTTGAAATGGGAAGCTATATTTGTTTAATAAAAGGTGAAAAACATAATTTTATATATTCATTTAAAACTAGTGTTAATGGAATGATTTCAAGAAAGGAAAATACATGGATTCCATTTTTTATATTTTTCATTCATACTGAGCATTTTAGTGGTCATGAGGACTTTATTTTTTTAGTTTTAGGTTCTAGTTTTGGATCGCTCGTGCCATCAGCGTGGTTCTATGTCAGGTGGTGACCCACAAGGTCACTTGGAGGTCGTTTAGATGCATAACTTTATCTTATATCCACTGTTAGTGTTTATCTATTTTGTTTAGTTTATATTTATTTATTTATCATTTCTATATAGACCAAAATCATTCATAACTACATTACTTTGGTACTGAACACAATTTGTCAGCCTGTGGGGATCAAGACTTTCCTTTGGGCAATGCTAGGGATCGACTCAGATGACCAGTTCAAGGTCAATCTTGGTTGGTTTGTGAAACAACGGTGTCATAGGAGGCCCTTTTTATCTGGGGTGTCTAATAGTTAGAGGTTTGAGCTATTGAGACTTTAGAAGTAGGTATGTTATGGGCATCATGAACCCTTTATCCTTCTGATCCTCGGGTTTCTAGGTGTAGTCTATGATTTGAGTCCTCTATTTTTGTTTTGGATTGAGGGATGCCAACAGAGGCAATCCGATGTTACATCGTAATTTCACATAGAGTAGTTACCCATATGGAGTCTGAGTACACTATTTAATATCCTACTAGTTGTTAATTCTTACATAAGGAGTGGCCCACTACAACATTGTCGGGTAAAGCATGACTACTAGTCACTCACTCTGGCAGTTTAATGAAATTTTAGTGTCGTCTTGGTTTTGTATGGTGTGATATAATTTTTTAAAATGAAAAGTGTTTTTTAAATGAAAAATATTTCTTTTTAAATGGATTTAAATTCATAAAATGGGTTTTAAAATTGAAACATCTTGTCCTAAAATTCTAGTGTGTTTGTATAATTGGTATGTAAGTTGTTTCAGTGCAACCTTGGGCACTACTTATGAACATTTTCACATTTGAGGGTACATATGTAAAGTGCATGTTGTCACATATGGATGAAATAAAATAAAGAAAATTTCAATGGGTCATGGGATTAGATGGGTGTGTACTTGAAATTAATGGCATGTACTTGTGTTTAAATAGATATTTTGAAAGAAGAAATGATTTTGTAAATTTCATTTGGTGTAAAAAGTGGGGTTTGGTTTTGTAATGTGGCCTTGAAAGAAGTTAGTTTTGAAATTTTAAATAAAAAAGAGATTTCGAAAAAAGTAAATTTTTGTTATGCTTGTCTGTGTTTGGATTGTTAGCCTATTTTTTATTTAGAGATATTTTCAATATTATGTTTTTTATTGATGTTGGAATTGAGTTTTTGTTACTCATGTTTTGTAAAAAATGCCTCCATGAAAGGTGGCCAATGTCTTATGAGTCATTTATAGTTTCTAATTCTTCCTAAATGTTACATACCCTTCTCAGTGATCTAGGTCCATTAGAGGTAGGGAGGTTTCTTGATGAGGTCGATCATGTATTCAGGATGCTGGGGCCTTCTGAAGCTATCAATGTACATGGTGTGTTGGGTCTTTTTAAAGGTCCAACATTGAAAAACGTGATGTGTTCTCTCTACCATCTTTGGTTGTTGGGATGACATGAGACGTTCTTAAGTCCATCTTCATCTGATGGTTCATAACTATGGAGGTGAAGATGAATAAATTTGAAAAGGTCATGGGTATTCAACAAATCTAGTAGTCATAGAAGGTCTATGATAACCACTTTAAGGATCTGGACTCCTTTTCCCTGAAGGAAGAATCACATGATTTCATGGAGACTTCTATATTATTTTTGGGTCTTTATCTAGAGTTCATGGAGAGGGTCCTATCTTCTAAGGAACATTTTTTTGAGAATCATGTGGATGAAGCGTTCCTAGATGAGTTGGTTTTTGAAGCATAGATGGTTGGTAATCCGATGCCTCTCATTGTTCATGATTTTTCCCCATCTGGTGAGAATTATATGTCGGTGGACCCTTATTCTAAGTAGTCTCTTTCAATGGTTCTGGTTTCTGGTTCATTGGTTCATCCTTGTGTGGACCACCAGTGTAGATGGTTCATGCACTTAAATCAATCATGTTTCATCCCCTGAGGATGATCCATCACTGCATCTATCTGGTTCATCCGGAGAAGTTATACAAAAATCATCACCTAAAGATGATGTTATGACTGAGGGAGGCTCACACCTGACTAAGAGGAAAGAGGTGATTCTTTCATTAGAGCCCCAAACCTAGGTCTCAGGGTGATGCTCGCACATAGCCAGGGTTGCTCACGATATGTTATACCTTGTCTCGATTCATTATTTTATATTTTAGAAAAGAGAAATTTAAGGATTCCTTATTATTGTTCACTTGCTATTTTATGTTCACCACATGTTGAAATAGTTTGATGAACTCCCTCTATTGCAACCCAAATAGTGGCATCAATTCTATATATGGTTTTCTAAATCTTCTGTTTTTTCTTAATGTTTTTTTGCCCTTGTATGGTATGGTTTTTGTCTAGTGGTGCTCGTATGGATATTTTTTTGTTATGTGAGATCGATGAATGTTGTTTCTTATACATTTTTTAGTAAGAGTTTATTTTCATCAGATTTAATCTAAAATATAGGTCCTGTTTGTGTGTAAAAAGATTATAGTTCTAGTGGTGGAGTTGTTTCACTCGTGCTATCGAAGTTGGTTATGATCAGTTTGGAATTCCCACGTTGTCCCCCTTCTTAGGGTGGTATGTTTGGGTATTACATTTCATTCTAGGATAATCCTATTGGTTGGGAGAACCATCTTATGTTCTACCCTTATTTCAGGTTGTGGTTTTGTCTAGGTCGACTCAGACTAGCTTGGGGAATAAATTGTCACCCTAGAATCTCTTGTTTCTTCTGGTTGTGTTCGGGCATGAAATCAATTTTTTATTAACATTCAGGTTGGTGACATTATGGGGCTCAAATGTTTTTTTGTGGGGATAATTGTCAAACCTCAAACCTTAAAATTATTTTATTTTATTTCTTCATGGATTTGGATATTCTTATTGAGCTTTGGTTTGAGGGTTGGATTAAGTTTTTGGAATTTTGATAATTTTGGTGGGTTTCAGGCTGGTGCATGGGTACCACAAGGTTAGAGGTAACCTTTTAGTGATCCCAGGTAACCATATGGTTTCCCAATATGTAAAATAAATAATTTTTATGAAAATAAAATAAAGTAAAAATAGATAAAAAGAAAAAAATAAATACAAAATGAATGTTTAAACCATAATAATAATATTATTGTTTATTTAATAATATAATTATTATTAAAATTTCTTGAAATATTATTATTGTTAAAACCTTTATCAATATTATTATCATTAAATATTATTTAGTATTATTATTAAAAATGAAGTGAATATTATTATTATGATGATAATTATTATTATTATCATAATTATTGTTATTATATAGAGTATTATTATTTTTCTCTTTCTTTACCCTAGTACATCACCCCCTTTACACTTTCACTCCCACAACTTATCCCCCCTCCTTCCCTCTACTATGCACAATGCGCCACCCTCCCCAACCTCTCATCCTATGAAACCTTCTCCAGAACATCCCTCTCTTCCTCATGATTGCCTTCTCACTTGCACTGACCCCTTGCGATGCCCCTCCTCCTTAAACCACACCTTGTGACACCCCTTCTCTTAACACTACTGCCTCTTCATCCATCCTCATTTCTAGTGCAGTACACCTCCGCCACCCATCCCTCCTTACAATGTGGTCGACCTCCCCTCTTCCCCCACCAGTAAGTATCCATTATTATTTTTTGGTTCTTATTTGGTGATTTTCCCTATGTTACCAAACCCTAATAGATTTTTTTTATGTTTAGTTAAATTTTATAGGATTCTAGGGGGTTCATATGGTTCTTCTAGGTTTTTTATCATTTCTGAAAGAGTATCATTGTGATAAAATTCCAATATGGTAGGGTTTTCCAACTTGTTCCTTCACGAAAAACCCACTGATTCTTTTATTATTTCAACTAATTTTCCAATATGTTACACACCTCATTAATGGCCTTAATTGACTTATACTGGAATTTTTATGATAGTAGAATTTTTTAATAATATATTTTTTGGTGTTTTTCTTGTTTATTACTATTGGTATATATTACCAATGTGTTAAAAAAATTCCAAATCTTGTTTTAATAACTTATTAAATATGATTTTTACCTTAATGAAGTATGTAGTTGGTTTATTATGGTGTTTTCATGACGGTTTAATTTTTTAAAAAGAGAATTTTGGGTTATTTATTGGTTATTACAAGGTGAATTTATGTGGAATTAGGATAATTAAATTCCAATTATATTTTTATTGAGAAATTGGGTGATTTGTGATGTTTTTACCATTAGGGATATTTTATAATGTTTTCTGGATTCTAGTCATTGCCTAGTGCCTGAGCTGGTAATTTTTTTGGTTCTAGAAATTGTAATGGGAAAGGCTTTAAATGAGTTTGTTTGTGTTTTCTCAATTTAATGGGATGGTTAGGTTGTTTAATAAGGAATGTAGTTTTTTTAGAATTAATCTAAGAATTGATTTTTTATTTCCTAGAATTTTAAGGAAGTGTCATTTGATATTGTAACATCCATGAGTGCACGAAGTGCACACTTGGATATTCCCTCAAATATAAATTACACTTCAAAATGGTGTTTCCTTAGAACTTGGTTTCATGAATGGTCTGTTGGTTTCTAACTAATGTTGGTTCCTTTGTGTGATTTCTCAATGGTGGGTTTAAATAAAATCCCAAAAGGTATGCCTATTTGGAACATGGAGTCCATTTGGTTAAATGGTTTTCTTAAGGGCATGTTTGGATTGTTTTATAAAAATGTGTATTTATGTAATGTTTAGAAAGTATTTAAGAAAATATATTGGAATATGGCACCAAAAGGCTCATTTGACAATGATTGATGATAATGCGGATTTATGTGTTTTGGAAATCCCTTTTGAGGTGTTTTTAGAAAAAGGGAATTTCGGTGCATAAAGCTAAAGGCATGATTGGAATTTTTCATGTTTTTAATGAAAGGGTTAAATGATAATGTGATATAATAGCTAAGATAGGACTTTCAATTAAGTGATTTATATATGTATATCTATATAATGTAAATACCTATCTAGGATTTCCCTTAATGGGTTATCGTATATGTGATTTCCATGTTTGGGATAGGCAAGTGCGGCGGTGGAAGGTAAGGTGAGTCACACATGTGAGGGCCTCCCATATACACAGTTTACTCTTAATATTGGCTCAGGGGAATCTTTTAGGGGATTGAGTGGCCGTTTCTGACCAAACTAGACTAGATGGGTTGGTATCTCTGGATTTCAGATAGGCCAGGTGGGATGTGCCACTAGATTGGTCAATTTAGGGTGGCCTATGGTTATTGACTTATGAGATTCACCATACATAGATAGGTGGTTCTAGACAAAGTATGTCAAGGGGTCTCCTAGGGAGTTTTAGGATCACCATTGGTTAATTTTATATAATAATGCTTACTTTTTGTTGCATTTAGTTTCAACATGAACTATTTACTTATATATTTATTTATTTCTAGCATAACCCTGTATTGTTTTGATTATGTTTTTGGTTTAATTATTGGTATCTAAAGGATAGTCAATTTATAAAATGAAATGTGGTGTGTGTTTGAAATTTGAAATGGGTAGCTATTTTTTTAATAAAATTTGAAAAACTAATTTTTATAAATTTATTTCAAAATACAGTTAATGAAATGTTTTTTTGAAAGGAAAATAAATAGAATACATGGTTTATCTTTGTAATTCATACTGAGAATTTATATTCTATTCCAACTTTGCCTTTTGAGTTTTGGGTTGTAGTTTTGGATCCCTCATGCAGTGAGTATGGTTCTGTGTCAGGTGGTGACCCAAAAGGTCAGTTGGAGGTACATTTGGCTACAAAGCATAAAATTATTTCTACTATTAATGTTTTTATATTATTTTAATTTATATTTCGTTATCTTACATTTCATTATAGGACAAAATTATTCCCTACTATTTTAAATTTTTACCTAGTACTAGTTTCTAGCCCTTGGGGATTTGGAATGCCCTTCGATCCATGTTGCGGAAGGACTCAGGTGATTGTTTCAAGGTTGACTCGGGTTGGTTAATTACAATTCCTTTAGTAATACATTCCCAAAGGATGAATTTTAGAGGTTATGGTTGATAATGGGATTTTAAACTCATTATTCTCAATGATAATTTATAATGTCATATCTTCTAATTATTATCATTGATTTTTTTATAGTGGAGAGATAATGATGTAATTTCAATAAATGTGTTTTTCCTTAAGGGAAATAACATATTTAGGTGGATTTGTTTAAAAATGGTAAGATATAAATTCAGTAATTTTTTTGTTGGTGATTATAGGAACTCTTAATTTTTTATGTATCTATGTAGGGCGTTTCTTTGTCACATGTACCTGAATAGTTCTTTGAGAATATGAGTTGAGACATGAAATGTAGGATGACTATTTGGATATTGAGGTGGGTTTCCCTAATGGATATATTTAAAAATGTTATGTATTGGTGTTCTTTTTTATTTTAAGTCTACTCCTATATGATTATAATTTTGGATTGATGATTCATTTTTCAATTGAAAGGGATATTTTTGTTTGATGTTTTATAAAAAAATACAATAGTTGAAGTTGTTGTGTTTAGGAAATGTTTTGATGTCAAATGTTTCACCTTTATGTTGATTGTCTAAAAGAGGGATATTATTGATTAACAGAGGAAGATAATTAGATATTATGTGAGTTTTTGGTGTTTCGTTTTTTAACATATCAAAATATTTTTGAAGACATTGTCAATACATGAATCACATTAAATCTCATATGATTCATATGAGGTAAATACCATTTTGGGTTTTTAATGTTATTGGAATAATTTTATACTCATAGTGATTTATTTATGTGAAGTATTATTTTAAAGAGAAAATCGCACTATAAGGTAGGGTAAATTCTATAATGTGTGTGTCAAAGACTAGCATTTGAAGAAGTTTGATCAATTTTTTTCATAATTATTATAAGAACAACATGAATTGGAATATAAATTATAATGATTCTTGAGCTACTCTATCATGAAATGAATTTAATTATAGAATTTTCATGCCAGGATATTTCATTTTATTTTTGTATGGTAAAGGAAAAGAGGATTCCCAATGGATCTATAAATATCAATATAATGTTTTAGTGTTAAAGGATCTAGTGTATTTTTGATTTTATATTTTTAATGTCTTAGAGAGTCCATTTTAAAATAGAAATTTTTAAAACATAATGTTCCATATGAAGAAGAATCAGTTGGTTTGAGAAGAAGTATTTTATTCCACGAAAGAGTTGGTTATGACATAGAGTCCAATACCCACCATAATTTTGATGGTTTTGAGAGGTTTTTAAAGAGTTTTTATTCTCTATTATGTTGTGTTAAACTGTAAAATATCTGAAGGAAAAGTTCTTTTGTGATGCCTTTATAGGAAACCTATATGGTTATACCCCATCCTACATTGTTTTGTCCTGAATATTATTTTCATACATGAATTGATACGATTACACCATAATTACTATTGAAATCCAGTTTACATGTTTTATGATGATATAACTTATTGGATAACCTAGTGGCCATTAAAACACAATATTTCAAGTTCCAAAATCATATAAAGTGATATTAGAAGTTTTATTTTGATCCAAATAATCTGATTTAAGTTGGAAAAGATATAAAATACATTTCGATTGGGATTTTTTATTTCAAATTCAAATTTCAATCAAAGTGGTTTAAGGCTACTATGTTATAATTTATAGTTTATAAGAGAGAAATAAAATATTATAGATAAGTGTTAAATGAATTAGAAATAACATGAAAGGTGTAGGGATGAATAAGAAACCCATGTGAGAATGTTGGTATAGAGTATATTTATCGAAATCATATCATAATGTAGGATCACGTGGATATAATGATTGTGGATTATCTTGAAGAAGAAGGGGAAAAATATGATATTGGAAATGTTGTTTTGAGAAGTTTTAGATTGATTGATGTTTAGATATTACTCTTTCAACATGATTTCTCAGTGAATCATTTTATAGTATGATTGGTTTTCAATAATTGGGATCATTCGAAATTTGATACCTAGATTAGTGTGAGATGAAGAGAATAAGATTTAGTTTCATTTATAATAATGTTGAGTCTCTTATTTGAGTTATGTGATTATTCTACCCATATCTTTTAATATTATTAGTTTGATAATGTGGGATCACATTATATCATATGTGAGATATTTTGTTATATAATATGGGATCAAGGATAAATCCTACACATTTTCATGATTAATATTTTTTTGGATTGTGTTGTATTAGGATTTATAGATCATAATAAATATTCATTTGTTTATTTTTAATGATACACCTAGTAAATTCATGATAAAAATTGTGTTTGGGAATCATTATGTGGATTAAAGGTGATAAAAGTAAATAATTCAAAACTTTATCATGTTATAAATTCTTTTTTGTAGTGGATAGTGAAATAAAATGATACCTTGAATTCCCCTTATTATTGAATTTTTGATGATATTAATACCTAATGATATCTAGGTTTCCCTATACGTGTGATAATATCTTACTAATTAAATATTACTCATAGTCTATATACCCATTGATTCTTGTAAACATGATTTTTTTTCATTATTACGGTATATGACAAGGAAATGAATAATGGTTTTGAAAGTGATGTTAATTAATATTTTATTTAAGAGTGAGAGATAGAGCACTATAACGAGACTCGATATCTTGGATTTTAACCGATAGACCTGTGTTATTTTTTTTATTTTACATTTTGATAGTTTCAGGTAATTAATATTTTTATTCTTAGTACATTTAAATATAATATATTGTGGGTTATTTATTTGAGAGTTGATGTAATGTAATGGACCACGTGCCACTAAAAATGATACCTCGATTCGGACTACCACATTACCTAAAATGTGCATCCTCATATTCCAAAGGTTGCGAACTAGAAGTAGGTTCTATGGTGGAACTATTAGGAGACTATACCCCCATATAATAGTGAAATACCAAAATCCAATAACCAATCATCATAGCCTTCGAAGAACATAGAATGAATAATTAAACTGAAACTAAAACCTTGGTTAATAAAATGATATGAATTAAGGGCAGGAACAACCATGTCATACATACAACTGACCTCCCACTCATTTGGTGAAATAAAATACCAAAATAAAATAAATAAAATACTATATAACATTACCAAACCAAACCCATCTAGTCATTTGATACTACTATAGGCATCCTACTCAACTAAAAAATACCCAACATGGGCCTTAACCCATATACATGCCTATAACAAACATGTGAGTTATTTTAGGGAACCCAAGTGCAATAGAGTCCCAATAATCATGTGAGTAAAACCTATTAGGCCACCACCAATGATTTTAAAAGAAAATATCACCTAGTAAAACTATTCAATCTAGATAAGGAATAAATATAAACAAGTATGAAAAGAGAATACATTTCTTATTTGAAAAATTTCAATTGATTAGTTTTAGTCCTTATTCAAAATTCTACCAATTTACATCAAACCACCCTCGGCCAGATATGGACATCGATGCCATATATAATAGGGGTTTTAGGCTAGAAAACAAGGAATGTCATTTCATGTAGTCCATCGATATCTAGTACTCCATCTAAGATTATCCCAACCCCAAGGAAACAAATTAAAAGACATAGAATATCAGTCATAATGTCATAATAGGACAAAAAACACAATGTTTGACCATTCTACATATGATATATAATACCATTTTCATACCATTAGATTTAGGTTCTGTAGTCTATCATACTAAAACTTTGGTGCACTGGGGTTCTGAGAGAATCCATTTTACACTCCCATAATAAAGAATGGAGCATCAGTCCAACATACCAAAACTATTATTCATAGTTCATAAAAAATGGTGCATCAATCCATAAATCCAATATAGATTATTCACATCCTGTTCGTAAATACCCAATCAAAATATTATCAATTATTACCATTTTATTAAACATTTCCATAATCTATTACTTTCATCACAAGAAACCAAATTCATAATTTATCCATTTTACCCTTGAACAAAATACATATAAGTTAAATGTTATTCTGAGAATCTAAAAATTATACCATCCCCTTTTTAACCATTTCCAATTCCCATCATAATGACATCATTTATCATGGTACCAATTGAACCATAAATCAATACATTCAATAAAAAAACCAAATATGTTTCACTATTCATAAAACAATAAGAAAAAAATCAAAGTCAAACATAGGGAATGCACAACATAAACATGGGTCTTCCTATTTGAAAATCCAAAAAAGGTCCCATCCCTTTAGGTTACCTAAAATCTTTTTAAAGAGTCATCAAGATATTTTCACCATAGGGACCACCACACACCAATTCCAAATCAACATTTGAATTCCATGTAAAAAATATTTTTATAAAATAGTTGGATCTCAACACCTAATTTAAAAATAAGAATAATTTGAAAATAATAATTATTTAAAAACAATACTTTCTATCTTTGACACCCAAACTGGGTCAATACCCAATACACATATTCAAAGCCATTTCAAAATCCAAGGAGGATCTTTTCAAAAATATTAACACATAAAATAATTCCAAATCATCACTTTACAACATTAATTTTTTGGTTCCATTAAAAGACTCACCCATGGGCGATCATAGGTTTGGTATTATAAACATCTATGGATCGAGCGAGATCCTCAGAAAGTCTTTGGTATTAACCATTAGAAAAAAACCATATTTTGTATGCCTAGGAAGTGATCAAATAACACATAATCATCAGTGAACAAAATACATAAACATGAAATTCAATTTAAATGTATGTTAACTCATCTCTTAGAATACCTACTGAATTAAAAAAGGTTTTTTGAACATTTCCAAGTCATAAAAACCTTATCAAGGACCATCCATTTCTCATCGTAACTCTTCGACACCTAGCCGAGATAATCTCAGTCACCCATGGATCTAACTAATAGTAGAAAAAAAAATTTAATTAATTATAACAATAATTGTTGATTAATTCATCAAACCCAAATATTAAATAATTCCAGAAGACTCAATGGGCTCTCAATTCTAATTAAATCACTAAGATACCACCACGAAGGTCTATAATGAACTACTGACACCATTTATAGGCAAATCCATAATATGAGGTATTATTCAATACAACAAATAAGTCAATTAGTAGTAAAAAAAATTAATATTAACTATTAACACAAAACTTAATAAAACGCTACACAATGATGTGTGGAATCCATATCAGGATCTCCTGTACTCAGGCTGACCAAAATCCAAATCATTTATCAATAATCCTACAATGATCTAGTAGAATCAGCATCAAAACTCTAAAATCATACATCCAAAATTAGATGGAAACAAGGGAAGGGAGAAAGGTAAGGAGGAGGAATAGAAATATCATGTTAAACACTGAATAAACACCAAGAAACACCCTTAAAATCGAACAATGGATGAGGAGGAAGGGGTTTGGGAACCCCTTGGTCCATGCACATAAAATAGAGGAGGTAGGGTTTGGAGTAGCTAAATACTAGGGGGATCATTTTTGTTATTTCCCCCCATTTAATGATGTATCGATAGCCACATGGTTTTTTGGAATAGTTTTCCAAACTGTGAACTAACAATTTGGTTTGTTCTTTCCTAGACCAACCCACTTTCTTGGTTTGTCTGCATGGTTTTCCAAACTGTGCACCATCCTGGAACTCCCAATTTCCCAACACACTCTTCATTGTTTTACCACATTGTCTAAAAATTTAATCCCCAACCACTTATCCACACTTTTCCCCCTCTAAAAACAGTTCATGTTACATCTAAAACCTAGTTCAACCAATAAACCATGCCTTAGAGCCTTATCAACCCCGCATGGTTTCTCCTTTTTCTTCCACAGTTGACCCAAAACACTGCTCAAACCATGAAACACAACCATAGGGTATTAAAAATCAATTAGATACCTTCTTATCATTGAGTTTTTTCATGGGTTATCATAAATGCTGAACACCAAACCATGAACCCCAAACAAAACACTATAAAACTCTAGAAACATAACCCAAAGACTCCACATCTCATCCAAACACTAAGGACATTCCTCAAAAAGAATCCCCCAGCTCAAAACACTTCATTGATGGATTCAAACTCCCAAATTCATATCCTCGGTCTTAATATATAATTTTAAAGTCCATATAATAGAAATCAATTTCCTTAAAAAATATAGACCCACACCATATGCGAGATCTTACAACTTCCCAACCATAATAGTTATCATCCTCAATAATCCTTGGTGCCCATATAACCACATCACCCAACCTAAATTACTCACTAATTTTATATAATGACTTTGGACACATGAAACAATACCAAAACATAAAAAATAGCTCAAGGCCCCCAACCGAATGAAACTCTGAGCTAAAACCTATTACCAAAACTGAAAAACCATACTGGAACATAACAAATCTCATCCAATTGATCCATAAATTAAAACATTAACTGACCAGTCATGGATTTCTGTTTCTCCACACCATTAGAATATTCTTATAACCACCAAATTCAGATATTTAATACCCATTCCATAAAGAAAGCAATACTAAACCTAAACACATGCTCCAAATAAGCATATGAACCATTGTTCAACTCAGTACACCCCAATCACCCAAGAGAATAAAAATCATCATTGGCACCAATCCACATCATCGAAAACCAATAGAAGTTGATGCATACCCACCATCAATTCATAGAATTAGAACCAACATTATTTTCCTTTAAAGCCATACTCAAACCCCAAACACACAAGTCATTTGAAAAATGACAGTCCTGGTGTAGCTTTTCACTTTCTACACCAACATTATGCACTAACACTAGTTGGAAAATCCTCTGGAAACCCATCCAAAACATTCTTGACTCCTTATAAAGGTTTTTCAATATCTCATCTAATCAAAATTCTCTTAGACCTAGAAGAATTCAACAACCTCCCAATCATGCACACTGGTGTCCGTAGATGACCTCTAGTGATATTCCATCATCAATTCATCTCCTTACTCAATGTTGTAGTTGTTATATACCACACCATTGATGCACCCAAAACATATGAACCTTGATCCCAAGGCTAACACTGGGCTTTGTCACTTTTCATAGATAAATTTACCATAACAATTCCATATGAAATTTATGTACGCACATCAATAGGGTTTCACTAGAATCCTAATTCTACTCCGACATATCCATAGCTACTTCCACACACCTACAACCGTTCCAATATGAGGGCCATATCTCTGTGATGGAAATATCTCTCCCCTCTACAAGAATTTCATTTTCATCATGTAACTCAAGAAACTCCAACCACCATAACAAATGATTTACTCACTACCAACCGATGAATTTTATGTGGCTATCTTCCTCTCACTAAGGAAAAAAAAAATTGTGAAATATCACCCTTCTCTAGCATACGATAATGGGAACCACAATATTCATCGATATCCAATCCACCATAAGGATCCGATTCACTATGGGTCGGTGGGTTCCTACCCCCATGTGACTCCACCAACACCACTCAAGTTGCAAAACTCTAGAGAGACCCCTCATCAAACCATAATATTCATTTACATAGATATCTGTATATCTATTCCTCTATCATCAAACCAAGAAGGATGTCATGATATTCATCATGATCATCACTATATAAGAGTATGATATGATTTTATTGATGAATACCACAATAAACCATCCACTCTCAATTGTAAAATCACATTCAAGGGACATAAAAATCCAATTTAAAGGCCTTGAGCCTCCCTGCATGCAAGCATATCATCACATACACAATATTTATTATCTTAAAAATTAATTAAAACAGAACTCTACCCTAGTGGATGTATGATTCCATAACATTAAATACATAAAAAAATTGTCCTTCAAATCATGCTTGTGCCCCCAAAATATCATTAACACATAATTGTCATGCTCTTTCACAAGACACCCATGACACAGTCTACCATCTCGAACGAGTCACATTTAATGAAAACACAACTCACAAACCACATCCACATTATAGGAATATAAATCATTCTAGTCTCTCTCAACGAAGGTCACTCTTGCTCCTTCCCTTACCCAAAATAATCTCACATTCTCAAACCACTTACACATACAATAAAAACTAGGGTATCATTCAATGTTTCTATAAGGTTATCTATGATCTCACCACATTCATGAAAACAAATATAGAGCTTACTAGGATGTTCCCCTAACCATTCATTCCCTTATAAACCAATAGTTCCACTATAGAATAAACCCTTCCAATGTTGTCCACCCTTAGAAAACCAGTCACCTTCATGTGTCTCATGATATAAAAAATCCTTGTATATGTCACCTATATGGTCATCACCCAAATAAAACATGCACTTATGGTCTATCTAAAATAAAAAAAGAAAATCCTACTTGAACTAGCATCATCCGAGTAGGAACACAAAAAATCCTTCCCCTCTAAAAACCAACTGTAATGTAATATAACTATAACTCAAGTTATCGTTCTAAAAAAAAGAATATAAGGAACCTAAACCTCATACTATGTTACAACCTTCATGCACTATTTTAAAAATTCAAAAACACGAATATTTACTTGAAGTACCCTAAAGAACACCTAACCCCTCTTACCCCTCTTACAGGTCACCACTGAAATTCACATGGAACCAAATCCAAAAAAACTAGAGCCATGTTAAAAATATTACGAAGTTTGACCATGAAGAGTCAACACCAACTCAGAGAATAAAATAACTCATGGGGCATTAAACATGAACATATCTCATCAACACATGACTTTAAGAATCCAAAAAATCATTCTATAAGAACTCACACCAAAAAGTCATTGTATACCAACCAACTACACACAATTTGGGTGTTAGTCCTATATGAGAATCTAGACATCAAACTGATCCTTGGAAGACCCTATCATACTACCTATAATAAAAACTAAAAAACAACAAGGGAACCATTTATCTTTTAATTATACCATACTAACCCACCAGGATAAATTCACCAACTGCTCATGGGGACCACAACATCTTCCTCATCTCCGAGTGTCTCACCATAGATCCACATAACCTATCTGTAATATCAAGGACCTAGATGTCACTCAACACTTATTCAAGAATAGTTTACCACCTGGCCTCAAGAACATATACCCAAACACTAGAGGATACTAAATAGAAGTGATGGAATAGGTTTTTATATGGGGAGACTATTCCCTCATTATCAGAGTGTAAAATAGTGGAAATACAACAACAGTTCAATAGAAAAAGTAGTAAACCACATAACATAATTAAATAGTGGAAGACTAATAGTATAAATAAATCTAGAAGTCATAGAATATATAATATTATGAAACATGTCACATATTTAATGTATAACATCAAAAATAGATTAAAAAAAGACATATATAATTCATGTCCCAAAATTTCAAAAAGACCAAAAGAATCGTAGTACCATCGCAAACCTCGGTTTGGTCCTATGCTCTCTTGCTTCTAACCAGGAAGTCAAGTGCCTATAGAATGTCACTTTACCTTATTTATTCCTACAGTCATATAATATATTTGGGTCCCAAATAGGGGCCCAAACAGGGTGTGAGACTAATTCATAGTTGGCAACAACCCAGGTCTGTGCCAATCAGTCAATGAATATATATCGCAGGTAGTGTGCATTAAGAAAAGAAGAAAGTAACTACACAAAAGTAAACACCCTACATGCACTGGATTCCATACACATTTATTTAATTAAAATCCAATTCATTTGATGATTCAATTACATTGAATCTCTAATTATCTAGATATGTCTCATGTCCACCATCCCCTTTGTGACTGGAAGTACAATTGATTCCTTAGAAGGCCATCTAAAAAATATAATTCAAGACTGAATCCAAGATTATTATTTGTAATGGATACATATCATATGTCATTCCATTTCATTTAATTATTCTAGTACATATGTCCTTCCTTGGTATTCCTGTGTTTTAATTCAAGTATTACTCCAGGTTTAATCAACTAATATGTTATGAGCCTATCCATAAAGAACCTATCATGAACCCGTGTATCGCTGTTAATGTTGTATGATGACCCTACCATATGAGTCCTTTATTAGTAATACTTTGGATTTCATGTATCACATGGAATATAATTCTATCCTCAATGAGTCTCTATGTTGAATTCTAATGTTAATCCATGTATCTCCCATGAAATAATCACATTATCCAGTGAGTGTGTCCATGGAAATAAAAGGTGAATCCATATATCACTCAAGGTATAAAGATCAATAGTCACATGAGTCCATTCGTGGATGTATAATTTTAATCCATGCATCAACCAAGTCAATTAATCATTGAACAAATTCAATAATAATTTAACATTCATTTCACATGCCATGGTCAAAACCAATAGCATCCTTTAACAAGATCACCTTAGAATGAGTATTTATCCTTGGCCAAAATCAAATGGAATATACTCTCACTTACTCACATGGGAATATTTTATATAACAAGAATCACTTTAATAAAAAACATATAAATGGATTTGACATAATTTAGCTCATGTGGGAAAATAATCATTTAAAGAAATCAGTTCCAAATAAAGAAAATTGAAAAACAATGCCAAATGAATGTTTTACCTCTAAATAATCACATGAACACTTTTAATAAACCTATATTTTCAATCGTATGAATTTGTCCCTCATCGTATTGTCATAATATCCCACATGGGAACAATCATAAAAATGAGAAATCTAGGACAATACAATCGGTTTCATAGCATATGCCTGAATAACTCACGTGGAAATTCATTTAATTAAACAACTCATGATTTAAGGGTCAGGTGCATAACATGGAATATGGTTCATGATCTTTTACCCCTTAAAACAATACATTCATGTTCCAATAAATTCAACAATTGATTTATATACCATTTCATAAGAGATATCCCATGACAAGGGGATAAAGGTATGCCTTATAGGCATCCAAATCCAAAATCCATAAAGGGTTATTCATGAAATCACTCCCCTAGGGTTGTTCTTATACATGGTATAAAACCTATATCAATAATTATAATCCCTATTCAATTTCCTAAACATTACTAGAAATAATATTGTATAATTTAACTTTTTTGGGACACCTTCAAATAGGGAGTGGAACACGATGACATATATATATGTCCCGATATTAAGCAAAAGGCACGAGATGACCTACCCTAGGTATGTTCTTGATATACCATACAATATCCATGTCTAAATTAGTGAATATTTAGAGAAATATGAATAATGTATGAATAATGAGAAAATACAGAATATGAGCTTAAATCCAAGCAGTTCAGTGAATAACTAGTAGAATCAATATTGACAAAAAAAGGAATTAAGGCATTACCGTTACAGATCCAAGGACATGAACCGAACTTGAATCAACGACCGAATGAAGAGTATATTTGAATTTGAAGAATATCTAAGTGGATATATTTTATAATGTATCCTTTCTATCCAGGTGAGGAAAGCACTCAAAAAATATTTTAAAATGATTTTTTTAATTTTAAAATTATTAAATTTACAACATAGTAGGGTCCCCATGGTTTTGGCACACAGGTTGGAAAACAATGTGACAATCATGATATGTTCCTGTTAGCAAAGGGGAATAGTGCACGATTACCTGACATGGGTTACTAATTGTAAGGAACCGTTTAAAATTCCTCTGTTAAGATCTTCTAAAAAATCATATCTAGATGCACGACCATGATACCTAACCTTCTTGGTTTTCACTAACCATGCAACCTCTTATTTTCACCCAAAACAGAGGTTCTGGGATCCAGACCATCCCTATACACCCTCAATCCCTCGATGACCACAACGAGCATTCACATTAGGCCAAATCTATGAAATTAATGTGAGTGTTTATGGAAGAAAAGGAATCTATACCTCATTGAAGATCTGGGTTATTAAAAACACCCCCCTTAAAACAATACATCTCCATTTTCTTTTCCATGGGTGGTGAAGAATGATTTGAGAGTAACATCATCCACTGTGATCATACATCAAATTCCCACTCCAAGGTCCCGTTATATGCTCGATCGTGAATCTATTCAACCCGTACTAATGAAATGGACCAACCTCAGAGAACCTACGTGATATGAACCCCAATACATATAGGATTCTCTTAAATGGACACAACTGATTGTAACTCAAGCTCCTCAAGATGAAAAGAAAGAGACATGTATGAATAGTAATTTTATAGCAGAGAAACATGGAAGACATCATGCATGGCTCAATACCTAGGAGGTAATTGTAACTGATAGGCTACTGACCTAACTCTCTATAGAATCTCAAATGGCCTGACAAACCACAGTGAAATATTACCCCGTCTCTTGATCCACTTGTGTCCCAGCCTCAATAAAATACGTAGGAAAACCCTATCCCTAACCTCAAAATCCAATGACCAACTGCAACAATCAATGTATGATTTATGATGATACCATGTAGTTTCCATCTGATTCTAAATAAACATCACATGCTCTAGGGTTTCCTAAAAATAGAGAGGTACCAATATAACTGCCTCTCCTACCCAATCCAACATAGGGGTAATCGGAATGGCCTACCACACAAAGCCTCCAATGGCTCAATCTGGATAGTATCATGAAACTCATCATGGTATGTGACTTCCACGTGGGGTATATGACTCTCCCAAGAACCATTGAATTCCAAGATTCATGCTTGGAACATGTCGTCAAGAACTTGAATCGTGCGCTCTAACTGACCAAATATTTGGGGGTTGTATGCCATGCTCAGAATCACCTGAATACCCAACACCCTATGTAGCCATTCCAAAAATCGAGAAGTAATCCAAGAATCGCGATCCATAATGATAGAATGTGGGAGCCCATGTAGTCATATTATCCCATGGATATACAACCACCCAAGCTCATCAACACTGAAGGTTTCCTTGAACGAATGGAAAAGTGAAAAATTAATGAGTCTATCAACAGAGACCTATGTGACATCATTAACCTGACACCTCCACCATCGTAATTGAATATAATTAACACCCCTATGTATTCTAGTGACACTAAAAGTGTGATTTCCATTAACTAGGTTATCCTGATCGCAAATAAGGTCATTATCGAGTCCTTACATTTAGAAATAGTCAAATCCCGATCGACCCAACCAAAACATGTCACACATGATTTCCTCAAAATATAGTGATGTCATTCAAACCACACCTACTTGAAACCAATTGAATGATAAAATAGGTTTTTTTGGACTATATAATAGGAACATGAAGTATAGCAATTCAGGGAACTTCTGGCCAAATTATCATAGAAACGACCATCATAGAAGGTTGGTGTATTGAAAATGAAACACAATGACTTCTCCCAAGGCACCAATAATTCACAATGATCACATTCACCAAAGCCCATACATGTCTCTTGATGAAGTTCCTTGGTCAAACAATCCCTAGATCAATTAAATTTTCCTGACACTACATGAGAAAAGTTGTAACCTAGATCCAGACCCCTAGAAAACATTACCTTTTAAATCATTACATCCAAGCCAGACAAAAAGTCTGGTATAACCCCAAAATCAACTAACTAGATTCTATGGAATTATTCCTAGTATGTTCACTCCCATGATATATTTGAGATTCTAATATGAGCCATGATTCCCACATAAGAACATTGACTAAACCTAGAGCAGCATCTACCTGACTGTCATTTTAAAGGAAGTGGTAGGTTTCCAAGAGTTCGTCCAAAGCATTCATACAATGGAAACCAGGTATCACTCTAAACTGACCATGCCCCCAATAATAAAATCATGCATACAATGTTCATAAAAGAAAATTCCACTTATCAAGCACAAAACCATTTTAAACATTATCAAATAGTAAGACTGACACTATATTAGTGCATCATAGATGAAATCAAGATAGGGGACATGCTCATCTCTTAATGACGAGTACAAAAAAGAGGATTTGAATAGTTTACAATCAACTAGGAAAACCAAAAGGGGAACAACCGAACAACTATCGATTGGCTTCTTAATATAACCTTGGTTTCACCTACTGATGCATCATCATTAACCAAACCATTATGCCTTCACCTTCCACGTCATCCCATGATCGTACAATATTTACCACCAAATCTCATCTGAGACCGACAGTGTTTCAAAATATTTTCATACATAGACAACCACCAATGTTATCGTGATTCCTACCAAGCATTGACACATATTCTAGAACATATACGACACTCCCCACCATAGAAGTGTATGAGTATTAAAAATAATAGGTAGACCAACTACTCACAAGTACACTAGGTCATATTCACCTTAGACACACACGTGATGATCCTCCAATCCATGCTCCAGTACATCAAATCATTAGAAAAGAATGTCAAAACCAACCTGATTATTGTGTCAAAACACCAGATGCCCTTGGATTTCATCCCAAAAATCAGGGTGAACTTGATTTCTTTAAATCCCCAGTCACTCTATAATAGAAATGAACTAAGTAGGTATTTAACAACTCAATAGATCATTTATTTCCCCGAATCAACCAGTTTCTTAAACCATTTAACAACTTGAAGGGCACTGCATACACAAACACATATTATCCTAATGTTATAGAAGCATGAAAAAACCTCAATAATATCCAGAGGCTATTCACCTTATATATTTGAGTATCGGGTGGTTAGAATAATATATTTATCATAGAGTATCATTTCCCCATATGACCATTAACCAGTATGAAGTCCTACCAATTCATCCATCACTATATTAGATAATATGGTCAGGAGACCTAATAAGCTGCTGATGAAGTCCTAGTAATGTTTCATATAGTAAAACGTATCATCACACGATAATCATGACCATAGAAAGTGTCAAAAATACCATGACCTCCCATATGAACAATTGTTTCAAAAAAATGATAAGATTCATACTATGGACAATTGCAATTGAACGACCCCAACCAACAAAAAATGAAAACATCTAGCAGGAAATTTTATCTTTAAGGGTTTGAAATACCACAAGAATGTCCCATAAGAAAAAAAAAGAATCAAGCCTCTTAATAGGTCACAATGAATAGAAATCCACTAGGCTCAAGAGATGATCAATTTAGAAACTACAGTAAGGAAAAAGTCGTACATAAAATGCTCTTGTTTCTGTTCTAAGGAACTAAAAAATATATTCAAAATACCCTAACACGAGGGTGTAAACATTGCAACCATTCCATGTTATATTTTAAATTCATTACATTTCTTTATATTTTAGCTTTAAAAAATTTAAAATCTCTAAATCAAGAAATCAATTACTATATCATAATGAAAAATTACTTTTTATCATATTTGAATCATATCCACAAAGCACAATAGGATTGATATTAAAACTTCTTTCTTTAAACATTAAACATTAATAATTTCTTGTCATCCTACCATAACTGGTAAACTATTCAGTATAAATGCATTCAATAGATATGGTGATCTTTAAGGGTCCCATTCACCAACCTGGGTTCTTGGCAAAGAAACAACATATCATTTTTTCATTATAGATATTATAAACAACCATATGCTGTTAGAATATAATGATAATTATCCAAATGGACTACTTGTGTGTTGTTTTATATTTAGAATTTATTAAGTTCATTTAAAATAAAAATATAACAGGCTTAACATTCATAACCATTTCATAATACATCATGCATTTATATTTTATATGGGTTTCTATTCCCCAATTCATGAAGAACCCATAAACATCATAAATTGAAAATATGGTCACACTATTCTCTCCCAATTCACTTCAATGCCATTTTTTTTCTTATTTTTCACTTTAAAAAGGTCTCTAGACAAATAAAAATATTTTCGATAAAAATAAAAAGTATTGTATTTTAGATGGGTAAAATCCTTCCACTATAAGAACTAACCCTTCTACCTACTCAATGATTCATGTCTAGGAAACATACAGATCCTGTATAAGATAGAGATAATACCAAAATCCCACTACTATGGGCTGGTATAGTAATGTTGTCTACCATTAGTCATTTAAATTTTACTTGATTTTTCATTTAGTGTTTCAAAAATGGAATAGTTAATTCTATCCATGGGTCCAATACCTCCGAGGGACCAAATCATAGCATCAACCCAGGTCACACCATAGCACATTTAACTTTAATGTTTTAACCATAATCCACCAAATTCCAATCCAAGAGGGCCCATACACCTCCGGGACCAATTATTGGATTCCATCGGTTTCACAACATAATATATCTTAATATACAAAACCCAACAACATGATTATATATCATAACACCAATCACAACAACATGAAATCAACAATTCATCCTGAATTCCATGACATAATGCATGGAATTGGATATATAGTAGATTCCTATATATTCCCTGAGATCGAATACTATCATTTAATCTTTTTGATACAAAAATATAACCCTTAATCATATAAATAATAATAACATTATTCAAGTGCATCACCCAATGGTGAAATAAAATCAACTATAATATTAAAAACCTAGAATATTACATTTCCATTTGAGGAATAATGAATTCTCCCTATTCATAGGGCAATGACTACTGGTCAAAGATTATTACCAAACTTTATTTCTTTTGTATCCATTTATATTGTCTCCAAATATTAAATCAATCAAGAAATGACTCCAATGATAGAACTTTGTAAGATCACGGACCTGGATTCCAATCAGTGTTTCTCTATGCTTGGTTGGCCACATGGCCTCAAGAACAAATACCCAAATTACATAGCCTAAAAACTAGTAGTGGGGCCGACGTGTGTTAGTGGTGAGACTATTTTCTCATTAATATACCGTATCACAGTGAAAATACAACAATAGTTCATTAGAGAATGTAGTAAAACACATAATAAAATTAAACAATGGAAGAATAATAGTATAAAAAACCAAAAGTCATAGCATATACAATTGATGATACATATCACCTATTTCTAATAAAATACCCAAAATAGGTCCACAAAAACATATATAATACATGTAACAAATAAAAAAATAAAAAAATAATATTGGTAGAATAACAAGCCTCAGCTTGGTCTCATGCTCCCCAGCTACTAAGAAGCAAGTCAAGTACCCGTTGAAGGGAGCTTGGCCTAATTGAATCCTATAATATTATAATCTATCCAGGTCCCAAAAAGTATCCCCAAAAGGGTGTGAGACTAAATCCCAGTTGGAAACTACCTAGATATATTCCAATCAGTCATTGAATATATATAGCATCCAGTGTTCAATAATAAAAGAAGTAAGTAAGTACACAAAAGTAAACATACAACATTAAATGTGTTCCATTTAATTAACATTCATTTGATTATTCAATTACACTGAATCTATATGTATCTAGATCTACCTCAATCCCGAAATCCCTTGTGTTATTGGAAGTACAGCAGATACCTCTGATGGCCATATAAATAATAAAAGTCAAGACCAACTCCATGATTTTTATTTGTCTTGTAGATGGAACAAAAGTAATTCCAATTAATTTAATTTATCTAGTACCTAATTCCATCCAAGTCATTCCTAATATTTTTTAAAGTGTCACTTCAGGTCTTATGAACCACTAACTATGAGCAAATATATCCTCTCATGAACCCATGTATTTATCTAGATATGTTATAATGTCCCTTACGTATGATTTCATCCTTGGAAATCCATTGGAATCCAAGTATCTCCAGACATATAATTATAGACCTAATAAGTCCATTTGTGGAATTCTAATGTGAGTCCATGTATCACCCATGAAATCATTACATTAACCATTGAGTCCAACCCTAGAATTCTATAATGAATCCATGTATCACTCTAAGAATAAAGATCAATACCCACTTGAGTCCATATTTTGAATTATAATTTGAAATAATGTATCGCCCAAACCAATTTATCCTTTAAAAATTTAAATAACAATTAACTATTTCTTCTATATTCCATGGTCAAACCCAATGGTATCCTTCAACAAGCCCCCCTTAGATGGTTTATCCAGCCATGGCCAATCACAAAGGGGTTTTCCTCTCACTTAATCACTTACTCACATGGGAATATTTTATATAACATGATTCACATGAAAAAAAATAATAAATGGATTTTAAATCATTTAAATATAATGGGAAAATAGTCAATTAATGAAATTCATTCCAAATAGAGAAAATTACAAAACAAGGCCATGCTGATAGGATTTCCTTCAAATACTCCCATGACACATTTAATAAAATTGGCTTTAAAAGCCAATGAATCTATCAGAGGGCATAATATCATTATATCAAACTTTTTAAAAATATCATAATGAGAAATTCACACCAATTAAATCAGTTCCATAACATATACCTCAATAAATCATAGGGAAATTAATTTAATTAATCAAATTATGCTTTAAGTGCCATGTGCATCACATGTAGTGTGGGTCAAGCTCTCCTACCCCTTACCATTAATCAATTCATGTTCCAATAAATTAAAAAATTTATTTATATTTCATTTAATAAGTGTCATTCCATAACCAGGGGAAAAGGCATGGCTTATAGGCATCCAACGCCATAATCCGTAAAGGGTTATTCATGAAAACTCACCCATGGGGTGGTTTTTAATCAAGGAATTCAACCCATATCAAGAAATAGAAATCCTATTCAATTACCTAAAAATTGAATGAAAATAATAGCTTTCAATTTCATTTTTGGTGACACCTAGAAATTTAGAATGCATCACGATGATTTATATACATTTCCCGACATTAAGATAACAACATGAGACCACCAATATTAGGTACATGCTTGATAACTCATCCATTATTAGGCTCTAATTCATCCCATATTGAGTGAAATATAAAGAACATATGAGGAACAAGAAATTATTGTATTTGAGCCTAAATCCAAACAGTGAAACCGATATTAAGAAAAATCAAGAACAGATAAAAAGAAATTAAGGCCTTACAATTATTGATCCATGGAGATGAACCACTCTTGAATTGGAGTCCATATGGAAAGTATATTTGAATTTGAATAATATCCAATAGGATATATTTTACAAGCCCCAATTTCTATTTGAGTGGATAAGAAACTAAATATATTTGTTAAAATGATTTTAGATTAAATTAAAAATTATTAAATTTACAACTCTGAAGGGCCCACACAGTTTGGAAAAATGTGCGGTGATAATAAATGATTCTTGTATGCCAAGGGTAATAGTTCAGGGTTACCCCACATGGATTACTAAATAGGTATAAAACATTACAAATTCCTCTATTAAGATCATATAGAAATGAAATCATGGCCGCACATCCATGGGCCCCCACCCGTATGATTCTCACTAACCATAAAACCTCCTCTTTTCACCCAAAAGATGGATTCTGAGCTCTTAACCAGCCTCGACACCCCCATACCATCTATGACCTCAAAGTGAATTCACATTAGGCTATATTTAATCAATTAGACTAAAAAAAATGGATGAAAATGATTCTGTACCTCATAGAAGAACCAAGTCCATACACTACCAATATAAGGAAATATATAAAATCACACACTAGAATGAATATAATATGTGGATCCTACTTGCCTACCATGATGTATGAGATGCCTCTTACCTTTATAGGATAAGATTCAAAACAAAATAACAAGTGAATTTCAAATGGACCAAAGGAAAAAAATCCATCATATATTATTAAATCCAAACATCTTGTGCATCACTCGAAGAGGAAATCATATACAACCAAAAAATTGAAAACCAGAACAACAATTTTATCCCATGGTGACTTGAAATTCCTACTAGAATAGGTTTTTACAACACACCATACTAGTTTCAATCATAGGATATGATATAATCCTATATCTCCTACCTACCAAATCCAAAAATAGTAAAGTATTAGGAAAGTAAATACCTTTTATACCACTTTGAAATGTCTCATCCGTGGATTAACTAAAATTGGTGCATTGAGCCAGGCTACCACATGACCTTAAGCATGAATCCTCATACAATAGAGGATGATGACAAGAAGTGGAGGTATAAAGTGTAACTATGAGGGGACTATACCCCCCATATTAGAGTCGAAAACCAAATAAAAATAACCAAACATCATACAAATCAAATTGCATGGAAGTAATAGATAATCCAAAATTGAAAAAGTTGTAAAAAAAGTAATGTATTAATGGAAAAAATTTCCATGTCCTACATACAACCAACCACCAATATATATAGTGAAATAACATACCAAAATAATAGGAACTAGAAAATGGCTCCAAAAAATCACCAAACCAAACCCATCTATTCATCAGATAACTCTCAAGGTATCTTGCTCGACCAAAAATTACTCAACCTAGGCCTTATCCAGAACCTATGCATGTAGTTAACATGTGGGAGAAACTCATTTACCTATGTGAAATACTGAACTGAGTAGGGTGTGAGTAAATCTCATAAGGACACCACCAATTGTGTTTATAGAAAAAACCATTTAGTAAAATAGTGCATGAAGGAGAATGAATAACCATATACAATAAGGTAAACCAAACAATTTAATAATTTGACAAATTTTAGTTATTAATTTTAATATATGTTCCTAATAAATATCATTTCCATTAAATCTACCCCATATATAGTCAGAAATCTGAGACATGGTTCGTCGGATGGATACCAAGGAGCCTTAGTCCAAGTACCACCCAGGATTCAATAGGCCCTATCTGACAATCCCAACCACTAGGCCACTGGTTAAAAAATAAAGAGAATCAATTCAAGTATCAAATCGGAACACAAAAGCCAGGTCTAACCATCCCTACCATGGTATGGAACCCAATGTACATACCCTTGGTGTCGAGATAATCATTCCAACCCCTAAAAATTACGGTGCACTGGGGTTCCTGGGGGATTAGTTTGGGCCGCACAAAATTGGGGAGTGGAATTTCAGTCCAACATCCAAAAACCATTAGTCATAGGTTAAAAAACAAGGAGCATCAATCCATGAATCCAAATGAGATTCAACACATCATTTTCAACCACCCCAACCATTTAATTATAATTTATTACTATTTCATGGAATGTTACCAATATCATGAGCTTAGCTACAACTCATCCTTCTAATTCCACATTCATAATGATAGAGTGGGAGAAATTATTGATTCACCAACCATATCCCCCATGTATTTGGGGAAGGATCATTACTAGAACCTTTGGTCTCTCAATTCCAGCCTTTTAACCCCTTCAAAATCGCAATCCATCTTCTCAGCTTTTCCAAAATGGAGGTCAACTTTAATGTTTAGTTGAAAGAAGATGTTATTCCTTTAATTCCATTTTTACATGTGGATTTTATTACTACCTCTTCCCTAATGAATCTTTCCTTGGTGGATTTTTTACAAAGTGTTTCCCCTTGTTGTATACCATTGATAGATATATTTTTTATTCAACTGGTTTTCATGATCATGAGATTTTTAGGCTTCTGGACCCTCATAATTTTCTTATTCATTTTTCATTTGAAGAAGTTATCATAAATTCCAGGGAGTTTTCTCCATGATCCATTTCGTTCTTCCACGGAAAAATTTATAGATGATATTTTGATTTATAGTTGAAATTATATCCCCCCTTCTATCATATTTGGATCTCCCTTCCTGGAATACAACTTCTATTCCATAACATGGTGATTCTTTAACTTATTTGTAACATAGTGGGGGAATATTCTATGTGCCTATGATTAATCCCATTTATTTTTACATAAAATTTCTTCATTGTTCTATATTAATGTGTATTTCATTAATCCTTCTTCAGATTTCTTCTGAATTGATATTGAAGATTAAATATATTGGAAGCAATGGTTCTGTTATGAATTTTGGGTCTCCATCCTTTCAAAATGCTGCTGAATGGGTCAATATCATTAACAATGTTGGAAAGGGTAGAGTGTTAGAATCCCTATAATAATCTTGGGTTTTTAGGCACTTAAGGTGTTTTTTATCTGAGAAAAAATGTGTGGAATCGAAACCCAATTCAAAGGATGTGGTTGTTTCAGATTAGTAATTTTCTTCCAGCTTGATGTGTGACCATGATCGGTACAAGATGAAAAACATATTGGGATAGGGAGGTTCATGATCTTTAGATACTATCCATTCCTTTTCATTTGATCTGGTTACAAGGAATGTGGTAAATCTACTATTTAGAGTTTTTGAGATAGGGTAAGTGGTCGATTGTTATACTGGGGGATGCACTGCCCCATGCAATGAGGATAATTCATGGATTCTTTCTCTATTTCTTGAATTCCCAGATTTAAATTAAAAAAAATTTTAATCTACATCAAAAGGAATTGGTTTCAATGATGATTTCAATCTAGGGTGATATGAGCGAGTCTTACTTAAGAAATATGGTTCTAGCAGTCTCAATTATAATGTTTTGGTGATTGGAATTTCAACATCATATATTTTGGGTTCCAAGAAAAAGGTGATTACAAGAGTTGATTTTCATAAACAGTTCTAGATGTTAGGAGATCAAAGAACATGCTAGATTAATTTTTTAGATTTGGAATTAGTTAAATCTAAATGGAACAAGAAGGCTATTCCAATTATGGTATTAAAAGAAGTTATAAAGGACATGATACATGGTGATCATGGAATTTTCTATGACAAATAATCAGAGATTAATAATTATTTATAGTGGGAGAATTGCGAACAAGTTTTAATGATGGTTTTGTGTGGCTCTTGGAATGGAAAAAATGTAATATTTTTTCTAGAAAATTTTCATTCAATAAAATGAAAAAAAACTATAGAGCACAAATAATACACCAATAATAAAAAGCCAATGGGAACCACATCATCAAAAAAATTAATTATAATTAAGGAAGAGACTAGGAAAACACAAATTGTGAATAAAATGTTTGGAATTCTATTGGGGCCAACGACACCTCCCGCTGATGAGAACATCGACTAGAGTGCTTCTCGTACATTCTATGGATGAGATTTTTGAGAAATATTTAAATATGCCCATAATTTTTTTTTCTAATAGAATATAAGATAGATCAATTCAAGTTGTTGAAAATGATGAGAAAATTGAGAGGATAAAAATAAAATATCTGATATTGGTATTTCAAATAAATTATGGGAATGTTAATATGGAAGAATATATCCACACATAGAACCAGATGCCCAATAATTTCTAAGACCTTACAAAGGAAAATGTAGATCTGTATTTTACTACGCTAGAGTGGGTCCCATACAGGGTGAATGATTTTGGTAATATTATTTTTACCAGTAATGATTTTGTGAGTTTTGTCAATGTTTAATGCACTGAAGGTTATAACTTCTTGGTTTATCAATTTTTCATTTAAATTTCTCTATAAATATAAATTATATTTATGGTCATTTTAGTCAACATTTCCATAATTCATTACTTTCATGAAATTTAACCAAATTCAAAATTAAACCTTTTTAACCATTCCTGAATATATATTAATTAAATATTCTTCAAACCATATAATTATTAAATAGGCCATTTTTTAACAATTACCATTTCCTTTCTTAATCACAACCTTTAGAACGGTCCCAACCAACCATTAAATCAATACAAGACTCAAAGAAAACCCAATCATGTTATAAATGTATGAAAACAAAAGAAAAAACATCCTTGTAAAATATATAGAAGCCACACCTTTATCATTCAGCTTCCACTTTAAAAATCATAATTAGGTACATGACTATCGTGTTCCATGAAAACCGTTTAAATAGTCATAAATAAATTTTCACTAAAGAGTTCACCACACACCCATTCTAAATAAACATTGTCAATTCATTTAATACACCATTTTATAAACCAACTGGATTCCAACATATATTTTTAAAATAAGAATCATTTTAAAAGGAGATTATTTTCAAAATTTAGCCTTCCCACTTAACACCCAAATGAGGTAAAAATAGAATGTTCATATTTAAAACCATTTGAAAAGCCACATATGCATTTTCATAAAATTTTAAAAAGTGAAATCATTTCTAAATCATACCATTACAACTACACTTTATCCTTCCCCTGAAACATCTCAACCCATGGGAGACAGTAGGTTCAGTCTTATAAAACATCCATGGATAAAAAAAGATCAATATAATATATATGGTATTAACCTAATTACCAAAAAATTATGTAAAATAAGGAATATAAGACACAACACATAGGATTTATAGAACATACTACATACATATGAGAGTCAATTAGTAGTAATATTGGTAAATATTATATACCAATTAACACTTTAACAAAAACTTATAAACCATTTCCAAGGGATGACTATCTTATCAAGGCCCATCCATGTATCATCCAAACTCTTCAACACCCAATAAATTCCATATTTATCACCAAATAATTAAACACACACTTGTAACAAAAATTAATTAATGATAAAAGATATAAATAATTAAACAATCAAAACCAACATTTCCATAATTTCAGAATCCTCATTGGGTGATCTCTTCTTATTGATACTCGATGAAACCAACATTAAAGGTCCACAATGGATGCCTATCAACATTTGCGTGAAAACTGATAAGATGAAATAACATTTTAACCATAAATAAATTATTTAATTAGGAAAACGTATGAAAATGGAACATAAAAACATTCCTCAATGAAATTCCATTCAATGATGTGTGTAATCTATATCATGATCTCCTTTACTCAAGCCATCCAAAAGTTCCATCATCCATGGAAGATTTCAACATGCACTGGTGAAATAGAAATCAAATCCCTAAACCAAAAAAATTCTATATTACAATTTAGGATGGTAAGGGAGAAAATGAAGGACTAGGAAGAGAAATCTCACCTAAAATTCTGAATAAACACTAGGAAACACCCCTAAAATTGATGGGATGGGGATGAAGTAGTTGGGATCCCCCATGGTTTTCATGAATCAAATAGAGGACGAAGTGGATAGAGTGTGTTAAAACCCAAGGTAGAAATTTGGTCATTTGTACCTTTTAATGAAATTTGGAAAATTATATGGTTTGGTTCCATGGTTTTCCAAGGCATGCACCAATCATCTGGTTGGATCTATTCATGTGCAACTAACTAACATGATTTTTCCACATGATTAGAGAAACCATGCACCAACCGTATGATCCCAACGTACCGACACCGATTACCCATATGGTTTGGCTAAATGGGTTGAAGAACCATGCACCCACAATGAAATCAACACCCCCTTCTATATTATAGAGCACATTTTTTCTAAAAAAATGCACAACTTGTGCATCATGGCTCAAAATCTAGTCAACCTCACCTGATTTTCCCCAATCCATGTTTAAAAAATGAAACATAACCGCAGTCCATCCAAAATGAATTCAAAACCTCTTAATCGTTATGGTGTGTCATGGGTTTCCATAAACTATTCATACCAAACCATGAACCCTACCAACAAAACTATTAAACACCTAAAAATTCACTTGAATCATAAAAAACTCATACAAACACCAAATCCACCTCCTAAACATCATCACTTATCTCAAAATTCAATTTTTAGAAATCAAACTCTCATAATAATATCCCGAGTCTTAATCCAAAACGTAACCTAACCGACTAGTGAAAATCAATTTCATGTTCAAATTTTATCCCACCCTGTATGTGTGATCTTTCAGTTAACACAATTTTTCTTTTATAATGTTCCATTATAAATTATGGTTTATTTTATTATGAATTCATCTTGTAAAATATGAAATATGACTATAATATGATTCATGTGAATTTAAATGATTTCTTATTGATCATTTAATTATTTAATTATAGTATTTTTGCTGTATTTTAATTAGAAAATCAGTCTTCTATTAACTTGTTTTAACCCTTATAAAAAGTAACCTACCAATGGAAACAATTGATCATAGTTGAGGCCTAAATTAATATTTTATTAGTATAAAAGTTACACTGTTTTATGGGATAATATAATGTATATAGCTAATTTGGATTAAATGAAAGCCAAAAGATATGGGTGATGTGGTTTTCACACCAATATTGATTCAATAAGATATTAATAATTCTATAAACCATAAAATACCCATAAAACACTATAATAATAATAACATTGAATAAAAATCCAACTTATTAAATAAATTTTGGGGTAAAGTGTGATAAAGTTGTATTAATTTCCCACTGTAGATCAATTTAGAAATATAATAATAAATTAACCACAAATAGATGTATTTTTAACGTCTATAATAGAATTTGAAGTTCAGACCCCTCCATACACTTCAAAGAACGAAAAAACCATACTATACCAAATATAATCCTTAGAATATCTATATTTGGAATGTGTTAGATAAATTTTTTAAAAAAATTAGTAGCATAACACATAACTGAATAGCGTGTAAAGAGATGATTCACTAATGTTATTTAATGTAATTGACTTTATATTTATGTTTACAATTAAACATCATCTAATAAGTAAAATTTTATATATTGATCTTGGATCCTATACAATTTGCGAGGTAAAATGTTATTACATGTATATTTGGTTGTTTGGAAGCAATTTTTTTTCTATATATTATATTGGTCCAAAAAAATTAGGAATTCTCTAAAATCTCAATGTTAATGATTGTTCATCAAACCATTTGAGAGTTTATCTTGATTTGTGTGTATTGGAAATAAAAATAATGATAATTTTTATGATGTAATGATATAATTTAAAAGATTATTATGTGTCGATATAAAACCACCTCATAAGGTTTTTGTTACAATGTTAGAGTTTATGCATCTTATAATATTATTTTTTGTATTTGGTAGACCAAAAAAACATCCATGATAAATGAATTATCTCAATTAAGTTTTTTATTAATTTTTTTTGATGTAAATTGTCATTTAAGGAGTATATATTTTCCTAGTGGCGTGTTAAAGGTTCAACAAAACTAATCCTTCCATTTAAAAAAATTAATGTCATTGTATTGGTGTGAGTTTTCACCAGGGTCCTAAAATTTCTTGGAATTCATAATCCTTATGACTTGAGGTACAATAAAAAGATTTATATGAGCAATAATAGAGGGAGGTATCATGGAAACAACATTGTGGTGATGGAAATTGAAATGGGAGATAAATTGAAACCCCTAAATGAAATAAAATTTAGTGTTTATATTGCCATGAAGATTATTTTTATAATAGTAATAATTAAACAAATCTCTATGTATAATGAGATTGTTAGGAAGGTAACAAACTGTTCATTGGTTATTTGTGATGTTAGATTAAAATATTTCTTAGAAAAATAAAATAGGTATAACATTATCGTGGATCTTGTTAAAATTTATTTATATTCAAAATTTCAATATGAAATATTATTTTTATTCTAAAATTTCCATGATCCTTAAGAGGCCCCAGAACCAAACTCCCAAAACCAATTACATAAACACATACTTTATATAATTTATTAAATTCAAAATATATATTAATATTCAAAACTACACCATAATTATATAAAATAAAGATAATATATCATTACATATATTTTATAAATCTTTTAGGTTTAGATATTTTGAGAATTAGTACGACACATTAGCTTAAAAAGGCCATGTATTTCTGAGTGACATGAAACATTTTCCCACTTTATATGAAACAACTTAATCCAAAATTAGTATTCAAAATCTCCCAAAAATTCTTCCACACATTCCATCCTTCTAAAAATGTCATGTATAATAATTTACATCATAACATGGGGAGTGGAAACAAAATAAAGTGGTGTTCTGAAATGCATGGTAATAGAAATATATAACAGAATATATCAAGAACAAAAGAATGAAATACAAATTATGATATGGATAATTAATTTAAATACATTTATATTCAACTAAAATTGATAGAATACTATATGCATTAAAACAAATAAAGACATATATATCAATAATAGTGATCTCATGCTGATGGAATATATATTTCCATACTGTAATCAAATTCTATCGAGGCCTTGTTCTGTGAAAATGTAATGATACGAGTTTATTTATACACAAAAAACCAAGATTTTTTCTCATGATACCTATTTATGCATTTAGGGTTGTATAACAATTTGATCCATCCATCAATTGATTATGTAAAATTAATTCACTAGAAGAGTCAATATGACATTTCATTTAATTCACCAAAGAAGAACTAGGTAAATAAAATAAACCTAGCAATCTGTATAATGTAAAATAATGAATTTTTATACATAATAAACCTACATAAGTAGTTTATAATCCTAAAAAAATAAAATAATTCCATATCAAATAAATAATCTTTTATTCTATGGGAGGATCCTACAATATAAAGTTTATATAATGAGATGTTTACATCGTATGGGGTGATAGATATATGGTTAAATAGATCCAAAAATAATATAATCATAGAAAATACTACTAAAGAAGCTGTATGGTTCGAAAATATCATATCCAGAGTATATTAGTGGAAACTAAAAAGTATGTTGACATAAATGACAAATAACCTACCATAAGGGAATCTTCTATGGTATAAAAAATGAAGGGATCCAAAATTTAATTTTTTTATGATATTGTGAGTTACACATTTCAAATTTTAACTAAAATATTAGATTATAAATCATGGTAAATAAATCCCATGAGGGAAACTATTTTTGAATATTAAAATGAATATCGGAGTTAAAACCTAAAAGAGCTTTTAGATTTTTTTTAAATTGATGTAAAATACAAATATACATGTAAGTTTCAATAGTAACATTTCAAAAATGTTAACTGAATTATTTTGATACATTTTACAATTTCAAATAGTCTCCAATAATGTACCATTGAAAATGACGAAAAAATTTCTATTATAAATTTTATTCCAAAGATAAGACATTTTATAATGAAAGGAAATGAGGATTTTTAATACTTTGAAGCTACCTTTGTTGAAAACATACATTATAAAAATAGTAATGTTTCATTAAATTAATTAAGAATCTATTTTCAAATATAATATCATAAAATACCATATAATTAAATATTATGGAGGAATATCCCAAGAATTGAATAATGAAGTTCTCAAGAAATCAATATTACTCAATGAAAGGATATTTGAGTTAACAATACCCCGAATAGGAAATATACTCATTGTTGTAAAGAAAATTTAAAATATGGATTTAATGTGGTAGAGAAGTTAATAAAAAAAATACCACATATTAAACTCATAGGATATAATTAACCCAACTTATATGAAATAAGTATAATAGAATCAATCACAACTCAATAATTGAAAATCGAATTATTAAAATGTTAAAACTAAAGAAAATATTCAGTCAAAAGAATTTTATAAAAAAGAAATAATTTGGATTTTAATTCAACTTTAATAGAAAATATGATAGGAATAATTTCTTAGTAATTGAATACACTGGAATAAAAATTTATAACATGAACAGGTCTCAAGAAATTAAAATTTGATACAAAGAACCCCTTCAGCTTGAGTAACATTTTAATACAAACCACATGATAAAGAGGGATTGCAATTGAAATGATAATACCATGATTAAAATAAAAATTATGATATTAAATCTAAAATAGGAATTATATAATTCATATTATATTTAATTTGTCTTATAATACCAAACATGTAATAAATAGAATAATTTTACACAAAACCCTTCACCTCAATATTAATTCATTATTACCTTGTACCAAATGTCCTAAATAATCAAAATATGTTCATAAAATACATTAAAAAACCTTATAAAAAACTATAACCATTTATACTCTTAAATTATAATAAATATATACAAAAACTTATATATATTAGTTATTTTTTTCCAAATTTTATCATTTTGTGTATGTAATATTTATCGCTTAGAACTAGTTTCAAAAAAGTTGGTTTGGTGTATATTTTTACCAAATTATAACATTATTAGGTCACACATGGAACTATAATAGATGTTATGATATATTTTATATGTGTATAAACTTATTTCACTGTAGTTTTTGAAATAATATATGAGGATAAAATTGGGGAATGACATGTTTCAGTGATTTTTAATGAACAAAGGGAGATTTATTAATTAATGTGTTAAATGTTAAAATTAAATTTAAAAAACAAAACAAAAGATATTGGTTTCATATTTATTTATTATTATAAGTGTATATAAGTTATCAATGTCATCAATGATATAAATGGTAGTATTTTTCCTGTAGGTGGTCACACAGACACAAACATGTACCTACAATGACAAATTAATTATTATTAAGTTTTTTTGCTATAATATCATAATAACATAAGAATAATTAGATTATTTTGGGATTATTATTGTGATTTATAATAATTTAATTAAATTCTAATGTGTAGATAATTTATATAATGCTATTTCCTAGAAATAAGAAATCATTTCCACTTAGTACAATCATTTTAAATGACTAAATTAGTACATAACATTTATTATATTATAATTAATATACTATCATATTTTTCATACTAGAATAAACATTATACCATAAAAAATTCATATTTATCAATTATAATAATTCTCATGGCCATCAAATTAGGTTGGATATGAAAATAAAAATGGAATTCAATCGATATATAGAGGTGGTAGTCCAACCATAAACAAAAGTAACGATTTATCATTCCATAGAATAAAAAAAAGTACAAGATGATTTATCATTTATGAATATAAAGTATGATAAAAACATCATAATTTTTCTTATTAAAGAAAATATTATTACAATTCATGTAAGGTGGTTATTTAAAACAAAACATGATATTTTGTGGAGGTGATAGTTTGCACACATAGACACAAGAATTCCTTTTTCACATTTATTTATGGGAAAAGGGAAAAGTTATTAATTTTTATTTACATCGAATAATAAAATTTTATATATATCTAATAATGATTATATATGATATATATTTGAAAATTACAATTGGATAATTAAAATAGAATAGTAAGATGTTATGAAATAAATGATTACTCACTTTGATGACTTTGAGACATCCTTGGAAGATTCATTGAAAATGGATGACATATGAATAATATATATTGAAAAGATGATAAAAAGAGAGATATAATATTCTAGATTAATGAATAATGGAAGGGTTTTTGGGTGAAACATAATTCTTAGAGAGTTGTTAAAGATTTGGTGATATTCCCCTTTAATATGTGGTGGGAATGAAATTTTGTATGTATTTCAACTTAATTTAAAGGGAGAAATGTTAATAATTACAAATGGCACAATAAGTAGAAATTAATTGTGTGTAGCTTATGAAAAGTTAATTGATATATGAATAAAATAATTAAAATATATTTTTAAAATGTTTCAAGCTCATTACCCCTGGAATTATATATTTTTTTTCATTTAATAATTTACTGTAGAAATTAGTTTTCACCTATTGTAATTTCAAAATTATGCCTAAAAATAAAAATGTCATTATTAAATAAGTTAGAGAAAATTATTAAAAAATTTAATTACATTTTATTTGGTTGAATAACAAAAACGTGAGAAATATTGATTTGACGATATTAACTGTATATGTATAAAAAATAATATTTTTGAAAAATGTAACTTATGTTATAAAATGTATAATTTGGTTTTTTGAAGTAAAAATAGAATCCCTATTATTATAAACTCACATATAAAATTCATATATGATCTTATATATATTTTGTTTTTCTGCATTTAGTATTGAACATTATATACTAATAATTTAATACAATTGATTTTATTTGTAAAAACAGTGTTTTTCACTATTCACCTAAATGTCAAGCTTATTAGAAAAATAAAAAAATTATTATTAAGAGATTATTAATATGATGAATCAAAAAATGATGCTCATTTTTGAAATTTCTAACAATAAAATTTTCAATTTTTGTAATTTAAATAAAACTATGAGATATGATAGAATATTGTTTTCATAGAAATATTGACTTTTAAAAATTAACCATTCTCTTTCATATTTCACATTATTTGATAATAAAATAATTTTTAAACAAATATTTATATAAAAATATATTTTATAATCACTAGTTACATGTTTCTTTAAGTAGAAATGAATATCACATGAAATGACATATTTCAAAATAATACATTTCTATATATAAAAAGAGAGTGTGAGTCATTTTAATTGTACAAATTAAATTTCGTTCACATTAAAAGTATCCTTTATAATATTTATAGAAAATTCATAAAGATGTTACTCATATTAATTCCAAATATATCATCATCTAGGATGTAATAGTCTAATAATATCACAGTTTCTTATTTTAGAGTTCATGTGGTGTAAGATATCATCCACATGACTTATTTATAGGTAACCATATATTAAAATTTCTAGGTGCTACATTTTCCATTAAAAAATTACTTCATCATAATTTAGCTCTGATGATCTGAGTGACTTATAAAGGGATTATATAATTTTTAATAGATTTCTAGATGATCAACAGTTTATTAATAATGTAGAATGAGATCTATCTATATTAAAAATTATTATAAGTGGTTCATAAAAAGAGTTAACCCATAACTTTTTACAAAAGGAATTATACTATGGAAAGATGATATAGACCCATTATGAATTACATACAAAAAATGAAAATTATTTATATGATAATCATACTATTAGGGGTTGTTATCTATAATTCAATATCCATTAGTATGTGAAAACTATCTTAAAATAGAAAACGTGAAAATATATAATAAAAACTCACTATCTGATCCATTACATGATGTTTTATAGGAATTTCCTTGTTCTCATGCTTATTGGATTCTATTTCCATTGTTTGAAATTTGAATGGGTAATTGAGATATATAATTACACAATATCTTTCAATTTTAGCAACAAATTCTTATAGATTCTATCTTTTACATACACTTGTGGGTCTGATGACCTTTATCTCCAAACATATAGTATTTAATTGTCCACTTAAAGTAATTTACCCATGCTTCATAAATCATTTTTTAGTTTTAATAAATTGAAACTTATCTCTATTATGATCTTTTAAAAATTAATTTATATGATATTATATCCATCTATTCTTTAGTGTGTTTTTGATTTCAACTATGTGGAGATTTTTAAGAAAAATTATTAATAGTAAGATAGGTATAATAACAGGATTTCTCACTCCATCCCTTATCCAATTAGGTTGTTTTTTGGATAGTCTCCTTATTGCAGGTAACCCGAATAGTTAAATTCATTCCTTTATGATTCATCCATTACTAAAAGAAAAATATTTAACATGATTTATTATCATTATAAGAGAATAATAATAAATAACCGTAGGAGTATTTAACCACATGATTTCACAAATTATAAAACCATCATGTTAGCCTATTGTTGTCACAAATAAACTTATATCAAACCTAGTTAAACTTATATCACTCTTGGTTTAACCTATATCAATCTCTGTTAAATATCGGTTACATTTATTTTTTCTCTCATACTACATAACATAATCTCAAAAATAATGAATTCAAATTACCATGAAAATTATAAAAATATTCTAAACCTAAATATCATTGAAATATATAAACACAAAATTATGAGAAAGGTATAAAATACACATACATAACATCATTTTAGTTGAATATAAAAATTATATGATAATTATACAGGCCCCAAAACTCTAAAGGTTTAGTGTTTTTGGATTCTATATATATAATCATTTTATTTTATCGATGATCTTCAATATCCTCCAAAAAGATCATCTCTCATAGTACCATTTTTAGATATACCCTAATTAAATAATTTTCTATCAACATCATGAAAAGAATCAAAATAAAGGGTGAGATTATATGTTCAGCAAGGGTAAATGTAATGTCCTAAAATGCAATAAATAATGTTCCCCTTTTGATGTAATTAAATGTATTAATAGGTCATATGGTTATAGAAAACACATGAAATTATTCGGTTTATTATATCCTATAATATTTAGGTGAAAATAATGAATATTTACCATTAACAATATATCCATTGAATAATGATCACATTATTATTATAAATATAGTGTTTTAACAAATCCAATTGAAATAGACAAAGGATGTGATAACCTCAACCACTAGGATTGTACCCAATAAAGCCCATTTATCAGAATATATAATAGAGCTAGAACCATGGTATTTTCACTTGACCAAGACCAATCCAATATCTAGCAACTTAAGCTTGACTGAAACTCTTTATGGGGGAAGTTCAAGCTCAATGAGATCATGACCAAAACCACGTACGCCAACCACCCCATGGAAGTCTCACAGTCACCAGCCTTACTCTTAGGGAGTTTACTGGTGTATTAAAGGTATATATTTCATGACCCTAGAAATATGAGTATAAAAATTATTTTTTATAGAATAATGAATATATTTTCATTCTATTAGTGCTACTTTATAAATATATTTTATTTTTATATAATAAAACATAATTAGTATTTTCAGGTAATGTTAAAATTCAATTATGGAAATTATTTTTACAAAATAATGGATATTTGGAATAAATAATATTACAATAAAATATTATTAATAAATAATTTATTTTAAATTTTAGTGATCATATAATTTATATAAAGTCAAATTTAATTTTCATAAGGGTTTCAGAGCGATTTTTGTCAAAAAAACACTACATTTGTTAACAATTGTCAATTTTTATTTTAAATTTGAAAATAAAATATGTAGAGTATTAGATAGAAAAAATTAATATTATTTTTTAAATTATAATTTCTAAATTATCTATTGCTGAATTTTTCATTATTTTATGACAGTCAATTTTTCTGGTAAAAATTAAATACCATGTAAATATACATTGTATATTATGATATTACAATGAACCGAAAGTGATGTAATAAATACTATAAAAGAAAAACCACGATCAAATATATGTTATCCATTTAAAATATTCTTATTTTATCTATATTTTCTTTATTTCCATAAGCCATTACGAATCCTTCAGAACCATTAATTTATTTTAAGGTTTTAAAAACATTTTTTATGAGTATGACTCACTTATACATAAGAAAGGGAATTATTTTAACAATATTCTATCTTTTCCATATCACATAGTAGAAACTACTCCGATTTTGTATAAAACACTATTAAAAAATTGTATGGTTTTTGGTTTTGGTTCATTTTTTATATAGCATCATAAACCATTGTTTGAGAAATAATAAAGAAATTCCCACTAATTTATTATATAAACACATCCAAACTCCCATTAAACATTAATAAAAATCATTATATCACGTTCTTAGTATTACCTACCTTCTCTATATTCCTCCCAAGAAACCCCCACCCCCCCAAGAATCTCATCCCAACCATTTGAAGTCACACACTCATGCAAGGGATCCTTTCATTCTAACCTTTATTCAAGATTATTTATTGTATTATGCCTTCTATTTACAAGTAATAAGGTTGTGATATGTCTTCACATGTCCCTATTATTTACCATTTGATTTGAAAATGTTTATATACAACTTTATCTCTCATCAACCCATTTTATGGATCATTTAGTGGCATCATTATGAGGTCAAAATTTCATTGCATTTTTTCATGCCAAAAAAAGTGTGTAGTGAATACCAATACCATTTACTATCAATGATTTTCACCTTTTTATATATATACATCTTTGACTTTGGAATTATATTTATGTATTCCACACTCCATGTTCATGGAATAGAATTTTATGATAAAGGATTCAATCCATTATGATCTATATAGAGCACTTAAGTGTGAGAATGAAATAATTGTGATGGGTTTTCCTATAATTATATAGAACTCCAATGCATTGGGTATTTTTAGCCTCATGATACATCATGTTGGGAGTTGGATTAAACATGTTTTCTTTATAGGAGTTTTTCAATCATGATTTCTTGGCCTTTATTGAAACACCATGAGATTTTATGAGATATATTATTTTTAATTTCTTTGATATATTATCTTTTACACTACACCAAGATTAGCTTTTAGTATATGCAATAATGTATTTGGCTTGTGTTACACATAAGAGCGACCTTCCTCGATAGCTTGCGTGGTACGAAATACCGAGTTTCACTAAACAATGATATATTATAATATCATAATGAAATAGCCGTTATGAATAGTATTTTCCACATTTTGAATTTTATAACATTATCATTCTTCATACATATTATCTAGAACATGTTATGTGTACAAAATTATTTTTTCGGATAAAACAAGTATTTTTTAAAAAATGCAATTTTTTCACCTTTTGATGGAACACCCATTTTAAATATAATTTTTGACAATATTATAAGTTAATTTTCCAAAAGTAAACTTATTCTTTTGAATCAGGATATAAAAATTTATATTGGATAAATTTATGACATTATTATAATAACCTTCAAATTTTGATGAATAGTAAAAATACGCAATATTTTTATTAAAAACAATTTTTTTCGTCAAGAAAATTTAAATAGTTAAATTATAATATTGGATGGTTTTAATGTATAAATAGAATATATTTTTTCCATTTAATATAATTTATGTCACTATCATTAATATTACATTGAATTCATATATAAAAACATTTCAATCTTTTTTAAATGTTTTATATAAAAAACCCGTATTTTTTCGAAAACGAGATTAATTTTAAATTAATTAATACAAATTTTGTGTCTTGAATTTGAAAAAATTGATTCCATAATTGGAATCAGTTGGTCGAAATTATGTTAATATGCCACTTGTATTTTTAAACATTATGAATAGTAACTATGATAAATTTTATTTACCATAGTTAAAGGTAAATCATGTAATTAAGGGTAAATATAATATTATAAAATTACCTTACCAATTTCCATACACTAATTGGATGATTATATTTCTTCACAAAAAATAATTTTGTAGAAATGGTATCTATTGGAACCCACTAGGTTGAGAATAAGACCTTTAATTTTTTTTTTCAAAGGAATGTGAAATATGTCTCACTCAAACATTAAATAATTAATGTATTTTTAATATAAGGTTATACAGTATATAAATTTTATTATAAATACTCATTTTAAAGATAAAAAGTTTTTCTTTATCATGGTAGTTTATTTTTAATTTTTAAGAAATATATAATTACCTTAATAGCTTATACATTAATGATTCATAAATTATTTATTTAGTGAAAAATCAATAATATAGTTTTTATTAAAATAATAATACCCATTAAAAGAACAAAAACATGACCAAACCTTATTGGTCAGGTGTATATATCCCATAATCATCCAAGTGTGAACGTGTGGACCATTTTGGGCCTAATAAAAGAGATTATGATATTTTTTTTATTTTAAATGATGTCAAAGTTTTCACCTTCATAATTTAATAAAGATAACATTTTAAAAGTTGGGTTTTTTAGAAGTTAAATTCTACTAAAAGTATTATTATAAAATTTATTAGATTTATATTTATAATTTTATTTTATTTTTAATTTTTGTACAACAAATAAATATAATATATAATTATACAAAAATGTTGTAGTAATTATTTTATTAAGAGAAATATCAAATAAATGGATTTAAAAATATTACAATAAATATTATATGAACTAATTTATGTGCTACACGAATTTACTAGATACATATGACATTTTTGGAATCTATTAAATATTTTTTTTAGAATCTATCATCTGTTCGGATTTTATTTAAATTCAAATACATGAATAGTGTCAAAATTGACAGTATTGATATTTTATAAAAATAACATATTATTAAATTGTTTAAAAATCACAAAAATATTAAATAAATTAAAAATTGAAATTTATATGGTTGAAAATTTCATAAAGTATTCAATGATGTATAATTTACAAAACAAAAAGAAGTATTTATAACAATTTATAATTTTGAATATTATTACCAAAAATAAAATTAAATAGATTAAATAAGGATAAATCAAACTGATAAGATTAAAATAAAATTAAAACATGTCTAAATTTTATTGGTTGATGAAGTTATAACCCTATATTATCTCATATTATATTTTTAGGAACTTTAGAAATTTTTATGTGGGTTTGAGTTTATTATAAATTAATATTTTTGAGGTTTCCAAAAGTGCCCTTCTACTCTCTTATAAAAGGGCACATCCTCCATCATCTGTTCAATCCATTTTGAGCTTTCAAACTCGGCCAAAACCTACCCATTTACCTTATAAAAGTATCTATAAACTTAATATAGGACCTAGTATTCTTCAGAGAATAATCTTATCACCCTGTGAGGAGGTTTAGAAGAGGCACATCGAAGAAGAGGTGATATCCTTTACCGATTCATTCAAATTAAATTCTTCTTCTACTTCCTGTATATGATTTGTATCATTATTAAGTAATAACTCCAATATCACTTTTATACTTATTTGTTATCAGGAATATGAAACAACCATATTTCACATTCTCTCCATCCTATGAAAAATGAAATCACCACGCGTGCGTAGGTCCGACTTACCATCTCCATGCTGCGGTGTAATCTGTTTTCCCACCACCACCTATCATGGATGGGTATATTGGTGGAAATTATAACAATATATTATTATTATAACATGATAATAATTATGAGATATTATATCATCCAATACAATTTCATTCAATAATTATTGGAATGATATCATCGCTCGTGCGTACGTACGGATTACCGTCTCCGCGACGTGATTAGATTCATTCTCCATGTTCACCATTCAAGAATGATTATAATGTATATATAATGAATAATAATGAGATATATGAAATATTAATGCTACTGGATTTATGTGTATATATATATATATATCATCTACTTATGTCCATTCAAGTCAATATGGAAAGGAAAACAGCGTTCATGCATACGTACAACCTATCGTCTCCATGAACGGTGTATTTCATTTCATTTATCTTTCTATAATATATATATATATATAATTAATGTATATATGATATAATAAATATGTCTTAAATTTCGGAAGTATGTAAATCATGATAATATCAAGAACAATAATTCCAAACACGTACGACAAATGAAACGATTATTACCCAAAACGTTGTTTCAACATGGAATTGACAAATGAATGGGTAATACAAAGTCGTAAGTGAATCATATATGATATCATAAAAATGAATATGATTATTTATTAATTCAATGACATTATTTAAATTATTATACAAGAGTTTCGGTCTCGTACAAAAGAAATTGTACCTAGGGTAAGGGACAATTATTCCAATCTTGTTCTTATCCGAGATTGTTTATTCGTAAGTATTTACAGGGGTTATATTTATCATCCATGCCCATGTTTTATAAAAATTGTTTTCATGATGTTTTTTCTATTCTTCCATGTATTTTTAAAGTCTTTATTACCTATTTTTGACTTTTACTATGTGGTATTTAAGGAATCTATCTTTTGTTTACCATCCATGGTAATTTTTTACTTTTTTAGAAAATGTATGAGGAGAATGTTTTTTATCTTATACAGTGTAAATGGATTTTTAATATTTCATAACGCCTTATTTACATAAATATCCCTCTACAATATTTCATGATTATTTTCAACAAAATTATTTTCATTTATAATTTCACTTCATTTTGAGAAAATTAAATGATTTGAAAGAAGAAAAGATATTTTACTCAATAATTCATTTCAAGTGTATTATAGAAACTATTTTCCATCTATGATGAAATTAATTAATATGGTTATGTTTCAATAATAATGTACCTATTATTTACATGGTTTTATTTTGTTTATGATGAAATTATGTCCATTGTTTTATATGGATTATGTTATGATGGGATGATGTTTATGAAACCAATTTTATTCATTGGGTTATAATGAATGATTTATATTTATTTTGTGGCACACGAAAGAATGATTTCATTATGAGATGGGAGGGACCTATATATCCCTCCAATGAATTGGGTTATGATTTATATCGCATGAGATAGACATGTCTGGAATGAAAAGTAAATAAGGATCAGTAATATATGGCTGTAACGGTTGGTAAACCCGGTTCAATAATGGACTTTGTCCACTATTATTGTCTTGGAAACAAAGACATGGATACTATGGAAATAATTTCATGTTAATAACGGTTTTCCACAATTACATGTTTTATTCCCATTCTATTTTATCATGATTAATGTTCCTTTCTGATCTATGCCTTACGTACTTCCGAGATTTATTTCAAAACTCATGGTTTTGAGGTTTAAACATTATGTTCATGTTTTTAAGTTCAAATGTATATGGTATGTTTTATTTTCTCCATTCTTACCCTTACTGAGCATTTGAGCTCTCCCTTTTTTATATTTTCTTTTCCCCAAGAAATAAAGATAGGTTTTAGGTAAGAAAACAAAAGGGGAAGATATTTATTGGAGATGTTTAAGATCTTTCACCATGATTAGAAGATTATGTAATGAGTTTCCAAAGACACTAGAATAATATGGCCATTGTGCATCTGTTTGTGTCATGTATTACATGTTCCACAGAAGTAATTAAATTTCCATGTAGGTCAAGCTTAGTTCTGTTATAGTTGGCATCATAGTGAAGGTTTAGTTAACATTTGGAAACTAGGATGTGAAAAATTTTGTGAGATCCCTATAGATATTTCTAAGGTATGTATTGGGATGTATGTAAGGTTAAGTATAAATTATAGGATACAATAATATAATTATGATAACGATCATGAATAGCCTTGGATTAAACCAAAGATGTTAGATATTGAATATACTCTGCCTTGATTAGGTTGTTTTCCTAGTATGATTTTTTCATCTCACGCTATTATTTTTGGGTTTTAGATAATGTCTAGAACCTGAAGGAACCTTGTTAATGATCAATGAACCGGGAAATGAAATGCTTTTACTCTTGAAAAATCCAATTTTATGAGTAATGGAGTGAAAAATCTTATTTCTATACTAACACAAGCTATGAATCATTCGGAACTTCCAAATAAGTAGATAATGGAACAATATTCTATTGAGTCCTTCATGAGGAAACACCCACCACCTTTCAGTGGGTCTTTTTATCCACTTGTTTCTGAACAATGGATCAGTATGATTGAAAAGATATTTTACAGACTTTAGTATTTGGAACACGAAAAATTCATTCTGAATTTTTACCGTTTAGAAGGTGAAGCAGACCTGTGGTGGACTCTAATTATGAATACAAGTCCCCAAGATGAAATTTAATCCATGGAATTGGATGAATTAAAAAACATATTTTTCAATAAATAATTTCCATTTAATCTTCGATTGAATATAGAAAATTAGTTCCTTGATATTAATCCAATGGATGATGAATTTCATGGTATATATGAAGCGAATATCACAAGGCTTGAAGGGTATGGATCTTGATTTATCATCCAACCTAAAAGTAAAGTTGATCAATTATTCAGTGGCTTAAAACCAAGTCTTCGAAAGGCATTAGCTATAAGAGACATTAGTAGATATGAAGAGATATTGCGTTGTGATATCAAGGTAGAACTGGATATTGGTGTTACAAATCCATCTCATGGTTTTGACATGTAATTAAAGATGGTGTTCAAGGAAAAATCTAAAAACTATGGTGAAAAGAGACAAATGATTTTCTATTCTCAATGTGTGGAAAGAAGCATGGTGGATATTGTATTAATGGGAAAAGAAAATGTTTTATGTGTGGTAAATAAGGTCAACGAGTAACTGAGTGATGATTTAATAGAAAAAAGATTTCAAATGATGTGAATAGAAAAAAGACTATAGAGAACGCACCCCCCACACTTCAACGCTACAAGTGCAGGGAAATGGGGAAATATGGCAACCAATGCCCAAATCTAAAGGTTAATGATGATAGACATCTAGAAACTCTTAAGGAAAAGGATAGAGGGAAGTCACATGCGATCACTATTGGCAATGTTGTATATGATAATAATGTGGTGGAATGATTAAGTTTTTATGTAACGGGATTCCAAAATAGTGTTGTGGAATCTCATTTATAGTATCGTGGAATATTGGAATATCTATGTATTGGTTTATTGTGGTTTTCAATAATTATATGGTACTAGTAACCATGAAAAGTGATTGAAATATTTTTTGAAAGCATATTATATGTGCATAATGAAGGGATAAGGAGAAAATAATATATTGGATATTATTAATGAGCTCATGAATAATATAAGGACAATGTGATATCATGGTTTCAGTATATAATTTTTTTGGATTTTGGTATGTGGAAAGAGTTATCTTTTGACATCGTTCATATTTTCACTATGGTTCTATGGTAATTAGTGTTTCAAGAATACATGATTATGGTATTCACATGCTTCGAATGCGACCAAAAAGATATATCTTATGATATATGGGGAATAAATGATGGTATTCCTATTATTGTTATATGTCCATTCTAGAAATCATTATCTTTATACAGTGAGTATGGATAGAAGTATTTTGGATAAGACTAAAGGTTGGAATGGATTATTTTGTAAATCAGATAGTATTGTTTAAGACTAGAACATTTTTCGATATTATTTATGGATTGTTAAAATTTTGTAGTTTTAGAAAACGTACAACCCATAGGATGGGCAACAACCTGTTGCGTCGTAAAAGGCTATGAGAATCGAACCCACAACTGAAGTGCGACAAGACTTTATCGCCTACCATTGGCCTACAAAATGTCCATGTTTAGTAGAAATTAGTTTTATTTTATTATGTGGTATGATAGATGATGTATAAGTCCATTTTTGGAACCATATACGATTAATATCAATATATATGGACTTATGTATATTTAATAACTTTTTTATACCTTTTGTTTGAGACAGATGTATTGACCCATCATTCTATCACATGATCTACTAACACTTCACGAATGAAAAATTCAACATCATTTCTTTAATATATGAATGGAAATTGATCACAGAACGACCAATGATGAGATTGTACCAAAATCAAGTAAGTATTTCTTCTAATTAAAAATTTTCAACTTTAGGGAAATGATATTGAAAACAAAAAATGTTGTTCTAGTTCCATCATATCCGATGAATTAGATGGTACCTTAGATCATCACAAATTTATGGCTTTGTGATTGTTGGCTCTTTCATATCCATGTTCTCTACCACTCTCCATCAGAACGTGATGGCTAGATTTATCATCCAAATCCATGTTTTCACCTACGTTTTTCTATGTGGAAACCTAGTGATGAGTTAAATTGGTTAACCATTACGTTTCATACATTAGTTTCTGAAATTAATTTTTAGTATTCCTTTTTACGATGTGGGTTTCTATGAAATAAACTTTCAAGTAGTAAACCATGTATAACCACAACGAATTTCGAGGGCGAAATTCAATTTAAGGGGGGTAGAATTTAAGACCCCAAGATTTTATGAGACATATTATTTTTAATTTTGCTGATATTGTATGTTTTATGATACACTATGATTAGCTAGCAGTATATGCAACAATGTACTTGGCTTTTGTTACACACAAGAGCAACCTTCCTCGATAGCTTGCGTTGTACACAATACCGAGTTTCACTAAACAATGATATATTATAAATTTTTTATGAACTAGTCGTTACAAATAGTATTAACCACATTTTGAATTTTATAACATTATCATTCATCCTACATATTTTCTAGAACATGGTATGAGAACAAAATTAATTTTTCAGATAAAATAAGTATTTTAAAAAATGTAGTTTTGTCGCCTTTTGATGGAACACCCATTTTAAATCTAATTTTTGACATGTTAATAAGTTCAATTTGACAATATAAACTTTTTATTTTGAATCAGGATACAAAAATATATGTTTGATAAATTTTGTGCATTATTATGATAACCTTTATATTTTGATAAATAATAAAAATATGCTAAATTTTAATTAAAAACAACTTTTTTCAGGGAGATAATATGTATTATTAAATTATAATATTTATGGTTTTAAAGTATAAATATAATATATTTTTACCATTTAATATAATGTGTGTCATTATAATTAATTTACCATTAAATTCATAGGTAAAAAATTTCAATATTTTGCAACGTTTTAAATAAAAACCTGTTTTTTTCGAGAAAGTAAATAATTTTAAAATTATTACTACAACTTTTGTGTCTTGATTTTGGAAAATTGGATTCCATATTTTGAATCAGTTGGTCAAAATTATGTTAATAGGATACTTTTATTTTTAGACATTTTGAATAGTAACTACGGCAAATTTTATTTACCATATTTAAAGGTAAATCATGTAATTAAGGGTAAAAATAATATTATAAAATTACCCTAACACTTTCCATAATATAATTGTATGATTATATTTCGTCATAAAATATAAATGGGTTCAAATGGTATCTATTGGAACCCACTTGTATAAGATTAAGAACTTGGATTTATTTTTTTATAGAAAAGTGAAATATGTCTCACTCAAACTTTCAATAATTAAAGTGTTTTTAATATAAAGTTATACAGGATATAAATTAGATTATAAATACAAATTTGAAAGATAAAATGTTTTTATTTATCCTGGAAATTTATTTTTAATTTTTATTAAATATATAATTACTTTAATAGCTTATACATTAATGATGCAGAAATTATTTATTTTGTGAAAAATTAATAATAAAGTTTTTACTAAATTACTAATACCCATAAAAAGACCCAAGACATTCCAAACATTATTGGTATAGTATATATAACCCATAATAATCCAATTGTCTACTTTTGGACCATTTGGAGCCTTATAAAATAGATTATGACATTTATATTATTTTATTTTAAATGATGTCAAAGTTGTCACCTTCCTAATTTGATAAAGAAAACATTTTGAATGTTTGGTGTATTAAAAGATAAATTATACTAAAAGTATTCTAACAAATTATATTAAATTTATCTTCATCATAATATTTTTTTGAATTTTTTTACAACAAATAAATATATTAATTAATTATACAAAAATGTTGTAATAATTATTTTATTACAAGAAATATCAAATAAATGGGATTAGATATATTAAAATAAATATTATATGAACTAATTAATGTTCTACATGAATTTTATCGATTCATATGACATGTTATAAATCTATTAAATATTTTGGTTTGACTCTATCATATGTTTTGATTTTATTTAAATTCAAATTAATGAATACTTGAAAAATTGATACTATTGATATTTTTAAAAAATACCATATTATTAAATTGTTTAAAAACCACAATAAAAATTAAAAAAAATTATTTGGTAAAAAATGTCATAATGTATCCAATTATGCACAATTAACAACACATAAGTAAGTATTTATAATCATTTATAATTTAGAATATTATCACCACAAATAAAATTAAATAGATTAAATAAGGCTAAATCCAAATGATATGGTTTAAAACAAAATCAAAACATGTATAAATTTGATTAGTTTATTATAAAACCCTGTCTTATCTCATATTCAAATGTGAGTCACATTGGAAAATTTTATGTGGGGTTTGAGTATATTATAAATTAATAATTTGGAGGTTTCCAAAAGTGCCCCTCTACTCTCTTATAAGAGGGAACCTCCTCCCTCTTATCTTCAGTCCAATTTGATCTTTCAAACATGGCCAAAACCTAAAAATTTCTCTTATAGACGTATCTAGATACATACTATAGGCCATGTTATTCTTCAAAGACTAACTTTAGTGCCCTAATAGGAGGTTTGGAAGAGGCGTGTCGAAGAAGAGATAATATCCCTTACCGATTCTTTCAAACTTATTTTTTCTTCTACTTCCTCTATATGATTTGTTTCATTATTAAGTAATAACTCCAGTATCACTTGTTTATTGATATGTTATTATGAATATGAAACAACCATATTTCACCTTCTATCTATCCTACGAAAAACAAAATCCCCACGCATGCGTACGAACAACTTACCGTCTCCATGTCGTGGTGTAATTTGTTTTTCCAGTAACACCATACATGGATGTGTATAATGGTGGAAATAATAACAATATATGATTATTATAAAATGATACTAATGATGATATATTATATCATCCACTCTAATTCCATTCAATAATTGTGGGAATGATATCATCGCTCGTGCGTACGTACGGATTACCGTCTCCCCGACAAGATGAGATTTATTATCCATGTTCCTCATTCAAGAATGATTATAAAGTATATATAATGAAAAATAATGAGATATATGACATAATAATTCTACTATATTTATGTATATATATATGTCATCTACTTCCATTCAAGTCAATAAGGAAAGGAAAAAACGTTCATGCATACGTACGGCCTACCATCTCAATGAATGGTGTATTTCATTTCATTTATCTATATATTTTATATAAATATATATATTATGAATGTATATATGATATATAAATCTTTTTTTACATTCTGGAAGTTTGTAAATCATGATAATATCATGAACAAAAAGTCCAATCAGGTATGATAATAGAAACGATTATTACCCAAAATGTTGCTTCAATAAGGAATTGAAAACTGAATGGGTTACTATTCATAAATGTATGTTTAAAGTTGTGTTTATATCTTTTTTTAAATTTACTATGTGTTAGGGAAGGAATACTTCTTTTGTTTACCATATGAGGTACTTTTTGACTTTTCTGGTAAAATTTTGAGGATAATGTTTTTGTAACTTATACAATGTGAATGGATTTTAACGATTTCAGAATGCCTTATTTACATAAACCATCCTCTACAAGATTTCATGATTATTTTCAATAGAATTATTTTCTTTTAAAATTTCACTTCATTTTGTGAAAAGAAAATGATTTTAAATAAGAAAGGGTAATTTCCTCAAGAATTCACTTCAATAGTTTTATCAAAACTATTTTCCATCTATGATGACAATATTTAATATGGGGTTTTTCAAGAATAATGTATATATTATTTACATGTTTAGATTTTGTTTATGATGAAATTATATCCATTGTTTTATATGGATTATGTAATGATGGTATGATATTTATGAAACCCACTTTATTAATTAGGTTATGATAAATGTTTTATGTTTATTTTGTGGCACAAAAAAGAATGATTTCATTATGAGATTGGTGGGAACTATATCAGCCTTCATTGAATTGGGAAATGATTTATATCTCATGAGATAAACATGGCTGGAACAACAAGTAAATATGGTTCAGAAATACATGGCTGGAATGGATGGTAAACCCAGTTTAGTAATGGAATTTGTCCACTATGATGGTTTTTCTAGAAATTCCTTGGATACTATGAAATTAAAATCATATTTGTAATGGTTTTCCACAATTACATGTTTTATTCTAATGCTATTTTATCATGAATAATTTTCCTTTATGATCTATTCCTTACATACTGTAACATCCCAGGTAGATAAAGAATAAATCATTTTCATATTTATTAATATTTATGAATTAAATATTAATTTTACTTTAAAGGGGTTTCTATGTTCGATAGTGTACCCGATGCACAACAATGAGATTCTTTGAAATCTTATGTTGCACACTAGTAATAAAATAATATTATTTTAAATGGTAGTTAACCTGTAGCCGTTGTATTGGCGGGAATGAATTGAAATAACTAAAATATGATTATATATGTTTGTTAAATGTTTTTACATTTATCCAATAATGGATAAAGGCTTAAAATACGAAAAGAAGTCAATTTTAGGCATATATACTCTAATATTCACTAAAGGTCCACTTATCACCTTTTGATGGCGAACCGTCATTAAATATAGTTTTGGTCACTCTTATACATTCTAATGGACCAAAAAAATTCTTCTTTATAATCGGGACATCAAAATTTATTTTGTGTAATTTTTTTGTATTTTTCCGATAAAGTTCATTTTTTAATGAATAGTGAAAAATGTTGTATTTTAATACAAAACATATTTTTAGTCTAATTTTCTTATATGATAAGATTATATATTGAATTGGTTTTAAAGTGAAATTAGAATATATTTTTACCATTTAATCCAATAGTGGTCGTTGTAATTAATTTCACTTTGAAATTGGACTTAAACTACTGTCAATCTTTTGATATATATTGTTTCATAAAAAACACGCTATTTGTTCTGATAGTGGAAATTAATTATTAAATTAATTAATGTAACATATCTGTTTTTAATTTTGTAAAATAGACATCATTTTTGAATATGGAATATCAAATATAACTTATGGTGATGTTTTGGTATTTTTCAGAAAAACATCAATTTTTGATTAATAGTGAAACCACTAAGTGGTACTTAAAAAAATGATTTTTCATTTAAATGAAAATTTACCACCTCTGTGTTTTGAATTTCAAAAATCCAACATACATGGTTGTCATTAAAATGTAAAATGTGGTTCAATGGGATAAAAATAATTTTTTGGTGAATAGTAACTTTTAAGTTTTTAATTGCGATTCGAGGTAATTAGTGTAATTTAAGGTAAAAATAATGTTTTAATAATAATAAATGACCTTGAATCATGTCCTACCATTACTTCATGTGTCATGGCCGACCTAGACAATCCATGGGTAATCTTGGCGACCCCATGGAGCCACTTTGGTAGGAAAATGACATTAATAAGTTTTTATATAATGTTAAAATATAAATGTCACAAACACGAGTTGTTTTACTAAAACAATTTTTAAATGGGGTTATACAAGTCATATATTTGACTATAAACATTAATTATAAATCTAAAAAGATTTACTACATCATGATATTTTTTTTACATTAAATAAATTAAATTGTATATGACACCATGATGATGCAACGATTACATCATTAATTAATGATTTAAATAAAATGAAAAGATAATTGAAAATATAAGACCTAAACTTGTCAAAATCCTTTTGGATGGGTTGATTTAGAACAATTATTACATTTTCCTCAGAATATAAAATTTTGGGACCTTATACATCTGAAAAGCATTTTATAATAAATTAACCTTTTATAACTTTCCAAGAGTGCCCCTCCTCTCCTCTTACAAAAGGCCCCCACCTCTACAACATTACCCACACCTCTCAAGCCTTTTTATCAGCCAAACCCTGCCCATTTTGTCTCTCCACACCCCTCTATTACTCTTAGAAGCCTCACTTTGGGAAGAAGTCTTCCCAAGGAAGCCTTTGAGCTCAAATCAAAAGGAGTTACCCGTTTTAAAGGTAGTGATTTCTCTTGTGTTCTTTTATATTATTTTTCTTCTCCAACCCTCTAAAATCTTTTTATTAATTTATTTTGTAACAAAAACAGTATCTTCCCTATACTAGGATGTTTTTATGAGATGTATTATATATACACCTACACACACCTACATCTAATGGTTAAAGAACATACTGTTTCTGTGGATGGAGAATTTCTTCCTCACGAAACGATGATTGTTCAACACTCATATAACACCTTCAAAGGTGGCCATTAAGATGTCCCCATATTTATATATGATATATAATATGTTTATTTTTTTTACTTAAGCTTCTGTATTTTTCATTTATGGCATACCATTATGGTTTCCATTATGGGTAAACACGATATCTTTATTTTAGGAAGTGCGGACTACCACCCCCTCAAAGTGATTTGATTCGTTAATGCCATATGTGGGATGTATAAAGGATGGAGTTAATGTTATTATATATGATGTTATACTGGAATTATAATATACTCTTATATCATTATTATTTCTTTCCATTAATGTATGAGATAGAAATTAAAGTAGCGTTCATGCGTACGTACGACTTACCGTCTCTATGAACGGTGCATTCCATTTCTTATCCCCAAATGTAATGTACTATTATAAGTACATATATATAATGTATATATATGATGTATGTTAAATATAAATGGTGAATATAATTCTAGAATTAAAATATACATATCTCTCATTTAGTTTTAATTCCATTAATATGACATAGAAATGAAAGTAGTGTTCATGCATACGCACGGCTTACCGTCTCCATGAACGGTGCATTTCATTGCTTACCTCTAAATGATAATGTAATATTATAAATACATATATATTTTGGTTATATATGATATATATAATATCCAAATCATGAATATCATTGTGTATATAATGAACCTTTGACCACACGAACAACATGTAATTGTTAGAAGTCCACTTTTGACTTAAGAACCAAATATCGACAAAACAAACATTATTAACTTAAATGATTACATAATGTTTATAACCTGGAAATAAGTGATATAAAACGAATAATAATCTTGAAAAAGGATCTTAATCAAGATTAAATTAACTTTAGTTTATTATTCAGGAGATTAAAGAGCAATCAAGTCACGTCGGACATAAGGTAAGGGACTTCGTCTCAATCTCCTTTCATTGAGGAATATTTTGTTCTAATACAAGAATTTCATTTATACGGTGTATAAACCACTTTGAATTTTAATTTTATACAAAAGGAATCTTTTTCTACGAAGCTTTTTACTAAATGACTAAAATGATTTTTTAATTTACGTGGTGACAACGAACTTTTCCGCCGCCGCGAGTATTATTTGGTATTTGGATTCCTCAAAAAGCCATAATGTTTTTAAAATGAAATAAATACCATATAATCTTTTATGTATTTTGGTATTAGAAAGGGTTTTTATAATGGATTTGTTATGTCAATATATTTAAGTGATATATTGTGATCAAAGTGTGGAAATGTTTTCTTACCATTAATTTTTTTTATGTCTTATGATTTTATAATGGTACTTGGACATTTGACGGGTGGTTATATGATTAACCATATGAAGGGTGGTGCCGTGAATATCAGGACGGGTGGTTACGTTATCACCTTCAATGACTTGGGTACAGAAGTCGGCCGTATGGCTATTCTATTATGTGATATGTGTGGAAGTCAACCGTATGGTTATTCCATTTATGTATGTTTATGTCCCAAGTTACCTTTATATGTTATGTGTTCTTTATATGGGTTTTATGGTAATAATTTAGTTAAAAAGGGGTATGTATTGATCTTTTACTAAGTGAAGAGTTTTTACAACTTCATAAAGGTGGAAAGTATTACTTTGATAAAGTATACATGGTTTACTTGTTGTTTTGAAAAACTAACAGTTTTCATTCTTTGTGTTTCCCTTACTGAGATTTTTATGCTCACATCAATTTTTTTTGAAATGTTTTTCATAGGACTTAATGTGGAATAGTGTCAAGGATGGGATCAAGGTAAAGTCTGGCTATATAAAACATGGAAGTAGACATGTTTCTTTTTAAGAGTTTTTATTTTATGGAAACTTTGTAGAAGTTTCCACTTTGTATTCTTTTGAGATGTAATAGTTAAGATCTATTTCTCTAAAACTGTAGACCTGAAAAGATCTTCAAAGGGATTTATTTATTTAATTCAATGTTAAGTATGGTTTAAGGCTGGGGCCTTATAGTTTCTATGAGAGGTCAGTTTAGACAACATTAGGAGTTAGAAAATTGTTAAACTATAAATTAATTTATGGAATGATTGAAAATATATAGCATTTAAAGATTACCATGTTGCTTAGACTAAGATATTTCTGTGTTCAGAATGGTTTTCCGCAGAGGAAACAAGGCAACTATGTTGGGAAGACAGCAGAAGGAATACACCGTTCCAAATCAGCAACCTGAGATGGTCGGAATAGGAACTGAACAGTTTGTTGCAGTGATGGCATAGTTGACTCAGGTTATAAATGATGGTGGTATCCATGCACGAGATCAACCAGATCAACCAAAGAGGAACATGTCAGTGGTGGAACATTTCATGAGGCAACATCCCCCATCATTCAGAGGATCATCTGACCCTGTGCTAGCTGAAGGGTGTTATGTTTATATGGACAAAATAATGTGATGATTGTTTTCAAGAGTTGAAAAGAGGATTGGTGAATGATTCAGTTTTGGCACTTCCTTCCAGGAATGGTGAGTTTGTTATCTACAGTGATGCTTCATTGAAAGGACTTGGTTACATCCTAATGTAGAACGATCAGGTAATTTCTCATGCTTCACATTAGTTGAAAACTCATGAGGTAAATTACCCTACACATGATTTGGAATTAGCTGCTGTTGTTTTCCATTTAAAAATTTAGAGGCACTATTTGTATTGAGTAAAGTGTGAAATATATACTGATCAAAAAAGTTTAATGTATATATTCACTCAGAAATAATTGAACATAAGATAGAGGATATGGATGGAATTAATCAAGGATTATGATTGTATAATTCATTAGCATCCGGGAAAAGCAAACAAAGTGGCTGATACTTTAGGTCGAAAAAATAATGCTTCATTTACCATGTTACGTTTGGAATGAGATCCTTTGTTTTTTGATTTGATGAACTTTGGAATAGAAGTTATTGGTGTAGGAAGTTCTTCTGTTTTGTTTCAGGTGTCAGTGAGATCATTTCTATCAGACAGAATTAAGCAAGCGCCGAAGAAAGACAGTGGGTTGCAGAAAAAGGTAGAGCTGGTTCAGAAGGGTAAGTTGCCTGAATTTAACATTGATAATTATTGTGTTTTGAGGTTTGGGAAGAAATTTTGTGTGCCTAGTGATTAACAGTAGAATAAAGAGTTGTTATGTGCGGCTCATAGTTCCCCGTTTTCGGTTCATCCTGGCAGTACTAAGATGTACAGAGACCTGCGGGAGTATTACTGATGGGATGGAATGAAAAGAGATATTGCTGATTTTACATTGAAGTGTTTGACTTTTCAGCAGGTTAATGCAGAGCGGAAGTTACCGAAAGGGATGCTTCAGCCTTTACCAGTTCCAGAGTAGAAATGGGAAAATATATCCTTGGACTTTTTTGTGGGATTACCGAAGACATCTCGAGGTAATAATGCAATCTGGGTTATTGTTGATCGCTTGACTAAATCTGATCATTTCATTCCTATTAGAGATACTTTCCCTCTAGATCATCTTTCTTGATTGTATCTTAAAGTGATAGTCAGGTTGCATGGATTTCCCCTATCCATTGAATCTGATCGTGATCCTTGGTTTACTTTTAACTTTGGAAGGTCCTTCAGAAGTCGTTGGGTACTGAATTAAATTTTAGTATAGCTTTTCATCCTCAATCAGATGGGCAGTCAGAACGACCAATTCAGACTTTGGAGGATATGCTACATGCTTGTTCTATGGATTATCAGGGATGTTGGGACCAACATTTTTCTTTGGTTGAATTTTCATATAATAACAGTTTTCATTTCAGTATAAAGATGGATCTGTTTGAAGCATTATATGGTAAACGGTGTAGAACTCTATTTTTTTTGGGATGAAGTTGGTGAAAGGAAGCTAATGGGACCATAATTAGTGGAAGAGATGGCAGAAAAAGTTCAGTTGATTCAGAAACACATGAGAACTGCTCAGAGCAGGAGGAAGAGTTATGCAGATAACCGGAGGAGGGATCTATCTTTCGAGGTAGGTGATCATGTTTTTTCAAAGTTTCACCATGGAAAAATGTGATGCGATTTGGTAAGAAAGGAAAGCTGAGTCCAAGGTTCATTGGACCATATGAAATTCTGGAAAAAGTTGGATCAATTTCATACCAAGTGGCTTTACCTCCAAGTTTATCTCAGGTGAATTTTTTTTTCACGTTTCGATGTTGAGAAATTATATGTCAGATCCATCTCATGTTTTGAGCCCAGAGGTAGTTCAGTTGGAAGAGAATCTCTCCTATGAAGAACAACCAGTCCATATTTTTGACCGAAGAGAGAAAGTGTTTCGAAATAAGGTAATTACCAGGTAATGTTTTTGTAAAAAAACCATATGGTTGAAGAGGCAACATGGGAATCTGAAAATGCAATGAGGGATAAATACCCCCACTAATTTTGATAAGTGAATAAAATTGCGAGGATGCAATTCCCAAAAGGGGGAAATGATGTAACATCCTAGGTAAATAAAGAATAAATCATTTTCATATTTATTAATATTTACGAATTAAATATTGATTTTACTTTAAAGGGGTTTCTATGTTCGATAGCGTACCCGATGCACAACAATGAGATTCTTTTAAATCCTTTGTTGCACACAAGTAATAAAATAATATTATTTTAAATGGTAGTTATCCCGTAGCCATTGTATTAGCAGGAATGAACTAAAATAACTAAAATATGATTATATATTTTTCTTAAATATTTTTACATTTATCCAATAAAGGATAAAGGCTTAAAATACAAAAAGAATTCAATTTTAGATATATATACTCTAATATTCACTAAAGGTCCACTTATCGCCTTTTGATGGAGAACCATAATTAAATATAGTTTTGGTCACTCTTATACATTCTATTGGACCAAAAAAACACTTCTTTAGAATCGGGACATCAAAATTTACATTGTGTAAATTATTGGTATTTTTCCGATAAAGTTCATTTTTTTAATGAATAGTGGAAAATGTTGTATTTTAATTCAAAACCCATTTTTAATCTAATTTTTTTATATGATTAGATTATATTTTTAATTGGTTTTAAAGTGAAATTAGAATATAGTTTTACCATTTAATTCAATATTGGTCGTTGGAATTAATTTCACTTTGAAATTGGACATAAACTAGTGTCTATCTTTTTATATATATTGTTGCATAAAAACACGCTATTTGTTCTGACAACGGCAATTAAATATTAAATTAATTAATGTAACTTTTATGTTTTGAATTTTTTAAAATATACATCATTTTTGAATTTGGAATATCAAGTATAGCTTAGAGTGAAGTTTTGGTATTTTTCTGAAAAACATCAATTTTTGATGAATAGTGAAACCACTAAGTGGTACTTAAAAAACTAATTTTATGTTTAAATGAAATTTTACCACCTCTGTGTTTTGAATTTCAAAAATCCGACATACATGGTTGTCATTAGGAAGTAAAATGTAGTTCAATGAGATTAAAATAATTTTTTGGTTAATAGTAACTTTTATGTTTTTAATCGCGATTTGAGGTAATTAGTGTAATTTAAGGTATAAATAATGTTTTAATAATACAAAATGACCTTGACACATGTCCTACCCTTACTGTATGTGTCATGGACGACCAAGAAAATCCATGGGTCATCTTGGGGACCCCATGGTGACACTTTGGTAGGAAAATGACATTAATAACTTTTTATTTTATGTTAAAATAAAAATGTCACAAACATGAATTGTTTTACTAAAACAATTTTATTTGGGGTTATACAAGTAATATTCTTTACTATAAATACTCATTAGAAGGATAAAAATATTTCCTACATCATAATATTTTTTTTATTATTTTTATACATTATATATATTAAATTAGTTATGACACAATGATGATGCATCGATTACTTCATTATTTAACGATTTAAATAAAATGAAAAGATAATGTAAAATCTAAGACCTAAACTTGGAAAAAACATATTTAATGGGAGTATTTATAACTATAATCACCTTATCCTAGAAATATATAATTTTTGGTCCTTTTAAAACCGAAAACTGTTTTATAATAAAGTATCCTTTTATAACTTTCCAAGAGTGCTCCTCCTCTTCTCTTATAAAAGGCCCCCACCTCTACCACCTTACCCACACCTATCAAGACACTGGATCGGCCCAACCCTGCCCATTTTGTCTCTCCACCACCCTCTCTTACTCCTAGAAGCCGTACTTTTGGCAGAAGTCTTCCCAAGCAAGCCTTTGAGCTCAAATCAAAAGGAGTTACCCGTTTTAAAGGTAGTGTTTTCTCTTGTGTTCTTTTGTTTTATTTTTCTTCTCCAAACATCTAAAATATTTTTATTCATTTATTATGTATCAAAAACAGTATATTCCCTATACTAGGATGTTTTTATGAGAATTATTAGAGCTACACCTACACACACCAACATCTAATGGTTAAAGAACATATTGTTTCCGTGGATGGTGAATTTCTGCCTCACGAAACGATGATTGTTCAACACTCATATAACACCTTCAAAGGTGGCCATTAAGATGTCACCATATTTATATATGATATATAATAAGTTTACGTTTTACTTAAGCTTCTGTATTTTTAATTTATGTCATACCTTTATGGTTTCCATTATGGGTAAACGCGATATCTTCATTTTAGGAAGTGTGGACTACCGCCCCCTCAAAGTGATTTGATTCGTTAATGCCATATGTGGGACGTATAAAGGATGGAGTCAAAGTTATTATATATGATGTTATAATGGAATTATAATATACCTTTATATCATTATCATTTCTTTCCACTAAAGTATGATATAGAAATGAAAGTAGCGTTCATGCGTACGTACGGCTTACCGTCTCCAAGAACGGTGCATTTCATTTCTTTTACCCAAATGTAAAGTACAATTATAAGTACATATATATAATGGATATATATGATTTATGTTTCATATAAATGATTAATATAATTCTGTAATTAAAATATACATATCTCTCATTTAGTTTTAATTTCATTAATATGTCATAGAAATGAAAGTAGCGTTCATGCGTACGTACGACTTACCGTCTCCATGAACGGTGCATTTCATTTCTTACCTCTAAATGATTATGTAATATTATATATACATTTATATGCTGGATATATATGATATATATGATATCTAAATCATGAATATAATTCTGGATATAATGAACCATTGACCACACAAACAACATGTAATTGTATGAAGTCCACTTTCGACTTAAGAACCAAATATCGACAAAACAAAAATTATTAACTTAAATGATTACATAATGTTTATAACATGGAAATAAGTGATATAAAAGGATAAATAAGATTGAAAAAGTTTCTTAATCAAGTATAAATTAGCTTTAGTTTATTATTAAGGAGATTAAAGAGCAATCGAGTCACGTCTGACAAAAGGTAAGGGACTTCGTCTCAATATCCATTCATTGAGGTATAGATTGTTCTAATACAAGACTTTCTTTTATACAATGTGTAAACACCTTTGAATTTTAATTTTATACAAATGGAATCTTTTTCTATGAATCATTTTACAAAACGACAAAAAGGAATCTTTCTTTTAACGTACGCGGTGACAATGTCCTCTTCCGCCGCCGCGAGTATTATTTTGTATTTGGCTTCCTCAAAAAGTCATAATGTTTTTAAAATGGAATAAATACCATAAAATCTTTTATGTATTTTGGTAGTGGAAAGGGGTTTTATAATGGATTTTTTAGGTCAATATATTTAAGTGATATATTGTGATCAAAGTGTGGAAATGTTTTCCTTCCATAATATTTATTTTATGTCTTATGATTTTATAATGGTACTTAGACATTTGACAGGTGGTTACGTGATAAACCATATGATGGGTGGTGCTGTGAATACCAGGATGGGTGGTTACGTTATAACCTCCAATGCATTGGGTATGGAAGTTGGCCGTATGGATATTCCATTAAGTGATATGTGTGGAAGTTGACCGTATTGTTATTCCATTTAATTATGTTTATGTCCCAAGTTACCTTTATATGTTATGTGTTATTTATATGGGTTTTATGGTAATCTTTTGGTTACAAAAGGGTAATGCATTGGGTATGGAAGTTGGCCGTATGGCTATTCCATTAAGTGATATGTGTGGAAGTTGACTGTATGGTTATTCCATTTAAGTATGTTTATGTCCAAAGTTACCTTTATATGTTATGTGTTATTTATATGGGTTTTATGGTAATCTTTTGGTTACAAAAGGGTAAGTATTGATCTTTTATTCAGTGAAGAGTTTTTACTACTTCCTGAAGGTGAAAAGTATTACTTTGTTAAAGTATACATACTTTACTTGTAGTTTTGAAAAACTAACAATTTTCATTCTTTGTGTTTCCCTTACTAAGCTTTTTTTGCTCACTCCAAGTTTTTTTGAAATGTTTTTCACAGGACTTAATGTGGAATAGTGTGAAGGATGGGATCAAGGGAATGTCATGCTATATAAAACATGTAACTATACATGTTTCTTTTTAAGAGTTTTTATTTTATGGAAACTTAGTAGAAGTGTCTACTTTGTAATATTTTGAGATGTAATAGTTAAGATCTAATTCTCTAAAACTCTAAACCTGAAAAGATCTTCAATGGGAATTATTCATTTAATTCAATGTTAAGTAAGGTTTAAGGCCGGGGCCTTATACATACTACCCTGATTTATTACACAACTCATGATTTTGATGTTTAACCTTTATGTTCATGTTTTTATGTTCAAATTTATATGGTTTTTTTTATTCTCTCCATGCGTACCCTTATTGAGAATTTGAGCTCACCCATTTTATGTTTTATTTTCCCCAGGATATAAAGAATGGTTTCTGGAATGAAATCAAAAGGGGAAGATATTTAGAGGAGATGTTGAAGATCTTTTACCATGATTAAAATATTATGTTCCGAGTTTCCAAAGACACTAAACTAATACAATCATTGGGCATCTGTTTGTGTCATGTATTATGTTTTCTACAAATGTAATGAAATTTCCATTTATTTCAAGCTTGGTTCTATTATATTTACCCTTGACCTATGTTTATGATGTATTATTTTAAGTTGTTAACACATTTCCTGTGTTTCCTCTCAGATTATCATGCAATATCAGGTATTTTCGTTCATGTTTATGATTCAAATTAATTTTATGCCCCATTGATATTACGATATTATAAAAATTATTACTTTATTCATGTTATTCCATGTTGATTCCCTTATTGGGATTTATATCTGACCCATTTCATATGTCTGTCCCTAGGTTATCCAATGGAGTTTTATGTGAGGGAATGATAAGGATGTTTTAAATAAAGATAATTTTTGTTTACTATTTTAATTATTTGTGTAATGTAGTTAATTTCCAAAGAAACTATAATTCTCAATCTTTCAGTTTGTATAAAGTGTAATGTTATGTAATAAACAATGTATTAATTTTAAAGAAAGGGAAAGGTTGTAAATATTGGTATTAGAGGAAAAGTTAGTTATTTTTTGGATTATGATTGGAAAACAATTTTAATGCCTTAGGGATATGACTCTATATAATAAAAGTTACCTAATTTTGTTAACTATAGAGTATGTAGTATATCTAGAAAATACATACCTATATAGATTCTATAAGTAGATGTCATTCTGGCATAAATGTACCTAGGGGTAACTACTCGAACAAGGTCTGACATGCCTGACTCAGTGTAACTTAGTACATTACAATGGGATTTACTGACCTCCTACTTTGAAACTCTCATTGTATATTATTTGGTAAATTAATAAGCTACTTATGAACAAATATTAATGGAAAATATATCCATAAGAGTATATGTTAGGAAATAGATCATGAATAAAATAGATTGAATCCTAAAAACACCTATGTTAAGGAAATAAATGTAATTTATAAGTTATATGTTTAATTTCCATGAATTATAATTTATTATTTTAATAGTTTCAAAATAAACATCCTTATTTTCCCTTTATTCTAATGAATTCCAAGAAATATTAGGAATCAAGTATATAATCAATATGACAAGAAATGTGATGAATACCCTTGGAAGATGCCCAACCTGATGAGAGTGGGAATCACAAACATTGTTATGATACCCTCTCCACCGACTCTGTATATGAATAAAAGAATTGATTAGGAGGATAACCCAAATCCCTCTAAGAAAAAACAAGCTTCAATTTATAACTTCATGTGACAAAGGATTCCAAATTTCAATGTATAATTTGATCCCTTAATCATGGAGTAATGGATCAACTCCATTGAGAAGATATTCTCTATCCTTAAATGATTTAAATAATATATGATTTTCCAGACAATTTATCATATGGAGGAGGAAGCTGACCATTGGTGTAAATTTATTAATTATAAATTTCCTAAGGAAGTTATTGAAGGAATGGGGGGATGTAATTCTAGAAAATGATTCTTGGAAAAAAAATCCTCACACTATCCATCTTAAAATGGAATGGATTTCCTTTTCCTCAAAGAAAAATAAGATGAATCAATTATGGAATATGAGGAAAAATTCACAAGAATTCCATGATACACAATTGGATTTTCCATTTCCCCAAAATAGACACTTGAGAGCTTCTTTAGGTAACTAAAACCTAGTTTACAAAATGACATAACAATCCAGGACTTTGGTAGTCAGGAGATAATTTTAAGATGTGCTTTCAAATTCAAAATGGGGATCCAAAAATCTCAATGGAATCACAGAGATAAGAATCATAAATTTGGTTTTATTTGTAGTGGTGTGATGGAGAAACATAATGGTTCTAAAAAATTTCTACATCCCACTAGGACAATGTGTGGTAATAAGTACCCCTGAAATTGCCTAAGGGGGACGTGGAAATTCCTTACATGTAGAAAGAAAGGGTTACTAGATAGGGATTGGCAACATGGGAAACCACTAATGTGATGGAGTAAAGGAATGATCCAATCATACCTCATCACATTTTTCATTCCTTAAACTACAAGGATCCATGGAACATTGCAAACGATTTTTCCCAATCCAAGGGTTTTTAAATGCAACAAACAACCACCAAGGAAACAAGGGTTATCTTTTTCCATAACAACTGATGAGGAGGATCTTGAAATAAATGTACTGTCATACATGCTAGATATTAATTCAAAAATAGTGAACATACTTCTTGATTCTGTTTCGATGAACTCCCTCTTATCATGAATGTTTAGTAGAACTATTCAAACACTACAACAAATCCTAGATGTTAAGATATAAATGAATACTAAAATTTTATAAATTATTGTATCCCATGTATATTACCCCTCCTCTATCAAAAGTTTTAGTTTGAACATCAGAGTAATCATTTTCACACACCATTTTGGGGAATTTGAATCATTTTTTATTAGGTATTTTCGTTCCCAATATAGAGCTAAAATAAATTGTCTTGAGAAGGAAATCACTATACATAGTGGAAGTAAACCCCTATTTTTGTATTAGTGAAATGAGGATGGTGAATCCTTATTAGAACCAACATCTCAAAATGTATATTATTTCTATATGAGAAAGCGTGTCTGGAAAAAATGAATGGTTATAAGGAAATAACCATCCTCAATGACATTCCTATTGTGAGAAAATATGATGATGTGTTTATTGAGGAATTTTTTGGTCTTCCTCCTTGATGAGAGGTTGAATTTTAAATCAAGATTATACATGGAAACTTTATAATATCCAACACTCTATTTATAATAGATGTTGCAGAATTTGAAGAGATAAAGAAGAAAATATAGGTGAATCTAGATAAAGGGTTCATATTCCCAATTACTTTACCATGGAGAGAACCAGTTATCTTCATCAAGAAGAAGGATGGGTAAATGTACCTATTAATTGATTTTTGTGAGCATAAAATGACCATTATAAATAACTAGTTTCTTCTACCATAGAGTGGTGAATCATTCAATAAAATACATGGGGCACAATAAATTTACAAGGTGGATTATCTTTTGGGATATTGCCATATTAGAGTGAAGAAGTAAAATATCCCTAAGACCACTTTTTGTACAAGGTACAAGAACAATGTGTTCATAGTAATTCTATTTAGAATCACTAATTATCCTAAAATCTTCATGTACATGATGAATAGAGTATTTAAAGATTACATCAAAATATTTGTTATATTCTTTATAGAAGATATTATAATATTCTTCAAAACCTAGGAGGAGCATGAGGAGCATCATATAATTTAACTAAAGAAACTAATAATGGAGAATCATTATTCAAGGTAAAAAATGATATTTATTGTTAAAAAATATCTTGTTTATAGGGTACATCATCACAAGCAGTTTGATATCTATGGACCCTTAAAAATAGAAGTAATTGAAGGAATAATGAAGCCGACATCCATGATTGATATCCATTGTTTCCCAGGGTTATGTAGGTATTATCATCAGATTTTTTGAAATTACTCACAATTATAAAACCCTATAACAAAAGATAACCCGTAATGGGTTCAGGTTTTATAGAAATGATGAAATTGAGAGATCGTAGAGAAACTAACATAGAGGCATATCACTGCACCTATGATCACACTACCCACAAGTGGATATATTTTCATTGTATTCAGAGATTATTTGAAGAAGGTATTGGGATGACTGTTAATGTTAAATGAAAAATAGAAATCCTATAATTCATGGGAATTGAATTTTCATGAACATAACTACCCAACACCTGATCTGGAGTTGTCTATATTGCTTGTTTCATTGAAAATATAGAGGCATGATCTATTTGGGAGGAACATTGATATATATATATACAGATAAAAAATTATTCAAGTATATATTCACATTAAAAGATGTGAATATGCACCATTTAAGATGGTTAGATTTTATCAAGGACTATGATTTCTCAATTCACCACCATCTAGGAAATTAAAATAATGTGTTATATAAAATAAGTAGAAACGGTTCGACAATTCAATCATTGGTGGGAATTGATAGAGATCTGATCGTATAATATATGAAAAACCTGAAAAAGGGAATCATAAAGGAAGGAACACCATAAATAATTTCAAAAATAATTTATAAACCATCCCTTCTTGGAAATATAGTGGATTCTCAGAGAAATGATTCAAGAATTTGAAAAGAAAGTGAAATCTATAGTTTCTAAGTGCAGTGGAAACGTGCGATTAGTGGTACCCAACTTTATGTTTTTCTAATGTTAATGACTAATCTAGGATCTATATAACAATGTATTTCATGATCCCCAAAATCGAGACAAATAGTCCTTGTTGATTTGGTGGAGGAGGATTTATCATTGTTCTTATGAGTGTTCTTGGATAATTAAGCTATCTAGGGCTGAGAAGTTTTTTCCAAATCGGAGGTTCACAACTGAAAATAAACTCATGAGAAAATAACATAATTTGGTATTTTTATTTCGTTGGTTAAAATAAAAAAATAGAACGAGTTCCATTATTTTTTCTTCAATCCTACCCAAACCCCATGTTAAAAATATAGTTATATTATTATTTCATGACATGCCCTGAGCATGAGAATTATCTTTAAATATTATTTAATTAAATAATATTCAATATTATTATTTCTCACTAGATCACAAAACTTGGTCTTCCATTCCTGAACAATATTTATCAACCCATGAAAAATGCCTATTTATTTATTAAATAAATATCCCACATTATTATGTAATAAATAAATAAATATTATATTCACTAAATAGAAAATATTTTTTTTAATATTCCTCTTATATATATTCTTTCAAATAACAACTAACAGAATAAATGTGATCAAGAATACATGAATAATTATTAAATTACATATCATCATAATATTTATTCAACCCGCTAGATAATAAATAATAATAAATAATTTAACTAATTATGGACACACATAGTGCATGACATTATAGGCCTTTTTCTCAGTGGAATCAGGTAAAGCATTTTAAAGTCCAAGGTTAGCATAGAGAAACATGCTAAAAATTATATAGATAAAGATGTTAATGATGCAAATATTTATCACCTCATATGAACGCTTATCACATAATATAATAAACTTATCACAATATGTTAAATTGAGAATGTTGCATGATAGTGCCATCAACCTAAATGATTGATATAATTTTCTTTGAATTTCTGGAAATAGATCTTGATTATAGATCACCATGTGATTTATTTATTTAGGAACTATGATTTTCATCATATGTGTAACGCCCCGACCCCAGTTACCCAGATTCGGTGCATTATTACATAACATTGGCATGATCACAAGAAAGATCAAATCTCGAAAGACCGATTGGTTTAGTAGCCTTGGAAACACTAGATATATTCATAAGTTTTACATTACATCATAAAATGAAAAACTAATACAACAACATAATGTTTCCACAATCCACACTATTAACCCCTCATAAAATCCATGCAGGTCATTCATAACTTACTTCTTCACATCCTGGGAAAAATAAAACATAGAAAAGGGGTGAGCTCAAATGCCCAGTAAGGATAACAATATAGCGGAAACTTCCATAAATAAGAATAAACATTTAAGGCAATGCATTACTAAAACAAAAGCCTTTTGAACTTTAACTTCAACATAGTATGGAAAAAGTAAAATGAAATAATTCCATTTACTTATTCACATGGATAATCTACTAATCGAATAATCACATACAAAAATCAATAACCACTTTCATAATGTTGGAATGCATAATGTCAGACTATCATAACCACATAGCCAAGGCCTCGTGCCAAGACTACAAATAAGATTTTGTCAAGGCCTTGTTCCAAGACACTAGTTTGTCTCATGAGACCTACCGATGCATCGAGGAGCTATAGCGGGCTCCACCCGTCACATATTAAGTCCAATGCATTCCCATATGAAAAGGTTTAAACATAACATAAACATTCGTATTAAAACTAGCATACGAAATGTCAATACTTTCACCATAAACTATGAATGGTATAAAAATAGCACATCCATAGTCAAACATATCACAAAACCTTCAATACAATATAGAAGTTTTGTATCATAATAATTCAACTTCAAATAATCTTAAAATCCATCAAAGGATGTTGACATAGATTAAATCAAAATTCTTTTTAAAGAAATATCTCCTTTTATTTTGAAATAATTTAAGATCCATATAAAATAAAACATTTTCTTTGAAAATATTCTTATAAGCTTGTAAGGGAAACTTTGAAGATTTTATAACGGTGGAAAATAGCCGCACCCGCCGTATAAGTTAAAAAAACATTCTTACCATAATTCTGTCGAAAAGGTTAAAAAGGACCTTGTTTTGAAAACGATGGAAAGATTCCTTTATAAACCTCTTATAAAAAGTCAAACAAGGGTATAAATGACTTTAACCCATATTCTTGTAAATAATAAATATGTTTTTAAATACATTTCGAAGAAACATGGATGTGGATGATAAAGAAATCCCAGTAGATTATTACGTATAAACAACCTCGGATAATGAAGAGATTGTGAAATAACCCTTACCTTGTACTTTTCCTTTGTTGGGGTAGGTTAACCTCCTGTATAATGGTGAAATAATTGTTATTAAATTATACAAGAATCATATACATTAATATGATATCATATATGATCTTTTAATATTGATTTGATAATAATATCTTAAAATTATCGTCGTTTTGGGTGTTAACTTACTCATTTTCTTTTATATGTTTTGTTACATAAGCCATGTTTGTAAAGGATAAGTTGTATATTATTCAAATCCATAATGGTATCAAGTCCTTAAACATCATTTTTAAATCATCAAATGATAATTATACTTGAATGGATATGATGGAAAATGAATCTCATCGCGTTCGTGGAGACGGTAGTCCGTACGTAAGCACGAACGCTACTTCCATTTAATTTTTATTTTAAAAGAATCGAATACCAATGAAACATAGGTATATTACTATTCCAGTATAATATAATATTTTATACATGTTACTTATGTTCATTAACACCATCCTTTATACGTTCCATGTGTGGTATGAACGAGTCATATCATTTTAAGGGGGCGGTAGTCCGCACTTCCTCAAATGAAATTATCGTATGTATATACAACATGAAACGAATAATGGTATGAAATAAAATGGAATTACAGAAGCTTATATATAAAATATATATCATTAATATCATATTTAATTATAGTGCCATCATAATGGCCACCATGAGAGGTGGTAATATGTATTTGAACAATCATCGTTTCGTGAGGCGTTAGTTTGCCATCCACAGAAACATTATGTTCATCATCCATTAGTTGGAGTTGTGTGTATGTGTAGTTTGAATCCATCTTATAACAACATCCTAGTATATTGAGGATACTGGTGTTGTTACAAAAGAAAGGAAATAAAAAGAGTTTGGGGGTTGGAGAAGCAAAATAAATGAAAATAATTTAAGAGAAATCGTTACCTTTAATTTAGGTAACTCGCTTTGGTTGGAACCAAAGGACTTCTTGAAATGATTTCTGCCTAAGGAGAAACTTCAAGGAGGAGGAGAGGGATGTGGGGAGCTTATTTGGGCAGAGTTTGGACGAGTCAAGTGGCTTGAGAGGTGTGAGGAATGAGTATAAGTGGTCTCCTTTTATAAGGGAGAAGAGGGGCTCTTTAGGAAAGAGTGAAAGTATTACTTTATAATATAATTATATTCGGTTTATAATGGTCCAAAAATCATTGAGGTCGAAGCTAAGATGACTAATATTCTAAATAACATCAACCAATAAGAATTGGACAGGTTTGGGTACTTATATTAACCTTATCTTTAAGTATTAACTCTAAGTTAATTAGTTTCACTTTTACAATGTCTCTTTGTATTTTTATATAATATGGTTAATAAAGTTACTATATACATCCAAGAGACCCCTAAGTGGTACATTAATGATGAACCTATCATGATATAAGTCTCTTGGCCGAACCTTAGATTTTTAGGAATTTAATATCAATTAATAATATAATATTTGTTTTAAGAACTCTTTTATGTCAATTTTTACACTATTCAATAGTTGATTTTTTGGGAAATTCATAACAGATTGATTACTTCGAAAAAAGTCAATTACATCAATCCTAATATATCATATTATCCTAGAAAATTAGTTTAATTCATTAAAAGTTTCATATTATATTTATTTGGGTATTTATAATATCAATTATTTTAATTTTTCACTATTATAGTAATTACTGCATCATCATTGTGTCATATATAAAATAAATTATTTAATGTCTAAAAATTATAAATAAAATATCATTATGTAGGAAATCGTTTTAGCTTTCTAATGAATATTTATAATCTAAAATCCAACATATATAACCCTATGTAACAATTTTTGTTCTAAAAGATATATGCTTGTGTCATTTTTGTATTCATTTTAACTAAATTAAAATAAAGTGTCATTATCACTTACAAGTGGATCCATGGGGTCCAAAAATCGACCACAATATGCTCATGGTCGACCATGTATCAACCAATAGGGTTAAGACACGTTTTAGGATAATTTAGTATTATTATAATATTATTTTGTAACCCTTATTTACCGGATTTACCCTTAACCATGGTAAATAAAATATTTACCGCAGTAATTATTCAAAATGTCTAAAAATAAAAGTTACCCATTTACACAATTTTAACATCCTGATTCCAAATATGGAATCCATTTTCCTAAATTCAAAACACAGAATTGGCAGAAATTAATTTAAAATTAATTCCCGCTGTCAAAACAAAAAACGTGTTTTTAAGAGGTAATAACTATCAAAAGATTGACACTTGTTTATGTTCGGTTTAATTGTAAAATTATGTCCAATGACCAACATTATATTAAATGGTAAAAATATATTCTAAATATACTTTAAAACCACTCAAATTCATAATTTATCACTATTAATTATTTTGATTAAAAAAGTTGTTTTTAATTAAAACTTAGTAATTTTCACTATTCATCAAAATATGAAAGTTATCCGAAATGTACCAAAATTTCACCTTAGGCTAAATTCGATATTCCGAATCAAAAAATGAAGTCCATATTAAAATATAAAATATATATAATTTCAAAAAGTAGGTATTACTATTCATAACAGCTAGTTTGATTGGTTACGGTGTGTTAGAACTCGGTGTTGCGTACAACACACGCTAGCGTACCGTGGAAGCTTGGGATGTTTCATTTTAAATTTTTGATGTCCCCATTTAGTAAAAAAGTTTAAAATATAGTATTTAAAAAGGGTTCACTATTAAAGTTGATAAAAGTGCAATACTGAAAATGAATTTGTTCTTGCATTATATCTATGAAACTTATAATATGGATTCTAAAATTGTAAGGATTATATAAACATTAAAATTTATCTAATACTATTCATAAACTCTTTTGAACGGCTTGTTTGGTAAGTCATTGTGTGCTTGAACTTGGTGTTGCATGTAGTGAAAGTTATTGAATTATTTTGAAGAAATAACACACTATGAAATCTTGGGGTGTTACATTCTCCCCTCCTTCAATAAATTGCGTCCTCGCAATATGAAATTGTTCTTCGAAAATAAAAGGTTGAAAATAGATAATATATTTGTGGGAAAACCCACATCGGAAATTGGGTTACTAAAATTTAGTCTTAATATGAGGAAAAGAGAAATGAAAGGGTCACCACCAAATTATGATCTTGATTAGGAGAACATTGGTGGAAATTTGAGACATATAATTGGAGGAAAAACGTAAATATTTATAGGTAGTGATTGAGGTCATCAATCACAAACAAGTATAAAATTGAGGTCCTTAAACTCATCAATCTATGATGATTTGAAATACCATCGGTTCAACAAAACATAGGGTATTAGGATAACACATTTTTGACGTTTCAAAATATCTTAGTTGAAATCCCACATCGAAAAATGAATTAATGAGGCCTCTATTTAAAATAAAGAGTCGAAAGTATGAAGATTACCGAAAATAACACATACTAGGGTTCCATGTAGGAAAATATGGATATGAAAGAAAAATCTAACCATCAATTATCTGATGGAGAGTGGTAGAGAACATGGCTATGAAAAGGCCAACAATCCCAAAGCCATAAATTAGTGATGATTTAAGGTACCATCTAGGAAAACATTTTTGTTCTAAGTTGCTTTTCTTAATGTTGAAAAATTTATTTATGATATTGGCTAAGATCATAAGGAGATATACTTACTTTATATTTAGAGTTTTATCCATTAATAAATTTCTACCACAAACTCATCTTTCACTCTAAAAGATAATAGAATGTAAAAAAATTCTATTTACACTATTTGTATAGGGTTTCAAAATAAACTAATTTATAATTCATCTACAAGATCTTTTAATAAAAACTACATTATTTAATCTAGGACATCTCGTGGGCTAGTGGTAGGTGATACACCCTTGTCGCCCTTCGGTTGCGGGTTCAAGTCTCGCAGCCTTGCCGGACGCGACGGGTTGCCGCCCGACCTCCGGGTTGTCCTTTTTTGGAAATCCAAAATAATCCAAACTAGAACTATCCAAATTTCTTCTATCCAAACTCACAGTCCAACATTTATAAGGAAGGTAAACATAATATAGATCCTTTTTACCCCGTAATAGCATATGAATACCTTCATCATGTATTACCATATTCCTTATTGATTACATTCATGTTCCCTTATTCCATATAGAATGCTGGATATACTTCATTAATCCAAAAATGTTTTAAACCCCAACAATGATAGAATATACAAATCATTAATCAGCTTCAAGGTAGTCAAGAATATCCAATATAATTTATCCAAATCAATCAGGTATTATTCTAAAATCACTACCTCGGTATCAGAACCATATTATGGTTTATCTTTCTCTCAACCATATATTTTCTAAAAATTTATCCTGCTATTGAGTCACATTTCTTTGTTCCACACAATCTCAAGTCCTTAATGAAATAGTACTGCAGTACAATCCTTATATACTCCATAATTATTATAACAAGTACATTGTTGATACAACACTCAATTGACATAATCAACATAAGAACTCTAATAATTCCTCTTCATCTGTGGTAGTATCATAACTTGATTATTATCCAATAGCATCATTTGCGGCATAGTCTGATGACTGGGACATAGGTTCGCGTAGTGTCCAAACTCCTTGCAAATGAAGCATTGTACATTTGAAACCATTTTCTTACCCTTGCAGTCATGTACATTGTGCCCTTTTCCTCCACACTTATAACAAACTCCCATTCCTTTCAGGAAAGTTCCAGGGTGTTTCTTTCCACAGTTACCACATATGGGAAAATTCTTCTTTTCCCTCTTCCCTTTATCCATCTTTCTCTCTTCTATCCTTTTCTTCTCATGCTTCCCTTCAAAGCCATAGGACTCAGTAAACTCTTTACTTATCTTATCAACACATGATATTATTTCTTCATATGATGATAATACATGGGAGAATATTTTTCTTATAAATTCTAGCTTAAGACCATGAAAGATATGATCCTTCCTTCTCTTTGGATCATGTACATTTCTGGAGTTCTCATTCCTTCTACTGGGTGCAATTTCTAAACAATGGCATACACTAGATCAGTTTATGAATCAAAATACATAATCCCATACTTATAAAACACTTAACATAAATTGAACTATTTATGGATATAATCCATAATCATAAAAATTTATCCTTTGAGGATGTATATACTCATAAACCCTTCATAATGATTTGTAAAGAAAATGAGAGTTATCCTAAGCATATCCCCCGGGAGTGTCGTAACCAAGAGTGCAGCAAGGCCCGTTGTCGTGCACCAGTTCCCGTTCGAGTCTAGCTCAAAGCGGTGTTTTCGGGTTTTACCCCTAGGTACATCTGTGCCAGAGCCGCCTCTACCTACTCGTATCCAGACAGGGATGTATTGCTCGGAAAACTCACAAAATCTCTACAATACCAAAATTCTAGGAAGTTCTTTTATACTAATCCTCAAAGTTCATCTTAGGTCTACGTGCTCTAATCAGAGTTTATCTAAATCTAGCTTCCAAGGTTTGTACTAAACTTTCTCTGATACCAACTGTAACGCCCCGACCCCAGTTACCCAGAGTCGGTGCATTATTACATAACATTGGCATGATCACAAGAAAGATCAAATCTCGAAAGACCGATTGGTTTAGTAGCCTTGGAAACACTAGATATATTCATAAGTTTTACATTACATCATAAAATGAAAAACTAATACAACAACATAATGTTTCCACAATCCACACTATTAACCCCTCATAAAATCCCTGCAGGTCATTCATAACTTACTTCTTCACATCCTGGGAAAAATAAAACATAGAAAAGAGGTGAGCTCAAATGCCCAGTAAGGATAACAATATAGCGGAAACGTCCATAAATAAGAATAAACATTTAAGGAAATGCATTACTAAAACAAAAGCCTTTTTAACTTTAACTTCATCATAGTATGGCAAAAGTAAAATTAAATAATTCCATTTACTTATTCACATGGATATTCTACTAATCGAATAATCACATGCAAAAATCAATAACCACTTTCATAATGTTGGAATGCATAATGCCAGACCATCATAACCACATAGCCAAGGCCTCGTGCCAAGACTACAAATAAGATTTTGTCAAGGCCTTGTTCCAAGACACTAGTTTGTCTCATGAGACCTACCGATGCATCGAGGAGCTATAGCGGGCTCCACCCGTCACATATTAAGTCCAATGCATTCCCATATGAAAAGGTTTAAACATAACATAAACATTCGTATTAAAACTAGCATACGAAATGTCAATACTTTCACCATAAACTATGAATGGTATAAAAATAGCACATCCATAGTCAAACATATCACAAAACCTTCAATACAATATAGAAGTTTTGTATCATAATAATTCAACTTCAAATAATCTTAAAATCCATCAAAGGATGTTGACATAGATGAAATCAAAATTCTTTTTAAAGAAATATCTCCTTTTATTTTGAAATAATTTAAGATCCATATAAAATAAAACATTTTCTTTGAAAATATTCTTATAAACTTGTAAGGGAAACTTTGAAGATTTTATAACGGTGGAAAATAGCCGCACCCGCCGTATAAGTTAAAAAAACATTCTTACCATAATTCTGTCGAAAAGGTTAAAAAAGACCTTGTTTTGAAAACGACGGAAAGATTCCTTTATAAACCTCTTATAAAAAGTCAAACAAGGGTATAAATGACTTTAACCCATATTCTTGTAAATAATAAATATGTTTTAAATACATTTCGAAGAAACATGGATGTGGATGATAAAGAAATCCCAGTAGATTATTACGTATAAACAACCTCGGATAATGAAGAGATTGTGAAATAACCCTTACCTTGTACTTTTCCTTTGTTGGGGTAGGTTAACCTCCTGTATAATGGTGAAATAATTGTTATTAAATTATACAAGAATCATATACATTAATATGATATCATATATGATCTTTTAATATTGATTTGATAATAATATCTTAAAATTATCGTCGTTTTGGGTGTTAACTTACTCATTTTCTTTTATATGTTTTGTTACATAAGCCATGTTTGTAAAGGATAAGTTGTATATTATTCAAATCCATAATGGTATCAAGTCCTTAAACATCTTTTTTAAATCATCAAATGATAATTATACTTGAATGGATATGATGGAAAATGAATCTCATCGCGTTCGTGGAGACGGTAGTCCGTACGTAAGCACGAACACTACTTCCATTTAATTTTTATTTTAAAAGAATCGGATACCAATGATACATAGGTATATTACTATTACAGTATAATATAATATTTTATACATGTTACTTATGTTCATTAACCCCATCCTTTATACATTCCATGTGTGGTAAGAACGAGTCATATCATTTTAAGGGGGCGGTAGTCCGCACTTCCTCAAATGAAATTATCGTATGTATATACAACATGAAACGAATAATGGTATGAAATAAAATGGAATTACAGAATCTTATATATAAAATATATATCATTAATATCATATTTAATTACAGTGCCATCATAATGGCCACCATGAGAGGTGGTAATATGTATTTGAACAATCATCGTTTCGTGAGGCGTTAGTTTGCCATCCACAGAAACATTATGTTCATCATCCATTAGATGGAGTTGTGTGTATGTGTAGTTTGAATCCATCTTATAACAACATCCTAGTATATTGAGGATACTGGTGTTGTTACAAAATAAAGGAAATAAAAAGAGTTTGGGGGTTGGAGAAGCAAAATAAATGAAAATAATTTAAGAGAAATCGTTACCTTTAATTTAGGTAACTCGCTTTGGTTGGAACCAAAGGACTTCTTGAAATGATTTCTGCCTAAGGGGAAACTTCAAGAAGGAGGAGAGGGATGTGGGGAGCTTATTTGGGCAGAGTTTGGACGAGCCAAGTGGCTTGAGAGGTGTAAGGAATGAGTATAAGTGGTCTCCTTTTATAAGGGAGAAGAGGGGCTCTTTAGGAAAGAGTGAAAGTATTACTTTATAATATAATTATATTCGGTTTATAATGGTCCAAAAATCATTGAGGTCGAAGATAAGATGACTCATATTCTAAATAACATCAACCCATAAGAATTGGACATGTTTGGGTACTTATATTAACCTTATCTTTAAGTATTAACTCTAAGTTAATTAGTTTCACTTTTACAATGTGTCTTTGTATTTTTATATAATATGGTTAATAAAGTTACTATATACATCCAAGAGACCCCCAAGTGGTACATTAATGATGAACCTATCATGATATAAGTATCTTGGCCGAACCTTAGATTTTTAGGAATTTAATATCAATTAATAATATAATATTTGTTTTAAGAACTCTTTTATGTCAATTTTTACACAATTCAATAGTTGATTTTTGTGAAATTCATAACAGATTGATTACTTCGAACAAAGTCAATTAAATCAATCCTAATATATCATATTATCCTAGAAAATTAGTTTAATTCATTAAAAGTTTCATATTATATTTATTTGGGTATTTATAATAACAATTATTTTAATTTTTCACTATTATAGTAATTACTGCATCATCATTGTGTCATATATAAAATAAATTATTTAATGTATAAAAATTATAAATAAAATATAATTATGTAGGAAATCTTTTTATCTTTCTAATGAATATTTATAATCTAAAATACAACATATATAACCCTATGTAACAATTTTTGTTCTAAAAGATATATGCTTGTGTCATTTTTGTATTCATTTTAACTAAATTAAAATAAAGTGTCATTATCACTTACAAGTGGATCCATGGGGTCCCAAAATCGACCCAAAGATGCACATGGTCGACCATGTATCAACCAATAGGGTTAAGACACGTTTTAGGGTAATTTAGTATTATTATAATATTATTTTTTAACCCTTATTTACCGGATTTACCCTTAACCATGGTAAATAAAATATTTACCGCAGTAATTATTCAAAATGTCTAAAAATAAAAGTTACCCATTTACACAATTTGAACATCCTGATTCCAAATATGGAATCCATTTTCCTAAATTCAAAACACAGAAGTGGCAGAAATTAATTTAAAATTAATTCCCGCTGTCAAAACAAAAAGCGTGTTTTTAAGAGATAATAACTATCAAAAGATTGACACTTGTTTATGTTCGGTTTAATTGTAAAATTATGTCCAATGACCAACATTATATTAAATGGTAAAACAATATTCTAAATATACTTTAAAACCACTCAAATTCATAATTTATCACTATTAATTATTTTGATTAAAAAAGTTGTTTTTAATTAAAACATAGTAATTTTCACTATTCATCAAAATATGAAAGTTATCCGAAATGTACCAAAATTTCACCTTAGGCTAAATTCGATATTCCGAATCCAAAAATGAAGTCCATATTAAAATATAAAATATATATAATTTCAAAAAGTAGGTATTACTATTCATAACTGCTAGTTTGATTGGTTACGGTGTGTTAGAACTCGGTGTTGCGTACAACACACGCTAGCGTACCGTGGAAGCTTGGGATGTTTCATTTTAAATTTTTGATGTCCCCATTTAGTCAAAAAGTTTAAAATATAGTATTTAAAAAGGGTTCACTATTAAAGTTGATAAAAGTGCAATACTGAAAATGAATTTGTTCTTGCATTATATCTAAGAAACTCAAAATATGGATTCTAAAATTATAAGGATTATATAAACATTAAAATTTATCTAATACTATTCATAAACTCTTTTGAACGGCTTGTTTGGTAAGTCATGGTGTGCTTGAACTTGGTGTTGCATGTAGTGAAAGTTATTGAATTATTTTGAAGAAATAACACACTATGAAATCTTGGGGTGTTACAATATGGCATGAGATGTTAACTTCTTTTAAATAATGAAATGGAGAAATTAGTTATCACATTATTCATTAAAGTTATAATACCAGTGATGCACCCAACATATCCTACCTCACCAAAAATACATGTCATCACGTTTTTCATTAATACATCGATTTATGTGACTCATAATATCCATTATTAGTAAGCATAAAGTCTATGAACAAATACACATGTCCATAGATAAGAAAATCCAATGAGACCTATAAATGTAGAAATTCTACTAGTAAGTATCATTCTCATCATATCCATACTGGATAATACAATGCACGTACACCATGAGAAGGTTCCTCAAATCCCTATTAGTTTCCAACTCACTGATAGCTTGTATCATTTGTTTCCCACAAATGATATCATCTTCTTATAGAACATATATTCAACAATAGTGTCATAGATATTTTGAGTTCTCATTATAGTGGGGAACTGGTATGAAATTTTTCTACGACAACTATCTTTAGGAAATTATAACATAATTTGTCACAAAAAATAACAAACATGATTTGATAAGTAGTTTTTTAATATTCCAAAAATTAATACATGTTTATCATAAAGTAAAAAAAGAAGTTTGTTCTAGGGAATCAACCACAATAGAATACCACATGAACTAGATCCAACTACAAACAACCTTCAGTCCGCTAGCTCTCAAACAAGACTCACGCTTCTGCTGAGATTGGACTTTAGTTTAGGGTTCCACCACATTCTCATTCATGGGTACTCTACTTAATGGAACATCACCCCTCTGATATAAATCCTTAAAGAGGTGATACTTCTGAAGTATATACTTTGTTTGTTGGTGCAACCATAGCTCTTTTACTAGAGATAATACTACAGTATTATCACAATAAAGTTTAATAAGGTATTTAATATTTGGTATGACATCATACTCTTGAAAAAAGTTCCAAATCCAAATGGATTACTTGAAAGCACTCTAAAGTTCAATATACTAAAATTCCACTATAGAATTAATGAAAACTGGATATTTTGGACTCATCTAGCTCACATATACTCTGTTGATACAGAAAACATATCCTAATTATGACTTCAAATCATTTTGTTCTATCTAAAATCTAGAATCAGTATAACCGTTGATTCCCAGCTCCTCATCTCCATTATACACCAGGAACTAATCGTTAGTTATTCTTAGATACAAAAGGATAGCCTTAATAGTATTCCAATGATGTTCTCTAGGACCTTATTGATATCTTCCTACTATTCTTAGTGCATAGACAACATCAAGTGTATTACATAAAATTGCATACAAGATCAATCCTATCGTTGCGGCATTTGGGATCTTACTCATTGTATTTTTTCCATATTCTTTCTGGGGACACATTTTCTTAGAAATATGTAAACCATGTGATACTTGAACCTATACCATATTTGATTGTTCCATTCTGATTCAATTTAGTATCTGGTCAATATATGTACTTTTACAATGTCCAAAAAGCCTCATGTATCTATCTCTAATGATCTTGATCCCTATATTGTAGGAAGCATTTCCTAATTCCTTCATAGAGAATAACTTTTTTATCCAGTCTTTGAAAAATCATTAGAGGTGTATATAATTTCAAATAAGTAATATGTCATCAACATATAATACTATGATAATGAATAAATTACAATTAAAATGATTCTAAACACATGGCTCACATTATTTCTTGATGAAACCAAATTCTTATATGGCCTCATAAAATCTAATGTTCCATGGCCTTGATGCTTTCTTCAATCCATAAATGGATCTCTACACCCTAAGAATACTTTTTTCATCACCTGGAGTCATAGAACCTTTTGGTTGTGTAATATAGACTTCTTCCTGAAGGTTCTTGCTATGGAATATAGTTTTGACATCCATATGAAAATTCTCATTGTCATGTTAAGATACTATAGCTAGTACATATATGATGGATTAAAACCTAAAAACTAGTCAAAGGGTTTTTTCATCGTCAATTAATCAATGTTGTTTTTACCCTTTATCTACTAGCCATGCTTTATAGGTACTTACTTTATCATCCATGTATAGTTTCCTCTTCAATACCCACTTGCATCCAATATGGGTAACATCAACTGGAGCATCGACCAGATCCAAATCATTGTTATGATACATGGATTCAATCTTAGAATTCATAGCTTCTATTCATCATATATCATCAAAACTCTTTACTGCCTCCTTTTAGGTATTATTTTCCTCATTTTCAACCAATAATAAGACCCCATGCGTGGTGACTAGAAAAAAATATCTCTATAGTTCTCTTACGCCTCTTATGATCCTATGCAGTACTGGTGCTTTTGGAACCACTTCATTCATGGGGACCTATGGAATCTACTTCGGTACCAACTCTTATGTATCTTGGGTATAAACTTCATGGATGTAAATCTTACTCCCACTATCCTTTTTGAAGATGTTCCCCCTCTCAATAAAGATGATTTTTTCGTGATAATCACTTTCTTTTTTGAGGGGTTCTATAGGTATTATCCATTTTTTACAATGGGATACTCATAGAGACACACATAATTCCCTAAGGATCTATTTTTTTCCTGATATGGCCCTAAAATATTCCTCACAAATATATACTCATTTATTCGATAAAATTGGTATCTTTTCACTCTAATCCTCGATGGGAATTCCATTTTTATCCTTAGTTGTTATTCAATTTAATGTGTATGCTGTAGTTTGTAATGTATATCCCCCAAATGATAATGGAATATATTTATAACTGATAGTCATCTTTACCATTTCCAATAAGGTACATTTCCTCCTTACACTAACACCATTCTATTGTGGTGTATAATGTGGAGTGATTTGAGATATAATCACAAACTCCAATAGAATGTCAATGAACTCTTGGTTATGTTATTCACCACCTCGATCCAATCAAAGATTATTTATCTTTTTTCCATGATTATTCTTTAATTAATTATGGAATTCCTTGAATTTATCAAAGTAATCTGACTTATACCTTATCATGTACATATATCCATAGCTACTAAATTCATTATTAAAAGTTATAAAGTACAAATATGCACCTCTATCTTCAACTGGAAGTGGTCCACACAAATCTGTGTGTACCAATCCAAGAATCTCTAAGACCCATTCACCATATCCACCAAATGGTAGTATGGTCATTTTTCCCAGTAAACAAGAATGACATCTATCAAATGGTTTTATCTTGGAAGAGTCTAAATAATCATCATGATAGATCATTTTCAAACAGTTTTTGTTTACATGACCATGATAGTGATTCCATTATTTGGTGTTATAAGAGTCTTGTGAACACGACTTGTTTTCAATTTACAACACATGGTTTTTGTAATTTAATACATAGATACAGTTTTTTAAATGTGCCAAACCATATCATATAATGTCCTTATAAAGTAAACAAATTTTATTTCAAAATGTTAATATAACCCCATATATATCTAAAAATACATATAAATTATGTTTTGGGTAACTGTAGGTACATAATAATAATATCTTAGAACCAAAATCATTATCATTGGCAATGAAAAGTTATAGTCACCAATGGATAGAGTAGATAGTCTCACACCATTCGCAGCTTGCAGATTGACATCTCCTCTAGAAGATTCTCAAAATCTATATGGTTTTTACATATTGATACACAAGTGTGCACCACAAGGTTTATCTAATAATCAATGTGTAGATTTGGAAATATTTCACTTGATACAAAAAATACCTTTAGCTTACCCTTACTCATGGGTGATGTTTATATTCCAATGGATTGGCTTGAAACATGGAAAACATACTGAACCCTTATCCATGCCCTCCATCTAGATTATCTTCTTTTAGGTAGGATGTTGATCAGGATCATTAGAATATTATACATATTGGGCCCCTTTATCTGGTCCTTCCTTTTATTATTCACCATAAGGACTTTGGTATTATTATGACCCATTTACTTATACAGTTAGAGAAATAATGTTATAAGTTTTAAAAGACTCTTTACATTATTGATCATATTATTATTAGCAATAAGGCTGGGTATGGTCTTTGGAAATAATGAATGTATGTGATCTATATGCAACTTATATGGAAATTTAATCTCTAAGATTTCCATGTATTCAATGTAGCTAATAAGATTTACTACATGAGGCCTAGCCAGCGTAGACTCTCCAAGCATAGTTGTGAACAAATAATTTGAGATCTCATACCAATATTGTCTTTCCTTCCCTTGATAAAGATACCAAAGGTGATACATCATGCTATAGGAATACATATACTGACGTTTATTCAAAATATCATTGGACATGGATGATAACATGAAACATTGATCATCTATAGCATCATTTAGATTTTGCTCATAGAGATATAGTTCTTTGTTAGTTTCCTCATTTCAAAATGAAACTGGTAAGGGTTTTTCCAGCATAAAAAGTTTTCTTTCATGGAGTAGGATGACCCATAAGCACCTTTTTCACTCATGGAAATTAGTTTTTGTGAGAAGGTTTTCCATTTCATGTATGTATGGAAATGATATGTTTGATGTAATTTTATTTTTTTTTCTACATATTAATTTGATAAGAATGTTAGTACATTATCTTGATAAATTTAGACCAATAAATAGATATTTAATTTACATTTCTTCCACTATTTTATTGAAACCAAATATCCTACTCCATTTGATTCATAATATTTTATTTTAAGGATAATGTAGTCTAAAAAATCCATATTCACTTTCCCATTTTTCTATCTTTGGTTGGTCAAGAAACTTGAATGGTTTTAGTAAGGCATTCCAAATTCCAACTGCATTAACTCACCATTCTTTATCTACTTAGTGGAATCCCTAATACTAAAATCATTAATTTATATTTCCTCAAACTTTTACTCTTATTTACACTAATTATTTTATTGGAAATCAACCCTTTATGTAAGAAATGTTAAGTCAACCCAAAACCTCATATTAGATTTCCCTAATAATTGAAATCACCCCAACATTGGATAGTCAAGAAATTTGAACTATGGTTTGATTTTAACCGAAGTAATGGATGAAAATATCAACATAATATTTTATTGAGGGATTTTATCCTTTATGCATAAATTCCAAATTATTATCTTTATTACTTTCTTGTTAACATTAATTGGTTTTCTATATGTGATTAACCTGGATTTAGATAATATTTACGCATAAGATGGTTTATTTTAATTAGTTTTTGAATGCTTGTTAATTCACTAGTTTTGTGATCATGATAAGAAATCCATAATGAAATTACCACGAAACTGAAAGAAATAAAATAATGGGTATGATAATGAGATTATACTAATGGTTAGTTTATGTTGAGGTTGATAAACTAACTTTTGACCTTGGGTAGAAACACATTAAACCAATTGTGGTTTGTTTTTACAACATTCCACATATAAACCTTTGTATATCCTTGGATTAATTTCCTATTAGTTACTAACTTGAACTACCTCCACAATCTTGCGAGTTCCATCCATTAAATATTCCATTTACTCACACTCAGGTGAGGGGAAAAGGGGTTGACATAAAAGAAACCATTTTCATTCAGACCCTATATAATAATGATTAGAAAAGGTACAAAAGAAATAAATTTAATTTTATAGTACATTAAATGAAACCAGTCACATACAAGAGGGGTTTTCTATCACATGATCATTCAAAAGAATGCAACATATTACACATGTAATAAAATTATCATTCAATTATTTAATCATTATTTTTTAAGATAAATCACATTCAAAAAGATTAATTATTATATTTATTTAATAAATCCATTAATCATGACCCTTATATTAATTCCCATCAGATTATCATCCATTATAATTTCAAACAATTTAATGAAATTCATTTTAAATTAACTATGTACATAACTTGTACCATGGAGGTAACAGAGTGAATACCTATCCTAATCTACCCAACATTTATTATACACATATACTATTTTAATCTAGTGACATATGGCATACATCACTTCTCATGTAATTTTATGATATGTACATCCTAGATTATTACATGAATTACATGATTTTTTTGTCATGTGTTATGATTCAATGGATGTAGAGTAACAACTTGTTCTATGACTCATACATGATATGAAAATATTAATATTAAATAGATATTAATTAATCTATATATATATATATATATATTAAAACTTATCCTGTGGCATGTCTCGTCTATATGACCACACTTTAGTACATGTCCTATGGTTTGTACTCTATAATAAATAAACATTTAAATCTATGTAGATTTTTATAATTTCGCAATGTTTAGATACGACCCACAAGACTTGTACACATCTCACCGTCTATCTGAGACATAGTCATTGGGATTCAGTGAGTGGTTTGTGCTTCAGAAAAATTGGAGTACAGAACATGTCCAATGGGCCACATGCAGTGTTAACTCTACATTACATGGTCACTGGGTGGGTAGGCTGTGAATAGAATACATGACCTGTATCAAACCCAATGGGACAACATGCTATGTCCAATCTGTCCCACAGTGTGTAGTCTTGATGAGAGTGTTCCATTTTATCCCAATCACCATGAAGTGTAAAAATTATCAACACCAGATGTCATTAAAACACTTAGATCGAGTAATTTTATAAATAACTCATGGTGCATTAAACATGAGTACATGGAGTGTAACTTTTGTTATATGATGTGTAGTCTTATGTTGTTCGGCCATAATCCTTGGCACCCCAGATGAGTTGCTCAATTTTATTTTAATCATAAAATTAAACTTCTCGATTAGATCTATGAGAACAGAATAAAGCATCAATAGATCCCACAATTTAGATTAAAAAATGATTATAATTTAATTGAAAAACTAAATTATATATGAATAAATCACCAACAATCTTAAATAATTATAAACAATTATGTTCCCTCACTGATAGCAATTGTATGTTCTGGGAACAAAAGATGAGTGCGATGGGTGGTTCCCAACATTAAAGTTTTCCATAATAAATGATAAATATGGGATCTATATGATTATGAATGTCATGATCCATGGAACCAATTCATGGAAATTGATAAGAAATAATTGTGTCAAACCGAGATAGAGGGGTAAAAACATATGTTTTATAATTAATTTATTTAGGAAAAGAATTGCGTCTAAGGAATTATTTCTTCGTTGATGTGTCTGGTGATAGAAAGGTAGTTCATTGTCATTTTGTTGTAGAAACCAAACATAGATTTACCCTAGTGGTGATCCCCATGTCTTCCCTGAATCTTCGAACATCACTAAAGGAGTCTCTGGGTTCTTGAATGAATGTTCCTTGCGCTTGTGTTATCCTTATTTGATTGCATCAGGAAGCGATTCCAATGTCTTCTCCTTAATATAGATGAGGAATATTTCACTCCATTCTTGAGATAATTCTTAGAGAATATAACTCTCTAGGATATAGAGGATTTCTTCAAATCTATAGTTCACAACCATAAATAGACACATGAGAAAATAACATAGTTGGGTATTTTTATTACTAGGGTTAAAATAAAATAATTTCACAACTACCCTTATTATTTATTTAATCCTACAAAAACCACATGTCAATTAATAATAGTAATATTATTATTTCTCGTCATGCGCTAAACTTTATAATATAATTAAATATTTTTTAATTAAATAATATTCAATATTATCATTTATCACTAGACTACTAAACCTTTTCCACTATTCCTCCAAAATATTTATCGAGCCTTGAATGATGTCTATTTATTTATTAAATAAATGTCACTACCTTATTAATTAATAAAAAAATAAATATAATATTCACTAAATAGAAAATAAATAATTTCTAAATATTCGTGTTATAATATATATTCGTTGAAAAATTTGTGGAGGAATTAATACGATCAAACATACATGAATAATTATTAAATCATGTACAAGAACAATATTTATTCGACCTATTAAATATTAAATAATAATATATTATTTAAATGAGATTTTGGACAGACGTAGTGTGTGACCATTTTGGCCTCTTTCTCAATGGCATTGGGTGAAGCGATATAACATCCATGGATAGAATCAAGATACACACCAATGAACCCATAGAGAAAGATGTTAATTCCCTAATGACATGACACCTCAAAAGAATTCATATCGTGTAATATAATCTCATTATCACACTATCTCAAACCAAGAATGTTGCATGCCAGTGCTATCAACCAATATGCTCATGATCTCCTTCTTTTAATTTACCAAAATAGAATATGCCTATAGATACCCACGAAAATGTATTTATATATGCCATATCGTTATTCTCGAAGGGACTAAGATGTGAACATTTTTACTAAATAGAAGAGATAAATAATTTTTGTCATTATTCACTAACACAATATTAATTGTGACACACCAACCATATACTACCTCACCGCGAACATTTATCATCATGGTTTTCAACAATACATAAAAGTACGATACTCATATTACCCATTAATAACAACATTATTGTCTAAGGACCAATAAATACACCCATGGATAGGAACATCAAATAACACATAAAAATGTGGATCTCCTACTAGCAGGTCTCGTTCTAATAACAACCATACTAGATTTTACTAAGGGAGTATCCCATGAGATGGTTCCTCAATGTCTTATAAGTCTCTACCCTAGATAGCCTGTATCATTTCTATCCCACAAATGATTTCATCCAGATATAGGACATATATACAAGAATAGTGTCATAAAACATCCATGTTTACATCATAGCAGGGAGCTGCTATGACATTTTAGTGTGTAAGATACTCTTAAGACAATATCACATACTATGTAACCTAGAAGAACCATCATGATGTTTTAATTAGTTTATTAATATTCAGTGAAATGAATACATTTTTATCATAATGTACAATGAGGGAACCAACTATAATAAAAACTATAAACAAATACAAGTCCCTGAAGTTTAGTTTTAATGAAGAAGGAGTTGTTATATTTGGATCATGACCATATGTACAATGAAATCCAGAGTTAAAGAATAATTTTTTGGATGATGCACATAACTCATTCTTCCCCATCCACCCAGGAAGCACAAAGATATATTGAGATCTTCAAGAACACTATTGGTGGGAAAATATAAAGAAGGTGATTATAGAATATAAATCAATAGGTATTGTATGTAATGTATATAAAAAAAGTGGAAAATTATAAGGGGGTGATGCAACCATTACACATACAAGCAAGGAAATGGGAAAACATCACTATATAATTTTTCACCAGACATAGGAAGACATACTAGTGAAATAATTCTATATGGGTTGTGGTAAATTGTCATAAAAAACTCTCTTTATCAAATTTTGAGAGGACTTCTTACTGGATCATTAAGCTAAGATATACATCAGAGAAGGTGTATGTCTACATTGAGTACCCCTATCAATTTTATTCGATTGTGATTTGAGATTCACCTCTATATTCTAGAAAAGTATCCAACATGCACTAAACACACATTTGATCATTAGTAGAACCTATCATCCTCAAGCTCATATAAAATATGAGAGGACTATTAAAATAGTATAAGACATGCTCTGAGAATATAATATGGACTAAAAATAATGAAGTGCCCAACATTTACATATTTTCAAGTTCTCTTACTACAACATTTTATAATTGATAATCCAAATGGCTATTTATGATGCCATTTAATGGTAAGGGGTGTATAACATCTATAGGATAAGATGAATTTTGGGAGAGAAAAATACTAGAACCTGAAATGGTGGAAAAGGTTATGACCATTTAGAAAAACATCAAGGCTTCTCAGAGTTTAACGAAGAGCTATGTTGACAATCACGAAGTTGACCTTTATTTGGATGTTGGAAACATGTTATTACTCCACATATATCAATGGAATAAGTTCATGAGATTTGGTAATAAGTTTAATCATTGTCTGAGATTCATTGGTCCCATTGAGATCCATGGTCGCATTATATCAGTGTCTGAATGAATAACACTCCCACTGATCCAATATCTAGGACATGATGCATCCCATATATCTATATTGAGTGTGTAAATTCTAGAACGATTTAATGTACTCAATCCAGAGATGGTGCAATTTTAGAATTAAATTTCCTATGGGAGGAGAAGGTTAAGATCCTAGATCAAAGAGACAAATTTTACTGAATAAGATAATGAACCTATTAAAAGTGTTATAGAGAAACCACATGATTAAAAAATATATGTGGGGAATGGAATAGATAATGAAAAAATGTTACCTTAATCTATTTAATGTGGGAAAACAAAATTTGAAGTGTACAAGTTCTTATGGGGAGACTATTTTAACGACCCAAACTATGATAAATAAAATCCCCCTCTTAACTTGATTAAATGTCTTATTATGTAATATAGTTATGGAAATAATCAAACTAATTTGGTTTTGTTATATCCAGTCATATTTAAATGATTTTAAATCATATTTACCATTAAATATTCAGTCATTAAACATTGATCATATGATTAGTATACATATACAATTTTAAAAAATCGAATTCAAACATACAAAGGAAGTGATAGCTCAACTAGATGGATCATACCCTATGATGCCAATTTATCGAAGATTCCATGGGGGATATCATCACTAGAATTTTACCTTGACGAGGCCTAAGTAGAGATCCAACATATCAAGCATGAGTGAATCGTTTTACCAGAAAAGTTCATGCTCATCGAGATCACGACCCACACCATGTACGCCGAACCACCCCATGAGAATATTATAGTCATGAACCTTACTCATAAGGGTTTTTTGGTGTTTTAAATGGATATTAATCAATTCCTTAGAAATATGTGAATATATATTAATTTTTAGATATCAATGAATATATTTTCACCATATTATTATTACTTAATAAATGATTTTTATTTTGATAAAATAAAACAAAATCATTTTTTTCATGTAATGTTTAAATTCAATAAAGGCACTTATTTTCAAGAATTAATGGATTTTTTTGGATTAAATTGTTTTCAATAATTTATTATTTCTAAATAATAATTATTAAAAATAAATTATTATATAATAATTGTGAATTCAAATGTAAAACTTATAAGGGTACGAAAATTGTTATTTTGAATATACCCAACATTTCATAATTATTATCGATTTTATTTTAAAATTAAAAATTAACTTATATAAAAAATGATTGTATAAAATGAATATTATTGATAACTAATTATTTCAAAATAATCCAACATTTATTTTTTCATAATATTTTTTGACCGTTGAATTTTCTGGTAAAAATAAAATACCACATAAATATTTATTGTGTATTATGCAATCATAATAAACCAAAAGCGATTTACTAAATACTATAAAGGGTATCAAAGACTAATTATATGTTTTATCTTTAAAAAATGTTATTTCACGTTTCTTTTTTTAATTTTATAAATCCATTTTGAATCCTCCAAAACTATAAATATATTTTAATTTTTTAAAATCATTTATTTGAGAGTATGACTCACTTTCACATAATAAATTGTATTATTTTATTTATTTAATTCATCAGAAATATTAAATAATGAAAAATACTCCCATTGGGTAGAAAATGTGGTCAAAAACCCTGGGATGGTCTTTAGTGTTAGTTATTTTATTATATAGACTAGAAAATCTATGTTTGATAAACAATAAAGAAATGACCACTCATTTACTATGTAACCCCTCCCAATCTATCATTCCTATTCAATAAAATTCTTTGAATAATGTACTTCATATTAATTCCCCTCTATGGAGTCCTCCCATGGTGCCCTAGATATTTCATGAAGTTATATCCAAGCATTTGGGGTCACACACTCTAGTAAGGGATCCTTTCCTTCTTTCCATTATTCACGTATCTTTATTATATTATACCATCTATTTCCAATTACTAATGATGGGATATATATTTAAATGTCCCTATTAAATTCCATTTTATTTAACATGGATGATATACCCATTTTTCTATCATAAATACATTTTATGAATCTTTTAGTGACGTCCTTATGTTGCTGAAATTTCACTCTGATTTTTCCATGTTAAGCCAATTGTGTAGTGAATACCATACCAATTTCCTATCAATGGTGTTAACATTTATATACATATGAATCATTGATTTGGGACATACATATATGTATTCCACAACCCATTTTCATGGAATAAAATGTCACGATAAATGATTACATGTTTTAGGATCATTGTGGTAAACTTAAGAAAGAGTATGAAATGAATGTGACGGGTGCACCCATAATTACATAATTCTCTAATGAATTGGGAAATTTTTAGTCTAATTGGATGTTTTGTTGGGATAGGGAGTGAACCATATTATTTAATTATTCTTTTTCTATCATGATGTATAGTATGTTATACTTGACATATGTTTTTGATGTTGTGTTCTAAGTTGTTGCCAAATTTTCCATGTTGCCTTTATGATTTCCATGCTATATCAGGTCTTATCAATCATGTTTATGATTATAATTCATTTTATTACCCATATATATATATATTTTATATAACATTCATTACATTATTCAGGTTATTCCATGCTTATTCTCTTATTGAGATTTATAGCTCACCTCTTTCTTATGTTTGTCCCCATGTTATCCCATATAGTTTTAAGTGAGAGAATGTTAAATAATTCTTTACTAAATATAATTCTTTTTTTTTGTGTTTTAAGTTCATCTATAATGAACCTAATTCACTAATACACTAGTCTTATCGATAATTGATGCTATATTAAGTGTTATATTATGTTATATATCATGTATTAATGTCAAATATAGAAAATACTCGTTATAGTAAATGTATTAGATGTCAATCAATGGTCATAATTGGGAATAAGTTATCTATAAGGGTATTTGAAAAGGATTATAACATATGGTAATCAAACGAAATATGTCAAATATCATAAATCATAAATGATGGTATAAGGCTTTGTCATAAAAAATATATTAGTATTAATTTTGAATAGTCATTAACATAAAGTCATCATTCATGATAATATATTATAATTAAAAGACATAAGTTTATATAATACACAAAAATATAGATAATAATTTCATTGGTGAAGGATCACTTCCAAGACTATCATTGTGGATTGTGATCAATACCCCTTACATAATTTCATTAGTAAATAATCACAACCAATATTATCATAGTGGAGAATGTCCCTTACTAAACTAGGTTCATTCCTCATTAAAATCCTTATTACTCATGATATATTCATATTCACCCAATTAATTATTGGGATATACAATTCTTGGACCACACATCACATAATGAAAACTATACATACGTGATCAAAAGGATCCTAAAACATTCCTCAATTAATTAAATATAAACCCATTAAAAAGCAATAGGTTTCATAAAAATTTCATAATTTCATAATAGTAAATCCTATGTAGAATAAATGAATTTCATAAATGTTTTTTCATATATTAATTAAAATATGGAAAGAAACAAGCATTAGAGAATCATCTATAAATAAAAATTATCATAAGCCACATAGAGACCGAAAGTGTATTTTATAATAATCTCATATACCATGTGAATAATAACATTCCTTAAAATATTTTTACATAGATTAAAAATAAATTTTAATGTAAATTCAAACAATTTGTTTTTATAAATGATAAAAATATCATTTTCTTTGGAAAAAGGTTTAACTAAAAAATCTAGTAATACTCATAAAATGACTTTTTGGAAAATAACCATGTAATATTGTAAAGTAATATTCAATGAAATGAAAATTAATGATGGAATTAAATTCCATTATTACAATATATGTTAAAATGTAACATTCTTTTCACACTTTTGAATAAAGTCCAAATTGACCTGTTCGTAAAAAAATATTTAAAAATATTTATTTAAAAAATTAAATAATGTTATAAGAAATATACATTAATATTAAGAAACATTTTATTTATATGAAGTCCCATTCATAAATCAATATTGGATTCCATGGACATGGATGTAAAAGTTAAACAACCAATGAGGAAATAAAGGGTGTTTCCTTTAGAATAATTTTGTCACTGTTTTTTTGTAATAAAAGGGGAAATTCGTACTAATAAATAACAATTATTGGAATAACTAGATAATAATTAAATATATGGTGTTTAAATTATATTAACCATATAATTACCCTCAATGTAAATTTATCATAGATAATACTAAAAAAGGAATGAGATTGTTACATAATCCTTTACCTCGAGTATCGTCTTTCTTTATACATGTTTAAATATCCATTATATAAAAATATATTTATTATAAATATATTAAAAAAACATAATATAAAATAAAATACTACGTATCAATAATTTATAATTTTCAATTATCATTTTACTAACAATATTATTATTAAAATGAACATTCATGTGAAAACTTGTCAATTGTTTACGAATGATTCTATTCGATGGTTCTGGTATGTGAACATTCGTCATGGTTTCACCATAAAAATAATTATAATAATAAAAATAAGTATCATATTTATCTTTCATAAGAATTTTTATAATTATTCATATAAAACAATTATGTAACATTAATCACATCGCTACGTGGAAGTGGAAGCCTACATGTGCGCATGAAGAGCATTTTTGTTTACCAGTAGATATAAAAGACACAATGTAGATAAGATAATATATATATATATATAAGAATTATTATGTCTTAAATATATTACATAAAAATTAAATGAAGTATAATAACCAACCATGACTGATGTAGAGGGAAATTTAATGATATTTCTAAGTGGAGGCGGTTGTCCACACGTACATACGAGTGATACATTCATTTATCATTTAATGAAAAAGAAGTAGAAAATGGTTGGTTAAATTACAAAATTAAAATAAATGATATCCAATATAATTATTTATTTATTTTAAAATGGATAACTTTGATTTAAATGAGGTAGTAGAATAAATAAAACTGAAGTTATTTGGTTAAGAGTTATACCCCTTCTTTGTGAAACCTCAATTTAGTTACACCTTAAACATTGAAAGGATGATATTATTGCCAAAAAAGGATCTCTAGAATGTTTTAAGTGGCTTTAGAAAAAAAATTATAATTATTTTCTAATATAAGTGGATATTTATGTGTGAGGAATAGATGATATATGGTTCTATTTTATATGGTAGGGAGAGGGAACCCTTAGAATCTTTGAAATGATTATAATAAATTAAAGTGTAACTCAAAAAATAATCTTCCGAATAGAAAATTATATGATTAAGGAATAGTATTTGTTCAAAATATATCTATTTTATAATATTTAAAAATTTTTATATTGAAATATTACCCTTTATCTTTGTTTAAATGCTCAGTAAACCCAATTTAACCTTAATAGTGGTTATAATTTTTTTTTATTACAACTCAATATCATTGAAAATGAAAGTAACATCATTAAAAAATTATGAAATTATAATAAAATTTTTTTAATCTTTTTTATCAAATTTAAATTTCAATAAATGATAGAATTTAATATTAAAATAACCATTCCAAACACAGTTAAAATTGATTTTTATGAAAATCAATATTTTATGTATGAAAGTGTTTTTGTAACAATGTTAAACTGGATGTAAATTAAAATGAAATTAAAATGATGGTTATTTTATGAAAATTAATTGAGGAAATTATAAAATAAAATAAAACAAAATGTATTATTTTAAATACTTCAATAGAAAAGGAAATTTTCTATAAAATTATTATTCTTTAGTATTAACTAAAAAATAGCCTTTTTAAAAAATCCACATTTTTATACATAATATAAAAATTTTATTAGGATTTAAAAAATCATAAAATTATTAGAAAAAATCTAATTTTTTTGAAATTTATTATTATATTCGCACAATAAATGTAATAAAAACCATTTTGAAGAAAATATATTTTTGAAGCATAAAATGATTATACTGGAAATTGAGTACTTTTTTATTATGAATTAAAAAATATATATTATAAAACTTTTTTATACATATTTATTAATAATATGGTTATTCATATTTATACAAAAAATTTTGCGGTTTGGTTATAATGGTACACCATATCATGGTTTATTTGGGCTAGGGGCCAGGTTTATTGAAATATATTATTGAAATTAAATTTATTTAAACAGAATTATATCATTAAATACTGTGGTAACATTCTTCCATATTTTAATAATTTCACACAAAAAATTATTTCACTTTGATATAAATAATAGAGGATACTATTTCCTCATCACATCATCAACTTACCATGTACCTTCCTAGATATTTTGATTCCACCATAGAATTTCAACTTGGTGAGTAGTCTTATTTTGGAGAACATTATCCCTACAATCCATGATTTAAAAAAGTATTTATTTAGTGAAAATATCATTATATAATGGTATGACATCTGAGTTTTAGTACATGATAAGAATCAAGTATGTAGTTCTTACTGAGAGATACATGTAACACATTGTGAACTTGAGAGTGGTTCGGTGGAAACACCATGTCATAAGAGACCATATCAATTTGACCAAGAATTTTAATGGGGAAAATATATCTATGAATCAAATTTACCATATTTATATATATTATATTCATATCCCAAGGATATATTAGTATTAATATAATTTCACCAACATTAAAATATAGATCCATCCAATGATTGTTAGCAAAATTATTCTGTTGACAATGATCTTCCTTAATGTTCTAAAAAGTGAATTTAATGTTCTACTCCATTTTATCAGCTATCAAAGGTCCTAATAGATTTCATTCCCTATCTTGAACCCAACCTGTTGGAGATCTACACTACCTTTGAAATAGGCATTTTTTAGGATTCATTTGAATGGTCGAGTGAGAGATATTGTTTTATGGAAAACCAAGAAAATAATGTTTTTGATCCCAAAAATCATTTAAATACATAGAAAATTATCCCATCATACCCTATATTTTATAAATGGCCCTCTCAGATTGCCTATATTTCTGAGGATGATAAAAAGTGATGAGGCACACTCCCATATTCCACACCTACTAAAAACTTATTGAGAAATTGAGGTGAACTTTATATCTTGATTAAATAAAATAGAATGCGATAATCTAGGAAACATAAAAAATTCCTTAATTTATATGATTGAAAGTGGATAGATATTGAGATATTATATCTTTTAATTAAATGTGCGGATTTTTACGGTGATCAACTACAAACTAAATGGAATTGTGTCCTTTATATGTTATGTGGAGTCTGAAGATGAACTCCATGGTGATGATATACCATTTCCATTCTGTTATGCTTAATTGTTATAAAATTCCCTTAAACATGTATATATCATCATTAACGTTTATATATTTCTAGAATCGAGACACATACTCTTCAATAACACTATTCATTTTATCCCACCAAAAATATTCTTTTTGATCTTAATAAACCATTGTACTTCTGGGATGAATAGAGAATGATGAACTATATGTTAAATCCAACCGATCCTTTGTAATATTTGGTATTTATGTGACACATACATTACTTCTGACCCTCATCATAAAATTATAATTAGGATTTAACTTGAGAAAATTCCATAACTTATTCTAATTTTCCACATCCTCCCTCTGTGCATTCTGAATCATTACATATATAGATATTTGGACATTCATCTGAGATAGATATGATATATACCCATTCTTCATGATTTAATGTTCCATATTTTTTAAATAGATAAATATTATTTCTCTTTGAAAACATATCATTGAAAAAATGGCATGATCTTCCCAACTCAGAGAATCAACTACCTTTTTTCCTTCCTACGGTGGTAATGTATTGGGTAGTCATAGTCTTTAATCATCTCCAACAATCTTCTCTTACTCATGTTCGACTCTTTCTTTCTAATTATAAAATTATATATTTTTATGATATATATATATTTATATGTAAACAATTTCACCAAAAAATATAATACACACATATATTAAATGAAAAAATATCACCTCAAGCTCCAAATTAGGTTTTGAGAAAGATTCCTTAGGAGTTTTCTAATAGAGAGAGGTATATTTTATCACCATATAATTATTTATAACCATTGATACTATTTCCTAATTTGATGCATCAATATAGATATGAAAATTTCCTCTTCTACCAGGTATTATAATTATATCTGTGCTAGCCTTCCTTCTTTTAAACACCATGAAAATTTACAGACATTAATTTTTCCAGAGAAACATGGATCCCTTCCAATTAAACATGGTTATTGGATTAGATATCCCTAATAATTACATCATTAATAATTTGTAGTATCTATCATACTCAAGAAAAATATTGATATCGGTTACCATTGATGCTCTAGGAAATTACTCAATACCATCTATCATTGAAGGATCTGTCAATATAACCACATTTGGGATTATATGACCCAATAATGAATGTTTTTAGCCTAAATTGACACTCAATATACATTTTATACATATTCTACTTCCTTAGAGACATAAGTATATTTCTCTAGTGATCTATATGATCTTCCATACTTTGGGAATATAGATGAATATCATCTAAATATAATACCAAAAACTGATCTATGTAATCTATAAATACATTATTTATATATCCATGAAGATAGTGGTGGAATTGGTACATCCAAATAGAATCAGTATAAATTCCTATGACCATACGACTTATAAAATGATGTATTGTGTATATCCTCCTTCTTAACCCTCAATTGGTGATATCTCTAATTAAATTCAATCTTTAAAAAGTTTTTATCTCTACATATTTGATAAAATATGTAACCAATATGGGCTAGATTATGCTTTTTCTTGACAATGATCATGTTTTTTTTTGAATAATCAATAGAAAGATACACTAAAACATATTTATTCTTAAAAAAAGAACCAGTTCATCCCATGGCGAAACACTAGGGTATATGAATCCCATATCAATATTTTCTTTTAGTTTCTTCATAAATTTGTGAAGATCCTTCAAGGTTACTATGTATGATGTCTTTGAAATTATTGTATCACGATGTATGAGTACATTTGAAAACTCCTCTCCATGATTCGAGGGAGGTCTGGGAATGACTTTAGAATATAAATAGAATATTCCCAAAAAATGGGTATATCATAAATGTTAATTTTATTCCCACCCTCTTTAAATAAATATTACTCAATAAAAGGTAGTAAGAATCATACAAATGATGTAACATCCATTGAAATTTCATATTCATCCTCACACAAAAATATGATTATATTTTGTTTAAGAATATGAAAAGTGACATAAAATCTTTATAAATTTATATAATATTTATTTTGAGATATATAATAAAAAAACACATAAAATTCAACTATATGAAGAATTATAATATTTTCAAAGAAGCATATTCCTATAAACAACCAATAGAGAGGAGCAATTGATGTGAGATGAAATAATCCTACCATTAATATATTTTAAAAATAACACAACATCTAATCTTTGAGGTGGTGATGTGAAACCTTATAAAATTTATAAAATATAAATGAATGGGTAGTGGTATAATAAAATAGTACAGTTTTAATTATTGCGTGCATGGTAAGAGTACCTTTCAACACTTCATTCATGAGAACAAATTTTGTAGGATAACATGTTAATTTAATTTTTCTCTTGGTATAAGTGATTGCTGATGAGGATTATCATTATTCACCATATAGTTTATGAAATTATTGGAATATTTTCCATATTCCTTAAAATTATAGAATTGGAGTGTGGGTTCCACAATTTGATGATCCTCTTAATTGTTCAAATCACTGACTTTCCTTTTTTACATCCCTTTAACAATTTTTTCTCGATGACCTTATTTTCTATACATTAAAATATTTTCCAGAACCCATATATAAATCTCATCCATTCTTCCTTCCTTAATTTTGGAACAAAAATTAATTTTATTTCCTCCATGGGGTTTATTATTAGAATTTCCTCATACTTAAATTTGCCTTTTTTGTCCCCAAAACAATAAGAACACCAACAGTCCCTAATTTTAATTTCTATCTTAAGATCACATATAATGATATATTTAAACTTATTAATGTAACTAATAGAAAATTAATTTTAGTGAATTGGCCTCAAGGCATTAAATAATTTATCAATTTTACTTTTGGGTCAATGATAAAACCTAATGTATACCTTTATAGCCATGTGAAATTTTCATCATAGGTGCTGATAGATTTATCATCCTTCTATTTTAGATATATTAATTCCATTTTCCTTTTATTGTGAAGATATCAGAGAAAGTAATAATTGAAAAATACATTCTTAAACTATTTTCATGGAATGGAGTTAATATCCTACCATCTACTCATATTCCTGAAAGGATTCTAGTATTGACGAACATAAAATTCTAAATTATACATGATAAAAAAAGTTTCATGGTCTGTGAACAAGAGAATAGATAATTTATTTTCTATTGAATCGATCCATTTCACAGTAATAATTGGATCAACAGACTCAATTAAGGATAATTGATGTTTCAAGATAAAAATCACAAAAGTATGTTTCTTCTTCCTTTTTCCATTTGGAATTCCATCTTGATTTTTGTTACCATTCATATCATGAGAATGTTCGGTGAGTGTATCTTCTATATTTCACATCCCATCTCCCAATTCATTTATTTTCTCATAAGGATGGTCGTTAATGTTCTTGTTACATTTAGTGTTAACAAGATTCCCCTTAGGTCCATACCTCGACTATGACAAAAAAGGATAGCGTGAGAAACAATAATCACAGTGAGTTATAATGTAATCATGAAAAATCATTCATTATATTTATAAATCTTGATAATTGTTTTCCAATATATGATTTAGTAGTATTAAACTATGTCTTTCATGGTCATCATCTATTAAAATATCTCATAATGGTGTATAATGAAATTATAAATTAACCCAATCTTATCCTCTAAGAGTCTCTATAAAAAATAATAGTCTATGACCTACTCATAATGAAATGTTAATGTTTGAGTTAATACCCAATTCACTAATTTCTGAGTCTTTACACCTAGGTGTAGTTGTTCCACAACCACATACACATTTCAGTATATAGACAAGTAAGTATTTTCTTAGAAAAAACACAATATATAATTTATCAAATCCTCAATATTTCATCCTAAACATATAATGATACCTATGGTTTTCAACAAGTTTATATAATTCTTATATCCAAAAATAACTCAACCGTACTCAGATATAAAATGTGGTGACTTAATCATAACATAAATAGATATTACATCATTATAGATGAATACACAATAAATAACATAAAAATACACACCAAAGAACCATATATATTTAGTGTATTTTAAGAATATAAACAAAATACTATTATTTCATAAAATATCTCAAATATATCCTGTAATGATATTATCACATATAATAATTCTTAAATATATCCTAATTAAATCCTTTCTTCATAACCTATGGAATGGAATTATAAGAAATGGTTAGATTAGATACATAGTATGGTAAATTTTCACGACCGATCCCCCAGTGCCTTTGCTGTGACTACCATAATCCTGCCTTCCAAAGTCCAGGGGATGGTAAATAGAACCTAGTAAGAATATCCCAAAAAGTGAAGGCATTACCTTTAAACTTATACACATGCACAACGCTAAAACTACGAAATGTAAACCAAAAGTAAACTACGACTATCACTCAGAAAACCACTGAGAGTACATTATATACTGAAAGCACAATGGGGCTAGAATAGAAGCCCAAAACCACAGTGTAAATTAATACTACCATGATCCATCCACTCAAGACCCAACCTGAATGGTAGGTGAAGGGTTAATTCTTGTATCTGTAGAAGTACATTGGTCTGTCCCACCTCCCTGAGCACCACCCGGTCCCGAACCCCTAAGATATTTGTCGAAGCGTCAATCACCTTTACAACAAATGACACATGCAAGCAAATCCCACTTAGGGGTGAGTAACAAAATCCTTAGTAGGGACCCCAAACTGCAAATGAATGACCACAATGCAGGACCATAAAGCAGGAAAATAATGAAAAACCACAAATCAAGACCACAAAGACAATTCTACTCACAAATGTGAAAATTCAAATTATAGAAAGTATGATTATCAGCAGTATTGAAAAATCATATTATATTTCAAAGGGACTCATCCCAGATGAGTCACTATGGTTTTCTTAGCTATTGAACCATAAAGTTGCACTAAGCTAATGGACCACTAAGGTCCAACGGGGTACTGGAAAACTGAGGTCTACTTGACAACTGTACCACTGAGGTCTGCTTGGCTACTGGACCACTGAGGTCCCTTGGATATGGGACCACTATGGTCCACTTAGATACTGGACCACTCAGGTCCGCTCAGATACTAGACCACAAAGGTTCCTTAGGCTAGTATACAAATGAGGTCCACTCTACTAATAGACCACCAATGTCCACTCTTCTACTAGGCCACCAAGGCCCCGCTCTTCATATTTTTTGTGACATAGCAAGCTATTGGATTTCCGATCTCTGGTGTGCTTGATTCCGAGAGAATCTACACCTCAATACATTTTTCATATCTCTACTACCACAAAAACTCACATAGAGTATATAAAAATTACATTCTCGTTGCAAGGGTCCCAACTCCAGAGATAGAGCGTCTATTAGACGCCCGTTCTAAAAGATATTAGTGTTTTAGTAAATAGGTGATGGTTGCATCAGATCCCATTCTATCATGGTTGGACCACCTTGACCAACCCATCCCAGCAGTCCCACAAGCCCCGACCCCATTTGGCCGACTTGTCCTGAATCGGTAGGGTCTAGGATGACCCTGTCCGGGCTAGCCTGGGGTTAAGCCCATTAAGCCATGTTGGATCTGTCCCGGTTCGGTCATGGGTCCATCCCACCGGGTTTCAAAATGACCTGATTTCCATCAAGTCCGATGAGACTTAATAAGACCATTTATAACCATCTGGACCACTTTGGGGCTAGGTTTCCAATCTAGCATAGCCTGAAATTTGTGGTCCAGATCTTCCCCAGCTTGGGCCACCCAGCGGCCCAATTTACTCTATCATCCCAACTCACATCGGCGGGATGGCTTGGGTCCAGCCAGACTGCTTCTTGTGTCTGGTTAGTACAACCACATGGTTGGCTAAGGTGAAACACCTCTATCCACATGCGCTCCATTGAGGACTGTGTACCAGCACAAGTCATGGAATGCCCTGAAGGCCACTCCACCTGACGCGACACCATATCGGTGTCTTGGTCCAGCACTTCCACGACCTCTTGGCCTGACACAATGCCTTGATGGAGCTGCTGTTCCACAATGCCACGACCCATTGGCTACATCATCCTACTCTCTGGTGCCCTACCGACACGCACCATGTCTCACACACAGCAACCCCCGCGTGTCGCTGCCAGTGCCGATGAGCCTAGGGTTTCTTATACAGGCCACCAAACTTGATCTGGTGGTCTGTTATGCGATCTCGACGATCTGATGTGATCCTCGGGTCACCTCCTTCATTGTCGGTATCCCAAGAAACACCCAAATTGTCTAAAGTTATATTTCCTTTTTTGGTCTCTTTTCATCATGTTCAAAAAAGGGGATATATCAGATAATAACAAGTTATATCCTCCTTTCATTAATCCAGGCATGCCAAAATATCATCCCTCATATGCGATGGATCCGTAGGTTAACCCGTTATAGCATTGGACCATGTTCGTCATGCAAAACAAAGTACAAGGAAAGGAAATGATTCAATTATAACTAAACAAACCCCTATCTCGAGATGGATCACTAGAAGACGTAAATTTGAAGTCATGCTGCCACATTTATCCTCGTTCTGCCAGTGCTCATTGATTTTTCACCGCTTGATAGAACCATTACCTCTGATCCATCGTCTCCGATGAGAGATACTTCTCCACATTCCATTAGGGAAACTCTAGAGTTCCAGTGGAATTATACATCATTATGAATTATAATTCTATACCCTGTCCCCAATTAATGGATGAAATGTGATAACACTTTAATGTGTTCCATCATTACTATATCCGTTTAAAAAAACATCACCGCACTTCATCATTTATGAAAGGAGTAATGGTTTCTCCATTGATGCATCACAACATCTCTATGTAGTGAAATGTTAAAATTAAATAAAATAAATTACTTTTAGTTAATTTTATTGTCCTCTAAAATTTCAAAAATCATCTTTTATCCTCAAACCACATTGGTAAATTGTTTTCTCTTTCTCAAGAGGACATCTTATTATGAACTCAACAGTGGTCTCATGTTTTTAATCCAGGTTACCGTTTGTGAGTTATAAAGATTCAAAAAATAAAATAATTTTATTTAAATTATTTGATGTATGGTTACGTCCCAAAAACTAACATCTCATTCCTCGGATGATGTTATGCTTCACCTATGTATAGCATGCCCTCACAAGCCCAATGGTCATCTCAGATTTACAATCTGAGTTACCATTCATGAGTTATAAGGATTTTAAAGTAAAATAACATTATTTTATTATTTTATTTATGGCCAAAAACTATTTTTCATTATTGGTTCATGCTGGCCAATGTTAGGCTCTAACCAAGTAATGAAATCCATCACGAGCTCACTGGTTGTCTCAGATTTTCAATCTAAGTCACAGTTTGTGAGTAATAAGAATTTGCAAAATAAAATAAATAAATATTATTAATTTATTTATGGTTATTCTATTTTCTTTTTTTCTCATTGGATACCCAGGATTACTAAACTTAAGTCACTCCTAGGGTAAAACCACTGCTCAGAATGCAATGGTGCCTCATATTCTTGATTCGGGCACCAATTTTAGAGTAATTATAGTTTTTCAGGAAAACTGCTCAAGCACCCTATTTAAAGCATAACATTTTCAATGAACCATTCCAAGGACACTGGGCCTTGGAATTGCACGTTGTCTTAGAACCTGGTCTTGAAATAATCCCATATAATTTCAAAAAACATAATGGTATTCCAAGACATTACATTACCCCGCCTTTGGATATTTACATCATCTTAAGCCAAAACAAGGGCTAAACAATCAAATATGGGTATTCCAACGAACTTGAGCCTGTCACTCCCAAGTCCTCTCTTATATATTTCTATTTTACCAATTAACACACACTAGAGGGATCGATCACCCACAGGGGGACCTATCATTTCAATCCTTGATATCCACTGAAAAACCTACAATATTCACCCCCTCGTCAAATCTCATGCACGTAGAGGCATCCTGAGAACTCTACTAAACTCTCCTCCTGGTTAGATAGGATGTGGGTTGACTCAGTGAGCCAGTCAACAATCACCAAGATGGTATCATGTCTCTTGAATGTATGTGGTTATCATATCATGAATTCCTTCAATATTACATCCCACATCCTTTTTGATACCCCTTTAAAAATAATTAACCACCCACAAAACCGATTCATACATGCGTTCAGCTTTTTATCTCAAAATTTAATCCCTACTTCAACCCGTTGAATCATCTATGTTGTACGCCTTGACACCCACAAACTTACCCTGATGCATCTCACCAATATAGGCATCACTACTACAACTATTTATTCTCTGAAAAGAACAATGTGATCCCCACATTTTGAATTCCAATCAGGGGTATTCCAGATAGAAAACTTAGAACATAAAGTCCCATAGTAAGTTTCAACGAGTTCTTCCTTCCTAACAAATTTAAGAGTGGACGGGTAACAACCAATGGCTGGAGATAAGATACTTCATCCCCACCCAAATAGGATAACTGTAATGAGGCCCACCACTCTATTTCCTTATCTAGAAACTACAGAATATAACTCCCTATGAGAGTATCCAATAATATTCTACCGTTACCAGGATTGTAGACTACTTCAAAGTCATAGTCCTTGAAGAACTTCAACCATCTTCATTGTTTCAAGTTCAAATCCTGAATAGAGAAGATATAATTTTGAATCTTGTGGTTAAATTAGATGGTAAATCTTCCATCCTTAAGGTAGTTTCACAACATCTTTAATGCAAGACTACTATGAAAAAATCATGATCGAGGTACTTGTCAAACATTGTCTTAACTGCTGAAATGCATATGAGAACATTTCTATCCGCATAAAAGGCTACCAATTTCAACAAATTTATCCATTTACAACCCCTTTGGAGTGGGTAATCATTCACTAAAACCACTCAGTTAGAGGTCTGGTAGTCCACAGATAACCTCAAACACTGGTTCTTAATAATCCCTTCCTCTGCAAGACCCCCACCTACACCCTCAGCTCGCGATGCTCTACTAAAGCTATATGATATAATAATGCTGATATTGGTTCCATATCCTGATGTAGAATGATGCAGAAGTCCACCCCCCTATGGGGATGTAATCTTGGAAACATTTTCTGGAAATACGTCCCTGTACTCCGCCACTACTATTGGGAACTGAGAACTCAAAACATCCAATGACATATGGGTAATGATGACCGAATAAAGCGTGATCAATTGCATCCTCCGTAGCATGATTTTATCTCATGATACTTTGGTTTCATTTTTTACTATCCAAGAAAACCCCATTCCAACATTGTGAACATACAATATCTTTTGCTAAAACATTAAATCTAATCAGGAATTGTGGATGACTAGTCCATACCCAAAATAATGTCTTAAGGCCACGACGGTTCCTTTAAGAGGTTCTAGCCAAAAATATTTCCTCAAAGATCAGATCAAATCATCAGAATAAGTGTGATTATGGTGTCTCCTCCTATAGGATTCTCCAGATGTAAGGATTAATCCAACAGTTTAACTAGAAACTCTAGGTCTTGAAGAAAGATTCTTGAAAAGAGGGAATGATTATCACCTAGGTCTATTAATATGATATCTTAGACTAGACACATACTATACCTAGAATCATTCAAGGAGACCATGGGTTATATTCCTAGATCGCATGCATCTACTCTATTACCCTATCTTTCATATCACTATTTCAAGTATGGACCAAATTTTGTTGGTTGTTTTAACATTTCGAGATGTATTCCACCTCCAGATTCTCTCCCTACTCCTCTACCACGTCTGTTCACATACATATTTATCTATCCCGGTCACTATCGCAACCCCAGTGGCCCATCCACCATTTCACTATCTACACGATGGGATAGAAAAACTCTAGCAAGATGTCCCCTACCATATTTTGAGAAGCATTAACTTTTTCTAGGTCAAATGGACACACCCTATGAGCAATGAGCTATAGATCCCCAATCGTGGGACCTATTCTCAGAACATCTCACACGTCCATGTCTCTAAGACTGATATTGGCTTCTTTCATTCTAACTTCTGACATCTACTTGTGGTATTTGCTCAAAAAGGACATTCTACCAAACGGGTTCTCTCTATCACCCTATCATAAGTAAGAATGCACAAAAGAATATTTCTGGTTTAGATGTCCCTAAAAAAACAACGATCAGAGGTTGGAGCCCTGAATACATGGTCGTATTATATTCATCATGTAACTAGAAAGGTTAGTATGCCTCGGTGACTACTCATCTACTGTCATGTCATCCTACCAATGTTTTTGAAGCTCTTGGGAATGCATATCCATTTGATTTTATGGAGAGAGAACCATTCATTGGGAATGGTTCTCATGCTCTATCAACAGAAGATTCACCTAATCATAAGATCGTGTAATCTGAACTCTACCATTATACTGATGAGAGACGTAGAAGGCTCACTGCTTGGACCACCATAATATCTAATGGTTTCTAGACTAGTCGGAAACCTTGGTCGCCATGTCAAGAAAATCATTATCAACCTATGAGTCAGGACTTTCTCGAATCTTGAGGGGTCTATGTCGCTGTAACTCAGGAAGTGCGCTCAACCCATGAATCTCATCTGCTGGTACAATGAGTGTCATGTGCTACTTAATAGGTGGACTTATTTCTAGTACACCGCCCGATGACAATATCGTTAGTACAAACCCCTGTACCCATCTCATCACCCTATAGATCATCATTGTGATCATGCAGTGGAATCCTATCTAGCTGTCTATAGAGAAGCATCTTGAAAAAAAGAGGTACCAAGATAGATAGAATATACCTTCTGAGACGACTCAATAAGGACATGGAAAATTCAACCCATTCTTATAAAATTAATGTACCATTTTTTCATGCAACTAGGGTTTTCATTTAGCGATTCAAGACCCAAAATTTAGGGTCTTACTGTTTGGATATGTTGGACACCACCACAACACTGCATTCCCTGACCTGAAATCCAAACTCGAATCACATAAGACAATTTCCCCAAACAAAACTCATAAAATCTATGTTCTTAAGGTAGAACCGACCTCCTTTGATACCACTCTATCATGACCCATCCCCCATAGCCTATACTGTGACTATACTTATCCCACCATTCATAGGTCAGTGGATGGTGGCTAGCACGGAGTAGGAATATCCCAAAAAGGGAAGGAATTTCCTTTAAACCTGTACACACACTCAATTCTCAAACTATGGAATGTAAACACAAAGGAAATCACAACGGTCACTGAGACAACTAGAGAGAGTACAATACATACTAAAAGTAAAAATAGGTCATACGAAAAGAAAAAAACTAAAAAGGAATATAAAATTATAACGGTCCATTTTCTCAAGATCCTACCTAAAGGGAAGCTGAAAGGTAACTACCTATAGCCATAGAAGTACACCCGTCTGTACCATCTCACTGAGAACCACTTGGCCCCGGTCCACCAAGGTCTTCTTTGAAGAATCAATTATATTATTGAGACATTAAACATATAGGTGAAGCCCGTGAATGGGGGAGTAGAAAAATACATAGTGGGGACCCCAAACCACAATGGGAAGATCACAAAGTAAGACCACAAAAGAATTCCACAAAGAAAAACCACTAAGCAAGAAGACAAAGAAAATATAGATCAAACAAGTTATAACTAGATGTATAGAATGTAATATTATCAATAATAAAGATAAATAATCTTTTACATTTGAGGGACTCATCCCAGATTAGTCATTGAGGTATTCTTGGCTACATGACCACTGAGGACCACTCAGCTTCTAGACCATTGAGGTCCGCAGGGCTACAGGGCCACTGAGACCCGCTCTACTACTCGAACACTAAGGTTTGTTCAAATATTTGACCACTATACCCCCTATACTACTAGACTACTGAGGTCTGATGAACCACTAGACCACTGAGGTTCTATTGGCTACTGGGCCAATGAGGTCCGCTTAGCTACTAAACCACTAAGGACCACTCATCTACTTGAACACTGAGTTCTAATCAGGTACTAGACAGATGAGGTATCCTCGGATACAGGATGACTATGGTCTCCTCTGCTACTGGACCACCAAGGTCCCACTCATCATATCCTTCATGTCACCTCCATATGTAAGATTCCATTCGTACAATGCATTGGATTCCAAGTGAATCTACTCCCCAAGCCATTGGTCATATCACTAGTAACATGAAAACTAACTTAGAGTATACCAAAAAGAAAATCACATCACAAGGGGCACAACGCTGAAGACACCATGTCAATCGGATACCCAGTCTAAAGTATATTGGTGTTTTAGTAACTAGGGGCTGGTGGTGTCCGGGAATTGTCTAACCTAGTCGGTGGGAGAGTACCTTCCCGGCCTAGTAGTCCTATATGACCCAACTAGGTTTGGAAAACCCGGTTTATCCTGGAATAGTGTCAAGGACCATTGGGCCTTACTGGACCCATCTCAGTTTGGCTGTGGGTCCAACACATGGGGTCGGCCAATGAACCTGCTATGATCTTGTCCTGTCTGACTTAGTTAGACCGGTTCTGACAAGCTAGGCCGCCCAGTGACCCGGTTTCCCATCCATCTTGGATGCCCGTTGGCTTCCATTTAGCACAGCCAAGCGGTCGGCTGACGCTGACCTCTCCCTTGGTATGCAGTCCAGCGGGGACCACGTGCTAGTGCATGTCACGGGCTACTCCAACGGATGTGACAACTGACCGATGCTGCGGTCATGCACTGTCGTAGCCCGGTGTCCATGACCTCCTTGCCTGATGCAGTTCCCTATTGGCACCACAGTTCTGCCTCATCACGACCCACTAGTCACAACCTCCTCCACTACAACATGATAGTGTTGTGCTCTATCTCCCATACACGACCACCACCGCGTGCCTCCGCCGGATGTTGCAGGTTCCGAAGAGCTAGATATTTCATCTTTGGGCCACCAGACATGCTCCGATGGTTCTTGGATCCAATTAATCCGCTATGATCCTCGGGTCTCTTCCTTCACTCCCATGTATCCCAAGTAATCTTACCATTGATACGGGGGTCCAGACACATTCAGAATCTCCCAGAAATAATCTAATATGACCATGAGGGTCTATCGGAGAGGAACACATGGGGGAGATGATATCACAAGAAACAACAAAAGTGATGAAATTCAGTCTTGTTTGTTTTCCATTCATTTTTCGTGCTACAAAATGGGAGATATCAAATGATCAGAAGTTATATCCCCATGCTTTAATCCCCGCAAGTCAAAATCCCAACCCACAATTACGATTGATCTGTGGGTGATCCTCTTCGTGGTTTGGCCCACGTTCATTACGAAATACAAAGATCAGGGAAAGGAAAGGATTCACAAAGATTTAAAAAAATCCCCTAACTCATGTAGGATCGCAAGTAGACATATATTTAATGTTGCATCGCCGCATATATCCTTGTTTCGCCAGTTCATATTGATTCAACACCGCTTGATCGAGCCCTGACCTCCGATCCATCGTCCCCAGTGAGTGAGACTACTCCCCATTTCCTTAGAGGAATTGTAGAGTTACAGATTAATTCTCCATCATTAAGAATTGTAACGCTAAAGGGTGTACTTCATTAATGTAGGATACACATTAATGTGTTAACACATTTCAACATTACATTTTTGGATTTGAAACAGCATTGCTATGCTCCTTTATTTATGAAAGGAGGACGGGTTACTCCATTACTGCATCCCAATGTCTCCATGCTGTGAAACATTAAATGGAAATAAAATAAACTTATTTTAACTTATTTTATTCAACATTAAAAGTCCAAATATTAACTTTTACTCTCAACATGTGTCAGTCGATGTTATGTATATATTAAGGAGCAGAAATAATTACAAACTCAAAACTGGTCTCATATTTTAATGTGACTTACCCTTTGTGGGTTATGAGGATTAAAAAAGTAATAAAAAATTATTTAAATTATTTTATTTACGATTAGGTCCCAAAAACCAACTTTCAATGTTGTCTCTCGTTGGACGATGTTAGCCTATTCCTAAGGAAATCATGCCCTCATGTGCTCAATGAATGTCACAGATTTTCAATCTGAGTCACCATTCAAGAGTTATAGGGAATTGAAATAAAATAAATATATTTAATTATTCTATATACGTCCAAAAACCACATTCCAATGTTGTCCCGTACTGACCAATTTTCAGTTGTACCATAGCATTAAAATCCCTCACAAGCCCAATAGTGGTCTCATATTTTCAATCTAAGTAACTGTTTGTCAGTTATAAGGATTTGAAAATTAAATAATTTTATTGAATTATTTTATTTACGGTCATTCAATTTTTGGGTTTTATAACTAGAGACATGTATTGAATGAACATAAGTCGTGCCAAGGGTAAACCCACTACTTTGAACGCAATAGTGCCCAATGATTTCTGATCTGGGAACCTATTGGAAATTTATTCCACTTTTTTCAAGAAAACCTTTGTCACACACTATTTAAAACAAAAAAAAATTGATAGTCCATTCCAGGTACACCGGGCCTTATAATTTCATGTCGTATCAGCGCCTAGGCTAAGAATAATCCCATATAATTAAAAAAATCATGTAATTCTATGAAATTACTTAAATCCTTAGAGATATAAATCTATGATCATATGTGAGAATATTATAGTCACAAGGGTAGATAAACATAATACTAAATTTCCACAATCATTCAAAATTAGTTAAATATCATTAATCATATATCATGGAATATGTATTTTTTATAATGTCCTATAATTCATAATTGTATGGAATTATCAATAATAAATCATGAGCCATGAGAACATATCACAAGAACAAGACATATGTTTTTTTCAAACATATAGGTATAGAAAATCATTAATATTTTCTAATATTACTATCGTGAATGTCACAATGGATTGGGTTCACTGCCAATGCTATTATTTCCTTAAACAAGGTTCACAACTAAGAATATCATAGTAGAAATACTACCTTACTAAATTTGGGTTTACTCCCCAGTCCGGTCCTTTTTATCTCATGATATATCCATATTTACTTAATTTGTTATAGGTGTATATAATTATATGCTCACCCATAATGTAATGAAAACCATACATGTGTATGGAATAAGATCACAAAACAATATCAATTCATTGTGTCAAACCCATATAAAGGAAACAAGTTTCATTTCATCATTTCATTATAGAATAACCCATCGAAAATAAGTTAGTTCCAAAATTATTTCATCATTACATAATTAACCCTTGTATGGAAACATGTTTCATTGAATAATCCTAAAATCATCCTCATGAAATACCATCAGAGAAATAATGTTGATGGTATAATAAGATCATATCCACTGGTAATCATAACAACCCTTAAAGGATATGGAAATAGATGAAAAATTCCATTAAAATAATATTAAACACTTTCTTTGAAAACATGAATGATTTCATTTTCATGTGATAAAATGTTTTCTAAAAATTATTAGAATATTGTGAGAATTTTTTTATTGGAAAATTACAATGGAAACTTGTACTAGAAGACTAAAATAAAAGAGTGGTCAAGATAGTTGGTAAATCTATTGGTTTAATATATGTTAAATGATAACATTACATTAAAAATTTTCCAAAAATTATAAAACATATTGTTCAGAAATAATTTCATTAAAATGATAATTTTTTTTAATTTCAGATAATTTAAAAGGCAATGAAAATGAATTATATAAAATATTTCATGTGTAGGTAATAACATCCACGAAGCAATTTTGAAGAGAATGTAAATGGAATAAATGATCAACAACCAAAGAGGAAATAAGGTAAACATTAATTATTATTTTTATAATTATTTATTTATACCAAAGGGGGAAATGGTAGTAATATATAAAAATTATTAAAATATCTAGAGGATAATAATTTAGGTGGGGTTTAATGTGTAATGTCTATATAATTTCCCTCAATAAAAAAAATATTAAAGACAACCCCAAAAAGAGATGATATTGTTACCTTACCCCAAGTCCCATATTGCATTATATGCATTAAAATATCCTGTATAATAAATATAGATTTATAATAAATATTTTTTATAACTATATTCATTCATAAAATATTTTGTATCATTCCATTATAATTTACAATTATCCTTTAATTAATAATTTCACTATTAAAATGTACATTCGGATGAAACTGGTCTGTTTTCCATGCATGTTTAAGTTCAATGGTTCTGATATGTGCACCTTGATCATGGTTTCATCATATATAGAATCATAATAATAAAATTATTTTCATATTTTTTTGATAATACATGTTTTTATAATTATTCAAATTAATCAACGAAGAAAAATGAATCACAACCCTACATAGAGGTGTTAGTCCAGACGTACACGTGACTTGAAATTTTATTTTCCAATAGATGATATATTTAGAAGGTAGATATGAAAATATAATTATAGAAGAATAATTTGTTCAATAATATCATATATAAATGTTAAATTGAACATATTAACTATCTATAAATTATGGTTATGGAAAATGATTAATATCGCTAAATGGAGGCGGTGGTCTATACAAACATATTTGAAATACTTTAATTTATTATTTTATAGAGAGTAGGTGGAAAAAAAAATCTCCATAAAAATACTAATGATTCAGTATATTAAATATAATTTACTTATTTTAGAATATATTACAATATTTATAGGATGTAGAAAAAGAAATAAAATTGGAATCATCTTGTTTAGAGTTACACCCGTTCATTGAGAAACCCAATTTGGCTTACACCATAAACATTGAAAGGACAAAATTATGATAAAAAATACCTCTATTATATTGGATTGAATATTAGGATAATATGTTGGTAGTTATTGGCTGGGATAATAGGCTATTGAAGTGTGTGGAAGAGAGGATATGTGGTGTCCTTTTATTAGGGAGGGAGAGGGAACACTTGGAATTATTGAAATGATTAAAATATATTAATGACTTATTAAATACATATTCATTTAAATGAAAAATATTTTTATGTTAGAATAATATAGGGTCAAAATTTCTACAAAATAATATTAATTAGATAAGATTATATGGATATTATATGCTTATCTTCTAGATTAAACCCCAGAGAAAACATTTTTAATATTAACTATGGTAATATATATTTATAGTTTAAATTATTTATTATGATTCTTAAAAATCCACCAAAAATTATTCCACATGTGTTGTACATATAATCATTTCATGTGTAATACATTTTTATATAATCAGTGTAATTGAAACATAACAAAGTGGTGAGGATTAATGGATAGTAAGAGAAGCAAATAATTTATGTTTCAAAAAACATAACCACAAATTACAAAATACTCAAGGAAAATATAATCTCAATAATTACATATTCATCCAAAAAATAGTATTTTATAACCATGTAATAAAATGAAAACATGGATATCAATAATACTAATCTCATACTAATGAAATTTATAATTCAATAGTGTAATAAACATTTCGTAATGGAATTTTTTCATGAAAGAATAATATTATGGAGAAATGTATACACCAAACCCCACGACATTCATATCATGATATCTATAGATATATATATAGGATATATAATTTCGAGACCCACCAGTCACTTATTTAATCCCAACACATTCAAAATAATAATCAATAATACATTTCATATCATTACTTAAAAACCTCTAGTTAAATAAAAAAACATGGATATTTATATAATAGAATATAAGAAATGTGAATTCATAATCAACATACTTTATATTTCAAGAATCATAAAGAATATCAATAAACCACCAAGTAATTATTTGTATTTATTTCTTGGTTAACAACCTATAATATGAATTTTGTATAATGAAAAGTTGAAAATATTTATGGTAATGAATATACTGTGATGTAAATATTGGATTAACCTGATCACAATAAATATAGATAAATAATGTGGATGTGTTAAAAAGGAAATATACTTAGTGAAATAAAGGAATATGAGAAGTTTTTTAATATAAATGAAAACTATCTTCAATTAATAATTATTCAAATGATATCATAAAAGAATGAATAAGTAATTCCATTGCTTTCATCACTGATTTAAATCCACCAAATTATAAGTATATATTATATCATATATCATGAAAAAAAAATTAAATGATAGAAAATCCATTTCAATCTGAAAATAAATGTGGATGTTAGAACAAAAAATATATTTTTGTTTTATAAAAATAACATTAAATAAAAACATACATGTCACATTAAAAACTAACATTTGAAAAGGTAATTTGAATGATTTTGAAAAAGTTTACTTTTTGATTGAATCTCCAATAATGGATACCTGATATGATATAATGTTAACCTAATAAAATATAGAGCCAAAGATAACAAATTTGATAATTAAATGAAATGATCCCTTTTTATTACTATGAAAATATTTTGCTTAAAACCCCACCCAGTAAAAAGAGCAATAATTTTTTTTTTAAAATTAAATTTTTTAAATTGGAATATTAAATACTATATAATAAAATTTTTGTGTGGATGAAACCAATAATTGAATATAAAATTTCATGATAAAGTAATATAACTAAATTAATGGATACTGGAGAGGTCAATATCCATTATTAGAAACTTACTCCTTAAAGTAAAAAATATTTAAAAATATGGTTTTTATCAGTCAGTAATGTAAATTAATTTAATAAAAAATAGTAAAAAAGGGTATAATGTACTCCAAAAATGTGAAATAACTATAAGATAAATTATCACAAGTCAAAGAATGTAAATCATGTTACTAAAAGCTTTACAGGTGTTTAAACAACTGATTTAAAATACATTTAATGAAATGAGAAAATTTGAAATATTAATTCCCATGAATAAAAAAATTATGCTAAAGATATATCCATGATTATGGAATACACGGTTCAAAAGAAAACTTTGTGTATACATAATCATGTCCCAAGTAATTAATTTTTGAGATAAAGAACACTTGCAAATTGAGAAACATTTTAATTCAAAACCCATGAATGTTAAGGATTGTAATTTAATTCAAATAACATGATTAAAATATAATTCATGATATTATATATAGAATTTGTATTATATATACCACATTAATTAAATTATTTTCACAATAAAAAATGTATCACAAAGAGATGAAATTGAGATAAAAAGTTTTACCTCAATTAAAATTCATTCCTCATATTCACCAAATATCCTGGATAATTTAATTATGTTAATTAAAAAAATAACCAATAACCTTATTTAAAACAATATCCATTTATACTATCCATTTCTAATAAATATATTCATATATATATAATTCATTTTTCTACCAATTTTCATCATCAGCTTTATGTAATCTTTATTGCTTTGATCTTGTTTAAAAAATTAGTGTTTGTGTAAATTATATTCCAAAATTAAATCATTATTAAGTCATATAATGTAATTAATGAGATGTTAAATTATATTTCATAAATTTATAATATCATTTCATGGTAGTTTTGGTTATCATCCATGAGGATAAAATTGGTGATGCACATATTTCAACGATCCTTAATGAACTATGGGAAATTTAAAACATAATGAGTTTAATATTGAAATAAAATTAATAGAACAAAAAAATATTATTTACATATCTATATCATATTATATCATTAAATAATTTATTTTCTTAATCAGTGAAATAAATTAATATTATAGTTAACAATAGGTTTTGAAAGCGATCCAAACAAGAACCTATCATGATTAATAAATGATTATTTGGTATTTTATTTTTAACACCATTATAACAAAAAAATATTATCTATTATTTATTGGAATGATATATTATAATATTAAATAATATTAAATAAGAGATAATTTATATTGATTCATTTGTTATTAAGAAGATGTTATTTTATTCTTAGTATATCTCTTTTAAATAATTGAATTAACAATGAACTATTATTTATCATATGAATAATTAGTTTTCTAATTTTTAATAACAAAAACGTAGTGATATCATATAAATCATCTTTATCTATTAAAACCATTCACATGAATCTCCATGTAATGTGGAAATGAAAATAAAAATGGAAATCAATCTATCCATGGATGTTGTAGTCCAATGTATGCATAATTGATGATTTATTCGTACATAGAACAGAAGGAATGTATAATATGTTCTAACACTTCAAAATATAAAATAGTTTATAAATATAATACATAATTATATAATAAAACATTATTACCAACCATGTGTGGTGGTTAAGGAAAACAATACATATTATTTTGTGTAGAAGGTAGTCCGCACACAGACACATGAATTCCAGTTACAAATTTCAGAATGGAAAAAGGGATAACATGTTTAATAATTGATCTAATAGAAAAATAAAATTATTTATAAAAAAATAATTAATTAATTACTTTGTAATATGAAAATTATAACTAGAAAATAAAAATTGAAATGAAATAAGTAATGTAATAATGATTATTCACATTATGAAATATGAGATTTCCATGAAATATTTCATTGAAATGGATATAATATAAAAATATCATGAAAACAGAAGCCCAAAATAAAGAAATGTGATTCTATGAGAAGTAAAATTTTTAGGTTTTTAGGAGTAATCCTAATTTTTAGAGGGGTGTTGAAGGGGTAGGGAGAGGATCCTTTTATAAGTTTTGAGAAATGATTTTTTTTTAAAATTTCAACCTAATATAATGGAGCACATGTAAAACATATCAAATGGATAAATAAAAATACATTAATTGAGTTAATGATGATACAAGGTCTAAAATAACTTAACCAGTTATTTAAAACATTTTTTTAACATTTTTCAGTATCATTACACCTTGAATTAATAATATTTCTATTTAAGATTTTACTAAGGTAACTAGTTTTTACCTAAGGTCACTTAATCTTTTGCCTAAAAATAACTTTTTTATTACTAAATAATTGTGAAGTAACCATTCCAAATAATAATTATATTTTTCAGTACAATTTATAAACGTGATAAAAATTAAATTAAAAATACTAAATGTTTGTGTATTAAAAACATTTTTCTGAAAAATAAAACTTATGTTATAAAATGTTAAATGTGGTTACAAAAATACAAATAATTACATTTTAAAAATATAAATTCACTTAAAAAATAAATATTTGTCTATATTATAAAGATTAATTAATTTATAATTCATAGTCATATACTTATAATGAAATAAAATTAATGTTAATTTTAAAAATTCTATTTTTTACTGTTAAACTAAAAGTCACTCATTTTAAATAAAAGGATTATATATAATGGAAATATAATTTTACCAAAAAATATATATTCTAGTATTAACCATTCCCATTCATATATAATATTATTTAATAATTATATTATTATAAAAAGACCATTAATATCAAATATAATTTATTATCAAAAATCAATATTAAATTGAAATACAAATTCATATCAAATAAAAAGAAAAAATTTCGAGAAATTCATTTCAAAATAAAAAATGATCATATCAGTAATTTTAGATAATCTAATTGAATTTTATTGATATTGAAATTTTTCTTTAAATCCTTTACAAATATTTCATAAATTTGTCTCTCATATTCATTCTTACTAGTTAAAAAGATAGTTTTCAGGAGTCTAAACATATCACTATTTCTTTTTAGTTCACTATTCATGTGGATAATGGTATAAAACACATAATATTATTTAAATGTAAAAATATATTAAATTATTATGTTGTTCCAATCCTCAATCACAGTTTTTAAGATTATAGGTTTACTGAACAAGGAAATTCAATGGAATAGGTGACAAACCACTATTTGATTGATTAATGTACAAATATTTTACTATATTTTAGTGACATAGAATGTTTATAGAGTTAATTGGGCCATTAAATAGTACTATTATAAACTAATTTAATATGTAAGTTACATAGAATTAATCACCATGAACTTGGAGAAAATTAATTTTTATTTTAAATGAATATTTTTACATATTGATTATTCGATTCCAAAAATGCGTAATACTAAAAATAAAAGTATATAATCAAAAAATTAGAATTATTTTATTTGTATTGATCTATTTTTTAGATAACTAGAAATAATATTTCTCAAGTATTAAATAAATGTTATTTTGTCTAAGTATATTTAGTTATTAAATTTACCTATTAATTGTGTAATTATTTTTTTTATTATTATTGAGATATATTGTAATAGAAGTGTGTCAAATATTTGGAGAGGTTGTATTGTGTAAATGGTGAGTAAATGGGGGGGGGGTAAATAAATACAGAATTAATTTCTCTAAACTATTTTAGTCAATTATGAATATTAATTCATGTAACAAAATTTTATTCGTATGTGAACATTTTATTAATCACAATTTTAAGGTGAATAAGTGAAATGTTGCATTATTTGGGTTTTATTATTTAAACTATAATATTATAATGATAATGAGAGATATAAAATTCTTACTAACCATGGGAAAAACTAATGAAGGAATTAATTTTAAAGTGGTAAAAAAATTTGAACCTTAATTCAGCCACTAATCAAGGTATCTTATCCAATGAGTGTGTAACATAACTAATTAAATATAACCCTATTAGAAGAAGACACCCATAACTCCTTAAAATGATTTTTATTAAAATATTAATGAAACAAGACATTATAATGACTTTAAAAAACCAATGAACCACTATTTTTGGATTATAAATTTATGTAAAAAACTAATAACATTTTAATTTAAATTTATATTTTAATTTAATTAATTTATTATGAAACTATAAAATTTTAAAAAAATTTAAAAGAAACATGATTTGATGGATTGTTAGGTAGTCCATAAAAACAGAAAATGCATCATAATATTTTTAGAGGTAGTACATTCACATGATTAGAAAAAAGGTTTTCCAAACTATTCACGACAAAATTGAATACATTGAATAATTTTAAAAAAACATTTTTCATATCAATACATCTTGATAAATTGCATTATTATCTATTAAATTTTTATTATATTATTTTTATGTGTATAAAAAAATTTTGTATTTAATTGATAGTTTTTATATTTTTTTAAATATATTTTCTCATTAAATATATGTACTATTAAGTGTCAATAATGTTTTTTTATTAATATAACTATATGAATATTTTTATTATAATTATATTATAATGGGGTAAAAACCTCAATGTTAATGCATGGATAATTTAAATGTTTAATAATAAGTTAAAATTATATAGTTTAGAGAATTTTATATTCTTATTTTGTTGTTATGATGAAAATAATTATAATATATTATAAACACATGTCATGTAAAATAGGGCAAACACTACACTCTTCCACCTATTCACAGAATCCCACAATGGAAGGGAAGTCTCCCTTTCTCATCCCACTTTATCTCATATGTATCCCCCAACCCTTATTATATGGAAGGATCTAATGTAGTTATTCTTATTTTTATAGTATTTCACTTATTCATATTCCCTAAAAAATCATCCCTTTATGTTATTTACATTTATAGGGTTCACAGAACTTTAGGTTTTCACCATCTTAATGTGAAATAGTCACAATCCATTGGTATTTAGTTCTCAGATCATATTGTAACCCTTTTTATGTCATCCATACCTTTTTGAGGGTTCCACTTTTAATCCACAACTCATCATTACGTTTTTATACATTCAAGGGTTCTTAATTTTGGATAATTATTTTATTTCTGATATTATAATTTATTATTTATGTCCCTTTAGGTATATATGGATGACCTTTTGTGAGTAACACATATTTAAATTACTCAATTGAATATTGAGAAAAATTTCTCTATTTATTTCCATCCCTTTTATGATCTAGCATTTTTTTACATATTTTTAATAATTTTTTAATGATGATATATATAAAATTCCTATAAAAAATTTGTAATTAATATATGATTTGGGTTATTTTTTGAAACTTTGTTTTATAAAAGGAATATTATTGAATTCATAAATTCTAATTCAATAAAATAATTCATGTACAATGCTTGTATTGATGACTAGAATAACTTTTAAATGAATTAAATGAATTTCCATTCACGGTATATTTGGTTATTATTGATAATGAATAATAGAAATTAGTTTATGAAATAATTCATGAGTTAAATTGGTTTTGAAATTGATTAAAGTGTTTTATTATGTGTTTCATGATTATACTAATAATCACTCTGTGATTATAAAATGAAATAATATGGTTTTTTTGTCATATATGATTGTTATTATGATACAATGGTTTATTTAATGATGTTTTGAAATAATTACTTCCATGAATTTATTATTTCATCATGGATTTCCTTGGTTACTTATGTGGGAGCAAATGACAAGTATCTAGGATATATTATGTGAATTTCAAGGGGACATAACACTCTATTTAAAATCCACTCATATGAATGTGATGCTCATATATAAATATATAGTTTATTAAAACATACTACCTTAAATATGAAACCACATGGATGTAGCATCCAATATTTTTAATAAAATATTATCCCAAATAACTAGCTTAACAAAAAACCCTATAATTTGAGAGAATTGGGGTATAAAATTAAAATATTATTATTTAAATGTTAATGATATAATATAACCGTTTAATTTTATGGTATGAATAATTTTAACCACATCATATATATATATATAAACATTCTAATAAAAATTTATTTAAAAATAAATTGTAAAAAATGATTATTTTATTAGTAATGTTTTTTTAGTTTTCCCAAATAAGTTATCTTCGAAAAACTGTTTTTAGGAAAAATAATATAATCTATCTGTGGAATTATTATGTATTTTATTTGATAAAAGTTACATTTTTTGAAATAAAAATAAAAAAATCATCTTATGTAAATTTGTTGATATTTTCATGAAATGTTTGATTTTCAATTATAAGTGAAAAATAATGATTTTTATTGAAATTTTTATTTTATTTTAATGTATTTACAATGTTAAATTCTATTATGAATTTTCATTATATTTTAATTATTTAGTTTTGAATAAACATAATCCAATTAAATTATTTGTACTGAATTTTATACCAAAATTTTGTATAAAATAATTTTAATACTAAACTGAATTTTCTGAAATTATATTATATGCTGCATTTTGTGTTTTAATCTTAATTTAATTTTCATGACATCATGAAATTGAATATTGAAAAACTTTATTCAATATTTGGTGTCAGGGGGTCCAAATTTGGTAAATAAATCCCTTTTATTTTTTTATTACTAATAATAAACATAATAAATAATTACAACCACATCAAGGGTCAAATAAAAAATTAAGGTAAATTATAATTTTATAATAAAAAAACATGACCATTAAACTTGAATTTATCATATTAGATTAGAGATGTTTGGATATTTCCATCCAGGTTTGGGAAATATGGATACATGGTTCTATATTTCTTTAATATTGACCACAACATTTTTTTATATAAGGAATATTCAAAAATTTCATTCTCCTTGTTTATTTATCTCTATTTATTAACATAGTGATAATAATAGAATATATAAAAGTGTAATATTCAACATAATGTTTATTCAATTAATAGAAAAATAATACAAGTGAATCTAAAAATATTCAATGTTATATAATTTGAAAAAATTATTATATTCCGTGATTTTTTTGAAAAATATAAAATTTTAGGGATGTTTGAAATTATTATATTAAAACTCTATTTATATCATGTTTTTAATGTAAAATTTAATGAATACCTCCAAAATTGATCTTAATGGAATTTTATAATAATTAATATTTTATTTAATGATTTAAAATTTAGTAAAATTTTATCTTCATGAAAATAATTGTGTTATGGTTTAAAATATAAAAAATGCTCCATTTATGTTCCAATATTCGTTTTATAGTAACTATAAAAACCCCAAAAGAGCGAATAACATTCATATTGAAATAATTGTCACATTGTTAAAATGGTGTTGAAAGGAAATACATAAGGGTAAAAACATAGAATATATTTTTCCAAATTTCATTTAATGATATTATTTAGACCCATTCTTATACTATATTATAAATATATAATTTTCGATCCTTTATTCCAAGAGATATAATCAATATTTAATTAATAATTAATTTTTTTAAGAGTTCTCCCCCTCTTTTATAAAAGGGTACACCGTGACATAATTTTTTCAAACTTAAAAGACTTTTATTTTTTCCCATAACAACCCAAATAACTTCTAAAAATCACTAAATAAATTAAATATGTATTAGCTTTGTCATGATACCAACCATATAGAGCATAAGGTTTAATTAAATAGAGGATTTACAAAGAAGAGGTATAGATTTCAACTGATTTTTTAGTTTTACTAATTCATGTTATTCCATTAAATATTATACAAAATGATGGAATAATAACATTAGTAACTTCCATATATGATATATTCTTATTGTATGGTTATAAACTATATCAGTATATTATTTCATCAAATGTTAAATTGAACCATCATCCATTGGTACGACGGACTACCACCTTGTGAACAAATGAAATTAATTTTCCATACGCACCCCTCACATATGGTTATAATGATAGAATAAATGTTTATATATTATATTAATAAAATATTTATAATTATTAAAATATTATGTTTTGTATATGTTCTTAATATTCTATTTATTGAAAAAAGATAACACCATTCATGTGTATGTGTGAATTGCCATCTCTACAAAATGACACAATTTGTTTTTCATAACCATATCAAACATATGCAATATATAAGTTTATTTAATGAACATAATTGATATTTATGATATAATAACAACTGTGTATTGATTAAATAAAACATTCCTTATTTAAATCAAGATCATTGATAAATTGAAATGTTACTCATACGTACATATGGCCTACCGTTTCTATGATTGTAACATTTTTACCTTTTCATTACCATATTTTGTGTTTGGATCAAAAATTTATATTGACATATAGAAAAACATTATTTCATTATAATAATTATTTAGATGATATAATAATGTCCACATTGACCCTAGTCATCCTATGAAAGTCATTTTGGAAATATTTGATAAATATCATCAAATAAACTGATGTGAACATAATTGATTATGTAATTGTATAAAACAAGGTATTAAGTAAAATACATGTTGTAATAATATTGAAAAAGGTTCTTAAAATTTTTAATAATTAACATAATTTAATTATTTATGATAATATGTAACACAAATTATGATTCTAGGTAATGGTTAGTGACACTTTAATTAAAGAACCTCATATTCAATGTTTTAAAGATTTATTTTATATGTATTTCTATTCCATTAAAATATTAATAAAACTTTTTAATTAATATATTTTATGGATATAAATGAATTATAATGGATATTTTATGACAATTTGGATAGTATTTCAATGGTATTCAAAGTGATTGTATTTTAATATTTTATACGAAATGATTTTACTTTTTTACAAGAGAAAAAAATGTTGGATTTTAATATATAAGGAATCAAATATTTGTCCATTGTTATAATAATTTTATAAAATGGTTTCAATTTTATGGGTATTTTTACATATGATTTGTTATTCTTATGGGTGTAAGGGATCTTTGTAAACCAACCATTTTCTTAAGGTTATGAAATTTCACTCTCAAACCAGGTTTCTCTCTCGGATTGATGTTATTAAATGATTCTAAATTATTTATACATGTATCTTACATATATACCTATCTTTTTATCCCTTATATTTATGGTGTAATACATAAATTAATTTCATTTACAAAATTCTATATTTAAAAATATCCATTATAATGATATGATAAAAGTTTATGAAACCCATTTATTTCTATTGTTACAAATTTTTGTTATTCCTAATGAATAATTTAATTTTGTGGAATAAATAATTAGAAACATATTAAGATGTGTACACCCAGATAACGCTCCAATAAATTTGTTTATGTTTTGGTCTCATGAGATTTTGTTTATAGGATTAGGGATTAAACATAATCCATAATGGGACTCTATCCACCACACGATGTTGTCTTTGATGTTATGGTTTAATTATGCCAATTTATTGTTTTATGTTGCTTCAATATTTCCGATGATTAAATGAACATTTGACATCATGATATTTATGTTATTCTCCCATGTTATTGCTCATGGTAATTTTTTAAAGGAAAGTATTTTGTAAATGATAAGGGTGAAATGTATAATATTTATTGATAATATTTTCATTATTTATTTCACTATTATAAATTAACCTTCATGAGTTATACCTTTTTTATTAATATTTATTATGAAATGATTACTAATTTTTTTGGAAATTTTTTTATTTCATGTTTAATAAAATGCTTATTTTTATTCCAATATTTAATTTTTTAAAAGAAAAATCTTTTATAATTATTTATAAACTAACTTGTTTCTTTATTTATATGGATCTTATAAATGTTTATGTTATCATCCAACACTTAAAAATTACTTTTATAGGGTTTTAAGAAAAATTTAGAACACTTATGAGTTCATGATTTAAATTTTCTATATCTTCCATGAAAATAATACATTTTATATCATTTAATAATTGTTTTATAGGAAAGATGTACACTAAGTAGAATTTTCCACACAGTGTTGTAATATTTATTTATGTATGTATGATGACCGAATTATCTATAATTCTAACCATACATGTATTCAAATGTAATGAGATGTATTATGGACTTAAAACTCAATATTATATAATTTTTTAGGGTTTGTATCTGTAGTTGATATTATTAGAAAGTATTAGATAACTTTAGTGAATAAGAATAACATCATTCGTAAAAACCCTAGTGACATGACTTTGTATAGGATGGAATCAAAAAATTTTTGTATGATATATATAATTTCATATTCCATGGAAAAATATCATTTTAGACACTAATAGTGGATTCTATTTTGGAATAGAAGAATCTTTGGGTAAAAACCCCAAAAGAGTTGTTCATGTATATCTCATCTATAATTATAATTCAGGGTGAGTGATCCCTTATTAAATACCTAGTTTTACATGGTAGAGGTATATTATGTGTTTAAGTCACATTTTATTAATGAAAAATCATGTAGTATTTAAATAAACAATGATTATGGATGAAATATATTATATCTATGGGGCCAATGATTAAATAAAAGGATGCATGATTTAGATATACTGTAAGTGATTTTTCATAATTATGAGTATTGTTTCTCATGTCATGATTGTTTCTTCACATAAATGGATGGTGCCGAGTTGAATGATGTTATTTATAAATGTGGCTGAAACTATGGTGATTATGAGAAACCGAATGAGATGATTGAAAAATTTTACAATATTAAGATAATTATTAGTTAATTATCATATTATATTATTAACAACATAATCATTAACCATATCTGAAACTCACCAAAAAAATATAGATTTCTCTAGGATCTAAGGTGGTGGAGACTATGGATGAAAGAAGGATCAACATTTTTCATTTCATAATTATGGAAAGATACACCCATGAGAATATTTCAAGGGAACATAAAAATGTTTTATATGGAAAAAACAAGGGCATATAGAAATTAATTACCATGGAAAAATTAGAGTTCAATAGAGATAAATAAATATCATAATATAGATCCATTTATAGTTAGTTTGATAAATTTTGTGGACTTGGGCATTATCCAAGTCAATTACATGTTCTAAAGATTAACCCCTAGGCCAAGGGTAGACCTATGATATATCAATATTTTTTTTGAATGTATTTAAGTTTTCATATAATGAGATTCATGAAATTTATTATATATATATATATATATTTAAAAGGTATTTTGGTTTTAATGATAATGAAATATTGATGTATTTCTAAAAATTAGTTTATATATAAGGATTTTAAAATTTATGTTGAATGAAAATGATAATAAGGAAATGTGATTTAGAAAAAAGGAAACATTTATATAAAGTGCACGATTAAGGGAAAATATAAAATTATATATTCCTTCTATTGAGTTAATAATGTTTAGTTGGGATAAATAGATGAATAATATTTATGATGTAAATCAGATAATATTGGTAACCTTGAAATTGGCTAGTAATTGGATAAAAAATAGATATTGGTAATCTTTGTTGAATTTTATTACATTTTTTTATTTATAGAATAAATTTAAAAAATTATGGTTAATAAGGGATGTGTTATTTTTTTCAAGCATATTTGACTTTACATGATTTCACCTTAATATTTATAGATACTATAATTTCTTTATATGTTTAAGGTTGCTCTTATTATCAAAGGCATAGATACCCACATTGAGGATTAACGTAATGTAATTTTGAGGTTATTTGAAATAGTAACTTGGTTTTTGTGAGAATGCACTATTTAGGTTTGAATAACCTTTTATGTTTGTATATGATTTGTTATTATATTAATTGGATAGTGAGATCTTTATAAACTTGATATTTGAAACAAGATTCATTGAAAAGGTGATCTTTTCAGATATTTTAATTTTCGAGATATGGAATACATTTCTGGTTCACTATTAAATAATATTCATGATATTTTTGGTGACATTTATTACATTATAATATTATACATATTGATTTATCATGTTTATTAATGTAAATTTATGAGATTCTTATTTGGGATCAGATATATGAAACCATATGGTTTAACAACTGATTAACTTGAAAGACTAGTTATGAAGAATGAAATATATTTTTTTGTGAATGTATGATGAAATGAGTGAGATCACATTTGAGGATAAAATGTTATTTAACATTGAGTTAGATAATGTCATTTCATATGTAGGTATATTTATAAAATGAAATAGAACATTTGTAAATATTTTAAAATTTTGGATTTAAACAAATTATTTAATCATATAAGGTTTTATACTTATTTTATATTATATTATAATAGGTTAACCATTATATTGTAGTTAATATTTAAAGATATATTGAATAAATAGTTATCATTTTGTGGATTATTATGTTTAATTTAGTGCTTATGGCATAAAACAAATCATCCCGAATAAACATCATTTTTAAAAAAATATCATATGTGTGTAAAATCTATTAAAGTATGAAATTATACTTATAAATTATATTTCCTTATGTTTTTAGTCTTTATATAAAGGAACTCATCAACTCTAGGGAAATTATCTTCGAAAAAATATGTAATCCCATTGACTTCAATTTTTCTGAATCAATGGTCTTTATCAAACCTCTTTGGATTAGGGTCTTGTGCTCTATAACATTCATATGATTATTCACATTCTTGTGATCAATGATATATGTCACTCTCCATTAATATATGGTAATTTAATTTTTAGTTCACAACAAAATTTTCACTTCCCAAAAATTTTCTCCAATATGGTATCCTAGTAATAGATTATTCTATTTTACCGTCATATTTATCTTTTCATATTATAAGGAGATTTTTTATTAACCCATTATATAATGTGAGATTTTAGAAATGATATTTTGAAATATAAAAACCTTATTTAAAAAGTGAGAGTTCAAATTTAGAGAAAAAATTTATTAAAATGAGGGAAAATCAACCTCAAAATGCTTTAAAAATAATATTATGCTCAATAGATTGCTTAACCAACAACATAGAGCTTTATGGGAATATGAATAAGATATAAAAATATTATTATTTAAATAAGAACATTATAACCAATATATCGAAATGGTTGGTATGAATATGATTACAAAAATTATTAGATATATATATATATAATGGAATTATCAACCAAAAAATTATTAATATGTTAATATTAAAAAATTACACAGTTTGTATTAGTAAATTCATTTTATTCTTCCAAAATACATTTTTGTCAAAAATGATTTTTTTATTTTAATGAGAAAATATTATAGATACATTTTGGATCTTGTAGAAAATTTATTTTATAAAAATTATATCATTTTTGAAATATGTATATAGAATATAGAATACAGTTAAATTTTTATGTTTTTCTGAAAAGTTTTATATTTCAATGAATAATTAAATTTACTGATTTTTATTGAAAAATTTATTATATTTTAATTATTTTCAAATTAAAATTATATTTTTTATTAGTTTTAAAATTTAATTGGTAAATTTTGATTATAAGTAATCAAATTATTGTATTTTTATTGAATTTTATACTTTAATTTTGTATAGAAGCATCTTTTTTTCTAAAAAGGTGTTTTTCTCAAAACATGCTTTCTTTATGATTAATATTTTATTAATAATTTAATTTAGGAAACTTATATAGAATGAATCTTGAAAAATGGATTCCATATTTTTAATTATTATGTCTCAATTTGGTATATAGGTTTCATTTATTTGTGGTCATTTTTCATAGTAATTATAGTAATTAATTGTCACCACGGTATGGGTAAATTGGGTATTTAAGGTTAAAATTAATATGATAAAGACAATCAATTGACCAAAAGATTTATATTATCCATGTTTTTGAGTATATTTCATCCATTTCAATCAAAATTTATAATTTTTTTAGCTTTGTACCCTATTAAATTGATTTTTATTTTTATATTATTTTATGTAATGAAACGTCAATAGTGTTATTGTCTATGTCTTAATATATTAAATTTTATTAAATAGGGATAAAAAAAGATATGTTCACTTTTAAATGTTAATTTTATAGATAATTTTTTATAATGGTAAATTATTTCTAAATTTTAGTAATGAAATAATTACCTTAAATTCATACACAATAGTGAGACATTATTTACTCAATAAATAAAAAATTGTAAATTAATCTATATACATTAAAATTAATACAATTTGAATGAATTATAGTGTTATATGAATTTCTTACAAAAATATTACATTTTATGTATTTGTTAATGGAACATATTAAAGTTAATTTTCTTTCATGTTTATTTCAACGACAAAATAAATTAATAGTTCCAGAATTGTATTTATTGATATTTTGTATTATATAATATTTTTTTAAAGGAATTAAAATTTATAAAAATCTTATATTGACTGAATTAATTTTTTTATGGATTAAAAAATATACTATCATTTATTTTTAGGTCATTTTAATTTTATAATAACTATCTTAACCCCTAATGAATAAAAAATTGTTATCACTTTATCTGTCAAAAATGTTAAAAGTGATTAAAAAAGATTGGGAAAAAATAATTTTCTAAACATGAAAAAAAATTATACTATGATTTTATTTAACCCATACTAATTATTTTAACATAATATATATTTTATCATAGTTTTTTATGATAAATTATTATAAAATAATTTAATAAATTAGTAAATTCTTAGTGTACCCCTTCCATCTCTTATAAGAGGGTACCATCGCTCAAATTTTTTTGAAAATTAAAAATTACCATAGTCTAGTAAATAATTTCCAAAATAAAATCTTAAAATACTATCCCACATTATATAGGTATTATAATTGTTAGAATATAATCCCTTAATATATTAAGTTGTAAAGAAAAAATGTTTTCTGAAGAAGAAGTATATATTTTACCCGAATGTTTTAGTTATATTTCTTTGTATTACCCATTCATATATTATTAAAACATGATTAAATAACAAAAAAACTTCCATACATATACTTATATGTTATTAATTTCATGGAATAAACTATATACATCACCTCTTCCAACAAATGGGAATCAAATTCATCGATCGTGCTGTCTCACAAACCGATGCAATTCATTTTCAATCCGCCCAACTAATGGATTATTATAATGATGATGTTGATATTTATATATGATTTAAAGGAAATATATATTATTTTTAAAGATAATATATCATCAATTCTCTAACCATTCCATTTTTTGAAGTAATATTACACTTTTATTGCGTACATGTGGACTACCACCTCTATGATGTGCAGTGATTCATTTTGGATAACCAAGTCTCATTGATTATATATATAAGTGTTTTTAGAGAAAATACATGATATTTAGGAAAAAATAATAATTCTATAAGTATCATATAACACTTACCTTATTTATATCTTCATTATTGAAAATTAGAAACGTTTCTTATGCGTACATATAGCCTACATTGTCCATGATTGTAACATAGTTTATTATTTCATAACCATGTTTCATGGTTAGTTATAAAATTATAATTAATGTATTAAAATTAAAATTATGTATTAACTAATTACCAATATTTTATTTAATAATTACCTCTTTTACAATATTTAACCAACATGATTCATTTTCATCATATGATCGAAATATAGCCCAAATATCTGAAGTTAAATAATTTGGGCAAGTAATTATATATAACATGGTAATAAGTGAAATTAAGAGAATAATAATATTCAAAAAGGTTTTAAATAATGTAAATAATTACCATATGTTTACTACCTCAAAATATAATAAACAGACATGATGTATAGTTATTGAGGTAATGGACACATTACATTAATAACACCCTTTTAAATTTTTTATTGATTCAATTTCAAAATCATTCTCTAAAATAACCATATTAAAAAAATTACATAATTAATTATTTAATATGGTCATATATGAATTATAATGGAAATGTTATTCCTATTTTTTATTCTTTTCAAATGGTTTTGATGGAATCTTTATATGTATATTATAAGGAACATTTTGACTTTCTTTAGAAAAGACGATGAAAATGTTTAATTTTAAAATATAGGAAGTCAACAATTTATCCAACCAATATAACTATTTTTATGTTTTTTACATAATAAAATTAAATGTTTTCTTCAATAAAATATGACTCTTTAAATTTGATTCAATATATTTTTCAAATGTTTTCTAAATATAATGGTAATTTTGAAGTATAAAAATGTGTTACATATGGGTGTAATGGATCTCAATGAAAAAAACTTTTTCTTTGGGTGTTAATATTATCTATATAAACCGCTTTATATATATCTTTGACATTATGAAATGATTTTAAATTCTGTATTTTTTTCTCTTACAAATATACATAATTTATCCACCCCTTTATTGATGGGATAATTCAAGACTTAAGTTCATTTTTGAAACACAATCCCTATGAAATATACTTGGTAATCATATGAGGAAAGATTATGAAAACCATTTATTTCCAAAAGTATTTCTAATTTTTATGTATAATGATAGATTACCTTTTGAGGCCCAAATATTCCTGAACATATTTTTTTTCGTGTGCCTATATAGCACTCTAATGTATGGTGTATTATTTCTATATCATGAGGTGTTATGTATCAGATTAGAGATAAAATATAAAAAATGACGGGAATCTTTCCACCCTGTGATGTTGTCAAGAATGTTAGTGTAGACTAATCATTACATTGTTTTTTGTTTTTTCAACATTTCCAATATTTCTCCAATATTATGATATCATTATCATTATGTTGTTCTCCATTATGTGTACTATTGAGTTTTTGATTAAACAATAGTATATGAAACGTCAAAAGGGTGTAATACATAACATAATTTTCATAAAAGTGTTAAAAAGTATTTCATTATTGGGAAAGAACCATTATGAGTTTTTTTATTCCTTTATGACAGCTTAACAAAAATTATGAAATATTTTGGTTAGAAAAGTTAATTTCTTGGGGAATAAAATGTTTATTTTCATCCCAAATTAACATTTCAAGTAAGTAATATAATGTATAATATTTATTGAAAAAAATTATTTCCTTATTTATTTTTGTATTTCCTTTAGTGACATTTTTTCACGCATCACACATTTTAAAATTTTTTCCACAATGTTTTAAGGATGATTTTGGAAAAAGATGAAGTCAAGAAAGAAATTATGATGATATTCCTTGAAAAGAAAACTTGTAATATCATAGATTTTTTTTGTTGGAAAAATTTATCTGATGTAGAAGTGAACTCTTTATGATGAAATATTAATTTCCATAATGAATAAATACTATTAATTTAAAACCCTAAAAATTAAGGATCCAAAATTTTTTGAAAAATAATTTGTTACTTAGAACTCAAGATCATGTATTGTATAAGGCTATGTCTCTAGAGTGGACATGTAACTCCGATGTAATTGATATCCTGATGACATTTTTCTCTAAGGAGGTTCATACGATTCCCTTCTTTAGTCTATAGATTCCATCCCCCATGATGTTTGGTTTTATTTCTGAAAAAATATATTAGCAATTTAGTTATACATCAGTTCACTTTTACAGTTTCATTAATGATGTAATGATTATATTTATTTTAAATGTAATTTTTGAAATTTTATATCCCCATATTTCTGGTTTTTAATTGAATAGGACACTAATATGTATTTTTTATTCATTGCAGTTGGGGTGGTTAATTTTATAAATGTTATACATTGATCATTTGGTGGATTCTTAATGAAAATGTACACCCTCAACCAACATACAAACAACAAGGTGTCTATAGATTGTCACCATTTGATCAATTTTATAGGAAATCATAGAAGTTATACTATTAAAATGTATTAGATTATTCTCCCAAATAGGGATAACTAGAGGTGGGGGTATATAAAGGTGTTTATGTATCACATGGAGATAGCTATGAATTTATTTTATAGTATTTAATATTATATCATCTCTATTAGTTGTGAAGTCATTATGTTCACCTTTTAGATGTGAATTCTTTCCTATATGTTATTTTCTATTTAATATTATGTTTTTTATTATTTTTAATTCTTTTATATATTAATGTTTTTTAGGAAAATTCATTCTCAATATCAGTAGTCTATTCCCACAGCACATGTTTGCTGCCAGCGATGATCACAAACATTCCTTACACCTTGCGATGGACTACCTCAGGTATCAAGATAAAATATTATATGTTGTTTCATTAAAATACTAAATCATATTTGTAATAAGAAATATATCACATGAGATTTAAAAATAATAATATATCCATAATAAAATGGTTTGATCCAGGAAATTAAATTAAAAAATAATCAGTAATCAGTAATTATTGAAAAAAACAATTTTAATAAAAAAATGGAGGACTTTTTTTTCATTAAAAATCTATCAATAGTGTATATTAGATATGGTTCAGGTCACTGGAACCCCACCTAGGATAGATTTAGATAGAGAGTTCAACCCGAATCCTAATCTTATAGGACATTGGTGGGTGACATATACTAGATAGATATTTCACACATGGGGAGAGGGCTTATCCAAATATATATATAGAAAATATATATCAAAAAGGATATAATAATGTCTCATTGAAAAATAAATCCAACTAAAATACATATTTCATATGAAAAATGCTATGACCCACCATGGAACAACATGTACATGAACCATAATGTAAATGGGAAACATACATGCCCGATAATCCTGAATGGAATAAAATATAATGAAACTGAAGTTATGTAACCTCCATAAAGAACTAAATCCTATCATGATCACATTAAACTGATATCACCACTTGGTACCAATAATCTATATCAACACCGTGCCCACAAGGACCACTAAGGAACTTTTCGTTGTCTGTATAAAAGAAAACATGTTGGTGGAACACCCATGCTGAGATTATTATACACATACCCAAAAGGATTTCCTAAAAACCACCATGAATGAATATGTAAGACTATTTAGATAAATAAAATAATGGTTAATGGTAAAATGTATACTAATATATTCATTTACAGAGAGAAATTGATACATAAAAGAGTGTCTTTCCCAGCACCACCAAACCATAGAACAATTATCGCTAGAAATCATTCAAGGAATCTAAAATATTAAATTTAAAGAATTTTTACCTGCAAAAACCATTAATGGTTTACCCATTCCATATCCATATATAATTTCATAATAGGGAGTAACCTACCCAAATGAATAAGTAAAACCATTCCATTTAGAATTCATTAGATGAGGGAGAACCCTACTCCAAAGATAATGGTCCCATGACCCATGAGTAGAAGAGTTAAAAAATCATTAAATATGTGGGACAACCACACCCTATCATAAATTAATGAACATTGGAGTTTCTAACTATAATAGTGCATAAATCTTCATTCCCCATCCCCATCATTGATCTTATTGAGATATGATAGTAATTTTATGGAATCCCATCACACCTCAACTTTGATGACGAAGATGAGGGTACAATCAAATTATATATAGAAATAAACTCCAGTAAGATTAATCCTATGACCAAATATGAGTTTTGCGAAATGAAAAATGAAAGGGATGTATGGATGAAAAAATGAAAAATGAAATAGTTGTATCCACTCATGGATTTTTTTTAATTTAACGACAGTCACATTCTATGTATAGGTTTTCTTATATGAAATGTGAACTGGGGTACAAAATATATGGGAATAGAGAGGTACATTATGTTTACCAAAATAAGTTATGTCTTGGAGGGGTCTAGGGTTCACTGTACTTAGGTTCATGTGGATCACTCTGTATGTACTGTATGAGAGGATGATTCATGTGTGGCCAATGGTATATGGTGTGTGGTCCAACCCACATGATGTATGTGGCTAGATGTAAATATGGATTTTATATCCATATATATTCCAAAACTATTGACTTAGAGGTATATGATGTGTATACCAAGGGAACACCACATGTGATATTTGACTCAGTTGAAACCCTAATTCCTCTATATGGGTGATACATGGTGTGTGGATCTAGGACACACATGGTGTGATAAAATTTTGAATTGAAAAATCTTCAAGTCTCGGAGAAATTCCTCATCATCAAAATCATCACATATAAGGATTATTGAACCTCTACTAAACACCTACCTTACTACATATACACCTATAAGGGTCATTTTTAGCAGTCCTTTCCAAAAATTGCATGAAAATGAGTTTAAAAGTAACCCATGTTCCTTGGGTTCCATGACCTTCATGGTCTCATACTATTAGAACAGAAAATGATCTTTTGTCTCTCATTGATCCTCTCAAGCATGTTTTTATTCACTTCCAATTCCAAATCAGTTACTCATCAACCAAGATATCAGTCATTCATTGATCTTTATACAAATATGTTGAACCACCATCCATGGAGGAGGCCAATTGTAAAAGGATAAAGAAATGGGGATGAATGGGATAATAAATTATAGAACTGAATATTTTGGTTTCTGAGTGATGGTGAGACCATCGATCATAGAGTATTGATATTGCAACGATGAATAATAGAGGGAGAAAAAGAAATTTCAAGTAAAATAAATGAAGATAATTTTTCTATGGTTTTAATTTTTTTTGTGATGAAATAAATAAATGTGATCCATGATGATAAATAAAAAAAGTAAGAAGATGAATTAAAAAATTAAGTGATGTAGTGATTCATATTTTATTATTACTGATTATTTCAATCTATATTGGCCTCATTGGTGATCTCCTTCGATGAATCCTCCCATTAGGATCCCTGATCTCCCATTATCTTTGTCTCTCTCTTTATCTCTAATTATAGTGATTTTGGGTGATTAACTAATAAATATTGAGTTTAAGAGACAATGAAAATTGATTTTTTTCATGGATATAATAAATTAATTAATTAATTTAATTTACTAATTTCTATCCATGATGGTTTTACCCCCAGGAACATACAAATTAACATATATTTTACCATCCCTTGGATAAATACCCTATTTTATATGCCACCATGACATAGATTTTCTTATTAAAGGCTCTATTTAGTATGAAGTGGAACTTTCAGTGATCATTTGTTCCTAGATTAAAAATTACATATTATATTATATATAACATATTAGTGTATCCATGATGTATAAATAAGGAAAATATCCCAAATTCATATCCATAAAATATTCAAAATGCTTGAATTTTTTAGAATACATAAATAATGGTAACTATAGATTTCCCATAAACATGTAATTTAAACCTATAGGGTCATTACTATACATGAATGTGAGGGTATTGAACCTCAACTGAATATCTTACTTCAACAAGATATTCTGTTGGTTTTCGTGTTTCCAAAACACATTCACTAGTGGTATCATCTACCCTTGAGGTTTCCTCTAAACAACCTTGATAACCGAAGAGTACTCTGAGAAGTAATAACCATCCTCAATGTTTAAGCCACCCATTCAATATAATTCGATCTAGCATAAACACTTATCCTCAACTATGAAACACAGTAGATGTTGTTTACCGAACCCAAAAACGGTAGAAAAACTAGTTTTTAAGAAACATGTCTTACCCTATATTGAATCTAGAATGACTCGATAATACTCAAGGATTTATTTTTTCCATAACAAAATTTCTATAAATCAATCAATGTAAAATCCCCAAAGAACACATTGTATCCCTCATCAGAAACCAAAGTAATTAATTTTTTATCTTAATTAGGATTTAATGAGCCCATGTAATCTTCTTACACTCTTAGATTGAATAAAATATCTCTGTAATACATCACATTATCTCTAGTTTAATCAATAATGATTCTTCAATATCCATATAGAACAAGGGTGACGTAGAGAGTGTCAAGTATAAGAACTCTAAAAATTCCATAAAAATAGTAGAGTGGTAGATGTTTTCTAAAAAATATCCACTAAGATTATGTAATCCCACTATCCCCATCCATAATCTAACACACATTCCATAAATAGATCCTCACCAACCATAATGTTTTAAATTGAATAAATATTTATTTAAGGTTAATATTTTTTCATCTATAACTAATTCAATAATTATTCCAATAATATTCTCTATAGTCAGAATGTAAAATAATCATCATTATTAGAAACTATCATTGAAGGTGCCTCTTGAAAGTAGAACATATCCTACATATATAACCATTATGAACACTCCACTGGAATTATTTCTTAAATAGGTTCTATGTGGGATTAATTCATCCAATGGTAAAAAAAATAACCCAAATACAATCCTGAAATCTTAATGATCATAAAACTATTTTATGAAATCAATATATGGTCCATCCCACTTCCACTCAAAAACATCAATGATTTGGGATAAATCCACAGGGACCCGATTCTCTATCAACTCCTCTTTAAAGGTGAGACATCACAAAATAATATAAAACGATGATCACTTTATAACTAGCCACCCAAATCATTTATTGAGATTCTGATTCATTTTTACATAAATATAAAAAACTACATTTAAAATATTGAAATCCATATTAACCTCCCCATATAGAGTAACTAGAATGACTATCCACCCTTGAGGCAGGATGATGTGCTCCTAACCCTTAGAAAAATCACCAGAAGAGTCAATTAAGAATATATGATCATACATGAAAATACAATCACAGTGTCCCATCTCGGTATCCATCACATACCATAAAAATGAAGGGGCTACCACCATTTGTCTAATATAGGATAATTAACACTTTTCTACAAAGAACAAAAACATCTATGACAACCACTCAGACACTACCTTCAACAATTATGCACAAGAATTCATACTAAGGGAATCTATAACAATTTTTACCTTTCTTGGAGTATATAAAATCTTTAAGTCATAATCATACATGGAATCCACCAACACTACCACATTAGGTTTTTCTATCTCTATGTTAAGATTTCCTTGTGACTCTAATGGTTTTTGTAGACTACAAATTACTCACCGAGAATGTAGATTATCATAGTCCATAATAAGAACACTATGACTTATATCCTCTAATCATCATTTTTGTAGTCATTTTTGTAACAGCCCAAGATTTTATGAAAAATATTCTTTTTAATTTTATTAATGTCTTGTGTTGTACGCTACACCAAAAGGAGCTTGCACAACACACATCCTTGACTTTCCTTGCATTACACGCAATCACGACCTTCCTCGATAGCGTGTGTAGTACGTAATACTGAGTTTCACTAAACAACGATATGCTATTAAAATATTATTAAAACTAGACGTTATGAATAGTAATAACCACTTTTTAAATTTTAGAAAATTTACCTCTCAAAATGAAATTCATTTTTGGATTCGGAGTATCGAATTTAGCCTAAGGTGAAATTTTGGTACTTTTCGGATAACTTTCATATTCTGATGAATAGTGAAAATTACTAAATTATAATTAAAAACAACTTTTTTAATCAAAATAATTAATAGTGATAAATTATTAATTTTAGTGGTTTTAAAGTATAATTAGAATATATTTTTAAAATTTAATACAATGTTGGTCATTGGATGTAATTTCACATTTAAACCAGACATAAACAAGTGTCAATCTTTTGATAGATATTGTTTCTTAAAAACACGCTATTTGTTTTAACAGTGGGATTTAATTATAAAATTAATTAATGAAACTTCAATGTTATGAATTTGGTAAAATAGGCTTCATTTTTGAATTCGGAATATGAAATATAGCTTAGGATGAAATTTTGGCATTGTTCTGAAAAACATCAATTTTTGATGAATAGTGAAACTACTAAGTGGTAGTTAAAAAAACTGATTTTTTCATAAAACTTAATTTTACCGCATCTGTGAATGGAATTTCAAAAATCCGACAGACACAGTTGATGTCAGTAAGTAAAATGTGGTTCAATGAGATGAAAATAATTTTTGGTGAATAGTAACTTTATACTTTTATTTACCACGGTTAAAAGTAAATAGGGTAATTAAGGGTAAGAATGATATTAATATTACCCTAACACATGTCCTAATTCTATTGGACAAGTTTATCTCGACCAAACACAACCTTAAGTGTAAAATATTATCATTTAGGCCCACTTGGATTAGATTAGGACATTTATTATTATTTAATTAAAAGAAGAGTTAAAAGAGTTAAAATCAAAGTTTATTTACTAAAACATTTTTAATATAGGGTTGTACATAAGATAAATTCGATTGTAAATAATAATTAGAAATCTAAAAATATTTCCTACATTATGGTATTTTATTTGTAATTTTTAGACATTAAAAAATTTAATTTATTTATTACACAACAATGATGCAGTAATTATCTTATTAATGAAATATTGACATAATTGATGTTATAAATACCCAAATAAATATAATTTAAGACTTTTTATGAATTCCACTAATTTTCTAGGTTGATATGATTTATTATTGTTGATTTAATCAACTTGGTTTGAACATATAATTCTGTTATGACTTTCACAAAAATCATATATCAAATAGTGTCAAAATTGACACAAAATAGTTTTTAAATCAAATATTATATTATTAATTGTTATTTTATTCCTAAAAATCTAAGGTTCGGCCAAATGACTTAGATAAGGATATATATATTAATAATAAACAATTTGGGCTTCGTTTGGCATGTTATAGTAAGTGTATTAACCATATAGTGTAAGAAAACAAAAAGACACGGTAAAAGTTAAATTATTTAACTTAAAGTTAAATCTAATTGATAAGGTTAAAATAATAACCTAAACTTGTCTAAATCCTATTGGATGATAGGATTTCGACCCATCCCCACTTTAGCTTTGAAATAAGACCCTTTGGAACCATTATAAACCGATTTTGACTTTAATATAAAATAATATTTTGAGATATTCCTAAAGTGCCCCTCTCCTCCCTTATAAAAGGGCACCTCCTCCCCCTCCTCCTCACACCAATTTGAGCACTCAAGCTCGGCCAAACCCTGCCAAAATCCCTTCTCCACTTCCCCAGAATAATCCTAGAGGTCCTGGTCTTCTTCAAAGACCAATATTAGTTCCCTAAGTGGAGGATTCAAAGAGGCGTTCCAAAGAAGAGGAAATATCCATTACCGATCTTTTCAATTTCTTTCTTCTTCAACTTATTCTTCTTTAGTTGTTTCATGATAAAGTAATAACATAAGTATTACTTACATACTGATATGTTATTATAAATATGAAACAACCCTAATTCACCTTCTATCCATCCTACGGAAAAATGAAATCACCACGCGTGCGTACGTACGGAATACCGTCTCCATGCCGTGGTGTACTCTATTTTACACCATAACCGTACAAGGATGGGTATAATGGTGTAATGAGTAACTATATATGATTATTATAAAGTGATAATTATAATTAAATAGTATACATACACTTCAACACAATTCCACGACCATGGGAATGATATCATCGCTCGTGCGTACGTACGGACTACCGTCTCCACGACGCGATGAGATTCATTCTCAATGATTAACCATTCATGAATGATTATAAAGTATATATAATAAGTACTAATGAAATATATGACATAATAATGATACTGGAATTATTTATATGTATGTCATTTACTTAAATCCATTCAATTCAATAAGGAAACGAAAACAGCGTTCATGCGTACGTACGGACTACCGTCTCCATGAACGGTGTATTTCTTTCCATTTTCTGATTTATTATATATGTATATTCTGAATATATATATAAATTATGTTTTATATTCTGGAATTAAGTAATCATGATCTAAGTAATCATATGAATAATTACAAGTTAAAAACACGAACGACAAATGAGACGATTTTACCCAAAACGCTATTTTAACATGAATTTACAAAAGAATGGGTAATATAAAGTCATAAGTGGACCATATATGATATAATAACAATGAATATTATTCTTTAATTAGTCAATAACATGATTTAAATCATTATACAGGAGGTTTGGACACTTACAAAGCAAGTCGGACCTAAAGTAAGGGAAATAACAAAATCTCATTTTTATCCGAGATTGTTTATTCGTAAGTATTTATTGGGGTGTATTTTATCATCCACATCCATGTTACCTCAATATGTAATATTGTTTCCATCCACTTACAATAGTTTAAATCCAATTTTACCCTTCGGTTAGTTTTTAGTAAAGAATATGAAAAGAATCTTTTGTCATTTTTTTTTCGTACGAGGTACTTTTTTGACTTTTCCGAAAAAAGTACGAGAAGAATGTTTTTTTAACTTATACGGCATGAATAGATTCTTAAAACATTATTTCCAAGAAGCTTCCTTCACAAGTATTCATGTTTATTTTTAATCATCTTCTTTTAGTTTAAAAGTTAATGACATGTTAAGAAAGGAAAAGTGTTTTTGAAGTACAAAGGATATTTTCCTCAAGAATGGAGTTCAAGTATTTTATCAAAATTATTTTCCATATAAGATAATAAAAGGGTTCTGTTTTTATCCCTATTATTACATGGATTTGATTATGTTGTGATGGAAATATTTTTATGAATTCCTTTATCTTATATGAATTGTTTTATGATGTCATGTTGTTTAAGAATTCCATTTTTATTACATGGGTTACGCTATGATTTATGATTTATGATTATGTGGCACATATAAGAAAGGATTAATTATAAGATGGGTGGGACCTATATCTCCCTCCAATGAATTGGGTAAAGATTTTATATCTCATCAGATAGACATGGCTGGAATGGTAGGTTATACCGGTTTAGTGAAACAGGACTGAAACGAGGGATACTCGATTCAGAAAGGGACTTTGTCCACTAAGATAGTCTTGGCAATGAGTCTTGACTAACAAGAAATGATTCTCTATGATTATGTGTGTATGCCACAAAGCTTCATGTTTTAAGTTATGATTATTGTGATTACATTTCACTGCCATGATTTATCCCATGTTATGAATTTATGCTCTCTTTTGCAGGTTTAGATTTCCAAAAGTTATGTTCTTATGAATATGATGTGATTGATTTTACTTTTGTTTAACCTTAATGAGCATTTGAGATCACCCTTTTATGTTTTCTTTTCCCTAGGATATAAAGAAAGGTTTTAGGTAAAAAAATGGAAGATCTTTATGGGAGATATTGAAGATCTTTCAACACGATTAGAAGATTATATTCTGAGTTTCCAAAGACACTAAACAATTACGATCCTTGTGTGTGTGTTTTTTTGTTATGTACTAAGTATTCCGCAAAAGTAATGTAATTTTCATGTACGTTATGCTTCGGGTCTCTACAGTTGGTATCAGAGGAATGGTTTAGTCAACCTTTGGAAACTAGGATGCGAAAACGTTAGTGAGATCCCTAGAGATATTTCTACGGTATGTCTGGGGATGTCCCTAAGGTTAACTATACGTATGGATTATAGTACTAGAACTACGCTAACGATCATAGCATTAAACCTAAGATGTTAGATATTGAAGGTACTCCCCATTTATTATGTTGTTTTCCCTAGCATGATTTTTGTCTCTCACACTATTCTTTTTGGGTTTTAGACGATGGCCGGAACCCGAAGGAACCGTGTTGATCAATGCAATGGACAATGCAATGATTGCCCTCCTGAACAAACAAATGTTATGGGAGATGGAGTGAAAAATCATATTGCTATACTTACACAAGCTATGAATCATTCTGGACTTCCAAATGAGCAGATAAGGGAATAATATTCTATTGAGTCCTTCATGAGGCAACGTCCACCTTCTTTCAGTGGGTCTTCTTATCCACTTGTTGCTGAACAATGGATCAGTACCACTGAAAAGATATTTTCAGTTCTTAAATGTTCTGAGCATGATAAAGTCTTCTTAGCAGTATATCGTTTGGAAGGTGAAGCTGATCAATGGTGGAATCTTATCAAGAATACGAGGCCAAGAGATGAAATTGAGTCCATGGAATGGGACGAGTTCAAGAACTTTTTTTTCAGTAAGTACTTCCCTTGTATTATTCGAACAAATATGGAGAAAGAGTTTCTTGAACTGAAGCAAAGGGATGATGAATCTGTTGGTACCTATGAAGCAAATTTTACAAGACTTGCAAGGTATGCTTCTGGTATTATTATCCAACCTGAGATTAAGATCGATCGATTATTTAGTGGCTTAAAACAAAGTCTTCGAAGGGCATTAGCCATAAGGGACTTCAATAGCTACGAGGAAATCCTTCGATGTGCTCTCAAAGTCGAGATGGAGATTGGAGTAACCCATCAGTCACATGGGTTTGATAAGAAGAGGAAGATGGAATTCAAAGGAAAATCTAAAGAGCACACTGAAAAGAAGATGAGCTTTCCCTTATGAACAAAGTGTGGAAAGAAGCATGGTGGAGATTGTCTTAAAGGGACAAGAAAATGTTTTAAGTGTGGAAAAGAAGGTCATCGAGTAGCTGAGTGTCAAAGTAATGGAAAAAGTGATTCTAATGATGTGAATAATGCAAACACTGCAGAGAACGCACCACCGACACTTCAATGCTTCATGTGCAAGGAAATGGGGCATTATGCTAATAAATGCCCTAATCCAAGGGTTAGAGATGATCAACATGAGCAACCACTGAAGGCAAAGGACAAAGGGAAGTCACATGCGATCACTATTTGTGATGTTGAATATGACAACGATGTGGTGGAATGATTAAGTGTTTATGTAATGGGATTCCAAAATAATATTGTACCATGGAGTATTGTAATATTTATGTATTGGTCTAATGTGGTATTCAAAGTAATTGAGATATTTTTGGAATTTAGATGATATGCACATAATGAAGGGATAAGGATAAAATTAAATGTTTAACAGTATTCATGAGCTCATGATTGATATAAGGACTAAGTGATATCATGGTTTGAGTATATAGAATTTTGAGGATTTTGGTATATGGAAAGTGTTAAATTTTAACTGCATTCATGTTTTCACTAAGGTATTCAAGAGAATACATGATCAAGGACTTTTAATGTTTGGAATGTGACCAAAAAAACATATCTTATGATATATGGGGATCGACGATGGTGTTAAATCTCTGGTAATCGTTTTCACTATGTTATGAGAGTGGACTGCAGTATTATGGATAAGCCTAAAGAATGGAATGGATTATGTTGGACATAAGTTAGTATTGTTTAAGAATAGAAGTTTTTTCGATATAATTGATGGGATGTTATAGTAATATAGTTTTAGAAAAAGGGCAACCTGCAGGACGGGCGACATCCCATCGCGTCGGACAAGGCTGTGGAAATCGAACCCACAACCGAAGTGCGACTGGCCTTTATCACCTACCACTGGCCTACAGGAAGTCCCTGTTTAGTAGAAACTAGTTTTATTATATTAAGCAGTATGATATATGAAATATAAGTCCATTTTAGGAACCATATATGATTACTCCCACTATAGAATGACTTATGTATATTTAATAACTTTTGCTAACCTTTTGTTTGATACAGATGGAATGACCCGTCATTCTATCACATGATCTGCTAACACTTCATGAATAAAAAATTCAACTTCATTTATTTAAGAGATGAAGTGGAAATTGTTAAAGGCACGAACAACAGTGAGATTGTACCATAATAAAGTAAGGTTTTATTCTAATTCAAATTTTCGACTTTAGGGAAACATTTTTGAAAACCAAAAATGTTGTCCTAGTTCTCTTATATCTGATTAATCAGATGGTACCTTAGATCGTCACAAATTTATGGCTTTGTGATTGCTGGATTTTCCATAGCCATGTTCTCTACCACTCTCCATCAGAACATGATGGTTAGATTTCTCTTCCATATCCATATTTTCACCTATGTGGAAACCCATTGATTAGTTTATTTGGGTAACCGTTACGTTTCATACTTTCATTTTTAAAGTTTGGTTTTGGTATTCCTTTTTACGATGTGGGTTTTATTAAAGAAATTTTCGAATAGTAAACCATTTATAACCCCGACGAATTTCGAGGGCGAAATTCATTTTAAGGGGGGTAGAATGTAACAACCCAAGATTTTATGAAAAATATTCTTTTTAATTTTATTAATGTCTTGTGTTGTACGCTACACCAAAAGGAGCTTGCACAACACACATCCTTGACTTGCCCTGCATTAAACGCAATCGCGATCTTCCTCGATAGCGTGTGTAGTACGTAAAACTGAGTTTCACTAAACAACGATATGCTATTAAAATATTATTAAAACTAGATGTTATGAATAGTAATAACCACTTTTTAAATTTTTGAAAATTTAGCTCTCAAAATGGACTTCATTTTTGGATTCGGAGTATCGAATTTAGCCTAAGGTGAAATTTTGGTACTTTTCGGATAACTTTCATATTCTAATGAATAGTGAAAATTACTAAATTATAATTAAAAACAACTTTTTTAATCAAAATAATTAATAGTGATAAATTATTAATTTGAGTGGTTTTAAAGTATAATTAGAATATATTTTTACAATTTAATACAATGTTGGTCATTGGATGTAATTTCACATTTAAACCAGACATAAACAAGTGTCAATCTTTTGATAGATATTGTTTCTTAAAAACACGCTATTTGTTTTAAAAGCGGGATTTAATTATAAAATTAATTAATGAAACTTCAATGTTATTAATTTGGTAAAATAGACTTCATTTTTGAATTCGGAATATGAAATATAGCTTTGGATGAAATTTTGGCATTAAACATCAATTTTTGATGAATAGTGAAACTACTAAGTGGTTGTTAAAAAAACTGAATTTTTCATAAAACTTAATTTTACCGCTTCTGTGAACGGAATTTCAAAATTCCAAGAGACACGGTTGATGTCAGTAAGTAAAATGTGGTTCAATGAGATGAAAATAATTTTTGGTGAATAGTAACTTTTTACTTTTATTAACCACGGTTAAAAGTAAATAGGGTAATTAAGGGTAAGAATGATATTAATATTACCCTAACACATTTCCTAATTCTATTGCACAAGGGTATCTCGACCAAAAACAACCTTAAGTGTAAAATATTATCATTTAGGCCCACTTGGATTAGATTAGGACATTTATTATTATTTAATTAAAAGAAGAGTTAAAAGAGTTAAAATCAAAGTTTATTTACTAAAACATTTTTAATATAGGGTTGTACATAAGATAAATTCGATTGTAAATAATCATTAGAAATCTAAAAATATTTCCTACATTATGGTATTTTATTTGTAATTTTTAGACATTAAAAAGTTTAATTTATTTATTACACAACGATGATGCAGTAATTATCTTATTAATAAAATATTGACATAATTGATGTTATAAATACCCAAATAAATATAATTTAAGACTTTTTATGAATTCCACTAATTATCTAGGTTACTATTATATATTATTGTTGATTTAATCAACTTGTTTGGAACATATAATTCTGTTATGACTTTCACAAAAATCATATATCAAATAGTGTGAAAATTTACACAAAATAGTTTTTAAATCAAATATTATATTATTAATTGTTTTTTTATTCTTAAAAATCTAAGGTTTGGCCAAATGACTTAGATATGGATATATATATTAATAATAAACAATTTGGGCTTAGTTTGGCATGTTATAGTAAGTGTATTAACCATATAGTGTAAGAAAACAAAAAGACACGGTAAAAGTAAAATTATTTAACTTAAAGTTAAATCTAATTGATAAGGTTAAAATAATAACCTAAACTTGTCTAAATCCTATTTAATGATAGGATTTCGACCCATCCCCACTTTATCTTCGAAATAAGACCCTTTGGAACCATTATAAACCGATTTTGACTTTAATATAAAATAATATTTTGAGATATTCCTAAAGTGCCCCTCTCCTCCCTTATAAAAGGGCACCTCCTCCCCCTCCTCCTCACACCAATTTGAGCACTCAAGCTCGGAAAACCCCTGCCAAAATCCCTTCTCCACTTCCCTATAATAATCCTAGAGGTCCTGGTCTTCTTCAAAGACCAATCTTAGTTCCCTAAGTGGAGGATTCAAAGAGGCGTTCCAAAGAAGAGGTAATATCCATTACCGATCTTTTCAATTTCTTTCTTCTTAAAATTATTCTTCTTTAGTTGTTTCATGATAAAGTAATAACATCAGTATTACTTACATACTGATATGTTATTATAAATATTAAACAACCATAATTCACCTTCTATCCATCCTACGGAAAAATGAAATCACCGCGCGTGCGTACGTATGGAATACCGTCTCCACGCCGTGGTGTACTCTATTTTCCACCATAACCTTACAAGGATGGGTATAATTGTGTAATGAGTAACTATATATTATTATTATAAAGTGATAATTATACTGAAATAGTATACATACACTTCAACACAATTCCACGACCATGGGAATGATATCATCGCTCGTGCGTACGTACGGACTACCGTCTCCACGACGCGATGAGATTCATTCTCAATGATTAACCATTCATGAATGATTATAAAGTATATATAATAAGTACTAATGAAATATATGACATAATAATGATACTGGATTTATTTATATGTATGTCATCTACTTAAATCCATTCAATTAAATAAGGAAACGAAAACAGCGTTCATGTGTACGTACGGACTACCGTCTCCATGAACGGTGTATTTTTTTCCATTTACTAATTTATTATATATTTATATTCTGAATATATATATATAAATCATGTTTTATATTCTGGAATTAAGTAATCATGATCTAAGTAATCATATGAATAATTACAAGTTAAAAACACGAACGACAAATGAGACGATTTTACCCAAAACGCTACATTAACATGAATTTACAAAAGAATGGGTAATATAAAGTCATAAGTGGACCATATATGATATAATAACAATGAATATTATTCTGGAATAAGTCAATAACATGATTTAAATCATTATACAGGAGGTTCGGACACTTACAAAGCAAGTCGGACCTAAGGTAAAGGAAATAACACAATCTCATTTTTATCCGAGATTGTTTATTCGTAAGTATTTATTGGGGTGTATTTTATCATCCACATCCATGTTACCTCAATATTTAATATTTTTTCCATCCACTTACAATAGTTTAAATCCAATTTTACCCTTCGGTGAGTTTTTAGTAAAGAATATGAAAGGAATCTTTTGTCGTTTTTTTCGTACGAGGTACTTTTTTGACTTTTCCGAAAAAAGTACGAGAAGAATGTTTTTTAACTTATACGACATGAATAGATTCTTAAAACATTATTTCCAAGAAGCTTGCTTCACAAGTATTCATGTTTAGTTTTAATCAACTTCTTTTAGTTTAAAATTTTATGACATGTTAAGAAAGGAAAAGTGTTTTTGAAGTACAAAGGATATTTTCCTCAAGAATGGAGTTCAAGTATTTTATCAAAATTATTTTCCATCTAAGATAATAAAAGGGTTCTATTTTTATCCCTATTATTACATGGATTTGATTATGTTGTGATGGAAATATTTTTATTAATTCCTTTATCTTATATGAATTGTTTTATGATGTCATGTTGTTTAAGAATTCTATTTTTATTACATGGGTTACGCTATGATTTATGATTTATGATTATGTGGCACACATAAGAAAGGATTCATTATAAGATGGGTGGGACCTATATCTCCCTCTAATGCACTGGGTAAAGATTTTATATCTCATGAGATAGACATGGCTGGAATGGTAGGTTATACAGGTTCAGTGAAACAGGACTGAAATGAGGGTTACTCGATTCAGAAAGGGACTTTGTCCACTAAGATAGTCTTGGAAATTAGTCTTGACTAACAAGAAATGATTCGCTATGATTATGTGTGTATGCCACAAAGTTTCAAGTTTTATGTTATGATTATTGTGATTACATTTCACTGCCATGATTTATCCCATGTTATGAATTTATGCTCTCTTTTGCAGGTTTAGATTTCCAAAAGTTATGTTCTTATGAATATGATGTGATTGATTTTCCTTTTGTTTACCCTTACTGAGCATTTGAGCTCACCCTTTTATGTTTTCTTTTTCCCAGGATATAAATAAAGGTTTTAGGTAAAAAAAAACGGAAGATCTTTATGGGAGATATTGAAGATCTTTCAACATGATTAGAAGATTACGTTCCGAGTTTCCAAAGACACTAAACTATTATGATCCTTGTGTGTGTGGTTTTTTGTTATGTACTAAGTATTCCGCAAAAGTAATGTAATGTTCATGTATGTTATGCTTCGGGTCTCTACAATTTTCATGATTTTCAACTTTATAAACCCACAATGAATCACCATGTAACACACAATTCTCTTATGTGTCATGAGATTCATTGAAATTGTAAAATTTTCATTTTAGGGTGATTGTGAGGGGTAAAATGGTAATTTTTACTCTCAGAATATCACGAAAATATTTTATAAGGGCTCTATTTATCTTTTAATGGGGTGTTTAGAATAGATATGGATTCATGTGAGATTATGAAGTATTTTTTCTATAATAAATTATTATTTATTAAATAAATATTATTTTTTAAATTTATGTGACTCTAAATAACTTTTAAATGAATCCCTAGATTAAAATTACAACCCTATGGTTGTGTCTCGAGAGAGGTTTTCAGTTGGGAGGGTTATAAAATTTTCCCTAGTTATGGGACCGACATTAGGATTTTCAAAACTCTATTTAAAATAATGAAATGGTATAAATTTCATTTAATTTAATTATATTATATTTTACATTTCCCCCATTTTACATCACCCTATCTATCTAATAAAAAAAGTGAATAAAAATGAAATATTCCTTGAGAATACTCATTTGAGCCAAGTGTAAAGGGAGAGAAAATGAGAGTGATTTATTTACAGGTAGATTTATTGATATAGAATCGAGATGTGGATGCTTTCAAGGGTGACTCAGAACCTAGAGCTTTTTTCCCCTGAGGTAGGTGTGTATTATGATTCTTATTTTTACTAATTTTCTTTTACAATTTTTAATATTATATGGTTTTTTGGATCATTATGTATTTATTTTCATGTGATAAATTTTTTAGTTCAATGAATTTTTTTTTATTTTCAATAAAATATATAAATGGAGGTTTTATTTTTTAGTATTTTTTATTTCTTCATAGGATAAAGATGAAATATGAGGATTAAAATAAAAAATTAATTATGTATATATATTTATGGTTGGGGGTCAAGGGTGAACTATTGAGTTTGTTTAACAATAATTACACATATATAGGTCAGATACATTTAAAAAAGAAAATCCAATGGTACCATTATGATGGGGTTATCCCATTTATGAAGGTAAGGGAATTTACAATTATGCAAGGAACATCTCCCATGTCATGGTTACAATTTTTTCAATTTATTATAATTTTTCTATATGATAAATTTCATGTATGATATTGTATTGTTTTTGGGAAGAATAGGTTAGTTATTCTTTGATTTTAAATAATTTCAGAATTAATTATAAAAATTCTATAGAATTATTTCACAATAAAATAAAGGCATTTTACGAAGTGTTTTGGTATCTAAAATTTTGTGGGTGATCTCTTAAACGGGACATAAATTTATTAAGGAATTTTTCCCATAATATTTTTATAAAAAATTATTACAATTGATTGAAATTAAATTAAATTATGGATAGAATTATAATATAAAATGATAATTTATTTTATAATTTATTTATTTATTTTGAATGTGTTTAGGGTGTTTCTTTTAATGATTATGGCAATGTGTACTTGAATGAGTTTTAATAAGGGTGGTCAATATTTACAAATAATGAAAAAGTATTCATTAAATAGGTTCGTTTTCCCTAGGAATTTTCTTTATGGATTATGAAATTTATTTATGAATCATGTTATATGATTTCCTTCCACTACTGTGGTTTACCTTTTTAAATTTAATGATAATGATAAATTATAATTACGTACATTTCTAAAATTTAATTCTAATGAATTTGATACACAAATTAAAATTGTCCTTGTCAGAACCATGTGCAGTAACTTGATTCCTCGACCACCTTTGATAGTGGTATAAAATTATAGATACATTCCATGATATATATATATATATATGGAACAATGTGAGGAGAAAATTAAATGTATAATGTGTACGTAGAGTACCAAAATAAGTTCCCTTATAATAACTGGATAGTGATTGGTGGAAAATAAAACTATTTATCCTAATAAAGATGTGATAAAACTATGGGGTACCTTAGAGGCACTGAGATATCTGCTTAGAGGGTGGCATTGGTGTTCATTTCACTCTTGTATGTGAGCACTTGGGTGGGGTTTCCTTGGGTAGACTTTACTATGCTAGACATGAGATGAATGATATATAATAACCATCGAATGTGAGTTAATTATTGTAACATCATAATAGTGATGTTGGTAGGGCTTTTCCAAGGAAGCCTGCAAGTCCTTCTAATGGTTATGATGACACAATGTGACACCCTTAAATCTGAGTGATAACCATGTATATTGGAGTTGGGGTAGAAAGTGAGGTATCCCGATAGGTCTTTCAAGCTATGATATGACTTTTAGTGTTTTAGTCGGTGACATAGTGAGATATTAATCCTATGGGGGTGAGTTGTGAAATGGGTAGAAGGAATTGAGGGTTCCCACTTAGAACCAAAATCAATTATCTCTTCCTGGTAGGGATATAGTGATTGGGATATTTCATGAACTTGAGTGGTCATCCTTGAACATGATAGATGGTTTTAATGAGTTTCCAAACCATTATATTATTACAATTATTATTATTTCTATTACTATTATGAGATGTCCTTGGGAAAATCCAAGACTCTAGAAATAAAATGATTGATGCAAAGGATCACCTATCTAGTATCAAAAAATTATTATTGAATAAGGGATGAAAATGGATTACCTCCATGACATCCCTTAATGTTTTGTGATATTATTATGGAATGTTAGTGATTCCTTGGATATGAAATTCCATAAAATATTATAATTTCAACAGATTGTCCAAGGATCTGGTGGGATGTTTGGAGGTAAACTATGAGATTTATAGTTATATATAAGATCTAAAAACATGGATTTGATATGTTATTGGATTCGTAGGACACATAATATATAATTCTTATACATGATACAAAATGATTCCTAAGATATCCTGTTCGATTTCTCATGACACTGATATTATTTGGGATACCTAGTGCTTTCTAGGATCTATTGTTATAAATAATATTATATGGTATACCTGGTGTTTTATAGTATTTAGAACAATATATCATGTTATGATGGATTATTTGGATGTCCAAGGATCCAATTTTATATCCAGTGGAGGCATATTCACCATATCCAAGGTGGTACATTTATCTCTCATAAAATAGGTGACATAATCAATGATACTATGAAACTAGATGATAACGGTATGACCAATCTCAATACTCATGTTAGAATCAAAGGATTTATGGTGATTAATTATTTACAATTATAAACTCAACTAATTTTTTTATTTATATTATATGAAATGTGAATACTGTGACTTACTTTTTTTGATTAAGACAATGTTGGTGGTTCCATATTGATTTGCAATCACACTAACTTGGGTGACTATGAGAGTTTTGTACCTGAGTGGATCCACACAAATCTCTTTTTTAGTTAGAGACGAAACTGTAGAGGCCCAATTTTTTCCATATAATACATTGAAATATTTATATATATATTTCAAGCGCTAGGTGATGAGACGATGTGCGTTTATGAGGCCCTATGTTCAGGGAATAGTTTCTAAAAAATATTAATTATATTTCATACTATGCATGTAAAGAAAATAGGATAACACTGAAATGGTAGCTCAGATCATAAATCCAAGACCACCATTGAGTCTAGAATGTGGCATTTACCATAATCGAGACATAATTTTTTTTAGTGGGGGTCTTCTGTTAAAAAAGCCACCGAGGATATAACCATAATAAAATAATTATGTTTTCAGTTTATATCCTATTTTGTTCCAAATGAATTTTAAATGGGGACTCAGATTTGAAATCTCAGACCACCGTTAGATTCATACTATGGGTTATTACCAAACCGTGACCTAAAGTTAGAGGGAGTGGGATGTTTGGATCCCACGACCATTGGAGGGGGATATATTAGAATTCTATAAATAAATATTTATCAGTATTTTTTAGGGTTTGGCTCAAAAAAACCTCTCATCGGTGGAACTCCCTCCTCCCATTCCATTGGAAAATTAATATCAGATCATCGACTGATCGTGATGTATCTGTAGTTTCGAGTCGATCATAGTGTAGAAAATGCAATGACGGATCTGAATCTTGGTAGGACTCATCATTTGGATTTTTGCATCACCGATTGAAATCCTTGAAGTATAATTTCTTCATTAATGAATTCGCTTCATTTAATATCAACGACGATGACCAAATGAACATAGTCATCGACCGAACTACCATTTTAGACCCCTAATTCTTCATGTTCTTCATTGATAAACTTTTCAACACATTGAAACAAAATCTCTACATCTTGTAGGGCATGGATATGCTTAGATCATGATCCAAGGATTAAAGATCTATGATCATTCAATTTTTCCTGCACCAAAGGAGGTGCGTAAATCCACAGAAGCATCCTACAAATTTTTGATACATCGAAACATCAATGAATCATTAAGTGAAGTATGATTCAATGTAGATAAGAACCCAATGTTTCCAGATATGGTTTTGTTTTCCATTTATCGAGTGGAAGAGGAGTCCTGATGGTCAACAGAAGGGACCAGTAACGCACAAAAGCAGGTGGAGGGACACAAAAGAGTTGTGTGGTGTGGATAGAAAGTGCTTTAGAGTGCGGCAGGATGCTGCATTTTCAGTAGTGGGCCGACAAAACGGGCTTCCAAGGAGGAGCGGACTGGGCTGGAGGGGGCCAGACCAAGGAGGGTCTTCGGGAAATAACTTCAAACCTCTATACCTCCTAACCCCATTATAATTGTTCTGTATGGATATGTGACCTAGAATTATAGAAAGACCTTTTGAGTTCAGTTTAGGAATTCCATGATTTAGGTTTAAGGCTCGGTTTCATGAAATTAAAATGAATGATAATAATAATATAATTATTATTATTGAGGAATATTGTATTGGACGTAACTCCTGCATATGAAATCCACGTGATGCACTGTCAGTAGCACATCGTCCCTGTAACGCCTGTACCGTAGTTACCCAGAGTCGGTGCATTATTACATAACATTGACATGATATATGCAAATCATGTACCGAAATATCGATCCTTTTAGTAGCCTTAGAAATACTAGATACATTCAAAAGTATTATAATAAATTATAAAATGAAAACAACAACAAAATTGTCTCAATTGACCATATTCATATCCCATATACTATCCCAGCATGACAGTCATAAAATACATCTTCACATCCTAGGAAAAATAAAACATAGAAAGGGATGAGCTCAGATTCTCAGTAAGGACAACAATAGAGTGGAAACATTCATAAATAAGCATAAACATTTAAGGTAATGCTTAAGACTAAAACAAAAGCCTTTTAAAATTGAACTTCTACATAATATAGAAAATTTAAAATCAAATAATGCCATTTACTCATTCACATGGATATTCTACTAGTCGAATAATCACATGAAATATCAATTACCACATTCGTAATTATGGAATTCATAATGCAAGACTTCATAACCAATATTCAAGGATTTGGTCAAAGACTACAAATAAGATTTTGTCAAGGCCTTGTCCAAGACACTAGTTTGTCTCATGAGACCTTCCGATGCATCGAGGAAATATAGTGGGCTCCACAAATCACTTAATGAGTCTAATCCATTCCTTATATGAAAAGGTTTAAGCATAACATAAACATTTGTATTGAAACTAGCAGACAAAATGTCAATAATTTATCCATAAACCATGAATTCTATGAAATAACCAATCCATAGTCAAACTTTTCACAAAACCTTCAATACAATATGGAAGCTATGTATCATAATAAATCAACTTTAAACAATCTTAAAATCTATCAAAATTTGTTGACATAGATGAAGTCAAAACATTTTTAGAGAAATATCACTTTATATTTTAAAATCATTTAAAATTCATGTAATAATAAAATAAAACATTTATTTTTGAAAATATTATTATAATATTGTAAGTGTAGCTACAACATTTTCATAATGGTGGAAAATAGCCGCACTCGCCGTATATGTTAAAAAACATTCTTACATTAATTTTGTCGAAAACGTCATAAAGTAAATTGTTTGGAAAATGACATAAAGATTCTATTAAAACCATTTTATAAAAATTCAAAGAAGGGTTTTAATTACTTCCATAGTCTAGAAAAAATTAAAATTTTTTGGAATAAATTTTGAAGAAACATGAATGTGTATTATAAAGAGGTCCCAATAGATAATTACATATAAACAACCTTGGTTAATGAAGAGATTCTAGAATTAACCCTTACCTTGTACTTTTCCTTGGTCGAGGGTAGGTTAACCTCATGTATAATGGTGAAATAATTGTTATTAAATTATTCAATAATAATATAAATTAATATGATATCATATATGATCTTTTAACATTTCTTTTTTAATAATATATTTGTATTATCGTTGTTCGGGTGTTAACTGATTCGTTTTACTTTATATGATTTGTTACGTAAGTAATGTTTGTTCTAGATAGGATGTATCTTATTAATATTCAGAATGAAATTATGTCTTTAAAATTTATTTGTAATCATATAATGAAAATTAGTCTTGAAATGATACAATGGGAAATGAATCTCATCACGTCCGTGGAGACGGTAAGTCATATGTACGCATGAGCGACAATATCATTTTTTTGATATTAAAATATTATATAATTGGATGGTATATCATATATAAAAAATAATTATCTTGTTATATTTATTATTTACATAAATTAAAAATCATTATTATACGCATCCATATAATAATTTATTGAATAACAATTACACCACGGGAGATGATAAGCCGTACGTACGCACGTATGGTGACATGTCATTCAAAGAATGGATAGAATAAGGAATATAGTTGTACCATATTTATAATAACATAAATGTATATATAATATTCTGGAGTTTTTATTTTATAATGGAAAAAAAATAATGATGAAGTGGAAGAATAAAGGGACTTGAAAGAGGTGATTAAATATTTACCTCTTTTTCGGGTTCTTCCTTTTGATTTGAACAAAAGGGAACCTTAGGTTGGATTTATGACTAAAGGAAGGCCTATAGTGGCTCCAAAATTATTTACTTCGAGGATAAGGTGGGTATGGTTCTAAAACTAATCAACCAATAGGTTTTAGATAGGTTTGGGTCACTATGTTAACCTTACGTTTTAGATTTAACTCTTAGTTAATTAGTTTGACATTTACAATGTATCGTCATAATTTTATATTATATGGTTAATAAACATACTATAAACTTCCATGTGATCCTCAAGTGGTTCATTAAAGACATATATTATAATATTTAAGACCTTTTTTCTGAACCATATATTTTTAGAAAGAGAATATCAATTAATAATATAATATTTTTTTTAAATACTCTTTTTTGTCAGTTTGGACACTATTTGAATATTGTTTTTTCTAAATTCATAATAGCATTATTTCTTCAGAAAATATTCACATAACCAACACTAACATGTCATATTAACCTATAAAATTAGTGTAATTCATAAAAAGTCTCAAATTAAATTTATTTAGATATTTATAATATAAATTATTTTAATCATTCATTAATACGGTAATTACTGCATCATAATTGCGTCATAAATAAATTTATATATATAATGTCTAAAAATTATAAATAAAATATCATTTTGAAGGAATGATTATTATATTTTTAATGAATATTTATAGTCGAATTTTTCTTATGTATAACCGAATATTAAAAATGTTTCAGTTATTAAACATTGATTTTAACTCTATTAACTCTTATTTAAATAAAATATTAATTAATGTACTAATCTAATCCAAATGAACCAAAAAGTTTCATATTTTATTCCTATGGTAATATTGGGTCGAATTATACATATCTAATAGAATTAGTACATGTTTTAGGGTAATAATATTATCATTTTTACCCTTAATTACCATATTTACTTTTAACCGTTGTACATAAAAGTAAAAAATTACTATTAACCTAAAATTTTTTCCATCTTATTTAACAACATTTTACTTACTGATATCAATCGTGTCTTTTGGGTTTTTTAAATTAAACTCACAGAAGTGGAAAATTATATTTTATACAAATTTGGGAATGCTCTTAGGAGCGTAAAAGACGGTAAAAATTTCAAAAAAAATTTATATATCTAAAATTATTATAATCTAACTTCAGTGAATGAAATTTAACTTCTATATACTTTGTATCTATTTTAAAATAAAAAAAATTTAAAAAAAAATTATTTAAATAAGAATTCGTTTTTAAACTATAACTCAGTGTTTTTCCCTATTCATCAAAAAATGAAAGTTTTCAGAAAAATACCAAAAATTCACCCTAAGAAAATTTCGATATTCCAAATCAAAAAATGAAGCCCATTTAGAATGATAAAATTTATAAAATTTCCAAAAGTGGGTATTAGTATTCAAAACGGCTAGTTTGATTGGTTTTGGTGTGTTAGAAATCGAAGTTGCGTACAACACAAGCTATTGTATTATTCAAAGAGAAGTGTACCATGGATACTTGGGGTGTTACATTAAATCCTACTTCAAATAATTTCATCCTCAAAATTTCTAGAATATTACTGCATAAAAAGACTCGGGTGGTTTTTAATCATATGTTCGTTAGGTTCCCACATTGCCTCTTCCATCTTATGGTTTCTCCATAGACCTTTTACCAAATGAGTCATGCAGTTTCCCGACACTTTTTCTCTTGTATTAAGAACCTTGACAGGCTCTTTGAAATAAGATAGATCGGGTTCTAGTTCTAATTCTTCATACGTGAATACATGCGTTGGGTCACACATGTATTTTATCAATAGTGATACGTGGAACACATCATGAACTTTTGAAAGACTTTGCGGCATTTCCCAATGGTTAGCTACATCCCCAAATCGTTCAAGAATTTAGAAAGGTTTGACGTACCTGGGACTTAATTTTCCCTTCTTAATGAAATGTATTTCTATAAGGCATCGTGACTTAAACCTTACTTAAAATTGAATTAAATGAATAATTCACATTGAGGATCTTTTCAGGTTTAGAGTTTTAGAGAATTAGAACATAACTATTACATCTCAAAAGATTACAATGTAGACACTTCTACCAAGTTTCCATAGAATAAATAAAAAAACTCTTAAAAAGAAACATGTCTAATTCCATGTTTTATAAAGCATGACTTTCCCTTGATCCCATCCTTGACCCTATTCAACATTAAGTCCTGTGAAAAACATTTAAAAAAAAAACTTGGGGTGAGAACAAAAAGCTCAGTAAGGGATACACAAAGAATGAAAATTGTTAGTTTATCAAAACAACAAGTAAACCATGTATACTTTATCAAAGTAATACTTTTCACCTTTATGTAGTAATAAAAAACTCTTCACTGAATAAAGTATCATTACTTACCTTTTTGTAAGCAAAGTATTACCATAAAACCCATATAAAGAACACATAGAATATATAAAGGTAACTTGGGACATAAACATACTTAAGTGGAATAACCATACGATTGACTTCCACACATATCACTTAATGGAATAGCCATACGGCCGACTTCCATACATACTTAATGGAATAGCCATACGACCGACTTCCATACCCAATGCATTGGAGGTTATAACGTAACCACTCGTCCTGGTATTCACGGCACCACCCGTCATATGGTTTATAACGTAACCACCCGTTAAAATGTCCAAGTACCAATATAAAATCATAAAACATAAAACCAATATAAAGGAATGAAAACATTTGTACATTTCAATCACAATATATCATAAATATATTGACATAATAGAATCTTTTATCAAAACCATTTTCAATACCAAAATACATAAAAGAGTATATGGTATTTATTTTATTTTAAAAACATTACGGCTTGTTGAGGAAGCCAAAGACCAAATAATACTCGCAGTGGCGGAAAAGTTCGTTGTCACCGCGTACGTTAAAAAAAACATTCCTTTTTTTCATTTAGTAAAACGCTTCGTAGAAAAAGATTCCTTTTGTATAAAAGTAAAAGTCAAAGGAGTTTATACACCGTATAAAATAAAGTTGTGTATAAAACGAAATATGCCTCAATGAAAGGAGATTGAGACGAAGTCCCTTACAAAGATCATTTTTAAAATAAAATAGATCTATTATATGTATTCACTATAAGTACACATAAAGAATTTACAAATACAAGATAGGACATAATAATATCATGACATAATTTGAAAGTAGGAGATTAACCCAAAGAATGGAAATTGGGTTAAGAAGTTCCCTTACCTTGGGTCCGACTTGACTCGATCGTTCTTTAACGTCCTGAATAATAAACTTGAGTTAATTTATACTTGTTTAAGAACCCTTTTAAAGTTCATTATTCCTTTTATATCACTTATTGCCATGTTATAAACATTATGTAACCATTTCAGTTAATAATGTTTGTTTTGTCAATATTTGGTTCTTAAGTCGAAAGTTGACTTCTTACAATTACATGTTGTTCATGTGGTCAAAAGTTCTTTATATCCAGAATGACAATACTAATTTCGATATCATATATATCATATATATCCAGAATATACATGTATTTATAATATTACATAATCATTTAGAGGTATGAAATGAAATGCACCGTTCATGGAGACGGTAAGCCGTACGTACGCATGAACGTTACTTTCATTTCTTTGTCATATTAATGGAATTAAAACTAAATGAGAAGTATGTATATTTTAATTCCAGAATTATATTCATCATTTAGATATACTATTCATTATATATATCCATTATATACATGTACTTTTAATAGTACATTACATTTGGGGATAAGAAATGAAAGGCACCGTTCATGGAGACGGTAAGTCGTACGTACGCATGAACGCTACTTTCATTTCTATCTCATACTTTAATGGAAAGAACTAATAATGATATAGAGGTATATTATAATTCCAGTATAACATCATATATAATAACTTTAAATCCATCCTTTACACGTCCCACATATGGCATTAACGAATCACATCACTTTGAGGGGGCGGTAGTCCGCACTTCCTTAAATGAAGATATCGTGTTTACCCATAATGGAAACCATAAAGGTATGTCAAAAATGAAAAATAAATAAGCTTAAAGAAAACATAAACATATTATATATCATATATAAAAATAGTGACATCATAATGGCCACCTTTGTTGGTGTTAAATGAGTATTGAACAATCATCGTTTCGGGAGGTAGAATTTCGCCATCCACGGAAACCGTATGTTCATTAACCATTTGATGTAGTTGTGTGAGAGTGTAACTCGAATAAATCATATAACAACATCCTAGTATATTGAAGATACTGGTGTTGTTACAAAAGAAGTAAATAAAAAGAGTTTGGAGAGTTGGAGAAGCAAAATAAAACAAATGAACAAGAGAGAATGAATTACCTTTAAAAGTGTAACTCCCTTTTGATTTGATCCTAAAGGTTTCCTTTGAAAGGATTCTTCCCAAAGTGAATCCTCTAGGATGAGGAGAGGGATGTGGAGAGAGTAAATGGGCAGGGTTTGGCCGAGCCAAAGGCTTGAGAAGTGTGTGAAATGAGGTAGAGGTGGGGGCCTTTTATAAGAGGAGAGGAGGGCCACTTTTGGAAAGTAAAGAGATATTACTTTATTTGAAAATGTGTTTCGGTTTTAAAAGGTCCCACATTGATAGAATTCGTGGATAAGGTGATAAGGCTTCGAAATCCACTCATCCAATTGGTTTTGGACATGTGTAGTTTATAGATTTTGCATTATCTTTCTATTTTATTTAAATCGTCAAATAATGATGTCATCGCTGAATCATTATTATGTCATAAATAATTTATTTTATTTAATGTCTAAAAATTATAAAAAAAAAATACTATGATGTAGGAAATCTGTTACGCTTTCTAATGACTATTTATAATCAAAATTTGGACTTCTGTAACCCTACTTAAAAATTGTTTTAGTAAAACAACTCATGTTTGTGTCAATTTAATTTTAACATTAAATAAAAATATATTATTGTCATTTTCCAACTAAAGTGGCTCCATGGGGTCCCAAAGTTGTCCCATGGCATGTCTTGGTCGGCCATGACTCACCCAATAGGTTTAGGACAAGTTTCATGGTGTTTTCACATTTTTATAATATCATTTTTACCTTAAACTACACTAATTACCTCTAATCGCGATTAATGAAAAAGAAGTTACTATTCACCAAAAAATTATTATAATCTCATTGAACCAAATTTTACTTATTAATGACAACCATGTATGTCGGATTTTCAAAATTCAATACACATTAGTGGTAAACTTTCATTTAACTGAAAAATCAGTTTGCTTGATTACCATTTAGTGGTTTCACTATTCATCAAAAATTGAAGTTTTTCAGAAAATTACCTAAAATTCACCCTAAGCTATATTTGATATTCCGAATTCAAAAATGAAGTCCGTTTTACAAAATTCAAAACATATAAGTCACATTAATTAATTTAATAATTAATTCCCGCTGTCATGACAAATAGCGTGTTTTTGTGAAACAATAAGTATCAAAAGATTGACACTAGTTTAAGTCCAATTTCAAAGTGAAATTGATTCCAATGACCACCATTGGATTAAATGGTAAAAATATATTCTAATTTCACTTTAAAACCAATTCAAATGATAATCTAATCACATTAAAAATTAGATTAAAAAGAGGTTTTGAATTAAAATACAACACTTTACACTATTCATTAAAAAAAAGAACTTTATCAGAAAGGTACCAAAAATTTACACAAAGTAAATTTTGATGTCCCGATTCTTAATAAGAGTTTTATTTGGTCCAAAACAATGTATAAGAGTGATCAAAACTATATTTAATGACGGTTCACCATTAAAAGGCGATAAGTGAACCTTTAGTGAAAATTAGAGTATATATGCCTAAAATTGAACTCTTTCCGTATTTTAAGCCTTTATCATTTATTGGGTAAATGTATAAACATTTAAAAACATATATAATCATATTTTAGTTATTTCTATCCATTCCCTCCAGTACAACGGCTACTCGTTATCTAACATTTAAAATAATATTCTTTTATTACTTGTGTGCAACGTAAGTTTTCAATGAAACTCATCGTTGCGTATCGGGTACGCTATCGAACATAGCAACCCCTTTAAAATAAAATTAATATTTAATTCATAAATATTAATAAATATGAAAATTCTTTATTCTTTATTTACCTGGGATGTTACATCCTTCCCCCCTTTTGGGAATTGTGTCCTCACAATTTTATTCACTTATCAAAATAAGTGGGGGTATTTATCCCTCATAGCATTTTCAGATTCCCACGTTGCCTCTTCAATCACATGGTTTTTTACACAAAACCTTTACCTGATGAATCACCTTATTCCGTAACACCTACTCCCTGTGGTCAAGAATCTGGACTGGTTGTTCCTCATAAGATAGGTTCTCTTCCAGCTGAACTACCTCTGGACTCAAAACATGAGATGGATCTGGCATATACTTTCTCAACAACGAAACGTGAAAAACATTGTGTACCTGAGATAAACTCGGAGGTAAAGCCACCCGGTATGCAACTGATCCAACTTTCTCCAGAATTCATATGGTCCAATAAACCTTGGACTCAGCTTTCCTTTCTTACCAAATCTCATCACACTTTTCCATTGAGAAATCTTGAGAAAAACATGATCACCTACCTCGAAAGATAGATCCTTCCTCCGGTTATCCACATAACTCTTCTTCCTGCTCTGAGCTATTCTCATGTGTTTCTGAATCAACGGAACTTTTTCTACCATCTCTTATACCAATTCTGGTCCCATCAACTTCCTTTCACCCACTTCATCCCAGAAAGCTGGAGTTCGACACCGCTTCCCATATAATGCCTCAAATGGTTCCATCTTTCTACTGGAATGAAAACTGTTATTATAAGAAAACTCAACCAAAGAAAGATTTTGGTCCCAACTTCCCTGATAATCCATAGAACAAGCTCGTAGCATATCCTCCAATTTTGTTCGTTCTGACTGCCCATCTGATTGAGGATGAAAAGCTGTACTAAAATTTAATTCAGTACCCAACGACTTCTGAATGCCTTTCCAAAAGTTAGATGTGAACCTGGGATTACGGTCCGATACAATTGAGAGAGGAACTCCATGTAATCCTGACTATCTCTTTAAGATACAAATGTGAAAGTTGTTCTAGAGAGAAAGTATCTCGTATAGAAAGGAAATGAGCAGATTTGGTCAAGCGATCAACAATAACCCAGATTTCATTATTACCTCGAGATATCTTTGGTAATCCAACAACAAAGTCCATGGATATATTCTCCCATTTCCACTCTGGCACTGGTAAAGGCTAAAGCATCCCTTTCGGTAACTGCCGCTCTACTTTAACCTGTTGACATGTCAAACACTTCACAGTAAAATCAGCAATATCTTTTTTCACTCCATCCCACCAGTAATACTCCCGCAGATCTCTGTACATCATAGTACTGCCAGGATGAACTGGAAACGGGGAACTATGAGCCTCACATAACAACTCATTCTTCAACTGTGAATCACAAGGCACACATAACCTCTTCCCAACCCTCAAAACACAAACACAAACTTATCCAAGAACTCATGTAAAATTTTATTCATAAGGTCCATGAATACAGCAGGTGCATTGGTTAACCCAAAAGGCATAACTACAAATTCATAATGGCCATATCTAGTACGGAACACAGTCTTCAGAACGTCTGCTTCTTTTACTTTCAACTGATGGTACCCCGACCTCAAGTCAATCTTCGAAAAATACTGAGCTCCCTAGAGCAGATACCACTTCATTCGATGGCCCAACATCTTCTGAAGTTGTTGCAAAGGATTTCACCACCCCTTTCTGCTTGTAGTCTGACTGCTTCCCATCACTCAAGCTCTTTGTCGGACACTCATTTGCATAGTGACCCGTCTCATTGCACTTATAACATCTTACCGTTGGCTTTTCATTTCCTGCTTGATCATCTTCCTTACAGTTACGATCAATATGACCAGACTTACCACACCAAAAGCACTTACCAGACTTGGATAAACATTCTCTAGTATGCATTTTACCACACTTCTCACAGGATGGATATTTGGTTTTCTTACCTCCTTGCATCATTGATGAATTCTTCCCCATTGCCTGCCAACTAGACCTCTTATTCTGTTGTTTTTCATAGAACACCTGATCATCGGCAAACTCCATTTCCACCTTCTCCGCACATCGAACAAGTTTTTCATAACTTTTAAACTCACGATAAGATAAAGCCCTTCGATACTTTCGCTTTAACCCTGAGTAAAAACGGTTTATTTTACTATCAAGATCTCGTATGAAGTTTGGGGCATACCTTGCCAATCGAGTGAACTTTTATTCATAAGCAGCCACTGAATCATCCTCCTACCTCAATTCTAGGAACTGTTTTTCCATCCTAAGACGAACCACCTTAGGAAAATATTTCTCAAGAAACATACCTTTGAATTCGTCCCAGTGAAGATCCTCAATATCATCACCATCCCTTATATTTTTCACCATCGACCACCACTGATCAGCTTCACCTTCAAAACGGTAAACAGCAAGACTAACCTTTTGATGTTCTGAACACCCCATGACATCAAAAATTTTCTCCAGTGCTTTAACCGACCCTTCAGCTCACACAGGGTCAGATGATCCTCTGAATGATGGGGGATGTTGCCTCATGAAATGTTCCACCACTGACATGTTCCTCTGTGGTTGATCTGGCTGATCTCGTGCATGGATACCACCACCATTTATAGCCTGAGTCAACTGTGCCATCACTGCAACAAACTATTCAGTTCCGATTCCGACCATCTCAGGTTGCTGATTTGGAAGGTAATCTTCCTCCTGATGTCGTCCCAACATAGCTGCTTTGTTTCCTCTGCGGAAAACCATTCTGAACACAGAAATATCTTAGGTGAAGCAACATGGTAATCCGTAAATGCTATATCATTTCAATTATATTATAATTTAACACTTTTCTAACTCCTAAAGTTGTCTAAACCGACCTCTGATACCAACTATAAGGCCTCGTGCCTTAAACCTTACTTAAAATTGAATTAAATGAATAATTCACATTGAGGATCTTTTCAGGTTTAGAGTTTTAGAGAATTAGAACATAACTATTACATCTCAAAAGATTACAAAGTAAACACTTCTACCAAGTTTCCATAGAATAAATAAAAAAACTATTAAAAAGAAACATGTCTAATTCCATGTTTTATAAAGCATTACTTTCCCTTGATCCCATCCTTGACCCTATTCCACATTAAGTCCTGTGAAAAACATTTCAAAAAAAACTTGGGGTGAGCACAAAAAGCTCAGTAAGGGATACACAAAGAATGAAAATTGTTAGTTTATCAAAACAACAAGTAAACCATGTATACTTTATCAAAGTAATACTTTTCACCTTTATGTAGTAATAAAAAACTCTTCACTGAATAAAGTATCATTACATACCTTTTTGTAACCAAAGGATTACCATAAAACCCATATAAAGAACACATAGAATATATAAAGTTAACTTGGGACATAAACATACTTTAGTGGAATAACCATACGGTTGACTTCCACACATATCACTTAATGGAATAGCCATACGACCGACTTCCATACATACTTAATGGAATAGCCATACGGTCGACTTCCATACCCAATGCATTGGAGGTTATAACGTAACCACCCGTCCTGGTATTCACGGCACCACCCGTCATATGGTTTATAACGTAACCACCCGTTAAAATGTCCAAGTACCAATATAAAATCATAAAACATTAAACCAATATAAAGGAATGAAAACATTTCCACATTTCAATCACAATATATCATAAATATATTGAGATAATAGAATCCTTTATCAAAACCATTTTCAATACCAAAATACATAAAAGAGTATATGGTATTTATTTTATTTTAAAAACATTACGGCTTGTTGAGGAAGCCAAAGACCAAATAATACTCGCGGCGGCGGAAAAGGTCGTTGTCACCGCGTACGTTAAAAACAACCTTCCTTTTTGTCGTTTAGTAAAACACTTCATAGAAAAAGATTCCTTTTGTATAAAAGTAAAAGTCAAAAGAGTTTATACACCGTATAAAATAAAGTTGTGTATAAAACGAAATATGCCTCAATGAAAGGAGATTGAGACGAAGTCCCTTACAAAGATCATTTTTAAAATAAAATAGATCTATTATGTGTATTCACTATAAGTACACATAAAGAATGTACTAATACAAGATAGGACATAATAATATCATGACATAATTTGAAAGTAGGAGATTAACCCAAAGAATGGAAATTGGGTTAAGAAGTTCCCTTACCCTGGGTCCGACTTGACTCGATCGTTCTTTAACGTCCTGAATAATAAACATGAGTTAATTTAAACTTGTTTAAGAACCCTTTTAAAGTTCATTATTCCTTTTATATCACTTATTTCCTTGTTATAAACATTATGTAACCATTTAAGTTAATAATGTTTGTTTTGTCAATATTTGGTTCTTAAGTCGAAAGTTGACTTCTTACAATTACATGTTGTTCATGTGGTCAAAAGTTCTTTATATCCAGAATGACAATACTAATTTGGATATCATATATATCATATATATCCAGCATATACATGTATTTATAATATTACATAATCATTTAGAGGTATGAAATGAAATGCACCGTTCATGGAGACGGTAAGCCGTACGTACGCATGAACGCTACTTTCATTTCTTTGTCATATTAATGGAATTAAAACTAAATGAGAGGTATGTATATTTTAATTCCAGAATTATATTCATAATTTATATATACTATTCATTATATATATCCATTATATACATGTACTTTTAATAGTACATTACATTTGGGGATAAGAAATGAAAGGCACCGTTCATGGAGACGGTAAGTCGTACGTACGCATGAACGCTACTTTCATTTCTATCTCATAATTTAATGGAAAGAAATAATAATGATATAGAGTTATATTATAATTCCAGTATAAAATTATATATAATAACTTTAAATCCATTTTTTACACGTCCCACATATGGCATTAACGAATCACATCACTTTGAGGGGGCGGTAGTCCGCACTTCCTTAAATGAAGATATCGTGTTTACCCATAATGGAAACCATAAAGGTATGTCAAAAATGAAAAATACAGAAGCTTAAAGAAAACATAAACATATTATATATCATATATAAAAATAGTGACATCATAATGGCCACCTTTGTAGGTGTTAAATGAGTATTGAACAATCATCGTTTCGGGAGGCAGAATTTCGCCATCCACGGAAACCGTATGTTCTTTAACCATTTGATGTAGTTGTGTGAGAGTGTAGCTCGAATAAATCTTATAACAACATCCTAGTATATTCAAGATACTGGTGTTGTTACAAAACAAGTAAATAAAAAGATTTTGGAGGGTTGGAGAAGCAAAATAAAACAAATGAACAAGAGAGAATGAATTACCTTTAAAAGTGTAACTCCCTTTTGATTTGAGCCTAAAGGCTTCCTTTGAATGGCTTATGCCCAAAGGGAATCCTCTAGGATGAGGAGAGGGATGTGGAGAGAGTAAATGGGCAGGGTTTGGCCGAGCCAAAGGCTTGAGAAGTGTGTGAAATGAGGTAGAGGTGGGGGCCTTTTATAAGAGGAGAGGAGGGGCACTTTTGGAAAGTAAAGAGATATTACTTTATTTGAAAATGTGTTTCGGTTTTAAAAAGTCCCACATTGATAGAATTAGTGGATAAGGTGATAAGGCTTCGAAATCCACTCATCCAATTGGTTTTGGACATGTGTAGTTTATAGATTTTGCATTATCTTTCTATTTTATTTAAATCATCAAATAATGATGTCATCGCTGCATCATTATTATGTCATAAATAATTTATTTTATTTAATGTCTAAAAATTATAAACAAAATACTATGATGTAGGAAATCTTTTTATCTTTCCAATAAATATTTATAATCAAAATTTGTAATTGTGTAACCCTACTTAAAAATTGTTTTATTAAAACAACTCATGGTTGTGGCAATTTAATTTTAACATTAAATAAAAATATATTATTGTCATTTTCCAACTAAAGTGGCTCCATGGGGTCCCAAAGTTGGCCCATGGATTTTCTTGGTCGACCATGACTCACCCAATAGGTGTAGGACAAGTGTCATGGTGTTTTCACATTCTTATAATATCATTTTTACCTTAAACTACACTAATTACCTCTAATCGCGATTAATGAAAAAAAAGTTACTATTCACCAAAAAAATTATTATAATCTCATTGAACCACATTTTACTTCTTATTGACAACCATGTATGTCGGATTTTCAAAATTCAATACACATTAGTGGTAAACTTTCATTTAACTGAAAAATCAGTTTGCTTGATTACCACTTAGTGGTTTCACTATTCATCAAAAATTGAAGTTTTTCAGAAAATTACCAAAAATTCACCCTAAGCTATATTTGATATTCCGAATTCAAAAATGAAGTCCGTTTTACAAAATTCAAAACATATAAGTCACATTAATTAATATAATAATTAATTCCCGCTGTCATGACAAATAGCGTGTTTTTGTGAAACAATAAGTATCAAAAGATTGACACTAGTTTAAGTCCAATTTCAAAGTGAAATTGATTCCAATGACCACCATTGGATTAAATGGTAAAAATATATTCTAATTTCACTTTAAAACCAATTCAAAAGATAATCTAATCACATTAAAAATTAGATTAAAAAGAGGTTTTGAAATAAAATACAACACTTTACACTATTCATTAAAAAAAAGAACTTTATCAGAAAGGTACCAAAAACATACACAAAGTAAATTTTGATGTCCCGATTCTTAATAAGAGTTTTATTTGGTCCAAAACAATGTATAAGAGTGATCAAAACTATATTTGATGACGGTTCACCATTAAAAGGTGATAAGTGAACCTTTAGTGAAAATTAGAGTATATATGCCTAAAATTGAACTCTTTCCGTATTTTAAGCCTTTATCTTTTATTGGGTAAATGTATAAACATTTAAAAACATATATAATCATATATTAGTTATTTCTATCCATTACCGCCAGTACAACGGCTACTCATTAACTAACATTTAAAATAATATTCTTTTATTACTTGTGTGCAACGTAAGTTTTCAAAGAAACTCATCGTTGCGTATCGGGTACGCTATCGAACATAGCAACCTCTTTAAAATAAAATTAATATTTAATTCGTAAATATTAATAAATATGAAAATTATTTATTCTTTATTTACCTGGGATGTTACAATAACACCCTTCCACAGAGATACCTTCAGGAAAACATGATCTCTTACCTGAAATTCTAAATACTTCCTTCGATTATCAGTATAGCTCTTCTGCGTACTTTGAGCTGCTTTGATGTGGTTTTGGATTTCCGTCACCTTTTCCATCGTTTCCTCCACAAGTTCTGTGCCTACATGTTTTCTTTCACCAACATCATCCCAACAGGTTGTTGTGTGACATGTCTTTCCATATAACGCTTCATATGGTGTCATTTGAATACATGAATGGAAGCTATTATTGTAGGAAAATTCTAATAGAGGTAAATATTTTTCCAACATGCCTTGAAAGTCAAGGGAGCATGATCTCAACATGTCTTTCAAGGTTTGAATAGTCCGTTCTGATTTTCCCTCAGTTTGGGGGTGGTAGGTAGTGCTCAAACGAAGATCAATATCAAGGGATTTCTGAATACTTGTCCAGAATCATGATGTAGAACACGGATCAAGATTAGAAATAATCGATAGGGGTACTCCATGAAGTCTTACAACTTCATTAATATACAGTCTTGCTAAATGATCAAGTGATAAATCTTCTCTTATATCAAGAACATGTGATGAATTGGTAAGATGATCAACAATGACCCATATTTCGTCATTCCTTTTCAGAGTCTTTTGTAGTCCCATGACAAAGTCCGTCGTAATATTATCCCATTTACACTTAGGTTTGGGAAGAGGTTCCATGACTCCTCCAGGCTATTGCCTTCCAGCTTTCACTTGTTGAAAAATCATACATCTTGACCCAAAATCAGCGATCTCTCTATTCATGTTATCCCACAAAAAATGTTCCATCAAATATCAATACATTTTGGTGCTCCTAGTTTGTATTATAAAATTGGAGCTATGAGAATCATCCCACAAATCTCTGTTTAGATTAGGTATATCATCAACACAATGTCTCTTCCCAAATTTCAAAACTCCATCTTCTTATAAGAAGTCACCCAATCTCCCGTTATTCAATGCTTTTATCTTCTTCTGAAACTCCTCATCATCAGCTTGAGAACTTGTTCTCCTTTCTAATAAAGATAGTTTAGAAACCATTTGAAACAGTATTGATATTCCACCTTTTATGGTTATTCCCATATCCATCATTACTAGATCCATGTTTATAGGATCCTTTTCAAAAATTATCTTGTTCCAAACTCCATGATCCATTCCAATCAAAGCATCTGCCACCTTATTTTCGTTTCACAAGTGGTAGTGTATAGTGCAATCATAATTTTTGGGTGGTTCAAGCCATCACCTTTGCCTCATGTTGAGATCTTTTTGTGAGATAATATACTTCAAACTCTTGTGATCAGTATAAATCTAAGATTTTTCACTATCTAAATAGTGTCTTCATATCTTCAAAGAATATATTACAGCTGGTAACTCAAGATCCTGAGTAAGATATTTTTGCCCATTAATTTTTACTTTTCGTGATGCATAGGCAATAAATCTATCATTCTCCATAAGGACACAACCATGTACTTTCTTTGAAGCATCACTATAAATAAAAAACCCATCATTCCCTGATGGTAGAGTCAATATTGTAGAATTGACTAATCTTTTCTTCAGTTCATCAAAACATTATTCACACTCTTTTGTCCAAATTTTTTTTACCCCTTTACATGTGATCTTGGTTAATAGGTTAGCCAATTGGGAAAAATTCTAGACGAAATGCCGATAATAACCTTCTAAACCAATAATACAGTGTACCTCAGTTATACAAGTCAGTGCTGGCCATTCTTGGATTTCTCTTCTCTTAAAAGGATCAACGAAGATTCCTTCCTTGGAGACGATATGTCTATGAAAAAAAATATCTTGAAGCCAGATTTTAAACTTGGTAAACTTTCCATATAATTTATTTCTTCTTAGAGTCTTCAAGGAAATGTGCTAGTGATTTTCATGATCTTCGTAGATTTTGGATTATACCAAGATATAATCAATAAATACAACAAAAAAGTCATTAAGATATTACTTGAAAACAATATTAATTAGATTTAGGAAGACAGAGGGTACATTAGTCAAATATAAAAGGCATTACTGTAAACTCGTAATGACCGTACATGGTTCGAAATGCTATTTTCGGAATGTATTCCTTTTTCACACACAATGGATGATATCTAGACCTAAGGATAATATTTGAAAAGTATTGGTCTCCATGAAGTTGGTTAAATAAATCATCAATGGGAGCTAAGAGTTAATTGTTCTTTATTGTTATAGCATTGATCTCCTTGTAGTCAAGGCACATCCTCATAGATTCATCATTCTTCTTAACAAAAAGGATAGGGGCTCCCCATGGAGAAACAGTAGGGAGAGTAAATACCTTATTACTCATTTCATATAGTTATTTCATTAGTTCCACTAATTCCATAGAGGCTATTCTACGAGGGGTCTTGGATATGGGCCTTGAACCAGGAATTAATTCAATGGAATACTAAATTTATTGTTCTGAACGATGTCCTGGTAAATCCTTTGGAAATACATCATCATACTCTTGAAAAATAGGTACATCCTCTATTTGAACATATTTTTCCTCACCCACAGTTATTTCATTCTCTTCCTTTCCAATAAATGAATTTAGTTGAGCTACTAGGGGTGGATCTAGATAAGAATTAGGTGGTGATGTTTATTCTCTAAAGATAAGGTACTTCTTATCATCATAAAAAATTGTCACCTCCTCATTCTTATAATATATTTTCGCATCTTGGCCAAAAATCCAATCCATACTGAGGATTATATCAAATTCAATAATGGGTATGACAATGAGATCAGCAGATAAAGAACATTTATATGCCCAAATTGGGACTGATTCACAAAACTTTTTTGCAATGATATTTTCCTTAAGAGTTTTGACTGACAAATCCCTTGCTAAATCAAAATGTAAATATCTAATTTTCTTTGCAAGATGGGAAAATATTAAATAGTGTGATGATTCAGAATCAAATAAATCATTTTTTAAACTTGAGGAAACCATTAAATTACCTCCCACTACTTTTTTCGGAGCTTCAACCTCAGCCGTAGTGATAACATAAGCTTGGCCTTGATCCCTTTGACTTTTCATATGTATGTTCCCCTGACGCTTAGGAAATTAATTCGCATAATTACCCCCTTCTCTACAATTTTAGCATTCATCCATCGACAACCTCTTTCTTCCCCTTGCAATCACGAGTTTGGTGACCTTTTTCACAACACTTTTAACAGATTTCCATTCCCTTCATGAAAGTACCAGGGTATTTCTTCCCACATTTACTACATGATGAATATTCAACTTTTCCCTTCTTCCCCTTATTTTCATTTCTATAGTTTTTAATAGATCTTTTATTCTATTTCTTTTCTTTAAAGTCGTAATACATAGAGAATTCTTTTTGTGTCTTGATAGCACTTGAGATAATATCTTCACACGACAAGAACGATTGTGAGATTAATGCTCAATGGAGAAATGGTTTTAACCCCTAAAAGAAATGATCAATCTTACTTCTTGTGATTCATATATAATCTGCATCATGCCTCTCTATCCTTGTAAAGTTAGCTTCATACTTTGCAACATTTTCATCCTCCATTTTCCTCAGACTCAGAAATTATCTTTCCATATTCACTCGATTCTCATGAGGAAAGTATTTTTTAAGAAAATTTCATTAAACTACCTCCATTACATAATTGATACTTCATCATCTTCAATTTTGTTTTGAATAAATGACCACCATTTATTTTCATCTCTAGTGAGGCGGTAAACTACCATGACAATTTTTTCCCTTTTTCTACTCCCTAAGGTGTGGGATATTTTCTCTAAAGAATTTATCTGTTGCTCAAATACTAGTGGATTTGAACCCCCATTGAATGTTGGTGATTTGTTTCTCATGAAGCAATATAACATTGATCCTCCAAGCTATGGATTAGGGTGCTCTATATGGGTAAGGTTATTATTCATAACCAGAGTGAGTTGTCCCAGTTATGTGATAAGCTGATCCGCACCCGTTGTATCACCAAATCCACTATAATTATTTTGAGCAGGAGGAAAATCCTTACATGGAGGGAGTGCATTGATACAGTTTCCATTCCGTCCACTAGGCGCCATTTCTAAACAATGGCATAAACTAGATTAGTTTATGAATCGAAAGACATAAATCTAAACTTATAAAATAATTAACATAAATTGAACAGTTTATGGATATAATCCATAATCATAAAAATGTTTTCATTGATTATGTATATATTCATAAACCCTTAATAGTGGTTTGTAAAGAAAATGAGAATTATCCAAAGCATATCCCCCGGGAGTGTCGTAGCCAAGAGTTCAAAAAGGCCCGTTGTCGTGCACTAGTTCCCATTCAGGTCTAGATCAAAGTGCTGTTTTCATGTGTTACTCGAAGGTATATCTGTTCCAGAGCCGCCTCTACCTTCTAGTTTCCAAAAAGGGATGTATTTCTTGGAATACACACAAAATCTCTATAATACCAAAATTCTAGGATGTTTTTCTATACTAATCCTCAAAGTCAATCTTAGGGTAATATGCTCTAATCAGAGTTTATCTAAACCTATATTCCAAGTATTGTACTAAACTTACTCTGATACCAACTATAATGCCCCAACCCCAGTTACCCAGAGTCAATGCATTATTACATAATATTGGCATGATTTAAGGAAATAATGACTCAAATGACCTATCAGTTTAGTATCCTTGTAAATACTAGATACATTCAGAAGTTTTACATTATTTTATAAAACGAAAACAACAACAACATTGTATCCAATGACCACATTCATATTTCATATACTATCCCTGCATATCAGTCAAAAAATACTTCTTCGCATCCTTGGAAAAATAAAACATAGAATGGGGTGATCTCAGATGCTCAGTAAGGATAAAAATATATAGGAAACTTTCATAAATAAGCATAAATATTTAAGGAAATTTATATGACCAAAACACAATCCTTTTAAAATTGAACTTCAGCATAATATGGAAAATATCAAATCAAATAATCCCATGTAATTATTCACATGGATATTTTACTAGTCGAATAATCACATGCAATATCAATAGCCACTTTCATAAGGATTGAATGCATAATGACAAACTTCTTAACCACATAGTCATAGACTTATTCCAAGACTACAAATATGATTTTTTTCAAGGCGTTATGTCAAGACACTATTGTGTCTCACGTGACCTACCGATGCATTGAGGAGCTATAGCAGGATCCACTTGTCACTTACCAAGTCCAATGCATTCCTCATATGAAAAGGATTAAACATAACATAAACATTCCTATTGAAACTAGCATATGAAATGTCAATACTTTATCCATAATCCATGAATGGTATGAAATAACACATCCATAGACAAACATTTCACAATGCCTTAAATACAATATAGAAGTTTTTTATCATAATAAATCAACTTCAAACAAACTTAAAATCCATAAAAGGATGTTGAAAACGATGAAGCCAAACCTTATTAGAGAAATATTTATTTCTATTTTGAAATCATTTAAAAGTCATATAATTATAAAAGAAAACATTTATTTTCGAAAATATTCTTATAATATTTTAATGAAAGATTCGACATTGTTATAAAGGTGGAAAATAGTCGCACCCTCCATATAAGTTAAAAAACATTCTTACCTTAATTTTTTCAAAAAGGTCATAAAATACCTTTTTCGGAAAATGATGGAATGATTCATTTCAAAACATATAAGGTAAAATAAGGATATAAATTACATTACCCCATTGTCTAGTAAATAGTAATTTCTTTTAAATACATTTTTAAGAAACATGTATGTGGATGATAAAGAGGCCCCAGTAGATAATTACGTATAAACAACCTCCGATAATAAAGAGATGGTGAAATTAACCCTTAACTTGTACTTTTCTTTAGTCTAGGGTAGGTTATCCCCCTTTATAAAGGTAAAATAATTGTTAATAAATTATAGAAGAATCATATATATTTATATGATATCATATATGATCTTTTATCATTTCTTTGTTAACAATATCTTATTATTATCATCGTTTCCGGTGTTAAGTGATTTGTTTTTCTTTATAAGATTTGTTATGTAAGTAATGTTTCTTATGTATAGGATGTATCTTATTTATATTCATAATGATATTAAGTCATTAAACATTATTTTTAACCATAGAATGAAAATTATTCTTGAATGGATACGATTGGGAGTGAACCTCACCGCGTTCGTGGCAACGATAAGCCGTACGTACACATTAGCGACAATATAATTCTTTTGATATTAAAATAATTTATAATTGGATGGTATATTGTATATAAAGATTCATTATCATGTTATATTTATTATTTACAACAATTACACATCATTATTATACCAATCCAAATAATAATGTATTGAATAACAATTACACCATGATGTGGAGATGGTAAGCCGTACGTACGCACGTATGGTGACATGTAATTCAAAGGATGGATATAATAATGAATATGGTTGAACCATATTTATAATAACATCACAGTATATAACAGATACTGGAGTTATTATTTCAGAATGGAAACAATAATGAAATAGGATGTAGGAGAAGAATGGAACTTGAAAGAGGTGATGAAATATTTAACTCTTCTTCAGGTTCTTCCTTTTGATTTGACCAAAAGGGATCCTTAAATTGGAATTATAAATAATGGAAGTCCCCTAGGATGACATATGGATAGTTGAGAGGGTATTTGGGTAGGTTTTGGCTGAGCCAAATGTCTTTGATGGTGTGAAATTGAGAAAAGTGGAATTTCCCTTTTATAAGATGGGAGAGGGGAACCTTAGGAAAAGAAAGAAATACTATTTTATAATAAAATAGATTTCAATTTCTAATGGATCAAAAATGATTTACTTTGAGTCTATGGTGTTGATGGGTCGAGAACTAGTCAACCAATAGGTTTTAGATAGGTTTGGGTCACTATATTAACCTTTTATTTTAGATTTAACTTTTATTTAATTAGTTTGACATTTACCATGTCTCTGTGTATTTGTATATTATATGGTCAATAAACATACTATAAACTTCCAAGAGAATAAAAATGTGTTCATTAATTACATATAAAATTTTATTTATGATTTTGGGCCGAACCTTAGATTTTTAGGAATAGAATATTAATTAATAATATAATATTTGTTTTAAAAACGCTTTTATGTCAATTTTGAAACTATTTGGTATTTTGTTTTTTATAAATTCAAGACATCATTATTCCTTCTAAATAAATTAATCTAACCAACCCTAACATGTCATATTAACCTATAAAATTATTGTAATTCATAAAAAGTCTCAAATTACATTTATTTCGATATTTATAATATCAATTATTTTAATCATTCATTAATATGATAATTACTTCATGACAATTGTGTCTTAATTAAATTTATTTATTTAATGTCTAAAAATTTTAAATAAACAACCATTATGTAAGAAATTTTTTTTATCTTTCTAATGAATATTTATAGTCGAATTTATCTTATGTATATCCCTATATTAAAATTTTTTTAGTTATTAAACAATGATTTTAACTATTTTAACTCTTCTTTAAATAAAATAATAATAAATTTCCTAATATAATCCAAGTGGACCAAAGTGATTCATATTTTATTCCTAATTTTGTTTTTTTTCGAATTATACTTATCAAATAGAATAGGGACATGTTTTAGGGTAATAATAATATCATTTTTACCCTTAATTACCCTATTTACTTTTAACCGTGGCAAATAAAAGCAAAAAGTTACAATTCACAAAAAATTATTTTCATCTTATTGAACCAAATTTTACATATGGATATCAACCGTTTCTCTCATATTTTTGAAATTCAACTCACAGAAGCATTAAAATTATGTTTTATACTAATTTGGGAATAACCCTAGGAGGTGGGTAAAAGTTGGTAAAAAGTTCAATAAATTTTCTATATATCTAAAATTATCATAATCTAAATTTGATGAATTACAATGAACTTATACAAGTATTATGTATCTATTTTGACCTAAAATAAATTTAATTAATATCAATTATTATTTAAATAAATAATTGGTTTTAAAATATAACTCAGTGTTTCCACTATTCATTATAAATTGAATGTTTTCAGAAAAATACCAAAAAATCAGCCTAAGAAAATTTCAATATTCCGAATCCAAAAATGAAGTCCATTTTGAATGTTAAACTTTATAAAATTTCAAATAGTGAGTATTACTATTCTTAATGGCTAGTTTGATTGGTTTTAGTGTGTTGGAACTCGAAGTTGCTTACAACACAAGCTATTGTATTATTCAAAGTGAAGAGTACCATGGAAGCTTTGGGTGTTACAAACCCTATAATTTAGGTGTACTTTTCAAGACCAATCACAATTATTAAAACTAAAATCGAGGTGTGGGTCCCATGAATCCCGGTTCGGCTGTGTTGTAGTGAAATGTGGATTTTTCATCGAGAGTTTATTTTGGGAAAACGAATAGTTGATTAGGTGTGTTTTATCATAAGGATCAACATGGTGCAACCCATATGTTTTATTCTGAGATCGAGATGTGGGCCCCACAAGGCACTATTCCTATACATCCTGGTTAATTGCAGCTTCTTCACTGGGTGTCCGATTTGCACGAATGAATAGTCGATAATGTGCATTTTTACGTAAGTATCACAATGGTAGGATCAATTTTGTTATCTATGTCAATTAGAGGAGGAATTTCCATAGAAGTATGTTTTTTTCCTTTAGAGAGCAATAATTTTTTGCACTCTTCATCCTTTTGGTCCTAATGTGATAGATATATTGGGAGTGAAATAGCTCATCTAGGGGTACATGGGTTTAGTTTAGTACCTATTTCTATCATTGTTCATGATGCGATGATGAGGTGTGTTCACTTATCATTTGGGCCACACACACACACACACCATATACCACATTTTAAATATTCCACCTCTCAAATCTTCTACATTTGGACTCAGATTTTGTCACACGAGTAGCATATTCTAAGTGTTTTTTCTGCATAGAACATGATGGTGGCCTCAATCGTGGATTTAGAGTTTCAATATGAGATGTTATGAGAACAGATACTGTCTAAGAGACACTCGATGATGGAAGTCATCATGTAAAAACACCAAAACATCATCTAGAGTGGAATGCCCCAGACAAACTAGAGTGATGGTCCTTTATGACTTTTATTAGATTGGAACCCCCTTATGGTAGAAAAGGGTGGGTCCTATATAGTTACATACTAATGGAACCCCCCACTGGGTAGGGAGTGGGTCCTCAATGGTTAAGATTGGAATCCCATGTGAGAACAAGGTGTAGGTCCTTGATATCATAGTGAAACCCCCCATCAACATTGGCATGGATCCTCATCCTATAATGAGTGGCACCCTTCAACTGAGTTGGGAATGGATCCCCAATGACACAAGAGTGGAACCCTCATGTTGGGATGAGCATGGGTCTTTATTCTATTCCATGTGGCACTATCCATTTGGGATCGGTATGGGTCCATGACAACACCAGAGTGGCACCCTCCTATTGGGTGGGGCATGGGTCCTCATCCTTGGGACACAACCTCTAAACAACGAAGATCAATGATGAGACATGGTTTGACATAGAATAAGGTTCATGAGAAAGAGGGTATCTTTATCCAATTATATGTATCCTTGTGACAAGACCTAAAAAAATGCGTGGGGGATAGATCCTCCCAAAGAAAATAGTATCAATGTGTGGTTATTTAGTCCCTTTGACTTGTGAATTCAGGCAAGACATGATGGATGCTGGGAATCATTGGTGGATACTTATGAAACACTTGGATACTCATTTCGTTGGATGAGTAGTGATATGGATATCCCCTTATAATCATTTGGGTTTCTTTTGAATGAGAATATATATATATAATCTTCCAGTACCCACTCAATGGGTTTTGTTACTCTCTTTCTAGTATAGGCGAAGACATATGGGGTATGCCACATTCATTCCATTTCTATATTATCATAGTTGGTTGAGTACACTATCCTACTATTGGTAGAAAATACTCAATGATAATTTCAACTTCTCTGCATTTTGATCTCATTGTGTTTGGATGAGTTTCCTTTAAATCTCTTATTATGTTGAGTAATACTCATTTACTATACCTTTTCCTATCTATTGTATTATTATTAATTGTTTCTAATTCTGCTCATCCCTTCACATTTTTGTGGCATTCCACTAAGTATTTTTATACTCACCCATGCATGGGATTTTCCCATAGGTGTTGTGCCTTATGTATATGCCAAACATGTTGATCATGAAATCAGAGATGCATATGGATATGGGCAATTAGGTTGGGTATGGTGGTCATAGATTGGGATCTATGAGTTTGGATTTCTCAACTATTTTAATTTTTTAATGAATTCCAGATTTTGGAACTATTCTTGTTGGGTATATTCTCCCCCCTTTTCTTTTAGTTTAAATTTATATACATGTACTGGTTTGAGGCCCATGCATATTTTGTTTTTTTATATTAGTTTATCATATTTTTCTTCATTACCTCGAAACATTTCATTGAGTTTGTTTGTGTGTATTTATAGGTACATAGAAAAAGGCATCCTTGAGTTTGTAATCCCTTCGGTACTGGTTTCCACCCCTGGCCTATAGAGGTAGGCTTGGGGTAGTTGAGGTTCGAGCCCCTTCATGGGTTGGGTCATGAAAAATTGGTACCATAGGTTGTTTGTTCCTTGTGAAATTATTTGGAAGTTCCCTAAAAAGGAATTGGATGGGATTTAGGGAAACATTGTCAGGTGTCCTGAGTACGACTCTCGTGCTAGGGAGTCTAGTGATGGTGTAGTGACTGACGTATACATTCACCAGGACCCTGACTACCCGCTTGTTGACTTGAGACCCTAAGACAATGATTACTAGGATCAATGGTACTTGCATCATATAAAATTGATTCCTTGACAATCCTTCATTGTAATCTTCCCATTTATTTTAATATATATAATTATATATTGATATATATTCTCATCCAACCATAGTACTCCTTGATAATCATTAGAAAGCCTCTATTATGATAGCCATCTAGGATACCAGCTTTGTTTGTGATGATTACCTTGTGACTATGATGCCTCAATATAGGGTCCAACATGAAACCCCCCTCCTCATGGTGGGTAGGTAGTAGGGAATCCACTAGTTGATAAATTGATATTCCCATCAGAGTATGTTAAACACATATGTAGGCTGAGCGCACATTGTGAGTTCCAACACCAGAGACAACTAATGTTATATAGTGAGCCAGATCCTCATGAAGTGAAGGATTGGCTAGGGTCGATCGTCCACCACTTTATGATTGTTCGGACACCAAAGGATCAGATTGTGGCTTAGCAAACAATATTTTAAAAAGGATTACTAGACGTTGGAGGAGCATAGATAGCTAGATTCATGATTAGTTGGAACTCTCGTCGGATGAATTTCAGTAGCAGTTATATGAGAGGTACTACCCCTCCTACTTAGGTTCAGTTCATATTCAGTATCTATTGGATAATTAGTTTGGAGGTAATACAGTGGCATATTTGGAAGATTGGTTAACAAAAATTACTTAGTACTGTCTTCAGATGATATGTGATTGATACTTCCAAGAAAAAAAAATTCACTAAAGAATCCATAGAGAGATCCATGCAATAATAGTAACCTAGTGTGTCCCCTCCTATAACTTGATGTTGGAGTGGGAATTGCTGACATAGATCTTTCATTGAAAGGGATACATATAGATAGATATGGTAGTGGGATAACTAGTGTTTAGACGTCTACTGTAGCTAGTAAATGGTAGTTGATAGGGCCTCGACACATGAGGTCTCCTCATGATCAGACCCAAGAACATGGTTAGGTACAAAAAAGAGCACCAGGACATCCCGTGGAGGTCTGGTGCATTTCCTGTGAAGGGTGAGCTCACATGACATAAGACTTCCTGACAAGGCATGTTTAACATCATAGGTAGGTAATAGATGGACCACCATGATGGATAAAATGCAGTGATTATGGCTCCATATGCGTGGAAATGATGGTCCTCAGAGAGGCGGTGCTAGTGAAGGAGCTGGAGGAGCTGTGGGTAGTGGATGACGCTATGAGGACATTCAACCAATACCACCACGTGGCCCAAGTAAGGCTTAAGGAGATAGAAGTTGGGGCCATTGAAAGCTGAATGATTTGGATGTCTACAATCCTGTAGCACATGAGATGATAAGAGGTAAGCCCTATGTATTTTATACTTTTTGTAGTATAACTTTTTAGACACATTTTAAGGTAATCTTACCTCCCTACATCTTGCATGAGGTTTTACTAGGGTGACATGAGACATATGTGTAACCCGGTTTTGTTGTTGTTCGATTTATCATTGAATGCACGAAGAAGAGGGGTCCTTACACCACCGAGAGACATTTTTTGATATGGGAAAAATGGTGAGGGAATGTATGTGCTTCCCAAAAAGGATAGTATCAAGGTTTGGTAGATGAGCCCCTCTGACTTGTGTGTTTATGGCAGGATTATGCAGGGGAGTGTCAGAGTAGGTTCTAGCATTACCAATAGTGTTTTTCTACTTGAACTCATTTTGATTTAGGATTCCAGGTGTGGGTGTGGCAGAGTGTCTGGTTTGGGGTTACTATCCTTAAAAGAGAGTTGAAGACACAAGGGGAATTCCACATGCTTTACATGTCTTTCTTCTTCTAGTAGGATGAACTTACTCACCTGCCATGTTCATGGGTACCATTAGGTCATAAACATTCAAATATAGGTCTAGGTGATTGAGAACCCAAGAATAGAACTATGTGACTCACTACATGGTGTTGGTAGTGGTAATTTTCTCCCTGAGGATGCAGAGACACTCCCTTCTGGGATAATGCTTTGGGGTTTTCACACACCACTAGATATTTAGTTACATCTTCACTTAGAGAGACCTAAACCTAAGGAGACGATGCTAGAAAGAGTTCTTGTGACATTATGTCATCGAGATTGTCTACCAATTTGGGAAGGGTAACAATTTAGTAGATTCAATTAACAGAAAGTCATAGGATCTCTTAGTGTTGGATGTTCCAAAGAAGTTATCTTCCTAGCAGTTGAACCTAGTGAAGCAGGTGGGTGAAGTTTTTCATTACACTATGGTGATGAATCCATTTCTTATTGACCATGTGAGAGAGTCCATGTTGTGAGGATGGTTGTGATATATTTCATGATCAGATATCCATAGGTGACACACAAGATGGATTTTATGAAGGAGGGAATAATGGGATCCTATTCTAAGAACAAACTGGGGTTTTAGTCAGGATGCAAGAGGAGGTGTTGTGAGAGTTCCATACTTCTCCCTTAGTTGTACATCCTTTTGTGGGGATGATGTATACTTTAACAATAGTTTAGAGGGTATTACATGAAATTATGCATAACTAAGATCATCTTATGATGCCTCACCTATCAACATGTGAAGTATGGGCATCAGGTTGCGGTGGGTTTCTTGACACATCCTGATATTCTAGGATAGAAATGGGATGAAATATCTATGGACATCATCATTGGAATTCCGCGCATAGTGAAGGGCCTTGAATCCATCTAGGCTCTAGAAGACTGACACATGGAGTCGGAACACATCCTTGATATTAGTGGTGTTCTGGGGGAAGTTGTTTTTATTTGTGTTTGTCGGACATCATGGGGTACCTTCGATAACTATCTCCAATTTTGATGTGTAGTTTATGTCAAGATTGTTGATAGGCTAGTAGGAGGCATTCAGGACTCAACTACATATGAGTACAACCTTTAACCCCTAGACCAATGGGCATAACGATCATAGTATACAAGTGTTAGAGAATATACTAAGGGCTTGTGTATTGATTTTAATACAAAAAATGAAAGAAATACCTTTTTCTCATCAGGTCATTTGAGATCAGGTAGAGGGTTGTTGAGGATTCCTACCATCATTCCCAATCCCCACAGATAGAGTGTGTGCTTAATGTCTTCCACATGACGTAGCTCTGTAGATACACGCATGATCATACACACATGATCATCAAGATCATACCTTACCTATATATACTATCCCATTGGTTTGCATCCTATGGTATCATGTAAACCTACATGATTTTCCTTGGGAGAGGGAGATCTACGTGCAAGCTCAATATCTCTATTTATTTCCCTGGTTTTTTTTTTCAGGAAAAAATAATGAAAGAGGTAATGATGTAGGGACTCAGTTTTTTCCATGTAAGTCATTTGAATATTTATTTATCTATTTATAGAGTTAAGAGTTGAGACGGTTTGTGGTTATAAGGCCCAATGTGCCTAGAATTTTTTTTATTAAAATATTAAGTATATTTTATACTAATCGCAAAAATGAAATATGATAACCCTAAAGTGGTAGACCAGAACAGAAATTTGTGACTATAGTAGAGTCCGGAATATGGTGTTTACCCGAGATGGAAAATAAATTTTTTCAGCATGTTTCTTGTATGGAAAAACACCTGGAGGATGTATATGTAATTGAATAATTAAATTACTTAATTTTATTTAAGACATTGTTCTGAATAACATTTGAATGGGTACTCAGATTGGAAAAATTAGTCTGTTGTTTGGTTCTTAATATGGTGTTTTACCTTAGCATGACCTAATGTGAGAGGGTGCGGGATGTTCAGATCCCATGACAGTTAGAGGGTGACATATTGAAATCCTATAAATAGGTGTCAAAGAGTATTTTCCATGGTTTGGATCATGAAAACCTATCACTGTAGGAACCCTCCCATCTCCTTCCATTGTGAAAAAATGATGTCAGATCTACAATGTATCCCAATGGAACTATAGATCCGGGCAGATCAGAGCATGAAAAAAGCAATGAAAGATCTGAATTTCGGTATGATTATTCTTTTGGGTTTTTTCATCCCTTATTGATGTAATTTAAGTATAATTGCATTATTTTTAAATTCTCCACTTTGAATATTAACAGTGATAACTAAACGATCATGTCTATCAACCGGTCTACATTTTTGGATCCCTCTTTCTTCATGTTCTTCAATTTTTCATCATGTTCATCATCAATAAACCATTAAAAATGTTTAAAGGAGAACCAAATGTGAAGTTAAGCATGGATCTGGGTAGATCATGATCCAAGGATTAATGATCTACAACGGTTTCCTGTTTCAAGCACCGGAGGAGGTGTAGTAGTCCATGGAAGCATCTGCCTACATGTGATACAATGAATCATCGATGAATATTGAAGAGAATAACGTGTCACTGTAGATAGATACCTATGGTTTCAAGATATGGTCTTTTTTCCAATTTTTGAAACTAGTGGAGTCCTAGTGGTCTGTGGAAGGGACCACTGATGCACGATGGCTGGAGACATGCTAGGAGGTGGTGTCCACCTTACATGATAAAGTGGGGACATGCATTGTTGTGAGGCGACAGAGGTCACGACCGATGAGCGCTTGTAAGATGTGGTGGGATAAAAGATTTTTGGTAGTTGGATAGAAAGGTAGGATACCCAGGCGAAGCAAGATGGAGATGTAGGCTAGGCCAAGGCGGGCCGGGCTGGGAGCTAGACGAATTGAGCCAAATCTTCAGGCAATGCAATTAATTCTCCAAAACTACAAAACAGAGCATCCATTTTTTATGCCGTAAATGGTGATGTGACCCTACATTAGAGATGGACCTTTTGAGTCGATTTTATAAATTTTAATATTAGGGATCATGGATCCAGTTCACAAAACACCAATGTACAATAATAATATAATTACTATTATTGAGGAATCATTTATTAGACGTAACTTCTGGATAAGAATTCCAATTGATACACTGTTAGTGGTCCCATGACCCTAAAATTTAGGCGGATGTTTCAAGACAAATTTTTTGTGTTTAAACATAAACCGATGTGTGTGCCCAATGATTTCCAGTTTAGGCATGTTGTGGTGAAATGTGGTTTTTTCACCTGGTTTCCATTTTAGACAAATGAATAGTCGATACTGTGGGTTTTTTTGAGAGGATCTCAATGGTGTTACCCATATATATTAATTATTCATAGATATGTGGGGCCCAATAGGTGATATTTGTGCATGAAGAGGTGAAATGAAGCTTCTTCACCGGGTATTGGATTCTAGAAAATGAATAATTGATCCATTGCGATTTTCCACAAGGATCACAACAATGTGATTATTTTGGTTATGTTGGGACTTTTGAGGATATCAGTATGTATAATTACAATTTTAACTCGTTCAATTAACAAGCATCATTCACTCATCATCCATTTGGGCCAGATGTGACATGTACTCTGGGAGTACACTGGCACGTCTAGGGGTACTTATGGACAGTTTAGTACCCAAGTAATCAAGGTACATGATCTGAATATGAGGGGGAGTCACACATCCTGTGGGCCCCAAAAATATCGTGTACCATGTTATGAATCCTCTATATATCATATATTTAACTTTTGGACTGAGAATTTGGACCAAGTGTATCCTATACTAAGATATTTTTCGCGTAGAATACGATGGTTCCCCCTGTAGTGGCTTTAGAGTTTCAATGTGTGATATTATGAGAACTACGCCTATTTGAGTGGAAAACGATGATGGATATGATCTAGAGGAATATCCAACGAATTCATTTAGATTGGTTCCCCTAACATACTAGAGAGTGGGTCCTTTATGACTTTTATTAGAGTGGAACCCCCTTGTGGTACCAAAGAATACTTCCTCTATAGATACTTCAGAGTGGATCCCACATATCAGGTAGGTAAAGGGTTCTCAATGAGAGAGATTGGAACTCCCTTGTGACACAAAGTCATGGATCCTTGACATCCTAATGGAACCCTCCCATCATCATGGTATTGGGTACTCATCATTTTCTGAGTGTCACCATCTAGCCGTGATGGGCATGTGTCCTCAAAGACACATGAGTGACACCCTACTATGAGGAATAGAATAGGTCTTCAACCTATTCTGAGTGGCACCCTCCTATCAGGCTGGGAATGGGTCCTTGAATACACTTGAGTGGCACCCTCTATCTAGGCTAGGCACGAGTCCTTAACCTTGAGACATAGCCTCTCGACCATGATGATTTATGATGAGATATGGTTTGATGTACCCTTGGAATAATGAGAAAGAGGGGTTATTTCCCCACTGAGATGCATCCTTGTGATGCCTCCTAAAATCGTGAGGGTGAGACAGAGCCACCAAAATTGGATAGTATGAAGGTGTGGTGATTTATTCTCATTGGATTTCATGTTTAGTGGGGGAATCACAGATGATGGAAAATGTTGGTGGGTAATTTTGGGACTGTGAGTGAATCTTTTCTTGGGTTGAGCGATGTGAAAGAGACCCCCTAACTCTCTAGTTTTAGTTTATTTTGAATGATCACACACAGACACACACACCCACATATATATCCTATTTCATTTCCCACTTCTTGGGATTTGGTTACTCTCCATACTTAAGAGGTGAAGATGCACAGGGTATTCCATGTGCTTTCCATGTCTAGGTTCTCATGGTTGGATGAGTCCACTCTCCTACTATTGATAGAAAAGACATGACTAGATGTTAAATGTCTCACCATTTTGAGCTTTGTGTGTTTGGATGAGTTTTCTTTCACTATATTTTTGGGATGATCTATACTCTTTTATCATACCTTGTTCAATCAGTTATTTTCCCAATTAGTGTATTTCTTATAGAAATCCCTTTTCCTTTTCAAGGCATCATACAGAGAATTTTTATACTAACCCATAAATGGTATTTTCTTGTATGTGTTATGCCTTATGCTGATGATGAACCTATTGATCTTGACTTTTGACGTGCGTAAGTATATCGGTTCTTAGACCACAAACCATTTCATATCTTGGGATCCAGGAGTGGGGCTCCCTCAGCTATTCAAACATTTTAGTTACTTCCATGTTGTGGCACTTTTTTGCTTGGGTGTATATTTTTCCCCTATCCCTTTTAGTTTAAATTTCAGTAATTGTACTGGTTATTGGTTCATGCATTTTTGTTTTATTTATAGGAGTGTGAAAAATTTCACATACTTTCCTCTATAATTTTTCATTGAGTTGGTTGTCTTCATGTGTACAGGGACTTAGGAAAAGGACCCTCTGATTTTGTTTCACCATCGACACGTATCTCGACCCCTGGCCTATGGCGGCAGTCTTGGGGTACTTTCGGCTTCAGCCCCAACATGGGTGTTATCAGGATATAATCCTAGCGTTTCACCATTGAGTGGGACATCTAAAAAATATTTTTTTGGATAAGGATTCCGTAGGATGATTAGATATGTTAGATAAGTTGGTTTTTTAAATTTTAGTTAATTTTTACTATGTTTTGAAAAATGTGCCACTATTTGATTTATATATACATTTCTGCCATGTTTTATTGTTTTTCATCATGTATATATTTCTTTAATTATATTCTTGACAATGGGAGAATTTGGGAATCTTTGTTTTATGCATATAGGGTATTGGGATGTATGTTATACAGAAGGTTCATGGTGTAATTTTGATATAATTTTGAAATACCCCGATGATTTTTTAGAGGTAATATTCTCCCCATGAGTATTTTTCACTAATTTTTGGTAGGTTTCCTATAATGTAAAGGGGGATACCTGAGCTATAGTAGCAACCCCCCTGTGGTCCCCATTTAGGTGAACTATCCTATAGTGTAGAAATGTTGTATTAGATAAGTGTTTGGATTGAATATTATTTTTTATAGATATAGAGACCCTGTCCTTTTATATATAACATTACAATATTTAATGCATAATTATACATCAGAGTACAAGTCAAATATCATAATGTCTAGTTTTTTGGAAGACTAGGAGCATAAAACTGAAATCATGGAACTAAAAAATATTTTTTATTAAATATTCATAAATAGATCCTTACATTCTTTGAGTCCTTACATATACATAGGCTACCATGGTGTTCACATGATCAAAGGGATTATTAAATTCTTAGTAAGGGATTAAACATAAGAATAAGGCATTAGAACAATGGTTAGAAATCATGACATAATGATATAAAATTCCATATACAATCCTAAAATTTAAACATGTGATCATATAAACATGAATTCAAATTATTGTGATAGAAACATAAATCATGAATTTAGAACTAGTCCTGGATCATTGCACATAGAGGAGAAAAATTCAAGGATAATCAAAAAGATCAATGAACATGGTAGCCCGAGTCAAGGCTAACCCCCAAGCCGTTGCACATAATGTCTCATTAGAAAAAACATTATCCAATGCATTGGAGGATTATCTGGTCGCACCCATCTTAAAATTTTTATGAATATTCTATCAACATAAATAATCATACATATTCAGTCATACATAAACATTACAGAACACATAGTGATAAATGGGGGTCACATTAATGTTATAAAGCATAATGAATGGGAGTATCATAATACTGTCCATCAAAGAAATAAATTAAAAAATACATGGACATTAATCAGGTAAAATAGGCATATAGAATGGTATGTGAAGAAAATTATAAGTGATAACATGTAATAACAGTATTTTGGAAATTCATAGCATTAAATAATTTTCGTGCGGTTTTAAGGAAAATAATAAAGGGAATTTTAAATTGAAAAGGAAATAATATTTTATATAAAATAATATGTGAAAAAAGAAGGTTTTCATAATAAAATATTGATTTTATACAAAAATGTTGGCTTAAAAGAAATTGTATATTAAACTTGAAATTGGGTAGGAATTCGAGATGTTCTTTCAAAACAAGTTTTCTTATCAGGAAGTATTGAGGAGGGAATCACTTAAAAAATGTATATCCCAGAAAAAATGATGGAAGGATATTGAAAAATGAATTTTGAGAATATAAAAATTATTTATAATTTGTACATAAAAATAAAATACAATTTTATTTGTGAAAAAATAAATATAGATAAACCTGAAGGAATAAAGGTTGTTCGGGAAGAATCCCTTACAGAATATCGGCATGGTGTTAGGTGTACATAAGAGGAATTAACGAGAGATAAATGGATTTATAATATTTTACACATCATGAGGTATTTTTGGGGAAGTTAATAAATCATACCCCATCATTAGTATTTATACTAAAAGGACATAACATAGAAGAGATTCTTGAATAAATGTGAGAAAGAGAGGATCCCTGAGATTAAGTCTGATGGAGTTATCCCCTTGATATTAATGAACTGAATAATAAAATTAGGTTCATTAATTAATAATTATAGAACCTTTTTACATGTACATGATTTAGTATAAACTTTTTTAGTTCATTCATAACCTTTTAGATTGGTTATGAGGTTCAATTTCATTGTTTGGCTCCATTTGATTCCTGTTCAGTTTACTTATATAAAATGAACGGATAATCATGTATGGTGAGAGTGGATTTATAGAATTGAAGTTACATGAAATTAGTTAACTTGAAAAATATTATATGGTTGTAAAATTATTTTTATTTCTTGGAGTAAATGTGAATCATTATATAAAACATTAAATATAAACTCTTGAATTAATTTGGTAATTTTTCTCACAATTAACTTGTTTTGTATTATTATTTTACATCTTAAATTTGAAGGATTAAAAACACTAAATAAGATAAAAAAGGCATATATTATGATCTGCTTCAAACATTAAACTAGTGTCATTCATAGTCTATATGATGGTAATGCAAATTAAAAAATTATCATCCTTGAATGTGATAAATCCAAAAATCTTGGGTAGTATTTTTATTTTTAGAATAAAATGAAATGTAGGGAGATATTTTGATAAACTATTACATTATAATAATAATATCCTAGTAAATTTATCTTAATGCATGTATCATACAATTTGGGTAAAAGGAGGTGAAGAAATAAACAAGAAAAGAAAATAACTTGAAAAAAAACCAGAAATAAGAATTTACCTATGGAGTTTATCTCCTATGAGAGACTCTTAAGGGGAGATGATTTGGACTTTTTAGGAGACCAAGGGATTTTGGTCATAGATAATGAGGATTGGGAGTGATTTTTTCATATCCTAGGAAAGGATCAAGGCTTAAGAGGAGCGAAGAGAAGAGGGGCATGTGGGTGGTTTTTATAGAGGATGAGAGGAGTGAATTTTGAATATTTTATTCATTATTTAATTATTTTGCTCAAGACAATCAATAATTACTTATGATTGTGACAACAAATAGTAATAAGTTCATTTTAGATTGATTTAATGACCATTTACAACAACCATGACTCAATCATGATGCAAAAATTCAGGTTTAAGCATTTATTATGAATTATCCAATATTACTATTCATCAATAAATCATGTATTTTTTTTAGAATTCCCAAAATTTAACCTTAACCATTTTTCTATGTGTATAATCTTATAATAAATTCAATTTTTCAAAAATACGTTTACAAATATTATTAATTAAATATATATATAAAATCATAGTTTATTCCAAAAAACAACATTAAAAATATAAAATTTTTATGACACCTAGAAAAATTAATAAATGACCCATAAAATTACTATATAACCATAGGAAAAGGAAAAAAAATTTAAGATTAAATTTTATAAAAATAAATTCCCATTTTAAATTAATAAACTAATCAAAATGTTTTAAATAAAATAATTATGACAAACAAAAATACCAATACATATACTGTGATAGTTTATTCACATATGAGATGTCCACATTTTTTTTTACATTCATGGGTGATGTTATTATTTTTTTGGAAACTTACAATTCATTACTATTCATTAGGTTATGTTACAATTCACAAGAGTATGTCACTTTTCATCAAAAACTATGTTTAATCTATCAGACTATAAATATCTTACCTAAGAATACCATGTATGTTATATTTTCAAAATTCAAAACACAGATGTGACAATATTATGTTTAATGGTAACATACTACTTAGTAGTTCATTGTTTTGTGATTTTTTGTGATTATATGACATAATTATAAGAAGGTTTTTTCCATTGACAAATCATTGGGTCGTTACATTATTCCCCCTTATGAAATTTCACCCTTGAAGTTTTTTTTACATTCTATGCCATCAAAAGGTGTGGGTACTTTTCCTTCATAGCTTCCTCCAGTTCCCATGTTGCCTGTACAGATTTATGGTTCCACCACAGTACTTTGACCAAGTGAATATTATTTTTACATAGAACATTATCTCTATGATCCAATATCTTCACTGGATTCTCCTCGTAAGAATGATCATTCTCCAACTGTACCACCTCTGAAGTGAGTACATGTAAAGAGTCTAGTAGTTACTTTCATAAGAGGGATACATGAAAGACATCGTGTACTTTAGATATGGTTAGGGGAAGTGTCATTCGATATTCCACTACCCTGACATGATCAATAATCTCGAAGTGGACGATTTATAGGGGAATTACCAATGATTTCTTCTCAAACCTCATGAAATTTTTCATTGGAGATATTAAAAAAAACATGTCCCCGACTTTGACTGAAGGTCTCTTCGACGATTGTCTACATAACTCTTTTTTTGACTTTGGGATGCCTTTATGTGGTATTCAATGTTTTCACCTTCTCCACAATTTCTTCTACCATTTCAGGTCCTAGAATCTTGTGCTCACCGACTTCATCCAAACATGCTGGTGTACTACATCTTTTCCCAAAAAATGGCTTCATATGGTTCCATTAGTATGATCGAGTGGAAACTGTATTCGTAAGAGAATTCGACAAGTGGAAGATGTTGGTACCATCTTCATTTATAGACCATAAAACATTCTCTCAACATATATTTCAGTGTCTGAATAGTCCACTCAGATTGGCCATTGGTTTGAGGATGATAGGACATACTGATGTTCAGTTCAGTTCTTAGAGCATGTTTGAGACATTTCTATATCATTGAGATAAATCTCAGATATCGATCGGATAAGATAGGAAGTGGTACTCCATGAATCCTTACCACTTCATTGATATAAATCCATGTAATTTTACCCAATACTAAGTCCTCTTGAATCGTGATAAAGTGACCTGTCATTATAAGATGGTCCACAATGACCCATATAGCATTATTTCCTCGGGAAGCCCTTGGATTTCCAATGAGAATGTTTGTGGTGATGTTCTCCCTCTTCTATGTTTGAATGGGCAGTGGTTACATCATCCCCTTATACTTATGTCTTTTAGCCTTCACTTTTTGAAATACCATGCACATTGATGTATACTCAGCAATCTCCTTCTTTATATTATCCTACAAAAAGTTCTCTGAGAGGTCTTGATACATCTTTGTGCTCCCTGGGTGGATAGAGAATGTTGAGCTATATGTTCCATTCAGAAGCTCAATTATTATCTATGTATTAGATGGTATACATAATCATGATCCATATCTTACAAATACATCCTCATAAATCTTGAACTCTGATGATTTCCCATTTTTAATGGCTTCCACCAATTATTGAATTTCCACATCTTTTCATTGAGAATCCTATATTTTCGCCATGAGGTATGGTTGAGAGATAATTTGAGAAAGGATTCATGATGTTCCTCCCTTAATGACCCCTAGGTTTATCCTATAAAATTATAAGAAGATATGATCCTTTTCAATTATCATCACTAATAAAGTGGCACAATCCTTTCTACATAGAGTATATGCCATCTTGTTTTACTAACCCAGATGGTATTGGATTTAGCAGTCCTAATTCATGACGAACTCTATAAATCTTCACTGGTGCATATTAATCTCATTATTTGGAAATATATATTTCAGACTCTTTTGATTAGTATATATCTAACATTTCTCCCCATATACATAATGCCCTTATATTTTTAATGTGATGATCATAGCCTCTAACTAAATATCATTCATAGTATAGATTTTCTCAAGAATTTTTAGCTACCTTGAAGTATAGGATAAAACTTTATCTATTTGCATTATCACACTACCAAAGCCCTGCTTTGAATCATTACCATATATCCCAAAGAGTTCTCCACTTATTGGGAGTGTGAGTGCTGGAATAGCGATTAGCCTATTTTTCAAATCCTTAAAACAGTATTCCCATTCCTAAGTCCAAAAAAAATTTAATCCCTTCCATGTCATCTTGGTCATTGGGTTTGAAAATCATGAGAGGTTCTTCACAAATAATCGATAATACCCAGCTAGACCCAGAAAGATGCGGATATTCATTACAGATGTTTTCCTTGGACACTCTTCAACCACGTTTGTCTTGGAAGGGTCAATAGATATCTCTTTGTTGGTAATAATATTCCCCAATAATGATACTTCTTCAATCCAAACACACATTTATTGTACATTTCATAAAACTAATCCCTTCGCATAGTCATTAACACAGTATTCAAATGCTCCTCATGTTTCTCCTTACTCTTGGAGCATTTTAGAATATCACTGATAAAGACTACCATAATTTTTTTAGGTAATCTGTAAAGACTGTATTCATTAAATCCATGAAAATTGATGGAGAATTAGTGAGTCATAAGTTAATCACTATGAACACATAGTGGCCATACCTTTTTCGAATGGAGGTCTTGGAAATATCTTTATTCCTCACCTTTAATTGGGGATATCTAGATCGAAATTCCAACTTAGTTAAATAAATGGCCCCACAAATCTGAACAAAAAATTATTCTATACATGGTAGGGGATAATTTTTTTAACATGATTTTATTGAGCTCATGATAATCAACTAAAGGAGAATTGCTCCATCGTTCTTCTTGATGAGGTGAACTAGAACACCCCACAGTGAAGACCTCAGGCATGTAAAACCCTTCTCTATATTCTCCACTAACTACTTCTTCAACACTTCCAGATCTATAGTGGAAATTCTATAATTTTTATTTGATATAGGCAGAGATCCAAAAATATATTCAATTGAGAACTCAACATCTCTATTAAAAGGAATACCATGAAACTCTTCAGGGAATACATATGTTGAATCCCTCATGATGGGCCAGTCTTCAAGAATGATTCTCTCTTTTGTATCAATCCTTTGAGATATAAATTCTTGCTCGTAAGGAATTAATATCGACAATGGAGACAATAATAATAAATAAGATTCATTTCCCCTCTACACTTGTAAAGAATTGGAGGATGATTCGTGATGTGGAGGGTGATCTCGTTTTCAAGATAGTTGATGTTGGATTAGTATAAAGACAGCCAATCCTTGACCAATATAGTGTAAAACTGTACTAAAGTTAGTATGATGGGAATTTCTTAGAGGTTCAGTCGATAAACATTAAGTAGGGTGGAGTTATAAACCATGGATGAAGGAATTTCTCCATTTTTTGTTCTCATGGATAACTTGTCCTCCAAATTTTGAGGAGGTTTTTAAGTAGTTATACTAAAATTGAAAGATGTGAATGAATGTGTTGAAACATAATCAAATAGTACGTTCTCTATTATTGAATAAATAACTAGAATATCTATCACCACATCATTTTTTGGATCCACCTCAGTAGCAGTGATAGCATAATCCCTTCCTTGTTGCATCGAAGGTTGTTGTTGATTGCCTCTAACAACCCTAAACTTAGGAAAATTTTTCGCATAATTCCCATGCTCCTTGAAGTTGTAACAATTAAATATGTGCTGAGTGTTGAACAGAACCATCCTTTATTCTTCCACATTAGCGATATTCCTCATACCCCATTAGTAGTATTTATCCTGTTTTCCCAACATTACACATTTGAAGCAATTTATGGTTCCCTTTAGACAGTTCCAAGGATGCTTCTTTCAAAATGTTTTACACATGCGATGATAAAGCTTCTTTCCATAATGGAATATATTTGTGGGAACACCCACATTAGATTCCATTTTCCTTTATTTTCACTATCCCACGATACCAATGAGAGTCTCCAATATCCATTTCATCTTTGGGGGGTCAAAAAATATTCTTTTCATAACTGTCAAAATCTTGAATCACCAACTCTTTTTGTATACTCATCTTTAGTTCACTAAATATGTGATCCACTTTGTCGTCGGTGTTCAATAAAAATTCCGAGGCATGCCGTGAATGGATTGTGATGTTTTCTTCATATTCCCTAATGCACTCATCTTCCTTCTTCTTGAGTCTGAGTAACTCTCTTTCCATCATGAGATAGAGGGTCTGGAGAAATTTTTTTTGAAAAACATTCTCATTAATTCTTCCAAAACCATGGAATAATTTTCCTCATAGGGATTTGTAGCTTTTATTGGTATCCACCACTGATCAGCTTCCCCATCTAAATGGTAGACCTATAGTATGACTTTCTCTTCATCTAACCACTGGAGGACAAAGAATATATTTTCAATGGAGTTTATCCACTGTTCCACGAGGTGGGGATCCGATGATCTACTAAACATGGGAGTCCTTTTCCATCTGAAGTTTTCAATGAAAACAAGATCTTTCCTTGGTGGAGGGGGGTGTTCTCCATGATTCAAGTTATTATTTATAAATTGAGCCAGCTGAGCAAGTACAATCATGATGTTTTGAGAACCTGTTCCCCTCTTTTCAGGCATATCATTAGGGAAATCATCACATTCTATATTACATTCATTATTGGCACGTGTTATTCTATATCCCTCCATAAAAAATGAACAAATAACGTAAAATTAGAAGGCTTGCATACCTACATATTTAGAATAAAAAGAAAACATTGAACATAAGAGGATAAAATTGTAAAGGAGTCTTATATCCTAACATGTTATTCCATATATTTAAATCTAGTTTCTTCTTGATCTATTTATTATCATATATTCTTATGTGACTTTTTTTCATTCACTTAATAATGGTTTGTACCATGTTTATGAATTTTTCAAAGCATATCCCCTGGGACTGTCAATCCAAGATAGAGGAAAGGCCTGTTTTCATGCACCAGTTCCCATTCGAGTCTATCTCAAAGCGTTGTTTTCGGGTTTTACCCCTAGAAATATCGGTACAAGCACCGCATCTACATTTTTTTATCCATACATGGATGTATTTTCTTGGTAAACCAATTACTCTATATTTACCAAAATTTAGGGGTGTTTTTTTATACTTAGTCTCATCTATAAGGTTCGTATGAACATTCTCTATTCCTAATATCCAAAGATAACTAGACCATGCTCTGATACCCACTATAGTGACCCTAGCCTTATACATATAACATTATAGGATTTTAAGCACAAATATAAATCAAATTACAAGACACAAATCACAAAGTCATGTGTCTTCGATTATTAGGTTCATAAAATAGAAAACATGGAAGTAAAAAACAATTATTTATTTAATCATCATATAGAGCTCCAAACTTCCTTTGAGATCTTACATCTGCATAGGGTTATTTGGGGATCACATGAACAAAGGGATGTGCTAAATTACCAGTAAGGGGTTTAACATAAGAATAAGACATTAGAAAAAGGGTTAGAGATCCTGAAAAAATGATATAAAATAGAATATATGATCAGAATATAAAAAATGGGATAATATACCCATGAATTCATATTTTTGTGAAAGCAACAGAAATCATTAGTTTTTCATGATTCAAGGCTTGATACACATAGATGATCACAAGTCAAGGGTTACCACCATGACCGTTACACATGGTAGCACGAGTCAAGGCTAATTTCAAAGACCATTGCACATAACGTCTCATGAGTATAAACATTACCAAACACATTGGATAGATATCTAGGAACACCCATATTAACATGTTCATGAATAATCTTCTCACATAAATAATCATACAAAATCAAAAGGGAACCCATAGAGAGAAATGGGTATCAAATTCATGTCATAAAGCCTAATGAATGGGAGTATCATAAAAGTGTCCATGAGAGAAAGGAATTAAAACATACATGGACATTAATAAGTTAACATAGTCATATTTCATGGCAAGTGATGTAAAACACATGTGCCAACTTGTAATAAGTGTAATTAGGAAATTCAAAGCATTAAAAAATTTTAGTGCAATTTTAAGTAAAATACTATATAGAATTTAGAATAGAAAAGGGGATAATATTTTATATAAAAATAAAAGTGAAACAAGAATATTTTAATTCTTTGAATTTCTTAAATTTTATAGTGCGCTTGAAATTGGGTATGAATTCAGGATGTTTCCTCAAAACAGGTTTTCTTATCAGGAAGTACTGAGGTGGGAATCAATTAAAAACATGTATATACCTAAAATAGAATGAGGGAAGAATCTTGAAACATTATTTTGGATCATATTAATAGTATTTATATGTTTAAAATAAAAATTAAATACAACTTCATTTGGGTAGAAATAAATAATGATAAACCTAATGGAATAAAGGTGGTTCAGGTAGAATCTTTTACGAAATATCGGCATGGGATCAGGTGTACATAGGAGGTCTTAATGATAGAGAAATAGTGTTAAAAACTCTTATTAATCATTGGTAAGTATAGGGAAGTTGTGAAATCATTACCAATCAATATGAATTTTATGATAAGGATCATAATATAGAGGAGATTCTTTAATAAATGTGAGAAAGAGATTATCCCAAACTTTAAGTCCGATGGGGTTATCCCCCTGATATTAATGACATGAATAATAAAATTAAGATCATTAATTAATAATTAAATTAAACATTATACATATAAATTATTTTTCATAACATTTTTGAGTTCAGTCACGACTATTTCAATTTGTTATGATGTTTAATTTCATTATTTGGGTCCATTTGATTCATGTTATGTTTACATATATACATGAATGAATAAACATGTATGAGGAGAGTGGATGTATAGAATTGAAGTTATACGACATTAGTAAACGTACAGAATATTACCTGGTTTTATATTTAATTTTCTTAATTGGAGTGATGTTGAATTATTATAAAAAACATTGATAACAAACTCTTGATTAATGTGGTGATTTATCTCACAATTAAATTGTTTTGTATTATTATTTTACATCATGAATTTATACGGATTAAATAACCATAAATTAGATGAAATAAATATATTATAATCTAGTTCAACCATTAAAATGGTTACATGACTAGTCTAGAAGATGATAATAAAAATTAAAAACCCGTCTTCCTTGAATGTAATAAATCTACACATCTCGGATGTTATTTTCAATTATAGAAAAAAAGTAGGGGGAGGGAGAGATTATGATAAAATAACCCATTAGAATAATATTATTGTAGTACATTTATGTCACTTGAGTTATCAAATTATTTTGTTGAATGGAGGTGAGGTAATAAAATAGAAAATAAAATGACTTTAATGAAAACAAATGAATGGGAAAGAGGAATTTACCTCTTGAGTTTATCTCTTTTGAGAGCCTTTTAAGGGGAGATTATTTGGTCTTTGGAAGATACCAAGGGATTTTCTAAGTGGGGGAGTAACATTGGAGGTGATTTGGGGAGAACATAGTCAAATAACAAGGCTTGAGAGGAGTGAAGAGAAGAGGGTAATGTGGGTGATTTTTATAGTGGAGAAGAAGAGCTAATTTTGATTATTTAATTCATTAGTAAATTATTTTGCTCATGAAAAAACGTATTGTTTGATTCATGTGACCAAAAATAGTAATAATTTCATTTTATTTCTATCCAATTTCCATTTACATAATCCATGAACCAAACATGATGTAGAAATTCAGGTTTTAACATTTATTGTGAATTATCATCTTTTAATATTCACAAAAATTCATGTATTTTAAAAAAATAAAAAATTCTCACAATAACCATTTATCAACGTGTATAATCCAAATAAGAAATTAAATTTTCAAAAATAATTTTCTAAATATTACTAATTTAATTTTTAAATAAAATCATTATTTATTAGAAAAAAACTACATTAAAACGATAACTCTTTTTATAACACCACAAAAAATTAATCAAGGTGACATAAAATTATCTTATAACAAGAAGAAAATAAAATAAAAATTTATTTTAAAATTTTATGTAAAAAATTTACCTTTTAATTTATTTAATTAATCAATAAATTATAATTAAAATATTTACTACATACTGGAATAAATATACTTATACTATGATCGATTTTTCACTTTTAAGATGTCCAAATTGTATATTTATGTTCATGGGTAATGTTTCTATTTTTCTACGACATAAAATTCATTATTATTCATTACATTTCATATGGGTATGTTACTATTCACAAGGGTATGTAACTATTCATCGAAAACTAAGTTGATGCTATCAGACTCTAAATATCTTGTTGAACACAATAGCGTATGTCAGATTTTCAAAATTCAAAACACATAAGTGGAAATATTATGTTTAAAGGTTCCATATTACTTATTAGTTCATTGTGTTGTGGTTTAATTTTATTATATTACCTAATTATAAGAAGGGATTTTCCATTGATAAAACGTAGTTTAATTACAATAGAAATAGGTTTTTTGGACATAGAAGGTGTACTAAAAACATTATTGGACACAGGAGATCTATTGAACCCTAATATTCAAGAGGTTTTATAGTTTTGGTAATGTGAAATTTAGGCTGATTGGAGAATTGGTTTAATCTAAGTATCTTGATGCATTATTGATGAGACTTAGGATGAGTAATATGGATCATCCCGGAGCTGTTGAGTTATACATGCACAACATTAAAGACATAGGAACCACATGATATTCATGTGATTGACTGTCATTTATTTCCTTTATATGTAAGGGCTCAATTAATTTAGGAACCAAAGATAACTTATATGGAATTTTCTCATTTAACTTTTTGATGGAATTCAACTTACATGGACCACAATATAGTTTCTTCCACTAAAAGGTCATGTGGATATTATAGTGAGGTGATTCTACAAGAAGAAAAATATGTGGTCCCTCTAGTAAAAGATATATAGTTACCTTAATTGGGTAAATTGAATACTTTTATTCCATTTTATACGTTTCAAAATAAAATATAGGTTCAATTACTTAACGTTTTAACAAAAAAAATATTTGATTTTTTCCAAGATAGTTTCTTGGATGAATTATAATTACATGAACAAAATGATTATGTATAACTAAAACATATCATCTTATATAAATGAAATTATATATCTACATGGATGATAATGTGATCCTCCATATGGAGGATCCTGTATGTTGAGAGGCAATGGTGATTAGTTAGTGATAATGTTTCTTCCCAGGGTAGCCCTGTATGTCAATTATCCATGTGAATTAGTACCATAGTAGGCTGATGATAGAGAATGTAATACAATATATATATATATATATGTGTGTGTGATTATGTGACATCCCAAAGTGGGAGTTTTAGCACTAGACTTGTTAGTAAATATTGATGTTTTAACAGGGTTGTTTTCAATGAGTTTTACTAAGGTGGGATGTGATTTGTGGTTAAGGTGGATGGTATTAGTGTCATTGAGAGGCAACATAGAATATAGATTTGTCGGGTATTATATTTTAAATGTGATTTATTATGTGAAGGGTATGGAAGAAAAGGGTTGCATTCGGTTCATGAGTTGATTAGATAAGTGAAGCATGAGTAGAGGATTTGGGGAATGAGATAAATGTAAGGAAGGTCCCAAAAAATGCATGATATAGACAAGATGATTCATTTTCATGTGTGATAAAAAGTAATTGAGCTACAATGGAATAAAGGTTTAGTTTTAGTTGGTATGATAAGTATGATGAATCTCCCTATTTATTCTTGGTTCATTTGTTGATCAGATATCATATTTTGATCCTAGATAGCCAAATCTGGATGGGTAAAAAATGGTTAGACACTCTATTTTTTGATTATTCTTTTACTAGATAGTGATCATGTGATATTTCTTGACATGTGATGGATGTTATGATTTTTAGGAAAGAGTATAAGGGTGCATTAGTTTTATTGAGATAAAAATTCCGTAAATTTTTGTTATATGATTATGCAAGTGGGCCTAGGTATGATGAGATGGGTCTCATGAGATTGTGAGTTGGTTTATATGACTAGGTGTTACGAAAGAACAAATCATTGGGATTGGTTGAGACCAAGGTAGTTCCCGATGATTATGCACGAAATTGTTTGAACTATGGTTTAGTGAGAATATGATTTTGGAATGAGTATTGATGGGTTTATTGAAGTAATTATAGGTGTATAAATATAAAATTTTGATCAAAATGAAATAAGGAAATCCCCCTATGGTAGATGAATCATAAATATTTGTTCTACATTTAGTGGTAGGGTCAATGAGAGTGTGATCCCTAACAGGTTTTACATTGAATGATATACCCTTAGTTTTTGATGTTTGACATGTGTATGGTGACTATAAATTGATGAGGTTATGGTCTAATAGTGTAATAAGGATTGGTTGATGATGGGTAGTTCACCCCTTATCTATTTGAGGATGTGTCCCCCATTATAGTTAAATTAATGTATATGAAAATGATTAAATCCCTGGTAAGTCCAGAGTAGTTATTATTTGATATGTCATTTTGGAAATCTGTTATGATTAAGGCAATAACTTCGATTCAATATGTATGGTAATGTATTGATAAATGACCATATAAGTACAATCCCATATGCTTGTAGGATCATGGATGTGATGAGACCGGTATTTGGTTGGTTTATATGTAATTTTGATTCATATATATATCAATATAAAAATATATCTAGATTCCATGTTTAATTCTTCATGTGGAATATAGATATTTCATTTCAAGGTTACTATGTGATTGAATTGGGTAAAAGATGGATTTTACAGGATCACTATGTGAGTTTGATTAAATAAGAATCGATGTTCAGGAGCCATGTTTGATGGTGGTTTCGATGATTGATGATTAAATATGCGAATCACATTGAGTGTTGATTTTGGAAATCATTGTGGTCTCTTGAATGATATTGGGATGACTTCAATAGTTGAGGCCCAATGATCATGTGATGTGATTGTGAATCAGTGGATACAATATATATTTTCTAAGAAAGTCCATCCATAAGAAATATAACCTATGTTTTCCTCAAAATAGATGCATTGTTTTAAAAATGAATTTCAGTGTGTCATTAGAGCACTGGTAAAGTGTATTCGTGATAGGTTCTGACGGTGGGGGAACCATTGATCGAGATTGAAACATATTAGAAATGGATTAATGTGGGGTTTAACCATAATCCTATGGATGAATTAATTGATGAGACTATTAATTCTCATGATATATAGATATCATGGATAACCATCTTAGTATTGATAATGATGTCAATTGGTTTGATTTGTTTTCAGATGAACAATGTGCCTTGCATTTGGACATGTGGCATGGAAGCCTGGTTTTCATTCCAGATTAGAATGTGATAAGTTGGTTTTGAACTTATGACATGGATGGATTTTGTTTTTGGATTAATGATAAGTGAGAATTCTTGGGAATGAGAAGTGTTATTCTAGGTATATTTTATAAAATTATTCTATTTTAGTTTATGAAATTCCTAAATGATTTTTTGGATTATATGGGTATATAATGGTTTAAACTATAATTTTATCTATCATTAGATATCAAGAACTTTCTCATATGGTTCTGTTTATCTTGGAATGGGATGTCTACAATAGGGATATAATTTGTTATATTCTAATATTATTTATCTTATATTTCAAAATATATTTGTATTAATTAATTAAATATAAATATTCAATTCATTCCCTTGTAAATAACATTTAAATAATGTTCCGAATTTAAATTTAAACTCCATGGTTGAGTTCAGAATAAGGGGTGGGTTTCACAAAGGAGTGGTATAAACTAATATAATGTTCTAGGAGAAACATCAAGTTATTTCAACATGTATTTGAATTAAGAAAATTAAAAAATTTAAAAATTAAATTAAATTAAATTTATTATATTATATATTCACTAAACTTTCCCCATATATCACATTAAGAAAAAAATAAGAGGATAAGTACTAGTTCCATGGGAATCCACACTTGAGCCAAGAGAAAAGGGGGAGGGTGGATGGAGAGGGATTCATCATTGGAGAGATCAATCAATATCAAATCAATATACAACAGCTTTTGAGGGTGATTATGAGCCCACAACATAGGTGTTTTTCCATAAGGGAGGTGGGTGTTTTAATTCTCATTTTCCACCGTTATTTCTTATTATTTTAACTTTTATATATCAATTTAGATCATTTCACACTGATTTGTTTGTGATACATGATTTTAATTCAAGGATTATGTTTTTATTGTATTTTGAATGCTATCTCTAGTAGTGGAGGTTTTATTTTTTAGTTTTCATTACATTCATCTAGGAATAAAAAGGGTAATAATGATATATGATATTAATATAGATATATATATATATATATATATTTTAGGGAGATAAAATGACTCACCTCATAAGGGGATCACTAGTTTCCCTACCAATGGGGTACAATTCTATGTTAGTTTAACATGGGTTACAATTATTTAGCGAAAACCCCTTTGTAATTGCAACTGAGGTTACCCTCATGTATCAGGTCGCCCTATATGAAGCTAAAGGACTTTACTCTTAATCAAATCACCCCCACTCAAGCGTAATAATTATTTCAAAAAAATTTATAAAACATTACTCAAGCTTTTCTTATATGATTATTTAAATTTTAAAATATGTATTTTGGGGAGAATAATTTTATAGATATTTATTATAAAATAATTTTGGAATTAATTATAAAATATTTTATTAAATGTTTATATAATTCAATCAATGTAAAACATAGGGATGTTTGTAATCTATAAAGAGTGGAGTGTGAACATAAATGATGATTAAAATTATTATGTCATTATCAACCACTAAATGTGTAAAAATTAATGATAACTTATTATAATAAAATTAAATTAAAAATATAATTATATGAAACATAAGAAATTTATTTTATAATAAATAAATTAATTTTAAATGTGATTATGGTTTTTATTTGATAGATTATGGACATTTAGAGTTGGATGAGCATTAATGATGGAGGTTGGTAATACCATATAATGTAAAAAACATCATGAATGAGGCAGGATATCCACATGAATTATTCTATGGTTTATGAACTATATTTATGCAACATTTGTTATATGGTATATCAAATATATCGACTGAAATTTTTAAATTTAATGAAAATTATAAATTCAAATGAATTGAAAATATAAAATGGAATTCTTATGATTATGATGCACAATGTTCCAAAGACTATGATGGAAACTTGTGCACTAGTTGGATGCCTTAGGATCCAATGATTAAGTGATGAAATTATAAATTCATAACATAATATATATATATATATATATTACCATATTATGTGTGAATTAAATTACTTATGAAAACGTAGAGGTGTTGGATAGGTTACCTTATGCTCCATAGACAATGACATGTGGTGAATGATAATGTTTCAATTGAGTACATCAGGATAAAATAGCGTGGGTACCTTATAGTGGGTTGGCTAGTTATTTATAAAGTGTTGTGTGTCAGTTTTCATCTTGTATATGAGAAATGTTTTGGGTATTCCTTGGATATAATTTACTCGTAATGACATGTGAAGACCGACTTATAATATCCATAAAAGTAACAATAGTCATGCTGGTAGGGCTACTCATACAAGGACATGGACTGATTACAATGAATTTGATAGATTCTATTTCCTATAGATGATTGGTGTTAGTATTAGAGTTAAGGTTGAATGTGATGACCCACAATATTTTCTTAATTATATGTTCTTCCTTAGGGAAAACCAACTGGTGTCTTAATCAGATATTGACCCAAAGTTGGTGCATATGGGAAATGGGTAAGGATGGTTGGGGTTCCACCATAGAACTCAAATCAAATATTTTTTATTAGATGGAATAAAATGGAAAATACATTTTTTGTTATGGAGTGTCAGAACTATATCATGTTTTATGGGTTAGATGAGTATCCACCCAGTGTAGTAATTATTTTCATTATTATCACATGATGTTCTCGGGTGGATGCATGCCCATGGGTATATGATAAAGGATGCAAGGCATCACCTAATTTGGATATAGAGATACTTGTTTAAGGAGGGATGAATCCGGACTATTTCAATAATATCCAATATTGTTTTCAAATATTATTTGAAATGCATATTGACGCCTAATATCCTAAATTTAATCCAATATTATTTGATGCCCAATAATTCTGAGGATCTGGTAGGATACTTGTAGATAGATTGTATGTTTCCATGTTATGTCATGGATCTAGATACTGATCCACAAGATACTTTTGGATTCCTATGATTCCACAGATATGATTATTATACATGATACTAGAGGACACATTAGATACTCCAATGGATATAGCATGGATTTGATATTATTTTTTGAAGCATAGTGTGGTGTAGTATACTAAATTGTAACTGATATTTATGGGATTCTTATCATTAACTGATATCTTTTACCACAACTTATGTTATACATGTTTCCTATGATGTCATATGATCCAATTTTATATATACCAGGGTCATTGATATGGGATACTAGGTAGGAAATAACACACCCAAGTATAGGTGACATGTTTTGGGACACTCCGACAAGGGTTTAAATAGGAATGGTGGATCCAGAGTGTCATTTCAAAATCAGTGTATCAATAATAATATTTTATTACATTTTGACTATATATTTATTTTAATTATATAATATATCACATGTTCACAATCTTACTCATTATTTATGTATGAGACTAAATTGGTGGTTCCCTGTTGAGTTGTAATCACACCAAACTAATGGAGCCCTGAAACACATTTAATTGATCAGGTTCTCACAAATCATAGATTAATTTTGGGTCATGGATTGGGGTATATCCATTTATATCGATCGTTCAAATGGATTCTGTAGATTTATGGTTCCGCGGGATGATTAGGTGTTTGGACTAGATTTTAGTTTAAATTTTATTTATCATTTAGTATTTGTTTTCTAGTGTGCCTCTATTTTATTTATATATATTTCATTTCTCAATTTTATTTTATATTTAATGTGGATAATTTTTTTTTATTTTAATTATAGAATGTGTGGGACCATGGGGCTCCCAAGTTTATGTCTATGGGGTTTTAGGATGTTTTTTATACTAACAAGCTATGCGATGATTTTGTTAGAAGCAGGCATTACCATTTTTGATTTTTTGAAGGAATATTCTCTCCACAACTATATTAGGTCCAATATAATTTTAGAAAACCACTGAAATAAGGGGTGGAACACCTGAGGTCTCATATCTAGTGATCCCCATGAGGAATTTATTTGGGCAGTAGGGGTCTTGGTGAAACACACCATCGACCACGACATGAGCCGAAATCCAAGACCAGATTCATAGGAATGACCGAACTCCATATAATGGACTCCTTCCAATGGAATCCTCAAAATAGAATAACTCATCAACATCATTGTAAAGTCAAAAAAATTTATATTATATCATTTAAACCAAAAAATGTATTACCTTTTCATGTAAGGGTTTTCATAAGAGTTTCAATCCAGGAGAATCCAACCATGAATTTTATATAGTATCCTAATAACCAAAGTAATCTCCACACCTCAAAAACACACTTATTTTGTTCTCAAGAATGAAACAAATCAATCATCACTAGGTCAAAAAATTATTTCATACTCCGAGATGACATGTACCAAGAAGTAGACCTCTCGAATCCAAAATTAACACTTTAAGAGCTTAGATTAAAACTAGTTCCCTTAGATTAAGTCAAAAAAATTACATGATGATGTACTCTCACATCCATCGACATTGAATAAAAAATTATTCTAGTGAATAAGCATAACATGAAAAAAAACCATTATTGGATGAAAGATCTATTTTTTGAGGCTCATGAAAATATCCTTGGAATTTTACATGTCAAAGGGAATTACTACATACTCATAGTGTACATAGACACAATATAACAACCCTTCATTTTATTGAACACATAAACATGATTTATTACAAAGAAAACTTCACTTGATTCAACATAGAATATTGATAGGCCTAATTTATTTTTGGATTAGGAAAATTACATAAAAACATAAAACATATGACACAAAAGCTTATTAAAAACATCAGTTACATGACCACTACATTCCCTCATACTTCAGATTCCATTGGGATAAACTATGGATATGCATAAGAAAAGGGTGAGCTATAAATCCTAGTATAGGAGTTAGTGAATAATAACATAAAGGATAAACTACATGTTAGGAAATAGGAATATTAATGGAGAATATGATAAACCTAAACATAAAGACATGATATAACATGAATAACATAACATGGAAATGTGGAAACAACATTTGACATGATTTTAGTATGAGCCAAGGCTCATTGCACCTGGAGCATGATTAAACCATAATTTCACTTGAATTATCATGAGTAAACCCTTTTTCACTTAACATATCCTGATACAAATCTTTACCGAAATCATTGGAGTGCTATCAGGGCACACCCTTCTTAAATATTTCATTTCATGCATAAGTGTACCACATAGATCCTATAACATGGTTTCATTAAACTTCATAAGTTATTCAATTATTAAGAAATTTGAAATTCACATATGAAAGTACCACTAAATATTTATAAGTGAATAAAGTTTAACACCCTTGTCAGATACATGGGTATGGTTGTCACTACACAATGATTTTGGCTTGGAAAATCACGGTGCAATTTCGGCAGCATAACAGCGTGACCTAAAAATTCGTAAAAAATGGTTTATGAGAGAGAAAGCGGTGTCACATAATATTTACATGAAATGGAAAGAAATGGGTTGATATAGAAACATTTCCTAATATATGTAAAGGAATTTAGATTCACAATACAAAGGAATTTCTTTAATGTAAATGTGGAGAGTGAAATTTCAAACAGAAATTCGGCATGGTAATGGGTGTGAATGCGAGGCATCAAATGAGATTGAAAGATATATCTCATAATTCAAACATAAACTTGGATGTATGTGGGAGGTGTGAAATCATACCCCATAATTTATAATTTAAATTAAATGTGTAAAACAACATAATGAAATTGAGACAAAAATGGGGAAAGAGGAAATCCCTTACTTGGATGTGTGACCCCAGAGGCTAGAAAGAGGCTTGAGAGATGATTAATGGGAGAATGGGGCACCTTGAAAAGATTATAGAGAGAGGAGGGAAATTTTGGGATGAAATCCAAAGGCTTTGAGTGAAGAGGAAGTGGGATCCGGGGTGGGTTTATATAGAAAAGGAGAGGGAATTCTTTATTATTTTGTTTTGTGTCACCACACATTAAAGTAATCAATTCCAAAAACCATAACATGGTATTGGACCATGTTTTATGCCAAAGGGTAGTGGAAAACAATATATTATAAGTTCAATGGACTAAATTCTTTAAATAATAGGTTTTCTTATGTGGATGTGAGTCACACTCTCATGGAAACACAATTTTAAAAGACAAAATGTTTTAGAAACCTAAAAGGGTCCACTAATGCTTTGTAAAATAAATCAACCGTACCCAAAATTACATTATTTTAATGGTAAAACATATATTGGCCGAAAAAATTGTTTATTGTGTTTTATTACATCACTATTGGTTCATTATGATGTCATAAAACACATTATATATTTAAACGGTATTCATTTTTTACCCAAAAATCCGACTGTCTCGGAAAATTATGAAAAATGAACCATTGGATAATTTCGACATCTGAATTAAAAAAATAATATTAATTTTGACTAAATATCTTTCTAAATATGTGAATTTTTTTACTTTTAAAATAAAAACCGAAATTAATAAAAAATTCACGAGTTTTGACAAAAAACAGCGTTCAAACATTAATAAAAATTACAATTGCATTCATATAATTATAAGATAATTTTTATTTAATAAAAAGTAATTTAATTATAATAATATTTTATTCGCATTTTATTTAATTAAAAAATCCCTTAATTCATCAAAATTGATTTCTTAGTTGAATATTAAATAGAAATAATATTTGTGATTTAAAAACTATTTACAAAGTTACAATAATAATAATAATGTATATTTTTTATACAATAATAATGTAAATAATATTATTACTAAGGTCATGTTACATAAACCCTTAAAACACCCACATAATACCAAAGGGTAAGGTTCGTGATAGTGATAGACTCTTGGGGTGGCTCAGATAACATTGTTTGAGTGGTAATATCTATCAACTTCCACTTCTCTCGTAGGCGGTTCCGCTCGAGCATAACATATTCAAGTTCGTCTTTGGCTTGGTCAAGATTGAAGCCCAATGACGCCACCTCCATTCCGAGCTCTGAAAAATGGGCTTCATATGGGGCAAGTCTACTAGATGAGGCCATCACATCCTTTTTCTGAGTAAAGTGGATTTCTTAAACCCCTATATTTATACTAATAATGTGATCACTGTTCAACGACTATAATAGAAATGATTTCAATTTTTAACAGTATTTTAAAATCCAAAACAAAAAACAAAATAGTTTTACATTTAATATAACCATAATAAAACATTTATTTAGACCAAGAGGAATTTTCATTAATGAATGTTTTGGTCCTTACAATCTTCCATCATTAGGAAATTTCACCCTTGAAATTTACTTTTCCCACACTAAAATGGATGATAGTAACTGTACTTCATCACATCATCTGATTTCACGTCGCTTCTTCAAACGTGTGGTTTCACCACAACTCCTTCATGAGGGGCATTTCCTTATTTCGTAGGACTTTTTTCCTATGATCTAAGATCTTCCCTAGTATCTCCTATTACGAAAGATCATCCTATAATTGTACTACCTCTGAAGTGAGTACATGTGAAGGGTCTGGTATGTACTTCCTTAAGAGGGATACATGAAAGAAACCATGTACTTTGGCCATGATAGTTGGAAGATCTAGTCGATAGGCCACCTCCCCGACATGATCAAGAATCTCTAAGGGGCTGACGTACCTAGGAATTATCTTATCCTTCTTTCCAAACCTCATGACCTTCATCCATGGAGATATGTGTAAAAATACCATGTATCAAACTTTAAACTCATGGTCTCATTGATAGTTATGAGCATCACTCTTCTACCGACTCTAGGGTGCCTTGATATTCTGCTGAATGGGTTTTACCTTCTCCACCATTTCATCTTCCATTTCTGGTCCAATCATCTTATGCTCACTGAAATCATCCAAACATGACAATGTTCTGCACCTCTTCCCATACAGGGCTTCATAAGGTTCCATTTAGATGCTCGAGTGGAAACTGTTATTTTAGGAGAATTCAACTTGAGGAATATGTTGATCCAATCCTCTTTTTATGTCCATTGAGAACACTCTAAACATGTTCCCAAGTATTTGGATATTCTGCTCGGATTGTCCAATAGTTTGAGGATGATAATCCATACTAAAGCTCTGCTCATCATTGGAAGAATATTGAATATTCTTCCAAAACATAGAGGTGAATCTTGGATCTCGATCAGATATAATAAATTGTTGTAGTCAATACAGCCTTACCACTTCCATGTTATATATCCATGCTAGTTTATCCAATGAGAAATCCTCTCGAATTGCAATGAAGTGTGAAGACTTTGTAAGATGATCCACAACAACACAAATTACATTGTTGCCCTTGGATGTCTTCAGATGTTTGGTGACAAAGTCCATGGTGATGTTCTCTTATTTCCAAGCTGGTATCAGCAATTATTCCATCATTCCCATAGACTGCTGCCTCTCTCCCTTCAGTTGCTGACACACCAGGAACATTGATGTATACCCAATGATCTCCTTCTTTATATTATTCCACCAATAATTCCCTCAGAGATCTTGAAATAACTTTTTGTTTCCTATGTGAATAGAGAAATTTGAACTATGTGAATCATCTAAAATTTCCTTCTTTAGCTCCGGACTTGATGGAACATATAGTCTTTTCCCAAAACTCACATTTCCTTATTCATTAACATTGAAATCCAATGATTTCCCATTTTTGATAGCTTCCAATTTATTCTAAATTCCCACATCATCCTTTGAAGCATACATAAACCTTTCCAAAACAGAATTTTGAGAAATAATTTGTGAAAGGATTTATGATGTTCTATTCATTACGATTCACATGGCCATCTTTATCAGATCTAAGATGATTGGATCCTTTTCAATTCTCATCAATGATAGAATCACTGGGTCCTTTATACTTATAGAATCATACACCTTGTTCTCATTCCCAGGGTGTTAATGTATTGAGAAGTCATAGTATTTTATTATCTCTAACCATATTTGTTGGCACATGTTCAACTCTTTAATAGTGAATATATACACGAGGCTTTGTGCTCTATATATATTTAATTGTTCCCCCCAAAGAGATAATGCAGCCAAATTTTTATGGAAAAGATCACCGCAACCAAATCCAGAACATGTGTTGGATAATTATGCTCATGAACTATCAATTTCCATGAATCATAGGCAATGACGTTTTCATTTTGAATCAACACACAACCCATTCCCTTCTTCGAAGCATCACTGAATACCCCCAAAAAGTTGTCCACCTGTAGGCAATGTGAGCACGAGTGCTGTGATAAGCCTATTTTTTAACTCCTTGAAGCACTCTTCACATTCGTCACTCCATGAAAACTTTTCACCCTTCCAAGTTATCTGGGTAAGAGGGTCGAATAATCATAAGAAATTTCTCACAAATCAATGATAATATCCAAATAACCCCAAGAAGCTACAGATATCTGTTACCGATGTAGGACTTTTCCATCCCTCAATTATAGCTATTTTAGAGGGATATAATGAAATCTCATTACTTGTGATGATATGGACAATGATTAATACCTCCATCAACCAGAACACACATATGATATACTTTTCATAGAGCATCTCTTTTCGCATGGTCTCTAGTATAGTTCTTAGATGCTCCTCATGATCCTCCTTGGGTTTGAATTATATTATAATATCATCTATAAAGGCAACCAAAAATTTGTTGAGTTAATATATAAAGACTCCATTCAAAAAGTCCATGAATATTTTTGGAACATTGGTGTGTCTGAAAGGCATTACTAGGAATTCATAGTGCTCGAATCTTGTAGGAAAAGCAGTCATTGGGATATCTTCCTTCTTATCCCTTACTTGGTAATATCCCAACGGCAAATCCACCTTAGAGAAGTATTGTGGTCCACATATCTGATCGAATATTTCATCAATTCATGGCAGGGGATACTTTTTATTTATCATGATTTTGTTAAGATCATGATAATTTATGAAAAGGTGCATTGACCCATCCTTCTTCTTGACGAAGAGGAATGGTGCACCCCATGGTGAAGCATTTGGGCATATAAACCCTTCAACCAAATTCTCTTATAGTTGTTTCTCCAGCTCGTCAAACTCCAAAACAACCATTCTATATAGAGTCTTGGATATTTTTAATGCCCTAGTTACAAGATCAATTGAGAATTCAACATCTCTTCTAAGAGTAATACTAGGCAATTCTTCGGGAAACAATTCAGGGAATTTCCTCTTAATATGCATGTCTTCAAGGATAGTTTCCTCCTTAGACTCAATCATCTGATCCGGATACGTGTGATCATATGGTAGAAATATCAATGCTTGAGATGATGGAGCCAAAGAAGATTCATCTTCCTCCTTGCACTTGTACAGAATTGGGGGTCGATTCTCTACATAGAGAGTGACTTCCCTCTCATGACAATTTATGTTGGCTCTATATAAGTAAATACAATCCATTCCACGAATTGCATCAAATTCCACCAGAGGGAGTATAATTTGGTTCTCTAAGAGGTTCAATCCATCGATTAGGACAAGGGAGGTGTTATATTCATGGGATGCAATGATTTCCCAATTTTCTATACTCAGCGACAACATCAATTCTATGATTTTTGGTGGTGTTGGGATTGTTCTACAAAACTTTTGGGATATAAAAGAATGTGTAGAACTATGGGTGATAAACCTTCCTTTCACTTTTTTTATTCCGGTTCTGCTCTATCCAATATAGATTTAGGGATGATTACTTTTAAACTATTGAACACATAAAGGGAAATCGAAAGACAAAAAAGGATGACTTATATATTACATTTATTTCCTTAACTCATGAATATATAGGCTTTAATCTATGTTATCCATGATCTACATTATAACACATATTCTTAGGGGAATTTGTTTTAAATCCATTAATAATGGTTCATACTTAGTTTGTGTATATACCACAGCATATCACATGGGAGTGTCATAAAAAACAGTGCAGTAATCCTCATTGTCGTGCATCAGTACCATTCGAGTCTAGATCAATGTGGTATTTTCAGGTATTTACCCTATGACACATCTGTGCTAGAGCCACCTGTACCTAATCATATCCAGACAAGGATCTATTTTCAGGATAAAAAAATTAGTCAATACCGACAAAAAAATTAGGGATTTTTTTATTATACTTAGTATTGTCTCTAAGGCTTCACTAGGGTTTTCTAATCTAATCCAAAAAATAACTAATCTTATCCACAGATACCAACTATAAAAACCCTTCATTTTTACATACTTAATCATGATATATTACTTAGAAAACATCAATTGATACAACATAGATGATTTAGTGTAATAGTGTCTTTGGGGCGTATGAACATTACATAACTAATTACAACATAGGACACAACATTGTATTGAAAACATCATTTACATGGCAACTACATTCCCTAATACTTTGCATTGCATGGGATAACCAGAGGAAATTCATAAGAAACGGGTGAGATGTGAAGCCCATTAAGGTAGTTAACGAGGGATAACATGAAGGATAAAATACATGTTAGGAAATAAGTATATCAATGGAGCATAGGATAAACATGAACATAAATACATGATATAACATGAATAGCATATCATGGAAAGGTCAAAACAACTTTTAACATGATTTTACCCTGAGACAAGGTTCATTTCAATGGAACATGAGTAAACCCTAATTTCACGTGAATTACCATCAGTAAACCCTCATTTAACTTGATATATAATGATACTAATCTTTACCCAATGCATTGGAGCGCTATTGGGGCACACCATTCTTTAACATTTCATTTCATGCATAAGTGTACCACATGGATCATACAACATGGAATCATTCAACATCATAAGTAATTCCACGTTTATGAAATGTTGAATAAACACATGAAATTACCTTTCAATATTTATATTGGCATAAAGGTGAATACCCTTGATAGAGACACGAGTATGGTATTAACTACACAATGATTTTGGCTTGGAAAATCACGGTGTATTTTTGCAGCATAACAACATGACATAAAAATTCGTAAAAAATAGTTGATTTGAGAGAAAAGGGATTATTATAATATTTACATGAAATGTACAGTAATGTTTTCATATAAAAACGTTTCCCAACATAATTAACGGAGTTTAGATTCATAATACAAAGGAATTTCTTGAATGTAAATGAGGAGAGTGAAATTCCTTATGAATTTTTAGCATGGTAACATGAGTGCATGGGAGGCATTAAAAGAGTGTGAAAGAGATATCTAAAAATTAAAACCCAAATAGTAATGTATGAAGGAGTTGAAAAAGCATACCCCAACATTTTTAAATGAAATTAAAATGGTATTACAACATATTGAAATTGTGACAACAATGAGAAAAGATGAAATCCTTTAGAAGTGTGATCTTAAAGGCTGGGGAGAAGCTAGAGAGATGCTTTTTGGTAGCTTGGGGTTCCATGGGAGGATTCAAGGGAGAGGAGGGAATAGGTTGTATGAACTATAAAGTCTTTTAGTGAAGAGGAAATGGGAGCTTGGGTGGGTTTATATAGGAAAGAGAGGGAATTGTTTATTATTTAGGTTTGGGTCATGTCACATTTAACTAATCAATACCACAAACTAGACCATGGTTTTTTACCCTGGTTTTTGACCAAGGGATTTTGAAAAACAATATTTCATATGGACAATGGATGAAATTCTTAAAATAATAGCTTTTCTTACATGTAGGTGACTGACACTCTCAAGGAAAACAATTTAAAAAGATAAAATGTTTTATAAGCCTTGAATGGTTCACTAAATATTTGTAAAATAAATCAATAAAACACAAAATAAAATTATTTTAGTGGTAAAACATATATTTTCCAAGACTAATGTTTATAGTTTTTTATTACATCACTATTGGGTCATTATGATGTCACTAAACACATTATATATTTAAATGATATTTAATTTTTACCCAAAAAATCGAATGTCTCAGAAAATTATGAAAAAGTCACCGTTGTATAACTTTTACATCATTATTCCAGAAAATTTTATTCATTTTATCTAAATAACTTTCTAAATATGTGAATTTTTAACTTTTATAATTAAATCTGACATTTATCGAAAATTCATGGGTTTTGACAAAAATAGCTTTCAAATCGTAATAAAAATTACATTTGCATTAATAAAATTACATTATCATTTATATTTAATAAAAATAAATTTAATAATGAGAATATTTTATTAAAATATTAATTAATTAATAAATCCATTAATTCATCAAAATAGATTTCTTAGTTGAATATTATCTAAAAACACTATTTGTGCTTTAAAAACTATTTACAAAGTAACAATAATAAAAAAAAATTATATTATCTATACCAGAATAATGTACATAATATTTGTACTAGGGTATTATTACATAACCCCTTAAAACACCTGCATAAGACTAATGGGTAAGGTGTGTGATGGTGAAAAACTCTTGGGGTGGCTCAGATAACATTTCTCGAGTGGTAATCTCTATCAACTTCCATTTCTCTCGTAGGCGGTTGCGCTCGAGCATAACACATTCATGCTCGGATTGGGATTGGTCAAGAGTGAAGCCTCATAAAGCCAAATATTTTCCAAGATGTAACAAATGGGCTTCGTATGAGGCTAGTCAATTGGATGAGGTCATTGCTTCCTTTGTCAAAGTAAATTGGATTTGTTAAATCCCTATATTTATACTAATAATGTGATCACAATTCAATGAATATATCAGAAATGGTCAAAATTTATAACAATATTTTAAAATCCATACAATAAAACCAAATTAGTTCACATTTTATATAACCATAATAACACAATTAATAATATTAAGAAAAATTTTCATTAATGAATGTTTTGGTCATTTCAAACATCTAAGGGATCTCTCCATCAAATTCTCTTAAATAATTTAATGTTGTCGATACCTATAACAATGATATATCATCGAGAACCATGTTACATATTTTAACTAGTTAAATAATTAGACAATGCATGGTACACTTTACATATTCTTCACTATCACTTGATTTAGGTGATAATAGTAAATTTAAAACCCCAAATCACAATATGTACTTATGGATAACAACACCCGAGCTACCCATTTGTACAAACTAGTTATGATGAAACCCTTATTTATAAGGACATATAATTTAACCCTTTGTTCCATGAGCTCCACTTAGATCATCTGATGGGCTATTGAAGAAGTTAAAGTGGTCTTGAGGTGAATACTAATATATAAGTAAATATCATAGTATAGTGGAAATCTATCTACAACCATAGTAAAGGAATCTATATATTCCCCCATGACTATAAGAAGATAATAATATAACGAATCTTCCAAAAATAGATACAAACTCAATAATTGTGTGTGTGTGTGGTGAGGATGATCAGTTACACCATCACACACATTGTCCCTACACATCTTTAATAAAGGAACCACTCACCCATGAACAAATTTTTTGAACCATTAGCTCATAATTATACTCATATGTTATGGTAATTGTTTACAAAAGCATAGATCAAGAATAAAAAACACATAAAAATTATTAAATCATTTTGAATTATATTATCCATTATGATGTCACATTAAAGAATATATATAAATAGAATATGATTCCATAATAAAAAAATGTGGGTGATAATGTTATCACATCAATTAGAAGTCTCTTACCATATTGGTCAGATAATGGGATTTATAGGGATTTCTAGCTCTTTCACTAGGGATTCAAAAATAAATTAATGTATCATACTAGAATCTATGAGTAATATTTGAAGTGTAGAGAATAAATATATCATATAACATATCATCTTGGGCCTCACATATTAATACCCCTATATTTCTTTCATCTGGTTGCATCTCATGATTCTAGTAACATAAACCTATAGTGAACCAATTACGGGGGTGATAATGGAAGAGTTTCCTAGTTATTTACACATAATTATCATCCTCTTGGGGTATCAACAAATGCTATTCCATAACTCCTTCCCTAAGGCCTACCTAGTCATCCTCTAGGAGGGCCTTTATCATTTTTTGTCTCTAACACAGTGGTCTATCTACAACCTAACTAACCCCTACCACACTATGAGTTGGGAAATAACAATTGAAATTTCATAATACTATATTTTTGTAGAAAATAACATCATGTGGATGATTTTATTCTCTATGTTAATTATTGGTTGTTAATCCTTAGGGAAAATACTATACATGTGTATGTAATCAATGTCATGATCATGACCTCTTCCATAATCCGACCACTTCTGACGAGTCTTGAATAACTTCCACAAGTAACTAAATCACATTAATTTCACCATATAATATATCGATCATCATGGATTCCAACATAACCTAAACATTGGTAGGTATATAGTGGGAAACATAACCATATTTTATGTCAATATAGAGGTTGTGCTTACAATTTTTCAATAAAAGGAATACACTGTAAATCATATTGAGTGAGAACCTTGTGAGGTTAGTGAATCTATATGATTAATTTCAAATATACATGCTTCCATGTTGAAGCTCCAACTACCCTTAGACATGTATAGACTTTGTAATAGTCAGGTATTACTTCTATTAGCAGTGTCTTCCATACTCGAATAACAAAAGTGTCCCCCTATCATGTGTTTGATTGATCACGAGCCACAAAAAGCATACTGTTCCACAAGGAATGTTGTATGTTTGAACCAAAATATAATTGAAATGCATAAATACTAGTTTGAACACCCAAATAACTAACTCAATATAGTCACCGTATTCCAAAGTGTCAATATATACTTAGAATTGAGGTGGTCCATGTCTCTAAAAATCAGAATGTGAAATCATCCTACAATGATCATCATCATATCCCACTAGAATGATCTGGTACTAAATTGGTGGAGGAACATCCAACATCATTTAGTGAAGATGGATTGATCACTATAATGTTGTAAGAGTTTCTACTATAGACACACATAGTGGGGTAATATCATGATTCGATCTCTAAGTCAATGCATTATTTCTTATCTAGTTGATTATGGGATACATAATCACTGACACAAATAGGTGGTGAAATTTCATTATGACTCTGTGTAATTATCCCCATGATATTATCATATAATTGAAACGAAAAACAACCATAATTATCTCATATTTAGGTAGATAACTCTATAATGAATTAGAAATCAATGAGATTATATATATATATATTATTTCATCCCAAGAACTAGTTCCTTAGATATTTGATTCTACATGAATTTTATTAGAGTCTTAGTGAATAGACATATTGACAAGCTCACCAACATTTATTTCCCTTGTCTGGAATCAATAACCAAAACCCATAGACACTACCACAATAATTTCCCAAAGAAATATACAAATTACACCTTAATTTGAAATCTATCTCTAAGAAAAAACTAATCTAATAAAATTGTGGCGAGAATAAACCAATTGAGAACCAATATGGACTGATAGTAGGCCTACAGTTCCACCCAATGTTTGCCTATAATAGGATATTGGTTTATATCAAATAATGAGTTGGCATATTACCCATGAAATGTCACATTAACACAATGAACCAATATACAACACACACCTCCATATTGAAATTAATAATATTTGATAAAAAGAATAATATCAACTATAATATAAAAAGGAGGTGGTGGATTCTAATTTTCTAAAAAGGAAAACAAATACATAAATCATATAGTAAAATAGAAAAATACATTTCCAACATTCCCAATGCGATAAAACCTAAGGAAGATAAGGAAAATAGATCACCATTTAATTCATACTCTAGATAGAAACAATAATAGCTTCCATCACCTTTGAGAAACACTAAGTTCCACTAACACCATGTGCACCAAGGTAATTAAGGAACAACCAATCACCAATACAAGGAATTAAACATATGTTGGAAACACCCATGAGGGGGTGGGTATATACATACCAATTATGGCATCCCAAAAAACACATAGGAGGAATATATAAGACCAATTATCTCAAAACAAAAAAGGAATTATGAAAATGGGTAACATAGATTTTCTTATATGGAGGGAAACTAGGGAAAAAGAGAGGGTCCCAAAAAACACAAATCATATATAGAAAAATTAATATAAAAAATATTTTCGATAATCCTAGGAATATTTCCTGAAATCTGCATCATTTATTAGTAACTATAGTGTGTGAACCATGAATTATATAAGGATAATGTGGATTAAGGGAGTAACTACACATGATGGGGGATCTATAAAACATCGTGCAGAGATCAGTAGACAATGGAGTACCTAAATCCATGGATTAAGGTTCTAAATAGAGTGAATGGATGAATTACAAACTCTAAATTTCATGTGGAGACCGATGACCTATAATAATCACATTCATAGGGGAATTTAAAACCCCATAAATTACCCAAATTATCATTCCTTATCCACAAAATCGACCCTATGAATCCATGAAGGCTAAAATGATTGAATCACCTAATTTATCATTTTTATATCAACTAGGTGGGTGAAATCGTGTTCTATGAGAAAAAACACTTAATATGGGATACCCTCATGGCCAAATCTGAGATACAAGAAATTAGAAATAAGAAGACAAAAAGGCTATAAACGCAATTGACATACACTATAAGGGTAAATAACCCATTTAAATTGGGGAATTTATAGTCATGTACTATTCACAACATTCCATGTATATTTATACCAATAGAGAATGGGTATTAGGGTACATGATGTTTGGAACTAGTGGTATAATTAATTTATACCACAACATCTCGTATTTTATAGTGGGGCTATGATACATGGTGTATTCCCCGGGGGTACATGATATGTAGTTTAACCTATCTATCTTTATGTATATTTTTATTGAGGCTATTTAATTTAGGACCAATTACACACAACATGCGGTCTTACACAAGAATATTGTATGGCTAGATGAACATCAAGATGGGTACTTCCTGGACACACAAAAAAGATGTTCTTATGGGTATATGACATGTATATATTCAGGGTAAACACCATGTGATAATTAGGTCATTTGTATCCATTATTGAAACTTATTAGATGATACAAGATGTATGGATCTAGAAAACATAACATCTTATTTCATCCAAGATCCTATAATTTTTTGATTAATGAGAAATTTATCTTCATCATTGTTCTCACCTTTAATTACACTCACAACTCCATTGAACACCTTTTCCTTACCTTTTTCACCTTACAGGGTTGTTTCAACCATCCTTATTCCAAAAATGCTTGATAGTGGGTTCAAATTAATCCTTAACACCCTGTGTTACACTTCACTTTGAGATCCATGTTAAGGAGAAACTAAAAAATATATTTTATCACACTTCGATCTTCAAAAAACCTCATTATATAATGCCATTCCCAAATCATTTTATTATAGTCTATGATAGCAATTATTATTTGATACAGGAAAAGATCTGTCAAACCACTAGCTATGGTAGAAGCTGGTGGTAAAAACACAATGAAATTGGGATGAACATGAATTAATGAGATAGAATAATTTTTAATGGTGGTTGGGTGAGGGACCGATCACTGACCCAATGCCATTGACATTCCAATGATGAATAATTTTGGGAGAATCTAGAATATTAAGAAATAAAAAAATAATGTAAATTTATAGGGACATCTAATTTCAGAAAATTAATCAATAAAATAGATATATTCTCAAAATATAATGAATAATAGAGAAGTATACTAAAAACAATGAGTTTTACCATGATTCAGGTTTTATTATTGGGGATGATTAATTTCAACACTAACCCCGTTTGTGATCTTCAATGCTGAACCCACTCATGGGAAACCCGAATATCAAGATCTCCCACAATCACACAAACACTATATGTATATATATATATATATATATATATTAAAATTCCATGGTAGGGTTTTTGATGGATATCCATAATGAGAGATCTTAAGATAGAATATGAAATGTTTTCTTTGGATTATCAAATATAATTATTTAATTTTAGTCGAAAATATTTAATTTTGATGGCTCAATCCCAAGTGTCATATATAGAAATATTAACTATAAAACTCCTACATTAAACACCAATTTCCAAATTGAATTGTTGAATTAGTTTTCCCATTGGAGGATCTATTCTAGAGGAATTTAATCTTTCCCATGATTTTTATACACAAACTAAAAATAACAATTTATATAAAATTTATTTTATTCACTCATCTATGATCTTCTAGAAAAATAGACCAGTGACCAACCAGAAAATATAATTTCAAATTTTTAAAGGCTTAGGCTATGAATGTTTATGTAACCCCCAAGGGTTTACAAACCAATTTAATATAGAATTTAATGCGAAAATACCAATGTCTCTATATAACAACACTTTTTATTTCAATTTATAAAATATATAGTTATAACCGACTCATTAAGAATAAATTTTTTTATTTTGTGAATTTAATTTCAAAAAACAGACACACAAAGTTGTGATTAGTATGATATTGAGAGTGTTATTGGATTATAATGTTTTTTGGTGAATATTTTCATGACCCTATACAATAGTAATGTTATCCTTATAAATAATAATATTACCCTTATTAATAGTAAACTAGACAAATGAATTGTAACCTCACCCATAAATGTAAAAAAAATAAGGCATCTTATAAATGAAAGCATGATATAATTATATCACAGTATCCATACATAAATATTTTAGAAACTATTAACAATGTTTTAGTCTTTTTTAATACAGAAATGTTTATTTAAAATATTATTGTTAATATAATGATTTAAAAGAAATTTTATTTTCATAAAATAGACAAATAATTTAATATTGTTGTGTATTATGATTATAATAAAATATTATGAGACCCCAATTAATTTTTCAAATATTCATTAAATCAGTTATAATTTTAAGATTTTTATTTTTCGTGAAGATGATGTTTTTAATTAGAAATTTAATATATCATATTTGGAAAATTATTTTCATTAAATATTGTAAATTTTTTATTTCTACACATTCAAATTTTTTTGGATGATTTTTTGGATTTATCTGAAACATTTGAATAATTAGTGAATTTTAGAAAATAGAGTTTTTAAAAAATACCGAATTTTTCTGTGACAACGTCAACAGATATTTATGATAGAAAATTTATTAACAATTTGGAATAAATAAATAAAGATATTATAAGATATATTTTTTATATAAATAATTAATAACTTATAAATGATTACCTTCTTGATAAGTACAAAAAACAATTGTCATTGTCGATGCAGTTCATATACCACGCTGACAAAGAAAATTTGGTTCAATAAAAATAATAATTTTGTGGTAATTTTTTTTACATTACCTTATTAATAATTATAATGTATAATAGATGTTGTTGGATTATAAATTATAATTTTATAGACATATAATATTAATCTTATCCTAATGTTTGTGAAATTATTGCACCAGAAATGAAAAGAAGGAATAACAAATTTACGATGTTTTCTTAACATGTATATGAGTAAATATATTTAATTAACAAATATAGAATATTTTCCTGAACCAAATTATTTTTTTACGAAGGTATTTTATTTTCAATATATAAATATTAAATAAATAACTGTAATCCTTATGCAATTCTGATGCAATGCTAGTGCACGTAGTAGAAAAAATCAATGAATTATTTTAATTAATTTCATATGAATAAATAATTGACCCACAAAGGATATAAATTTACGTGGATGTATAATTTTTTTCCAATGTCAAATTTTTAATCAAATTTTGGAAATTTTATTTAACACCCCAAGCTTCCATGGTTTGTTTCTCTTTGAATAATACAACAGCGCGTGTTGTACACAACTTTGAGTTCTAACACACCACAACCAATCCAACTAGCCGTTATGAATAGTAATACAAACGTTTTTAAATTTTATCTTTCAAAATGGACTTCATTTTTGGATTCAGAATATAAAAATTATCTTATGGAGATTTTTTGGAATTTTTTTGAACACTTTCAATTTTTGATGAATAGTAAAAAACACTAAGTTATAGTTCCAAAATGAATTTATTATTAAAATAATTATTTATTTTATTTAAATTTGTTTTCGGCCAAAATAGATACATAATACCTATATAAGTTAAATTTAATTTATTGTAGTCAGTCTATAATAATTTTAGATATATAAAAATTTTGTTGAAGTTTTTACCATATTTGACACATCTCCTAGGAGAATTTTCAAATTTACATAAAATATAACTTTATTGCTTCAATGAGTTGAATTTCAAAAATCTGAGAGACACGGTTGATATAATTATGTAAAATGTGGTTCAATAAAATGAATTTTTTTTTGCTGAATAGTAACTTTTTACTTTTATTTACCACGGTTAAAAGTTAATATGGTATGTAAGGGTAAAAATTATATTATTATTACCCCAATACATATCCTAATTCTATTGGATGTGTATAATTCGACAAAGAACAACCTTAGGAATAAAATATGATCCTTTAGGTCCACTTGTATTTGTTTATGACATTTATTATTTTTTATATCAAAGAAGAGTTAAAAATGTTAAATTCAATGTTTAATAACCAAATAATTTTTAATATAAGGTTACACATAAGATAAATTCGACTATAAATATTCATTAGAAAGATAAAAATATTTAGCACCTAATGGTATTTTATTTATTATATTTAGTCATTATAAAATTTAATTTATTTATGACACGATGATGATGCATTAATTAGCAAATTAATGATATATTAAAATTATTGATATTATAAATTTCTAAATAATAGTAATTTGAGACTTTTTATGAATTCCAGTAATTTTTAATGTTAATAAGACATGTTAGGGTTGGTTATATGAATTTTTTTCGAAGTAATAATTTTGTTATTAATTAAGAAAAAAATTACCAAATAGTGTCAAATTTGACATAATAGTGTTTTTAAAAGTAATATTATATTATTAATTGATATTTTATTCCTAAAAATCTATGGATCAACCAAGAGTCTTATATAATGATAGGTGTACCATTAATTAACCACTTGGGGTTATCTTGGAAGAATATAGTATGTTTATTAACCACACAATATAAAAATACAACGAGACATGGTAAATGTCATACTATTTATCTTAGAGTAAAATATAAAAGATAAGGTAAATATAGTAACCCAAACCTATCTAAAACATATTTTTTGAGTGGTTCTCGACCCATCCCCAACATATATTTTATATAATTAATTTTTCAGCCATTAAAAACCGATGATTATTTTATTATAAAATAATATTTCTAGTTTTTCCTAAGGTTCCCCTCACCCCTCTTATAAAAGGGAACTCCCCCTTTTCTCTAATTAACACCTTAAATGTCGTTTGGATTGGCTAAATCCTACCCAAATACCATATAAAATGTCCTCCCTTCATCCTATAGGCCTTACTTTAGTCATAAAGTCAACCTATAGAGCCCTTTTGATCATATCAAATGGAAGAACCCGAAGAAGAGGTAAATATTTCAAGTTCCATTTTTCTTCCACTTTCTCATTCTTTGTTGTTTCCATTCTAAAATAATAAAACCAGTATAATCTATATATTTTTATTTTATTATAAATATGGTACAACCACATTCATTATTCTATCCATCTTTTGAATGACATGTCACCATACATACGTATGTACGACTTACCGTCTCCACGTCGTGGTGTAATTGTTATTCAATACATTATTATTTGGATGGGTATAATAATGAAGTTTAATTGATGTAAATAATAGATATAAAATTATAATGATACTGTATATATGATATACCATTCAATTATATATTATTTTAATATCAAAAAATGATATTGTCGCTCATGTGTACGTACAGATTACCCACTCCACGAACACGATAACATTCATTCCCCATCGTACCCATTCAAGAATAATTATCATTAGATGATTAAAAATATGGTTTAAAGACTTAATATCATTATAATATGAATAATATACATCATATCCATAACAAACATTACTTACGTGATAAATCATATAAAGGAAAATGAATCAGTTAACATCTGAAACAATGATAATACTAAGATATTATTAACAAGGAAATGTTAAAAGATCAAATATGATATCATATTAATTATATGATTATTTTATAATTTTATATAAATTATTTCACCACTATATAGAAGCTTAACCTACCCTAAACCAAGGAAAATTACAAGGTAAGGGTTAATTTCACAAATTCATCATTATCCGAGGTTGTTTATATGTAATTATTTATTGGGACCTCTTTATCATCCACAAACATGTTTCTTAAAAATGTATTTCAAATTTTTTTACTATTTATTAGAAAATGGGGTAAAGTCATTTATACCCTTATTTTACATTATATGTTTTGAAATAAATCATTCCGTCATTTTCCAAACAAGGTACTTTAAGACGTTTTTGACAAAATTAAGGTAAGAATTTTTTTTAACTTATACGGCGGGTGTGGCTATTTTCCATCGTTATAACATCGTCGAAGAATCCCTTACATGATTATAAGAAGATTTTCAAAATAAAGGTTTACCTAAATTGTTTCAAAATAGAAAGAGATATTTATCTCAAAATGGTTTTGATTTCATCTTTGTCAACATCTTTTCATGGATTCTAAGATAATTTGATGTTGATTTATTATGATATAAAAAATCCAAATTGTATTGATGGTTTTGTGATATGGTTGACTATGGATGTGTTATTTTTAAACCATTAATTGTTTTTCGTAAATTATTGAAACATTGTATGCTAGTTATAATACGAATGGTTATGTTATGTTTAAACATTCTCATATGAGGAATGTATTGGACTTAGTATGTTTCGGGTGGAGCCCGATATAGGTCCTTGATGAATCAGTAGGTCTTATGAGACAAACTAGTTTCTTGGCACAATTCCTTGACAAAATCGTATTTTTATTCTTGGCACAAGGCCTTGACAATGTGGTTATGAAGTCTGGTATTATCCATTACATCATTATGAAAGTTTCTATTGATATTTCATGTGATTATTCGACTAGTATAATATCAATGTGAGTAAGTAAATGGAATTATTTTGATATATATTTTCCATATTATGATGAAGTTTATGTTCAAAAGGATTTTGTTTTATTATTATACATTTCCTTAAATGTTTATGCATATTTATGAAAGCTTCTGTTTTATAGTTATCCTTATTGAGCATCTGTGCTCACCCCTTTCTATGTTTGATTTTCCCCAGGATGCAAATAAGTATATTATGAATAACCTGTAGGGATAGTGTATGGGATCTTAGTGTTGTCGTTGGAAGCAATGTTTTTGTAGTTTTCCATTTTATGATGTAATGTAATCCTTATGAAGGTATCTAGTACTTCCATGTCTAATAAACTAATTGCTGTTTTGAGACTTGATCTTTTGTGATCATGCCAATGATACATAATAATGCACTGACTCTTGGATTCTGGGGTTACAACGTTACAGTTGGTATCGGAGGAAGTTTAGTACAAACCTTGGAATCTATATTTAGATAAAATCTGATTAGATCACATAGCCCTATGATAGACTTTGAGGATTAGTATAGCATATCATCAGAGAATTTTTGTATTGTAGAGATTTTGTGAGTTTTCCAAGAAATAAATCTATTTCTGGATACGAGCAGGTATAGTTAGCTCTGTCACAGATGTACCTAGGAGTAAAACTCGAAAACACTGCTTTGAGCTAGACTCGAACAAGAACTGGTGCATGACAACGGGACATGCTGCAGTCTTGGTTACGATACTTCTGGGGGATATGCTTAGGATAATTCTTATTTTATTTAAAAACCATTATGAATGGTTTATGAGTATATAATTCTTCATAGAAATAATATTTTTGATTATAAATTATATCTATATACTTTTCAATTTATACTATGTGTTTTACAAGTTTGAATTATGTATTTCGATTCATAAACTAATATAGTTTATGTCATTGTTTAGAAATGGTTCTTAATGGAAGGAATGGAAACCGTATCAATGAACATAATCGATATTGGGATTTACCACCTACTCAAGATAATTATAGTGGAGCTGCAGAAGCAACTGGTGCTGATTAGCTTATCACCATACTGAGACAACTCACTCAGGTTATGAATTATAACCTTACCAATATGTAGCACCCTGATCCACAACAAGGAGAATCAATGTTAGATCAGTTCATGAGGCAATAAACACCAACATTAAATGGGGGTACAAATCCACCAGTTGCTGGGAAATAGATAAATTTCATAGAGAAAATATTCCACGCCTTGGGGAGTAGCGAAAGGGAAAAAGTTTTCATGGCATTTTACCGCCTCACTGGAGATGTTGATCAATGGTGGTAATTGTTTCCAAACAAAAAGGAAAATGATGAAGTACTAAATATGGAATGGAGTGAGTTTAAAACAATTCTTAGATAAATACCTTCCTCATGACCATCGAGAAGATATGTAAAGACAATTTCTAAGTCTGAGCAAAAAGGAGGATGAGAATGTTGCAAAAAATGAAGAATTCTTTACAAGGTTAGTGAGGCATGCTACAGATTATATACATAACCCATTAAGTAAGATTTATTGTTTTATTTATGTGTTAAAACCATTTATCCATTGAGAATTAGTCTCATAATCTATCTCGTCATACGAAGATATTGTCTCATGTGCTATCAAGACAGAAAAAGAATTCTCTAAGTATCACAACATTAAAGCAAAGCAAGGGAAGAAGAGATCAGCTGGACACTCTAGAAAAGAAAATAAGGTGAAGAAGGGAAATATTGAATATCCATACTATAGTAACTGTGGGAATGAACACCATGGTACATTCCAGAAGGGAATGTGAGTCTGTTACAAGTGTGATGAAAATTGCCTCCAAGCTCATGATTGTAAGGGGATGAAAGAGGTTGTCGATGTTGAATGCTACAATTTCAATGAAAGGGGGAATTATGTGAATGAATTTCATAAGAATAAGGGGAACTTACCTTATAAAAGGCCAAGGGATCAAGGATAGGCTTATGATATCACTACTACTGAAGATGATGCTTTGAAAGATGTGGTGGCAGGAAATTTAATGGTTTCATTAAGTTTATTAATGTTTTTTTTTGATTTTGGATCATCGAATTGTTTCATATCTTCCCAGTTTTCTAAGAAAATTATATATTTCTTATTTGATATAACAAGGGATTTTTCAGTCAAATCTCTTAAGGAAAGTATCGTTGCAAAAAGGGGTTGTGAATCAGTCCCCATTAGGGCATATAAATGCAATTTATCTACTGATCTCATCATCATACCCATGATTGAATATGATATAATCCTCTGTATGGATTAGATTTCAGACCACGATGCAAACATTTATTGTAAGAAGAAGGAGCTTAAATTTTTGCTGATGATAAGGACTACATTATCTTTAGAGTAGAAACATCACTAAATAATTCTTATCTAGATCCACCCCCAGTAGCTTAATTAAATACACTTATTGGGGAGGAAGATAATGAAATAACTAGGGGCGAGGAAAGGAATGTTCAAATAGAGGATGTACCTATTGATCAGGAATATGTTGATGTGTTTCCAGATGATTTATGTGGACATCCACTAGAACGATAAATTGAGATTTCCATTGATTTTATTCTTTGTTCAGGTCCCATATCGAAGACCCCTTATAGAATGGGCACTGTGGAATTAGTGGAACTAATGAAAAAACTATAGAAATTGAGTAATAAGGGATTTATTCACCCTATTTTTTCTCCATGGGGATCCCTTGTCCTTTTTGTTAAGATGAAATATGGATCTGTGAGGTTGTGCATTGACTATAGGGAGATCAATGCTATAACAAGAAGGAAAAAGTATCCCCAACCTCAAATTGATGATTTATTTGACAAACTTCATTGATCTCAATACTTTTCAACGATTGTTCTTCAATTTGGATATCATCAGTTGTGTGTGAAGAAGGAAGACATTCCGAAGACAACATTTTGAACCAAGTACAGGCATTATGAGTTTATAGTAATACCTTTTGGATTGACTAATGCACCCTATGTCTTCATGGATCTAATGAATAGAGTTTTCAAAAAATATCATGATGAATTTTTTGTGGTATTTATTGATGATATCTTGGTGTAGTCCAATAGATATTAATATCATGAAATTCACTTGCGCATTATCCTAAAGACACTTAGAAGAAAAGATTTATATCTGATGCTTAGAAAATGTGAATTTTGGCTTCAGGAGAGTTCTTTTATTGGCCATATTGTCTATACAGATGGAATCATTATTGATCCTTCATAGACTAAGGAAAACCAAGAATGGCCAGAATCAACGAGGATAACTGAGGTACAGAGTTATATGGGTTTAGTAGGTTATTATCGACGTTTCGTCCAGAATTTTTCTAGGTTGGCTATCCCATTAACAATGCTCACAGAAAATAGGGTTAAATTTGTTTGGACAAAAGAGTGTGAAGAATGTTTTGAATAACTAAAGAGAAGATTATTTAATGATCCAATATTGACACTACTATTGGGGAATGATGGGATTGTTATTTATACTGAAGCTTCAATGAAAGGACGTTGTTTTGTCCTTATGTAGAATGATAGAGTTATTTCCTTTGCATCACGATAGATGAATATTCATGAGAAAAACTATCATACTCATGATCTTGAGTTACCATCTGTAATCTTGGATTTGATGATTTGGAGACACTATCTATAGGGTGAAAAATGATAGATTTATACTGATCACAAGAGTTAGAAGTATATTTTCACTCATAAGGAACTCAACATGAGGCAAAAGAGATGGCTTGAACAACTCAAGGATTATGATTTCATGATACAAAACCACCCGAGGAAGGAAAATAAATTGGAAGATGCTTTGAGAAGAATGAATCATGGAGTTATGAAAAATATTAGAGTTGAAAGGGATCATATTTTCATGGATCTAGTAAAGAAAGATATGGGAATAAAAATGGAAGGTGAAACATCAGTACTTTTTCAAATGGCTGCCAAACCATCTTTACTAGAAAGGACAAAGAGTTATCAGACTGACGATGAAGAGTTTCGAAAAATGTTAAAGCTGTAAATGATGGGAGATTGAGTGAATTTCTGTACGAATATGGAAATTTTAAATTTGGGAAGAGACTTTGTGTTCCTGATATACCTGATCTAAAAATGGAATTGTTGGATGATGCTCAAAGTTTCAATTTCTCTATACACCCTGGTAGCACTAAGATGTATAGATATTTGAAGGAACATTTTTGGTGGGACAACATGAAGTGAGATATTTCTGATTTTGTGTCACAATTTATGGTTTTTCAACAAGTGAAGGATGAAAGGCAACAACCTAGACCAGTCATGAAACCTCTTCCAATACCTGAGTGGAAATGGGATAATATTATGATGGATTTTGTCGTGGGACTACTGAAAACTACTAGAAGGAACGATGAAATATAGGTCATTATTGATTGTCTTACCAAGTCAGCACATTTTCTACTATTAGAGAATATTTACCACTTGAATGTTTAGAAAGACTATATATTAATAAAGATGTAAGAATTCATGGTGTACCACTATCGATTGTTTCTGATTGTGATCCCCTTTTTACATAACGTTTCTAGGGAAGTCTTCAAAAAGCCCTAGATACAGAACTTTGTTTGAGCACTTCCTACAACCCCTAAACTGATGGACAATCATAATAGACTATTAAAACCATAGAAGAAATGTAGTGATCATTCTCACATGACTTTCAAGGTATGTGGGATCAATATTTACCTCTAGTAGAATTTTACTATAACAATAGCTTCCATTCAAGTATTCAGATGGAACCATATGAAGCGTTATACATAAATAGATGCCGCACAACAACCTGTTGGGAAGATATTAGTGAAAGAAAACTCGTAGGCCAAGAACATGTTGAGGAAACGATGGAGAAGGTGAAGGTAATCCCAAAACACAAAAAGCATCTCAAAGTAGGAAGAAGAGTTATGCCGATAACCGAAGGAGGAATTTGGAATTTCAGGTAGGAGATCATATTTTCCTAAAGGTATCTCCATAGAAGGGTGTTATATGTTTTAGTAAGAAATGAAATTTAAGACCCAGGTACATCAGACCTTTCAAAATTCTAGAACGAATTGGGTATGTAGCTTACATTTTGGAAATGTTACGAAGTCTCTCCAAAGTTCACGATGTGTTCCACATATCATTGTTGACAAAATACATGCCTCAACCAACACATGTACTCATCTATCAAGAATTAAAAGTGGAACTTGATCTATCTTATTGCATAGAGTCTGTCAAGAGTATTGATACAAGAGAACAGGTGTTGTGAAACCGGATGACTCATATGGTAAAATTTCTATTGGTAAACCATAAGATGAAAGAGGAAACGTTGGAACGTGAGGAAATTATGGAAAAGAACCAAGCAAGCCTTTTTTTGTAGTAATGTTCTAGAAATTCTGAGGATGAAATTATTTGAAAGAGGGATGAATGTAATACCTCAAGCTTCTATGGTACCCTTCTCTCTGAATAATACAATAGAGTGTGTTGTATGCAACTTCGAGTTCTAACACACCACAACCAATCAAACTAGACATTATGAATAGTAATACCCACTTTTTGAAATTTTATAAATTCTATCTATCCAAATGGACTTCATTTTTGGATTCAGAATATTGAAATTAGATTAGGGTGAATTTTTTGTATTTTTCTATAGACCTACAATTTTTTATGAATATTAAAAAACACTGAGTTATTATCATGATGTAAATGCTGGGGAGGGGAAATACCTTGTAGATAGTCTAGTTGAATTCCCCAAGACCTTCACATCATGTAATATCCGATGCCTATGGTCCATGTAATATCTGAGCCTATGGGACTTGTATGGGTTCCCCCTCCTCCCTTGAAAGGGGGGTTATCAAGAATCAATAAAAATGAAGGCCTTAGGATAATTCAGGCGTCTATGTCAACATCCATTGATGGATTTTATGCTTATTTTATGATGATTTATTATGATACAATACTTCTAAATTGTATTGAAGATTTTGTGATATGATTGACTATGGATGTGTTATTTTTACACCATTCATGGTTTATTGATAAAGTATTGACATTTCACATGCTATTTTTAATATGAATGTTTATGTTATGTTTAAACCTTTACATATGAGGAATGAATTGGATGTTGTATGTGACGGGTGGAGCCCACTATAGCTCCTCAATGCATCAGTAGGTCTGATGAGAAAAACTAATGTCTTGGAACAATGCCTTGAAAAAAATCATATTTGTAGTCTTTTCATAAGGCCTTGACTATGTATTTATGAAGTCTGGCATTATTCTTTCCATCATTATGAAAGTGACAATTGATATTCCATGTGATTATTCGACTAGTAGAATATCCATGTGAGTAAGTAAATGGAATTATTTTGATTTATGTTTTACATATTGTGATTATGTTTTTGTTGAAAAAGATTTTGTTTTAGTTTTATAGTCTGCCTGAAATTTTTATGCTTATTTATGAAAGATTCATCTATATTGTTATCCTTTCTGCGCATCTATACTCACCCATTTCTATGTTTTATTTTTCCTAGGATGTGAAGAAGTATGTTATAACTGACCTGCATGGATAGTCTATGGGATCTCCGTGGTGTCAATGTAAACAATGTTGTTGTAGTTTTTTTATTTTATGATGTAATTTAAATCTTATTAATGCATCTAGTACCTCCAAAGCTACTAAACTAACTGGTCTTTCGAGACTTGATAATTTGTGATCATGCCAATGATAAGTAATAATGCCCTGACTCTAGGCTTCTGGGGTTGGGGCATTACATTTTATATCCACGTGGATTATATTATTCCCTTTATATTATTTTATTAAAATGAAAGACAACATGTACACACTATAATTTTTAAATAGTATATTATTTTAATATGAGGCTTCCGAAAACTTCTTTTCGAAAAATATTAGTCTTTTAAAATATATTATAATTATATTTTTCATATAATTAAATTATTAATTTTTAGGTAATAAATAATTACATGAATGGCTTGAACAATTATGATGTAGTAAATATTTAAATAAAAAACAAAACGAATTAATGATTTTAAAAATCGTAAAATAAATATATTTTTATATTTTTAAGAAAATTAATAACTTCTATAGATACTTATAATATCAATATGATATAATATATGAAATATAATTCAAATGGGAAACTATGTTTTAATGTGCTTAAAGTCATTATTTTGAATAGTTTTTTATCTAAAAAATTATCTTTCCAGGAATAAAAGATATCATTAAATTATTTTAAAATTTAAAACATCATGAAAAACTCTAAAATTAATAATATTACTTCCAAAATTTGATATGAAATTATTTTTTGGATATTTTGAAGTATAAAATCTTTTAATAAATTTGTTATATTTTAAAAATTTGAGTAATTCCTATTTTACCCATCACCTCAATTATAAAAGGAGGCTCCCTCCTTCATAGTTTTCAGAACCTTAAGCCCTCCTTCTAGGATAAAGTCTCCCAACATACCTCATGCGCATCCATTAACACATAATAGTGTGTTCGGTCTCATAAAAATACCACTTAAAATATCATTAAATAAGTATTCAAGGAGTAATTATCATGTGGAAAGATTCCATCTTCTTCTCTTTCAATTCATTCTCACTTATACATTATCCCTACATCTTATCCAATGAACAATGAAAACTCCATTATAGTATATATTTTTTAATTTTGTTTTTTTAATGCTAAAATAATCATAAAATTTCTCGTATTCTCTTTTTATTATTATATAATTAATTCACTGTCTGTGGTGCATCAATTCAACACCTTCATAGACGATGATTTTTCATTTTTCTTTTATCGAAATCAAGTAATGTTTAATATCATGTGTAATTGTTTAAAATGGAATATATATATAAAATTATTTCTCACTTATTTGTTATTATTTATTTTTACAAGTAAGACCATACTAAACTATCCTAGGAAACAATGCAAAGAACGCACCCAAAATAATGGAAATAATAGAATGTTGTTAATAAATAGGTGGAAAATGTTATAAAATTATTATATATGGCATGATAAAAATTAGTTCAGTTCATTAATAAATTATTAAAACATTTCAATACATTATATAAGAGTTTTGATAAAATATTAAGGAAATAAATACCAAGGTAAGGGTTATCTTAACTCAATTTACATTCATTGAGTTAAACATCTATGTCATCAATAATGTTTTTAAAAGAATATGTGCGAATAAACTATTTTTTTCACTATATATACCATTATAATGTGATGATTTATATTTTTCATAGATGGTTATGTCACTGGTTTATTCTCACACTGATGATATGACCTTTGTAATGAATTTCTTCTCAAACATCTATTTTCATTCAACTCATGATTTATTTCCCTATACACCAATATAATGTGTCATTATTTTTATATAATTACATTAAATTATAAATATATGTTCCAAAATAATATATTGAGATCAGTTCATCATTATTATATGTGATAATAAATGGTTTACAAGGGTTCCTTCTTAGTTCTTCCTGATAAGCAATCCCGATTAAAGGGAACTTCCTGAATTCTTACCCATAATCAAGTGCACTATATAATCTCTTTTCAACCATAATTATTTTGGATAAAATCAATCTTTTAATCCAATAATATTATTATGGTTAATTTCTATTTTTATTAAAAATAACACCTTTATTCATTAATATATCATTAATATTTTCCTTCAACTGCACTAAAAATATTTATTTCTAAACATAAAAACATCTTTTAAATGATTTCACGTTGGGAGGACATCATTTATGCATTAAATATCATTTTAATCTCCTTAATAATTTTTTTTCATATAAAGTATAAAATGTTATTTGATGAAAAATACAAATGATTTTTCAAAAGAACTATTCTTTCCGAAGTAGGAAAAATTGTTTTAACATCTCACATTTACTTATTTGAGATATATGCCTTATTAAAAAATATTAACTTGTGGGTGGTTTATATAAATTCCTTGTATATATTATACAATTTATTCTATTATTATCATGATATTCCATGTTACATTTAAATATTAAAATAGATTATGTTTTTAATGTTTCAAGGTGTTATGGGACACATTGGAATGTTTTTAGATTATTTTCCATAATAAATTTTCAATGATTTTATTATAGTAATTTCATATATGATTCTCCATGGTGGAATGTGACAATTTAATTTGAAAATATAATTTTATTTGAAATATATGGAATGTATTGGAATTAGTATGTTATGGCTGGAACCTACTATAGACCCTCGAAGGATATGTAGGTCTCACGATGCAAAAACATAAATGGATTTTGGTTGTGGCCTTAACCATTTATTTTCAAAAGTCCGAGCCAAGTTTTTGAAGACTAGTCTATGATATCCAACATATAAATTCAATCATTATGATATTTTTAATTGATAAATAATGTGATTTTTTGACTAATAGAATATCCATGGTGATGTTTCATGTGATTATTTATATAGAATTAATTATTCAACTTTTATTATTGCGATATTATGCTCAAGATTATGTTTTAATGGAATTTCTTATTAATTAATCATCATGATGTATTATTTATATTATGGATTCCACTATATTGATTACCCTTAATATGAATTTGGGCTCACCACTTTCATATAATAATTTTCTACTAGATTCTGAGATGTATTTTATGAATGACATAAAGGGTAAATCTAAGAGTTATTAGGTTTTTTCAATGTAGTTTCTATATTTTTTCCATTTAAATATGTAATGTGATGTTCATGTAAGTAATATAGTTTCCCAAACTACTAAAATGATTGTCCCATAATGATGTGATTCCATTTAATCATACTAATATAATAATGTAAGACACCGACTCCGAGATATAGGGTTAGGGTCTTTATAGTTGGTATCAGAGGATGTCTAGAAGAAATGATGGAAACTAGATAGAGAAAACCTAAATTAGAGAATGTAACCCTAAGATATAATTTAAGGATATTTATATAATAACATCCGAGAGTTTTCATAAGCCAGATATTATGTGGATCTTATAAGCAATACAACTATGTTTGGATATTACATGTGGACGTGGTTATGACAATATTGCACCTAGGGGAAACAAATATGACTTGATGACCTGGGGATGACATGGGGTAACCCGGTACCTGATAATAGGACTTACTGTGCAGCTAGATTGACACTCATGGGGGATATTCGTATGATAATTCCCATTTTATTTACAAACCATTATGATGAACATAAATGTAAAAATGTCCTCGAAGAAACCGTATTTTTTACTATGATATTAGCTAAACATATTGTTTTCAAAATATGTTAAGTATTTCACCAGTATTGGGATTATATATTATGATTCATATTATTATCATCTAATATTTGGTATAAAATTATTTATAAATGGTTCCCACCAAAAGGAATGGGAACTGTATCACTGCATATAATCCAAAGAGAATCATAATCATATAATTGATTGGTTTAATCAGGTATTTCTAGGGGAACTAGTAACACAATAATTAAGATCATATGAGGAGATAGTATCATGTCTTAAAATGAATGAGAAAGAGTTATCAAAATATTATGGCTACTGAAGTAAGAAAAAGAGGAGGAGGACAATGGGGAAAAATATAGATAAAGGGAAGAAGGGAAAGAAGTATTTTCCCAAATATGATAATTGTGGAAGGACTCACATGGGTATATGATTAAAGGGAATGATATTTTTCTATATGTGTGGAGAAAAAGTCCACCATTCTTATGATTGGAATCACAGAAAATGTATTCAATTTAAAATTATTCAACTATAAGGATATTGGAAACTACAAATATCAAGGTCACATATGTCAATGAAATACACAAAAAGAAGAAAAATAGATCATGTTCAAGATTATGCTACTAACATGGTCAAAGAGGAATGATTAATGTTATTTTCTTCAGATTCCTGAATTATGTCCTTTGAAATTTTAATCTATGATGTACTGGCTATAAGAATTATAGAATATATATGGATTATACTACAATACTATTTCATTATGGGTATGATATTTTATGATGAATGGTACCATTGAAAATTCACTCAGTATAATGTTAAACATTTGAAAAAATAAGTATTTGAGGGAAATACAACCCTTGATATATTCTTGATATTGATATATCAATTTCAAAATAAAGAGAAGATTGATTTGGATAAATAAAATTAGATATCCCTTACTATCATGGAACTAAATAATGGACTTTCGACAAAGTGGTAGAGTCTAAAACATTTTGGACATAAAGAATACATCCAAATTCAATTTTTTCATATGTAATATGGAATCATGAACCTATTCAATTATTGTTTTGGTAATTCATGTTTTTTACATTGCATTAAGGGAATAAAAGTATAATGCACTCACATGTTTTTATGCGATTATTAAGAGGTACTTCATGTTGTTTATTAAGTTCCCTATTAAAATTCACTGTCCTTATTTCTAAAGGGTTGGATCATGAAAATTTAGGAAACATAACCATTTATGAAATCATTTAATTTCATCTTTAGATAATGTTTTAGAGATTATTTTACCCTATAATACAACTTGTTCTATGAAATTTAGTAGGGATAGTTAAATTCAAAACTAAAGTCTAAGATTGTTTTTATAGAAATAATCAATTACTTATATTACTTTTCATTTTTATAGAGAGAAATAATTTATCATCTTTAGGGAAAGGATATTGATTTTTTTATCTTAGTATATCCTTTTTGGATGTGGGTTTTTCCATAATGGTATTTTTTAGTATCAACATTTTTTTATTTTTCAAAGTCAAATTTAAAATTTCTTAGAAACAATTTATTGAAGGATGAGAGAATTTAACCTCTTAATTATTAAAACATAAATTTAATATAGAATATAAATCACAAAACATAGTGTTTCTGCAAAACAAAACTTTGTTATTATAATGACTAGAACAAGATAATGTTATCACAACCATTAAACATATTTTTTCATCTTCTATGAATTGGATTTTCGAAAATGGAGATACATAGTTATGATCAGTAAGATATTTAGAGACAGATAGGTTCAACTATATATTTTGGTGAACAGTAGCATAACCCTTTTGAATGGTAATGTTACCCTTATGAATAGTAATATGATAATATTAAATTTAAAACTAGTCAAATGAATAGTAAAATCCACAATTAAAGTAGAAATAACATTTTGGAATCTTACTAATAAATGTATGACATAATTATATCATAGTATAAGTGAATATATTTTTTTGAAATTATGAATTATGTATAAGTATTTTTATAAATAAATAATTGTTTATTAAAAATTTTATAACTAATAAAACGATTGAAAGGAATATTTATTTTAATAGATTATAATAATAAGTTAATATTTTGATTTCATATGATTATAAGAAATTTTTATTAAACATTAGAAACTTTTTCAATGTGTCATAAAATAAGTTATAATTTTAAAATTTCTATTTTTTGATAAAACGAAGTTTTTAATTAAAAATATAATTACAAATATTTAGAAAATTATTTTAATAAAATAGAGTACACTTTTTACTTATACATGTAAAACAATGGTTAGGATTAATTTTATGGTTATTTTTTAATAGATGAATTTTTAATGAATGGTAAAAAATGCAGTTTTTAAAAATTAGAGTATTTTTTGTGATAATGTCAAGAGATATTTATGATATAAAATTGATGAAAAATTAAAAATAAATATATAATTATGTTATAAGAGAATATTTTTATTGAAATATTTCAAATCATATAAATTTTAAATTTATTGGTAAGTATAAAAGAACAATTTTCATTGTTGACGCAATGCCTGCGACGCGTTGATAATGAAATATTAGTTTATTAAAAATAATAATTAATAGATAAAATTATTTTCATGACCTTATTAATAATTATTATTTATAATGCAGGATTATGGTAGATTATTTCTAATTTTAATGTTATATAATATTAATCTTATCCAAATTCATGTGCAATGCTTGCACAGGGTAAGAAAATACAAAATTAAAAATTTATGAAGATTTCCTGACAGGTATATGAGTGAATATATATAATTGAATAATATAGAATATTATTTTAATAATAATTATGTTATTTTTAGGATAGTAATTTATTTTTAATGTTTATATATTAAATAAATAACACTAATGCATGTGAAATGCTGATGTAATGCTTGTGTAAGAGAAAGAAAAAATAAATAAATTATTTAATTAAATCTATAGGAATAAATAAATGACCCATAAACAATATAAATTTTCATGGATATGAATTTTTAATTCAAAATAACTTTTTATATGAATTGGGGACGTTTTGGATCCACATAGATCACATTATTCCCTTTATATTATTTTATTATAAAGAAAGTCAAATTGTTCACAATATAATTTGCAAATAATACACTTCTTTAAAATAAGAAATCCAAAAGATTTTTTCAAACAAGAATAGTAATTTAAAAAATAATATAACAATCATTGTCATTTATTTTTATTATATTTTAATTAATAAATATTTACATTAATGTCTTCAATAATTATGATGTAGTTCATAATTAATTAATGAATATATCAAATTAATGATTTTTAAAATATTAAAATAAATTTAATTTAACATTTTAATAAAATTAATGATTTAAATAGGTAATTAAAATATTTATATTATATAATTTATAATTTAAATTGAATTTTAAAAAATATTGATGTTATTAAATTATTGAATGTAAATAGTTTTTTATTTGAAAACATTATTACTCCATGAATAAAAAATATTATTAATTTTTAAAAAATAAAAAAATCATTAAAAAGTCAAAAAATGATATTATTTCTTCTAAAATGGGATATTAATGTTTTTTAGTCCTTTTGATGTTTTAAAATCTATAAAAAATTAATTATATTTTTGTAATTTGAGTAATTCCACTATTACACATCACCGTAATTATAAAAAGAGACTCCCTCTACCAAAATATTTTCATCACCTTAAGAAATAATTAATAGATAAACTCTTTCAAATTAGCTTATCCTTATCCCTTAGAAAATTCTACTTCTTCTAGACTCACAAAAATATCACATCCATGATCCTTAAAAAGGTATTCAAATAGAATGTTTCAAGAGGTAAGATTCATTCTTCTTCCCTTTCAAATTTTTTCTCACTTGTACCTTATCCCAACATATTTTCCAATTATTCATGAAATATCTACTATAATTTATTTACATTATTTTTTTAATGTGTAAATAATGATAAAATATATCATCTACTTCTTTATTTCATAAATAATGATGTCGTCGTCCATGGTTTGCTGATTCAATGCCTTCATGAATGATGATTTTTCGTTTTCCTTTTACCAAAATCCTGGAATGTTTTAAATCAAATATAATTGTTAGAAATGAAATAAATATATATATGCTAAAACTTATGTATCATTATTTATTTTTTCAGGTAATTCCATAATAATCTGACCTTTTATAGAATGGAAAGAACACACCCAAAATGATTGAAGTAAAAAAAATATTGGTAATAAATGGATGGATAATGTAATAATAATATTATGTATGGTATTATAAAAATTATATTAGTTGTTTAATAAATTAATAACACTTTTAAAACCATTATATATGATGTTTAAATTTTTTATGGAAGTTGAACTTGAGGTAAAGAATATCATAACTAAATTTCTGTTCATTTAGTTAAACACATATATCTTTAGTTATGTTTTTCCAAGAAACTGTGGGAATGATATCAAATTTTTTTAAAATGTACATACAAATATATTTGTTGGATTTTTATTTTTCACATAAAATTATGTAATTGATATATCGTCATTCTAGTGATATGATATATGTATTGGTTTTCTTCCAGAACATCCATTTGGATTTAGGTCTTGAATTCTATTTCTATACAGCAACACAATTATTAATTATTTTTATATTATTATTATAAATTATAAATATATTATCCAAAATCATATATCAATATCATTTAATAATTATTTTATGTTATAATAATTTTTTTACAATGTATCCTTCTTAATTTCTCCCAATTACCAATCTTGATTAAAGGGAACTTCCAGAATTCTAACCCATTTTCATGTGCACTATAAAATTTATTTTATAAAATAAAAATTTTATAAAATAAAAAATTTCATCATGAAAATTTATATTTGATCCTTTCTGGTTTTATGGAAACAAACATCCCTTTATTCTTTAAAATATCTTTAATATTTTCCATAAATTCCACTAAAATGACTTATTTCTAAAGCTTCTTAAAAACACTTTTTACAAGATTTAAATTAAGTGGGACAACATTTAAGGATAAAATTTAATTTCAATGTACTTAGGTTTTATTTTCATTGATATAAATGTGTAAAATATTATTTCATGACAAATAAAAATAATTTCCCCCAAGAACCCTTATTTACAAATTAAAAAAGGCTTATAACATCTCACTTCTGCTTCTATGATATATATGCCCTGTTTAACAATATTTTGTTGTGTGTGATTTATATAAATACCTTTGCTATATTATATCATGAATTATATTATTATCATGATATTCCATGTTTATTTTTATAATAAAGTGGATAATGATTTAAAATTTTCAAGGTGGTTGAATGTTTAAATATTATTTTCCTCAAGAATTTCTCATTGATTTTGTCAGATTAATTTCATCTATGATACATCAAGGTGGAATGAGACACTAAAATTCTAGGTATTATTTTGTTTTACATATGAGGATTTCATTTTTCATTGTGTGTGGTGGGTGGGGGTCTCTATAGCCCTTCGATGCATCAGTAGGTCTAACGAGACAAAACAGAAATGGATTTTGGTGAAGGCCTTAACCATTTATCTTCAGAAGTCTTTACTGAAGACATGACAACAATTTTATGATGTACATCATATTAATTCCCTCTTTATTATATTAGTACATGATATTTATTTGGATTATTCAACTAGTATAATATCAATGGTGAAGTTTCATGTGATTATTTATACCAAATTAATTATCTATCTTTTATTCCTACCATATTATTCTCAAGATTATGTTTTAATGTAAGGTGTAATAATTAATTCATTATCCTTATTGTTTTTTATAAATTTTTATATATTGATTACTCGTACAAAGCATGCGATCTCACCCATTGTGTATATTTCTCTTCACCATGGTTTTGAGAGGTATATTATGAATGACTTGAAGGGTTTATCCAAGAGTTCATGGGTGTTATCAATGGAGTTTCTATTATTTATTTAATATAAAATTATAATATAAAGTTCATGTATATAATCTGGTTTCCAAAACATCTAAAATATTTTTTCATTTGGGATGCGATTACTTGTAATCATAGCAATATAATAATGTAACGAACTAGCTTCCCGCTACTGCGGTCAGTGTATTTATAGTTAGTGGTCACAAAAATATTACATATATATACTAATTAGGGAAAATAATTTCAAATCTATGAGACAATTATAATATATCACCCAAAAAATGACTTGAGAAAACATTATTTTCACCCTTACATTCATCGATGTGTATAAAACCTAATTTAAGTACCCCTCAGGATCTAATAATTATAATATAAAATTGAATTACATCATAAGAGTGTGTTAGCGATGGTTATATCAACACATAATTAAAAATTTTACAAAAAAACATCCTATAGTTATAGAATCATATAACTCTCTCATGTGAGGGTCCAACGTGAACCCACATCTATGGATCATTTTATTGTTTCATCTATTACATAATTCATCAATCAATTTCCATTATGATCTGAATTGTCAATTTTTTAATAATCATAAAATAGTCAATGAATAATCCTTTTATATACTAATATAACATATATAAATAACTATATTAAAGGTATTACTCTATGATTTTCTCTATGTCACTTTTAGATACCATATTTCAGACCTGACAATTAACAAATTGTTGATTGAATGGATATTTTATTTAAATGATTTTATATTTGGATAGAAAATATGTTATTTGGAATCACTAATCATAAACTCTATAATAAATTTCTTATTTATAACATTCATTCATTAATCTATTTGAAAAAGAAATTATAACAAGAAACATAAATAATATCAAACTACTATATATTCCTTACCTCAATCATCTTTTTAAGTACTATACAATTTTTTAGGTTGAAATATTATATAATAATTTCATATTAAAAATGAATCACAACTCATTTTAGTTTACGTTCAATGATATTTTTGTGAAATAAAATATCAATTTATTATTATTACATTTTATATATTCTATTTCAAATTAATTATAATATTATTTTAGCAATATATAATTTTTAATTGTAACACATATCTCAAAAAAAAATTTCAATCATAGACTACAATATTTTATCCTATATTTTTTATGTTAAACATTTTATATCATCCTTATTGTAATAAAAAATATTTTTATATTGAAATAAATTCTAAATTTATTACACCCACTCTTCAGTCAGATCTATTTCCCTAACAATTAAAAACATCTATTGGTGAATGTTTTAGAGATCTTAAATATTCTCCATAAATTTAACTTTATCATTTGATATAAAATCTGATACTTATAGTTTTTTTATAGATGTTGTGACCTTTGGTTTTTGTTCCTCTATATCCCCCATTTTTTATTATTGACATTACTATCATCAACTATGTTAGTATCATGTGGCTAATCATATTGGGAAGAGGAATGTGAATTGATATTAGTAGAATTTGTGACAATTCAGGTAATTTATTTATAGGAAAATAATTCAATCTATATAATATTATAATTAAAAATAATAAAATTCATTATAAAAAATAGTTCATAACAAAATTAATATTTAACACCTAATACCATGGTTATTTCATTCTAACTGTTATTATTTTGTCAATACCTATGATATTTTTATGAAATAAGAACATAAAATTTAATGTAATTGATTATTGTTTATGTAAATTACTTTATAAAAGGGTCTGATGAGTTCGAATATTTGTTTAAAAAATTAATGATTTGAAGAAAATAAAAAAATAAAAATATATGGATGTTTTATTTATAGAGGATTAATAGAATACCCTATATATTGTATACTTCATGATATACCCCAAATCTAAAAGCTTGTTATGATTACTGAAATTATTTTCATAATATATAAATATTTTTCTCATTCTCTAGATTATAGGGTTATATATTTAATACATAAGAAACTAATAATTAGAAAAATAATACATACTCAAATCATCACTAATAAATTAAAAATCACTTTTTCTTGAAGAATGTAGTAAAAAGTATAAAATGGTGTGATATTATAAATAAATTATAAGAAAATAATGAAAATAGTAGAAGGGAGAATTAATATAAAATAATTATATGACTGATGGTTGGCGAAAATAAAAACATTTAATTAACTAAAATTAATTATTAGAAAATAGAATAACAACCTTGAACAATATCATTGAAAAATATTATAAAAGATTGTCTAAAAAATATGTATTAGGATTTATAGTGAAATGAAAAATTTATTCTTCTTTTTTAGTTATTCGTAAATTTTTTTTTGAAAAATAATTATTTAGGATTTAATAGACTAAATTATCAACAATAATTTTGCAAAAATTCAGTAATTTTCATATAACCAAGTGTTTTGGAAAATTTTTAACATAATTGATTCCATTTTTCGATAACATTGTTAACTTTTTTTGTTGAACTGAATATATATTTGAATAATTTCAAATATTTAATAAATTATTAATTAATAGATAGTATTTTTAATTAGTGATTTCAGCTATTGAAGTCAACTATTGAATTTTAATCACGAAACATAATTCTAACATTTCAAAAAAATCTAAGTGGACTATACTCAATAAGTATGATATCATCATTAGACAAGAATTATGAAATTTATTTTAAATGAGAAATAAAATCGTAAATATACATGAAATTTACATTCAATTTCATAATTTATACATAATAAATTTCTTCACAATTATTATATTTTATTAATAAACATTATCACTGTAAATTGTAGCTACTAAAACTAGAGGTATGCATTGACTATCCGAATGAACTAAAATACTCCCAATTTTTTTCGAATTTATATATGAATACCTATCACACATGGTTATCCTCATTTTGTACAATATTTTGAATATTTTTTAAATTAGTGTATTACATTTCATGAATTTAATTTTTTTGTCGATGTCACACAAATGATAATAATGAATACTCATTTATTTATAACCTAAAATCATAAAAATATTATAAAATAGCCATTATATGGGTGTAATGATATGACCTTAATATGATACCTTTCTCAATATAATTTACAATACAATCTATTGTATAATAAAACACAGGCCTTGGTACAAACCCATAATTCATTTATTACCCAAACAATGAGTTATTTTAAAAACAACAAGCCTAAAATGAATTACTAAAAAATATTTCATTTTTAGTTAATAAAATAATTAAAAAAATTGAGATAAATTTCCCAAAAAAATCATTTTTATTTCCGAATCAGATTATTTTACAATTAGTATTTAAACATATGAATCATTCACAAAAAAGAACCCAATTGTACTAAAATGTTTCATATGAGTGTAATTAATTCTATAGATGAAAAGGATTTACTAGGACCATAACAATGAATTTAAAAAACTAATATAATGTAAATAATACACTGTGTATGATACATAAATCTCATTATAGTTTAAATCATAAAAATTTAAATATAAATAATGGGTGATATAAATAGTCCATGCCTGTTTCAATTAATAAGAAAAATAAATTTACTTCAATATATAAAATCCTTGTCTTCCATTGAATATGACTATACCTAAATATTTTTGTATATTTAATTTCAACATTTTATTGTTATACCCATGTATTTAATAATGAATAAATGATCAGGATTCCATTATTCCACAACTCAAAAATAAGATCCAACTAATAGGAATCCTATTTTTAGTAATGAAACCTAGTTTTTATAGAGATTATGTATTACGAAAACACAAAATCCAAAACACACAAGTTTATTATTTAGGTTAAAATGTAACATGGTATTTATGAAACCATTTTTTGCCAATATTAATCTTAGTACGTTGACACATATTTCACAGTGGTGTATTATTATTCACTATTTTATTGTAATCTAGTTTAAATAAATATTTGTTTACCTATATGAAGTTACTTTAAAAAAATTAGATCATATATTTTTATCAAATTTTTGTGGATGACCCTAGAAAACGTATGTGAAAATTATCTAATTGTACCCATAGACTACAAAACACTCCACCAATCATAGAATTGAATATTTTATTACCAGTTCTAAAAAAATAATTAAATTTATTAATATGTTTTAGTATTTTAGTGTATTTTATTATACATCACTGTCTTATATCAATCCCACCCTATCAATGAGTCTCATTCCGAAAATCATTTTGATATTTTTAATTATGTATCAATCTAAGATTAATGATTTATTTTTTATTTGAGAATTACTTTCCAGTCCAATAATATTTAATATTGTTCATGAAGTCATCAATTATTTTATATTTTATAACTATTAAAATATTTCAAAATATAAAATTCGTACTTTGAATTTTATAAAAAAGTCAGTTCACAAGATATAAATTATATCCAACTCATGATCCATTCCAACAATGAAATAATTTTTATTAAATAGCGTATAACTAGTTATACTCTATAACATAACATAATTTATATTGTATGTTTTTGATTCATTTCACACATTCCTTGAATTTTAAAAATATACTCATTAAATAAGAACATAATAAAAGGCAATAATAGAAAGGAGTCCCATGTAATATCTATGAATTCAATAAACCAGTCTAATATGTATGTTTTATAAATTTCAAGTATATATTTTACTTCTATTTAGATAAATTCTTTATTTTAATATCTCCCAATTAGTTTTAATCATTATTGATCATTCCGAAAAATATATTAAATCTTTAATAGAATTAAAATTAAATTTTTTTATATTGGCCTGAAAAATATGATTTAATAATATATTTTCATTAGATTATCATGATTATTCACGTAAAATATTCATAAAAATTACCTATTTGATCTATTATAATTTTAATACATCCATTATTTCATTAATGAATCCACTTAGAATTCTATATATCGATTATGTCTTATTTTACAAAATATTTATTTGGCTATAAAATTTGAGTAATTTTTCTTCATGTGTATATTCATGAGTCATATTCAATTTTATCATTTTAAAATAAATTAAAATATAGTCTACCCTTAGTGATCAATGCACTAACTACGTGATAAGTTATTAAAGAGAAAAATAAGATAAGAAATAATTATATTACATAAGTAATAATATAATTAAAAGACTAGGGGTATTCTACCCAAGAACATTTCTAGATAATCACATGCATAATATATTGTTATCTTTTGAAATTGGTCATGAATGTTATTTTAAGAATTAAATATTTATGTTAATATATCTATAAATAATATAATTATTTGTAGACATTGTTCTATAAATTACTTTGATAATCCCCAAACTATCTACTAAATCCTAAATTTCATTTAGGTGAGATTAAAAAAACACATCTATCTTTAACATAGGTAGATTTATCCTATAGAAAAATAAAAACCGCAAATACATTATAAAAAAAATTAAAAAATATAATTAAATATGATGACACATGGTTTTACAAACTATAATGAAAATTTGAGTAAATTAATAAAAAGTAGATAATATTTTTCATCTTACCATCGCAATATCAAAATAAAAAACTATAATAAAAATGAACCATTTTAAAAAAAATTATTCCTACTAAGGATCATCTGAATAGCCAATGTGAGAGTAGGAGACAACTATGATGGGGGGGGGGGTTAAATTTTACGGTAACAAAATAACATCTACCAGAATCATTTTCTCATCATCATTTTGTGTGATTAGATCCTAAAAAAATTATTCGGTAACCAGAGATATAAAATTAACTAATAAAAATTACATAAGTACTGTTAGAAGGTTAACTCAGTCTTTTTTCAACTTGATAATCCTTAGTGAGAAATGGCGGTGATTACATTATGCATGATCACATATTTTTTCCAATATTAATAATTTATTCACTGATAATATGGTTCTAAAATCCAAATAGAATAATGAAATACAAGAGAAATTTTTTGATCGATCTTCCCTTTTTGATCTAAAGTGACTTTGAAATATGAATCATATCCTCACTATTATTTTTTCGTTAATACCAACTAAAATATAACTAGAATTATCCTTATAATGGGTGGTGCATTATCTCAAATTTTATTACACTTTTTATCATTAATTTATCTAAATGTTACAATTGATGTTTATAAATAAATCATCCTTGATTAAATTTTTATGGGTATTATAGTGTGACACCTATATCTAAAATATACATAAGGTACCTCTTAAAAGTATTTAATTAGGACAATAATATTCACACTTCTACCAGGGGAAAAAATATCCTAGCTATTTCAAGGAAATAAAACGTGGTGTGACATAGGGGACTGTTTCCAAGGAGGATAGACTTAATCCTCATGACTAGAAGTAGATGGAACAGGTGATTCATTCTGGTCTGGGGGTACAAAAAGGGTCATTTCATAGGTCACCAGGTGTTGATTCCCCAGACGACTTACTTCTAATGGGTAGACCAATTTTTCCACATATTTCGTGCAATGAGTTTTTGTGACTTTGGTAAGGGATATTTTACTATTACTTCCATTCATGAGGTTTTGGTAGTATTAATTCAATCGATTTTTGAAGATCAACGTGATGTGTCTGATTTAAAACCTGATGATCAAATTCAATACGACTCTCAATTTTGGGAGGAATGACATACATCTAAAAATAGGAATGGGAAACAGGTTGACTCCCCCCTCCCACTCAAGGTGGACAAGGTTGATGATATTTCAATCGGGGCCAATGCAGTAATTCTATTATAGTCCTCGTAGAATGTTATATCCCCTATGAAAGGGGATATTTTTCTTATTAATTTTATAGAATCTAGGAAGACATTCTTGAGTACTATTGATATTATTAAGAGATCCAGTAATAAAGTGGTCTTTCATGATGATCTTGGGAGTACCTATGACTCTGAGATTAATGTATGGAGATTTGTTTTGAACCCATTAGAATGATCTGATCTGGTTATAGCACCAGAGGACAAGTCTCGGTCAATGGAAGATGGAGAATCTTTAAAACATTCTACAACATGGAGGAGAGGACGACATCCATGAGGCATGGGTGGTGGCTGCTGATCTCACTAATGATGCTAACCTATTATTTTATGAGTCTATGATTTGTAACAGTGTTCTAGAAATGGGTTTGAATTACTCCCCCATCTTATATTCTCTTTATTTTAGTTGAATAAATTTTTACACCAAGGTCCATTAACCCATGGTCTGCATAGTTTTTGTATAAAATTAACAATCCTACTGGTGGAAGACAACATGAATTATAGTGTAGTCCCTTTATATCCATAAATCTAGTAATTTAATATATTCTAACAACCTATTCACTATGGCATGAACACCTTCTCTATTGTGTGATTCATTATTACATGACATTGTCCAAAAAATATTATTAGACGACACTTCATAAACTTTTTAGGAGATACACATCATAGTATAATAAGATCCCTATAAAAAATGGGTAATAAAATCAAAATATAACATGTTTTATTTGTGATTTGATTCTTATTTGTAAGAGTAAAATACTCATCTTACTCTATCCCTAGATGGTGAAACATATCCTTCACAACCTGACCAACATTAACTTGGTAAAACATCAACCATTTAAATTCAATATTAGATTCAATTTGACTCAAATCATTCATGATTTTATTATTAAAAATCAAAACATGAAATCATATTTATAATGATTCAAATAATTTCCTCATGAAATATGTAAAAGCAAGAATCCATTGTAAAGGTTATCTATACACTACATTATGTGATAAAATAATGATTTTTAGAGTATTGTGATTGTATGTTTAGTAAAAATTATTTAAGGACTATGATTGATTTAGGAAAAACATTTCCCCCTATTTGTTAATTGACCTCAAAAAGATTCTACAAGACTCATAACTCTCTACATTTTAAGGGATCATTAATATACACCAATGTGACCATCAATCATTATTTTTTTTATTTTTTCCAACATATGAATTATCACATGATCTCTTATCTAAGAAATAGATACCAATTACACAAATATATTAATATATCAAAACATATAATATAATCTAGGGGCTCCCCTATTGAATGAAGCGATACTTTGAATTATCTCCCAATATTAATAAATGAAAAGTAATGAATGAAGGGAAATACAATTGGGAACTTACATGAATTGTGGGAGAGAATTATCTTCAAACAACACTTATAGGTTCTGAAAGGCATGCATTATTAGGATATTTTTCAATATATTCATATTTTTTTTCATATTTGAAAAAAAAAAATTAATATATTTCCAACACATACCTTATCCTTGATGAAGGGGTAATTTATATGTATAGGGGGAACATCAGAAGTGTGCGATGTGAGATGGCCAACATTTCTTTTGGGCAAAATTTATGATCTATCCAAGATATATAAGATGTTTAATCTCCATGATCAATGGAAGTTAATAAATTCTAGAAATAATTAGTCACACCAAAACCAAATATATGACATCATCCCACACTTTTAATAATTATCTTATTTTTATCAAGAATTACATATAAGGAATTATTTCTTCATTGATAAATACTGCTACAGATATGCAGTGAACCGTTCTTTTGTGGTTGAACCCAAGTGTATATTTCCTTTATTGGTTACCAAAATGTGTTCCAATAATTTTCATATGTCACTGAATGAGTCTATGAATACTACCATGGACAATCCCTATGGTTCGGTAATCTGCTTTGATCGCCTCGAGAATTGCTTCCAAAGCAAGATCATTAATCTGATGAAGGTAGATTTATCACCGTTCTTGTGAGCTTTCATGGAGATGGGATATCTCTAGGATTTATATATTCTTCCAATATTCATTGTGCACAAATTAAAATGGTCATGAGAAAATAACATCATTTGGTGTTTATATTGGTAGGGTTACAAAAAAATAATTTCATAAGTTACCTTATTATATATTTAATCATATAAAAACCCCATGTCAAATAATAATAGTATTATTATTATTTATTGACTTTCACTAAACATGTGAATTATAAATAAGTATCATTTAATAAAATAATATTCAATATTATCATTTGTTTTCAGACCACTACACTCGGTCCTCCATTCATCGATAATATTTTTCGGGCCTTGAATAATGTCTATTTATTTATTAAATAAATATAACTACATTATTCGCGAATAAACAAATAAATATTATATTCACTGAATATAAAATAAATATTTATTAAATATTCCACTCACAACATACTCTATCAAATAACTAGTGATGGAATAAAAATGATCCAATATACATGAATAATAATTAAAACATGACTAGGAATAATGTTTATTCAACTTGAGAAATAATGATTAAAATATTATTTAACCGAGATTCTTGAAACACATTGTGTGTTACCCTCTAGGCCTCTTTCTCAGTAGAATTAGATGAATCATCCTAGTGTACAAGGTTAATTTCTAGTAGAACGACCTCACACCCACAGAGATAGAAGCCGATCTTGCAATGATAGGTCACCTAATACGAACACTTAGAATGTAATATAATCTCTTTATCACAATATCTCTGATCAATCAGTTTTCATGTTAGTACCATAAACCTATGTTCTTGATATCGCTTTCATTGACTTTATATAATTAATAAAGGCCAACAGAACAGCATTACTATACATTTATTTAGGGAACATCAATTCCATCCAAGCGCCTGAGATATTAACTTTCGTTAATAAACAAAAGGGATAAATCACTTCTCACATTATTCATTAATGAAATATTATTCTTGATACACCTAACACATCATGCTTCACTGTGATCAATTTTCATCATGTTTTTTTCCAATAAATCTATGTTCGTGACTCATAATAATAACTAAATCTAATCTTAAAGTATATCGAAAAATACACACATCCATGGATTGGAACATATAATGACACTTAGAAATGTCGATTTTCTACTAGCGGGTCTCATTCTCATAATATTCATACTGGATATTACAAAGCATTTATACCATATGAAGGATACTAAAAGTCATATAAGTATCCACCCCAATTATTCCATGTCATTTTTTTCCAAAAATTATATCATCCAACTATAGAAAATATTTTCAAGAATAGTTTCATAGCACTTCCAGGTTATCATCATAGAAAATAACAGTTATGACCTTTTAGTGTGACATATACTCTTTGGAAATTTTCACGTACTATGTTATAAAAAATACCAATATTGATGTGATAAAGAGGTTTTAAATATTCATGATCATAATACATGATAATCATAAAGTACAAAGAATCTGTTTTAAGTTCACCAAGTCCTATAGACTCCAACTTTCACTAGATCCAAACGCCAACAACCTTCTATCCACTAGATCTCACATGTTTTTATGATTCTACCGAGATAAACCTTTAGTCATGTTGTTCACCCCATTACATTTCGTGGGTACTCTAATTTCTGAAAATTCTCCCCTCAAATAGAATTCCCTTAAGAGGTGGTACTTACACAGTATATGATTTGACTTTTGGTGTGAACATGGAAATTTTCCACGAGCCACCACTACAAGATTATCAAAATACAATGTGATATGGTATTTATTACTAGGAATCATATCGTTCTCCTATAAAATGTTATGAATCCAAATAGATTCCTTGGATTCATTAGAAGCTTTCATATAATAAGATTGCACTATAGAATCAGCAACAACTAACTGGTTTGAACTCTTCCTTCTCACAAATCCTCTGTTTAGACAAAAAACATATATTGATTTTAACTTCAGATCATTTTAATCAATCTGAGAACCAAAATATGTATAACCCCCGATAGCCATCTCCTCATCTACTCTACGCACATGGAACATATCGTTAGTTCTTCTTAGATAATTAAGGATAGCCTTATAATTAGTCCAATGTTGTTATCAATAATATTCTGGATATTTGCATACAATTCTCAATGTATAGGAAAAATCAAGTCTAGTACATAACATGGCATAAATGATTGATCCTGTCACTAATCCATATGGGAGCTGATTCATTCTGAAATTCTCTTTTTGTATATGGGGAAACATTTTCTAAGAACTATATAAACAATGTGACACTCAAACTAATTCCCTCATGGACTATTCCATACTAAATATTTTTAGTATTTGGTCAATTTATGTACTTTTAAATAGTCTATATAGCCTCTTGGATCTATCATGAATGATCATCATCCCTATAATATAGGCCTCTTCACATATGTACATCATGCTTAAACACTTTTTACCCAGCCTTTCTAGGATTGTAAGAACTGAATGTTGATTCCAATAAGTAATATTTTATCAACATATACTACTAGGATAACGACTGCATTCCCATTAAACCTCTTATAAACACATGGATCATATTCATTCGTAATGAAAACAAATTCTTTAATGGATTAATCAAATTGAATGTTCCATGACCTAGATGATTTCTTTAACACATAAATGGATCACTGTGACTTGAAAATCCTTGGGGGATCATCTTGAGTCACAGTCCATTTTGGTTTTGTCATATAGACAACATCCTAAAGGTTACCATTAAGGAATGCAGTTCTAACAACCATCTTCCAAAATATCATATTAATGGTATCCTTTTAAAGAATGTATTATTTGAATTTATTTAAACATGGAAACTGTCGAAAAGGTTTCATCTTTGTCAATTACTTGATGAAATTTACAACAAATATGTAATATACTTGCTTTATAGGTTCTTAATTTACCCTCATAGTCATGTTTCCTCTTGAATACCCATTTTTATATAATAGGCATTACATTAATTCTAGCATTGACCAAAACCCAATCATGGTTCTAATACATGGAATCTATCTCATAATTCATAGCTTCTAGCCATCATGTAGCTCATGATCTCACTACTACCTCTTTATAGGATAGAGGTTCATCATTGTAATCCTATAACGAGTCACCATATTGGGTGACTAGAAAAACATATATCTCTAGTTCTCTGACCTCTCCTACACTCCTATGCATTACTTCTGTATCAACAACTAATTCTTCCATGGGGACCTATGAAAACTGTTCTGGTACCATATCCTAGTTATCTTGAGAATCAACTTCATCAAAATTAATCTTTCCCCAACTATCCTTTTTGATTATGTGATCCCTCTTAAAAATACAAGTTGTTTCATGATTGTCACGTTCTTGTTTGAGGGGATTTATAGGTAGCATCCAATTGTTTACTTGGGATACTCTATAATGATACACTTTGTGCCCCAAAGTGATAGATTAGTTTCAATAAAATCCTTATAAACACATTACAACCCCATACACATCTATGAGACAAAATGGATTTCCATCCCCTCTATAACTCGAATGGAATTCCATTTTCCACCTTAGTTGGTACTCAGATTAATGTGTATGTTGTAGTTTGAAATGAAAATAAATAAAAGGAAAATGGAAGTTCTCCATGATTCATCATCGACCATACAATTTATAACATGGTATGGTACTTCCTTTCACTAAAACTATTCAAAAGTGGTGTATAAGGCGGAGTGAGATCAGATATAATCCCAAACTCCCGTAGAAATTCGATAAACTCTAGGTCAAGATATTAACCACTTCAATACGATTAAATATTATTTATCTATATACCAAGTTGATTTTATAATTCATCATTTAATTAATTGAATTCCTCAATGGTCTTGGACATATAAATCATCATGTAGATATATCCATATCTACTCATGTCATCAGTAAATGTTATGAAATAAGAATATACACCAGTAGCTTCAATAGAAAATGGTTTACAAACATCAGAGTGTACTAATCCTAGAAGCTATGTGGCCCTTTCCCCCAGTCCAATGACTGGTGGTTTGGTCATTTTCACTTGTAAACAATCATTAAATCTATCATGATATTTTTTCTTAGATGATTCTAAATTTCCTTAATGATTGAGATTTGTAAAATTATTATTTTTTACATGGATATGATGGTGATTCCATGGATGTTTTTTATATGTGTCCTATGAAGATGATTTGTTACCAATTTATAATACTTGTTTTTCATAATTTAAGATATAAAGACCATTATTTAAATGCACCATACCGTAACATATTATTTTATTATAAAAGAAACAACCAATATTTTTAAATTTGGAAATAAACCCATATATATCTAAAGAAGATACATAAATTATTTTCTTGGTAATTGTAGGTACATAATAACAATCTATTAAAACCAAAATTGTTCTCATTGTAAATGAAATGTGTTAGTAACTACTGGTTATGAAAACCATCCTCACTGTATTTGTAGACTGTTTAGAAAAATTTCAAAATCTACTTCTTCCTGCATTTTGATATATATGTGAGCTAAATATAAAAATCTATGTGTAGAAATTTAAATATATAACTCGATAAAGAATACACCTTTAGATTCAACTTGCTTTTGGGTGTATTTTATTTTCCAGTGGCCTGTATTGACACCTAAAAAACATGTTTCAACCATTTTCATTCCATACCCTTAGATATTCTTCTTCTTGGTATGTTGGGGCACATGAGATTTATACTTTTTATATGTTGTGGGATTATTTTCTTTGTCCTTCCTTTCTTATTCATCATATGGACCATGGGTTTATTACACCCCATTTAATTATCAACTTGGAGAAATAAAGTATGAATTTATGGAAGAGTCTTCTGATTATTGATCATATTATTATAGAAAATAAAACTGGAGAGGTTATTATGTATTGATGAACGTATGAGATCTTTATTCAGCTCATCTAAGAATTTAACCCCTAAGATATCTTAAACTTCAATGTATCCTATAATTACGAATACATGAAACCTAACTATCTCAGAGTCTCCAAGAATTGTTGTGAACAATTTATTACACATTTCAGACCTCTCTTGTCCTACCATGTCTTTATAGAGATCTCGAAGTTGAGAAATATTTCTATAGTCATGTTTCATTAAATGATCATTGGAAATGGATGATTGCATGAAAAAATGAACATTTGTGGCATCATTTAGATGTTTCTCATAGAGAAATAGTTCTCCATCACCAGCCTCATTTCCAGGATCAACTGAATAAGGTTTTTCCTGCACATACAATTTCTTATGGTGAAGGATGACATATAGGTTCCTTTTCCACTCGTATAAATTGGCGTTTGTGAGAAGGTTTTACTTCTCATGTATCGATCCCAATGATATTTTTTTAATTTTATTACTATTTATACAATATATGATAAGAATATTCTTAGTATATTATCTATTAAATTATAGACAAATAACTAAATACAATATTTATTAGTCTGACACTATTTTATTGAAACCTAATATTCCTAAAAACGGCTTCGAAATATCCTATTTCTAGGAAATTTGAGTGGAAAGGATTCGTATTTCCCTTCCCATTACCCAAAATTTGTTTGGTCAACCAAATTTAATGGTTTTAGGTAGGAACTACAAATGTCAACTGCATTAACCCACTATTCATTGATCTGTTGAGTGGACTCCCAAATCCTAAATTCATTCATTTTTATTTCCTCAACTATTGCCTCCTAGTACCTCAATTATTTATCTGGTAGTCAAACCATAATGTGACAGAAGTTAATTCCACCCAAACCTCATGTTACAATTCCACAATAATTCAAAGCACCAAAAAATTGGATGGTCAAGAATATTGATCAAGGGTTTGATTTTAGCTGAAGTAACGAAAGGATATAGTGAATTAATATTTTATTGATGGAATTTATCCTTGTATGTGTTAATTTATAATTATTATATTTATCACATTGTTTTTAATATTAAGTGGGATTAATTAATTGATTAACCGTGCCTCAGATATTATTTACATAGAGTTTGGTTTATTGTAGTTCCATATTTCATGCTTGTTAATTAATTAACTATGTGATCACGACAAGGAATTCATAATGAAATAACCATGAATCTAACAAAAAAAATAAAGGCTATGATCATGAGTCCATACTGATAGTCAGTTTATCTAGCGATTGTTAAACTAACCATTGACTTAGGTGAAAATTACCTTGGACCAATTGAGGATTTTGATTACAGCCTTCCACCTGGTATCCTTTATATCTTCTTGGATTGGTTTCTCCTGGACACCTAACATGAACAACCTCCACTATCTTGGTTGATCCATTCATTACACATGCCTTTTACTCACACATAGGTAATGTAGAAAAATGGTCTAGATAAAATAAACCAGTAGAACATAGACCAAACAAGATAATGATCATATAAGGTACACCGTCCAAAAAATTATATTTAATAACAAATTAAATGAAACCAATCACATAAAAAAGATATAGTCTTGATCATGATCATCAACATGCATGAAATAAATTATTCATTTAATAAATCTCACATTTAATTCTGTAATCATTCATATTTAAGATAATTTATGCTTGAATCGATTAATTATTATCTTTAATTATTAAATACTTTTATCTTAATTATTATATGATTTTACAATATATTTTCATCCAGTATAGTTTAAATATATTAATTAAATTCATTTCTAATTAACTAAGTACATAACTTTTACCTTGGAGGTAACATAGTTAGCACCCCTATAATTCTACGCAAAATTTATTATACTCGTATATTGTTTCACTCTTATTGCATATTGCAAAGATGAATAGTCATGTACTTTAACAATGTGTATATAATAAATGACTACACGAATTACATGTTTTTTCCATAATGTGTTATTCTAAAATTCATGTAGAGTAACAACTTTTAATAAATTGAATCATGATATAAAAAACGTAACATTACACAAATATTAAATAATCATTTAAATATTTATGTATATTAAAAACTATAATATTGTGTGAACTATATTTACAACCAAATGAAAATACATTTCATATGGATTACATAGTAAAATAAATAAATATAATAAATACAAAATATGGTAAAAGTACAGGGTGTGTAGATCTAATTTACATGGCGTGTACACATTTCACCAACTATCCATTGTATATTCCTCAGGACTCATCGTGTAATACGTACCTTGAAAAATTTGTATTACATAATGTGTCATGTGGGCCACACACCGTGTCGACTCTATGTTGCATAGTCACCATTCAGGTTGGTCATCAATAGAATACAGAACTCATCCCTAACCCATACTGACTACACACTATGTATATGTGCTACATGGAATATGCTCTGGAAGATCTTCCGCTAGTCTGTCTGGGTCAACAAGAAAGGTAAGAATTAACTATACTATCTATCATCAATCGAAACAATTTTATTAATTCCCAAATTAACTTGTATTATAGTCACCGTGATTACACGATGTGTACTACTGTGTTATCCGTCCAGAATTCTTAGAACCTCCAGATGTGTTCCTTGATTTTATTTTAGTCATAAAATTAATTTCCTATATTAGATATATGATAAATGAAGGTGGAAGAATAGATATCAGAATTTAGATTAAAATAATGATCAATCATGAATTGAAAAACTAAATTAATAATGCATAAATCAACAATGATCATTAAATAATTTAAAAAATATGTGCCCCCTGTAATACCACTTGTACGTTCTCGGAGCACTGGAAGCATGTGATGGGTGGTTCCCAACATTGATTTTTTATATAATTGATGATCAATCCAAATATCTATAAGATATTTAATCACTGTGATCAATGAAATTAAATAAAATATAGGAATAATTAATCATATCAGAACAAAATAGAGAATATCAACACATTTATTTTATAATTGATTTAATTAGATTATGAATTACCTCTACATAATTACTTCTTTCTTGATGAATCTGGTGATAGATCTTTCGTGCACCATTGATTTATTGTAGAAACCGAGTGTATATTTCTTCTGGTGGTGATCCAATTGTATTCTTGTAATATCTAGATGTCACTAAATCAGTCTATGGGTGCTAGCATGGAAGATCATTGGTCATGCATTGTTTTCCTTAATCACCTCGAGAATCTCTTCAAAAGCGTTCTCCTTGATCTAGTGGAGGAGGATTATTTACCGTTAAAGGGATACTTCTTAGAGAAGGGATCTCTATATGCTTCAGAGGATCCTCAAATATTCATTGTGCACAACTAAATTTGGTCATGAGAAAATAACATAATTAAGTAATTATATTTCATGGGTTAAAATAATATAGCTTTACAAGTGCCTTTATTATTTATATAGTCCTAAAAAACCCCATGTCTAATAATAATAATATTATTATTTATTGACATGAGGTGAACATGAAAATTATAATTAAATATTATTTAATTAAATAATATACAATATTTTTATTTTGTGCTAGACCATTAATCATGGTCCACCATTCATCCACTATATTTATCTGTCCTTGAATATTATATATTTATTTATTCGATAAATGTCACTACATTCTTCACCAATAAATAAATAAATATTATATTAACTGTATTGAATAGACATATTTATTAAATATTCCTCTCATAATATATTCCCCTAAATAACTAGTGATTTAATAAATATGATCAGGCATAAGTGAATAATTGTTAAACCATGATCGGTGATAATATTTATTCAACTTGTAAAATAATAAATAATATATTATTTAACTGAGAATATGGATACACAGAGTGTGCAACCCTCTAGGCCTCTTTTGTAATGGAATTTTAAAAGTCATCATAAATTCCAAGGTTAGCATCTAGAAACACGTCAAGGCACCCATAGAGATCAATGTTATTTCCATAATGACATATTGCCTCATATGGAAACATACTATGTAATATAATACCTTTATCATTATATCGCTAATCAAGTAGGTTTCATGCGAGTTCCATCAACCTATGTGCTTGATATCTCTTTATATGAAGTTATAGAAATAGAAATTTTCTATAAAACATCATGGATATGGATTTATTTAGGCTATATCATTTACATCAAATGGCCTATGATAATATCTTTTTTTAATGAATAGTATTGATAAATCTCTTCTCTCATTATTCATTAATTCAATATTATTCATCAGACACCAAATATATCTAACTTCACCATTAACATCTATCATCATAGTTTTTATCAAAACATCTAAATGTGTTACACATAATAATCATTAATAGTAATCATAATGTCTAAGGACCCATAAAAACATCCTTAGATAGGAACATAAAATGGCACATAGAAATTTTGATTTTTTACTAGCAAGTACCATTCTACAAATATCCGTACTTGATATTACTAAGGGTGTACACAATGAGAATGTGTTGCAAAGTATTATGAGACTCCACCCATGATAGCTTGTATCATTTGTGTCCCTCAAATGATATCATCCAACTATAGAACATATTTTCCAGAATAATGTCATAACACTAACAAAGTTTCATCATATTAGGGAACTTTTATGATGATTTATTGTGGTAGCTAATCATATGACATTATCACATAATATGTATAGTATAACAACAGTCATGATGTAATAAAGATATTATTAATATTAAAAACCATAAATAGATGTTTATTATCAATTAAAAAGAATTTGGTACTAAGGAACCAACTCCAATAATATCAATATTTTTTGACATAGAATTTTATAACTAATTATTAGAAATGATTGTTGAACATTCATTGTCGGAACATATCATGAATTATTATAATATATTCACCCTTATGTCTTCAACTTGTGATATTGTCCACATCATTTTTATAGTTGATCATGAATCTTTTCAATACCCATATTCTATCAAACATAGAGTGACTAGATTTTTATTATGGAACATTCTTATATCATATATTCCTATACAAATATTTAACCTACTAATTATATATTTTATCCCCAATATAAAATACCAAATCCTTATCTAAATACTCATAACAATGAAAATAATTCCTTTTTCATACTGAAATCTAAAATCTAGAGTTCATTTTAGGTATCATAGGACCAATCTCATTTCAATCAGATGTGGATACTCATGCTCATTTTTGAATCGTCCATAATGATTATCCAAAAAACAATGGGTGGAATATACACTAAAGAGTATAGTAGGAAATTAAAAAATCTTGTAAAATATATTAGATCACTCTTCCATACTTATTCCTAAATTTAAAACAATGTACCATGTTATATTGTAGTAGATAATTATCAAATTTATTCCATTATTATTTTATTTAATAACTCATGACAATAATTATCTTATGAGTGAATGATATAACACGCTGTATTTTAAACTTAAATTCCCAGAAGGAATATTACCCCAATAATAATTAACCTATCAAAACGTTTCCTCATTCAGAAGAAAACACCTAAAACATTTCTTCCATGTTTCTGATACAAATAATTTAATTTACAAACAAAATCACAATTATAATTTTTTTTATATTACTTTTTAAGGACATAATAATCCCCCATTACTTTCTTAAACACTATATTTCTTAATATATTTTATATTTTTGAATAATTCTCATGATATTCTCTTTTAAATTGAAATGTGTTTTCTTTTATTTTCAAACGTGACATCCATGATCATTAATAACGAATCCTTCAAGATATTTAATTTCAATCTCTTTCTAAAGTTCACTATTCAAGAATGTTACATATATATCCATCTGAAAAAAATAATGACTCATTTGAGAATATATCTGATGAAAAATTTATATGGTTTCAATCTTTTTGACTGGTGAAAAAGAAATATTAAAATATTTTTCATTTATTAAATAGAATATCTTCCATATAAGTAAATATTTATTCGTGGACAGTTGACCTTTCTCATTGATCTTATTTTGGATGACCTTATTCATCCCTATCATATTATTAAATTTAGGATGTGTAACTAATTCCCATGTTTCATTTAAATAAATCTGATTGAAATATTATTGAATAAAAATTATCCTATCCTCATGTTTTAGTGCCTCCCCTATTCTTTTTTATTAAACCTGAAAGAGTTTTCTAATGTGGGGATAAATTACTATAATTCTATATGTTTTGAAAAACTTTATCCAATATCTAAAAACGATTTCTTGCTCAATATATTATTTATTTCTTTATAAATTATATCCATATTGTTTTAAACCTTCCAAAGAGTTTCAAATTTTATAATCAACATGATAACAATGAATTTTGGTAGAGAAATTAATGTTTCTACCATGTATTTGAGGTTATTTCTATTAAAAAATCACGAATATCTTCATAAATTTATAATGATGTATTCAATAATTTTTATTTTTCAAGATAATTACATTATAGATATTTATTATTTTCTTCATATTTTAATTATAGCACCGTTAACTCCTTCCACTAATCATATGTCTTATCGACTCTCTCATTAAACAATACTAGTTGTTTCACATCGGTCTTGATGTATAAGGGGATCCAAATGCCTTTAGGGTTCTAATGTTTATATTAACTTAAAAACACATGTCATAAATGTTATTCATATAATGTAGGAAATATAATAATTGATTCAATTTATATACAATCACTGTTATGGATGATATCCAAAATTAATTCAAGAACCTCTACCGAACAACATGGGTTTTGTAATGTCCACCAAACACCAACTCTTACACTTTATTTTTATTGGTTTTGTATCAAATGATATTTTATTGAATTACTCAGGGATCTAAAGATATGAATTAAAGTGTTAATTCTTTTAATCTGATCCATTGTCAGATCAAATCATTTTAATAACACTTTCATTTTATATTTATCTCACCTTTGATATTCATTAAACATCACAAGAGCTTGTGATTGAGTTGATAAAATATATAAATAATTAATATTAGGGAAAATATAAATAAAACTATTAAAATTATTATCTCTATTAGTTTAAATTGTGGTCATTAGATCACATATATCTGAATTCATCAAATCAATATTTTATTTCGGTTGATTTCAACTTCTTTGTGACCCATTTTTATGATTTTAATATTGTGAAATGTGTCACATGTATGGATTCATTAATAATAAAGATTTTATTACCTCCTCACCAATACATATTTAAAAATATTATATATTCTAATTTTACTTTCAAGGACCTTTATTTTATACCCCCATAAAATTCCACTCTTTTATGATTAAGAATCATAAACATTTATCACTAAAAAACTTAAAGGGGATGCATTGATTCACTATGCCGTCATAATAATGGTTCCATCCATTAATTTACATAATTGTTCTTTAATTAATCAAGGGATATAATTAATGAATCATGATCTTTTCTCAAATCCATATCCCCCTTTTTATGTTTTAAAATTTCATTCAAGAACAAGAAAATTTTCATTTTTATTTAGAATTACTTTTCTGACTCTTCATCATTCCCTTCTTCATAACCACTTCCGTATTTTTTTCAACTAGATGGATCATTATATGGTTTTTATTTAACAATAATGATGTATAAATTTCAGCCTTTATGTCATAGTCCATTTCCACTTCCCTTATCACATGATATAACATCTTTTTTTCCAAAAAAAATATATTTCCATTGAATTATTTTATTTTTACATAACATCAAATAACTTTCCTCTATTTTATCAAAATGTTACATTTGATATTCACAATGGTTGTTTATATTGATCTCTGGTTTATTATCATTCATTAATAAAAATTTATATAGCTACAATGTTTCCAATCCTTCTATAATTGAAACACTTAAAATGATGTTTACCCTTGTTTTTTAACATTTCCTCATTACATTTTTTAAAATAATCATATTAATTCATTATGTCTGACAGTATTGTGTTTATAATAGATTTAATATTCATGATACTTCTTAAGATCATGATGTTTTTAATCATTTGAGTATTTTTTAGCTATATCCTTCTTAGATTTTACTTTTCTTCTTCAGGTTGTCTCTATCCACATCTCCTAGTAAACAATACATTCTTGAGATTATCAATGGATTAATTTTTTTATTAATCTTATATTTAAATTTTTTACATTAAACTCATCTGGGATAATCTTAATCAATTTATTCCAAATTGTTGAATGTTCATGAATTATTCCCAGATTTGAACCAAGATTATAGTTTTTGTCACTTTAAAGGATAACTTCTCCACTGATTCATCTTCTTGCATATAAAATCATTAAATTGAGTACAACATGGTAATATATGATCACCCTTAAATTTTTAATCTATAAAAAGTATATCATGATTTTTTTACCAATTTCCATCCATTATCATTATGTCCACTACTTTTGTGAACTCTTTCAAAATGAATGATGTGAGAAACACATTGTGTGTGTTCCCATAAGCTTAATTATTCCAATTTTATAATAAATATATGTGTAAAACATGTTATATGATCTGGGTATATCAGAACTTAATCCTAATATCAGTACATAAACATGATGCATAAACTCATCTTGATGCTAGATTGAATACCAGTTTCATTGATCGAGCTCAACATGGACTTGATTGAGATCATTAATTTGGATCGACTTGGTTGGATTTAGATACCTATGATAATTTATGGAATAAATCATGGTCAAAATTGAGCTCTAGATCAAATTTATACCGATGATAAATACATAAGGATCAAAATTAATTATAAATATATTGAATGAAATTATTATATTGAAATATTAGATGTTTGATTTAGTTAATGAGCTACCTTAAAACATTATTATAATTCACAAAAAATGAATGATTTTTTACTTGAGTAGATAAGGCTTGATCTCAACATGAAAATAACCGAGTCAAATTTGAGTATTCTTCATGACAAGCATAAGTATCTTGTGAGAACGTGATCTTGATTTCAACACTAAAAAATTGTAGGATATAAAAACATTTGGAGAATGTAAAAAATTCTTGATGATTTCAAGAAAATCTAAGTCATGTGAATAAATATATGGAACTATCCTATCCTTACATAGTGAAAATCCCTTACCATAAAATAATAGAACTACTTTATTATTGAAAATATTCATTATTTTGATAGATTTCATAAATGAAATGATGTTATAATTTTAGTGAAAACTCAGATTTTAGGAAAAAATATCTTTAATTAATCTGATATATTTCAAAATAAAAACATCCATAGATACTAATTTGAAATAAATATATCCTACTAGGATACCATGTGAAAGGCCTATGGGAGAGTATACCTCCACAAGGGGGTTATGTGGTTAATAAAAATGTAACTCTAAAAATAATTTTCTTTTTACTATTTAGTGAAATTTGATTTTGGAAAAAATATTTTTATTTTTAGAGATATGGTGATGAAAAAACAGAAGGCATAAGGGATCATACATAATTCACTAAATTTTTTTGTCAAGTGACTAATCCAAAGTGAAACATTATAATCCCACTAAACATTTTTTCTCTTATTATTAAGTAAAAGAAGAAATAAATTAGGATTATGAGATCACAATATATGTATAATAAATAATGTTATTAATCAACAATACGATTGATATTTGGTTCCTAACAACTGGTGCCTCGAGAATTTTGATCATACGTACACTATTTTATCCTTCTCAATCCAAGAAAATATCTTTTTTGAATGTTCCAAAGAATGGGTGACTTGTAATATTAATGTTTATTCTCTTTTTTTATCATACACTTATCTAGAAGATACTTCTCTTATTTATAAATAACGCATCCATCATCACTACATACCAATGATGCATAAGTGGAGGAAACCGTGTACTATAGAATATTTAAGAGTAATTCATAAATTATTAATTTACCCATTAATGTATAAAAAATATTATGTATAATAAACATGATCTAAAAAACATAATTTTATATTATTTATACACAAGTATAACAACCTAAATATTAATAAATAATTTAGATCCTAAGATTATACTGTGTTTTGTTATTAGATATTATAAAACCACATTCAATAAAACAATATATTGATCCTTTATATTCTTTAACTAATCCCCATATAAAAAAATCAAACTCTTTTAATTAAATGTTATATATTAGGGTAATATGCGAGAAAAATTGATTACACTAAAAGGTTATATGTTGTATATATTAAATATCAGTTAAGGTTGATGGAATTTTGTTTCAGACTGATTGAAAATATTTTAAAAATAGAGTTTATGAGGACATTGATATAGTATGATAATATAATCAATAAATGTTTTTTTAGATGATAAGAAACAATAATGATTATACATTTTTATGTAAAGGGATATTTTAATAATTAAATAACTAAGAAGTTTCAAAAGGATTTATTGTTTATTAGAAGTCCAATAGTTAATTTGGAAGGTTAGATGTAAATTGAATATGTCAACATTGAAACCACATATCCCTGATTTCTAAAAAAAATTATTATTGGTTGTTTATTCTATATAATAGCCTAAACCAAAAGATATAATGATCATACATTGTTCTTCTTAAAAATAAGTATTTAGTAAAATATAATTCTTAATGGTGATATTTTTTGTTGAAAATGAGTTATTTAACCTAGAGAATAGTGTTTTCCATAATACAATCCCTCATATGATACCATACCGAAATTATCGTTTTCATGCTATTCAAAATAAGTTATCAATATATATATATCTCGAATGATCTCAAGAATCACATTTAAAAAAATCAATTGAATGATAGATATCTTCCTCTTTTTCTCATCAACCAATACTCCCCCTTGATAACTAGTTTTGATAAGATAAAAATAAGGAAATTTTTTTGTTCAAATCCATCAAATTCTATTAATAGAGGGATATCCAAAAATTACCAATTTCACGAATTAAGAGTCCTTTTGGTAGATTTTCATCACATTTTCAGCCCCTTAAGAGATGTATGTCAATTCTTTTCAACATAGCACTGTGAGTATTCCATGATAGGGTGTTTTATTTTCCATATAATACTGAATATATCATGATCCACCCCTACTAGTTTATGTCAGTTAATTCCTTGAAGGATAGTCCTCATAAATTAATGTGAATAAGTAGTGGTTTTTCTTTCTCCTTGATAACATGATGGTTAGGTGTTGTCCCTTAAAAAGGATATTCCATTTTTTGAATCATTGATATTTGGAGGGATATTCATGTTTCCATTCAATTAATTAATCTTATAGTTCTGAATATACTTGGTGTTTTAATTTTTTGTTAGCCCCAATAGGTTAAATAAACAGGGGGGGTCATGGAAAGCCATATTAATATAACTACCTCTTCATATATTGTTTTTTTCTTTTAAAACCATAGTTATCTCCCTCTCCCATAAAAATATATGAATAGAAATAAAAGAATGCATGAGAAATATCAATTTTACAGGGTTTACCCTCAATGGGATACGTAAAAGGAGTATAAAATGATGAAGTGAAACTGTACAAAATCTAATAAGGATCACTGTCAAAATACACAGTTCCAGAAAACTCACTTTTATTCTTAGGCTCACTACCTTTATAATGATTACTACCATTTTGCTGCTTTCCCAATACTCACGACCTAATATCTATTGATGGATCTCTACCAGTAGAAAGGGTCATGTTATTCCTCTTCCTATTCCCACTACTCCAAAAAGATGTAAACACTATTTATCGGCATGCAGGTCCCTTCATTATCAACAATGAATGCACCCCCAAACATTATGTATATTCTCTGTTGATTTTTTTTCGAGACACTCTTTCACTTCTAGGGAAACATCTCGATGCATCACATCCTCTTTCCAAACAACTATAAAAAAATTCTCTATGATTTAGATAGAAAAGTTACCTCTTCTATAGAAATATCATCATGTGATTCCAAACCTTTCATTCACTAATTTGAATGTTGTTGTGAATAACCTCTTTCTACATGTATTTTATAATGGCAAGGATCTTATGTATTTTCCATAGAGGTCATAATTATGATATGAAGATGATAATACTATTAGGGTAATGTAGGTTTGTATCTCATTGCAGATGATTTGAGTGTGATACCCTTACATGATACCATGGCGCATTACCCCTTGAATTAGATCCTGGTCCATAACACCTTTCATGTGATCCTCACGTGAGACCCCTTTCTATGAGACCCTAGCACATGACAATGGAACAAGTCCATTATATATGTCTGATCTCACATTGAGCACATGATCCCGGTGAGAGAATGCATTTTCAATTATAATGATCCCTTGGTGAGATAAGCCTTCTAAGATTTGTATGAGGCCCTAGTGCGAGTACCCTTTTAAGAGAAACCATCCAAGAGTCTGATTTCATGGTTTGGAAAATACACTATTTAGATCATTCACAACACATATGTGATTTCAATCACGTAAAATCATTCCCATGATCTCTCTAAAAACCACTTTCATGATATATATCCATGAAACTCTTTTTATAGATATCTTGATGAACCTTATTCTAGGATGTTTCATGAAATCAATATTTTATGAAATCCTTTGTCAATGTTTATGGATGGGTAATGGGGTATTTATTGACAACTTTATACCTCCAAAACTCCAAAAAACATGAACAACCATTCGACCCCACAATATAACATTCATTATCTATGATTCCCCATATTTAGATTGATTGAACACTTTTTGTCCATGAAACTCCCAGAATGAGTCTATGGAGTGAGTGAAATTCAACAATCATGCTCCTAAAACCTTATAGTACATGTCCTTACTATGATTCCAATTTAACATTCTTGCTCTGAGAACCTCCTAATATAAATCCTATTCAATATTTTCATGATATCCCGGTATGTGATCCAAATAAATTCATGATCACTGCATGAGATCCCATCACAATAGCCAAAGATTATTAGGAGAACTACCAAAGATCCCATTTTGAGATCCAATTAAAATCAAGCACTTCATGAGACTTGAACATTATATCAATTATACATTTTCCCTTCCTGATATAAGGTCAACATTCATGCTCCATGATCTCAATTTAAGATTCATGCTCAACATTCTGCGTTCAGTATTTTCACTTTCATAAGATCATAGTGTTTGAAATTTCTACAAGATCATAAATTCATGATTTCCACAAGATCATACATTAACACTTTTCATGAGATCATACAATCATTATTTTCTATAAATCAGACATTCTCACATTCAGTGAGATCAGAAATTCATTATAACTCTTCATGATTTCATTGATAATAACACTATTTGGGAAACCTAAATCCTTGTCAACAAAAAAAATCAATCCAAAAGCATCATCATGAGGTATATTTCCATAATAATCTACCTCTTTGAGTTTATTGAAAACTATTCATATTTTGAGTTGACACTTAATATTAATCAATATTCTTCAAAAAATTCACTTCTTGTGATTTAGATATTGGTCATAGATTTACACAACACATACTCTATGCTCACATGATCCATATTTGACATGATATGTAAGAGTTACATTAGGAGTTCATCAATGACTCAATTAGTTCCAAAACCCACTAAGATACTTTCATGACGAACCTCATATGTTGTGACATATAAATATTGATCGATCATCTTAAAAATTGTCAGATTTAATTCTCACCCAACTTCAATATTCCCCCTATCAACTTCTCCACTATCTTTATTAAGACATTTTATCCCATTTTACATCCATAATTTCTCCCCCTTTGTAAATATACAAGAAGGATTCATTGTTGTGTTCTGAAATACGGTAGATAACACATATAAGAATATAAAAGAAAAATATCATCCATAGCTGAGAGGGGTACCACATAAACACTTTCCATTTCCAACTAGTCAAATAAACTCCAAGATCTAGTTGATTTTGTTAAACAATTTCTATAGGTATGGACTTTGTTAGAATGTCTTCAACCTGTAGTTCTGTAGGCATATACTCCATCATCAAAAGCCTTTATTCCACCCTCTCCTTGATAAAATGATAATTTTAAGAAATTTTCATTTCCATTGAGTTATGTATTGAATATTTTTTGAGATTTTATTCACATTATTTATCATAATGGATTCCGATCAGAGACTTCACTTCAACTCCCATGTCATCAAGAAGCTTCTTCATCCATAATTACTACATGCATGCTTGAGTAGCTAAAATATATTAAGTTTCAATGGTTCTAAATGAAATGAAATATTTTTCCTTGATTATACAACAAATAGAAAACATACATGATAGAATTAACCACCTGATGTGAATTTCTAGTAATACGATGATCCATAGAAATATGCATTTGTATATCCCAATAAATATTTCATTGATTTTTCACTGTACAAAAAACTGAAATCCTTCGTGACATTGATATACAAAAGTATTTTTATCACTAAATAGATTTATATTTCCATAGGATTCCATTATTACCACGATTCCTGGAATGTGGAAGAAACAATACCAGTTCTTGTCATTGTCATATACAATATAGTATGAATGATTTTTCTTATATACTTTGATATTTAATTCATCACCTTCATCATCATGTGTAAGTTTCATCTAGGAAGAAACTAGGGTCTTCATATCCTTGTATTTTTTTATTCCAAATATTCTAAACACCTATTTGGAATATTTATATTATGAAATTAAGGTTCTATTCTTTCTTTGCATCACATGTAAACCGAGGAAAATCATCACTTCAACAATCCTCTAAATTTTGAACTCACTTATCAGGAATTATGCAATCTGATTGCAGTGCACATCATATAATCCACCAAATATTATGTCATCGACATATACCAACATCATCATACATTGATTGATATTTTTTTTACATATCGATAATAATATACTCAACCACACTAAAAACTACGCTTCTTCAAAAACTAATATTGTCTGGAATACCATGATCATGGTGATTTATTCATCCCATATAGCACCTTCATCAAAAGAAAAACTATTTTCTCATCTTCATGAATGATAAAACCATATATATTTTCAAAATAAACTTCTTCTTCTAGAATCCCATTCCGAAATGCTAATTCGATGTTCATCTCGAAAACATTGAACCTTCATTTCACTTCTATGGCCAAAAAAATATAATTTTCACAAGGCTTGAAATATGTTAAAATTTTTATTCAACATCAATTCCTTATATTTGGGTGTACCCTTTTAACACTAATCGTGCTTTGTTTCAAATTATTGTTCCCTATTAATTCATATTTTTTTGAAAGACCCATTTGGCCCCAATGAAATTATTATTTTTTGGTCTTGAAACAATATCCAATGTATAATTCATCTCAATTTCGTCAGGATATTCATTCATTGTCAGACCAAGTTGTTATGTCCTATTTCTTCCTCAAAACATTTAGTCTCTACGTATGAAATGAATAATGCTTGTTGTAGAGTCTGCAACCTTTTTATTTTCACTAGTGTTAGTTGATCAACTATTATGTTCTGTCAATCATTTTACCCTCTTATCTTTTATATTTGTGGAGATATTGGTTTACATTAATCCATTTCATTTTTTGAATCTTCTTCAGAATCAGCCTCTGGAACTGAAATATCCCTGGATTTTCTTATCTTTTTACCACTATCATCTTGAGAGTTATCTTGCATTTCTTAATGATTCTTATTATCCTTTACAATAGTTACATAATATATTTTAAATAAATTTCCTAGAAACATACAGATTATTTTATAAACATTTATTTTCATTGAGTAGCATAGAAATATACCATCATATACATGGGTTTCAAACATTCATTGTTTCTCCTTATTTAGGATGAAACAATTACTTACGAAGACTAGAATGTACTTCAAATTTGGGTTCATTCCATTCCCTAAATCATATGTAGTATTCTCTTGTTTTGGAAAACAACTGTTCTCTATTTTATGTATATACAAATCTCATCACTTCTTCATTCCAAACCATCTATTGATGGTCTCTTTGAATGAGAATTGTTCCATCCATGTTGTTGATAATTTGATTTCTTCCCTCAACTAATCCACTCTCTTAGAGAGTTCTTAATGTCGAAACCTAGTTACTTATCCCATGTATCTCAAAAGATTCTTCCACTTAGAGATTTATAAACTCTATTTCATTATCTGTTCTGATCATATATATTTTTTCCCTTGAATCTTCTCAACTTCCCTAGAGTAAGTATTTATGAATATAAACACCTCAAAATTGTGAGTGATGATTGAAACCCATTCCATTTTGATTAAATCATCATTGAAGAGAATATTTTTTCTCCACCCATTAATATAGTTTGATGAAATATGTCCGAACACATCAATATGCACCAAATCAAGAACTTTTTCTGACCTTTGGGATTTTAACTTATTTTTATTTCAAATGGTCTTCTCTTGTTGAAAATCATCACACAAAAAAGTATGATCACATGATAACCATGGGAGGTCATGAAAAGCTTCAAATTTCACCAAATCCTCCACATATGGTTAGATAAGGTGACCAAGGTGTCTATTCCATAACTTTTTCTCTTATTCCCTTGATATAACCCAAAAATATTATTCTCCACTTACAAGGTAGAGATTCCCTTTCACACAATTTCCCTGTAACACAACTACATCGTCTTATTCCATTATGACAAAAAATTTATTATTAATGATTATTACATTTTTTTGAATAATATAAATCAATAAAACATGTTGAGTTGTAACTGAGACCTTCAACAACTAGGACATCTATAGGTCACATATCATTTCCACAAAACATTTCATTTCATTACACAATAATTTTCAGGCCTTCATCACTACTAAATATCACAATAAATTTCTTATTTTATTTGATTAATGTCAATAGTTATTTTTTTCCTATCACATGGGAGGTCTATCCACTATAAATAATCCATATTCCAGTATGATCTAATACATGGAAATAAATTTCTTCAACCACTTCATGTTCATCTCAGTACTTTTTAATCCATGTTTCTGAATTCATACATGGTATATGTTGATAATATAGATCGTGCATGGAGAATGATGGAATAACATTATCCTGAAGTTTTTCAAATCAGGTTTTCATTTTCAACTCATTTGATGATAGATTTAGCTACTTTTGATGATCACATTTAGTATGATTCAGCACATTCCATTACATTTTTGATGATCAATTTCTTTCCTCATGTCTGAATCAACCACACATGAAATAGTGACCATAAAATTATATCCTAGAATATTGAGCCTTTTAAGGCTGACTATGTCATTATTATTCACTATGACACCTCTTTTAATTAGAAAAAAATTATTTAGTCCCCCATCTTTCCATAATAATAACATTTAATGAGGTGTGAATTCTTGTTTTTCACTATTGTAGTTCTAGTTTTCAATAGGGTTATTTGGATATTCTAGTTATTATTCATACCTAAAAAAATATTCAGTATCATAGTGGGTCCTTATGGTTTGAATTAAGCCATAGCTTAATTCTATTTTTGATCAAGCACTATACAAGCTGTAACATTTAGATATATCATTTTCTTCTCCTGAATTTCCTTTTTTTGTTTCATTGGTGCATTGTGCTTTAATTTGGCAATTTCTACTACATTTTCATCCTAGATTTCTAGAGTAAGTAATTTATCATAACATTTTACTTTTCTTAACAGGTTAAAAACCATTAAATCATGATTTTAGATGTGTTTTATTTATAGTTTTCTATATTATTCAAACAATATATAACTTTTTTTTTCATCAACTCTGAGCTTGTACTCGCTGACTGTATCTGAGTTCTCTGGCTATCAAGACTTGTGCTTTTAAATTTCAACAATATTTTTAGATATCACTTCTTAGAACTCCTACATAAATAGTTTGACATCACGAACCACCCTATTGGCTTTCATTGTGCTTTATCAATACATCTATCTCTTTAAGCATGTCTTCTTATTCGACATGATGTTCATATCTTCATTAGACATCTCATTTGTCATTATCATTTTCTTATCCTGATTGGAAATTTCAAAGAACACCACCATAGAATCTCTTCATGATCCTTATAGTCCTCCAACTCGTCTTCCTCAAATTCCTTTGAACATTCATCTCTTTTTTTAAAGCATATTCATCTATTTGATGAAATGTTTGTTACCATTCACATTGGTTTAATACTTCTTCATAGGAATTTTGACTTTATCCAAATCATAGTATTGAAACATATTATGGAACCCTACTACACGATTTCTATTCTTTCCACATCGAGATCATGCATGTTAATGTTTCCATTAGAACATTCATTTTCCTCTTCATAAATCTGATGAAATGAATGACATGAAATTATATCTATCTTCTTGTACATGTCCATCTTATATAGTAAATTTTTTCATTTTCATTAATGAAAATTATTTTGAATTCCCATTTTCCATAGACTCATTTTCATCATTTATCATCTCATTTGAAACATGAGTACTATGAAAGCTTTTACAATGTCATATCCTTTTGACATTTATCTTCTAATACAGAAACATTCAGATTATACCAAGGTGGATGTCTTCTCATGTAGTTCTTGAAAATATTTAAATATTAAATAATTTCTCCATGACCACACATTTCTTCCACAATAATGGTTACTATGTCAATGAATACATCCATAACATGCTTAGGCTATATTCAGAGATCCTCATTCTATTTCCATAAAACCTAAATCTTTTCTTCTCTATGTTTTGATATTCCCTCATAAATATTTAGAAACATTTTCCAAATAGCATGTGATGAAATTAATGACATCACACACCCAAAGATATATATATATATATATCATTAAACATGGATACCTTAAAAAATTGGTTTCTTTTGTGTCAGTATCCAACTCCCTTTGCTCAGCTTCTAATAAATCACTATTATCAATAAGGTATGTAATTCCATGCATCAATGCCATAAAGTCATCCATTATGAAGGATGAAAAATAGTGAAATATCTGATTCATCCATAATTGAAAATTGTTCCCATCAAAGATTAAAATACCATTGTGATTGAAACCCTCCATTACCTATTATATGAGAGAAATTCTAACTTTCAATTACTACCCTTGATATGTATTGTTTACTGAAAATGGATAATACCCTATGTGGGATGGTAAATTAAGGAATGATATAGTAAAAACACATCCCTTTTATATCATGTTTCATCATTAAAAAAACACAATTCTGTCCCATTCCCATTGCAATGTTTGAATAGAAATGAAATCATGCATTAGACCCATCAATTTTACTTGGTTTACCCTATATATCCATGGAGGATACAATGAAAATGTGCCACTATAACAAATCCTCTTAGGATCAAATCCAAAATTCACTGTTCAGGTTATATCCGTTATTTTCGAAGTCTCACTACTTTTACAATTTTAATGTTAAGATCATTTATTTCTCTAGGGGCACTCCATAACTCGCTTTCGAGGGATCACTACTGGTGGAAAGGATCACCTTCTTTCTCCTCCATTTTTCAATAGAAAAGGAATGACCCAGAAAAGATTTATAGAAATGTGGGTCCCTTTATTATACATAATGTTTTCATCCTCAAAAATATGAAAATTATTTATTAAAGTTATTTTTTATCTTCTAATTGACTTATATACAGAAAACTATATGTTTAGATTCAACTTTCTAGAAAACTAGAAGATACTTATCTTTGATGTATACACATCAATTACCTCTTCTTTGGAAATATCTTCAAGTGATTTGAATCCTTCCTTATAATGATTTGAATGTATGTGTGAATAAAATCATTATTCCTGAATTTTAAAATAGTTTAAATCCTATATTTTCTTCTGCTTCATAATTCATATATGAAAAATTCAATTAACATAGGGTAATTTAAGAGAGTATCATCCTGTGGATGATTCTACTATGATACCTATACACGAGACCCAGGAACATAACCACATGCATGAGATATTGGCACATAATCCATCACATGAGATCTTGGTGTGAGACCCTTGTATGAGACCCTGACAAAAGACTCTAATTTAAGGCCCTAGTAAAAGACCCTAATATGAGTTAACTTTCAAGCTATGAATGATTTCCTAGTGTGAGACACCATTCTTGCATTTCATAAGTCAATGGTATGAGACCACTTTCATTTTATCGCAAGATCATGGCAAGTGACGTCTTTCATGAGAAAACATTGGAGAGTTTGATTTTATACATTTCACAAGACCCTGTTTAAATCTTGCACAACACTTACACGATGTAAATCATGTATACTCTTTCACGATATCTCTCATTGAACATCATTCAGGATATATCTCCCCAAACTACTTTAAAATGATTTATCCATGAACCTGGTTCCCTGACATTAATTCAAATAAACCTTTTAAGAAACAATTCATCAATGTTTAAGGACGGGTTAATGGGTATTTATATGAGAGTGTGCAGTACATTAAATAAAAAATCATAGAAAAATATCATTTAAACCACTACAAAACTTGTGATTCATGAGTCCCCATCACTAGATCAATTCAGTATTCATGCTCTAAAAACCACCATGATTGGGACCCTAGTGTGATTTCAATTCAACATTCACGATCTGTAAACCTCCTAGTGCGAGTCCCAAAAAAAGTCTAATTCAAAATTCTAACTCTGTGAACCTCCTAGAGTGATTCCTGTTCAAACATTTCCTGAGATCTGGGAATGATCTCCCTAGAAAATCTCGAGCGTAATGCAAGATCCCATATCAAGATCCAATGATAATATGGAGCATTTTACAAATCCCATAGTGAGATCAAAAGACAATAATGAACATTGGGAAATCTCAATACAATATTTATTAATAATTTATGCTCAGAAAGGTTAGATTAGAATTCCATCTCTATGATTTCAATTTAGCATTCATAGTCTGCGAGCTCCATTCAACATTCATCCTCTATGAGCTCAATTAAGAATTCATTCATTCATGAGACCAATGATCTCTCACTTTCTGAAAGATCATACATTCACACATTATATGATATCAATCATTCACTCTTTTCATGAGATCATACATTAATAATTTTTTCAAGATCATTAATTCACGCATTCCATGATATTAGATGTTCATAGAAAATATTCTTGAATTCATTGACAACCATCCCTCTCCAGCTACCTCAGGCCAATTCAAAAAACACAATCGACACTAAATCCAAATTATGAGGGATTTTTCCTAAGATGTTTTCCCTCTATTTTAATATCTCTAGGATTTGGACCACATTTTTAATAATTTATAATAATTATTTGTTATCTAAAGGAACTTGAAGTTCAATTTTCCTAATTAACTTTTCATTATGAAAAAATTATTGATGTTATTAAGTGAGTGATCTGGCTAGTTATAGCTCCCAAATAGTTTCTTAAGAACTATTAAGTCATACTTCATGGATAAAGGCTTATTAAATTCAAGCTCTTATTATTGTGGGATAAAATATTTTCATTTATTAATTTCACTAGCTTGTGCTTTCTCAATGATTCCAAATAGTTTATTTACTTTATTTTTGTAAACATTCGCGATAATCACCTTTAACTTCAACATTTATAGTCTAATTTCCTCCATAGAAAAATATTTATACCTAGTTAGCTCTTACTAACATTTTTTATAATGGTTACCCCCATTTTTCAATTATCATGAAAATTCATAAGGAAATTTAATATTTTCATAATGACTATATTTTCCGTATTCTATAAATTTTTATTCTATTTAGAATGAATTTTCTTCTAATTAGATCTAACATCCTTAAATATGGCCCTTTTTAATATTTATTAACTGGCACATTATACCAATAGTAAATAGAATTATACTCAAACCTCATGTAGTAAAAACAATAGTTAAAAAATCATTATATCTTATCCTTGACTATAATCTCACCAGATTGATTTATTTTATATTTTTGAGTTAAAATATAATTATTTTGGTCACTTATTCGTGATATTATTAGTGTACACTATATCACATCCACGCATTATGGTGTGGTGGGGCTTAATATAATATTGATCACCTAGTTTTTCATGAATTGTTTTCATATGTACAATAATGTGAAGCCACATCATTGCTTGAAATAGTTTGTGGGTTATGGGTTAATTTCTAAATAATGATAATTATGTTACATCTCTATATAAAATTATAATCAATTTTTGATTAATATTATTACATTTGGATCCATCAATCTCTATTAAAAATATTGAGGAAACAATTTGTATTCATCGATTTGGGAATTTACATCTTTTCATTGTTTTAATATTTTTTAATTTTACATAATTTTCAATACATTACATGTTGATGGAATTGTTTTCATCAGTAGACGATGCCAAATTTTCAACTTATTTAATTTTTTTCTATTATATATTATCTTCATTCAATCTTATACTATCTTATAGTGCATTCTCATGGTCCTCAAACCTCGGTTCATTGAGACCTAACAGGGATTTCATAATACCAAGAGTATCGTTATGACATTCTTCAAATTCATGGATCTCTTATTCGAAGTCATTTTTTTGGTATTCTCATCAAGTGATTTTTGAAAATATTTCTCACCATGAAGTACTTATATTTGTAAAACAACATAGCATATTCTTTATCTTCCTCAGATTTGATGAGTTTTTCTTCACTGTTGAAACTTCAAAGTCTTGTAAATATCCATGATTTCACTATCTTAATCTAATTATGTTGTATAATCCTTTAATATTCTGATAAACATAAATACATATAAAATAACATCATCATGTATCACTATAAAATAATCATTAACCTCAGATTAAAAATTCCATACTAATTGACTTACAAAAATTACATCATTGATAGAATAGAACCCATAATAATAGATATAATCAACAGATTTGGATAAACATATACAACTCATATGATCTCTAGGTAGTGGTGATTTATTATTTTATTTTCAAACATTCTGAAACTTCTCTCTCTCATTTTTCATTCTATATGTCAATGTCTTGAATGAAAACACCAAGTCAACACCAATACATGTTATTTAATTTCTCAATACCAATGTAATCTATATATTCATCCATAGTGGTTCTATATTTTAGAGGAATGAAAGAATAGATATGACACAAGGTGACATGCCAATATTCCAATGTATCCCTGAGAGGCGGATGAGGGTGCATTAGTCATCTCTTTATAATAATTAATATTTTTTAACACAAAATTTATGATTTTATAATATATATACCTTATCATGTTGTTATAACATATACAATCCTAGATAGTTTTTAAAATAAATTAATCTCAGGAAACAATTTACATGTTTTCTCCCTAATATCATAATCTATTCAGAGATTGCATAAATTCCACTAATATGAATTCTTCTATTATCAAATCAAGTTGTTACACAACATAGATTCACTACATGATTACATGAAATTCCATCAGGTATTATAGTGTCCCATTGGAGGGACATCATAATATATAAAACATTTCCAAGCCTCACACTGGCTTTTGTTGTCTTGCATTGGTCAGTCCTTGTAAAAACAATTTGACTACCTCACATAGAATTTGAATGGATATTTTCATGAACCCATACGAATAAGTGTGGAACTTACATCTTCTCATGTAGTATCCAATAAGACATATTCGTCATCAATTACAAACTACATGATATTCTTTTCATTTTTGGATCACCAATCCTTGATAAATCACACTAAAATCTAGGTGCACTATAGCTTCTCAATATTCTCCTACAATATAGTTCTATCATATGACGTCTACTATACCATTATTTGATGAACATTTTATCTTATATGAAGTCAAAATTATCAATCTCTCACACTAAATTTATTAATGTGATCATATTCTTCTTTTTGGTTTTTATCTTTTGCGTCATAACACCATTAATGGTTTTATATTTTTTCTTGATAGAACATTTTTTATTAATATTATTTTTTCATATATAAATACTCACATATTAACCTAATATTATTACATTATTTTGAATTAGGAAACTCCATGACATGATTAATAGTGATATTTCCTCCAAAATTCAAAATTTTTTAAATCTCATTCTTTAGCAGCACAATGTCTTCTGTCCTCTGACATCATATGTGTTTCCATTATAGAAATCACAAAGTCATGAATAATATTTTCATTAATCATTATATATGAAAAAATTATATTTTCATCAATTTATGATTCTATAATAGATCGAAAAATGTATTCAAAACAACTTCATGAAATCAACTTCATAAAATCGCATCCACATATACACGAGTCAAGAATATTATTGTCATGGTTACAATATTCACGAATAACATCTAAAACAAAAATCCTATATAATTATTATATTTAAGGAATAAAGAACATGTCACTATGAAATATTTAATTTAATTTCCTATTTTTAGTAATATAAATTATTAATATCTCAGATTATTTAATCTTATTTATCATAGAATTTCACTAGGTTAATGACCCAAAGAAATTGTGGAAGAGTCTTGAATGACTCATATATAGATAATGGGTGGTACTTCTAGAATGAATCCGATAGAGTTAGCGAATCACACATAAAAAGTTCATATGACATGTACACTGATCATAAATGACTTGCATTATATTTTTAATCACTCACACATAGAATGAATTTACCCATAGATGAATTTTATGATGTTATGAGTGACTCATATACATATACCCCTTTTCTCAAAGTTTATGGATATGGTGGGACAAAGTACATATATTCAGATATTATTTTATCTTAAAAAGTACAATAGAGTCTTAAATGACTTGTAAAGTGTATTCAAATTACTTGTATACAATGCTGGAGGTTCTGAATTACTTGTTTATAGTATTAGATAATGCATATGCAGTACGAATTATACACAAAATGTACTTAAGAATATATCCATGTTAACCCAAAATATTATAATGTATTCAAATACTTATAGAACCTCTTAAAATCATACCATGTAATTCTAAAGTTGTTCAAATGGAATCAAACAGTCATCAAATGGGACGCCATCATCGTATATGTAAATCTTCATACACAGTGCCAAATTGATGGATTCTTCTTAGAAATAACTATCTTTTCTCTATGAAATACCATTATTCAATCTCCCCTTTATCCATCTTCATCAAAACACTATAAAATCTAATATACATAGTACTAATTATGTGCCACCAATAAGTGGCATTAATCCAAAATAGTAGCTCAATAATCATAAAAAGTAATAGATTATTCATAAACACATCCAAAAACATATTCTAAGATGAAAGAATATTTACTTTTATATTAATCATGTATGTATATGACTCATCTCATCACTCAATTTAGTATACACATATTGACATTTTTTTCATTTTTTATTGATTGATGGAAATTGATATAATTCCTAATGCTGAATTAGGATTTTAAATATATATTAATAAGACATTAAATGTATTTTAGGATGAATCAATATATGACAATAAGATCAAATTCAAAAAAAGGGACATCCCCAATAAAAAAAACTTTTCATTGTTTAATATGTTTGTCATCATTCCTCCTCTTTCCATTAGAATTATTAATGTGTGCATGAGACAAAACACACACACAATTTACTTATTCCACCTCACAAGATAGACTCCAAAATATTATAACAAGATCACCTGCCTCAAGACAATTGATAAATTCAACAATATCACTTTTCTATATTCGCATCTATTCTATTCTCTCTCTTCGATACAATAATTCATAAGTAATGCATTGCATCAACTTCTCAATACTCAATTCTCAATTAAAAAATATATTTTCGTTCATACATTTATTATTTTATATTTATAATGTTATGTGAATAATATTACAACAATCATTTATAAAGAATATTCCCTTTTCATAGGCCTTGTGTCCTTCTCATTATTGAATTTATTCAAACTAGTCAAAATATTCCTGATAATTTCGATAGCTTGACCAAAATAATGGATTTTGAATACATTAGTTATAAATTCACACTAATATTACTCGAATATATTCTCATTTAATCATCCATAAATATTAGGTGAAATAATAACTTTAACAACAACCTATGATATATGTAGTTTCCAAAAATTGCTAAGAATCAGCTATGTCAACTTATGAAGCTGCCTATACCATCTAGAATTATTCACATCTAGAAAAAATCATAAGATTAAATGTCTCCTAAAATATATATCTCATCATCCAGAAATCCTGATGAACATTATGAATGGTTATATGATTATTATAGAATTTAGAAATGACTCTTATGTGGTTTAAACCACCCTTAAAAGAAATTAATGACCATTATAGTCTTACCATGAAATTATTGATTCTACATTCTAAAGTTGAAATGAATCATTTGGATTCCTGGAAGAACATTATGATCATTATGGATATTCATTCCTTTGTTGAACTCTTCTACTCATCAGTATGAAAATGGAAGAATATTAATCTTATGAAATTGTAATTAGTAATTTTATAAAAAATATAAAATTTTGATAATTGATTAAAATATTATCAAATAATCCTAAATAATATTAGTAATGATTATTTCCACTCAGAAAACGATTCATCAAATTACAATTATATTTAGTAATTAGTAATAAAAGTAGAATAATATCCAAAAATTTAATTTGGTACATAAATAAAACATTTTTATTTCTTGTCAACATAAACAACTAACTATAGGAAATATCAATACAAAAATGTTGAAAAAGGGAACAATCAAGACTCCTCAACACTAGATAAAGTAGTTGTTTTTATCTAAGTCCACCCCAATGTAAGAATAATCTTGGTAAAGTAATTTGGAATCTCATCCTAATAACATAACTCATTCAAATCATTGGTCAGAGTAGAGTACTCAAGAAGTGGGGGGGGGGGTGAATTGAGTATATATTAAAAAATTTATATTTAAAAAACATTTCTAAAAAGGATCCCAAATAAAGTTAAATATTTCATTGTTAATCAAGGTTATACAGTTATGAAGGTTTGACTGTTTAAATAACTTCTTAAAAGTTTTATTAATACTCTGTAATCTTAATATTGGTTATTAAAATTACATTTGAAGTTATTCTAATAAGACAATATAATTATAACTCCTTTCCAAGATTAACTATTAAAGTACATTTAGTGATTTTTCAATTAAAGAGTAAAACAGAGACCACTAAAATAGACATCACAGTGGATATAAAACAAGTGTTTCAACGTCCAGATGAGACCTAATCCTGTCAACATGGAAATCACATTCCATCAAGTAGTTTATATAAATAAACTAAATACACAACCTTTTTCGGGATTTATAACAGTAGACACGACTGTCCAGGTCATAGGACCTCTTCCACAGTTCTTTGTGGGTATGAACAATAGGTTACACACAACCTCTTCCACACTTATCTGTGGGTATATAGACGTGTAAAAATATGTTTGAGAAAATATATCTTGTATCCTTCAGTTTAATGCAGGAGACAACGTGTGTTTTTATACAGACACACACACACACACTGTTCGAAAGCTTAAAAAAGTATCAAATTGAGTAGAGGTATAGAGATAAATTAAAAGTTCTCTGAGTGTGATTCTATACAGATTTGGACTTCTGAGATAAAATTGATGAAAAAATCAAGACCTCTTGTGGAAAATATATTGTCGTAAGTCAACAAGATCAGGCTCGTTTTCTTCTTGGTATTGAAAATGCAAATATGTGCTCAAAAATTTTAATCTATGGTGTCAAGATTTTTGATTCAATAATTATTCATGTGTTATTCAATAATGTTTACTTTCATGTGTTGGTTCATTTCTTAGGAAAGCTTGTGTGTTCTTCATTGTTACACTCTCCGTGTCATTATATATTTCTGGGTCGCACTTCTCTTTTATTCATAGAGTGCATGTGTTAGAGCCTACATGATGCATGTATTTTGCACCTTGTTCCTCGTATTGTCAGATGATATGTCTAAAAATAAGAATTAATTATGTCAATGCATTTAAAAGACTCAAATATGATGGTTGGAAAATAAATTGGGAAAATACAAAACAAATTAGGGAACAATGTCATAGTTTGTCTCTAAGCGGTGTCTCTATGAAATGGTACCTCCTTGAAATGGTGTCTGGATGGTCACGATGTCTGGATGGTCACAATGTCTAGATGGCCATGATGTATGGATGGTTATGGTGTCTGGATGGTCATGGTGTCTGGTCACGGTGTATGGATAGTCACGGTGTCTGGAAGGTCACAGTGTCTAGCCACGGTGTCTTGGTCCTTTTTCAGAAACAAATAACCAGTGGTAGACTCACGATATATCATACTTAGACAAATATATTTATTAAGACATAATCATTCATATTCATAGAATAGATTAGACTTATTCATTCATCAATGAAATCATTATAAAGAAAATAAAATATAGTTTATAATAATCAAACGTAATGAATAGAAATTAAGATCATGGATAGATTTACTTAAAGCATAAGGATACAAATCATTTGTACATGATTTAAAATAGATTACATAGGATTACCAGGTTTTACAGAATATATATGCTTTTTGATCATTAAAACATGACTAATACATGAGGAGCCCAATAATCTCTCTATTTTTTATTATCACAAATAATGTATGTGAGAGAAATCATATGTTCTAGAGTACATATAAAATATATATTTATCTATTCATTCTGTATTGGGCATACATTCTCCCTATTTTGGGATTATCAAAAATATTAAATAAGAAATGGTCACGAAAAGGTCACAATGCATTAGATAAAAAGATTATCATCACAAACAGGAGACAGCAAAACAAATGAATCTACATCCCTATCAAAATATAGTAGTCATTGTTCTTCATCACTAGCTGGTATTTTCATTTCCTGTTGCAAAAACATCAGAACAATAAGCCATAAGAGCAGTGGTTGATGTAGAATAATGGAGTGAACCGGTTGACATAGAAGGTGAAGGAAGAACTTCAACAATAGAAGGTCCCCTTGTAGGGGAAGTAGAAGACTGAGGAAACTGTTGATCAAGGTTTACATTCCTAATCTAACTCAGGGCCTGACTGATAGTCATAGATGTGTAGGATAGGGTAGAGGTGATGATAGTAAAACCAGATCTTAGAGGTGAAGCTGTAGGATCAACAATGGCAGGACTCCGATCATGAAGATAAGGCCTTAAAATCTTGATAAAATCATCCAATATCACTCCACCAAACTGCATGGATATTTCAAATTCATACTTGTTCTCCATAAAATTTTCTATCAAAGAACTGGAATCTGTTATCTTTTGGAATTGAGTTCTGAAAGATTTAATAATAGAAGGAAACATTATATTTTCCATAAGGTACTTGATGTGATTTGTCATGTCATTCTTAGAGAATACCCGATTGAAGTAGAAGTCCAATTTCTTGAAAATTTCTTATTGGGCATCATTGGAAATCCTGGAATGTATTATTAAAAAACAAAGAACTCTGTCAATGTTCTTGATAACTTCAGATAAATGTTATTTATTAAATTCACTATGCACAGCTGAATGTTCTTCTTTGACAACTGTTCTAAGAAGATCACTATCAAAATAAGGTTGAGAAGATTGACCAGTAGTATGAGAAGAAGTGAATTCCAAAGTTAGTGGTTTCAGTTGATTTATAACTTTTTAAAGGCACCCCTTATACTCATCAGTAAACATGTTAAGTCCAATAACAAGTTCACACATCTCTTGAACAATATTCTTGTTTTTTTGGATACATTGTAAAATAAAGAGGTTATATGAGGTAGAAACAGTGAGGCTACCTCATGTGGGGTATATGTAACAAAATTATCAATAGGATGAGAAGTAGTTTCTAGTCTCGAGTTCATCACTCTCTGCATATCTTCAACCATAACTCTTAGAGTCTTTACTTCATCACTAAGAAGTTTATTCTCAATACTAACTTATTGAATCTCATAAAGCATTTGGGGTTGAATCTACCAAATGACTTTTTCCAGAAATAGTGAAGCGTCTCTTTCACTTAGATTTGTTACAGTAACCATTTGGGTATTCATAAGATTCTTAACTCCAACTAATAGGGTAGATCCAAAAGCTTTCAGATCATCCTTATTTACTAAGTGTGAGGTTCTTGTGAAGGCTTAGTGATAGAAGCTGAGATAGGCTCAGGTTCAATGGAAGTGATGGCTTGAGAATAATATTCCATTTTTAACTAAAACATGGTAGAGAGATCATGACTTTTGACTGTGAATTCCGATGAATCATTCACATCAAAATGACTAAGAAATTTATACCATGTATCCATTAATCTAGGATCAAGTGGATTAGGAACTTCAAAAGATTCTAGACAGGAGTGATACTCCCCCTCCATAGGTGTATCCTTTTCAATACTGAGAGGTTCATATCCTTGACCTATTTACACTATTACACCCCTAATTTCCTTATTTATTTCCTATATAGACAACATAAAGGATAGACCCATTCCCTCTTCAACTGAAAGAATAAATTCAAGAGCAGTTTGTTCCTCTACACGTTCCTCACTAGTAGCTTCTTGTACAAGAGAAAGATCTATTCTTATATGCTCTTCTAAAACATCCTTTTATTTTTAAACAAAAACTGAGTCTTTTTTTAAGGAAGGTTTTTCCTCCAAATCAAAAATCTTTTCATGAACATGGTCTTATTTATCAGCTATGTCTTAAAGAATAGGTTCTTTGTCTTCCTCATTCAGTACATTTTCTATTTCAAGTGCAAAAACCTCATCTTCATCTTCCAGATACTCAAAAAATTCATCTAGTTCTAAACTAGGATCAAAAACATCTCTCGGTCTTGAAGGGTGTTCCACTGTATTGAACTTTTCATGGTACCTATCATTATCTTCCACCCATACTTTACTCCAATTATTCAAATTTATTTTCATCAGCTTTACTATAACATTGGAGAGTAAAAATTCATAATCCATTATAACTTCTTCATTTGTTGCAACCAGTCCTTTGGCATGAATCATGGTGAGATAAGTCTAGAATAAAATATGGTGGTTGACTTTGAGGTTGTTTTGATCAAATAACATATATGGTGTATTATATACTTTAAAATGTTGATCTTATGTCCATTTTTTATTAGATGTATCAAAAATACATCCTGATACTTGAATTCAATAAAATAACCTATTCCGGGGATAATCAGATTCTAAATAAATTTAAACACGAGTCTGGTTTCTCCATCCATCTTTTCAACTATTGCACCCCTCTTAACTTTATTTCCAGTCGTGCTTCCCAAAGAAACTTCCAAGACAAAAATCTCACTTGGAAGTAGAGTACTTCTATAATAGTCCTCACAAATACCCTCATGAGTTATCCTAAGGAATACAACCCATAACCTCAAGGAAAACGTGCATCTCTGGCCATTTATCCAGATTTGTAGAACATAACCATCTTCCGTATCAAATGAAAACTAAAAGTACTAGTAAAATTGTGAAACTAACATAGGGAAGATATGTCGATTCTCCTTTGATAACCAGTCTACCCATCCTTTCCCATTCCATAATTTCAAAAGAAAATACTTCCTTTGTAGAAGCCACTTAGGGAAAATCTCCTTTTCAGGTACCGCAACTTTGTTCACTAGGTTTAGATTCAGAGGGGCCTTTAGTGCTATATTTGGTGTGATTTTCTTCTACTTATTTGAACTATGTTTCTCATGAGTTGACAACAAATGGCATTTAATCATGGGAATTCACTGATGGTTTGAGAGAGAAGTGTTGAAGAAGGGTTACGATTTGAGAGATTGGAAGAGAGATCAAGTGAAGAACAAGTGAAACTGCTTTTATTTTTACATTTAGGAATACCAATCGCCGGAAAAACAAATGTGTAGGAATGTAAAAGGGTACAATAAGTAATTACCGAGATACATGATATAATGTATAAATAAATCAATAAGGCATCTTTATGGTGAGACACTAATCAATTCTCATGGTGAGAGAGTAAGTGGCGTTCACGGTGATACCATAACTTGTATTCATGGTGAGTCTGTGACTGTGTGATTTCTAAATTGTTTAACGATATTGTTTGAGACATTAAGTGTCAGAAAATAGCTGAGAAATAGGAACTTGTGAGACCGTAAACATGAAAAAGTAAAATATGAAAAAGTGAGATATGAAACACTATGATATGAAACAGTAAGATATGAAACAGTAAGATGAAAAATTGTATTATATGAAATAGTAAGATAAAAAAATTAAGAAAACTACTTCTCATTTATTATACACGATTAACGTATGATGTACTCTATTCCTTCAGAATTTATGGGTTTGGTGAATATATAATCTTGCAGATATTCATTACCAATTAATTATAATGTGATGTTAACTTTTTGAAAATGATATCTCAAAAAATGATGTATTACATCAGTAAGATTTTTCCTAGAGTGTGAAAAATGATTTTTTGAGATGTTAATTTCACTTGTATCGTCACAATTTTTTAGGTAAATGCCTGAATTGATATCTATAATCTCGTATTGTGTGTTTTATCCCCAATATATGTGCACAACAACTACCAGTAGCTATGTATTCAGCTTCTTCAGTAGATAATGTGAAAAAATTTGGTTTCTTACTACACCATGATACTAATGACTTGCCTAGAAAGTTACACGTTCCAGTGGTTATTTTTCTATCTAACTTACAACCATCGAAGTCAGCACTAGAATAAAAAACTAATTCAAATTATTTTCGTTTGGGATAGAATAGTTCTAGATTGGGTGTATACATGAGGTATTTGAAAATTCACTTATCAACATTTAAATGACATTCCTTAGGACTTTTTTGAAAATTAGCACACTTACACACACTAAACATAGTTTCAGGTTAGCTAGCAGTAAAATAGAGAAAACATCTGATCATTCCCCTGTAAGTGGATTGATCAAAAGATTTCCCATCATCATCAAGATCCAAATTAAAAGTTGTACTCATTGAAGTTTCACTACTTTTATTTCTATCCAATCCAAAACATTTCAGAACATCTATAGTATATTTAATTTGATATAAAATAATACCATCATTATTATGAATGATCTGGAATACATGAATGATTTTTATTTCACCCATTAAACTCAATTCAAATCATTTTTGCATCATTTTAAAAAAATCAATACATAAAAAATATTTTGAAGATCCAAATATAATATCATCTACATATATTTGAACAACTAAAACATCATCGAGAATTCGATTTATAAAATGGGTAGATTTAACAATTCCTTTTGTAAAACCATTGGATATAAGAAAAGTACATAATCAGTCATACCATGCTCTTGGAGTTTGTTTTATACAATAAAAAGCTTCGATAACTTAATAATATGATTAGAAAAATGAGGGTTTGTAAAACTATGGGGTTGATCAACCAAGACATCCTCATATATATATCCATTTATAAATTCAATTTGGACATCCATTGGATATAGTTTGAAATTGATATGTCTAGCATAAGAAAGAAGAATTTTGATGGCCTCATGTTTGGATACTGGTGAAAAGGTATCTTCAAAGTCAATTTCTTTTTCTTGACTGTATCCTTGTGCATCCAATCTAGCCTTGTTTCGAACTATGTTACCAGCTTCATCTACCTTATTTATAAACACCCACTTAGTGCCTATTGTGAACGTTTTTTTGGTCTTTAAATAACTTTCAAAACTTGTTCCTTTAAAACTGATTAAGTTATTCCTCCATAACCATCAACCTAAATTCATTATTGATAGAATCATTAATGTTTTTTGGTTCAATTTGTGTCAATAAGACTTGATGTTCAACCTGATTCCCATGAGAATCTCTAGTTTAAGATCCCTTATCTGAGTCTCCTACAACATCATCTAACAGATATTTCTTAAGAATTCTAATAACTCTATAAAAAGAAGGACTAGAGATTTATGGTTAATCAATAGGTTCATGCTCATTGTTACATGAGTCTATGGAATTTATAGAACTGGATGTTTTCACATATTCTTTCATAGGATAGTTAGGGGATTTCAAATTAATGTCCATATTTGATACATCATCCTCCAGGTTCTCTAGAGTTGTCTTAAGATCATGTGGATCTATTTTAATCAAATTTTACATGGACATATTTTTCAACACTTTTAGTTCTTTTATTAAACACTCTATAGGATTTACTAGAAATTAAATATCCTAAGATGATTCTTTCATCACTATTGGATGAAAATTTATCAAGATTTTCTTTAGTATTTTGGATATAGACATTGCAACCAAAAACATTGAAGTAGCATACTATGGGTTTTTGATTGCTCCATAACTCATAAAGAGTTCTTTTAAGAATAGGTATAATCAACATTATATAGATTATATAACATGATTTATTTATTGCTTTATCCCAAAAATAAATATTTAGTCATATTCATTAAGCATGGATCATGAAATCTCATACATGGTTCTATTTCTTCTTTATTCAACTCCTTTCTATTGAGGTGTTATATGGGAAGAGAAATTATGACTACATGAATTTTGTGAGAAAAAGGATTCAATATCTTCATATTCAAACTCACTTCCATGATAACATCCTAAGGATTTAATTTTATGTCCACAATGATTTTCTACAGTTTTGGAATATTTGGTAAAATGAGAGCAGGCTTCCCTTTTTTGAGCCAAAATTGAAGTCCAAATATATCTAGAAAAGTCATATACAAGAAAGTAAACATAGTGCTTCCCATTTAAGCTAGAAACTCTAGATGGTCCAAAAAAATCCTTGTGAACTAATTCAACAGGTTGAGATGTTGAAACATTTTTCTTTGATTTGATGGAAATTTTGTGTTTCTTTCCTTTTTGACAATGATTACACACTTTACCATTTGGAAACTATAGCTTGGGTAGGTCTTTGAATAAGCCTTTTCTAGTTATATTTCAATGGGAGTGAGTGTTACAATTTCCTAGTCTCCTACACCAAAGACATGAATCTATGTGAAACAAACTTAAAAATGATGCATTTTGAGAAGCTACTGAATCTATTTTAACAGAATAATCATTTTCATTGCATAATGCAGAAAACACTAATTCATCATTAGAATTAATATCATTTCAAGAATCATTATCAAATATAACATGAAATCAACCATCACATAACTATGAGATACTGAGCAGATTATATTTCAATCCATCATCAAACAATACTTTAGAAATCATAACAGAGTTAGACTTACCGATTTGGCCAAGGTTAATAATCTTTCCATTGGCATTGTCACCAATGGTGACATGACCTTCATCAATTTTTATTAAATTCATGAAGTATGAGTAGTCTCTTGTCAGGTGTCTTAAACACCCATTGTCCATGTACCATATTCTCTTACAAGAACTCTTTAAGTATCTTTCCAAAAAAATAGTCAAATTAAAATAGACGTTGGTACCTACACTTATTTGGGACCAGTAATATTATTGCTAAGTTACTTAGGAACCTATATTTACCTCATAGGTTTCCTATAAAAAGTATGTAAATTATATGAAAAATATACACTACTTGGTCCTGAAAAAACATGAAATAGTATAGTTTGTAACATAACATGAACTAGATGAATGTTTTCTTGAACTGGGAGTAGAACTCTAAGTCCTAGATTTAGAAAAATGTTTTTTCTTTCAAAATTTATTTTTCCATGTTGATAGAGGAATCCAATAGTATATTTAGGAGAAATATATTTACCTAGATTTTGAGTAAGGGTGTTTTTCCCATTGGTAAACTTTTCTAAGTATTTATTCAATTACTCATTAGATAGTTTTAGTTCATTGTCCACTTTTATAGATGAGAATGTTTCGCCCATTCTATAGTGAGATAATAATTAAAATTTCAGGTACGAGCATGTTGTTTCTTCAAAGACATGTATTTATCTTTTAATTCATTTCATATCTCAACATGAATATTTCAGTATTCAAAAAGTTATTCATTAGACATGTTTTCAGAGTCAGTCTCATATCCAGAAAAGTATAAATTGTGCACAGTTGTATCCATTGTTACCTTAGAAGTGTTTGACATAAAACACATATTGGCATTGTAATCCTATTCCTCAGGTGATGATTCTGAGTCACTTGAAATGTCCTCAGAATCACTCTACATTGCCTTCATTTCCATTTTATACATTATATATTTTTCCTCATTTTTCTTTTTGTACATGATCTTTGGATAACCATCCTTCATATGTCCTTTTCTCTTACATTCATAGAAGTCTTTATAATAACACTTTTTACTTATTTTCTAATCCTTCATCCAACTTCCATTGTGAACATAGTTTCCCTTGAAGATAGGCTATCTAAAATATTTCATCTTCTTGTAAAATCTCTTGAACCTTTGGGATAACTGAGCCATCTCCTAATCACTATCAAGTGTTGATTGGTCTCTATTGGAACATTCTATAGAAACTTCCAATTTCCACTGTCTTTGTGTTTAGAGATGGTGGTCATGGACGCAACAGATTTTCGTTTTGGTTCATCCTCATCTTCCTTGTTGAGTTTCATCTCTTCTTCACACATCATCAATTTCCCAATGAGTTATTTTACAGTTAGCTTGCTATTATCTCAAGATTATCTAATAGAGATAGAGATTCCACTCCATCTGTCAGGTAGGAATCAGAGAATTATCATTATCTGTTCCATAATAGTGACTACTCACCCAAGAGAAATCACTATGTTGACAATTTTATTGAACCTGAGAAAAATGTTAGAAATAGTCTCATTAGGTTTCATTTTAGAGATATCATATTTAATAATATATTTATTAATTCTCATTATTTCACACACTATGTTACTTCTTGTTAAATAGACAAGGTATCCCAAATTTCATGGGCAGTTTTACAAGTAGAAATTCAATTAAATTCCTTATCTCCTAAAGAGGAGTATAAATAATTCATAGATTTTCAATTGTTATTATAGGCAGTTTTGGTAGGTTCATCCCATGTGATTCCATTAGTACCAAGATTCTTAAATTAATCTATAATTTAAGACCATATGTCAAAGCATATACATTCAAAATTAATTTTCATTTTAATTTTTCTTTGAGCATAATTTGTTCCATTAATGAATGGAGGAATGTTTGTTAAAACACATTCAAATCTATTATCCATGATACATAAAGATCATAAAAGTAAAATAAATTTAGAATTGACATAAATTTACTGATCTTTAAAGTACAACTACAATCACAGTTGAATAAGGTTAAAAAATAGAGTCTTTTTAAGATTAAAAAACGCTCCTCTGTTACCAATTGTTGGTTGGAGTACAATACTCAAGAGGGGGTGAATTGGGTATATATTAAAAAAATTCTATTTAAAAATGTATTCTTAAATGGTCCCCCAATAACATTAAATAGAGTCCAGATAATCAAGGATATAATGTTATGAAGGTTTGACTATTTAATAACTTCTTAGATGATTGATTAATTCCTGGTAAACATAATATTAGTTACTAACATTACTATTGAAGCTATTATAATAAGGCAATACAATTATAAATTCTTTCCAAGAATAACTATCAATTTAAATTTAATGAATTCTGAATTAAATAGTAAAACATAGACAGCTCCAATAGACAACACAATAGATATAAAACAAGTGGTTAATTCTCAAGTCGAGACCTAATCCACTCCACTTGGTGATCACCTGTCACCAAGCAGTTTATATAAATAAACTAGATACATAGCCTTTATCAGGATTTACAATAGTACACAAGACTTTCCAGGTCACATGACCACTTCAACAGTTCTTCGTGGGTATGAATAACATGTTACACACAAGCTCTTCCACACTTATCTTGGGTATACACAATTATAAAAATATTTTTGAGAAATAATATCTTGTATCATTCAGTTTAATGCATGATACATTTTGTGTTTTTATATAGACACTAACAAACACTTCTTGAAAGCTTAAAATAGTACACAACATACCAGAGTTATAGATATAAGGTTAAAAGTTCTTTGAGTGTTAGTTATGTAGCTTTGGACTTCTATGATGAAACAGATGTAGAAATCGATTTCTTTTGTGGAAAACAGAGTATCATAAGTCATCTCAATCTAGATCGTGTTCTTCATGTTATTGACAATGAGAAGATGTAATCAATGATTCTGACCTATGGGGTCCGGTGTGTTGATTCAAGAATGCTTCGTTTTTTCTTTAGGAATGATGAGTTGCATGTGTTAGTTGTTTTCTCAGGATAGCTCGTGTGTTCTTCATTGTTATTATCTTTTTTCATGCTATATTTTTGGGCTGAAAATCTTATTTATTCATCGAGTCCATATGTTGGAACCGACAGGTTTATTGTATTTAGCACCTCGTACCTCATACTCTCAGATGACATGTCTACAAAGAAACATTAATTATATCAGTGCTTTTAAAAGCCTCAAATATGACCAGTAGAAATTAAATTGGGAAACATAAAATCTGATAATGTAACGGTGTCACAATTTTTCTTTAAGTAGTGTCTCCATGAAACAGTGTATCCTTGAAACAGTTTCTGGATGCTCACGGTGTCTGGATGGTCACGGTGTCTGGATGGTCACAGTTTCTGGATGGTCACAATGTCTGGTCACAATGTCTGGATAGTAACAGTGTCTGGATGGTCATGGTATCTGGTCACGGTGTTTGGATAGTAATGGTGTATAGATGGTCATGGTGTCTCAATGGTCACAGTGTCTAGTCACGATATCTGGTCTTGATGTCTAGGTCATTTTCTAGAAAAACATAATAGGTGGCATACTCACGGTGACTCAGACTTAGCGATATATCTATCTTTAGTCTTAAGCAGGGATATTCATAGAATGGATTAGACATAATCATTCATCAAAGAAATCATTATATTGTAAATCAAATATTGTGAACAATAATCAACCTTAATGTATAGCAATTATGATCTTGGATAGATTTACTTAAACCATACAGATACTAATCATATGTACATGATTCAAGAAAGATTTGACAAGTTTACCAGGCTTTATAGAATATATATGATTTTTCATCATTAAAACATGATTAATGCATGAGGAGTCGAAAACAAATTTTTCAAAAACATTATCTATAAAAGGAAATGGTATTCATAATTTTAATGGTATATTGTTCTTTCCTTACTACCCGCCTTTGATAATAGATTCTAAGAAGAGTGGGTTTATTCCCTAAAACACCTCAATTGAGAGGGTAGTTATGAAGCTTCATAATCATCCTAACCACATAAAATATTTATTTGGTAAATGGAATAATGAATATATCAACATGTTTTTATCTATTATAAATTACTTTAGGATTTATGACCCCTTTAAAATCATTATCTTTGATAATGTAAAATCTAATATCAATGACCATAGACACACTATTCAATAATAGATGTTTAAATTTCACAATTTCACATTGTTTTCCGAGAGAAATTCTAAGAGGGGTTTCCATCTCCACCCATATGTCCTAATGATGTATTTATATGGACCACCCTTTCATAACATTATTCTATCCAATCATCAAAAAAATCCTTATATATTCATATAATCACTTATTTTTTTAAATCATCTTAAAAGAAAAGGTTTATTGATTTACATGAGAAATTTTTTCAATTCTATTAAATATTATTCTTTATGACCACATTGAGACATTTCACATGTGCTGTATCAACTTGATATGTTTGAACTATTTTTCTCAAATAAATTTTATAGTTTTTGATAGCTTGCATTACAAGTAAAGCCACATTTAACAGAAACATGACCTGCTTTTAAAATATTATTATATGGTATTCATCAAATTTCACATAGAATAATAGGTATTAATAATATTATCTAAATTACGAAAATATATATTTTACACATTCATATAAAATAAAATCCTTAGCTACCAATTATAAAAAAATTTAAATAAGAACCATTAGAAAATAAACAAAATGTTTTTATAAAAATGTTCTTATACGCAAAAACATGTATTATCTAAAAAAATTAAATAAATCAATTTTGTTGATTTTTAAATGAAATATATTAAATATATATTCAATAAAATGTTTAAAATTCATATGTTTATTTTTTATCTACGTAGTAATAATAAATCCAATTTTATGCTTCAAAACTATTTTTTTTTCTATAAAGCGCCTTTTCGACTATTGCAAAAATATATTAAAATTGAATTATTCAAATTTTAGATGATTTATTTTAAAAAATTAACTTCATTTTTCAAATAATCATTCCATAATTATATTAGATATTATATTTCAGAATTTTATGAAATGATAATTCTTTCATTGAATGGAAAAAGATACTTGTTTTTATTAAAATGGGCTATTCATTTAACAAATTTAGAAGATAAATTTTATATTAATATTATTTTAGAATTTATATTATATTATATATATATATATTAATCTAATTTAGGTCATTAAAATTAATTTTTTTTGAATTTTGAAATAAAAGCAGTTCAAACATTTGATCATTTTCTCATGGGAAACCATCTTTCTAATGGGGTCTATAGGTTTATCTTTATATTAAAATTTCACATACATGAGTGTTTTTAACACACCAACCTTCCACGGTACTCTTCTCTTTGAAAAATATTGTAGTGTGTGTTGTACGCAACTTCGAGTTCTAACACACACCACAACAAATCAAACTAGCCGTTACGAATAGTAATACCCACTTTTTGTAATTTTATAAATATTATCTTTCAAAATGGACTTCATTTTTGGATTCAGAATATCGAAATTAGATTAGGGTGAATTTTTGGTATTTTTCTTAAAACATTCAATTTTTAATGAATAGTGAAAAACTCTAAGTTAAAGTTTAAACCGAATTTTTATTTAAATAATTTTGTATTTTCGTTAAATTTAATTAAGGTCAAAATAGATACATAATACCTATATAAGTTCAATTTAATTAATTGGAGTTATTTTAGAATAGTTTTAGATATATACAAATTTTTTAACTTTTCATTGTCTTTAACCACCTACTAAGAGAGTTTGAAAATTCACATAAAACATAATTTTACTGCTTCTGTGAGTGGAATTTCAAAAAACCAAGAGACACTGTTAATATCAAGGAGTAAAATGTGCTTTAATAAGATAAAAAATAATTTTTGGTGAATAATAGCTTTTTTACTTTTATTTACAAAGGTTAAAAGTAAATAGGGTAATTAAGTGTAAAAATGATATTAATATTACCCTAACACATGTCCTAATTCTATTGTACAAGTGTATCTCGACCAAAAACAGCCTTAGGAATAAAATATTATCATTTAATCCCACTTGGATTAGATTAGTAAATTTATTATTATTTAATTCAAAGAAGAGTTAAAAGAGTTAAAATCAATGTTTAATAACTAAATCAAATTTAATATAGGGTTATACATAAGATAAATGTGATTTTAAATAATCATTAAAAATATAAAAAGATTTTCTACATAATGGTATTTTATTTATAATTTTTAGACATTAAATAATTAAATTTATTTATGACACAATGATGATGCAATAATTACCTTATAAGTGAAATAATAAAATAATTGATATTATAAATACCCAAATAAATTTAATTTGAGACTTTTAATGAATTATATTTATTTTATAGGTTAATATGACATGTTGGGATTGATTAAATCAATTAGGTTCGATGTAATAATGCAGTTATGAATTTAGAAAAAAATACCAAATAGTGTCAAAATTGGCATAAAAGAGTTTAAAAAAATATTATTTTATTAATTGATATTCTATTCCTAAAAATCTAATGTTCGGCCAAATGAATTATATAATGATAGGTGTATCATTAGTGAACCACATGGGGGTAGCTTGGCAGTTTATAATTATTTTATTAACCATATATTATAAAAATACAAAGAGACATGGTAAATGTCAAACTAATTAATTAAGAGTGAAAAACAAAAGGATAAGGTTAATAATGTGACCCAAACCAGTATAAAACTTATTGGTTTAGTTTTTTTATACCCATACCCACCATATACTAGAAATAAATAACTTTAAAGCCATTATAAATCGAATATGAATTTTTTATAAAATAATATTTCCATCTTTTCCTAAGGTGCCCCTCACCCCTCTTATAAAAGGGAACTACACATTCTCTAAATTTGACACCTTCAAATCCATTTGGCTCAGTCAAACCTGCCCATAAATCCTACCAACATCCCTCACTTGAACGTAGAATCCTTAGTATGATCAGAAAGCCAACCTAAGGAGCCCTTTTCATCAAATCAAATGGAAGAACCCGAAGAAGAGATAATGTTTTCACCACCCTCTTTCAAGTTCCTATCATCTTCTACATATTATTTCCTTGTTATTTCCATTATAAAATAATGAATCCATTATCTTCTATATACTGTGATGTTATTATAAATATGGTGCAACCATATTCAGTATTCTATCCATCCTTTTAATGACATGTAACCGTTCGTGCGTACGTACGACTTACTGTCTCCACGTCGTGGTGTGATTGTTATTCAAAACATTATTATTTGGATGGGTATAATAATTATTGTAATTAATAAATATAACATTATAATTATTATTTATATATGATACACCATCCAATTTTATATTATTTTAATATCAAAATAATGATATTATCGCTTGTGCGTACATACGGACAACCATCTCCATGAACGTGATGCGATTCATTCCCCATTGTATCCATTCAAGAATAATTTTCATTGATGATTAAAAATAATGTTTAAGGACATTATATCATTGTAGATATGAATAAGATACAACCTATGGATAACAAACACGTCTTACATTACAAATCATATAAAGGAAAACGAATCAGTTAACACTTGAAACAATGATAATACTAAGATATTATTTACAAAGCAATGTTAAAAGAACATATATGATATCATATTAATTCTTGAATAATTTAATTAAAATTATTTCCCCATTATATAAGAGGTAAACCAACCCTCAACCATGGTAAAGTATAGGGTAAGGGTTAATTTCACAATCTCTTTATTATCCGAGGTTGTTTTTACGTAAGTATCTACTGGGACCCTCTTTATCATCCACATCCATGTTTCCTAAATATGTATTTCAAAAAATTTTTAATATTTACTAGACAATGGGTAAAAGTAATTTATACCCTTATGTGTTTTGAAAGTAATTGTTTCGTCATTTTCCAAACAAGGTACTTTTTGACCTTTTTGAAAATTTTAAGGTAACAATGTATTTTTTTAACATATACAGCGGGTGCGGCTATTTTCCACCCTTATAAAATCATCAAAACACCCCTTAAAATCTTATAAGAATATTTTCAAATTAAATGTTTTAATCATGTGGATTTTAAATGATTTCAAAAAAAGAGTCATTTCTCTCAATTAGTTTTGATTTCATCTATGTCAACATCCATTGATGGATTTTAAGCTTATTTGAATTTGATTTATTGTGATACAACACATCCATATTGTATTGAAGTTTTTGTGATATGTTTTAATATGGATGTGTTATTTTTATACCATTCAGGGTTTATGGAGAAAGTATTGACATTTTTTATACTAGTTTTAATACGAATGCTAATGTTATGTTTAAACCTGTTCATATGAAGAATGTATTGGACATCATAAGTGACGGGTGGAGCCCGCTAGAGCTCCTCGATACATCGATATGTCTCATGAGACAAACTGGTGTCTTGGCACAGGACCTTGCCAAAATCTTATTTATAGTCTTGGGACAAGGCATTGACTATGTGGTTTTGATAGTCTGGCATTATGCATTCCTTCATTATGAAAGTGGTTATTGATATTTCATGTGAATATTCGACTAGTAGAATAACTATGTGAATGTGTAAATGGAATTATTTCATTCTATCTTTTATATATTATTCTAAAGTTCACGTTTAAAAGGCTTTTGTTTTAGTTATACATTACCTTAAATGTTTATGTTTATTTATGAATGTTTCCTCAATATTGATATCCTTACTGAGCATCTATGCTCACCCCTTTTAATGTTTTAATTTTTCCTAGGATGTGAAGAAGAATTTTATGAATGACCTGCAAGGAATGTACGAGGGGATATGAAGACAATATGTTGTTGTAGTTTGTTTTTCAATTTATGATGTAATATAAGAGTTACTAATATATCTACTGTTTCCAAGGCTACTAAACTAATCGGTCTTTCGAGACATGATCTTTTGTGATCATTCCAATATTAAGTATTAATGCACCGACTCTGGGTAATGGGGGTTAGGGCATTACTGTTTGCATTAGAGGAAGTTTAGTACAATCCTTGGATGCTATGTTTAGATAAACACTGATTATAGCACATAGGCCTAAGAAGGAATTTAAGGATTACTATAGAATAATTTCCTAGAATTTTGGTATTATAGATATTTTGTGAATTTTCCAAGAAATACATCCATGTATGGATATGAGCAGGTAGAGGCGGCTCTGGCAATGATTTATATAGGGGTAAACTCAAAAACACCACTTTGAGCTAGACTCGAACAGGAACTGGGGCATGAAAACGGGCCTTGCTGCACTCTTGGTTACAAAAATCTAGGGGGTAAACTTAGGATAATTCTAATTTTCATTACCAACCATTATGAAGGGTTCATGAGTATATAATTCTTCAAAGAAAACATTTTTTAATGATTATGGATTATATCCATAAAGAGTTAAATTCATGTTAAGTGTTTTACAAGTATGGAATTATTTATTTTGATTCAGAAACTAATCTAGTGTATGACATTGTTTATAAATGGATCCTAGTGGATGGAATGGAAACTGTATCAATGCACGCACTCTATGTAGGGATTTACATCATGCTAAAGCTAATCATAGTGGGGCAGGTGATAAAACTGGTGGTGATCATCTTATGTCCATGATGGGGCAAGTCACTCAGGTTATGAATAATAACCTTACCAGTATGGAGCACCATGATCCGCAGCGTGGAGGATCAATGTTAGATCACTTCATGAGGTAACAACCACCAACATTCAATGGGGGTAAAAATTCACTAGTAGCTGAGAAATGGATAAATTTCTTCGATAAAATATTCCACACCTTGGGGAGTAGTGAAAGGAAAAAAAGTTTTCATGGCAGTTTACTACCTCATTGGAGATGCTGATCAATGGTGGTCATTGATTCAAAACACGAAGGAAGATTATGAAGTATCAAATATGGAAAGGAGGCAGTTCAAAGAGATTATCATAGAAATATACATTCCTCATGACCGTCGAGCAGATATAGAAATTTAATTTATGAGCCTGAGGCAAAAGGAGGATGAGAACGTCACAAATTATGATGCTACCTTTTCAAGGTTAGAAAGGCATGTAGCAGATTATATACATAACCCAAGAAGTAAGATTGATCATTTATTTTATTTCTTAAAACCATTTCTTCATCGAGAATTAGTCTCGCAATCCTTCTCGTCTTACAAAGATATTGTCCCTTGTCTTATCAAGACAGAAAACGATTTCTCTAAGACTTATGAATTTAAAGCAAATCAAGAGAAGAAAATATCATATGATAAATCTGGAAATGGAAATAAGGGGAAGAAGGGAAATATTGAACATCCATCCTACAGTAAATGTGGGAAGAAAAACCTCGTTACTTTCTTAAAAGGAATGGGAGTCTGTTACAAGTGTTGTGAAAAAGGCCACCATGATCGTGATTACAAGGGGAATAAAGAAGATACTGATGTTCAATGCTACAATTTCACGGAGATGTGAAATTATAAAAATGAATGTCCTAAGAATCAGGGTAACTTACATTTGAAAATGCCATGGGATCAAGGCCAAGCTTACGCGATCACTACTACGGAGGTCGAAGATCCGAATGACATGGTGGAAGGTTATTTAATGGTTTCCTCAAGTCTAGAAAATGCATTTTTTGATTCAGTATCATCACATTGTTTCAAATCTTCCGAGTTTTCTAAGAAAATTAGATATTTCCAATTTAATTTCATAAGGGAGTAGTCCGTTAAAACTCATATGGGAAGTATCATCACAATAATGTTTTGTGAATCCATTCCCAATAGAGCATAGAAATGTTTTTTATTATCTGATCTCATCGTCATACCTATGATTGAGTTTGATATAATCCTCAGTATGGATTGTCTTCCAGACCATAATGCAAAGATTTGTTGTAAGAACATAAAGGTTACAATTTTTGATGATGATGATAAGGAACACCTTATCTTTTGATCAGAATCATCACCACATAATTCTTATCTACGTCCACCCCTAGTAGATCAACTAAATTCAATTATTTGTGCGGAAGAGAATGAAATGACTGTGGGTTAGGAAAGGAATGTTCAAATAGAGGATGTACCTATTGTGAGAGAATATGTTGATGTGTTTCCAGAATATTTACCTGGACATCCTCCAGAATGAGAAATTGAGTTTTCCATTGATTTAATTCCAGAATCAAGGCCCATATCGAAGACCCCTTTTTGAATGGACACAATGGAATTAGTGGAACTAAATAAACAACTAGAGGAATTGAGTAAAAAAGGATTCATTTCCCCTAGTGTTTCTCCATGGCATCCCCTATCCTTTTTGTTAAGAAGAAAGATGGATCTACGGGGTTATGTATCGACTACAGGGAGATCAATTCTATAACAATAAAGAACAAGTATCCCCTAACTCACATTGATGATTAATTTGACCAACTACATGGAGCTCAATACATTTCAAAGATTGACCTTCGATCTGGATATCATCTGTTGTGTGTGATGAAGTAATACATTCCGAAGACATAATTTCGAACCAGGTACGGGCATTATGAGTTTACAGTAATTCCTTTTGGGATGAATAATGCACCCTCTATTTTCATGGATCTAATGAATATAGTTTTCAAGGAATATCCTGATGAATTTGTAGTGTTCTTTATTGATCATATCTTGGTATACTTTAAAAGCTACGAAGATCATGAAAATCACTTGAGGATTATATTGAAGTCTCTCAGAAGACATGAATTATATGGGATGTTTAGAAAGTGTGAATTCTGGCTTCAAGTGATTTCTTGTCTTGGCCATATTTTCTCTAAGGATGGAATTTCTATTTATTCTTATAAGACAAGAGCAATCCAATAATGGCCAGCACCGAAGAGTATAACTGAGATACACAGTTTTATTGGTTTAGAAGGTTACTATAGACGTTTCGTCCAGAATTTTTCTCGATTGAATAACCCATTAACAAAGCTCACATGTAAAGGGGTTAAATTTTTTTGGACAAAAGAGTGTGAAGAATGTTTCGATGATCTGAAGAAAATATTAATCAATTCTCTTATATTGAATCAACCATTGGAGAATGATGAGTTTGTTATTTATAGTGATGCTTAAAAAAAGGACATGGTTGTGTCCTTATGCAGAATGATATGGTTGTTTCCTATTCATCATGACAGTTGATAATTCATGAGTGAAACTATCATACTTCTAATCTTGAGTTAGCTACTATAATCTTTTCTTTGAAGAATTGGAGACACTATCTCTATGGTGAAAAATGTGAGGTTTATATTGATCACAAGAGTTTGAGGTATATTGTCTCACAGAAAGAACTCATAATGATGCAATGGAGATGGCATGAACTACTCAAGGATTATGATTGCATGATACACTACCACCCAGGGAAGAAAATTAAGGTAGCAGATGCTTTGAGTAGAATTGATCATGGAGTTTTGAACAAGATGAGAGTTGAGAGCGATCATGTTTTCCTTGATCTAGTAAAGATGGATATGGGAATCACCATGGAAAGTGAAACATCAATACTTTTTAAAATGGTTGGAAAACCTTATTTACTAGAAAGGATAAAGAGTTCTCAGACCGATGATGACGTGCTTAGAAAGAAGATTAATGCACTAAATGATGGGAGATTGAGTGACTTTGTGTATGAAGATGCAATTTTTAAACCTGGGAAGAGACTTTGTCTTCCCGATATACCTGATCTAATAAAGGGAATTGTTGGACGATGCTCATAGTTCCTATTTCAATATACACCCTGGGGGCACCAAAATGTATAGAGATTTGAAGGAACATTTTAGGTGGGACTACATGAAGAGGGAGATTTCTGATTGTTTGTCAAGATGTATGGTTTTTCAACAAAGTGAAAGCTGTAAGGCAACATCCAGGTAGAGTCATGCAACCTCTTCCCATACCTGAGTGGAAAAGGGATAATATCACAATGGACTTTGTCATGGGAATACCGAAGACTCCTAGAAGGAACGATGCAATATGAGTCATTGTTGATCGTCTTACCAAGTCAGCAAATTATCTTGCTATAAGGTAGGATTTCCAACTTGAACATCTTGCAAGACTATATATGAAAGAAGTTGTAAGACTTCATGGATTACCCCTATCAATTTTTTCTGATCGTGATCCATGTTTTACATCATGATTTTGGAAGAGTCTTCAGAAGGTCTTGGATACTGAACTTTGTTTCAGCACTGCTTACCACCCCCAAACAGATGGAAAATCAGAAAGGACTATTTAATCCTTATAAGACATGTTGAGATCTAGCTCACTTGACTTTCAGGGTATGTGGGATCAATATTTACCTCTGGTGGAATTTTCCTATAACAATAACATTCATTAAAGTTTTTGGATGGCACCATATGAAGCGTATACAGAAAAAGATGTCGCACACCAAGCTGTTAGGATGACGTTGGTGAAATAAATCTCGTAGGCCCAGAACTGGTGGAGGAAATGACGGAAAAGGTGAAGGTAATCCAAAACCACATCAAAGCAGTTCAAAGTAGGCAGAAGAGCTATACTGATTAGCGAAGGAAGGATTTGTAATTTTAGGTAGGAGATCATGTTTTCTTGAAGGTATCTCCATGGAAGGGAGTAGTACATTTCGGTAAGAAAGGTAAATTGAGTCCCATGTACATAGGACCTTTCGAAATTCTAGAATTAATTGGGGCTGTAACCTACCGTTTCGCAATGCCACACAATCTCTATAAAGATTACGATGTGTTCCACGTATCACTGTTGAGAAAATACATGCCGGACCCAACGCATTTACTCACCTATGATGAATTAGAACTATAACCCGATCTTTATTTTTGCGAAGAGCCCATCAGGAATCTTAATACTAGAGAACAAGTGCTGAGAAACCGGACGACTCGTCCGGTAAATGTTCTATGGAGAAACAATAAGTTGGAAGAGGCAATGTGGCAACCCGAGGAACTTTTGATGAAGAACCAACCGAATCATTTTATGCAGTAATATTGTAGAAATTTCGAGGACAAAAGTATTTGAAGGAGGGGAGAATGAAACACCCCATGCTTCCACGGTATGATTCCCTTTGAATAATATAGTAGCGTGTGTTGTACACAACATCGAGTTCTAACACACACCACAACCAATCAAACTAGCCGTTATGAATAGTAATACCTAATTTTTGAAATTTTATAAATATTATCATTCAAAATGGAATTCATTATTGGATTCGGAATATCTAAATAAGCTTTATGTTATTTTTTGGTATTTTTCTGAAAACATTCAATTATTTATAATTAGTGAAAAACACTGAGTTATAGTTTAAAACCGAATTTTTATTTAAATAAATAATTATTTTATTTAAATTTAATTATGGTAAAAATAGATAAATAATAATTATATATGTTCAATGTAATTCATTGGTGTTAGTTTAGAATAATTTTAGATATATGAAAATTTTATTGAACATTTCACCATCTTTTACCCACCTCTTAGGAGAATTTGAAAATTCACATAATTCATAATTTTATCATTTTTGTGAGTAAAATTTACATAATCTGAGAGAAGCGGTTCATATCAAGGAGTAAAATGTGGTTCAACAAGATAAAAATAAGTTTTGGTGAATTGTAAGTTTTTTCTTTTATTTACCACAGTTAAATGTAAATAAGATAATTACGTGTAAAACTGATATCAATATTACCCTAACACATGTCCTAAATATATTTGACAAGTGTATCACCATGAATAATGACCATAGTAATAAAATATTATCATTTAGGTCCACATGGATTAGATTAGGACATATATTATCATTTAATTCAAAGAAGAATTAAAAGAGTTAATATCAAAGTTTAATAATTAAAACATTTTTAATGTAGGGTTATACAAAAGATAAATTTTATTATAAATATTAATTAGAAAGATAAAAAGATTTACTACATAATTGTATTTTATTAATAATTTTTAAACATAATATAATTTAATTTATTTATGACTCAATGATGATGTAGTAATTACCTTATTAATGAAATATTAAAATAATGTACATTATAAATACCCAAATAAATATAATTTGAGACGTTTAATGGATACCTAGAATTTTATAAGTTAATATTACAGATTATAATTTATTAAATGAATTATTTTTAATGTAATAATTCTGTTATGAATTTAGAAAAAACATAATACCAAATAGTGTCAAACTTGACATAACATAGTTTTTAAAACAAATATTATATTATTAATTGATATTATATTCTTAAAAATCTATGGTTCGGGTACATTACTTATATAATGATAGGTGTATCATTAATGGACCACTTGGGGGTCTCTTGGAAGTTTATAGTATGTTTACTAATCCTATAATAAAAAAATAGAAAGAGACATGGTAAATGTCAAAATAATTAACAAAGAGATAAAACTAAAAGATAAGGTTAATAAAGTGACCCAAACCTATATAAAACCTATTGGTTGAGTTTATTTCGACCCCTACCTACCTTATCCTCGAAATAAATTACATTGGATCCATTATGAACAGAATATAATTTTTTTAAAAATATAATATTTTAGATTTACCAAGGTTCCCCTCACCCCTCTTATAAAGGTATGCTCCCCATTCTCTCAATATAACACCTTGAAATCAATTTGGATCCGCCAACCCCTACCCAAATATCCTCCCTACAAACCTCACTTTATCCTAGAGGCCTTAGTATGTTCATAAATCTAACCTAAGAATCCCTTTTGATCAAATCAAAAGGAAGAACCCGAAGACGAGGTAATGTTTTCACCACCCTATTTCAAGTTCTTTTCTTCTTTCACTTCTTATTTCCTTGTTATTTTCATTAAAAACAATAACTACAGTATCTTCTATATACTGGGATGTTATTATAAATATGGTACAACAATATTCAGTATTCTATCCATCCTTTGAATGACATGTCACCATACGTGCGTACGTACGACTTACCGTCTCCACGTCGTGGTGTAATTTTTATTCAAAACATTATTATTTTGATGGGTATAACAATTAGTGTCAATAATAAATATAACATGATAATTATTCCATATATATGATTCATCATCCAATTATATATTATTTTAATATCAAAAGAATGATATTGTCTCTTGTGCGTATGTAAAGACTACCGTCTACACAAACACGATGAGATTGATTCCCCCTCATATCCATTCAAGTATACTTTTAATTTGATGATTAAAAATATTGTTTAAGGACCTGATATCATTATGGATATGAATAATATACAACATATGGATATTAAACATGGCTTATGTAACAAATCATATAAATGAAAATGAATCAGTTAACACACGAAACAACGATAATACTAAGATATTATTTACAATGAAATGTGAAAAGATCATATATGATATCATATTAATTCTTGAATAATTTAATAACAAATATTTCACCATTATACAGGAGGTAAACAAAACCTCGACCAATGAAAAGTAAAAGGAAACAATAAATTTCACAATCTCTTTATTATCCGAGGTTGTTTTTACGTAAGAATATACTAGGACCCTCATTATCATCCACATCCATGTTTCTTAAAAATGTATTTCATAATATTTTAACTATTTACTAGACAAATGGTTAAAGTACGTTATACACTTATGTGTTTTTAAAGGAACCTTTTCGTATTTTTTTCAAACAAGGTACATTTTGACCTTTTCGACGGATTTATGGTAGGAATGTATTTTTTTAACTTATACGGAAGGTGTGGGTATTTTCCACCATTATAAAATCATTGAAGCTTCCCTTACCAGCTTATAAGAATATTTTAAAATTATATGTTTTAATTATGTTACGTTTAAATGATTTAAAAAATAGATATTTCTCTCGAATAGTTTTGATTTCATCTATTTCAACATCTTTTGATGGATTTGAAACTTATTTGAAGTTGATTCATTATGATTCAAAACTTTTTTATTGTATTGAAGGTACTGTGATATGTCTGACTGTGGATGTGTTATTTTTATACCATTCATGGTTTATGGAGAAAGTATTGAAATTTTCTATGCTAGTTTTGATACGAATGGTTTGGATATGTTTAAACCTGTTCATATGTGGAAGGAATTGGACTTAATAAGTGACGGGTGGAGCCCGCTATAGCTCCTTGATGCATCGGTAGATCTAATGAGACAAACTAGTGTCTTGGAACAAGGCCTTGAAAAAATATTATTTGTAATCTTGGCACAAGGTCCTCACTATGTGGTTATTATAGTCTGGAATTATGCATTCCATCATTAAGAAAGTGGTTATTTATATTGCATGTGATTATTCAACTAGTAGAATATCCATGTGAACAAGTAAATGACATTATTTCATTTTATCTATTCCATATTATTCTGAAGTTCATGATTAAATGGATTTTGTTTTATTAATCCATTTCCTTAAATGTTTATGTTTATTTATTAATGTTTCCGCTATATTGTTATCCTTACTGAGCATCTGAGCTCACCCATTTCAATGTTTTAATTTTTCCCAGGATGTGAAGAAGAATTTTATGAATGACCTGCAGGGAATATATGAGGGGATATGAATACAATATGTTGTAGTAGTTTTTTTCACTATATGATGTAATGTTAGACTTATGAATATATCTACTGTTTCCAAGGATACTAATCTAATCGGTCTTTTGGGACATGATCTTTTGTGATAATGCCAATATTATGTAATAATGCACCGAATCTGGGTAACTGGGATCAGAGTGTTACAGTGTTGATTTGGAAAAATGGATTCAATATTTTGAATAATTATAATTTATATTATATAATATCTTAATAATAAATTTTTACTATAATTAATTTTAAAAATAGTAAAAATTAATTATCACATTTCTAGAAAAAATGAATTTACCAAGGGATTAAACAAAAAATATAAGTCTTAAAAATATCCCGAAACATTCCCAACATAAATTGGAAGTAAATATTTCATCATTATCATATCCATGGTTATATAATGGACCATTATAGGCCCTTTGTAAATGTAAAAAACATGTTTATTCCATTTTCATTACATAAATTTCATGTGTTCCCCTCAACTCACTTAAAAAGGTCTAATCCATCTCATATACTATTAACGTATCAAATTCCATTTTTTCTATCAGCAACTATCAAAATAAATTCTTTATAAATTTACCCTTGTATTAGAGATATTATTCTTATCATTATTCCCATATAATATATTCGTATGAGTAAATCTAAGGAAGTTCTTTGAAGAAGAGGTACAATTCTTAAACTGGCATTTTCTATTTCATTTATTTATACACATCATTTAATATTGTAAAAATAGGATAAAATAAAAAAACAACAGCTCAAAATTATTTTATATTGTTATGTTAATGAAATGACCTAATTAATTATCCTCTTCTATCAAATTGGATATGAAATCATCAATCGTGTGTACGACAGACTAACACATCATGAACTTATGTTATTCATTTTCCATCCTCACCTATAAAAGAATGAGATAATTATTGATTTTATATTTATATATAATATTTATGATATTATTATACCTATATAATTATAATGACACATATAACGTCTTACATCCAACCCCTTTGGAAAATAATAATGTCGTGTGTCTGCAATGCAGAATACAACCTTAGGAACCTATGAAATGTATATTTCATTTATATTTTTATTGTATTGTAATAAGTGTATAATAAATAAATATATATTATATTGGAAACATATTTATACTTCTGGAATTGTTATATCACATATACCTCATTACATTCCATGCCATGTAAATATGTTAATGTCGCTTATGTGTACGATAGACTACCGCTTATTGAAGTTATATGATTCATTCTTCATGTATTATTTACATGGAAGGTAATAGGTATTAGATTAAGTAAAAATATGTGATATCTATACCACCAAAAATCAATATTTAATTTTAATATATTATTTAACCTTTTTCTTTCAATCTATCAAGAGTATAGAAACATTGTTCGTACCACGTACAACATAACGTCCCCATGAAAAGTGTATTTCATTTTCTATATCTAGATTAGGTGGATGAATATAAATTAATATATACATAATATATATTATATTTATATCATGGTTAATATTATGGATATTTTGGAACCATGATAAAATTATGAGGTCTTGAAAAAATAAAAACACCCAAGAAAAATGAAGTGGTTATTACCAAAACATGATTTTACTTGGAACTGTTAAATAATGGGTAATAAAAAGTCATAAGAAAATAATATATCAATTTATATATATAATTATGGTTCTATAATAAATTTATAATAATATTAAAATTTCTATTCATGAGTTTATAGTATGTATAAAAAAGATTAAGACTTAAGGTAAGTGATTTTCTTCTCAATTATTTTCTTCTATGGGACACATAATATATTCCCCACATGTTTATTTTATATTGTGCATATACTACCCACGAATAGTTTTTATTCTAATCCAAAAAATAAATGGAATTTATATATATAAGTTTTGACCTCTCTTTCTCCATGTTTATATTTCAATAAAATACTAATGTGGTACGATATTTTTCTCAATTTTATTTCTTTGAGACATATGTTATGTTACGAAAAAATATTATTTTAATAGGTGAATTAACAATTTATTTTTCATATTACTTCATGAATTTATTTATTCTCATGACAATTTGTGTTTCATTTAATTTCATTCCTTATGGGGGATTATGATTCAATGACACCAATGTGGTAATGATATTATTATTTTGTCCCATAATTTATCGATATTGTTTTTGTTTATCATTCTAATAATGAAATATTTTGATCCAAATCTCATAAAACTCATGAATTTACTTATATTTTACTTATCAGTTTTGATTAAAAAAATTTCTATTAACTTCCATCTCTTTATATAGTTAAAATTTAAAATAATCTTCCTACAAATAATTTACATCATATCTATCATTGGAAGAAAATTATTTTACTTCCAAAATCATTTTTTTCTAAAATTTAATTAAAAAGGGTATATACATTCAAATAATGATTTATTAAATATATTTCTACCTAATTTTTAATTTTTATAATGTTTTAATAAATAAATTATCAGGTCGTTTTTTAAAGAAATCTTGTTTTTTATAAAAAATTTGAAATGGATTTTTGTTTTAATGTTTACGAAATTAACACTATTTTTGTTCCATTTTAAACTAGTAATTTATTTTGAAGCCCACATTATATATATTAATGTGTATTATCAATGAAATGTATTTCAATTTTTTTAGTGAATATTAATTTTAAAAACATATTTTCAAAGAATGATTATTTTCCCCAAGAAATGTTTTACCTAATCTTTACTACCTCCTTTTTTTGTTGAGGTTATTTACAATGAAAAAAATTTAAAATCTATTTTAGGTATTAAAAAGTTGCATTCAAAGTGGTTAGGATATTTTTCTCAAAAAAACGTTCTATATGATCTTTAGAAATTAATTTCTATAAATGATGACAACATTTTATGTAACCTATGTTTTACTACAGATAAGATCCAAAAATAGAATTCTTATTCATACTATGATTAGTTTTTTATTACGGTTACATGATATTTTTAAAACCTCTTTCAATTCAATTGTTTATACCATGATAAAATTCTTTTGAAACCCAATTATTTTCTCATAGGATATACATTGATGAAATTATTAAATGAGTATGAAATATGTTTTTTATAGGTTATATTATGATAAAATGTTTATGATAAAAATTTATTATCCTGGATTTTGATATGATGAAATCCAGATGATCTTTCTAAACACATATTTATGATTCTCATTATCTGATTGGTGGGACCTTTATCTACTTCCAATAAATTGGGAAAATATTGATATTTCATGAGTTTAACACTTTTAAATTGGAGATTGATCTTAGTATAGTATGTTACATTGTACACTATGGTAGTATTGGGAGTGGAAATTGAATATTATGATGTTTTTGGAAGTGAGACCATTCCACAATGGTAGTCTTGGAAATGATCCATAAACTTCTAAAGAAATTATTTTTTAATCTTAGTTGAATGCTAAATATATATATAATTCCAATGTTATGTTCTAATTGTTAATGTTATTTTATTTAATTTTGATTCATTTCATATAAAATACACTGATATATTCCATGAATAGTGTTCATTTTATATGATATTCAGGATTTTGTTATCAATTTATATGATGATGTTCTCAATAACTTATGCTCATTATATTCAGATATCTCTCTTTTTTATCCTTACTATGTTTTTGAGGTCACCCATTATTTTGTTTTATTTATCTAGGTTATAGTGAAAGTTATAATTTATGATATGATTATTAGGGGTTATTGTAATGGTAAAAATAGTGGGAGATGATGTAGATCACATATAGAATAGTTGTTTATGCATCAATGTTTCTAGAGACAGTAAAGCCGAATGATTCTAATGTTTATTATTATGTTATGTTATGAATATTTATAATTTATGATGCATTATTTATGAATGAAATTTTTGGGTATTTACAATTGGTTCTAGATCATTATTTAGTTAAAAGTTAGAAACTAGGATTATAAAATAAATGTGATATCCCCTGGGAAATTTGAATGGATATATATAGGGATATATCTAAGGATAAGTCTAAAGATGACTCAATGTATATGAAAAAACCTATAAATTTTAAAAAGCATAGAGAAATCTGTAATGACTCAGATTTTCCATTTATTAATTCTTCATATTATATATAAATTTTTGGGGACCAGGAAAATAGATGATGTGTGATTCCAAGGCTCGGTGTGCCTTAAGTAAATATATGAATTATATTATAAATAGTAATAAAATATGTAAAAAATTTTCATGAAATATTTAATAACACTAGAAGGGAGGACAAATCCGAAATATGAATGAAAAATTATTTTTAGAACATGGTTTTTATCCTATGTGTGACATAATCTTTGTCAATATCTAGAATTTGTGGGAAGAATTCATAGACATAGAATTAATAAAATAAAAATAAAATAAATTGATTCATATTATATTTATCGGATGTGGCTACCTTTTCCATTTAATAATATTGTTATCATATTTTCATCATGATTTTCCACTGAAACAATAGATATATAGAAAACTGATGGGGGGAATTCTTGGTTAACAATGATGAATTGGGTCCTGATTGAGTATCGTTGTGCAAAATTAGTTTGTGGATCTCATCACCAATGTCAAAAAAAATTTATTTGTCATCGATTGATCAGAACTCATGTTATGATTTTGATTTTTGTCTTATATACTATTATTTAATCCTATAAAAATACATATCAATTATATGAATAGAATTGATACATGCATCATCAGTAGATTTAATTTGATGAAATTTTATTACTTTTATTGAATTTCAACATAATTTTTCTTCTCCTGAGACACAAGACCACAGTCAAAAAAACAAGGGACATTTTTCATTCTTCAATTTGGCTGGTTTTGGTATTTCTCTCTCCATTCTTTTCACGTTCATTATTTGTATTTTCTTTGGATGGTGGTTCAACGATTACCTAGTATTTTATCATTATATGACCATTCATTGGGGTGACAGATAAATATCATGGGAATGTCTTGCGATGGAGTTGTTGATTCGAGGATTGAAAATAACTATGTAAACATCAAAGACGAATGAGACTGTACCATTGGGTTTCATTTTTTATGAAAAAAACAAGGTGCAACTATGGATGGTGTGGATGGATGATTCTTGAGCCAATTTGAAGCCCATATCTATTATCTCCTAGGGTGAGAGTCTTGGTCAACCAAGGATTTTTAAAGTCGACTGATGACATATGATATGATGATGTGAAAAATGATATTGAAGAAGATCCTTTTGTATCTTGACAATCCCGATCAACACGCCATGCATTTCAGGATTACACATCGTGTGGGACTCCCTGGGTACAACACTAGGGTTTTAGCAAGAGAAAAATGTCACTCTCCACATGAAATGGTCAAACACATTTTGAACCATAAATTACATATCCACATGTTCTTTATAATATTCATGGATATGAATAAGAGTACACATTCATGAACATTCAATGTAATCAGAAACAAAATCAACCAAGTACTTATAAGGTGGTACACAGACACGACTAGTGGAACACAGAGAAGCCCAAGTGATACAGGCTCGATGTCGAATGATATCTACAAATAATTTACATTCATTACATAACATGTATATTGATATTTACATAATATTTGAGGAATCAGTGGATGGGAAAATTTAGGTTGACCAAGGATCATCATGTACTCTAGTTACATGCTCTTTACTCTCTTCGAGATAGTTTTTAGAAATCATCTCTTCATTTCAGACTAGTGTTGGTTGAGGGGTTTTACCTTGTCCAATACCTCAGGGGTACTATGTGTCACTACATCCTCATTTCAATATGTTGATCCCCTCTAGAAAAAGAGTCTCATATATAGTTTTTTGAGTTTATCCGAAAAATTGGAGTGTGATCCTCTATCATCTTTAAAACCTAGGTGAGGGTTTTGGAATTAGCATAACCTGTTTGGGAGGGCGTTGATCCACTATTAAACAGTACCTTTGTATAAGGTTTGTGGTATCATTATAATAATATCCCAAATGTATAAGGTTTATCCAAATATTTTTTGTTGTATCCCCCAACAGTTTTGGGAATGAACCCTATCTAAGTATTAGGGTCTCTTGAGACAAATGAGGTTTCCTGGGTAATGCCCAATAAACTAGAACTCTTTGATGAGAGCCTATGGTGATGGAATTCCTTTTGGAGTGGATTCTCCAATAAGAATAACTTCATTTAGACTGGAAGTTGGTTGTGACCGTTTGGTGGTGCTTTATAGTTCCTTAGTATATTTTGGGTTTTTTTGAAATACATTGGTTGTTATATTCTTGTTTTGATATTAATACACATTATTAATCATGTTTAGTGTTTTTTTGATATCCTTATTAGTATTGTTACACCCACCTTCAATGATTTGGAGCGAGTGGATCATTGATTAATCTTGATTAGATGATGTGTTTTCTAGAAGCATGCATTTTATCATAGTCCTCACCCATAGAGTAGGTTGGAGTATTTTCATATTTTGGATGGACTTCTATTTGACCTTGTTTCCACGTTCACTACTTTAAGACCTTACCCTTGTAGTGGAAATTTGGAAGATATCGTTCATTCATTTTAGTTTTCCTACATTTAATCATTTTATAGGAGCAACTATGTGTTAGTTTGTACATGTACATTGGGATGATTCCTCCAATTTATTGTACATGCCTACTTGATTCTATTTTTTAGCCCATTCATTATAATAGATGTTTTCGGGGTAGTTATTAGTTGAATGCTAGTTGGATGTTTCATGATAGAGTGTTATCTGGGAATTTAGTACTAATTTAGGACCTGATTCAGTATGATTTTTTGGGGCAAAGATTGATTTGTGTTTTGAGTTCAGATTTTAGACAAGAGACTACAATGATGGTTTATTATCTAACATATCGATACACCAGGACTATGATTCACCATATTTTGACTTAGTTAATATAGTCGTTAGTTTTAGGGAAGACATTGGTACGTGAATCATAGAGAAATTGGTTGTGTTTTTCATGTTTTTATTTAGTTAGTTACTTTGATTCACTCTTTTGACCAACGTACATATTGTTTTATTTTTTTTCTGCGTCTCCATGTATATCCATCTAGGATTTAATTATGTTATCAAGAGGATGATACATGGAGTGATGAGTCCTCAGTATAGATTCACGTACTGGAGATAACACATCCGGTTGGTTTAGTAGCTATAGCACCACCCATTGAGCAGTATCTAACACATGACATTCAAGAATAGGATACATGGAAGATGAGTTCCCAACATGATTTATTGAGGTTTCAACCTCCTAGGTTTCAGGATGATCCGGACCCCCAGTTAGCAAAGGACTTCCTAGAGGAAGTCAATCATGTTTTATGAATCATGAGGATGCCAATATATAATATGGTTGTCATTGTGGAGAGTCTTCCTAAGTAATCTACTAGATGATGGAGGAGCTTAGTGACTCACTCACTTGATAAGAATCCTATCTCCTTATTAGATATTGTGTGTATCTTTAGGGAGTAGTTTTATCTATCATGGTTTCAATTAGTTCACAAACAAGATATTCTACATCAGTAGTAGGGATTTTTTACCATGGAGGATTACTAAATGCGGATTGTTGATGTCTCATATTAGTATATGGATATGGTGTGAGATCCAAATCTTTATAGAATTAACCATTAGGTATGGCTTACACTGTGATATGAAAAACTATGTGATATACCATTTCATTATCCACTATGATGGGGTTCATAAGAGGTCCTTATTAGTGGAATGATTCTAGGATGATTAGGCACTGAGAGTGGGTGATGGTAGTGGGAACCCTAGAGAAGAGATCTCAGTAGTAGGTAGAAAATGAAAATTATAGGGATAGATGCATTACAGATGATTTTGGTGGAGATCCTGGGAAATAGGTTCTGTTGTGAAGGGCTCTTAGGATAGATTTAATCTACCAATGGATAGAAAATTCATCTCCTACGACGGTCAGGGAAATTTTTTTGGGGATTTTCCAAACTATCGTACAAATAATCAGGATTTGGTCGAGGGAATGCCTAGGTAAAGAAAGGGGGAGGATCATGGTGGTCCATACGGTGGTGGATGTGGGAGAGGGGATAGAAGAGGATAATGATGTGGTTGGAGGGTTGAGCTATTTGTACAACCACCCCCCTGAAGTCCACAATAGGCATAGGGAGATAATGTTCAGGGATGAAGATAGCTGTAGGATATGGATGCATTTGACCCTGAGGATCTATGGGTGATATGTGGTATGATTCATGTCTTCTATAATTTAGTTGTGGTATTGAAAGAAGTATTTTAGAATCATCCCTTACTTTCTGCTTATGTGGTGTGTGTCTTATACTTTTCTATTGAGTCATTGGATCGAACCATGTGGTTGGAGACACCAACATGAGGTGACTTAATGATTTTAAAATTTTTTAGAAAGTGATACATAGATCTTGGAGGTGTGATTTTTGTATGGTATCTCTTTGTAGTAGAAATTAGGTATTATTATGCAATGTTAGGTAAGGATTTTCTATATACATTTCATTACCATGATGTCTATTTTAGGTACAGGAGGTGTTGTGTCCGTAGTCAGGGTATTCTATTTTTCTTGGTGGGTGAAATAGAAACCTTGTAAGAGATAGATGAAATCAATAATAGTAGCATGAAACCAATTACTCACCAATTGGATAGAATGAATCTTGGATAAGTTTATACTATGGGTTATCAATTCTCTACATTTTTGGTGGAGTATGAGGAAATATTTCTTGAGGACATTACATGATTACCTCCGTTCAACGAGATATACTTATGAATTGATATGATTCCCAGTGAAACCCCAATATCTATAATAGCGTATGGGATGGCTCCCATAGAGCTTCATGAGATAAGGGTGTTGTTAGAAGGCTTACTAGAGAAGGGGGTTTTGAAACCCAGTGTTTCCTCTTTGGGGGGGGGGGAGTGATGTTAATTATGAAGGTGGAAGGTCACATTAGGATATATGTGGAATACTAGCACATCAATTAGGTGATAATGAATAATAAGTATCCAATACCTATGATTTATTATCTCTTGGATCATTTGAGAGGGGAATGATAGTTCTTAAGGATGGATAGGAGATCAGGTTACCACCTACTATGAGTATGAGATGCAGATATACTGAAGACTAAATTCATATGTCTCTATAGTCTCTAGGAGTATATGGTGATGTTTATTTGGCATCTCAAACACAAAATATATAATCATGCGACTCACTAACCGGATATTCTACCCATTCTTAGACCAGTTTATGATATTTTTCATTGATGATATCCTAGTGTAATCTATGTTTGAGGAGGATCATGAAAGAAACTTGAGGATGGTAATGAAAACACTTCGAGAACACCTACATATGGGAGTCCAATAATGTGTGTGTTTTGGAATCAGAAGGTCTAATTTCAGGGGAACATCATCTTAGAGGTAGGAGTTCCAGTAGTACTAGAGATAGTTGAGGATGTGCTCTCATGGGAGCCATCCAAGAATGTTACCAAGGTGTGGAGTTTCCATGGGTTGGTATGGTAATATCAATTTTATGTACCAAATTTCTCTAGAGTGGAAGTAAACATGATATCTTTGACCTAAAATGGTTATAAATTCATGCAGACATAATGGATCCATTGTTTTTTAGGATTTGAGGTAGAGGTTGAAGAGAGCCCTCATCTTGAGATTGCAGGAGGAGGGTGTTATATAGCAAGTGTAATACAATGCATCAGAGACCATACATGGTTTCATTTTGATGCAGTGGAAGGCGGTGATTTCCATTGGTTTATGTCTATTGAGACCACATGGTTATAAATAAATGACCAATGATCTGGATTTAGTAGCATCAATCCTCATAATGATGATGTGGTGACACTACAAGATTGGAGAGTGCTTTATCATTTAATATTACAAGAATATCCTCATGTACATATTCTCTCATAAAGATAATAACAAGATAAATATTTTATGGCTAGAGTTCCTCTAGGACTATGAATTGGAGATTTTATATACATTTGGTATGCATAATGTGGTAGAATATGATCTAATATGAGGATCATTTTACAATTTGTTGGATGAGGCATGGGAGCAATTAGTCTCATTTCGTTTGTCCTTTGTGTACAATTATTGTGCTTCATGCCTTTGGCCAGTGGTTGTTACCCCTCAACCTTTAAAACATGTTAGGTATTCCTTGTTTGGGGACCCCAATTGTGAGACCTTACATTCTCAGATATCCACTAGATGTTGTCCTTATAGATATTAGGATAGTTGGGAGAATTTTATTATACTCATTGAGTGGATGATGGTACCTTTGACATTGCGGGGGGGGGGGGGGGGTGGAGGTGATGTGAGAGTATCATACACCCCATATAGTAGAACATACATAAGTAGAAAAGATGAACAAGATCTCAAATATTGGTTTTAGTGGCCAATAATTATGTATTTAGTTGCAATGTTTTTCTCCTGATGCCTCATTTTTCAACAAGTGAAGGTTGATCACCAAGTTCCAGTGTTTTTTTCTGAAATCCTTGAGGTGAATGAGTTGAAGTGGGATTTGATATCTATGTGGTTCATGAAGACGACACCAAATACATCCAATTGACAATATTCTATCTAGGTGACCATAGATGGACTCACCAAGTCATCTCACTTCCTATCTATTCGAGAGAAGATTTTAGAAGATAGCATGGGGTTCCACTATGTGCATGAAAAATTCCAACTGTATGGATATATATCAATTATCATCTCATACTGTGAAATATTCTTCACTTCATGATTATTAATGGGATAATAGGAGGCCTTTGGGACACAGTTTCACTTGGGAATAATGTTTCACCCAAATATTGAATGTCATACATAGTAGACTGTTGAGTTCATGCAGCACATGATGTGAGATTGCATGTTGGGATTTGTGTATAGGTTTGAGGATCATCTAGTCTTATGGGTGTTTGCGTAATAAAATAATTACCATTTCACCATATGTATGGAAACATTTCATGATTTGTATTGCTGACCCTATAGTTCACCACTTTATTGGAATTATCATGTTGAGTCATTAATCAAGGACCCATAGTTTTTGTGAGATACTATAGAGAAGGTTAAGATCATCAGAGAGAGGATGTGGATTTCATAGAGCCATCATAATTCTTATATAGACCATTGATGGAGACCTATGAACTTTATGGAGAGAGAACTGTGCTCTTAATGGTCTTTACATGACATGTATTGAGGATATTTGGGAATGATAGAATGTTATAAATGAGATTCATTGGCACATTCCAAATACTATGTATGGTTTTTAAGGTGGTGTACTCCTTAAATATTCCTCCATTGTTAGAATGGTTACACAACATCATCCACATGTCACAGTTGGTGAGATATGTGCATTAACCCTCAAATTTCATCTATTGGTGTGATCTAGACATTGTGGATAATGATAAATTTTCTGATTACCCAGTGGAGATTGTATATTATTAGGATTGGACACATCATGAATGATTGATTCCCCTAATTCATGTCTAGTGGAAGCACGAGAATCATTAAGAGAGGGCCTGGGAGTAAGAGGCCCATATGTGAACTCAGTACCCTCATATTTTTATGTAGGACTTTTCTTTTTTGGGATAAAAAGAGCTATGATGGCTAGAATTTAATAAATTTTATTTTACATTTATTTTTTATATTATGTGGATTAATTTTGAGATCATTCACTGATACAAAATGCATTTCTGAGTCCTAGTGTTCCCAAAATAAATGTTTTAAATATTTAAAATTTATTAATAACAAGTGGACAATGTTTTATGGAAAAATTTATCTAACTTCTAAAGAGGGGAAGGGATATGAAATCCAAGGATATTGTTGAGTTTAGAAAGAATATTTTACCCTAGGTGTGGTATATTAATTTTCAACACTTGGTGTTTGTGAAAATTCATCATGGGAATATAATTAATAAAATTATTAATTAAAAATGAATTAATTATTTTTTATCTAATGAAGTGACTTTCTCTCTTTTATATACAATGTTATGATATTTTCCTCAGGGTTGTCAATACAATATCGGATGATTTAGATATCCATTGGAGGGAATTCTTGGAATATGATGATGGATCAGGACATGATCAAGGATTTTTGGGCCAACAGAGTTTATGGATCATATCAACAATCAAAACAAGACCCATTATTCATAAATAATAGATCTGAACTCCCAGTAGAATATTGATTTGTGTTATCACTCATATTCATTAAACATGGATGAATATAGTTCAATTCTATTCAGAGAATTGATACACGTATCGTCAATAGATGTCCATTCAGGGAATTATATTTTATCAATGTGTTGATTTTACCCTTCATTTTTCATCTTATATGATAACGAATCAATGTCTAATTAAGATAGTAAATGTTTTTTATTTAATTTTGATAGTTTCAAATTTCTCCTTCTAATGTTCGTACATTCATTTTGGGTATTTCTTTTCGACCGTGGATCATTTATTTCCCTATATTTAATCATTGAACTACTATTATTTGGTGCAGCTGATCAATACCATATGTATGACTTGCGAAGTTGGTTGAAATTGATGGATCAATAAAGATAGTTTATGAATCTTGGAGGGCTGTGAAAATACCAGAGGGGGTCTTTCCCAAGTGACACACTATTTTACTACTGATAGTGTGAGTGGAATATTCCCAAGAAGAATCATTTCCAGAATCTACATCATCTAGAAATGAGAGGCTTGGGAAAGAAGATATATATATATATATATATTTCAATCATTATATAGGCACAAAAGATTTCACAGACGATGATCCTATGGGATCTAGAAAATCACGATTAATATAGAGTGTATTTCAGAATTAATGTCTATAGGGAACCCCCTTTAAGTTGCACTAGGGTGTTATCTATTGTTAAATGTTGTAAGTACCCTGTTCTTATTTTTGAGGTACGGGCTTCTGCATTTTCCTTTTCCTTAAGTGTTTTTGAGAAAATATGGAAAATGGTGAAAAAATTCCAAATTTTGGAACTACACGCCCTGTACTTTTCCACACGCCATGTACATTTGGCCGTGTTGGGATGAGTACACGGGGCGTGTAGCCATGCCGGCGACGAGGGGTGTAGGAACCAACTACACGCCATGTAGTGGTACTTACACGCCATGTAGTCAGTCGGCATGCTTAAACAGTAAGGCGGTGGAGCAGCTGACAGCTGGGCGACAGTACACGCAGTGTACTTGGGAGTACATGCTGTGTACTCATGTTGACGGTTGAACAGTGTGGCGATGCCGCCAAATGAACTGTTAAATGAAAGAGGTAAACGTCATGTACTCAGATGTACATGCAGTGTACATTGTTTATTTGGCTCAAAACTAGAAGTAGCATCCTCATTTGGCTGAGGAGGTGTTTGAGCCATTTTGGAGCCAAGGAGGACGACCATTACATTGAAGATCCTCTGGGGGTTCGTCTGGAACCGGTTTCCACCTCAGACAATCCCATTGGAACTGCACGGGTAAGACATGTCCTCTCCTGGTACCATTCTTACCAATTCTTATCCTAATGTAAGTTATTTACATTCAAATGGGTTTTGTTCATCACCAGATCTACGCTGTTCTTGGGAGTTTGAGGAACCGACGTTCGTGTATAACGCTCGTTGGCGTATAAGGTAGGTGGCTTTGTGTTTATTTTCCACCTGTCGTGCCTTTTGTGCATTTTCGTGCCACGAACCCATTTTGGGGTGTCATGTGGCTGGGGTCGTTGCTATGTTTAATCCCTAGAATTGCATAGGTGATTAATCTATGATAATAAAATGTTTTTTGGGATCATTGCTTGCATCCGGAACCACCCCAGGGGTGTGTTCCACTATTTAGCCGTTTGCCCATGATACCCGAGGGTATGCATTTAAAGTAGTAATTGTAGAATTTACTTGGGAGGAATTTCTTGTTACTGCTTGTTTACCTGTTGGGCATGGCCCGATAACCTATTTAGCCTGAGGGCATTGTTGTGATTAGCATGAGGGCACTGTACTGTATTATCCTGAGGGCATGACTATTTTAGCCAGAGGGCTATCGTTATTCCACCTGAGGGCAACCATTCGTGCCTGAGGGCTTGACTTCTGTGCCTGAGGGCGACACTTCTTATGCATGAGGGCAATTTCTATTATGCATGTGGGCACTACCTGCGGGTTGGATTCTGTATAGCCGGATGGCGTGGTTCACTATATTAGCCTGAGGGAAAGATACCGGTTGGCCTCAGGGCTTGGTGCTATTGAGCACAGAACGATACTAAATTTCATGGATTCAATGAATAAAAAAATGGAAACATAATTGTTATGTTAGTTACTTTTCAGTACTGCTTACTTTATTGCATTTTACTATTTCACATTATTGTTGCATGCTTACACGCAGTTGGGCACGAGCTTTGGTGGGTGCCTAGTGAGATATATTTCTCACAACCTGTTTGGGTCACAATTTTCGGCCCAAACAGATTACGTTGCTGCAGGTGTATATATGGGAAAGAGTCCCTATATAGTTACTTGACTATTACTGAGTAGTATGAGGGAATGGGACCGAGCCTAGGCTCGCGATGCCACTGCCAGCTGTTTTGCTTGTTTTGATGTACTCTGTATTTTGTTGTACTTTATTGATGTATAACATGTTATGGCTATTTTCTTAGAACATGAAACATATAGCATCATCACTTGTATATTGTTGGTTATATCCACTGCTGCAGTTATTCAGTTGTGTATGTTTACTGCTTCTGCTGATGTGTATGTTTATTTTGGTATTCCGTTGTGCTACACTTTGACAAATTAGGGCATAGTTTCCCCACAATCAGACATGGGCCCTCGCTGCTAGTCAGCAGCCTCTGGAGTTTGGGGAAATGCGCTTGAGGTCACGTGGCGAACCTAGCTCGGGGCACCCGTTGTGTGGCACCGAGGTCAGGGACGTTACAAAGTGGTATCAGAGGAGTTTCTTTTCTTTGACTTACTATTTGGAGTTATAGTCAGGGATAGGACAGAACGGTAGTTGGTAATAACCTATGCCCAGGGGTAGCTAACCCATGTACAGGGAAAATCCAATTTACCTCATGTTGTAATTTTACTGATTTTTGTAATTTACAGTTCATTTTATTTTCGCCGTTGGGTGACACACTTGAGATTTTGCTTTTTATACCTTATCTGTGGGTTCTATTTAGTTTCAACCCGATGAGATGGGGGTCTGCCATCTCATGCATCATATAGGCACATGCTAGATATCACATGTCATGCACAGTTTCCATGACATGTAGGTGCATTAAAAATTCGCATGTTGTTGTGATAGTTGTTAGGATAGAAAAGCATGCTATTGTGATAGCTGCTTGATAAATATCAACCTTGTGATATGTTATTTTTTTGAGATTGTTTATATAATAGACGCCACACTTTGGTTTTTGGGGAGTATGGGCCCCTATTTACTGGAATTTGGTGGCTCATTGACTGTTTATTTTGGTTATAACATAGATAAGATGTCAAACATTGATTTTTGGGGCGTATGGGCCCTCACGGGTCGTAATTTGATACTTAGGTGTTGTTTTTTGGTATTTTCTGGGTTCCGGAGATGTTTTTGAGGCATAATGTTCAGAAAACCAGTATACACGCCGTGTAGTATTTTTATACATGCCTTGTATTTTCTTATGTTCGGGAAGAAAAATGAACTTTTTGAGTACACACCGTGTACCATGAGTATACGCCGTGTAGTCTCGTCCCGTGTCACAAACCGTGTGGGCGGCGACACGGGGTGGGTAAAAGATTGAGTAACACACATCGTGTGCCAAATGTACACACCGTATAGTGTGACCCGAAGTCCGGCCGTGTAACTAAAAACATGGGTCGGTGAACTCCTTGACACAACACGCCGTGTCAATAATAGACACGTCGTGTAGTGTGAACCAGGGACTCGACCCTGTAGCTAACAACACGGGCCGATGTCACCTCTCACTGAACACGCAGTGTGCTTGTGGGACATGCCGTGGAGTCTTGTCCGAGGATAGACTGTGTGGAGTTTGCCGTGTGGCTGGGGAACGAGATGGTGTAAACGCCGTGTGTGGGTATAACACGCCGTGTATTGTTAAGCCAAGTAGTCAGCCGTGTCACAGATGACACATGCAGTTGGGAAATAACACCGTACACATCGTGTAGATATTATACACGTCGTGCAGTTTTGTTGAATGGAAGCTGTGTGGCTTAGCCGTGTAGAAGGACCCGGGCAGGGGAAGGGAAGTCAAGTACATTCCGTGTAGTCATTATACACGCCGTGTAGTCTTGTCTTGAAAATTTTGAAATGCTTTCTTCCTCCTGTTCCTTTATAGTTCCTTCGCTTTCCGATCTTAATAATCTTGAATCTGAGGTGTGATTTTGAACTTATAGAGTCATGCCGCCTAGACGACCACAAGTTGTTTTCCAAGAGAGTGGTGACGATTATACTCCGTAGATGGTGGGACATGGGCTACTAGTTGATCCACTAGCAGAGCCAGATGTAGCGCCAGCTGTTATACCGAACACAGGTGTGGTGGCACATTTCGGTGAAGGCTTATTGCGGTGCATGCAGACCTTTCAGGGAGCACCGTAGGATGCCACATCTATGGCCGAGCTGACAAGTATCTTTCAGCAGCAGCATCCACCTACGTTTTCAAGGGATGGTGGACCACAGGCTGCAGAGTCTTGGTTAGGATCGATGTATACTATTTTTGAGCACTTGGAGACGCCTCCAGGACGGAGGGTCAAGCTCGTGACTTACATGCTGCGTGATTCCGCCAAGAGGTGGTGGGATGTTACCCCCCAGACAGAACATCACAAGGACATGGAGTGGGAATATTTTCAGGAATCTTCTATTACTTCTTCTTTCCTGAGAAGCTGAGGGCAGATAGAGCTCGTGAGTTAATGAATCTGCTGTAGGGCGCTATTTCGGTGATTGACTACTCTGCTCGTTTTACAGAGCTTCAGCGTTGTGCACCCGTGCTGGTGGGTGATGAGACGTTGAGAGCCAGACGTTTTGAGGATGGTATTCGGTATGACATCCGAGCGATGGTGAATGTTTTCAGGTTTCCTACTGTACACGCGATTGTGAACCAGGCGCTGATTATAGAGTGGAACCTGCGGGAATCTAGTAGTGTGGGCCAGGGCGGTTCAACACAATTTACTGGTACTATTTCTGCTAGCAAGAGGAAGAGACATATGCACTTCTCTCAGGGTGGCAGTACCAACCAGGAAGTGTCTTCAGGTGGCCGGATAAGGTGCTACCAGTGTTCCAGATAGGGGCACAAGAGACCGTAGTGTCCACGAGACCGAGTTGAGTGCCGAGCTTGCGACAAGATGGGTAATTTGTAGCGCTTTAGCAGGGTGTTTCTACCAGTGGATAGTGAGAGGGGTTCTGTGCAGACTTCGCGTGCGGTAGCAGGACCAGTGGCTTCCTACCAGTGAGGGAACTGGAATACGTCAGGGCGTGCAGGCAGAGATGGTGGTCGTGGCTGTGGTAGCCAGACACCCGGATCTCAAAGGAAGTAGGGCGGGATAGCCCAGGGTAGCCAGGCTGTGTCGTAGGGCTGCGACACTGGGCATGCATATGCAGTGTGACAGACCCAGCAGGAGCAGGATCCCGGACCTTCTACAGTCAGAGGTACTATTCTAGTAGCTTCTGTCATGACTTCAGTACTTTTGATACAGGTTCTATGAATAGTATCATCTCAGTACCCATTGTGGAGTGCCTTGGGCTCGTTGTTTCTAATTCTTCTGATATCTTGACACTAGACACTCTGTTGGGGACTAGGATGGCTAGTGTGCGTCAGTGTAAGGAGTTCCCCCTTGAGGTTGGAGGGTGCCACATTCATTGGGACCTCTATGTCTTGGAGATGACGAGATATGATGTCATTCTTGGGATTGAAAAGTTGGTTCCCTTTCGAGCCTTTGTAGGCTGCTATCGTCGCAGGGTGAGTTTCACTTCACCAGAGGGTGGAGAGTTACTATACATGGGCGATTGGGATGTTCAGGCGAGTCGAGCTGGACCAGAGCATCATGGGTGAGGTGGAGTCACAGCCCAGATTTCATGTTTATATCTGGATGATCAGGGGACTTGTAAGACGGATTTTCCTCCAGTTGTTCATCATTTCAGGGATGTCTTCCTGGACTCCTTTTCAGGTCTACCTCCAGTGCGTGAGTTGGATTTCCTTATTGAGCTAGTGCCAGGAGCAACATTAGTTTCCATTCCTCCTTATAGGATGGCCATGCCTGAGTTGCAGGAGCTCAAGAGGCAGTTAGAGGAGTTACGGGAAAAGGGTTTTATCCGACCCAGTACTTCTCCTTGGGGTTCTCCGGTCCTTTTTGCAAAGAAGGCGGATAGTACCCTCATACTTTTTATGGATTATCGGAAGCTGAACCAGTTGACAGTTAAGAACCAAAATCCCTTTCCAAGGATTGATGATCTATTTGATCAGCTTCGTGGAGTATGTGTGTTCTCGAATATTCACTTGAGATCTGGATATCATCAACTACGCGTTAGACCATATGATATACCTCTCACTTCTTTCAGGAGTAGGTATGGTCTATATGAGTACAAGATTATGTCGTTCGTACTGAAAAACGCGCCAGTAGTTTTCATGGATCTGATGAATCGTGTGTTCCATCCGTATCTTGATTCCTTTGTGGTAGTATTCATGGATGACATCTTGGTGTACTCTCACACTCGACATGAGCATGCCACCCATCTTGAGATTGTATTGAGTACACTAAGAGAGCATCGTCTATATGCTAAGCTCTCAAAGTGCCACTTTTGGATGGACCAGATACCCTTCTTGGGTCACATTATCTCAGTGGCAGGAGTTTCAGTAGACCCATAAAAGGTGAGAGAAAGAGTTTCTTGGGAGCAGTCGAAGAACGTGTTTGAGATACAGAGTTTCGTAGGGCTGGTTGGTTACTACAGATGCTTCATACAGTACATCAACCGCTTAGCAGCACCATTGATAGGTCTGACTAAGAAGGGGGTGATGTTCATTTGGTCGGAAGCTTTCAATGCAGCTTTTCAAGACCTGATGGGAAGGATGACATCAGCACTGATCCTGATACTCCCAGAGCAGGGGAAGAGCTATACAGTTTACTGTGATGCATCAGGGATTGTGTTGGGAGCCATTTTGATACAGGGCGACCGAGTTGTTGCGTACGGGTCTCGACAGTTGAGGCCACATGAGAGGAATTACCTGACGCATGATCTCTAGTTGGCTATAGTTGTTCATCCGTTGCGCTGTTGGAGACACTATCTGTTGGGAGAGCATTTTTTGGATTTCATCAACCAAAAAAGCCTCAAGTATATCTTTACTCAGCGTGACCAGAATATGAGACAGAGAAGGTGGGTTGAGTACCTACAATCCTTTGATTTTGATATTTCCTATACTCATGGTAAAGGTAATGCAGTAGCTAATGCACTGAGCAAGAAGACTCAGATACAGGCAGTGCAGGAGGCCAGTGGTGAGTGGCCTCTTATGAATTTGTTCTCTGAGATGCATCTAGAGGTGCGTGACAGTTAGTGACAGACTTATCTTTCCTCGTTAGCTGTGACTTCTACCCTCCTGGACAGAGTGAGGATGAGGCAGCTATCTGTTTCATAAGGCATAGTTTGATGGGATTCGATGGAAAGTGAGGACCCTCCTCCCGGTTGGACGAGAGGTGATAATGAGGTTTTTCATTTCCATGGACGTGTATGGGTTCCAGGGGATAGACGCGTGGGGCTGATGCCAGAGTTTCATTCTTTAGCTTGGACAGTTCATCCCGGGGTTACCAAGATGTACCGATACATGAGACGTCAGTACTGGTGGCCGGGTATGAAGAGGGAGATAGCTAGTTTTGTTACGAGGTGTTCCACCTGTCAGTAGGTGAAGGCAGAGCACCAGTGGCCAGCTGTGCTATTACAGTAGTTTCCCATTCAAGAGTGGAAATGGGATGATGTCGCGATGGACTTTTTGACGGGATTTCCGAGGTCACCTCGAGGCAATGAAGTCGTGTGGGTTGTTGTGGATAGACTCACGATGGTATCTCACTTCTTGATAATCAAGGAGACCTTCAGTGTGGATGATCTTGGAAGGCTGTATATTCGAGAGATCGTATGTCTTAATGGGGTCCCTCGTTGTATCGTTTTATATAGGGAAGCCCGCTTTACGTCTCGTTTCTGGAAATGTTTTCAGAGGATGCTGGGTACAAAGGTGCTTTGGAGTACATCATACCACCCTCAGACAGATGGCCAGTCAGAGCGGACAATACAGGTTCTAGAGGACATGCGGCGCGCATGCGTCCTAGTGTTTGGGGGATCTTGGGAGAATAATATACCCTTAGTCGAGTTTGCCTATAAAAATAGTTTGCAGGAGACTATGGAGATGGCACCATACGATGCATTATATGGTAGGCCATGCTGATCACCTATGTGAAGGTTAGAGGCAAGTGAGGCTACTTTATTGGGTCCACAGATCTTATAAGAGATATCTGAGCAGGTCCAGTTGATTCGAAAGTGGATGGCTACCGCACAGTCTTGTCATAAGTCTTATGATGATTTCTGCAGACGACCTGTAGAGTTTGTGGTCAGGGATCGGGTTTTCTTTCGTGTTTCTCCGAGGCTGGGACACAAGCGGATCAAGAGACAGGGTAATCTTTCACCAAGGTATGTGGGGAAATTCTATATTCTGGAGAGAGTTGGGCTGGTTTCCTGTTGGTTGCAGTTACCACAGCTGTACCGATCCATGCACGACGTCTTCCTCATGTCTCAGTTGCGTCGATACCATTCAGATCCGTCTCACACCTTATAGCCTCATGAGGTTGAGCTGGAAGCTGATGCGTCCTTTGAGGAGCTTCCGATCTGTATCATTGATAGGAGTACGAAGGTTCTTAGAGGATGATCATTTCCTCTCGTACGGGTGCTATGGAAGCATGGCCAAGTGCAGGACGAGACCTGGGAGCGAGAGGCCGATGTACGTGCTCAGTGGCCAGAGCTGCTGTGAGCTTTATCTTCTCCACCCTTGGAAGGGAAATTCGGGGACGAATTTCTATAAGGGGGAAGTTTGTAAGATCCAGGTTCTTATTTTTGCAGTATGGGCTTCTTATTTTTCCTTTTCCTTAAGTGTCTTATAGAAAATATGGAGAATGGGGAAAAAATTCTAAATTTTTGGAACTACACGCCGTGTACTTTTCCACACGCCGTGTACTTTTGGCTGTGTTGGGGTGAGTCCATGGGGCGTGTAGCCATGCCGGCGAAGAGGGGTGTAGGAACCGACTACACACCGTGTAGTGGTACTTACACACAGTGTAGTCAGTTGGCAGGCTGAAACAGTAAGGCAGTGGAGCAGCCGACAGCTGGGCGACAGTACACGTTGTGTACTTGGGAGTACATGTCGTGTACTCATGTCGATGGTTGAACAGTGTGGTGGTGCCGCCCCATGAACAGTTAAATGAAAAATTATATGTTGTGTACTTAGATGTACATGCCGTGTACTTTGTTTTTTTTGGCTTAATACAGAAACTAGCCTCCTCATTTGGCAGAGGAGGTGTTTGAGCCATTTTGGAGCCAAAGAGGATGACCGAACCTTTGAAGATCCGCCAGGGGTTCATCTGGAATCGGTTTCCGCCATGGATGATCCCGTTGGAACTGCACGGGTAAGACCTCTCATCTTCTGGTACCGTTCATACCAATTCTTCTCCTAACAGAAGTTATTTAAGTTTGAATGGGTTTTGTTCTTTATCAGATCTATGCCATTCTTCGGCGTTTCGGGAATCGACGTTCGTGTATAACGCTCATTGGCGTATAAGGTAGGTGGTTTTGTGTTTATTTTCCAATTGTCGTGCATTTTTGTGCGTTTTCTTGCCACGAACCCATGTTGGGGTGTCGTGTGGCTGAGGCCGTTTTTATGTTTAATGCCTAGAATTGCATTGGTGATTAAACTATGATAATAAAATGTTGGTTGGGATCATTGCTTGGATCCTAAACCACCCCAGGGGTGTGTTCCACTGTTTATCCATTTGGCTAGGATACCTGAGGGTATGCCTTTAAAGTAGTAATTGTGGAATTTCCAGAAGAGGAATTGCTTGTTTCTTATTGTTTACCTATTGTGGATGGGCCGGTTACCTATTTAGCCTGAGGGCATTATTCTGATTATCCTATGGGCAGTGTACTATATTAGCCTGAGGGCGTGACTGTTTTAGCCCGAGGGCTGTCGTTATTCCTCCTGAGGGCCACCTTTCGTGCCTGAGGGCTTAAATTCTGTGCCTGAGGGTGACACTTCCTACGCATGAGGGAAATTTGTGTTACGCCTGAAGGCAATACCTGCGTGTTGGATTCTGTATAGCCTGAGGGCATGGTTCACTATAATATCCTGAGGGCAAGATACTGGTTGGCCTGAGGGCTTGGTGCTGTTGAGCACAGAACGATACTAAATATAACAGATTCAATGATCAATAAAATGGAAACATAATTGTTAAGTGAGTTACTTTTTAGTACTGATTACTTTAATGCATTTTATTATTGCATACTATTGTTTCATGCTTACACGCAGTTGGGCACGCGCCTTTGGTGGGTGCCTACTGCGATATATTTCTCACACCCTGTTTGGGTCATGCTTTTCAGCCAAAAAAGATTACGTTTCTGTAGGTGTAGATAGGGAAAAGTGTCCCTATACAGGTACTTTACTGTTGCAGAGGAGTCGGAGGGCATGGGACCGAGCCTAGGCTCACGATGCCGCTGCCAGCTGTTTTTCTTGTTTTGCTGTACTCTGTATTTTGTTGTACTGTATTGATTTATAACATGTTCCGGTTGTTTTCTTAGAATGTGAAACATGTAGCATCATCACTTATATACTGTTGGTTATATCCACTACTGTAGTTATTCAGTTGTTTATGTTGACTAATTCTACTATCATGTATGTTTATTTGGTATTCCGCTGCGCTACACTTTGACAAATGAGGTCATAGTTTCCCCACTGTCAGACCTGGTCCCTCACTGCTAGTCAGCAACCTCTGGCGTTTGGTGAAATGCGCTTGAGGTCACGTGGTGAACCGGACTCGGGGCACCAATTGCGTGGCACCTGGGTCCGAGACGTTCAAATGTCCCACACCATTTGACATGGTCCCACTCCGTATGACCCATCCTTGATTGATCAACATGTACATAGGAAGGTAAACTGAGATGGATAGTAGTACATGATCATGCACATGCCCCGTACTAAAACAGAGACATGACCAGGTGTTAACATTCATGTTCAATGGCATGGAACGTAGTACATGGACTCGACCATCTGTCACATGTAGGGTGTGAAACAATCATTACATGCTATTTATTTTACCAACATTCTATTAATATAGAGATTTACATGTTGTTTGAGGTAGTACCAAACAAGCATATTCAGGTTGAGAAAGGCACAATATGTAATCTACACACACACACCATGTACTCTCTTTGATAAACATTAGTGCTCTTCATCTCTTTAGTTTAGTATGATGTCAGTTGAGGGGTTTTCCTCTTTTTTATTTCCTTCAAGGGTATATGGTTGTATTATGTCCAAATTACCATATTTTGATCCCCTCTAGAGAATGAGTCTCAGATTGAGTTGTGGAATCACTCCCTGGGATTGAAGTGGGATCATATGTCATCATTATAGCCTTGATGGGGTTTTTGGAATTAGCATAACCTCCTTGAAAAGGGTGGGGATCCTCCATCTATGGGTCCAAATTTGTAGGGTTCATGGTTTCTTTTGAATATGATCCACTATATAGAAGGTTGATATTGATTAGATTGTTGGTATCCCCAAACGATTATCAATGTGACACCCTATTTGAGTATCATGAACTTCTAAGACCAATTATAATTATTGGGTGGTTCACCATGATCTACACCTATATATTTGGAGCCTCCAGCGATGGCATTGCTCTGGGATTTTATTCTAACAGAATTATCATTTATTTTTGAAAAATCCTATGGCCAAAAGTTGGTTGTGACCTCTTAGTTTCATGGTATCCATTGTGAGTATATCTATGTGTTTTATTTTATACATTTATTGTTACATCATTATATTGATATTATTATACTAGATGATTCATGTTTATATTTTTTGGGGTGTTCTATTGGGTATTGTTATACTCATCCCTATATGAGCTATACCCACACATGTCATTTCTTCTATATACGGTGACACTTTTGACGATGTACATGGAGGATGTAGGGTAGGTTGATTGTAGTTTTAGTTTTACATAATAGGGATTTTTCCAATATATTTCATTTTTTCTTTGTCCTCACACTTAGAGTAGGTTATAATCTTTATAGTTCTTTTGTTTGGGCTTGTATTTGGCATTTTTTCAACTTTATGTACAATAATTTCATACTATAGTTGTGGGATTATATATGTATGTATGCCTTCGTTTTAGTTGTTTAATATTTAATAATTTTGTAGGATGAGATATGTGTGCATGTATAGAGGTACATTATGCTGATTCCTACAATTTGTGGGATGATCCTACTCGACATTGGTCTCCAACCCCAAGCCTATTAGAGGCTGGCATGAGGATCTATCGGGTCTGACCATGGTGGTTCAGGTCAAGATAGATGTGGCTTCCATGAAATTACACACCAATTTGGATACTATTGGTTAATTTCACATTAGAGAAGATGTACCTATGGGTAAAAACATCTAAATGGGAACCTTATACTAGACTCAATCCACACCTTGTGCATGGAAATTATCCAATCATCACTACTAGAATGATAATCCTATGGTATATTCATTGTAAATTCATAAACACATTATTATCCATCAATAAATATTTAAATAATGGTAATAAATGAACCATGTTATGCCTAAGGTCTAATAGATTAAGAAAATGCTACAAGATTTAGAGTTCCCATATGTGTTCTTTTGGAGTGTCCCACCCCAAAAGCCTTTTAATGATTCCTTGAGATGGATGGACACCAGACCTTAAGAGCACCACCCTGTATGCCATAGGCTGCCAAAGAGTAGTGAGGTCATAAAGTGTGTTTGTGGGGAGACTATTCCCTCATGATTCAGAGTGTAGCATTGAATTAATATATATATATATTAGTTGATGAAACATATTTATCCAAGAAGCGGAATAATAATAATAAAAAATTATCCTAGAAAAAATGAGGTGGACGAGAAAGCAAAAATAGATAGTAAAATGATAAATATGATCCTAGTATGAAGCTATACAATAGATGTAAGTGGGCTATAGGGTAAACATGCATATGGGAAAAACTATAAAAAAAGAAAAATTCCAAAATCTTCGAGTACTAGCATTAGGAATAGAGGCTCGGTCCTTTTCTCCCTTACAACATTCTTGAACGCAGAATCAATCATCATAGTCTTCCACTTCCCATATTCTAAAACTTCAACGATGATGTATAATTAACTTTGAAGGTAGGACAATGTAGGGTGTGAGATATACAGGGTACGTGACCACCAACAGTGACTACATCAATCTAGTCTCTGTATATAAAATGATAAATGTTCCAATAATCATAAATGTATTGAAATAAATAAGTAAATCATTAATGTCTAGGTTCCCTCTATAAACTATACCTTATCTAACTTACTAATCCGGAGAAGGATGTAATTTTTATAGGGTGAACTATAAAACTATGATATAAGGTATAATGGGTCATAAAAAATAATTTTTCAAGATTGGACCAAGCCTATGCATCAGATTGGGCTAGGCAGAGATGTCCTTAAAATGACTAAATTAGTATTCTTGATTTTTTATAAAAAATGAATCTCCAAAATTTAATTAAATAGGTTCTTAGTCCCATCCTAGTTGAACTATATCAATGATCCCATGTAACACACTGAGATCATAATAAATACTCAACACCATATGAGTTCTTCTAAAGAAATTCATAAATTGAATCCCAGGTATCCCTCCTGACCTAGTGTGAAGGCAAACCTCTGATCCCATCCATGGTATTTTATATAGGGGAATGAGTATCAGTCATGGCATACTAGAACCATATATCGTTAGATCCCATCAATGGTTTCTCCCCTAGGGAACTAATATCACTCATATGGAGGTAAAGAAAACCCACAGGGATCCCATTCATGAAAAATACATATAAAAAAACTAATTATAAATATTGATGATCCCATACAAGAAATCCCATAAGGATCCATTTATCTCTCTCATTTTGGGGATGGGGTATGGATTAGATATCATGAATCATACCATTTTCCATTGCATTTAATATTAAAATTAAAAATTAATTTGTCCAAATCCTCTAATTCCTATAATTCTAATATAGAATAAGAATCATCAGAAAACATTTCCTAACATATTTCTCAATTAAGTTTAGTTTATAATATATATTTATTAAGTGGAAATAACACTTAAATAAGTATTTAATCATCTTAAGGTAAATGGAATATATGTCCTTGTTGGAAGGCACACCCTTCAAGGTGGATCACATCCATGAAATCAACCCACGGTGGTGATTTTAAAATTGTTAAGACTATATAGGGAACAAGAAACCATTTAAATTAATTCACTAAACATTTAATTGGAATCCCAAATATGATCAATATGTGTAACAATTACACATGATATAAAAGTACTACAATTGAGGAAAAGAAACTAGACTGACTACCATAACCCTACAAAACTCTCCACATCTTGGGTGGGTCCTTGAATCCTGGTTGAACAAGAGAAAATGGAGAAATTAATAAAAAATAGAAATAACTCCATATGATATTTCAATAAGGTATTAAAAAATATAGGAAGATAAACGAAGGCAAGGGTTAAGATTAGTGGAGGTCTTACTGAGAGGGATTAAACACATCCAACAATCTTGAAAAGGATGTTCAAACAGAGGATTAAGAAGGATCCACATCTTAGGCATGATGGAGTTATTTCACAAGGATCTTATTTTATGTAGGAGAAAAGGAGAGTTATGTAATCAATGACCCCCTTCACATATAAAAAACAAGCTTGGTCATTTACACAAATTTTAAGTTCATTACATTCTAGGTAAATTTCAAACATTCACAGCTAGGGAAATTCCCCTACACATCAAGAATAGGGCTTGGAAAACCAAATACATGAAATGCATTTACTACACACCTTGTATTTATATACACACTATGTATTTGGTTTGTATCTAGGTTCTTTCCCTCCTGAAACATCCTTTATAGAAACAACAAACTGACCCTTTATTGTGGTTTCCAATTTTTACCAAATATCAAAAGAAAACTGACCTCTCTAAAATTCCATTAGGTTTCAACCACATATACATAAAAAACCATCTTCGAGTTTCTTTTATGAGGATGGTAACTAATCATATGAGAAAATTTCCATACAATGGGAAATTATATCATCATCTCTCCCCAGGTCTCTTTCGGTACATGGATGTTCTACCATTGCACCTAGAATATAGGTATTGAACTTCTTCAACGAGACTTCATTCTATAATAATGAATATGTATCAGATTATCCTCAATGGGTGCATCTATCATCTTATGAATACCATAAGGAATAATAAAATGTATCTTGTCAACATGATACTGGTGACACTATGATATGTGTATGAATTCATGCATGGAACGATACCTCAGTGTTTACTACAACTGATTGACCAGTAGCCCAAACCTCTCCATGATATAGAAAGGTTTGACGTACTGAGATGATATCTTTACATGTCCCCAAACATGTATATGAATCAGTACATGAGATACTCAATAAAAGAATCGATTTCCCCTTCCAACTCAAGTGGTCATCGATGATGACTGGTATTAGACTTCTTCCTCAACTATGTTAAAGCCATATGTTGTTGAATCTACTATATTACATTGCATTCTAATGAACATGGTGTGGACCCAATAGTGCTTCCTCTCATGCCTCTAACCAACATTGGAGTAAATTCCATGAAATACCATTAAGGGCCTCAAAAATATCCATCTTAACCATTGCCTGAATGATGTTACTAATAATCATTGGATAATAATGTGTTTCTCCCATAAACATCCAAAATCACAGGTCCATACCAAGAGAATTTAATCTAATACCTGTATCATATGTTTGGGCTACCCATCCATCTCGGTGTGACATCCTATAGTCAAGAGAACCGGTGAAGCAAGTGCCTTCTATAACCCTTTCAAAAAAATGATGTAAACTAGGAATACTAATCTGATACAAGAAAATAGGGAACACCATGAAGGTACACAATCTCCCAAATATAAAGACTCCAACACTAGTTAAATTTTTTTGTCTCTTGTATCTTTAAAAAGTATGTGAACATAATAATACTGTATGAGACCACACATACCACATCCCCACATCAAGGACTTTTTGTAAATCCTAGCATGAAATCTACTATGACTATTTACTCTTAGGAATGGATAGAGGCAATATAAGTATAAAAGCTCACTACTGGGAGGTTGGGTTTTTCCAACACTTTTATAACAAAGGTTCAAAAGAAACATTTTCATATGGGTATTTTAACAATGTCTTGTTCAAACAGTTGGTAAAGGTTGAGTAAGTGAAGGATTTCCCAATGGTTTGAAGAAACCTTTGGGAAATCTACAAATTTTTCTCCCTTTAACAACGGTTTGTAAAAACCATTGGTAAAGTCCATGATTTTCCCAACGATTTTTAAAAAGTTTTTGGAAAAGTCCCCCCCCCCCCACAAATACAACACCCCAACCCCTGATTACACAAAATCTGGACATTTCCCCCGATTACTAGAAGCCCCCACGCAGGTGAAACCAAACCCAAGGTCTTCCATCAGATCAGCTGCAACTCCCCCATCCAGGTTACAATCCTTCAAACTTTTCCCAAAAACCAACATAGAAGCCCTCACTGAGGTAATTGAAATGATTTTTGTGTGGTCTACCAAACTCTGTGGCCTAACATGGTGAGTTGAGGTATCTTATCTACTTCTAGTGTTCTTCATCCCAACTGTGAGCAGATATCCTTCTATTCTAAACCTTTCTTCATTTATTTCACTATCTAGAATGGTCATGTCATTATTCCCAATATTTAGGGACTTTGGAAAATTTTATGATTCACAATGTTTGATATTGAATTAATTACTAATACTTGATTGGTAGATGTATGTGTGTATATTGAAGATGGTTTATAAACAATCAATTAAATGTATCCATGTTTTGTGTTCTCTATGATGTCTAGTATAATTGACATACTTTATTATTAATCTCAAATTTAAAAATAAATATTTTTTGCCTATACTTCATGAAATTAAACCACTTTACAATCCAAGAACAACCTATTAGTGTAGAATCCTAAACATTATCCACCCATGGGGTGATCTTTACTTGGGAAACTAGTTGGGTAATGAAGGTTATGACCATAGGGGTTCCAAGAATAAGTAATTAAATAAGATTGAATGATTTAGGAATCCTATCACACAAAATGGGAAATGAGGCATGTGCCTCTTATATGAGACCTATAAAAAATGAATATAAATAAATTTTTGAATAATTGTTCTCTGATTAATGATTTGGAATTCCTTGAATAATCCAAGAAAGGACTCATGTTAAAAACATATATTTTAATACGATTGGAAAAAATCCCTTGGATTCATGATGATTTTTTTAGAATACCATGGATATATATACCTTGGATTCATTGTGATTATGATTTTGGAAGTGTTGGGGAAGTCCCCCTAGGATTCTAAAATAAAGGTCTCTCTCTTTACATTGGCTTGGAACTCCTTCCACCATATAAATCCATCTAATGTCAATCAATTTTTTAGTTCTACACTCCAAATATGTAAGGATTAACTTATTTTTAATGTTTTCCAAATATTATTTTGTGTTTCTATTTTGATTTGACATAAATCAGGTGGTGACTTGTGTGGCATGACATAACCAATATGTGTATTTTGATTTTTTATTTTATTTTTACAAACCAAGTGTCATGATTATATGAATCAACATGATTTTAAGTCTTCATAGCCACTCCATTCTTGTAGTTAGTGAATCATATCGACTAAGAGAGGATCTGGTGAGATGAATCCCCCCTTAAAGATGGTAAATGATTTTTTCTGTCATATTTTATCAAGGTGGGAAATGGATAAAAGGATGATCCACGTGAAGGGATTGAGAATGGTTGGGGTAGTGGGGTAAGTGGTTTTCTTTTTTTTAGTGGGATAATATGGTACTTTTGCATACTTTAGTTTGGGTGTTATGAAATGTACTAACATTTCAAACTTTTCCCATTTTTTAGCATCAATAACTTATTTATAAAACATTCATTACACATTATGAATCTCTCATGAAAAGCAATCACAATATAATATCTTGAACAATGTTCTATCAGTTCTATGGTGGCTTCTTGTATGTGATAAATGAAAAAATTACAAAAAACATCCCACCTGAAATTTAGGCTCTCAAAACTGATTTAGTATATATTTACATTGTTTTAATAGTTCACTACATCATCTAGAAACTCCTTCCGTTATTGATTTTTTAAATATATTTTCGATTAAACATCATTCTTACTGACTTGCTTATGAAAAAATGACTTATAACAATTCTTTTTACTGAATGGACAGAAGTTGGATGTATGAAACCGATCAGATTTCAAGGTGTTTTCAAAACAATTTGGAGTGTTTTTATATTTTTCATATCACAATGCTTCATGTAGTGGTCGAAAACACTTCCCATGTTCCAATTGTGATGGTAGAACTTGGTTGTGTCGTGGAAAAGTCTGCTACCACATAACCCAATAAGGTTTTCAAGCAAACTACTATGTGTGGTATCACAATGGGGAGAAAATGAAATCCCAAATTATTGATGATCGAAATGAAAGTACTGGACTGGAGAATTTGTTAGATGACCGGGTTCTATTTTTCATCATCATTAAAAAAAGGATTTCCACCCAAGAAGAAGTATAGATGATGAATGATGATGCATCTAATGAAAATGATGATATTGTCAGGGTGAGAAAATTGAATTATGCTGTCGTAATACAGTATATCAACAATGCGATAAAATGAAAACGTTGGAATTTTTAATCCGATTGAGTCATGGGAAAACTATGTATGGGGTGTCTAATACAACATTCAATTACATTTTTAATTTCATGAAGGATTAACTTCTAGATGATGGAGATATTTCCCCAAAGCACTATATGGCATGAAAGTTAGTTGAGGAAATTGGATTTTCAAGAAACACAATTCATGCTTACCTTAAAGATTGCAATTTTTTCTGGGAAGAAACCGATAAATGAAATGATTTTATAAAATAGGGCACATGCCACTAGAAGTAAAAATCTGATGGAACACCATCCCATGTTCCATAGAATGTAATGTGGCACATTTTAATAATCCACAGACTTCAGATTTTTTTTATGTCTGATGAAATATCAATAAAAATTAGATGGCTTGATACCGAGAGAAAGAATACTAATGATGAGTAGGTTCACCCTACAAGTGGATTTCCATGGCATATATTTTAGGCTCGATATCCTGATCTTGCAGCTGACATGCGTAATGTGAGGATGGGTCTTTCATGAGATGGTTTTAGTCTGTTTGGGTAGATGCATACTTCACACAACACATGGATAGTTTTTATACACATATATAATCATCCCACATGGTTGTGTATGGGAATTTTTTTCACATTCATGAGTAGAATCATATCCATCCCTTCTTATCCAAACATTGATATTGACGTATACATGCAAAATTTAATAAAATAGTTGAAACTTATTTGGGATTTGGGTGTGCGCACATACAAAGCATATTCAAAAGACATATTTCAAATGTGTTCTACGCTTATGTGGACGATCAATTATTTTCCAGCTTATACACTGATGTTTGGATTGAGCACGAAGGGAAAACTGTCATGTCCTATTTTTATGAAGAATACATGATCCAGAAGACTGAAACATCGTTGTAGTTTTAGTTTTATAGGAAATATACGATTCCCGCTAATGGACTATCCATATAGAAATAATCGTTGAAGATTCGATAATACCATAGAGACTGATGATCCACCTCAACAATGTCTAGAACTGATGTGATTAATGAATTGAAAGATTTTAGTTTTTCATTTGGGAAGGGTCAAATGAAATATAGAATGAGAAAGAATGTTTCTACTGAAACCTATTAGAATTGGAGGAAGAGGAGTATCTTTTTTGATTTTCATTATTGGTCAAACAATTTGTTACGTCATTTCTTATACGTAATTAACATTGAAAATAATATATGTGAAATGTTTCTTTCGATACATCTAAGTGTTAAGGGGATGAAAAAAGGTGATTTACGGTCACGGTGTGACTTGGTGGATTGGGGCATCGGATCAGAATTGCATCCTGTACATATCAGTGAAAATAAATGAAAAATTGAATGTGCTACTTATGTGATGAAACCTATGGAAAATACAATTTATAGAATTATTATAGACTATTATTGTCTTGATGGATATTCAAGAAAGATATCAAAATGGGTCAATATAATAGATTTTCAATTATAATCCTTGAAGACTCGTGATTTTCACGTTCTTCATCATGTGTTGTTTCCAATAATAATACGTCATCTTTTTTCCAATAATGTAATGGTGATTGTTATTTAGTTGTGAAATTTTTAGAGATCATTGTGATAATATGTTTTCCATGTCTTTCTTGAAAAAAATGTTGATAGATTCCCCATTAATTTTGTGTGAGTTAGAGAAAATATTTCCTCCATCAATTTTCACATGCATGCTACATCTGACTATCCATATTCCCAATGAAATACTTCGTTGAGGACCTATTTCATTTCATTGTATGTATCCAACTAAAATAAATATGTACACATTAATTTCTTTTGTCCGAAACAGGACTCAACTTGAAGGTTCTATTGTGAACAGTAACATGGCTCAAGAATGTATGGATTTCTACTGAATGCATTTTTCTAATCTTACTACATAAATGAACAAACCAATGAGAAATGAAGAATAACATTACGAAGTAATTGAAACCAATTTTCCATCACTTCCTGAAACAGGAGGAATTCTTAGATCATATACATTGAAGACATTAAGCCTTGAAGAGTGGGAGATGACACATCGCACAATTTTGTTCAACTATGATTTGTTCGTTGACTACATCAGGTGTCTAAATTGATTATTTATATCTTACAAATATATCTATTATAATATTCATATTTTTTATGTATAGGGAACATAAAATAATTACAATTAGAATGCATCATTCTTTATCTTTGAGGAGGGAGACTTTTCTTAGCAAAGAGTTTTATACATGGTTTATTTTTAAGGTAAAAATTTTACTATTTAAAATAATTAAATAAATATTTAATTTAGTTTAATATTCATTTATATTGTAGGTAGTGAGTTTTCCTACAGACTCTATCTCTGAGGAAATAAGTGCTTTGGGTTTTGTTGCTAATACCAAGGTTCGTGATTGTAAATCAAATGTTATCAATTGGTACAAATTTATTATCAATGAATGAGAAAATAACATTAGAACACAACTTGATGGTGTTATGGTTACGTCGACAACAGATTGTTGTGCCAGTGCATCTGATAGTAGAACATGATTCGAAAATGTGGGTTATTATAGAGTAATTTAAAATAAAATAATATTAGATTATTACTCTCATGGACGAGTCACGATGATGAAATTCCACTGTTTTTATTCAATAAAGATACATGGAACATTTGTTAATGATTGTGGATTTAGAGTAATTAATATGAATTACACTCTCTCTACTAAAGAACCATATGTATGGAAATCAATGGCTAAAATTGTTTTTTATGTCAAAGACCATCATCGGCCAAAATTTGGTGTCATAGTTGAAGTAATTCCAAAACATAATTTTGATGATGGTGCTGATGGAATTGACACTATCCTTACTTCCATTAGAACCAATCCATTTATTTCTTTTGATGAACCCAATAGCACAATTTTCAGAGTAGACTGTGAACCTGAATTTGTGATGGGAAATATATAAAATCATCCATTCATGTTGTCAATTATTTTGGTTTACCACGAGTTGGGTTGTTAAGGATGGTTATATTCAAATTGATTTAATATTTATTACCAATATAATGTATCCGACATTAACATTATGTGAATTTTACAGGTTTATTGGTTGAAATGTTTATTTGAATTGCATTTTAAATTTGGAATTGTACTGTATTTAAACCTACAAAACCATCATTTTTAACTTTGTGAACATTTCAATGCTTCAACTGTAATTTTTATAAAATTTGTATGACTCTAAGACCTCTCTTTAACATTTTACATGGTAATTAACATGATGGTTTTTATTCTTCTAAAAAACATGTATTGAATCCTACATCATATACATAAGCTAACGATGTTTAATTTTTCCTTAATTTTGACACTTTCTTTACCCCTTATGAATCTGGTAGAATAAATGTTCCATGATTTTAATAAACTGATGACACTTAGTACATAATCATCCTACAAAAAATTAAATTTCTTTATTACATCGTGTACGATTTATTGACATCATTATATAATTTTTCAAGATCACTTAAAACAATGGTTAGTTAAATTATCCATGAATCTACCTATTCCATCTCATTTTTTTTTTGGTTTACACATTAGTTATTCTTTTCTGTATAATTCCATATTTGGTTTCAAATGCAGGAAATGAAACCAATTGATGATAGGTTATAGAAATAGATTATGGACAATAATCATCCATGACTGAGCTAGGCATTCCACCACTAGTTCCTACAGTGAAAATTTTATTTCTAATATATGTATTTAAATAATATATAATGTCAAGTGAATAATTTTTTTGAACATTTTTTCAGGATCCATCTATTAAGTGATAGTTATTTGATAAGAATCTTTGTAGTGGTCCCAGTACTAATGGTGTTTGTATGATGGGGGGGGGGGGGTACGGGAGCTAGATGATCTAGTCGGTGTACCTGATTAGTCCATGCCCCTCAAATTGACATACCATCCATCCCACACTCTGATTCTGGTTTGCCGTTAGTGGCGTACGAGATATTTAGGCCTCCCATATTTTCACCACCCTTTAAATCTTACCCTCCTCATCCATCTGTACCATATCGAATGATGATTCCCACTCCCCATACAGAATTTGTCCAGCCATCCCTGTCATCTTCTTTTAATTATGACTAGTTTTCTCCTGGATTTTATATTCAATATTCTTCGACTCCTACTCCACCTGAGTTTGTCCCTGTAGAGAATACATTCGGACTCCCTCAATCTGTACAGGGTGTTCATTCTGTTTCTGCGGAGCCAGCATCACCCATTGATCAGACTATTGAAGGTATACTTATACAACCCTTACAAAATGTTACACTATTATTTATTGACATTTAAACATGTATTGATAATTTTTTTCACAACAGATACATCTACTGAACAGAGGTGGGCGCGGGGGCGTACACTCATGCGTGCGGGGTGGAACCACCCCATGCATTTGATAGTGGACTACAATGAAGATAGTCAAATGATTGAAAAATCAGGGCATCAATGTTAGAGTTTTTTGTCAACGCTTTCCAAATACTCTGACATCATTCATGTCAACCTACTCTCATGGAGACAGCTACCAAATTAAGTCAAGGATGATGCCTGTGTAGAAATTTGGGTACAAAAATCTGTTGTATTTAATTAAATATATAAATTTTTGTAGTTTTATGAATTAATATTTTGGGGTCAGCTGTAGTTTAATTTCCTCGATGGTGAGGGTGAACAACCAGCATGTCCAAAGGACGTAGGCGAGCTTTGGGAAAGCGTATATGCATTAGTGTAACATTGGCTGGTGTGCAAGAGTGGGCACAGAGTTATATGCATTCCAGGTCATGGATTATTTTTCGTTAGAAAAGTACTGACCGATGATTACTCATTGAACGACAATCCAATTTATGGTATTAATCAAATTAGAGTTATTTATATGAAAATTTTGATTTTTTCGTCTATACTAATTATTGAATTTTATTTAGGATGAATATAAAAGAATAAAGAAAACATTGATGCTAAGAAATATGCCCACACATTAGGATGTACTACGATGCCAGATTATGAGAGACAGCAGGTATGACAATTTATAATCTCTCTTTACAACTTTTACTTTCTATTTCTTCCTCCATAATTTATTAGATTGCTAAAGTAGTTATATAATATTAGTTATCCAATTAATGTTATTTTCGTATCCTGTTTTTAATTACGGTTTTCTACATTCATTGTCATTGTAGAGGCAGAAATTGAATATAGAAGGATGCATGCCCCGATAAAAACTGTTTTGGTCGAGTAGAAAGATGAAATATGGAAGTGTAGTTAATGAACTAACTCTGTAGCAGATTGTATGTTTTACATTGTAGATTTAAAATTTTAATATCTATTTTGAAAGTTAATAATATATTTATATTTGTAACAAGATGCTTTAGAGTCCCTTGATGCCAAGGAACATGACAATTTGGGGCCAAATTATCTATTACATCAGGTGTTGGGAGATGAGCACCCTAGTAGAGTATGCTGCTGACCTGGGAAGAGTATAGTTCTGAAGATGTATTTTCTCTCCTCAGGTATGAGTAGTAGAGCCACCGAATGGTAGCAGGTTAAGGTAAATGCAGAATAGTCTGTAAAAATTGCCACAGAGATGGTAGAATAGTCTCCTAGAGAAAGCACTGCATTTATGAAATTGATGGAAGTTTTATTTCCCACACATCCACTAGAGGCCAACACATCTTTTAATGAGTATATGTCATCGATGTGTTCTATATATTGTGCAACAGGTGGATGTTCTAGTGGTGGTCGAGATGATGGAGAGGAGGAGGTTGAGGCGGTGGAGGAGGAGGGTGATTAGGAGGATGAGGCAGAGGTGGAGGGAGAGGAGGATTCCAAGGCGGATGAGGAGGGTGATGAAGAGGCCGTGGATGAGTACGAGGGCGGGGTGGAGGGCAGGGATGACGATAGTGAATACATTGAGGATGAGGGTGAGGGTGAAGATGATGGCGATGATAGTGATGGTGATGAGGGACAGATTGATCCATTACATTTTTTATTGATATTATTGACTTTTGGTGTCTAATGATTTTTTGTCCATGAATATATGTGTGATTAGGTAAGTCACATTATCATTATTTTTTATTGATAAAAAGTAAATCTTGACTTGATGATTTTCTGTGAAATCCCCCTATTTTAATGAAACTGTAATTTTTTAGTGGAGTTTATATAATTGGTGGTCTGAATAAATGTTGATATAATGACAATTTTTTTAACCTTGAATGAATTTCCATATAAAATATAAAATAAAATCCCATGAACCAGAGACAACCCCCTAGACAGCCCCACAAAAGCCCTCAAAAATTCACCCATCCGCCTCCCTGGACCCCAGACAGCTCCCCAGACAGCCTCCCCACCCTCCTTCCTGGACCTCAGACAACCACCCGGATAGCCCCCGAACAGCACACCCACCCTCCTCCCGGGACCTCGGACAACCCCTCGGACAGCCTCCCCACCCTCCTCCCTGGACCCCGGAAAACCCTCGTATAGGCCCCCACCCTCCTCCCTGGACCCCTAAAATCCCCCCAGATAGCTTCCCCACCCACCTTCCTAGACCACAGACAACAACCCGGATAGCACCCCACCCTCCTCCCTGGACCCCAGACAACCCCCCGAACAACCCCTGGATATCCCCCAGACAGCCCCACAGAAAGCCCCCACCCTACTCCCTGGACCCGGGACAGCCCCCCCTGACAACCCCCAACCTCCTCCCTCGACCCCAAACAACCCCCCTACCTTCTTGGACCCTGGATAACCACCCCCACACCCTCCTTCCTAGACCCGGGACAACCCCCCACACTCCTCCCCAGACCCAGAATAGCCCCCTCTTTCCTGGACCTTGTACAGCCCCCACCCTCCTACCAGGACCCCAGACTGCCCCCACCCCCCCCCTCCTCCCTGAATCGTGGAAATCCCCCTCACCCAACTCCTTGGACCCTAGACAACCCCCAGATAGCCCCCAACCTCCTCCCTGGACCCCGGATTTCCCCTAGTTATCCTCCCAACCCTTCTTCATGGACCTCGAACAACCTCCCCACCCTCCTTACAGGACCCATAAATACCCCAGGACAGCCCCTCAAATAGCCCCCAGCCATCCCCCCTGAAAAACCTCCCCACCATCCTACATGGACCCCATACAGCCCCCCCAGACAGCCCCCCCAGACAGCCCCCAGGACAACCCCCCCAGATAAACCCCTGGACAGCCCCCCACTCTCCTACTTGGACCCCAGAAAGCCCCCCAGACATCCCCCCCGTAAAACCCTCAGACATCTCCCACACTCCTCCCTAGACCCCAGACAACCCCCCTGCTTCTTGGACCCTAGGCAGCCCCCACCATCCCCCCTAGACCTTGGACAACCACCACCCTCTTCATTGAACACTGGACAACCCCCCCCCCCCCCCCCCACCCTCCTTCCTGGACCCCGAACAGCCCCCAAGATAGCCCCACACCCTCTTCCCTAGACACTAGATATCCCTTGACCTAACACCCCAACATTGGTCGGGCGGTGATTCATCATATATTAAACATCACGACAATTCACATAACGTTAATTACCACTAACCATGATTACGAAGACAATCACACTCTTAAGTCGGTGTCTTGGATCCCAATCTAAACTATCTTCAAGATTCACCCTAAATCCCAACAGAAATGTGGGTCTTATAGCTTCCAAAGAATATGATAGAATATTGGAAACCTTAATCAAAATGAGGAATCATGGAGAGGATTAGACTCACCCAGATCTTCAATCCGCACTTGACGACACTCAAAACGTACAAGGATCAAATGTGATTTTCCATTAAGAGATCAAGAGAGCTTTGGATAGTGTTTATATATTAGAACAAGGATCCATGCATCATTTTTGATGTGTGTGAGTCAACCATGCCTCAATCCAAGGCACGATGTGGCTAGTACCACTCAAAGTGTCACACTTTTATTTGAAAAGGACAAAATTTTATGTGAAAACATCAAATGGAATACAGAAAACCAACCAAACGCATTCAGATTATGTTGATACTTTAGGAAAACGATCCATGGGTCATTTTTGAGACGAATGAGTCAACATAGCCTCAATTCGAGGCACGGTGTTTCCGATAACACTCAAAATGTCTCACTTATATTTGAAATGGACATGATTTTAAGTGGAAACAACAACTTGCTTACGTAAGTCCGACCAAATTAATTATGATTGTATTGATACTTCAGGAAAAATATTCCTAGGTCACTTTTGACGTGTACAAGTAAACCTTCCTCAATCTGAGTCATGGTGTGGCCGATATCACTTAAAGTGTCTTTTTTTTGTTTAAAATGGACACTATTTTTAGTAGAAACAACAAAAAAACATAAATATGACCAAAAAAATTCTGATTGTCTTCATTATTTTGCATAATGATCCATGGGTCATTTGTGACGTGTATTAGGCAACCCCACTTCAATCCAAGGCATGGTGTGGCCGATACCACTCAAAGGGTTTCACATTTTTTTGAAATGGACATCATTTTACGTAAAAAAATTGGCATATGTAAAACTAAACTAACACATTTTTATAGTGATTATACATTAGGACAACGATCCATGGGTCATATTTGACGTGTACGATTTAACTATGCGTCAATCCGAGGCACGATGTGGCCAGTATCACTCGAAGTGTCCTTCTTTTGTTTAAAATGGATATGCTTTTATGTAAAAGAAACTGGCATACAGAAAACCGACCAAATATTTTCGGAATGTGTTGATACATTATCACAAGAATCCATGGGTCATTTCGGACATGTATGAGTTATCCCCACCTCAATCCAAGGCACGGTGTGGCCAAAACCACTCAAAGTGCCTCACTTTTATTTGAAATGTACAACATTTTAAGTTAAAACCAATACTGGCATATGGAAAACTGAACAAATAATTTTTTATTGTGTTGATACTTTAGGAAAACTATCCATGGGTGATATGTGACGTGTAAGAGTCAACCCCGCCTCAATCCGAGCCACGGTGTGGCCAGTATCCCTTGAAGAGTATTTCTTTTGTTTAAAACGGATACCCTTTTAAGTAAAAACAACTATCATATGGAAAAATCACCAAACATATTCAGATTGTGTTGATACATTAGCACAATTATCCATGGGTCATTTCTGACATGTAGAAGTCAACCCCACCTCAATACGAGGCACGGTGTTGCCGGTACCACTCAAAGTGTTTCACTTTTATTTTAAATGGAAAACATTTTATGTGAAAACAACAACTAGCATATGAAAAACAGACCAAACGCATTCTAATTCTGTTGATACTTTAGGAAAAAGATCCATGGTTCATATATGATGTGTACGAGTAAACCCCGCTACAATCCGAGGCATGGTGTGGCCGGTATCCCTCGAAGTGTGTTTCTATTATTTATAATGGACACCCTTTTATAAAAGAAATCCCATACGGAAAACTGAGAAAATGTATTAGGATTGTGGTGATATATTTGAAAAATGATGCATGGGCTAGTTTTGATGTATAAGATTCAACCCCACCACAATCCGAGGAATGGTGTGGCCGGTACCACTCCAAGTGTGTCACTTTTATTTGAAATGGACAACAATTTGTGTGAAAATTACAACTGGCATACAAAAAATAGAGCAAACATGTTCTGATTGTATTAATACTACAATACAATGATTCATGGGTCATTTTTGACTTGTACGAGTCAACCCGCCTCAATCCGAGGCACGGTGTGGCCGATATCACTCAAAATGTCTATCTTTTGTTTAAAATGGACACTATTTAAAGTAAAAACAAAAAACATATGAAAAACTAACCAAATGTATTCTGATTGTATTGATTCTTTAGCACAATGATACATGGGTCATTTGTGACATGTACGACTCAACCCCGCCTCAATCCAAGGCCGGGTTTGGCCGGTACCACTCAAAGTGTCTCACTTTATTTGAAATGGACAACATTTTAAGTAAAAACAACAACTAGCACACGAAAAACTGACCTGACGCATTCGGATTCTGTTGATAATTCATGAAAATGATCTATGGGTCATATGCGATGTGAACAAGTAAACCCCTCCACAATCCAGGGCATGGTGTGGCCAGGATCACTCAAAGTGTCTTACTTTTGTTTAAAATGGACACCCTTTTAAGTAAAAAAACTGGAATATGGAAAACCAACCAAACATATTCGGATTAGGTTGATGCTTTAAAACAAGGATCCATTTTTCATTTTTGACGTGTACGAGTCAAACCCGCCTCAATCCGAGGCAGGGTGTGGCCGGTACCACTCAAAGTGTCTCACTTTTATTTGAAATGGACAACATTTTAAGTGAAAAAAAACTGTCATATGGAAAACCAACCAAACACATTCATATTAACTGGATACATTAAAAAAATGACCCATGGGTCATATGTGATGTGTACGAGTCAACCCTACCTCAATCTGATGCACGGGGTTTCCAGTATCAATCAGAGTGTCTTTCTTTTGTTTGAAACAGACAACATTTTAAGTAAAAATAAAAACTGGCAAAAGGAAAATTGACCTAACGCATTCAGATTGTGTTAATAATTCAGTAAAACGATCCATGGGTCAAATGTGACATGTACGAGTCAACCAAGCCTCAATCTGTGGCATGTTGTGGCCACTATCACTCGAAATATTTTTCTTTTGTTTAAAATGGACAACATTTAAAAACACAACCGGTATACGGAAAACCGACCAAACGTATTTGGTTTTTTGTTGATACTATTTAAGAAGGATCCATGGTTCATTTTTGACGTGTATGAGTCAACCCTACCACAATCCAAGGCACAGTGTGACTGGTACCACTCAAAGTGTCTCACATTTTTTGAAATGGACAACATTTTAAGTGAAAACAACAACTGGAATATGAAAAACCGAACAAACACATTCGAATTCAGTTGATACTTTAGGAAAAAGATCCATGGGTTATATGTGCCATGCAGGAGTCAACACCACCCCGATCCGAGGCACATAGTGGCTAGTATCACATGTAGTGTCTTTATTTTGTTTAAAATGGACACCCTTTTATGTAAAAACAATGGGCATTCAGAAAACTGAAAAACGTATTTGGATTGTGTTGATACTTTACACAAGGATCCGTGGGTCATTTGTGACATGTACGAGTCTACCCTGCCTCAATCTGAGGCATAGTGTGGCCGATACCACTCAAAGTGTCTCACTTTTAATTGAAATGGAAATCATTTTAAGTGAAAACAACAACTGGCTTATGAAAAAAAACAAACACATTTGGATTCTGTTGATACTTTAGGAAAACAATATGTGGATCATTTGCGATGTGTAAAAGTAAACCCCACCTCAATCTGAGGCATGTTGTGGCTAGTATAACTCAAAGTGTCTTTCTTTTGTTTAAAATGGACACTCTTTTAAGTAAAAATAATTGGAATACATAAAACTGACCCAACATATTCCGATTGCATTGATACTTTAGCACAACGATCCATGGGGTCATTTGTGATGTGTATGAGTCAACCTTGCCTCAATCCAATGCACGGTGTGGCCAGTACCACTCAAAGTGTCTCACTTTTATTTGAAATGGACAACCTTTTAACTAAAAACAACTACTGGCATACCAAAAACTGACCAAACACATTCAAGTTGTCTTGATAATTTTGGACAATGATCCATGGGTCATATGTGACCTGTACGAGTCAACCCCACCTCAATCCATGGCATGGTGTGGACGGTATCACTCGAAGTTCCGGTATTTTTTTTAAAGTGGACATCATTTTAAGTAAAAACAATTGGAATACAGAAAACCAACCAAACGTATTCGGATTGTGTTGATTCTTTAGCACAAGGATCCGTGGTCTAGCCTCGCATAATCCACTTCTCATGTGAGGAAGTCCTACCTGTATTCTAAAACACATGACATTTAATATGCCCAGGACAACTAAATTCCCTAAGTAACAAATACTCATTGATACACACACATTATCATCATCACTAAGTTCAAAGACACCCACCCCAAACCATGGGACATTATATTTGTGTTTGGTTTAATTCAATTATCCATTTCCATATTTTTTAGTTATTAGCTTCTAATTTCTAAATTTAATCGTGTGTGTGTGTAATACAAAATGAAATTTTTAATGTATTCTTAATTCTATATAACACATATAATTATGTAATTAGTTTTTTATGTATTGTATTGATATTTGATAATTAAATTATTTACATATTCGGTTCACTATTCAATAATGAATTGAATTTCGGATTGCACATGTAATTGTCATCTCAATTCTGAATTGAATTCTAAATCAATTATGTATGTTTATAATTACCTTATGAAATATGTTTTAATTCTGTATGTGTATTTTTGCAGGGTTAATTATGTGTTAAATCTATTGAATTAATTGTTTATATGTATGGGTTATAGTTGGTTATTGCAGGTAATATGAGTTGGGAAGATGGAAATGCAGAAAGGGCAGCCTGCAACAGGCTGATGGATGAATTTCATAGCAAAGCATATGCCAACGGTTGTAAACCTTTGGCTTAGGGATGTGAATGTGTTTTTACCAACAGATCTAAGAGAATTGTTGGTACACACACATTCTCAATTATTTAAAACCGATGGGATATAGTGAAATATCCATCCATTACCAATGGTTTACGCAAAACATTGGTAAAAAGCTATACAAAACTATATTCCAATGGTTTGAAACCATTGTAATAGTATGTTTACCAAAGGTTTCAAACCATTAGAGAAAAGTTATACTAACGGGTTGACATTTCCGTTAGTATAATTTAGATTTCATAACATATAACAATGGTTTTCTAGAAACCATTGGCATATGTGTTTCCCTATGACTTACTTCCCTACAGTTTGGATAACCGTTGGCATAATTTAAACCAACGGTTATCTAGCCTTTGCCAATGATTTGGAACCATTGGTAAAGGGTTCATTTCCAGTTGTGAAGGTCACCAGTTTTATGGATTATCCTGCTGATAAGTGTAACATGGCATGATGAAACTTGTAGTATACCTCTCTATACATATCCAAATACAAATTTTGTATGTCATGAAACATCTTGGTAACCCTTTGTTAAAAATCCCAAACAAGGGCTTGATATTCCTGCATTAACTTCTCCCGTGTGATTGAAGTAACCTAGATACATCAAATGAAGTGTAGGATGTCATTCTCATTGATTACTCATGTAACCAGTGGGTTATCAGCATAGACACCCCCTTAGGATGAGGCACTCAATATCATTTTTTTTGTCTCATGCACACCCATTCTAGAAGCAAGGATGTTAATACCATATCATATAAAACACATTCCAGATAAAATTCTATAACTTTATGGTGCATCTCAAAATATTAGACCATCAACTTCAATTCAATAATGGCTATGTAGATGGGCTCTATCTAAATCATGTATATTAGCATTTAAGATGCTACATTACCCTTTATAGGTGTTTAATCAAGCTCAAATTAAAATTATTTAATGTACTCTACATAGATATGATTCTTGTGATTCATGTCACTCTGTATGGAGATGTATTTGAGACATCTGATTATTTGTGAAAAAAACCACTCACACAATGGTTAACCCATCTAACAATGTAAATCATGAGCTACAAAAACATGCTTGTAGTATCACATAGGGTAAATCATTCCATGTGGTATCATATTATAGGAACCATATTCTACGACTCTATCAGCAATTATCACAACAACCCAAATCCTAATCTCTGAATCATCACTATATATAGATAGAACCCTCATGGATTAGGTAGAATCAGGATCAATGGTGATGTTAGTCCCCCTTTCATATCATGAAATACTATATCAAAATTATCAGACCATAGGAAATCAACACAATTATTATTCAGGACTATAAGATGTTTCTCTAGGAAAAATATGTCTTATAAGAAATTTACATAATACCACCCATCCCAAAAGAACATATCATATAAAATTAATTCCTAATATTTTACAAGGAAACTATGGTGCACACCTTCTCCAGGTGAACAGATACTTCTTCTTATGAAATTATATGACCCATGAAGTTAACATTATCAATAAAAACATGGTATTTAGTGATATTATCAAACAAATTGTGCTCTCTTGGTGTATTCAGCATAATCAAAAGTTGCTAGGAATGTTCTATTATAGTGAATGTATACTTCAAGATGTATTCAACATAGAATATCACAATTGAATCTAGGTACATGTAAAAAACATAATCCTTAGTTCAATGAAAATATATGGGACATTCATAAGGCAAATTACATAACTAGGTACTCATACAAGCTTAATCTTCATTGAAGGACTAAACATGGTGTGTCTGATGGAATCACACACACCAAATGACAACTCGACCTCAAATTGATCTTACATAAAACTCTATATCTTTGGATCTAGTTGAATATGTCATCTAAAAAATGGATCATATACTAGTTCTTAACCTTAATATATTTCAAATGATGAAAATCATTAAAAATTTTGATTGTAAAATCTTCCTTCTTGGAGAAAAGTATAGATGAATCATATAGAGGAGTTCTAGGATGTATAAAACCCTTTCCCTTTATGTCTTCCAACTAATTCATGAATTCATGGAGATTATTATGTGCCATACTATAAGATGAAATGGAAATTTATTCCTCACATGTCACATGTTCAATGGTTAAATCCAGTACTCTACTTGGAGGTAAGCTTGAGAAATCATTAGGGAAGACATCCATAAAGTTTCCCACCACTGGAGGGAATTCAACAGGAAAAATTCTATGATTAATCACAAAGAGGATATCCATATGAGCTATCAATCCTACCATCCCATGATTCATTATTCCTTATATAATTCCATTGAAATCACATTCTCACTTATAGATATACATGGTTCCATTGGGTGATGTAAATAACACCCTTTAGTGATAACAATCAACAAGGGAATGATAAGGCACTAGCCAACCCATCACTTGAATGACATTGAATCCGATCGTCATGAGAATATATAAATTCAATAAGAAACCTTAATAACCTATCAGAACGAGGAACTACTTTCACTGAAATATACAGACTAATCAGATCGCTAACAACATGTCGAGAGTCATCACATTGCTGAAGTACTCTATAGCTAATCCTAGACTCTCCATAATTTCCCCACATAAAAAAGATTTCTATTCACACGAATCAAATAGGTTAGAAACTAATATAGAGGCTACTAGGATAGTACCACATTCTATAGAAGGCCCCAGACTTTTCCCTTTAGGATTTGGATATACTACGTAAATATAGCCTAAGATGTGACCATCAGTTGCAATTTGACTTCCAAAAGTAGGTCCTCTCTGCATGTGTTGAACGTATAAGGTCTTACTACTGTGAATATGACCCACTCCAAGAATATATTGGATAGTAGTATAATGTCTCCTAGATTCATGTGGTGATATTCATTCGTCACTTGAATGTTTTGTCAGAATAAATCCTTTATCACTAGGAACAATTGATAGGGTTAATTAGAAATAATGGAGGTGACCAATCCTACCACAATCATGGCACCTGATCAGGTTCCTCCTACACAATGTCTTATTATTTCCCATCCTAAAACACTAGTGGATCACCACATAGCTATTGGTGCATGCCATATAGCTGGAACATCTACTATGTGTACCCATGAAATGAATCTTCATGACGATAGATGAAATGTATCCATATCATGAAGATGAATCACCCATAATCACATTTACATATTACCTCATGTTTTTCTCTATGATGAGGTCCTTATTCACAATTTCTATAAAATCCGTCAATAAGAAGACAATTACATATGATCATATTGTGTATGAATACCCATCCTCAAAAAGTATCATACTCATCATCTATTCACCAGTACGTGTTGGTGAGAAGTGATGAAACATGTTGAAATGATATGAATAATTGATAATAGATATAATACTCCATTGAATATGAATAATATTCTGATGATAGTTTGATCTCAAAATATGCAGGAGGAATTTTTTAATTGATGGATATTTGAAATCCGCCCCCTACCATAACCTAATGGTGATTGTATTGGGTGATGAAATCCCACCAATATTTATTGGAATCAGATATCATATATGTATCATGATTAACCTTACACTCTGGAAGAATATATAGATGATCAAAGCATAATAACATGACCTATTTCCGTGACTCAACAGCCTGAGGTTTTCCATCCCCAAAAAAGGTGTGATGATGATGTTGTTGGGATTATCACATCATGAATTTTTATAGTATGGGAATGTCACAGAGATCCATCTACCGATAGTTTGATGTGAAAAAATCAATCCCAAAACTGAGCATCGATATCTATAGTAAGACCAATAAGAGGTGTTTCTTGTGGAAATAATAGAGGTGATAATGGCGGCCTAAGGCCCACCACCTCCAGACTATGGTCAAGACCACAATCCTGGAATATATATCAGGGATATTGTAGAAACATATATCTTAAAATAAAAAATAGATTCCTTAGACTAGAATTAATAGTAGAAAATAATTATATAAATAATGAAATAATAAGTATAATGACATCCTATAATTAGTTACAAATCTTAGCATAATTCTAAATCTAGGTTTACATGATAAGTTAGATCATAGATGTTGTTAGATACACCACCTACTTCCCACTAATAATGTGGGGTTAGAGTCATGGTCTCGACAACACAACAATGGTTCTGGTATTTGGAGATTCAATTACAAGATATAGAGAAAAATACCCCATTACAATACAAATTGAATCCTTAGTTAGAGATAACCATTTCAAATATAATATAAAATTATTCTACGTACATACATAATTACAACAATATCGACATCATATTCATATTAAGTACTCAAGTATTCCAAAGTTATAATGGCCAATAATAATTATGAATTTCAATAGGTCCATCAAGTATCTAAAAAACGACCTTTATCTTTGATATTTGGATATAACATGATATATTTATTTATTTTATTTAATGAACAACCATTTGAAATTTATAATGTACAATCTTCCTAAATTACCCATCGAATTCAAGCAATAAAATCATCGAATGTTTTAGTCCAGATAACCAACAGTTTATGGCTCAAACATGGAATAATTAGATAATAAATGTTCAATCATTAATATATATTGTAAAACATTATTTATATTGAATTGGAATAATTAATTAATCTAATAATTTTATCCCTACATTTACATTTTCACATATGACATTCAAGGCACTAACTATATGCAGCCGGAAATGCACAATGAAAGTAAAAATTAAATGAAAAAAATGCTTTCCATATATGTCCTACAATGCATAATAGTATTCATGTAATGATATATCCATGCCTTAATAGTATTGTGAAATAAATCCAGCTTAATAATAACACTAATAATCATAACAGAAAAAAACATATGCATCACAAAACGATGAAATCATTAAAACAATAAATGTTAAAACCCAATAGAAAAAACCCATACTATGTAATGTGGGTTTCCCATGTATGTGGGTTAGCGACTCCGAAGAATATTCTAATTTAAAAATTATAATATATCATACTATCCTCTCTAAAACCCAAATAGTAATAAAAAGGAAAATGGGCCCTGATACCAATTTCTAGCATCCCACCATAGAATCCAATTTTCGATGCCCTGAGACCTTTGGAAACATGACATCAAGAAAGACACCCCAAAATCCAAGGAAATATAGATTATAGTGAGGTCCTAGGGTGTGTATGTGTGGAGACTACGCCCTCAATAGTTATATTGTTGAACAATAGTATAATTTAAATATAAGAAGTGGGAAAAATAGTTGACTTTGTATTAGAATAATGATAAAAAATATAACCAGATAAATAAATAGTAGGTGGAAAACGAATCATAAATAGATAAGAGAATGATTATGATGATATTTTCATGAGGATATAAAAAATGAGGACACATCATTAATGGGAAATAGTAATATTCCACATTCTTAAAAACTTCAATGGCCAAAATATACAACTACTTGCATCATGAGAATAGGCTCGTTCCTCTACACCCGTACTCCATCAAAAAACTCAAAATGAATCCTCATATGTTGGGTTCTTCCCATTATTATTAGGTGAAATCAAGAAGTCCTTTAGTGTACTAGGTGTGACCTAAACAGGTTCTGATATATAATCTATATTCACCAAAAAATAGTCCTACATCAATACTGTATGTGTATATAAAATAAAAAATTTTCCAATAATCATAAATTCATGTTAATAAATAAATAAAACATGACAGTTTAGGGTCTTCTTGGATACTCTACTAGGACTAACTACTTCGGACTAAGCCAGCTATCGCCATCAAAAGGATACAAATACTAGTATTATATAAGGTATAATATGCCATCATAAATAATGTATCAATAATAAATCTAGTCAAATCATGTGATTTGGTATTCCAGATGCACCATTTAATTGAATAAATTAACACTCTATTATGTATATAAAAATAGAATCTTTTGAATATAATTAAGTTTTATCCTAGTCCAATCCATGGTGAACTATTTTAAGTAACCCAAGTATATCATTAGGAGAGTAATAAATACATAATTCCCTAAGTGTTCTTCCATGGAGATCCTTAATTGTAATCCAAATTATCACTTCTGGTCGATTATGAAGAAAACCCTCCATGTCCATCCCCTGTATCTCACATAGGTGGCTGAGTATCACTCTTGGCCCGATATAACCATCTGGCCACCAAGCACGGCCACAATGTTCCTCTTTGGATATATTATCACTGGTATAGAGCTCTGGAAAATGCATAGTGAACCCATCCAAGGAACACCATGTATCACTAGTAGTATATATAAAATATATATGAAAAAACTAATTATAAAGCTCAACAATCCCATCCAAGGAGTCCTATACGGATCCAAATATCACTCTTGGCATGGTGATGAGGTATGGATTACCTTTTATATTTTAAACAATTTGGAAAGTCATTTCACTAATTGAATATCAAATTACGTTGGCCAAATAATTTAATCCCATCAATTCTAAAAAAGAATAAGCATGGATATAACTCATTGAAAAAAATCATCTTCAATTAATTTTGTATTTTGATATATATGTATTATAAGGTAAAGAACACTTGAAAAGATGTTTAATAAATTTAAGGTAATGAAAAAAATCAAACCTCTAAGGAAGGCTCATCCATAGGGATGGATCATGAGAATGAAAACTACCCATGGTTATGATTCTCCACTAGTTAGGACATTATAGGGAATAGGAAACCATTTGTTGAAATTTACTAAAAATTTTAGGGGTTTATTAGGAAATGCTAGGTGCAAGACCCAATGGTTCATGATATAAACTAAATGACCTTGGTGCAATGGAACTAGACCACCCAGTTTAACCATGTAGCAATTTATTTTTCTATCTTTAGCCCCTGAATCATGATGGAATGGGAGAAAATAGGGGAACAATCCACAAATCTAAAAATAAGTCATATGAGATATTTCCAAAGTAGAATAAATGATGGGGAGATGTATTATGCAAAGAGGGAATTTGAGTAGATATATTACTAAGTGGAATAAAAAACACATCAGAGTGATGAAAATGGAGTCTGGATAAGGGTTAAATAAGGATCCTTAGCATAGGATAATAAAGGACTCTCACAAGGCTCTACTTTTGTGTGGGAGAAAATGATGTCTCTATTGAAAATTTCTCCTTAATCATTTAAAAAAAATATGTCTCAGAATTTACAGAGTGACCATGTGAATTAAAGGCCATGTAATGTTCAGTCCTTCCCTCTCAAGGAAAATCCTATACATGTCATGAGCATGGTGTGTCCAGCCAAATACATAACACTATTTTACTACATGTAATTTATTATGTCTTTATATAGGTTCCATTCATCCTTAAACCACCTTTACAGAACAAAAAACTGGCCCACAGATAATCTTTTCATGTATAATGAAAAATAATAAAGAAAAAATACCTCTCTAAAAATTTGGGATATTATATATTTCATGATTATTTGGTTTCCATCTGCGATTAGTGTTTCTAACAATATTTTTTATTAGTTTTAGACAGTTGAATATTATTGATGTAATTGGATTAATTTTGAATGTGATAGAAAATGATTTGATGTGAAACAAATTGGGGTTATTTTTTAAGTGAATGATGTTTTGATTGTAACTAATTTGTTATTAGAATATAAGATTAACAACTTACACCGTAATTTACTATTTAACTCACCAAATATCATATGGATAGATATTTCTGAGATCTCCTATGTTTGAGATCCTAGGAAAGAGAAAACTTATTTTTTATGTATGTTTGGAATGCTGGAAGAAGAATCCAATGGAATGTATCAAATGAACTAGAAGATGTTTTATGTGTGGATAAAGAGGAAATAGATTAAGAATTTTTTGAGGTAAAATGAAATGTTCAGTTAACCAAATATATGGGAATATTAGTCTCCCTAATGTATATTAAATTGTTAAACGTTTTAAATTTAGAATTTATTGGAAATATTTTAATCAGTGTCCAATGCGGAATATCATGAATCGAATAATCATGGTGGTATGAGTAATTGTAATATTGTTGATGATGATAAGACCACAAATGACATATGAATGTTATGTGTTGTTATAATAGTATTGTTTCCGTTAAACATGATAAGCATGAAAAAATTGAGATTGATTAATGTTAACACATGAATCATTTTTCATATTATAAGAAAGATGATTTAAATAATTGTATGGTAAATAATTTTTAATTCTTTAATAATGAAGTAGAATTATTAAAGTGTTTGATATTGAGTTTTACTGAATTATGTCATTTGAATCATGAAAAGTATATGTTTGTTTTGGTAGAAGTCTTGAATTAAGAATTTACAAAAAAAAAATCAATATTAGTGATGAATTAGAAAAGAGATTTATTGGAAATATAATTTTTTTTTTGGAAAAAGCATGATTACGATAAGATAGCCATTAATATGATAATGACTTTAGGAAAATGGTGTTTAGTTTGGAACATGATATGGTTGAAATGGAAGAAGTAAACTAGATAATATTGATGACCCTGTAACATATTAATTATTTTCTAAAAAATTGTTATTTTTTTCATTGATGGAGTTTATGCCATTTTGGTTTTATGGAATATATTAAATAATATATGGTTCTATAGATGGAATGAGAAAACATGTTTGTTTTCATTAAGGTTTAATGGTAATTTAGATCATTACCTCACCTCTGAGGAATATATTCCCATGATATACATATATTGGGAATGTGACTATTGAGAGATACTTATTGATATTTTTGGGATTAATGTTATGTCTATTTTAAGAAATTTATTGACCTTAAATAGTAATTTTGAATTTTGGATGGGTGATAAGGTTAACCATTTATGGAATGGATTAATTTTATCTTAATATGAGGTTTTTGAGAAGAATAGAATATTTCACTATATAAGGATATATGCATATTGGATAACTTGTTATTATAATTATATCATGACTATAACTAGTGATATAAGGAATTTCACATCATTCTTTTATAGATATTGTGGTCAATTAGTTTTTATAGAATGACATATTCATATTCAATTTTTGGAGTAAATTATGATGTTCTAATTGATCAAAGGAATAAAAGGGTGTCATTATTCTTATGATACAAAGGGATGTTATGCCCTAGATACAATAGTCCAATTGAAATTATTGATTGTATAGTGTTGGAAGATTATTAATTGAAGATTCTAAAAAACCTTTATTTTAATATCTAAATGTATGTGAAGATGGATAAATACAAGACGGTGGGGTGAATTATATATTTAAAAACATCATTTCCACCTTAAAGGAACCATAGTTTAACTAGGTTATACTAATCATATTCACCATACCTAAATAATATTTAAAAGATGATCAGATTAGGCCCTTGATTTGATTTACAATGTATGATGATCTAGTTGATTTTGATATGTATTCCACAGGTTGTAACTAGTGTTTAATTATATTAATAATAGAAAATAATTTAATCAGTGTAAGTGTAATAAGAACCGTAATCATGACAGATATGATAAATCAGAGTATTACAAAAGTAATGATCTTATAGTAACGCATATTGAACTATATTCAGGGTGTTAATGTATTCAGAAATTAAGACATGGTAAAACAATTGTTTCTTAATTAAATCTACTATGAGAAATAAAATACAAATAGAAAGATGAAAATAAAAATAGTTCCCTTTATATTACAATAATAACTGAAATAATGAACTTGTAATAAAATAAGTAAATGAATAAAATTATTTTATTCAAAAGTTTAGGGTATCCAATCACCTAGGATAAATGTCCCTTGTTTTTCACATAAAATAAATTCTGTGATTCCCTTATCGGGGAACACCCATGATAAGATGACCATTCTATCTCACTATCCCCACAATTCCATGATACAATGATCAGATTCTCCTCTTCCAAATTATCCCCAATATCCCTCGATCAATAAGATCAGGGCTCTGCATTCTTATCCTTAGAGGCCTTAGATAGTAATCACTCAATCAGAAACACACATAGAAATTTTAAAAAATGGACTAAAAATTATTACAAGTAAAAGGAATAAGAAGTTTAATATTTTAATATTTAGATCTCTCTCAGAACAAAAAAAATCCAGATAGTTACTCTACATGATTCGATATCAAATTATGAACTCTAAAAATGACCTGGTACTTATAGGGAAGCTTTCAACTGTCATCTTGAACTTGCAATGGTCATATTTTCTATGATATTTTTACAAGTACCGGGACACCTAGACCATTAATAGTCATATTATATCTAATTTCATGACATCAATTTGATTTAAAAAAATTTAGTTATAAGTGTATTCTTTTTCAATATACTAATCTTTACCAAAATAAATTTTTCACCTAATCCATCCAATGTATTTTATTACCTTTTTCATTACTATTTCCTTTTTGAATATGAATCTGATGAAATAAGTTCTAATTCATTGTATATTATAAAAATATTGTTAGTATTAATATTAGACAAAAATTCATAAATCCAATTTAACAATGACATGTCTAATCATTATTGAATCCATACTCATTGTGATAAATGTAATGAATAAATTATATTTGAATTCATGAATAGTTTGAAACAAATTCATTGTCTGGTAGAAATGTATGTTTTATTCCTAAAAAATTAAAACACCTTAGATATGAATTAATTAATTAATTAATAATTGAAAAAATAGTTTGGGATTTCCCAACCAAATGGAAATGAAATTTCATAAAAAATTGACTTAACAATCACCCCCATTATTTAAATTAGAAACAATATGTCATAAATATAAAATCATTTTGGAAAATTTATATCCATACTTATTTTAAAGAGCATCATATTCAGAATAAAACATAAATAATTTACTCCTCATGAATTTATAACTCAACAAAATATAATGATTCAGATATCTAACATCCCATTAGGATAATAATTTCCTTATGTACTGTAATCTCTTATATTATAAGTATATATTCCATTTACATAACGAATATCCCCCTTTATGAAAAATTCTCCCCGATCTTTATCTATATCCCCCATTTTGATTTTCAAAAAATAATAAAAAAATGTATTGATATACCAAAAAAGGGTTAGAGAAAAAACTAAATGAAACATAATAATAAAGCACTTTATCATTTAAATCGATTGATTAAACATTTATCGAAATGGTAATTGGAAGAAATTTAATTTTGATTATATAGATGGAAATTTCATTCATTGAATGTTAATTTTTTAACAATATTGTTTAAGAAATAAAATAACTCATCAGAATCAGTAATTTAATTTTTTTTCCAATTCTTAATCTCTTTTATGTTTTTCCAAAACCTTGCCATAAAATATTTCTAATATATGTTGTTTACAACAATTTTATTATCTCCTCTTTAATCCTAAACCATTCTTGCTACCCCATTATTTTTTCTTCTAGAGTCTAATACATTTTGTAAAAAAATTAATTTTGATCTTCCTGATATTTGATCATTATAAAGGAAAAATAATTCTGATTCTTTAAAAAAATATCATCACTTATTATGAATTTGAATCCAGAAATATCATTTAGAAAAAACTTCATGCATTATTGTAAATAAACTATATCTAGATCATACTTATTGAATATTCTTTGGAATGTTTCTTGATATTTAAACCAGGTGGTGATATCTATTTTAATATCACTAAAAGAAACATTGAATTAATTCAATTATTTTGTAAACATCTATAAATTTTCAACCTGTATCTTAATGTATTCATCAATACATTGAGTCCTTTTCATAGATTTAGAAAAACTATTACTTTTAGATTCATAATTTTCATTAAACAAATTAAAAATTTCTTACTACCTTATCATATTTTAGGTCAATGATTTCAAGGAATACAAATATTTTTATTGGTTTTAAACAACCAAATAATCTTTTTTTTTTCAAAATTGGAAGGTATGGAATATTATTCTCTAATATTCTTAACTTATGATAAATGTAATCAAGGACGTGTGTAGTGATTATATTCAATGATTTTTATTTTAACTAATGGTTTTTTTAATGGTTTGGACATCTTATTGAGAAACATTATTTGTTTCTTCCTTTGGATATGATTTCTATTTCCAATTTAATATTTTATTTACTTTCACAAGAACCATTTTTTACTTTTTTATCTTTGTTGTTTTGATGGTGATCATCCATATTGGATGAAGATAAAATTTCATGAAAATATGTTGATTTTTTTTCCTGGATGATTTATTCCAGTTTTCGACTTCCCAATGAGGATTTTGTTTGATGAGGCTTCAAGTGTTTTAAAATAAAATTTAACTTATTTTTTCTCATCCACAATTTCATCATATTTATGGTTTTCATTTTTACAATCCACTTCTTTTCCATCACTTTCTGCAAAGTATTCTTTACTTATTTCTCCTTCTTCACCCTATTCTTCATTATATTGTTTAAATTTTTTGATACACATTTTCTTCCCCCTAAATATCACGAGTTCATTTTTTCATCAATATATACAGATGTGATTCTGATCTCATGTTAGATTTTCCAATAGGAATTTACTATTTATCAACCACTATAACTTTTACTTTACCAACCATGAGGGAATACTTTGTCTTAAAAATTACCAATTATTAATTTTCCATATCAGTATCACGTGGTAAAACATATTTTGTAGATGAATTCTCAAAACCATTCATCAAAATTTTCACCAAAATTTACATTGTTGTTTCTTTATTGTCTTTTTTTTATTTTTTTTATTTTTCAAATGTATCTTCACTATGAATAATTAAGGATAGAGCATTGGCTAGTTGGACTATGAACTGAGGCACTATTTCTTTTCAATCAGATTTCATCATTCTCTGTTCTTAAGAAATTACATCAGATATAATCGTTTGCTACTTTTATTACTTTTTTGGGAAGGAATATACCTTTCTCTTCTTTTCAACATTCTTACTTTTCATTGTTTTTGTAAAAGGTTATACCTCTTATGTTGAAACTAGATAATTATTGGCAAATTATTTTTGATTTATAATCCAAAACATAATTAATTATTTTGATTGTAACAATCACTAATAAAAGAAATATTTTTTCTCAAAGGTTCTGACTTGATTATAATATTGAAATGTCTCATGAAATTTTCAATCATCAAACTGATCGATCTTGAAAAATTTATAATATAAGAGATGATAAATTTGGACATAATATTATTGACATTCAAAAGAATAAATCCAACAAAATCTATCTTCCTCATATTAGAAAAAATAATATTGAATGAAAATATCAGATATTTTAAGGGAACATCTATCACCCTTTTTCGAAATGAGAAGTCCATGCATCAAAATGTACACTAATTATTAATCATGAAGTAAAGGTTTAACCATCCTCGACTTATTATTTGATAGATATTTTAACAATAACATTAGGCTCTATGTCTTACTACTGTACATTTAGTGTTCAGTATCTTATGAGATGTGAAAAATGCATCACCTTCAACTAAAATACCAATAAAACATGAAAGATATCTAAGAGTAATCATATAAGGTTTCTTACCGATAAGAAAAGTAGAAATTTCTTTTCCATATTCCTTGAAAAACTTATTAGAATAATTAATGTAAAAAACTAAATCCCGATAGAATAAATCATAACATGGGTATGAGTGTTCTACACTCAATGGTTAGCATACTTGAAATTGCATCATCATTCTCAATGATGAATAATATTTCTCATAAAAATAACTGGAAACTAAAATTTTCTAAAATATACCCCATTTGTTTTAATATTTAACTAGATCCTTCATATTTGTGATGGATATGGAAGATTATGATAACAAGAAAAAAAAAGCAGACATGGTGACTTGAGGGAAATATATATTCAGAACATAAAACTAAAATATCTAATGTGGGACACATGGGAGGAGGGGTCCACTTTTTATAGGATATTTCAGGAGACATTTGGACTTCAAAAAAGATCTAATTTCCAACATATAGTTTGTTTGTTCTGATAGTGTTGAGATTTCTATATGATTTTTTTAAAAAACAAGTATAAAATCTTGATGTTTTCTAAAAATATTATCATATTAGTTAATATGGTTGAAAAAATAAAATAGGATAAAATAACAAAAAACATGAAAGAAACTAATCAAAATGGAATTATTATGTAATATAAGAGAAAGAAGATTACCTTTTAGTGTGAAGTCATTGATATGATAATTTTTTATTATTTGTTTTAATTGATTATGATTATTGATAAAGATAATTTTTAAATGAAAAATAATTGAATAGAAAAATTTAAAAAAAATTGATTATATAAATTTTATAAAGTACTATGAGTATGATAATACTCATTACTATACAAATTTTGTGAAAAATAAAATTTTGAAAAAAATAAAAGTTTTGTAAACAAAACGGTCATATGTACTCCCACTATGATAATGTGTAACAAAATGAAAGGATATGGTTCAAAAAATTATATATTAATTATTACATAACATTTACCATTGATATATTTTCTTAATGCATTAAAATCTATTTTAAAGTAAATGTTTTGTAAAAATATCAATACATTATTCTAGAATTATGAAGAATTATAATGTGAGATATCCTTTTAGTTCGTCATTCCTATGGAAGTGATACCTAATATCTATGTGTTTTGAATGGGAGTTATGTGCAGGGTTTTTACATAAGGATATGAAACTAGTACTATCATACAATATTTTTTTTGTAAAAATCATTCTATAATCTGTGAGTGTGGGATTTATCCACAATACATGAGCAAAAATACTTCCAGCTGCCATGTATTTAGATTCATTATTGGAAATTGATACATAATGTTGTTTTTTATAAGAAATATAACCTAAGGAATTTATTATGAAATTAAAAGTATAATGGGTACTATTCATTTCAATTTTTCAACAATTAAATTAATCTTCTGTAAAAATAATTAAAATGACATTTATGTACAGATGAACAAAAATATCGTACATCTATAGTTCCCTTTGGTTAACAAAACAATTATTTATCTACTTTTATATGTGATTCATTTTGATTGGATTCATATCATTGACATAACCATAAATAAAACATTATGTCTTCTCGACTAGCTATTATGTATTTTAGGCTGCCTATCATACTTATAAAATTTGATTGATCAAATGCTTACCAAGACTCATCAAGATCAAGTGTATTTGAGGTGCCAATTGATGTAATAATAATTTTAGTATTGTCATATCCATACTTTTTAAGAATATATTTTTTAGATTTCTGTTGATATATATAAATACCTTATGGTTTTTGGGTAATTTTAAAACAAAAAATGCATGTTAACCGACACGTCATACTCATTTCAAATTTAGATTTCATAAAATAATATGTTAATGATTTATTAGTTGGTTCAAAAATAATTTATTCATTATATATTTTAAAAATAATATTTCTTTTGACTTTATTTGTATAAAGTGTTGAATCATAAGTTCCATTAAGGTAGTTTTTTGTAACAAAAATCCTGTTAATCTATCATATCAGATTCAAGGGGATTGTTTAAGTCCATACAAATTGTTTTAATGATTAAAAACATATTCAATATGTTTTGTATCGTCAAAACTAGGGGTTATAGAATATAAACATCCTCCTATATATATCAATTAAGGAAAAAATATTTTATATCCATTTTAAATTTTATGAAATTAAAGAATGAAATAAAGGATAATAGAATACGAATATATTAAAGTATCTCTATTGGTAAATAGGTTTAATGAAAATAAATTCAATATAATTTATTATAACCACTAGAAAAAGGTATTTGTTTAATTCTAATTATAATTCCATATTCATCAAATTTGTATTTGAATCCCCATTTTAATCAAATTAATGATGTTTCTTATGGTCTTTCAACAAAAATTCAGACATTATTTCATTTGAATTCATTTAGTTCTCTTTCAGTTCTTTGACGAATCCTCATTACCTAACACCTCATTAGGTTTTTTTGAGGTTCAAAATGGGAATGGAAGGGAAGATGTTGTACTAAATTCATTAAATAACATCAATTCTTAACTATTTGATTCACTAATCCAATGATAATATAACAAGGATGATTGCTAAAAAAACATAATATGGTTTTGTAAACAATTTTTATCAACATTAGGTAGAATTTCTTCGTATGTAAATAATTTAGAAAAAAATTCATTGATTATTTTTCTTATAATAAGAATATTATCTCAAAGGATGAGGATCAGTTATGGAAAACACGTCCAAGGATATTGGTTTGGATTGTTTAAGAATAAATGGTTCTTTTACATAAAATTTAATATGTATTATTTCCTCAATAATACACGAAGTTTTATTTAAAACTATATATTCCTTGGTAGTAATGGAATAATAAATGAATATTACTTAATTTGATTTGGATTTACGATTTTCAAATTATCTTTTGTATCAATGAAGAAAAGATTACATCAAAATACTCTGATATAAGAAACCATGGGTTTTCAGCCTGTCCAAAACACATTAGGTGTTTTATTAAATAAAGGTCAAATTAAAACTTTACTTATTGAATAAGAAGTATTACTAAATACTTAAGACCAATAATGTTTATCAGTTGAGTATTCAATCAATATATTTCATTTCATTTTTGAATAATATGAATTCATCTTCCAACAACCCCATTTTTAAAATGGGTTCTAGGAGTTGAAAACTAATGTGTATTTCTCTTATTACTATAAAAACATTCAAAAAATGAATTTAAAATTTCTCCCACATGATTACTATAAATAGTTTTCAAGGGATGTTTTTTCTTATTTGTCAATTTGGATACATCATATTTATTTTCTAGAAAATAATCCTAGGTGTATCTAGTGTAATCATGATCTAATAAAAATACATAGAACTATCCACCAATACATAGAGTTCCTATATGTAAGAAAATATCCATGTGAAACAACTATAAATAATCTGAAATTGAGACATCAATTATAGATTTAAATATTTACTTAGGATTCCTACTGTATTAAAAAGTGTAAAAAATTTTGAAGAATCAAATCTATGTTCTAGAAAATACATAATAATATTGTTCTTATTGATTTTACTTATGTTTTTAAGGTTATAGTGTCCTAAAATTTTATTCCATAACCAATATTGATCTACCATTAAACTGTGGCAAGGTATGTATTGGATCCTATGGTCTTCTATTTGAAGATTGTAAAAGTTTTCATGCCTATGGGCATAAAGAATATATTCATCTATTGAATTGTGTACTATACATTTATCATTCCTAACAACCAGAATGAAAACATCATCATATGATTGAATTATTCTTATAAGGCTATTATTAAGTCATTTGTAATATAAAACATTTGAAATTATGGATTTACAATGTAGAATAATAATAAATATACCAAAAATCTCTCCTTGGTCATAATCTCCGAAGATAACATTACCAAATTGTATCTTGATAGTATTTTCAAATAAATATTTTTGTCTGGCCATATATTCAAAAAAAACACAATCCATGTACCTTGTATTCTAATTATTGTTATTATATAGGTTTTCATAAAAAAACAATTATAATTTTATAACCCAAACATTATTGGGTCTGGAAGTGTTAGAATTTTTCTGGAATTCAAATTTATTTTAAAAAAATGGGATTTGTGAAATCATAAGGATTGAGTTTTTTTAATGAATAATTATTTTCCCAATTTCAAAAACTTTTACGTTTAGTACAAAAGGGTTATATGTAGGAATAATTAAGTTGCTACTGAATTTTTGTTTCCCTTGGTATATCCTATTCCTCAACTAGTACTTTTATGTTGAATTGGTTTATACATTTTATCAAAACCTCCCATACCAGAACTAAAGTTAGACACAATTTTATCTAGTGAAGAATTTTCAAATTTGAGTTTTTGACATAAATATTTATTCATATTTGTATTAGTATTAGAATTGATTTTCTCAAAACTATATTTCAAACTATCCTTTTCATAAATTAATTTTTCTAAATAATAATTAATATTATCTTTTTTATAATTGGATTTATCAATATATTTATATAGATCCTACCATTAATTTTTGGAAATAAAATTCATGAATAATATCTAACATGTACTATATTATCCATATTAATTTTTTTAAAAATTTTAAAATTTCATTTTCCAAATGTTTTGAAATGTGAGAAACATCTTCAAAAGAATGTAAAATAGTATCATCACATGTTGAGAAGGATTCATTATCTAAATATTTTAGGTTATTTTCATCATGATATTTTTCACTTTGTGACATATTTCTTAAGGAATCACTTATGTGTACCTTATCCACAAAACATTGATTTGTAATATGAATTTTACAAGGAAGACTGATATTTCTCTCATTTAAACTTTCATTATATAATGAATTTTATAATGAATCACCTCTATTAGAAATCCTAGTGCGATTAAATTTTGGAAATTTCATAATTTATGACTTTTAATACTTATTTTGGTTCCTAACAGAAACTATATCCTTTATCTATTTTCTTTATAACATGGGTCAAGCAGGTCAAATATATCCAACTCTTTTTCATTCATAAAAAATAACATAAAAATATTTATTTTAATTCATGTCCTTATTAATTTTCATGAAATGGAAGTAAAAATCCTATATACCAACAATAGTATTCATTATTTGATAAATATTCGCTAATTCATTATCAGAATTATTAGAATCACCTGAATCAGATTTCACAATAACATTCTTTTTCTTTATTAACATAACTATTTTATCTGGAGTATGAGATATTACCATATTTGAAGTATTAGTAAAATCAGCTCCACCATTATTATTTATAATTTCACTACATCGGTTTTTAATCAACCCTCATATTTAAAATTATTTCCAAATAAATAATCAAGAGTAATATTTTTTATCTTCATGGATTCATCAATGAATGTTCTCTTAAATTCCTACTCATTGGGAATTATATAAATTAACCTTTCACCTAGAATTTCATATTCTTATTATATCTCTCCCATAGATTATAATCTATTGACTGTTTTCCTAGTGATTTTTTAACATTGAAATAATTTTACCAAATGCAAATTAAAATTCCTGATAGTCATCCCTAAGCATAGATATTCTTGTTTTTACAAATTTTAAATTTTAAAAATGAGTTATCTCTAGATTTTCACATATAATGCTGGCAGCATGAAATGAATAAATCTTACTATACATTATCTTGGTCATATAACATAATAATGTTTTTCTAAATCTGTAATTATATTTATACACTTACTTTTTTGTTTCGTTAAAGTAATCTCTTTATTATAAAAAATCTTGTAATCTCTTATTAATAAAGAATTATTATCAACCCTAGTATTTATAAAAAAATTTGTAATTTTATCTCTCTAATTATCATAATTATCTCCATGATAAGTAGGTGATCTATTTGGATAAAGGTTATCTATTGAAACAATATTTATTTCGTCTATATTTTAAGAAAATAAAAAAATTCTATTCCATAATAATTGTTATTGGGGAAAATATTTATCAACAATTTTTTTTAAATTAATAAAATCTCTCAAAATTTAATAATATAAAGGTAGCTGGTTTTATAACTAGAAACCTCTTCTAATACCAAATGTAGTTATTAGTACAACAAAGACATGTATCTGATATTTATTATAGGATTAAAATGTAAATCAAGATTGATAAATACATTATTGGGGGTGAATTTTATGTTTAAAAAAAATTCTTTTTTACCCATAGTGGAATCATATTTTAATAAAGTTAAACTAAATGTATTTACAATGCATATTATGAATTTAAATATTAATTTTACTTTTCCTTTGGTTATGATTAACTATGTATCGTAATCAAGAATATTTTGATATATATTCAACATATTATAATCAGAGTGTAATTGTATTCAATGTATAAAATGATTTAATGAGAGTAAGTGCTGTAAGAATCATAATAACAAAGGAAATGATAAATAAGATTATTAAAATTGTAACTATTCAATCATAAATCATATAGAATAGTATTCAGAGTGATTATCTGTTCAAAAATAAAAATAGGGAAAACCAATTGGTTCATAATTAATGTACTTTGATAGAACTAATACAAATTGAAAAATGAATATAAATATTATTCTATTTCTATTACAATATCATCATAAATAAATAAATTATAATAAAACATGAAAATAAATAAAATTATTTTATCCAAAATAGTTGGATAAGAAATAAACTTGGGAAAAGTTCCCTTGTTTTATACAAACAAGAATTTATGTAATTACCTTAGTAGTGAAATACCTCAATAAGAAGATTAGTCTCTCTTTCTATCCCCATTTTTCCTTGATAACACGTTTGATTTTTCTCTGTCTGCCTATCCCCAAAACCCCTTGAAATGATGATCTTATTTCTCAATGTCTACTTATCGCTAATATCTCTCGATCATGCAGATCAGATCTATATCTTTCTTTCCTCAAATTCCCTCGATCAAAATCACTCAATCTGAAACTCAAAAAGAAATTTAAAAAATAACTCAAAACGATTAATGTGAAGGGAAGAAGAATTTCACTATTATTATCTTTGGATGTCTTTAATAACAGTAAAATCAATAGAGTATTTCTTAATGAGTCTACATATATTTTTGAACAGTTCAAATGACCTGGTTTTCTTAAACAATCTACCAACGGTCTTCTTGATCCAACAATGGTCAAATATTCTTCGAGATTTTCATATGGACATGGACACCTAGAACATGAATTATCATATTATAACAGAATTCATGACATCATTATGTTTTACACATTTTTAGTGTAATATTATTCCATTATAATAGAATAATAATATTCCAAATTCTGAATTTATAATTTAATCAATCCAATGGATTTCTCTAAACATGTCAATTCAATTTTATTTTCTGAGTGTGATTTGATCATATCAATTTAGATGTTATGTAAAATTATAATTCTATTTTTAGTATGGAGACATGAAAAAATGTCATAAATATGATTTGATAAAGATGAGTTTAATCATAATTATATCCATAATCATTATGATAATTGTAATGAATAATATAGATTTTTATTCGTGAATACTTTGATATGAATTCTATGTATTGTAGAAAAGTTTTTTTTATTAAAAAATATTAAAACCTTTTGGATAAAGAGAATTAGTTAATTAAAAATTTCTGAAAGTGTTTATTATTTACAAACAAAAAGGAATATTAAATTTGTAATGAATCTTTTTGCTCGTTATCTTTTAAGTCCATGATTTGTTCCGTGTATCTATGTGGGGGAATTAAATACTCGATACTTCAAATCTACTAAAAAGGGTTATACAACTAGAGAAAGACCATTCTAATAATGGAAAAGTTTTTTCTGATTCCAGAATATATAGAGAAAGTGATACGAAGTAGTACCACTAACATGGTTAATGTTTTGTTGTAATACCACCACATTTATTCCACTATGTGGGATCTTGGGGATGTAATGAGAAAAGAGGATATTCATTTTTTAATACATATGTGATGAAATATAAGGGTTGAAATAGTTTTATTTGGGGTGAAATGTAACAGCCCATGTGTTTTTGAAATATATTTTTTTCAAATTAATTAAATTTTTATTCGAAAATTTCATTAAATGCAACACCATGTTTCTATTGGGTTTCACACAATGCATAGTATAAGTAAAACATGTCCTGCTATTAAAATATTATTATAATGTATTTATAAACTATCCATTGGAATAATGAATATTAATAGTATTAAAAATATTTTTAAAATATTTGTTTTAATATTTAATATAAAATAAATTTTTCAGGTACCTATTAAGATGAAATGAAAATAAAAACCATTTAAAAAATGAAATATATTTATGAAAATAATGTTTTATCAGGATAGATATGTTTTTCAAAAAAAATATTAATAAATATTTGGCGAATGAATTTAATGAAATTTATATATTATATATTAAATATCCTTTTAAACATTCATCTTATTTGTTTTCTATGTATGTGATAATAATAAGTCCAATGTTAGGCATAAAATTTTTATATTTTTAAAAAGTAGTTTTTTTTATTTTGTGCACTAATTTTTAAATTAGTTTTTTTTCAATTTTAGAAAATATGTGTCCTCAAATTATATTACTTTTTAAATTATCAGGTACGAATTATATTAGATATTTTTTTAGTTTTATGAAATGTTAAATCATTTATTAAATAGTAAAAGATAATTTTTTACTAAAATCCCCCTTTTCATTCAATTAATTTAGAAGATAATTTTTATTTTTGATAAGGTTTTAAAACTAAAAGTTGTAAAATTATATATAAAATATATATTAATCAATTTTTTCATTACAAGCAATTTTATTTATATTTGTGTATATAATCTATTTAAACATGTAAATATTTTCACTATGTATAACCCCTTTCTCATCAATTCTATGAGTCTAATTTTAAATTATCATTCTTTACATATGTGATTTGTTTATAGAAAAATGGGTTCCATTTTTTTGAATCAGAATAAATTGTATTATCAAATTAGTTGAACTCAATTTTTTACTCAATTGATTTTTAAAAATATTTAAAATTAATTACCATGTATATATGGTAAAAAATTGGTTTACATGGGGGTGAATCTAAAAAGGTAAGAGGTAAAAATAATCGAAAACCTGTAAAAAACTAATTTATTTTCATATTTTTACCTTATAGACTCTAGGAATTGAGAATTGAACATTTTAAATCCTTTTCAAATTTGAAAAACATGTGTACAACTTTCCATTTTCCAAAATTAGAAGTGCCCCACTCACATAACTTATAAAAGGCCACCCATATTCTCTTATATTCATAAATAAAAAACCATTTGGTTATAGAAATTACTACATAAATACATTACATAATATCTTTATACCATCTTATTTTCATTACTTTTGTTAGGAATCCTTACAATGAAGGATTTAGTTTTAAAGAAATATGGTCTTTGAAAAAGAGGTAAACTATTAAACACACATTTTTTTATTACTTATTTTCTAACACCATTAATATATTAAAAATATAATAAAATAATAATACCACTATCTATGATATAAATTTATATTATTATATTTATGGAATAAACTAAATCCATATCCTCCTCCATCAAATTGTATGTAAAATCATCATTCATTGGTAAAAGTCACTACCGCCACATGAACTAATGTTATTTGATTTCCATAACCATATCTAACCACTAGATATAATGATGGATTTAATATTAATATAGGAAATTTAAAATATTATTAAAACCTTTTAATTATATTACCACATCTACTTTCTTACCTCCAAACCGTTTGGAATACAATAACATCAGTCTTGTTTATGGAGAAGTACCTCTACAAAAACCAATGTGACATTTTTTAATTCATATTTAATTTTTCCTTCAATGAGGATTGATAAAATACACATATGATATTGGTAACATATTTTTAATTCAATAATTATGATATCAAATATTCCTTTTTTACTTTCCATTTTGTGGGAATACGTAAAATAACATGTGTGTTGGATGGGCCACAACTTCACGAAGCGACGTGATTCCTTCATCACATACAATTTATATAGCATATAATAAGGAATGTTTATAATTAAAATATGTGTTATACATTAATATAAATATGTAAAAATTATTATGTAATTGTAATATATTATTAAACTTTATTTCATTTAATCTTTCAAGAAGACGGAAACAACGTTCGTGTGCATGTATGAACTACTATCTCTGTGGGCATTGTGTTTGATTTTGTATCTCTATATTTTATGGATTAATATATATATAAATTTATATAATGAATATATATTATATATTTACCACGGTTAAAATTATGTAGATGATAGAAACAATATTAATGAAGGATGACTAAAAATAATGAATGAAATCATACATGAATGAATAATGCTGTTATTATCCAAAAAATGATTTTAACAAGGAACTATTAACAAACAGGTAATAATATATCATGAATATATTATATGTTGTATGATATATATAGTTATATTTCTAAAGTATTTTTATAATAACCATATGTTTTTATATAGGAGGATTAAACGTGTATGAAATAATTCGAGAGAAAAGGAGTGGGATTTTCATATAAATTTTATTTTAAATGAAAAAAATTCTATTTTAAACATATGTTTAATTTATGCAGTGCATATAATATCCATGAATTTATTTTAGAATGATTGAGAAAAACATTTAGGATATTTATATCCATTATAGTTTATCTAATTCAAAGGGTTTACAATTCTGTAGTTACTAAAGCTCTAAGGGATTTTTATCTTAATTTTTATTCTTTGTGACATTTCTTATCTTATGAACCTATCATTATTTTTTATGTTTATTTACCTCTAATTTAAAATTTAATATTATTAATTTATTTACCCTCAAAATGTTTAAATTTTCATTAAATTTTATTATTTCATGAGGATTACAAATTAATTTTATGAAAGATGTAATTTTTTACTATTCAATCTTATTGTTTAACTGGATTGTTTATGATAATAATTTATATGAATAAATATTTTTAAAGAATCTATAAAAAGTCAGAAATTTCTTTCTATTGTGGTTATTTATATATATTACCTATTTTTATTCATTTTCTTATCTTTCTAAACTCAATATTCTGAAATAACTTTTTTCTCTAAAAAATTGACTTAATTTCTATCTTCGGTAGAAAATACATTTGGTTCAAAATTAATGCTCTCTAAAATTGTTTTCTTAAATGTATTTAAAAAATTCCAATTTATTTTTTGAATAATGCTTTAAATTTTTTTAATATTTAAAAATTTATTGAATGAAATCTTCTTGTCATTTACCAAACAACACATTATTGGATTTTACTAAAAATATGAATGGAATAATTATTTTATCATGTATGAGAAGAATGATGATCTAAAAAATCATGACCAAATAATTATTTATAATTATTTTTTTTATAATTTTAGTATAATTATTTTCAAAGAAAAATACTTTCCCTTTTTGTTTAATTTTATTTTTAAAAATTTATTTTTCAATGAGGAATTATTTTACTCAAAATATATTATAAATGATCACTAATGATTCCTTTATTTTTTTGTGGTTATTTTATAAGTAAACGTGTTTGAAAATGTTTTATGTCATAAAAATTTGTATTTAGTTTGGGAAGATTATATTTCCCTTGAAATGCAACATGTGATCTTTCAAAATCAGTCTCTATCATTGATGACGTACAATGATGTTACATAGGCTTTAATGGGGATATGATCCATAGATACCATTATTATTTTTCTCTAAAAAGTTTATGTTTATGATTGTATTATGTTTTTCAAACCCGTTTATATTCCATAGATTATAACATGATTTTTTTATGAAACCCAGTTTTGTTACCAATGTTTTTGATTTAATGAATTAATAAAATGATTACATAACTTGTTTCTTTTCGAATGGTTAGGTTATGATGGAATGATTATGAAGATAATTTATTTTCATGTGTTCCGATATGATGATTTATTTATGATCTTGTGTAACACATAAGTAATATTTTCATTATTTGAATGGTGGGACATATATATCCCCCAAATAAATTTGGTAATGGTTGATATCTCAAGAGATAAAACATGACTAGAAGGAGGAGTAAACCCAGATTAGTACATGAATTTTCACCAATGATAGTATTGGGAGTGAAACCTAACTACTATTATGGTTTTGGGGAGTTCAACGATTCCACTTTGATATTCTTGGAAATTATCATTGAACCACTATGTAAATAATTTCCTTTTATTATGTGTTTGCTACAAATATATGTCTCATTCCAATGTTATGTTATCATAGATCATGTTTATTTATTCTATTGTGATTCATTTATTATGAATTTCAATGATTTATTCAATGACTCAAGATAATGATATTTAATATATTGGGTACATTTTTCGAATTTTATTATCATGTTCTTATACCCTTATGTTCATCATATGTTGATATCTCTACTATTAATCCATATTGAGTATAATAAATCACCCATTATTATGTTCTCTTTTAATAAGTTAATTTTAACGATGTTATGTATGATGGTTCAAAGAAATTTTATACTTATGTGGAACACATTAGGTGACTATGTAGATCACATATTAACCATTTATTTATAATTACATGATACCGATGAGACTATTCCTAAATTATTTTGTTGTATATCATTATTTTAGTAAATAAATTTTCTTTTCAATGATGTAATATTTTTGTATAAGAAGTGGGGGTCATTATAGGGTCACTACATATACAATATCCATTGTTGTTGTGGTGAAACGAAGTAACCATCCAATAGATATTATAAACTCTTTTTAGTTCAATATCAATCTAGAATAATTTCTATCAATGTTCATATCAACTAGAATGGTTGTGGATAGTGGTTTGGAGTCTTATATTTCATAAGTTATTTCTTTTTGTAATATTTTTTTTGAGGAAATAGTAAATACATGATTGGAAATTAATTCCCATTATAATATCTCATTTATCATAGAGTAGAAATCTCAAAATGGTTCATCATATATCTAGAAAATTATTTATAATAATAATATTTACCACATATAAAAAAATATACATAAAAATTTATAGTAAGAGTGAAAACATCCACTTTTTCACATGGATCTTCAATTGACATTTCCTTCAATGAATTACATATCTCATAAGAAGTCAGTTAGATTTGAGTACATAGATAAAAGGTGCTATATTAACACATAATTAGACATGATAAACCTATAAAAATGTTTATATAAATAACAAGGATAAATCCTTATAGATTTAAAAGGTTGACTTCGCCTCTCAACTCTCCATTCAAGAGGGCTTATTTTACATCCATTTAATATTTTTTTATCTTCCTTGATATTCAATTAACATAAATATCTATATAGATTCAATAAATGATATAGGTGTAATTTTATCTTGAAAAACATTTGTTTTTACCTATGTTCATCGCTTTTATAAAACTGTGGTAATGTTCATTGATACTTACTTTTTAATATTCAACCTTTTTTAAATACCAAATTGGTGCCTATCACATTTCAATATTTTGGATTTGGTACAAGATACAATGAAGAATTGAAATTATTACAATATAGTTTTTAATTAAAAAAACAGAGAAACTCTTCATTCGTGATTTCATTGGTTACTAAATGTAGATAATTTTTTGAGATTAGTGTTATTTAACTATTAATAATTAATCTTATTTTAGATTGAACTAGATCACTATTTTATCCAATTTTTTTCAAATACATATTTTTACATATGTTAATGATACTTATATTTATCAATTTTATCACCCACTTCTTCATTATTTATTAAATTAGAGACAATATCAACAACATGTGCCTCACTCTTAGCTTTTTTCTCATCGGGACTCCCAGGAACCAACTATCACTCGTCGTAAGAGTGTTAAAAAGCTGATTAATATGGAATATTATGGAAGGATTGAATCTTAATAACCTCAAAATAATAACTATCGACTACTAAATGAATATTCTTAATATATTATGTACAAAAGTTTCCAATGGATAATATTCTTGAATGATACAGTTCTCATACATCTCATAATACTTCTTTGTTTTTTTATTAAAAATGTATTCCAAATGACTCTGATGTTGTTAAAAATCATTTTTATTTAATACAAAATATCATAATAATTCATATTCTAGTTCTGTACATGAAAACACCAGCTATAAATTTGCATATATGTGAAGAACACCTTTCCCCAAAAACATACACCAATTTAATAAAAAAAGAAACGGTGTCCCCATTTCCCCAATAAATTTATTCATTACTTCAGAAGAACCATTTTACTAGGGAGTGTGAGAGGAACTGTATGGATTATTGATTCCATTTTTAACAGTAAATGATTAAAAATAATTCATAGTACACTTTATTCCATTGTATTTTCTTAATTTTTATTTAGTAAACTGAAAATTATTCTAGGATTAACTTCAGAAAACATTAAACATATATTCCACCTCTTAATTATATTTCACAAATAAATCATTATCCATTTTTTTAAAATCATCAGTAAATGTGATTATGTATAAGTCACATAGACTGTGTTGATATCTCATTGGTCTATATAAATATGAGTGTATTAATTAAATAATCCTAGTTAATTTGATTTTCTCTCATTTATGTCTTCCCTAAACCCTATTTTCCTTTTTATGTACTTCACACCAAAAATATCAATCTCTACTCAATTGGGTTATATTTAGTAAAATATTTTCATGATTTTTTTCACTAACTCTTCTAACCAATATGGCCAGATATCCTAAGTCAAATATTTTCCCTTATTTTTCTATATGTTAATGAGAAATTTTTTTTCAAAAATGTAAAAAATATTTCCACTTTTTCATTACAATATAATGATAATCCTTCTATATTTAATTATATTGATATAAACTATGTCACTTGGGTAAATAAACTCATTTCCACTATGAAAAAGGTGACTCACACTCAAAATGGTTTTTACGCCCAACAATTGACTTGGTATATTTTGAATTTATCTTCATTGATTCAATTTTAAGATGAAAAAAATAGTATCTTTAAGGAGATTTAATTCCCATATTTTAAATAAACACCATTAGGTTATTTAATATTCTTAATGATCTAGGTGTATTTAGTGTTATACGAATAGTGAAAATATTCAATAATTCATGGATTTATCCCAGTGTTACTTTTAAGATCAACATCAGCAATGAATGTATTTTTATTTTTATTACCTCTATATAAAATTATTTCCTTCAAAATTTTCATAGAATCATATTATTACAAGACTCTATCTAGTGATATTTCAATTTACACCTTACAAATATTTCCACTATGAATTGAAATATATTTTGGATGGGTAACCACAATGAACTTCTATTTTATATTTAACCATACTCAGAAATTATCCTTTTATTCTCTGGATTGAACTCTCAAATTCCTCACTTTATCATATTCCATAGAATTCACATTTTGTTCCATCTATGATATTATATATATCTATAATAACCCAAATCACTATAGTATCCTTAAGAATAGCAATTTTGGTCAAACTATTATGTAAATTTGTAATCTCTATCTTATTGTATTTTTTTATATCAAGGTTCTATATTATTTTCTATTGATGAATAATTATTTTTCAGGATTATTTTTACTTTAATGGATTTACATGTGATATTTTAACTGTTATTTCAGACTAGGATTTCCTAGATCCCATTTTATAACCTAAAATATTAGACATTTTTTTGTCATCAGATTAATATTACCTCAGTTACTATCGATAATATCATAGTTCCTTAATGTGATCCAAAATTTATTTAAATAGATTTATATTAATTACCTCATATATTTCCTATGATATAATCAGTATTAATAGGAAATAAATTTTCTATGTCCAACTATTCTTCTTTTCAAAAAATATTATTATGGACCTCCATTATCATATTATCTTTCTACGAAACATCCAATTTAAGAAGATAAATTTATTTATGATTGAAACTATGGTTATTTTATAATTCATATTTTTATCTCTTAAATTTCACATCCACATTATTTATTGATTTTATTTCATTCATGTGTTTGGTATTTCTCTTAAGGGGAACATAATGATAATCTTTTATCAATTATTTAGTGTAGGATTCCTCTTAGTCTTCTATAATAGTATCCTTAGTGCTCCATCCCTGTTTTTTTCCCTAGGGCAATTCACCATCCTCATCATATTTTTAATACAAAATTTAACTTCATGTATAATTTTCTTCAAAGTTTCCAATCAAACATCACTTTTAACATTTTTATTTAAGTATTATTTTTAAATTTTCCAATATTTTTCTAAATAAAATGGCCAATAACTTATTTTATTCTTCATCATTATTTTTATCCTCTTATTATTTAGTAATGGTATTAACTTTATAAAATTAAATATTTTTTACATGGATTTAAATTCCATTTACTCCTAATCTTTTATAATAAATGTATACTTTTTTATTATCTCACAATTATGGTTTTTGATATGAAATCCATCATGAAAGAAGCCATCCTATTCATTGAGATATGAAATATTTGGATAATATATAGTTGGAAAATTTCACATTAGCATTTAAAAAATAGTTAATCCTTCCAAATTATCCTAAATTCTTTTAATTTGACTTACTACCTTATTCACCATGGTCAAGTAGTAATTAATTGCCTTATATTTATACATTTTAATTTCTTATAACATAGCTATCTGCATTTTATATTTTTATTCCATAATTTTTACATATACCTCATACATTTGTAATTATTTTATTATAGTTATATGGTTTATTTTTTTACGATTAATATTTACTCTTTTTGTACATGTTGAAAATAATTGAATTTAAAAATTTTCCTTATACTGTATTATTTCTCTTGTATACACATTTCCTGGGAGAATGTTATACATGGGAAATAAAAAATCAACATAATGTCATATCATACATTAAGGCCATATGAAAAAAGAAATAGAATACATAATTTATTCTATCTATGAAGGTTATTACAATAATAAATAAAAACACCATGATTATTCATAAAATTTATATTCTCTATTTGATATAATAGTATTTCATTGAGATCATGTTTAGTTATGATACCACTTGAATATCCTAAGTCAATAGATATTCCACTTGGGGGTGAATCAGTGGTGCATGTTTTTATAAAAAATATTTTAAAAGAATGTATTACATTTTAAGGATATGATACACTACTATATAATAAATCCCTCACCAGTATGAAATAGAAAATAAAACAAATTAACTACACATAATAATTTTTTTACTATGATTATATATGATGTGGAAAATAACTCCATTTTATGTTTTATTTATTACAAATACAAATATTAACACACTATTTAGTTATGAATTGATTAAAATTTGTAAAATATTTCCCGAAAGAGATTATAAGGTCTCATTTACTTCATACGGTAGGTATTAACTAATTCCCAAATGTAATAATGAATTATTTAATCTATTTACACACATCTTAAGTAATTTAAATAGATCATAGTATGAACAATGTAGTTATATTTTTTTATGATGTAGTTTCATTTTAAAATTATATATTATTCAAATAAAGTTTATCTTCAATTACTAGAGAAATATCTATTGTATAGGATGCATATCAACCATTTCATCAATATTTCATAATGATAATTGTGTGCATGATAGTGCACAAACACACCCCAATCATCATACTCCTCACATGAAATCATAAAGAATAAAAAAGCCTTATTTCCTCAACACAGATAACGAATATAATAAAAAACGTTATAGATATTTACTTTTATTTTATTATATCTCTAAAATGCAATAGAATAATAATCTTATATAGGATCAGATTCTCAATTGACATGTAAAAAATATGAGAAATGTATTACATTATTCATTTTATAATTTTATATTAATAGAGTTATGTGAATAATATTACCATAATAGTCTATCATAATTTCATCCTAACTATTTGTCATGTGGCATCATCATTATAAATTTTATTATGATTGGTCAATAATTTCTTAATAATATCTTTACCATAATAATGATAATTAATTTCAAATATTTCTATTTTGAATTACATCCAATATAACTCTATGATCTTTTAATTATATATTCATGGATATTAACTCGATTCATGAATTTACTAATTTCAAGTGATATTTTATGTTTTAATGTACACATAAAAATCTTCATATAGATCTTTTAGAACTCCAATTATTTTTATGATTTTCCACATTCGAAAAACATTTTCCAAAAAGAGTAAACAAATCATATAGTTTATTATTTGAAACCCCTATCTCTTAAGGAATGTATATAACCCTTTTAAAAATTAATTTAACCTTATTAATATTTAAATAAATACTATGGAGAGTCCAAATGATACTAAAGGATTTTAGATGACCCTTTGAATTTTCCAATGACCGTTTTTTCACCATGAATTTGTCAAATATAAACAATAGGGACAAAATTAATATTATGGATTCTCAAATTATTATTACTATTCTTTGGGTTCTTCAATCCTCTATAAAATGCTTGCACTTATTTGTTTCAAAAAGTATATTTTCAAAAAGACATGTTGAATCTTACAAAATCATACATAGACAATTTACACTAATCAATAATTTATTTAATTGATCCAAATCATCTATTTTTATTGAAACATCTCAATAATGTATTTTTAAAATTCCAAAAATCTAAATTTCTATCAAATAATAATTAATCATGGTTGAAAAAAGAACACAATTCTAAAACAATTCAGTTGGATAATTCAATATGTAATGAAATTAATAAGGTAAAGATATTTGGAATAGGAATAATTCCCAAAATATTTTATAGAAGTTAAAATTATTCAAAAGTAAATGTGTGTAGAAATATAGAATATTAATAATGTCTATAATTATTCTGGAAGTTGAGTTTTTATTGAAATAATTCTATAGAAGGTGTTAATGTTTTTCTAGTTTTTACAATGTTAGAAATGTACTTGAAATTATAATATATTCTGAGAGTTGTGTAGGATAGCTAGAATCTTTTATAATTATATATTTTCTAATACATAAGGTAGTTGCTAATATAAGATCTTAATAACGAAAAAATTATAAAGTATTTATATGTAAGGGATAACAAGTAATGGTTAATGTTATAAATTTATATAAAAATATTATCCCTAATACATAAGTGTTGATCCATAAGGGGTAACCTTCAGGGTATGTAAGGGAAATTTTCATGATATATTAAATGGAAATGTAGATATTAATAACATTCTTCTTCATTACATGTAATGGTTTCTTTCATGATATATGGGGACCATTTTTGAGTCATTTGTATGATATGTATGGGATACCTTCTTGATATGTAAGGGTAATATGAATTTCATAGTCCTCGTACATAGGAGGTGATCTGGATGATATGTAAGAGTTGATCTATATAATACATAATCATAAGTATTTTTGGGAATATGTATGTTGATTTGATATTAGAGAGATAGAAATAGGTTTCATTATAATGTAAGATTACATGTTTTAGTGTTTCAAGAACTAGATATTATGAACATAATTGAGTATTTAGAACTCCATTATATTTATAGTGGTTAAATAATAATATTTATACACTTAATATAGTTTAATAGAATATATTTATATGAGCATGATATGATAGATGAATTTTAGATAGAGTAAATTTTATTTAGTTAATTGCTAGTGTTTCAGTTTGATGATTAAATCTTATAACTATAATAATGGTAGAGAAACTGAGGAATTAAAAAAATTAACTCTCTAGAATAAAATAATACATATGATACATGATAGAGAAAATTAATTGGGTGTTCTATAAAGCGGATAAGGATGAAGGTGGATGTTAATAACAAATATGACATTTGTTGAATATATTAATAAAGATGGTTATTTTTTTAATCATTGGAGTTATGGTGAAAATGAATACTTAAGTCTTATGGATTATTATGGATACATTTTTGTTTTTTGAGTATGTAATTTTAGATATATTAAAGATACTTTTTCCCTATAATTATTCAATAATAGGAGTATAATTTTTTTGTGAAGTCTGTTTTGATGAAATTTCTTCAATTATTATAATATATAATTGAATATGATTGTTTATGTGATTGGGATAACATCATTATATAAATTAAACCATCACACAATAATTATTATGATGTTTAAATCATGTTTACTAATTTAACATGGGAATATTTTCATATTTTTAATTTGCGTATAATTGTATAAAATGATATATTCTAGTTTAATTCAAAAAAGGGGACTAGAGAGTAACCATGGATGGTAGTAATTTATTCACTATATATGTATCCTTTTTTAGGAGTGACATTGTCTATATTTTATAAGTAGTGTGACATCATGATGATTGAATTCACTGAAATCTTATATCCATTGAAATAATGAGTTTATAGTTTATTTTTTAGTCTGAAAAAAGTCTTTTATTATTTTATTTGGATATATCCAACAAGATGGGAGCAATGTAACATCTTTTTTTTATAAGTGTTTTAAATTTATTTAATAATGATTGAGAGTCACAATTTTTTGATATTGTAATCAAATTATGAAAATATTCCTTACAATGAAGGAATTCGATCAAAGGGGATTTGAATGTAAAAATGATTTAATATAAAAACACCCAAATTTATACCTCAACCTCTCATGGAATTCATCTGTAAATTAAAATACACCGTAATTCAACCATAATTTCAGACACTACCTGGTAACAAAAAGTGTTATTAGAGCCTAAGTGTTTAATTTTTGGAGATCAATATTGAATAAATATTATCAATTTATTATAGATCATATATCTATAAAGATTATGATGTTAATTCAAGAGTATACTTAATGATATAGGGGTTTTGGAATTTATATAAATCATTAAGGATCTCGTAAATAGTTTTAAATTCTTAGAATTAGGAAGTAATATATTATTGGACTGTTGAAAGTGTCTTATGTAGAAGTTAAAAATCATGAGGATGAACTTTCCTGACATGAACAAGTAGATAAAGATCACGATGAAAATCATTAAAATAATAATTAGGGATTTATTATAATAAAAAAACATTTAATAGACCATGGTGATTTATAATATGAGATAATTTGTTCAAATTTAAAATGATCAAATTGGTTATTTAGAGGAAGTGGTTTTCATGTTTTAATGTAGAATATCTAGAAATCTATATGCTGATTACCCATATAGAGGGAAAATATTTTGGGGACTTATAAAAGGAAATGAGTCACTTATATAGCATTATAGTAATGATAAAGAAGAGCATGACATGACTTCATTGAGTGATAGTGGGGAAGAGATTCAAAAACAGAATGAAATAGTAGAGAATATAATGAGACAATATGATGATAATGTAAAAAGGGATCTCCATGGATCTCATTGAAGGAGAAGTTTAAATAATATATTTTTCGTATCGATTAATTTCTTAGAATAATGTAGATCAAGATACATGCTAGAATTTAAAAAAGAAATAAAATTTGAATGTAGTGGATTTATAAATAAACTGAGACATAATAATTAAGAATAACCAATTAAATATAAGGAGAAAAATGATTTAAATATGTAATGTTCATTAGTCACATTACATGTAAGAAATGAATATCCATATAAGATACATAAAAGGGGATATAAATAAAATGTAAAATCTATGTTAGATGAAATATATTGGGTTAAATTAAAGTGACTGGGTTTTGATATTAAGGTAGGGGATGTTAAAATTTATATTATAACAAAATATAATATCCAATTTAGATATACCGAGTCATAGAGAAATCATGAGGATTCTCTTGGATCCCCATGATGAAATATTAATGAAAAACAATGTATTGGTTTTGATACATCATCATCAATACAAATAATGAAATCTATAATTAATCATAAAGGGGAGATAAGAGGAAATCATTAATATTAATCAAGGAATGAAAATTTAAAAATGAATAATATATTTTAATAAAAAGGTGGATTTTAAGAGATTTGTATGAGCGTATGTGTTTTTATCACGGGATTCCCAGTCATACCGAGTGATTTTGTGAATATTCTAATAGGTGGCTTCATATTATATAAAAATATTAAAGTGAACCATACCAACAAAGAAATTTTATATCTCCTATTATTTTGATTATAATTATTCTAAATATCATATTACAAATTTGGGAAACAAACAAAAATCTAGAATAAAGGTTACACCCATAAAAAAATTCAAACTATACAATTTGAATTATTTTTTAACAAAAATGAAACATGAAGAATAAGTGAATAATATAAATTTTGGGCTTGAATAAATGGATGAGAAGAATAATTAGTTATTATTAAAATATAATATTGAATAAATGTGTCAACAATGTACATATGGAAATGTATTGTAATATTATACGAATATATTGAATAATGTAGAAGACCACTACTCCTATGACTATGATAAATAAAGAAATTATAATATTTGAATATTTTATTTTAAAGATCTATTTTATGTGCTTAACCATAGTTTAGATAGACTATCAAAGGGTATTGTATCCAATATTAATGGTCTTTATAGTGAAAAAACTATCGTGGATGTGGAAAACGTAATTTTATAAAATTGTGGACATTGAAGAATTATTTCTGCTAGAGGTAAAACAATTAAAGGAAATTTTTGTTTTCTATATAATAAAATAAAACATCATTAAGAGATTTTTTTGACTAGAAGTCGGATCCTTTTATGGAATATAAAGGGGATTATAAAAGGGGAATCTTTAAAAATGTCACCACACATGGAATGCACCTAAAACCAAAGGATAAAATAATTATGGCATAATAAAGTAATTATTTATAATTTTTTCGGGATATCATTTTAATAAATATGTATAATATATCTTACATTAGATATTAATGAATGTAGTTGGTATAAAATGATACCACATATCACTCAACCTATATATGGAATGAAGTATCCTTCTCCCTATGTATATAATTGTGTGTAATTTTTTATGAAGTGTTTATTATTTCAAGAGGAGATACAACCCATGGGGTTTTTCATCGAATACTTCATTCACTCATATGTAACCAAACATACTAGGAATCATGGCCATAAGAATTCCTCCTTGTATTATAGAGGCTATCAACTACCAATGGAATTTTATTATAGTATGGTGGGGAAACTATACTCATTTTCTCAGAGTGGCCCATCATGGAATAATAATAATTTAGAATATAAATAAATAAACCTAGGTGAACTAATATGGAATTGGAATTAAATAATCAATATAATATAAACAGACATGAAGAAAAATAATATCATATGCATATGATTTCATAAACCAATAGGGAATATGGGAAGGCATACATGAAAACAATCAAACAATTGTGAAACATTTATAAAAAGGAAAAAAGTATAAAAAATCAATCTCAAAGGGTATCATGAGTACTGTCTCATTAATATTATATTAATCTCCCATAATAAAAGAAATTCAAGTGTCCAAAAATGGCATATTTCTCGTATCCTTACATATATTCATGTAATCTACCTAGGTACCAAACAATAGCCAGAATTGGCTGTGAGTAAAACACAGTTTGGAACCTCCAATGGTTTCTAATGAAAATATAGAACAAGAACATAAGAAATAATTGTGTTTAATATAAATATAAACATAAATAGATAAAATATAAAATATATGTTGTCAAAGAAAACATACCACCATCTTTAGCTTAAGCTAGTTTTCTCAGAGCATATGGCCTTTCTACATTCCATGAGCCCAAGGACCATGGGAATGGAATCCTTATTGATTCCATAAATAATGCCCATGGTTACTTCATTATAGATATAACTGGATTCTAGGGAGACATTTTTAGTTTTTTATCTCCAATTTCATTATGTCAAATCCTAGGAGGTCATCCCATTCATTTTATTTTTCTAGAGTTTGTAGTTGAATTTTCAATGTCAAACCAAGCCTTTCTCACATCTTAGACAATAAATAAGTCTAAAGATGAAATTACACTTGGAAGAAACATTAATCAATTTGGCATATCCCAAATTTTCACTAAATCCATTCCTGGTTTGGAATTTATGTCTTACTCACGATAGGTGACACCTTTAATAGTGTCAAGGTTCATTATAAATGTATGAATAATGTAACAACTGATCAATGTTGTAGGTGAAATATCCATTATATTTATCAATTTAGTATATCATATTAGGAACGTATCATTTGAATATATCAACATGATCCGGGCAAGTTCACATTCCATTATACAATGAAATTTATCAAACTATTCCACTCTATTTACAAGAATTATACCAAAAAAACCTATAAGGTTGTTTTGGTTTCAATAGAAACCCGGTTGTCTGGAAATTCCAACAAACACATGATAAGGGGTGGTTTGGGTTGATGTAATTAAATTAAAATTATATCAAGGGGGATATATATATTTTTATTGAAGGATTATACAATTAATTTAATGAGTCAGACATTTTAGGGGTTTCACCTAGAGAGTATGACATGCAGCATAGTTGGAATAACTTGTAAATGGAGACACATTGAGGGAAAAGTCATATACCACCTAACCTAGACCAATGGTAGAATCTTCTACTACTATAGACATCAAATTTTTTCTAGAAATAGAAAAAAATGGAAAACTAGGATAACACCATAAAAATAGGGTATATTAGATTACATGGATATAACACCAAAGTTGATTAATAGAACTACGATAAGAATATAGAGGAGTTCTAAAACTACTGATAGAGATATATTATTATGAATGATGATAAAATTGGTGTCTGAAAGGAGGATATATATAAAAACCTTGAATAGGGAAATTAGAGAGATATCATGATGGATATTCTATGAAATATAATTAGAAAATGGAGTATAATGTATGGGAAAAGTTTAATGGAATGATATGAAATTAGCCATTTACATCATCTTATAGGGGTGCATTATTGGTCTATTTTGGTTTTAAAAACTATGTGCTAAAAATGTGTACTGAATATCCGGGTGCACACACATCTTATAGTTTATGTGAATAGTTAGAAAAACCTTGCACAAACCATATATTTGTCACTATCTAATAGTCCACACATCTCATATTCTGGGAACACAGTTAAGAAAACCAATCGAAAACTATTCAATATTCATCTATATTTTATTATTGGTTTAACATGGTTATGTGAATCATGTTTCATAGTTTTAAAAACTATATATCACCCCATCCGATACAAATGGTTGAGGAGCACTATTAACTCTAAACATTATCCAACTATTCACCTCATCATGTTCTTTAAAAAACTAGAACTCCAGGAACCAAAAAAATCCAAATTTCTATAGAAACCTATATAACCCCTCTAAAAACAAACCTTAATTAAGTAAATAATTTTTTAGATTGAAATTAAAAGAATCATTACATCTAAAAAATAATCTTACAGTCAACCCTCCAAAAAACTACTCCTCGTCGATTTTCCATTTCGAGTTTAGTTGATCTACATTCATGTATTACTCCATCCACTAAGACCATATATCAAGATCATGTTCCTCAGTTTCTTACTATAATTTTTTTTGTTTCAATAGAACCCATTCTAAAAGATCCTTCCTACCACATAACACCTTCTTGTTATGGTGAATGATACTAACTATATACTACATAAAATAAAAATACAAAAACAAATTAAAACTATCAAAATTGAAAAAATGTGACTTGTTAGAGTGATAAGAATAGATCTAAGAAACATAGAATACATCATGTTGATCATTATACCACCAATGATGTTATATTTGATATGATACCAACCTGATGATCAATAAAATCATGAATGTTCTGATGAATATTTTGATACATTACATTGCTTATGAATCCTTTGATGACCAAATGTATCTGAAACCAATAAAAACTGGATATCTCACACCTCAAACTACAATGTTAATTGATAATCATTGAAATAATAAATATTTTTTACAATGATCCTAATCCACATGTTTTTCATTAAATATAGATTCTCTAATGTCACATGAATGTCACACAATCACTATAGCACTACCTCTCCCAATTATTTCAAGCACTATAGCGAGTGTCATGGCCTATCATAGATTTCGTCATATGGAGAAAATTGAATATTTTCACAGAAATTATTATAATTGATCATGGAATGTGTTAACTAATTTTCATAAAATCCTATAAAATGTAGGATGCATGGATGATGCTTTTCCTTTAATAAATTTATAGTGTGATTAATCCGAAAATCATTATGAGGGTGATATACTGTATAAAAAAGTCCTTGTGAACCAAGAGCCCTCTGCAACCCCTTTTGAAATTGAGATAAACAGAGAGAATCCCAATTTGATCTAACCGTACATGGAACCCAATGAAAGAGTATGATAGCGTGGACATAAAACCTACCAAATTAATCTATTAATAAGGTTTACTTTATTGTAAATATGTGCGAGAACTTATTTTGACTTTTCAAATCACCAATATAGTGCCACCACCCTTAGGTTATTTCACCAGTCAAAAATTCTACCTTGACATCATAAAATGTACACTTCATGATGGGAAATGGATATGAAAGTCTTACAGATATCTAGTGATCATCATTAGATGTTGACATATAGAACACCTAGTAATAAAGTCTATCATTTCCATTTTCACCATAGTCTGCCAATATTTGTGGTTTAAGACATGATATATATTAATGTCTCTTGTATGAACATACAATATATAAGTTTAAAATTCATGCATAAAATCCTCTCACATGTCTGTAGGTATCCTGACACAGTTGTGAATACACAAAATCTCATCATTATCAAATTTGAAACCATGTGATTGGTCATCACATGAATCCCATTCCCTTGGTACTAATAATTAATGATATGAATGTTTCATCTTATTTATCCTTTATAAATGTGACAATTCAACTAATATGGCCATGATAAAGGGATCTTCATTTACCTACCAATCTTTTAGATTCATTTCAGAATGAATTTTCATCAACAACCATTCATTAGTGTCTTATTGAATATTATATAGCTGTATATTTGTGATCAAATAAAGAAGAACATAATTTCCCTAAACCATTGGGTAGAAATGATAAATGTCACAATATATTAGGTATTTGACCTATCCTTAATATTAAATGATATTTTCCCACCAGTTGAACATGAAATTGAGGATTTTATTGTTCATGTGTAACAAAATCCATTATTCCAATATGAAATGTATCCAATAACACAAGGAATAAAAAAACAACTTCTAAATCAAGATCGTGAATTGTGTAATTTTTTTAAAGAGTCTTTAACTGATGATACACATACAAAACGAATCACTCCCCATACATTAAAATAATTTCAAATGTGATGCATGATGCATCATCATAAACTATATTGCCTATGTCTTGATGATGTAGAATCAAAACTAACCCTGAGGTTATAATTGTTTTCAACTCCACTGTGGAATTCACAATATTTTTAAACCATTAAAAATTTACACCATGCTTAGTTAATATGTTAGAAAATATTAAACGGTGTTATATTTTTTGGATGATACATCGATAATAAATAGTATCCCCTAAGAATCTATGTATATAAAAAAATTTAATGGGATAATTATATGAAAAAATTTGGCTCACCAAATCTGGATCCATAGATACTTATGGTGGAAAAGTCATGTAACCATCAAAGAGAAATTTATTAAATAAAAATTTCATCTTTGTGAGGTTAATATATAACGGGTACTCTATTAATTCTCTCAGAACAATTTCAAGGTGTTTCTATTTTCATTCTATGTATGAGAGTACATCAAGGTATCATCCATGAAAATGTAGACAAAAGAGTCTAGATACCAGTTAAAAAACCATCAATTCCATAAAAATAGTGGGTGTGTTGGTTAAATCGATTGACATCACCAAATACTCATATATGACATACAAGATTCATAATTCTATTCATGGTATTTATAATGGACTAAATCAAACCTGATGATAGTTAAAACTAAAGTAAATTTTCGAGTTGATGTTGGATCCTCAGATCTAATCATGGAGATAATATATAAGTGACTGTGGGTACCAGTTCTAATCATTAAGATGGTTCAACAACCGGTAATCCACACACTTCCAAAGGGTATAATCCTCCTCGGAGAAATGGACAGATGAACGCCAAGGTGAAGTACTTGTTCCTAAAAACACATTATAATCATGGTTCTCTAACAACCTCTTGAGTTCATAAAGCTGGATAGGATCCAACATGCATATATGAACAAACATTAGTCCGCACTAGGAACAATATTAGTGAATTCTACATCTATCTAAAAAGGTAGAATAGAAAATTCATCCCGGAAAATATCACTAAATTGGTCCATTACTAGGGAAAAATACTAGTTTACACTACTTAATCATTCAGAAACATACTGGAAATGTAGGCTGATACTATAACACCATGATATTCTAATAAAAGGAAACTAAATTTTATTGCATATATGTAACACAAAAATGAGCCTAAAAATATAAAAATTGGTATTATTGAAATATTTTTTTCATAACCTAGCCATTAGTTTTGGGAAAACAATTAAAATTAACATCTTTATGAAATATATATAATGTTCCTAAGAAATGTAAATATGATGAAAAAATGCTAGTAGATAATAGCTCAATTTGAAGTAATTATAAATTTTTCAGAGAAAAAATTATAAATTAAGGAAATTTTAGATATTAAATATGATTAATGTATATCATATTTGAAAATATATTATCAAAATTATCTGATGTGTATGTTTTGTTATTTATCCAAAATGTGTTTTTATTCAATAAATTGTGAAAGATACTAATTTTTTTTAAAAAAGTTTAGTTTAATTCAAATTATTTACAAATTAAAATTAAATTTTATATTAGTTTATAAATATAATTAGTAAATATTTACTAAAAAGAATTCAATTATAGTCATTTGAATGAATTTTATAACTCAATTCTATATAAAAAATATTTTTACTTAAAATTTAATTTTTACTCGAAAACTTTATAATGGTGTATTTTGTGTCCTAATATTAAATTAATTTATACATCTTATGAAAATTTAATCTAGATAAATTAATTCAGTAGATTGAAAAAATATTTCTATATTTGGTAAATATGTACCTATTACTTTGTGTTATTATGAATAATAATCATAGTAAATAATTCTCACCACGGTAAGATTAAATCTAGTAATTAAGGACAAATATAATATGAAAAATATGTAAAACTAACCAAAAACAAGAAATTCCTCAATTTTATGAGGTTATTTTATAAATTTCCATCTGTTATTCAAAAATATGGCTACTTTGTGCCATAATTCATTTACTTTTACCGTTATAATGTTGTATGTAAAAAAAAGTAAAAAATATTATTATCTTCGTTTTGTTAACTCAGAATTTTTGAAAAAAGGATAAATAAGAGATACTTTTTGTTCTAGATGGTGATTTGATTTAAAAATGTTATTTTATATCATTAAATTATTTATAATTTTTTGGGGATTAATTAAATAATATAATAAAAAAAGGAATATTTGTTCGATAAAAAGAATAATAAAACCAATTACTTTAATAATATTAAAAGTAATATTATATGAAGGAATAATAGTGTTACAAAATTTTATATTGGGAGATTATATTAACAAATTATATTTATTCATTGAATCCATGTCAATTCTAGACCATTTGACATTATTTAGACACATATTATATTATAATATTTCACATATTTCAAAACATTACATTAATGATATTTTTTAATAGTCAATTTTTTATTAATTGAAATTAATTTACAAAAAATGCTATATATAAACATTATATTGGGATTTTGTTTAAGATATCAACTATTGTCCATTTATTTTTCAATTTCTTTTCTTATTCACTATCTTTATCCCTAAATAGTAAATTTTTTGTAATCATGTAATCATAGAAAATGTTAATATAGTGTTAAAATACGATATGGGTGAAAAACTCACCTAAATTTTTAAGTATTCATTTTATGTTAGTATTTGGAAACATACACATACTATATAATAATTATATAAATTTGGAGCATTTCTTCCATGAAAATGAATTCCTATATATTTAAAATTTTATGTAATTCAATGAGTGCCCCTGTAACACCCCGAGATTTTATGAAAAATATTATTTTAATTTCATTAATGTCTTGTGTTGTATTCTACACCAAGATTAACTTGCGCTATACGCAACACCGTATTAGCTTGCAGTATACGCAACACTATTCTTTGACCGTGTTACACACAATTTTTATAATAGTTATTCTATGAAACATTGAGTATATATATATATATATTCAATGTATAAATGATATATGGTTGGATTTTGTTATACGAAACAACGAAGGATTCTTTCACAACACGCAACCCCGACTTGGCTTGCATTACACGCAATCGCGACCTTCCTCGATAGCGTGTGTTGTACGCAATACCGGGTGTTAATAAACAATGATATATTATTATAATATTTTCATGAACCAGTCATTATGAATAGTATTAACTAAATTTTTAATTTTATAACATTATTATTCATCTTACACATTTTATAGAACATGGTATAAGAACAAAATAAATTTTTCGGGTAAAATAAGTATTTTTTAAAAAAAATGCAGTTTTGTCGCCTTTTGATGGCGCACCCACTTTAAATCTAGTTTTTGACATGTTTATAAGTTCAATTTGACAAAATAAAATACTTATTTGGAATCAAGAAATAACAATTTACTTTGGATAAATTTTTCATATTATTCTGGTAACTTTCACATTTTAATGAATTGTAAAAACACGCTATATTTTAATTAAAAACAACTTTTTTCATCGTAATATATTATGTAGTTAAATTATAATATTGAATGGTTTTAAAGTATAAATAGAATATATTTTTACCATTTAATATAATGTATGTCATTAGCATTGATTTTACCTTGAATTCGTAGGTTAAATCAATTCAATCTTTTGCAATGTTTTAAACAGGAACCCGTTTTTATTCGACAACGGGATTAATTTTAATTTAATTTCTGCAACTTCTGTGTATTGAATTTTAAAAAATGGATTCCATATTTGGAATCAGTGGGTCCAAATTATGTTAATATGCTACTTTTTATTTTTTGGAATTATGAATAGTAACTATGGTAAATTTTATTTACCATAGTTAAAGGTAAATCAGGTAATTAAGGGTAAATATAATATTTTACAATTACCCTAACAGATGTCAAAATCCTATTATATGACTAAAAGTCGACTCATATCACCTAAGGAACGGATTATATTCATTTAATTAAATTTTTTCAATGAAAATAATTTAATTATTACTAAAACCAAAGAATGTGACAACATGTCACTTTCTTAAATCTTATAAGTATAATAATTTTAATCTAGTGATAAACTTCATGAAACTTAGAACATGATTAGTCTCCAGAAATCTAATACAATTATCTACATCATAGGAATTTATTTAGAATTTTTAGGGATTAAATAATTATCATTTATTATGACACATAGATGATGCAGTAATTGTCTTATTAATGAAATATTAACATAATTGATGTTATAAATGCCCAAATAAATGTAATTTGAGACTTTTTTATGACTTACACTAATTTTATAGGTTAATATGACATGTTTTTGTTGATTTAAGTTACTTGGTTTGAACTTATCATTCTGTTATGAATTTCATAAAAATCATATACCAAATAGTGTCAAAATTGACATAAAATAGTTTTTAAAACAAATATTATATTAGTAATTGTTATTTTATTCCTAAAAATCTAAGGTTAGGCCAGATGACTTAGATAAGATTATATATATTAATAATAAACAACTTGGGGTTCTTTTGGCCTGATATAGTAAGCTTATTAACCATATAGTGTAAGAAAACAAAATGACATGGTAAAAGTTAAATTATTTAACTTAGAGTTAAATCTAATTGATAAGGGTACAATAATAACCTAAACATGTCTAAATCCTATTGTATGAGAGTATTTTGACCCATCCCCACCTTAGCCTCGAATTAAATCAATTTGGATCTATTTAAAATCGAATTTTACTTTATAATAAAGTAATATTTTTAGTTATTCCAAAGGTGCCCCTCTCCTCCCTTATAAAAGGGCACCTCCTCCCTCTCTTCCTCACACAACATTGAGCCTTCAAGATCAGAAAAACCCTGCCAAATTCTCCTCTCCACTTACCTAGAAACATTCTAGAGGTTCTGGTCTTCCTCAAAGACCAATTTTAGTGCCCTAAGAGGAGGTCTCAAAGAGGCGCTTCAAAGAAGAGGTAATTTCCGTTACCGATTCTTTCAACCTTATTTCTTCTTAAACTTATTCTTATTATGTTGTTACATTATAAAGTAATAACATCAGTATCAATCATATAATGATATGTTATTATAAGTATGAAAAAACCCAATTTCACCATCTATCCATCCTACGGAAAACAAAATCAACGCGCGTGCGTACGTACGGAATACCGTCTCCACGCCACGGTGTAATCTGTTTTTCACCCAACACCTTATATGGATGGGTATTATGGTGTAAAAAATAACTATACATAGTTATTATAACATCATAATGATTCTGATATATTGTATCATCCACTCCAATTCAATTCAATAATTATGGAAATGATATCATCACTCGTGCGTACGTACGGACTACCGTCTCCACGACGCGATGAGATTCATTCTCCATGTTAACCATTTAAGAATGCTTATAAAGTATATATAAGCAATAATAATGAAATATATGACATTATAAAGCTACTGTATTTATGTGTATATGTATGTATGTCATCTACTTAATTCCACTCAATTCAATAAGGAAACGATAACAGCGTTCATGTGTACGTACGGACTACCGTCTCCATGAACGGTGTGTTTCATTTCATTTATATATTATATATATATATACGGAATATATATGATATATAAATCATGTTTTATATTCTGGAAGTAAGTAAACCAGGATATAAGAAATAATAATGTCAAGAACAAAAAGTCCAAACACCTATGATAAATGAAACGATTTTACCCAAAACGCTTCTTTAACATGGAATTTACAAAAGAACGGGTAATATAACGTCCTAAGTGAACCATATATGATATCATAAAAATTAATATGATTCTTTAATAAGTTAATTAAATCATTATACAGGAGGTTCAGACACTTATGAAGCAAATCAGACTTAAGGTAAAGGAAATATCACAATCTCATTTTTATCTGAGATTGCTTATATTTTGGTGTTTACTGGGGTGTATTTTATCATCCACATCCATGTTTTCCTCAATATGTAATATTATTTCTATCTAACTACAATTTTTTAAATCCAATTTTACCCTTCAGTGAGTTTTTAGTAAAAGATATGAAAGGAATCGTTTGTCATTTTTCGTACGAGATACTTTTTGACTTTTCCGACATAAGTACGTGAAGAATGTTTTTTTAACTTATACGGAATGAATGGATTTTTAAAACATTATTTCCAAGAAGATTCCTTTAAAAGTTTTCAAGTTTATTTTTAATCAACTTCTTTTAGTTTAAAATTGTATGACATGTTAATAAAGGAAATTTTTTTTGAAGAAGAAAGGATATTTTCCTCAAGAATGGAGTTCAAGTGTTTTATCAAAATTATTTTCCATCTAAGATAATAAAGGGTTCTGTTTTTATCCCTATTATAAAATTTAATTGATTATGTTGTGATGGAATTATTTTTATGAATTCCATTATCTTATATGAATTGTTTTATGATGACATGATGTTTAAGATTCCCATTTGTATTACATGGGTTATGCAATGATGTATGATTTATGATTTTGTGGCACACATAATAATGGTATCATTATGAGATGGGTGGGACCTATATCTCCCTCCAATGCATTGGGTAAAGATTTTATATCTCATGAGATAGACATGGCTGGAACGGTAGGTTATACCGGTTCAGTGAAACAGGACTGAAACGAGGGTGACTCGGTTCAGAAAGGGACTTTGTCCACTAAGATAGTCATGGAAATGAGTCTTGACTAACAAGAAATGATTCTCTATGATTATGTGTGTATGCCACAATGTTTCATGTTTTATGTTTGATTATTGTGATTACATTTCACTACCATGATTTATCCCATGTTATGAAATTATGATCTCTTTTGCAGGTTAAGATTTCCAAAAGTTATGTGCTTATGTATATGAAGTGGTTGATATTTCTTTTGTTTACCCTTACTGAGCATTTGAGCTCACCCTTTTATGTTTTCTTTTCCCCCGGATATAAAGAAAGTTTTTAGGTTAAAAAAAAGGAAGATCTTTATGAAAGATTTTGAAGATCGTTCACCACGATTAGAAGATTATATTCTGAGTTTCCAAAGACACTAAACTATTACGGTCATTGTGTGTGTGTTTTCTTTATATACTAAGTATTCTGCAAATGTAATGCAATGTCAATGTACGCCAGGCTTCGGGTCTCTACAGTTGGTATCAGAGTAAAGGTTTAGTCAACCTTTGGAAACTAGGATGCGATAACTTTAGTTAGATCCCTAGAGATTTTTATAAGGTATTTCTAGGGATTTCCCTAAGGATAAGTATAAATATAAGATACAGTCCTAGAACTACGGTAACGGTCATAGAATTTAACCTAAGAAGTTAGATATTGAGGATACTCCCCCTTTATAATGTTGTTTTACCTAGCATGATTTTTGCCTCTCACACTATTCTTTTTTGGGTTTTAGAAAATGGCTGGAAACAAGATGATTCACGATAATGGAGGATATGATGGACAATGGAATGATATTCTTCATAATGAAATGGGATTTGGATGTCTAAACATCATTATTATGCCGAATCCGTAATCTCATAATATGATCAATAAAGTAAAATTTGGTAAGTTTCCTGACTCGGCTAATAAGAGAAAGATGGAGTTTCATAATGATCATAGAGGAAAGAAAGTTCAATTTCCCCTATGTAAATCATGTGGGAAGATGCATCAAGGAGAATGTTTCAAAGGAACTGGAAGATGCTTTGGGTGTGGAAAAGAAGGACACAAAGCAAGTAAGTGCAAATTAAAAGGTTCAGTTAACACCATGGATGAGGATAATGGTATTGCTACGACATCAACAATGGTTAAATGTTTTAAATGTGGATTGTACGGGCATTATGAAAACCAATTCCCTAAGGGAAAGTCTCATAAAGAGAATCAGTATGGTCATATGGGAAGTATTTATGTTGATGATGATGAAGAGACTACAAATGATATGTGAGATGAAAGAATTGTTGAAGCTCGGTCAATGGTTTAAGAAGGTAGTGGAATAATTACATGTTTATCAAGTGTAATGTTGTATAAGTAATCTCATGGTACTATGGAATAAAGAGACATATAAGGATTATTACACTATTGTCTTTCATATGTTTTTAAAGTGTATGATTAATGGTACTAGTAACCATGAAATGTTATTCAGATATTTTTTGGAAAGTAGATGATATGCGCATAATGAAGGAATAATAAGATAATGAGGTGTTTGATTGTATTCATGAGCTCATGACTAATATTAGGAGAAGGTTATATCATGGTTTGAGTATATAGATTTTTTTGGTTTTGGTATGTGGAAAGAGTTAACTTTTAACTGCATTCATGTTTTCACTAAGGTTCAATGGGTATTCAAGAGAATACATGATTAAGGCCTTTGAATGTTTGGAATGTGACCAACAAGACATATCTTATGATATATGGGGATCAACGACATTATTAAATCTCTAATAATCGTTTTCATTATATTATGAGAGTGGACTGAAGTATTATGGATAAGCTGAAAGATTAGAATGGATTATGTTGGACATAAGTTAGTATTGTTTAAGGATAGAAGATTTTTTATATTATTGATGGGATGTTATAGTAATATAGTTTTAGAAAAAGGAAAACCTGTAGGACGTGCGACAACCCATCGCGACGGACAAGGATGTGGGAATCGAACCCACAATCGAAGTGTGACTGGCCTTTATCACCTACCACTGGCCTACAGGAAGTCCCTATTTAGTAGAAACTAGTTTTATTATATTAAGCAGTATGATATATGAAGTATAAGTCCATTTTAGGAACCATATGTGATTAATCTCACTATAGAATGACTTATGTATATTTAATAACTTTTGTTAACCTTTTGTTTGAGACAGATGGAATGACCCATCATTCTATCACATGATCTGCTAACACTTCACGAATAACAAATTCAACTTCATTTATTTAAGAGATGAATTAGAAATTGTTCAAGGAACGAACAACAGTGATATTCTACCAAAATCAAGTAAGTATTTCTTCTAATTCAAAATTTTCAACTTTAGTGAAATGATATTGAAAACTAAAAATGTTGTCCTAGTGATCTTATATCTGATGAATCAAATGGTACATTAGATCGTCACAAATTTATGGATTTGTGATTGTTGGCTTTTCCATAGCCATGTTCTCTACCACTCTCCATCAGAACATGATGGTTAGATTTTTCTTCCGTATCCATATTTTCACCTAAGTGGAAATCCAGTGATTAGTTTATTTGGGTAACTGTTACGTTTCAGGCTTTTGTTTTTAAAGATTGGTTTTGGTATTCCTTTTTACGATGTGGGTTTCTATTAAAGAAACTTTCAAACCATTTATAACCCCGACGAATTTTGAGGGCGAAATTCATTTTAAGGGTGGTAGAATGTAACACCCCGAGATTTTATGAAAAATATTATTTTAATTTCATTAATGTCTTGTGTTGTATTCTACACCAAGATTACCTTGCGCTATACGCAACACCGTATTAGCTTGTAGTATATGCAACACTATTCTTGGACCGTGTTACACAAAATTTTGATAATAGTTATTCTACGCAACATTGAGTATATATATATATATATATTCAATGTATAAATGAAATATGGTTGGATTTTCTTATACAAAACAACGAAGGATTCTTTCACAACACGCAACCCTGACTTGGCTTGAATTACACGCAATCGTGACCTTCCTCGATAGCGTGTGTTGTACGCAATACCGGGTTTTAATAAACAATGATATATTATTATAATATTGTCATGAACTAGCTATTATGAATAGTATTAACAAAATTTTTAATTTTTTAACATTATTATTCATCTTACACATTTTCTAGAACATGTTATAAGAACAAAATAAAATTTTCGGGTAAAATAAATATTTTTAAAAAATGCTGTTTTGTAGCCTTTTGATGGCGCACCCACATTAAATCTAGTTTTTGACATGTTTATAAGTTCAATTTGACAAAATAAAATACTTCTTTGAAATCAAGAAAAAAAATTTTACTTTGGATAAAGTTTTCATATTATTCTGGTAACTTTCGCATTTTATTGAATAGTAAAAACATGCTATATTTTAATTAAAAACAACTTTTTTCATCGTAATATCTTATGTGGTTAAATTATAATATTGAATGGTTTTAAAGTATAAATAGAATATATTTTTTCCATTTAATATAATTTATGTTATTAGCATTGATTTTACCTTGAATTCGTAGGTTAAATCAATTCAATCTTTTGCAATGTTTTAAACAAGAACCTGTTTTTATTCGACAACAGGATTAATTTTAATTTAATTTCTGAAAATTCTGTGTATTGAATTTAGAAAAATGGATTCCATATTTGGAATCAGTGGGTCCAAATTATGTTAATAGGCTACTTTTTATTTTTGGAAATTATGAATAGTAACTACGGTAAATTTTATTTACCATAGTTAAAGATAAATCGGGTAATTTCGGGTAAATATAATATTTTAAAATTACCCTAACAAATGTCAAAATCCTACTGGATGACTAAAAGTCGACCCATATAACCTAAGGGGCGGATTAGATTCATTTAATTAAATTTTGTCAATGAAAATAATTTAATTATTATTAAAACCAAAGAATGTGACAACATGTCACTTTCTTAAATCTTATAAGTATAATAATTTTAATCTAGTGATAAACTTCATGAAACTTCAAACATGAATAGTCTCCAGAAATCTAATACAATTATCTAGATCATAGAATTTATTTAAAATTTTTAGGGATTAAATAATTATCATTTATTATGACACATAGATGATGCAATAATTGTCTTATTAATGAAATATTGACATAATTGATGTTATAAATGCCCAAATAAATGTACTTTGAGACTTTTTTATGACTTACACTAATTTTATCAGTTAATATGACATGTTATTCTTGATTTAAGTAACTTGGTTCGAACTTATCATTATGTTATGAATTTCATAAAAATCATATACCAAATAGTGTCAAAATTGACATAAAATAGTTTTTAAAACAAATATTATATTATTAATTGTTATTTTATTCCTAAAAATCTAATGTTCGGCCAAATGACATAGATAAAATCATATATATTAATAATAAACAACATGGGGTTATTTTGTCTTGATATAGTAAGCTTATTAACCATATAGTGTAAGAAAACAAAATGACACGGTAAAAGTTAAATTATTTAATTTAGAGTTAAATCTAATTGATAAGGGAAACATAATAACCTAAACTTGTCTAAATCATATTGGATGAGAGGATTTCAACCCATCCCCACCTTAGCCTCGAAATAAATTAATTTGGATCTATTTAAAATCGAATTTGACTTTATAATAAAATAATATTTTTAGTTATTCCAAAGGTGCCCCTCTCCTCCCTTATAAAAGGGCACCTCCTCCCTCTCTTCCTCACACAACATTGAGCCTTCAAGCTCGGCCAACCCCTGCCAAATTCTCCTCTCCACTTCCCTAGAAACATCCTAGAGGTTCTGGTCTTCCTCAAAGACCAATTTTAGTGCCCTAATAGGAGGTCTCAAAGAGGCGCTTCAAAGAAGAGGTAATTTCCGTTACCGATTCTTTCAACCTTATTTCTTCTTCCACTTCTTCTTCTTAGGTTGTTTCATTATGAAGTAATAACATAAGTATCACTCATATACTGATATGTTATTATAATTATGAAACAACACTATTTCACCATCTATCCATCCTATGGAAACCAAAATCACCGCGCGTGCGTACGTACAGAATACCGTCTCCACGCCGTGGTGTAATCTGTTTTTCCACCAACACCTTATATGGATCGGTATTATGGTGTAAAGAATAACTATACATAGTTATTATAACATCATAATGATTCTGATATATTGTATCATCCACTCCAGTTCAATTCAATAATTATGGAAATGATATCATCGCTCGTGCGTACGTACGGACTACCGTCTCCACGACGCGATGAGATTCATTCTCCATGTTAACCATTTAAGAATGATTATAAAGTATATATAAGCAATAATAATGAAATATATGACATTATAAAGCTACTGGATTTATGTGTATATATATGTATGTTATCTACTTAATTCCACTCAATTCAATAAGGAAACAAAAACAGTGTTCATGTGTACGTACAGACTACCGTCTCCATGAACGGTGTGTTTCATTTCATTTATATTATATATATATATATATTTACTGAATATATATGATATATAAATCATGTTTTATATTCTGTAAGTAAATAATGATATAAGTAATAATAATGTCAAGAACAACAAGACCAAACGCCTATGATAAATGAAACGATTTTACCCAAAACGCTTCTTTAACATGGAATTTACAAAAGAACGGGTAATATAAAGTCATAAGTGAACCATATATGAGATCATAACAATGAATATTATTCTGTAATAATTTAATTAAATCATTATACAGGAGGTTCGGACACTTACAAAGCAAATCAGACTTAAGGTAATGGAAATATCACAATCTCATTTTTATCCGAGATTGCTTATATTTTGGTATTTACTGGGGTGTATTTTATCATCCACATCCATGTTTTCCTCAATATGTAATATTATTTCCATCTAACTAAAATTTTATATCCAATTTTACCCTTCGGTGAGTTTTTAGTAAAATATATGAAAGGAATATTTTTTCGTTTTTCGTACGAGATACTTTTTGACTTTTCCGACAAAAGTACGGGAAGAATGTTTTTTTAACTTATACGGCATGAATGGATTTTTAAAACATTATTTCCAAGAAGCTTCCTTTACAAGTTTTCAAGTTCATTTTTAATCAACTTCTTTTAGTTTAAAATTTTATGACATGTTAAGAAAGGAAAGTGTTTTTGAAGAAGAAAGGATATTTTCCTCAAGAATGGAGTTCAAGTGTTTTATCAAAATTATCTTCCATCTAAGATAATAAAGGGTTATTTTTTTATCCCTATTATTAAATTGATTTGATTATGTTGTGATGGAATTATTTTTATGAATTTCTTTATCTTATATGAATTTTTTTATGATGTCATGATGTTTAAGATTCCCATTTGTATTACATGGCTTATGCAATGATGTATGATTTATGATTTTGTGGCACACATAAGAACGGTATCATTATGAGATGGGTGGGACCTATATCTCCCTCCAATGCATTGGGTAAGGATTTTATTTCTCATGAGATAGACATGGCTGGAACGGTTGGTTATTCCGGTTCAGTGAAACAGGACTGAAACGAGGGTGACTCGATTCAGAAAGGGACTTTGTCCACTAAGATAGTCTTGTCAATGAGTCTTGACTAACAAGAAATGATTCTCTATGATTATCTGTGTATGCCACAAAGTTTCATGTTTTAAGTTATGATTATTGTGATTACATTTCACTACCATGATTTATCCCATGTTATGAAATTATGATCTCTTTTGCAGGTTAAGATTTCCAAAAGTTATGTGCTTATGTATATGATGTGATTGATATTTATTTTGTTTACCCTTTCTGAGCATTTGAGCTCACCCTTTTATGTTTTCTTTTCCCCAGGATATAAAGAAAGGTTTTAGGTAAAAAAGGAATATCTTTATGGGAGATTTTGAAGATCGTTCACCACGATTAGAAGATTATACTCAGAGTTTCCAAAGACACTAAACTATTACGGTCCTTGTGTGTGTGTTTTTGTTATGTAATAAGTATTCTGCAAATGTAATGTAATGTCAATGTACGCCAGGCTTCGGGTCTCTACAGCCCCTCCCCGTACATATAAAACTGAAAATGAAAAACTAATTTTACACACATAAATATAATTATGTTTCATATATTACCTAACCAAATAATATATTTAAGTCCCTTACCATTTTCTAGAGTCCTTAATGTTGAAATAATAACAAACATTTAGGATTTACGGAGTAAAGAAATTATGTGATGAAAATGCATAATATTTTACAGAATGTTTTAGTTTTATTTATTCCTCAACATCATTTAAATATTATTCAACCATAATTATATAATAACTTCAATATATGCAATATAATTATTTTCTACTATTTTAATCACCTAACCTTTTTCAATCTCGTCGTCTATGAAATGGGAATCATAACCATTGCTCAAGTGTAAAGTGGACTACCGCCTCGCAAACTTATGTAATTTTTTTTCATCATCACCATTCATATATTTTTATGATTATTTAATAATATTTATATATGATATTCATTCAATATTTTTCAATTGGGAAAATTAATATAATATATGTTTTCGTAGTATTCCAATCATTGAAAAATGATAACCTCATTCAAGCATACATGTGGATTAACATATCCCCGAAGAAATGTGATATGTTTTTCATTACTAAAACTCTTGTATGGTTTATATAAGAGAATTTAAATAAATAATATGATATTAATTATGTAATTTTCATTATTAAAATGTAAAATAATACTTCCCTTATACCCAACATGATTTATTTAAAAATGGAATTGTTATTCATTATTATGTATTGACCACCATCTCCATCATTGTAACATAGTTTATTTCTCATATGAATCATTCATGGTTGGTTATAAATTTATAAATTATGTATAAGAATAATATTTATTTAAATATATTTATTATAAATATTTTCAAATAATTACCTCTTTGACAGAAACCAAACGAATGAAGCCTTTATGTATATATGAGTCGAATATCATCAGAAAATCCAAGGTGGAATAAATTGATTATGAAATTTTAAATAACACGGAAAAAAGTGAAATAAAAAATAATAATAAATAGTACATAAATTTTCTAATAATGTTAGTACTTAACAAAATATTATTTTTCATGAAGATAAGGAATATATATGATGATTCAGGCTCGTGTTAATGAACACTACACTTAAAAAAATTGAAATGTTTTAATTATTTATTTTATAAATAATTTTCATTAATGCAAATATTATTAGTATATATTTTATTGATTTATTTATTTGTAAATAATACATTAATATATAAAATATTATTTCTCATTTTTACTTTCAATCAAAGGATTTCAAAATATATATTTTAAAAAAATGTTTAGGCTTTCTTTAAAAACGTAAAAAATAAATATTCTATTTTAACATATATGTATGGAAAAAATATTCCCACCACCACAACCATTATTTTATATTTAGATTAAATTAAAAACTATCATGTTTTCTTCAAATAAAAATCTTTTTTCCATAAGTAATGGTAATTTATAAATAGTAGTTAAAATGGAATTTATTTTTTGATATCTTGAAATGTTTTTCTTATGGGTGTACGAGAACACTCTAGACCTCGTTTTACTTTGTTTGATGAAATTTGTCTCTCTAATTCAAATTATCAATATATTTAATGTTATTTAATTCTTATAAAATTCGTACATATGTATCTCACATATATATCTTGCTTATTCTATCCTCCTGGATGGGGTAATATATTCCATAAGTTTATTTTTAAAATTCTATGTTTATTAATTCCCGTTTGAATATTTAATGTGACAAGATTATGCAACCTATGAATTTCCATTCATAATTACTAAGATTATTCTTTAGGATTAATTTTCTTTCGTAAAAAAAATTATTACGAACATTTTATTATGTTTATACCCTTATAGAACTTTAATTCTTTTGGAAATGTTTTTTTCTTGTGATATATTATTTGTGGGTTTTGGGTGTAAAATTAATCAACGATGGAACTCTATCCACAATCTCGTGTTTTCATGGAAATTATTCTGGAATTATAATTATTTAATGTTCCATGATGCTTCAAAAATTCATATGATTCCATTATATTATGGTATAATGTTATTAATTTTTTCTCCCACATGATTATTAATGAGTTTATGTTGAATGAAAGGTATATTCTACTTAAAAAGGTTGAAATTTATAACATTCATTGAAAATGTTTTCATAATTGAAAATGATCTTTTATGAGTTTAATCTTTTCATTTAATATTACTTTGAAAATTTCTTATGAAATTCATTGAGTAGAAAATATTTATTCCTTCGTATTAATTTTTTTATTTTGAACCTATTTATTAATTTTAAAAATTTTAAATGATGTATATGTACTCATAAACTATCATGTATCTTTATTTTTTTAATATTTCACTTAATGATATTTTTATTCTTATCCCAAGTTTTACATTTTCTTCTAAAGGGATTTATGGATAATTAGGGAATGATATGAGGTCAACAATATTGATTATTTTTCATGAAAATAATACTTTTTATATCATTAATGTTATTTATGGGAAAATGGATTCTTAGTTCAAGTGTCCACTTGGTGATGTAATATTTATTTATTTATGGTTGAAGAACAAATTTCTTCAAAATATATTCCATATAGATCCTCAAATGAAAGAAAATGAATTTTTTTCTCATAAAACAAAATATTATTTAATAATTAAGGTAGGGTTCTAATAATTTTTATCAAATTACTATTTTTATAGATTTTAAAATTATGATGTTTTCATGTGAGGTTTACTGAAGTGCTACAGATTCCATTTTTGGTTTATAATTTTGAGGTTCATCAATCTTATAACGTCTTAGAAACCCATTTGTATTTTTAATATGATTGATGTATAATATGATTAAGATAATTTTGTGATATATTTATGTCAATATAACCCTCAATTATAGAGTGGGGTTTAGTGAATATTTTTTTTAAGAATAATGATTTTATATTTGATTGGGATAACATTAAAGTTATTTATAACCATTTGGGTTTATATGATCATTTATAATGGTTTAAATATGTGTTATTATAATTTTGGAATATATGGTTTTATAGATAACCAAGGAATTTGGAACCAAAATGGTGATAAAGTGATTAATATTATTTAATGATAATTATAATTTTGGGAAACATTATATGTGTAAGGGAATAACTGTAAAAAATTAATATATATCACATTGGGGATAAATTATATTTTATATCTTTATATAATCAATAATAAAACATACATTGAAAAAAATCATAAAAATAGGATAGTAGAAAAACCATATCCATTTTTTTTAAAAATATTAAACTTTTAAAAATATAACATAATTTCAATGATTTTTTTAAAAAATTCAACATGAATTACTCCTTTCTATTACCCATCCATACACCCTATAAAAACATTTATAATATTTATATGACCACAAAAAACATCAATAATTTTTTAATGAAGGAAAACTATAAGTTTAGTGAAAACATGAAAACACATTAAAGCACCTTTAAATTAATACAAATAAGTATTATTATAATGATCATGAATTCCACATGGGATTTCATTACCACATAAAATATACATTCTCAGTTTTGAATAATTAAAATTATGTTCAAATTCTATATCCGGAGTACCCAATGCATTGGATATCTAAAATGGGGCTCACTAGTCATATCTTGAGCTATAATAGGGCTCAAACCGTCAAATATTATGATATAATGTGGATAAAACATGATATCTTGATATATAATGGCATAAATCCATAATAATAACTTTATATGAGATATATCATTAATAACACCATTGTTAACTCATTTAAAAACATGAGAAAAACACTTTCAGATATCGAACTACTATTTTTCCTTAAAATCATTTTTAAAAATATAAAAAACATGCACATAATAATGAAATAATATTATTAAAAAAACGTTGAAAAAATTATGAGAAAAATATAATAATAAATATTAATTAATATAGTAGTAATCACTTATGCCATATATAAAAAAAAATAGTTTGAATTTCAAAAAATATATATATTTAAAATGATTTTAAAATGAAATGCCTTGCCTCCTGTTAAACATCATTAAAAAGTGTTAAAATATCATTTATAATGGTTTTAAGAGTGATATTAAATTATTACACAACTATAATCATGTTTATAACACATTATATTATATTCCTATATCATTTTCAACACATCTATTAATAATTATTTTATTTCCATTATTTGGGTGTGTTAATTTCATGGTTTCAAATATTGGTTTATTATGGAAATCCTTTTCAAAAAGATATAATTATCGACAATTTATAAGATATATATATTAAGGTAATTTAAGATAATTAATTATTAATTTAAACATTCCCTGATTCGGTAAAAAGGAAATGAAAACACATTTTTCACAAAGTCGATGAATTGATTGTCCAGGGATAAGGATATTGTTATCTAAAAATAAAAGGATCAGATGTGATATTTTATGATTCATATAACATAAAATACAAATTTCATATATATATATTATACTAGAGTTTTCATGAAGCATTGGATATGAGGTGATGATACGGTAGAGGTGAAATCATATTTAAGAGAAAAAGAAGGAATCTTTCCCCTTGAAAAATTTCCCATTGAAAACCACCTTAAGGATATTGCAAGTGTTATTTTGATGAGACCAATATATCTATAATGTGTCAAGGCATGATGAAAATTTATGTATTCATAATATATTCGATATTTGAGGCACATAATAATCAATATTTGTGAAGCAAGGAGCCTTCTTATAAAAATGAGGTCTATGGTAACATAGGAATTAATAAAATTATTAAAATATCATAAATCTGTTATAGGGTTTAAGAATCCCAAAAATGAATAAAAACTAAATGGTATTACATTTTCAAATGAATCATATAATTTTTTCCCTTATTCAATTTTTTGTATTTGTGTACTATTTAATAAAAAAATTTATTCATGGAAAATTATTTATGTCAAAATAAAAACTACTCACAACTACGACATTAAACACATATAAAAAGTTTTGAATTAGATTTTTTTATATTTTCATAGTAATATAATATTATTATAGAAGATTCATCGATTAGTTTAAAAATATATAATTATATTTATTTTATTATTATTAATATCATAAATTGATTGATCCATAATTGAATATTTTTATAACATGACTATGAAATTAAATAAGGTAATTATTTGTTCCATAAAAATTTAAATTAAAATTTATGAAGAATATATAATTTTTAGAATTTATTTTACTATTTATGTTTGAATAACAATTTTGGAAAACAATACATTAAAATATTATATTAATATAAAAATATAATGTGACAACGCATCGTCCTTTTGATATAAAAAAATTAATAAGTCCTTAATGTGATTAATGTGTGTCCAAAATGTCCCCAAATAGAATCAAAATAGATAATGGTAAAAAGTTACTAATAAATAATTATTTATCCAAAACGTGGGTTGTCTAAACATGCTTAAGATTTCAGTTAAAAAAGGTTTTATTTATATTTATTAAGACTCTAGAAGAACTTCAATAGTGTTTAACATGCATTAATATTAATTATTATAGATATAAAAAATTAAATAAAAAACTACTATTATAAAAATATATTAATTAGGTTCAAAAAAATTTTATATTCATTCATTATGTGTATTCACTCACTTAAATGTTGTGAAAACTTCATAAATTTGTGATTATTTCATTTCATGCCCTTCACAAGCATTGCATGGGAATTTCGATAAGATTCGTGTATTATTATTCTAAAATTATAAATTAATAGTAAAAAATGTTAAATAATCATAATTAACAAAATCTTCCAAGTAATTTTTTGGAAAAAAATATCATTTACAAGCGACCCTATTTGACATTTCTAGTTGTTCTCATGCATTGCGTTAACACTGGAAATAATATTATACTTATCAGGAAATATATTATGAAATACATATCTTGAATTTTTCCTATAAAATATTACACTAATAAAATCATAATTTAGTTATTAAATAAATTTCTATAAATTTAATAACATAAATATGTCTTCAATATTTAAAATAAATATTTAATTTTTTTATATTAACAAAATAATTATGCTTTTTAAGAAAATTATCAAAAAGTCAAATTAAGATAATTTCAACATGGTGTATTCAAAAATGAAATTAGTTTTTCATATTACAAATCAATAGTTAAAAGATTATTAATTTTTAAATAAATAAGAATATAAAAAATTATTTATATTAAGAATTACATAATATAATGAATACAACTATTTAATTCCCGAATAATGATAAATATAATTCTATAAATACCTGTGATGTTAAATTCCCCACACCTTTTAGAAATTACATCCTCGCAATTTTTATTTACTTATTAATCATGTGAGGATACCTTTCTATCATAGCATTTTTAGATTCCCATGTTACTTTTTCAACAATGTGGTTTCTCGAAAAATGCATAAATAGATGAATTAGCTTATTTCACAGTACATGCTCTTCATTATCCTGAATATGAACTGGTTTCTATTCATAAGAAATTTTCACATCCAACTAAAGAACATCTAGCCTAAAATTCTGAGATGGATTTCAAACATACTTTCCCATCATCGAAACATGAAAAACATTGTGAACCAAAGATAAATCCAGAAGAAAAGATACTATGTAGGAAACCTGGATAACATTCTCTTGGATTTCAAATGGTCCATTGAAACATGGATATTATATTCATTTCATACCAAAATCTATAAATCATTTCCATGAATAGATTTTAATGAAAACATGGTCACCAAAATGGAAATAATGTTCGTTAGTAATGTTATGAGTATAAATGTCTTCATGATTTGAGCTATCCCCATGTGTCATTGAATCAAATAAAATTTATAATCCACTTCCGATACTAATTCAGCACCCATAAATTTCCCTTCACCTACTTCATCCCAAAATTCTAGAGTCTGACACTTCTTTCAATATAATGCTTCAAAAGTTCCCTTATCCATACTAGAATGAAAATAGTATTATAAAAAAACTCAACTATTAGACGATGATAATCCCAACTTCCCTGGTAATCCATTGAATAAGATCGAAGTGTATCCTTAAATGCATGAATTTTTCACTCCAAAAATACCTCAGATTGGTGATGAAAGGCTATTGTGATATTACATGAAGTTCCCAATGACAAATGAAGGTCTTTCCCCAACTTATAAGTGAACCTAAGATCATGATCATATATGATGGAGAGAGAAATTCAATTTAACATGACTGTATCCTTATATATAACATATAAAGATGATTTAGATATACGGTGTATCGAATAGAATTAAAATGTGATGATTTTTTTGGTTGATCAAAAATAACCCATATTTCAATGTTTTTATGAGATGTCTTTTGAAATCTCACAAAGAATTCCATAGATATATTGTTCTATTTCCCCTCTAGCATTAGAAAAGGTTGAAGCATCCCCTTTGGTAACTGTTGTTATACTATAACCCATTGACATGTTAATAAATACATGGTAAAATCAATAATATATTTTTTCATTCCATCCCACAAGTGATACTCATGAATATCCTTGTAAATATTAGTTCAACTATGATGAACTGAAAATGATTAATTATGAGATTCACTTAAAAAATCAATCCTCATCTTCCAATTAAAAGGAACACATAATCTCTTCCCAATTCACCAAACAGAATTCCAATAAATTTAAAATTCATAATGTCTAAAAATAAAAGTTAACTATTTAAAGAGGTGTTAAAGGGGGTGTGGGTGGGTCAGGTGTTCGTGTGGGCCCTACCACATGTTATCCTCTCATGGGAGGTTATTTCGGTGTGGGATCCACCACCAACCACCCCTTATAGATATAAACCACCAACAAAATAAAATATATATAAGACATAAATTTTATTTAGTTTATTAAAATTCCCCTAATTAACTTTCATCCTACATAAAAGGAAACTTCAGTAAAGGTCCCCTTAAGCAAAAACCAGGGCTGCGAGTTCATTGGTGTCCTCAGATTTCAATTCCGAGCACCGGTTCAAAAGATATAAAAACTCGCACGTACGTTTACTGAACGTACCCAAACAAAACTTCGGAAATTGATTTTGGGCACACCGGGCCTCGGAATCCAGTTCTGTCAGAAGCTACAGACTTGCAAAATTCCAAAGAATCATGAAAAAAAATTCCTTGTAAATTCCTTGTCTTTACTTTACTCCCACCTCTGGTCTTTACATCCCCATAAAGCTAAAACACACACTAGGGAAACCAAGGGGGTACTGAGCACGCATCTAAGCCTCCTACTCCCATGTGCTCTCCTGGAGGCTCCTGTGCTACCAGAAAACATGCACCAGAGGAATAGACCATCCATGTAGGACCCACTCCTGTCGGTCCTCAATCTCTATAGGAACCTACGTGAAGGTCGCCCTGTCATCGATGTCCAGCTCCCTGTGGTTGATTATGTGGGATGGATCGTGCACGCATCTCCTCAGCTGAGATATGTGGAAGACGTCGTGCACCTATTGCAACTGAGGTGAAAGGACCTGTCGGTAAGCCAACTCTCCATCTCTATTAAGGAGCTGGAAAGGTCCAATGAATTGTGGAGATAACTTGACACCCCGGCCAAATCTCTGTAGACCTCGTCAAGGTGAGACCAGTAGGAAAACGTGGTCATCATCCTTGAAATCTAGTGGTCTCTGTCTCCTATCAGCATACGACTTATTTCTGCTCTGTGCATTCATCACCTGCTCCTAGATTATCTGCACCTTCTCTGGTAGCCTCAAAATGGGGGCACTAGGCCACCTCTACCTCAGCTCATAAAAAGCAATGATGGAATCTCTCTGATCACATTAAGGCTTTCTTCATCTTCGTCAATGCTAAAAGTGGTGCATAAACTATGGGGAAGTCTGGAACAAATCCAAATTTGGCCAACTCATTAGTGATCGACTGCACCCACTTATGCCTGATTCAATTCTGTGCTGCCTGGGGTTTCTATTACACCGACTGAGGAAAACCGATCCCAACGTTGTAGGTAAACCACAACATTTTTTCATAATACATTATATCTGTGTATGAAATGTGGTTGCATAGTCCATACCCAAACTAATGTCGTAAGGCCTCGATGATGCTACCAAGAAGTTCCAACTGAATCTCTCGCCCCAAGGGTCGGATCACACCGTCGGCGTAAGCGTGCTTATCGAGTCTCCTCCCAAAGTAATCTCCAGACGTTAGGATCAAATCAATGGCTTATCCGGAAACTGTAGTTCTGGGACAAGATTCGTGGAAGGAAGTAATGATTCATATCAATTTATATTGTTACTATAGATAGTAGTAGACACAGACTGTACCATAAATCATTCATAGAGCCCATGGATCACACTTGTTGACCGCAAGAAACTATCCTCTTTTCCTGCCCACATGCTCCCTATGCCTGGTGGGAACAACAAATGTGGGAGGTTGTAACATGTCTAAATGTACACCACCTCATGCTTCTCTCCTGGATCTTCCTCCACGTCTTCTTCTCTACAGATTCACTTGTCCTTAACACTTCCTCTTCTTAGAAAATTTTACATACCCAAGTCTCTATGACTAGCGCCAATTTCCTGTTTTCCCACTGCTAACATTCACTGGCTGTATCCACATATCCAAAGAACATTCAACCACAAAGGTTCTCTCTAGTACCCTAGCATAAGTTGGAATCCATAAAGGAAAAGTGATGGCTCAGATTTCATTGAAACACACCTCGCTCTGTGGTTCGAGCACTAAAGCACTGATCGTATCGTAGTCATAAAGTACCAGGAACGATCGGTACACCTCAATGATTGATCATCTACCAACATGTCATTCTGTAGAAGCTGTATAAGCTCTAGAAAACTCTCAGCCACCTCCTCATTTCAGTCCTTAGCCTCCTGTGATTTGGGCTCACCTTGGAACCTATGGGGTATCTGATGCTGAAACACCTGTAGGGAGGTAAGCCTACATGTGTCTTCTACTAGTACTACCAGTTGTAACTACTGACCAAAAAAGTAGTTATATATCTGGAACAATACCCGAAGTTACTAACCCCGGAATCGGTCCATGTACCGAAGCCTCATCACTATGCAGACCAACCTCATGGTCACTCACTAGAAACACTAGTAGCTAAGATCATGATCTTCTCTACTAGTGTCTAAACTAGGTGTAGAACTCTAGCATTTTCCCACAGCATGTCCACAGAAGCCTGGGAATCTGTCTCGCCTCGTAACCTCGAAGGCATATACCTCTGGAACTCGTGCGACATGCTCCGTCTGCGTGCACCGTCCACTAGTACGGCTGGTGGAATCTGCTGCCCAACGAGTGTTGGTGGTGCTGGTACACCACCCGAAGGTGCCAACATAGCAAGAGGGTCGTACACCGGAGCCTCACCACTCTGTGGGCCGTCATCATGTACTCTATCAGAACTGAAACTGACTGTGTGCGTGGATACATCCTGAACAGATGCGACACAGTCAAACAATTTAAACATGTTGAGCTGACTTAATGAAACTTTTTAAAACACACACACAATCAGTGTTTTCATGCAATGAGTCAGAAATCAGAAGTCATGGTCCTGGTGTATGGATACGTCAGCCACCGCACCAACACTGGACTCTATGAACTAAAATATACTCTGGGTACACATTACACTATTGCTTCACAGATGAAAAATATCAGAGTTCTATGTTCTGCGGTAGAACCAACTCCTCTGATACCAATTTTTCATGACCCGTCCCCCGGTGCCAGTATCGTGACTACCCCAAACCCACATTCCATAGGCCAAGGGATGGAAACTAGCACCAAAGGCGTAATTCCCTATAACTGGGAAGTCATTTCCATTATAAAACGTAAACACACACACACAACCATTGAAAAAGCAGATGCAAACACTATATAAAGTAGTATAACAAGTGTGATGAAAGTACAAAGGGTCCAGAAATAATATCCCAAAGGAAAGGTATAACTACAACTGAAAGAAATTACAATTGAAAAGACAAATAGTAGGAAGATGGAAGCAGCTCCTGGATTGCCCTCTGGGTTCCTACTAGAAGGGTAGGTACATATGTCCTCGTCAGCACTCCTCGTCTATCAGTACGCTCTGTGTGCCTTCACACTGAGTGTCCACCTCCAGGTACCGTCTAGTCCTCGTACACTCTGCCTCGGTCAGCACTGTTTGTCGTCTGCATCCAACACAAAGAGGTGCGGGCATAGCCCGTGAAGGTGTGAGTATAACGATACTCAGTAGGGACCCCGAGACCATCATAGTCTCACAAAATCCAACAAGGATAAACCACAATGAATGATCTCAACAGATAGCCTTTACATAGGTATATTTCCATACATATACCTAAGTTATCAAGTAACTCATCTCAATCATGAGAAAACACAACGGTCATTGACTCAGCTCAAACCAGGATTTTATTCATGATGTCAAAACCATGGTCATTGGAGAACTCATCCACTGTCGAGCACAGTAGTCCTACCACGACTCCGAGGTGATACTCAATAACCTTAGACTGCTAAGGTACTCCTCCTCTGTCATGTACCGCAGGTCTGCGGCCCCAACATAGTTGCACAACCCACCATGGGTCTTCCACCCCAACATAGTCTCGCTCCCCCTAATTTCCAACATAGGTACTCCTCCTGTCGAGTACTGCGGGTCTGCCGCCCCAACACAGTAGCGCTCCTCCGCCTTGGGTATTTCGCCCCAACACAGTAGCGATCCCTAGTGGAATAGTCAAGCCACACCGAATTGAATCGGACAAGCAGTCATCAGGTCTCAGCCAACTACAAGGTCTCCGTACTCTGTACGCTCATCATTGAGAGGATCTTCTCCATGAGCTATTGTTATATACTTTAAAGTGTCACATTATCTCACGTGGAAGTATCTCAAAGTACAGCCTCGTCATAGGGGTCTCAACGCAATAGACAACGCGTCAATCGAGCACCTAGTCTGTGAGATGGGAGTCTTTTTGTCCTAGGTGCCTGGTTGGTTTTGTGTACCAACCAACCCGGTAGTATATAATCTGTACCCCGAACTCCCATGGGGTATACTCAATTGAACCGTTTCTCAATGAGGTTACAAATTCCGCTGACAGTTCATCAGACGGACGTCCGGTCTGAGCATTATCGGCTTTATTATTTCAGGGGCCCGGTTGTTTATTAAGCTAAAACCAACTCGACCATACTCCAACTACGTCCAAACCTCAATGGAGTATGTCAAAAGGACCATATAATCAAGATAAATCCAACGTAGTTGACGACACTTCAATCGGACATCTGGCCCTTACGTTATAAGTGTTTCCACTCTGAGGGCCTGGTTGGTTTCGGTTTCGAACCAACCCTACCATTTTCCAAAGTCATCCAAAACTCACTTAGATTATCACAAAAAGACTTTATCGTCACGAGGGTCCCAGTTCCGCAAACGATGTGTCGATCGGATGTTCGGTCGTGATGATATTCACATTTAAGTGTATGGGCCCGGCCCGTTAGGCCCAGTGGGCTGGCGTGTCGGTCCGACCCGATTCGGCAGGTCTAACCGGCATTGGGCGTCGGCCCGGCCTAACAAAATGCACCCCGGCCCGGTGGCAGGCGTGGCTTGACCCGACCCGAGAGGCCGCGGCCGGCCGACCGAGCGGCTCGGCCCCAAGGGGCTGAGCGGTCCGCGGTGGGGGGCACGGCCCCTAGCTGCCCGAACTGACAGCGCTAAGCAGTGCTACCCTCCCTAACCGGCCGGGCGATGTTAGCAAGCATTCTTGGCGCAAACGGCTCGCATGGGCGGGCCGCGGTTCGTCCGGCACGGTGCCAGGAGGGCGTCGCAGCTCTCCTCTGGCAGGGCGACCGACAGGTCGGCCGGTTCTCCTACCGAAGAGGCCCGCGAAGTGGGTCGTGGTTCCATCCGTACAGCCGGTGCGATGTCACTGTGCTTCCTCTAACATGGCCCACTCGGCCACAACTTTTATTTGTGTGTGTGACGATGGCCCTTGCGCCGCCGGCCTATTCTGCGTTCTGACTCCGGTAGTCGATTCCAAAAACAATAATAAAGATCCAACAGAGGGTCGTCGAGCCGTGTTCATTCGGCCCGGAGCCCTACGTGTTAGGCGATTGCAATAGACCGGAGACGAACAAATATATTCAATGATGAATGTGGCACAATTTTAATCCATTAAAATTGAACATAATCCCCCTACCTTGATTAATGACGCCGCACGTCATCGAGCCGAAGATGGCGAGCATCGTGGTAGATGGCGTCGTGGATAATGATGTCGTGGAGATCATAGGTCGATTTTAGGGATGTTGGGGTGCGTCCGAGGAGGATACTGCATTGCCGACATCACATTCTTCGAATCGTAGAGCATTCTTCATTGAAGAGAGTGTCGTTCTTCGTTGAAGAATGATGAAACTCTCCTCCAAATCTCCAAAGGGTCTCCCCACCAAATATTATAATAGCCTCCTCAACTTCATTTTTAATGTATTTCCATGCAAATCAAAACCAATTCAAAAAAGTGGTTCCACGTAATTAATAAAGCTATTAATTAAATGTATTAGCAACTTCAATAGGTGGGTGGTGGAGAGATTCCTCCTCAATTAATGTGAGGAGGTGTCAAGAAATTATGAAGGGGGGTTAATGGGGAGTTGGCACATTAAATGTAAGCTCAAAGGTTCAAGGGGGTTAATGGGGGGTTAAAGAGTGGTTAGGTGTTCGTGTGGGCCCCACGTCATGTTATCCTCTCATGGGATGTTATGTGGGTGTGGTCTCCATCCCGAACCACCCCTTAGAGATATAAACCACTAACAAAATAAAATTTATATAAGACATAAATTTTATTTAGTTTAATTAAATTCCCCAAATTAACTTTCAACATGCATAAAACTCAACTGCGGTAAAGGTCCCCTTAAGCGAATATCAGTGCTTCGAGTTCATCGGTGTCCTCATATTTGAATTCCGAGCACCGGCTCAAAAGATAGAAAAACCCACACATACGTCTAGTGAACGTACCCGAAGAAAACTTCAGAAATTGATTCTGGGCACAATGGGCCTCAGAATCCAGTGTCGTCAGAAGCTACAGACTCGTAAAATTCTAAAGAATCATGAAAAAAAATTTCCTTTAAAATTCCAGGTCTTTACAACTGTGATGAAAATTTGTATCATTTCCTATATATCACACAATCATTCAAGAAGACTTGTATTTTCTTATACACCAATCCCTTGGGGAAAAATATTTTCTTGGAATTATAATGTGAATATGTAAGATTATTCTCCATAGAAAAAATGTATTTAAATAATTATTTGATCACATTAAAATTATTTTTACACCATCCATGTTTCACCATCATGTCAATCAATAGTTACATCATCACGAAAATCATATATTCCATATAACCCAGATACAATTGCTTTCAGCATCACAATATAAATACTAAATTTTTGGATGGTTCTCAAATTCTTATATTTCAATATCATGAATAATTTCATCAATTTTTTCAGATTTATCGTCTTGTAAATCACCATCATCAATAGATGGAAAATTCAACGTAGTTTCACCTTTTCTATTCCATTGATTATAAATCGAATTTGAAGCATGAAAAACAAAATGATATCTAATATATATGCTTTCAAACATCTTTAAATTAAAATATTTTAGTAAGGGATATGGAAACAAGTCTTAGATGGGAACATTTCATTAAGAAAATTCCAAAAAATAGGGAAAGAATTATCATATTCAAGACCTATTTTAAGAGCATTAATTCAATTTCAATTCATTATTACCTATGAAAAATATTAAAAACAGACATAGAAAATGACTAATTTTTAAAATAGTGATATTTTAAATTACTTGAAAAAATATATTGAAAACCAATAATGGTAACATTAAAAGGAAAATATAGAATTTAGATGGAAAATCCATTCATGTGAAATGAAATAAAAAATTTATTCGTTTCAAAATTATCTCAGGTAAAAATAAATGAATATAACCTTATAAAATTATTAAAAAATATGTACAATGATATATATAAAATAATATTCTTACAAAAATATATACAATGATAAAAAATAATTAATAGTTGATTATTTATAAAAATAAAATGTTTATTAAATTTTGTAATTAAAATATACTGAATTCATACATTTAGTCACAGTTCAATAAAATGACACATAAACCATGCTTCATGGTATTTATTATGTTACATGGTATTACCAAACACCGTAACTGTTTGGTTTTATACATTAAAAAGTAGACCCATCACCCATTCAACCCTTTTTTAATGTACTTGACTACCATTGAAATTCATGAGTATGCCTAAAAATACTCCTCCAAATACTCACAGTCTCAAAATTATCTAATTTGTCCCATTTATCAAATCAACCTTACCTATATAAAAGGAATTAAATCACACTAAATTGATTATCCTGTAATAATTCACCACATAATAAAATCCACACCATAGACATTATCATCAATAGGAAGCTTCTATGATGATCCCATTACTCTTGATCATCCATTAGAAATGGTTTTCACTACTAATTAAAAATTACTAAATCCAAATTAGTTTATAATAAAAACTACCATTATATTCTGAAATACACACTAGTCACCTTTAAATACAAACATCCAATAGAAAACCCATTAAAAATCATCGCATGATGTAAAATTACATGAAACACAATTTTTTGACTCTCCCATTAACCTACATTATCAGAACTAAAATGAAACCACTGTGATATCAACACCTGTTTAATTTATAACCCAACTCATTGATATAAATGATAATGTAGAAACAAACAAGATCAACCAGTAATATATCCTGAATAATACTCCTTAGAATGAGATATTCTAAAAAATATATCAATGTAATTCAAACAATATATAATATATTTAATGATAAAAAATTATTCATACTAGATATAAAATGAGGATAAAATAATTAACACATTATAAATGGTATTCAAAACCATCAGGAGAGGTAGTAGGAGATGAGAAAAACTAGAATCGAACGTTCCATAATGAATATAAAAACATTGTGTGTTCAGAGACAGTAATTGAGAATGAATTCCACCTAATGGAATATTCAATAGTAAGAGATTCAAATCCAATGAACCACTAGATTGAGATAAAAAAAATTTGTGATGCTTACTTCAAATCAATCTTTGATGCATACCATGAGGCCGAAAAAACCCAAGGATTAATTTAGATCATAATGTGAGTTTATAAGTCAATATAGATGAAATTAGAGAGTTATGGCTTGGGAGAGTTGGAAATGAAACCTTCATTGTGATAATGGAAGACCATGTATGGAAACCACCGTCAATTCATAAATTTTTTAAATAGTATTGATGAATTTTATATTATAATTGATATGAGAATACATTTTTTCACATTGGTTAAAATATAACCGAAGAAAAAAACACTATTTCATGTCAGTTCTATAATTTTACCAAAATGTAATAGCAAATAATATTCATATTTAACATTCTTTATATATAAACTAACATGAAAAATGGAATTTCCAAACTGGTTAATGGAAATTCAACATCAAAAATTAACATTCCAAGATGTTAACATAAGTTATTACTAACCTATATAAAAAATGCGACGTTATAAACAATTATTATACTACTTTATAACCATGAATCAACACCCCAGTGACCACCTTCCACAAAGATGGTTGGAGGGTGATACTTTTGAAACAACTTTATCAAATATGGAATACTTGGTATAGTACCTGGAGCTCCCTTCCTATAATAAAGTAGTTATAGGAAATACTCCCTGAGCCAAGTCTATGTTCCTCGTCCAGTTATGAATGGTGGTATAACAAGAGGTTCCTCTTGTGTTTACTAGCGGTAGGCTAGTTCACCCTATCTCAAGAAAATGGCCATCACCAACATCTTGGAACATGATCAAAGGCCGTCGAAGAGGCATATATCTTAAATTCCAAAAACACAACTTAGAATAGTTACTAAGTAAAATTATTTCCAATAAGAAACAATGGTAGGATCACAAAATGATATCATGATTTGATCTTATTAACATTATATTTATAGAGACATGTTAGCAGGTAATATTTCAAATTTTACCCATGAAAATTATATTGTATAGACTGAAAACTAAATTTTTTAGGGGATAGAATCATTTATGTTTTAGTCAAAAACACCATTTATCTACAACAATTTCATTGAAAATTTAAAAAATTTCATGTTTAGTGTAAAATGGTATAGATAGATGAATTTTCATTTACAAAATTTAAATAACTAATAATTATAAGTTATACATTTAATTCCATGTAATATAAACCCATTATTAACTTCCATAATTAGGTTTTAATGAATCAATATATGATTGTACATTTATGTAGATCAATATTCCCAATATATTCAGGCACAAACAATATAAATTATAGTTGGTGACTATTTAATCATAGTGAAATAATTTTTCATCCCATGTAACTAAAGATTTATAAATTTACCAAATAATAATTTTTTAGTCAATGTACAAACATAATGCAATGTGGGAAGACAACTTCTATGTTATTATACACACTTTATGAAACCAATTATTTCCTATTTTGTTCCCATATGAAAACATAGAGAATGATCAGTATAAATGTCATGGAACATAAATAAGAAATATGAAATTAGATAATTAAAAAGACATGGAATGGAATAGGAATAAAATTTATAGACTTACATTTTTATATTTCCGAATGAGTAAATTCTCCCTCTCTATATAGGCTTATGTGAAAAAACTCAAAATAGATTTAATAAAGAATCTTAAAGAATGTTTAGCATACAAAAGTGAAAAAATACAACATAAAAAAGGGAAATACTGAACAACAAGTACAATTAATTATATCATGGATCTCCTATTAATGTAAGCTAAATATTTCCTAGAATAAATATTCAACATGTTATGAAACATCATAGACTCCAATATACCTATAATGACCCATGTATTTATTTAATAATACTTTTTTATTTATATTAATTCTTATGAATGTGATATTAATTTAATGTTAAAGGGGATTCTTTTTCTGATACCATACTCAACATGGAAAAAAAGTTTTCATTGAAATATTACATTGCATAAAATGTTGAGTTATACCGAAAAATAATATAATAATATTATTATTTTAAATGGTACATAACTCATAGTTGTTTTATTGAAGGAAATGAACTGAAATAAGTAAAATATGATTACACATGCTTGTTAAATGTTTTTTTCATTTATCCAGTGAATTCTAGAGTCTTTAAATGTGAATGAATCCAATTTTAATCCCAAATAGTCTAATATTTTTTAAAAGGTCATTTTAACACCTTTTGATGGTGAACCACATTTAAATATAGTTTTGTCACTTTTTAGTGTTCTATTTGAAAAATTAAAATTCTTATTTAGAATCAGAACATCAAAATTTATATTGGATGAAATTTCAGTATTTTTATGATAAAGTTCATTTTTAATTAATAGTGCAAAATACGGCATTTTAATTTAAAAATTTCTGTAATATAATTAATTTATATGGTTAGATTATCTTTTTAATTGGTTTTAAATAGTAATTAGATTATATTATTACCATTTAATCCAATTTTGGTAATTGTATGTAATTTCTTTTTGAAATTGGAAATAAACAAGTGTTAATCTTTTGAAAGTTATTATTTCTTAAAAACCCACTTATTTGTTTTGACAACAGGGATTGATATTAAATTAATTTATTTCAGATATATTTTTTGAATTGGGGACAATGGATTTAGTAATTTTAATTAGGAGGAAAAATTTTTTTAAATAGGTAACTTTTATTTTTAGACATTATGAATTTTTACATCGGTAAATATTTTATTTACCGAGGAAAAATGGTAAATCTGGTAAATAATGTAAAAAAATAATATTATAATTAAATGAAATTGCTCTTTCACTTTTCCAAACACTATTAGATTAGTTTTTTCCAACCACAGTCATCCTTGGGTCTATTTTTGGTCCCCATGGATCTACATGGGAGAGATAATGACAAGTTATATCAATTAATTTAAATTAAGGAAAAAAATTACATAAACATATATCTTTTAGTAAAAAAATTTTATATTGGGTTATATAAGTGATCTCTTAGACAATAAATATTACATTGAAATATAAAAATATTTCATACTCTATATTATTTTGTTTATAATTTTTATAAATTAAATAAATAAATTTAATTATGATACAATGATGATGTAATGATTACCACATTAATGGATATTTTAAATAAATAGGATTATAAATATTAAATTAAATTTATAATGAAAATTTTTATTCCATAAATGATTTTTATAGATGTGTACGACTTGTTATCTTTGAATTAATGATGTTTTTTCTAAATAATCAAGTTGTTTTGGGTTTTTTAAAAATTCATGATATTAATATAATTTAAATTGACATAAATGATTTTAAAAAAAATATTATTTCTTTAAATTATATAATAATCCTACAAATCTATGATTTGGACAAATGACATAGGTAAGGTTGAAAATTTCATTATTGAACCACTTGTGGTTCGATTGGCATTTCATAGTAAAAATATTAAACATATAGATTGAATACAAAAGAAGACATGGTAAGAGTCAAATTAGTTAACTAATGGTTAAAAGGAAAATGATAAGGTTATATTTGAATCCCAAACATGTATTAAACATATTGGTTGAGGGGATTTAGAATAATCTTCATTCTATCTTCTAATATAATATGTTTGGGACCTTTTGATACCGAAATTTAGTTTATAACAAAATAATATTTTCAAACATTCCTAAAGATCCCCTCCCCCCTTATAAAAATCCATCACCTATAACCCATTAATAACACCTCTCAATCCCATTAGCTCATAAATCCTCTACCCATATAAGCATCCAAAATCCCTCTATTCCAGCTATAAGCCTAACCTTAGGCATAAGACACTTCATGAAATCCATCTGGTTCAAACCAAAGGGACTTATCTGATCTGAAGGTGACATCTTCTTTTAAGTTCTTGTATTTTATTTTACTTCTAAAACCCCCTATACTATTTTAATTAATTTATTTAATAAGAACACAAGTGTCCCCAATAAACTAGGTTGTTTTTATGATATGTATTCTAACTACACATCCACACACCTCCATCTAATGGATTTGAACATTCTATTTCTCTGGATGGGGAACTACTACCTCACGAAATGATGACCGTTCAATTATCTATTACCACCTCAAATGGTGTCTATTATGATGGAAATTCATTTATATGTGATATTTATTATATTTATATTTTCTAAAAACTTTTTTATTTTTCATTTATTTCACACCTTTAAGGTTTCTATAATGGGTAATAAGATAATTTCATTAGAGGAAATATAGTCTACTGCCCCCCCCCAATGTGACAGGACTCGTTCATGCCATACGTGGAATGTATAAATGATGGAGTTAATGAAATAATATAAGATATTATACTAGAATTATAATATACCTATGTATCATTTAGTGTTCATTCCTTTAAAAAAAAGAAAAAATGAAAGTAGCTATCATGCATACATACGACATACTGTCTCAATGAATGGTGAATTTCATTTATTATGTCCAAATGTTAGGGAATATTATAAATAAATATATACTGGAGATATATTATGTATATGATATGTAAGTCAGGAATATAATTCTGTATATAATGTACTTTTGACCACAAGGAAATTTTTAATTATAACATGTTCATTTTTTTACACATGTTCCGAACATCGACAAAATGTCCAATATGAACTCAAATAATTAATAATTTTTATAATAATGTTATAAGTGATATAAATATAATAATAATCTAGATAAAAGTTTCTTAAGAATATATAAATTAACATCTGTTTATTATTCAGGATGAAGAAGGAACAAACGAGTCATGTCTGACAAGAGGTAAGTGGTTTTCATCTCACTTTTTATTCCCATGAGATTGATGCTATATTTATCATTATTTCCTTTTGTGTGGTGTATGTTCTGACCATGATTATATTCATTGTGTAATATTCTATAATTAATTGGTATTTACATCTTCATTTTAGGATCCTTTTTTCTTGTTGTGTATGTTGCATAAGTTACAAAATCGGTAAGGGAACCTTTTCACCCACCTCTTCTAGTCAAATACATCATTTATGTTTTGTATTTTAAATTTAAATTTTTTTATGTTGGGATTTGTTATTATATATCCTTATTTATTTAAATTTATGACCATGTGATTCGATACTTTTTTCTCTATCATCAACTCATTTTTTAAATTTTTATGTGACGTCATTAGGCTGTTGAATTTTTGTAAGTGAACTTCTTAACCCAATTTCAATTCTTTGGGCTAAACATATACTTCTCAATTATATAATTCTATGAATTATGTGTGAATAACAACTGATTATTTTAAACTATATATCCACTTATATTGATTGTATTTATATTTTTCATACATAATTATTTCATTGATTTACCCTTAATCTAAGGATATAATATTTGTAAGGGACTTTGATTCAATTTACATTCCATTGGGACATATTTGTTGTTATAAACCTATTATCTTTTATATGGTGTATATATTAACCTTTTACATATTTTATCATGAATCTCCATATTCTCATGATATTATATGATTTTTTAATGTTATTATGAAAATGTTTTATTCATGTATTTTCTCGTGTGGTAAGGGACTCTTTAACTAAAACATTATTTTAAATGTTTTAATGATTTATTCTTCTAAATCTTTTTCATTAATGTCCATGCTTTTAAGTGATTTTAATGATTTATTTATAAGGATATTAATGTTTTAAAATACTAATTTCTTTAAAAACATAATAGTTGTATGGGAATCTTTGATTCAAAAATGTCTGTACAAAATGTTTTAAATGGTTTTGAAAATGGTTTGACAATGCATTGATTATGTCAATATATTGAAATTATATATTGTTATTGCAATGTGGAAATGTTATCGTTCCTCTATTCTTTTTTATGTGTTTTGAATATGTTATGGTTCTTGGGATTTTTTTTGTATACGAATGATTCCGTGATAACCCTAGGGTGGGTGAGCCCGAGACAGCTCTCTAATGCATTGGGTAACGTGATAGAGGTAAATTTTAATGTACCCACTAAGAGATTTACGTAATATACTATGATGGGTATTCCAAACATAACTCCCTATGTAACTGTGAAAGCTACAAGGTATTTATTTTATGGCTACCACTAGTTACATTTATTATTTAAGATTTATATCTGTTATTCATAAATCTAATGTTTTCATGAGGTGTGTTAAAAAACTTATGTTTTGTATGTATTGATGGACTATTGTTTTATTTCTTCATTTAATAACCCTTACCGAGCTCTTTATGCTCATCACTTGTTTGGAAATTTTTTTCACATAACATAAAGGTGAATAATGTCATGGATGGGATCATGGAAAAGTCATGTTTCATAAAACAAGGAACTACACATATTAATTTTTTTAATGTTTTTTTTTGAAAAATTGAAAAATGATTAGAAGTTTCAACTTTTAAATTTTTGAAATTTAATGTAATAGTTTGGAATAATTTTATAAAAATCTAAACCTAGAAATATCCTCAATGTGAGTTCTTCAACTAACTCAGTATTATATAATATTTAAGGCCGAGGCCTTTTAATACCAATCCTAAAACAATTGGACAAATGAAAAATGAAATATCTGATACACTTTTTGACTTCCCAGAACCAGTACACTCATATATAATCAATCCATGTTGTCCACATAGCCTAATGGTTTCCTCACTATATAAGAGGTTCCTAACTAGTAACAAGGGTCTATGTTGGTGTGGTGGGGAGACTATTTTCTCTTTATGAGAGTTGTATAATGGAGATTAATATAAACAAAAGAATAAAAGAAATCATAGGTGAATTTGTATGGAAATAAATTAATATTATCTAGATAATATAAAAAACATTAAATCATGGTATCAATTGTAGATGATATCATAAACCAATAAATAAATACGAGTAAGGATACAAGTTAGTACACAGAAAATGGTAAAAATATATACAAAAACTAAACCAAAAAGACCAATACAATATCTTAAAGGGAATCATGAGTACTATATCATTCATCTACTCCCACGATACACTCCAAATATAAAATCAAGCATATAATGATTTGTACTTCCATTTTTCCATAATAGTATCCATGTAATCTACATAGGAACTAACCTAGGACTTGAATAGAGTGTGGGTAAAACATAGTAAGCCGCCACCAATGATTTCTGCTAAATATTTTGATTTTGAAATTATTGTTTAGTAGAATAAAATATAGATATAATTAGATAATGGAATCTATAAAACAGTGGGGACCAATGAAAATACCACTATCATTAATTTTTTATTGTTTTCTCTCATTGTAAGGCCCTTCCACATGCTAGGATACTATGGTCCATGGATAAGGAATAATCATAGAGTTTTAGGAGAAAGTCAAATGTAACATCAGTATAGTTCTAATTGGATTTCAAGGAGATAATCAATTTTATTCTATTTCTAATAACATCAAACCAAATTAATATTTTTTTCCTAGAAATTCTAATTTCAAGAGATTATATGTGAATCATTGCTGTAATACCAATGAATTTAGACATCTAATTAATTGACCATGTCCACGGATAGTGTACCACATGGTAGTTAAATAATATAATTGGGCTTCATCCAATGGGATTTCTCATTGAATTCCAGATTGGGAATCCATTTCTGGTTCATGTAAGGTCATGCCTTTAATGTTGTGATGTTTGAAGAATATTAATAATAATGTAACAACCGATCAATGGTTTATTTGAATTATCCAGGCCAGTAATCATTTTAGTTTATTCGACTAGTTTTATTTTATTTATAATTTACCATGAGGGTCAGGGGAAATTTACTTTCTATGTTACAAATTAATTTATCAATTTAGTCCACTCCATTTACAATCATCAAAACAAACACACTATAGTGTTTTTTGGACACAACAAAATCATGAATGTCTGGATATTTTTTAACTAACCCACCATAATGTGGTGGTTCATATAGTGGTTATTGACCTCCAATGATGTTTAGGGGTTATAGAATGCCTTGTTTATTTTTAATACAATTAATTTAATGTGATACTTATAATTTTGTAGAAATGAATGTAAAACCAATGGATAAACATTGTGGAAAACAATTTATAAAAGAGGATTCATTGAGGGAAAAGTCATATACCACCTTCCATAACTTTATAGATTAATCCACATCTTATACTACTCTAAATTTTGGGATGAAGCGAAAGAAAATAGAAAACCATAAAAACACCATGAAAATATGGATTTTTAGATCTTATAGAGAAAATGTTTTATATGTTGAGGAAAATTGTGAAAAGAAGAAAAATGACAGATAATCTTATTTAGATGGTTCAAACATGATTAACCTCAAAATAAATAAAGTCTAGATACATGATATCTCTTAAAAAATAATGATGGATTAAGGAGGGATCTCATGGTGGAGCTAATATATGAAATGAGGAGGATAAATGGAGCACAAATGAATAAATAAGAGAGGGGTAAAATATTTATTTCCAACTTTTTAAAGGTATACACGGTCGGGAGACATGGTTTTACTAAATTTTCACTAACCATAAAAAACTAGTATCCAATTGTACACCCCTCACAAGGTTCATGCATAAGGATAGACAAACCATTAATAAACAGTTCATTTGGAAAGGTCAAGAAGGTTGATACCAATATGTTATTGGTATATAATTATGTAAATCATCGAAAAAATAACTGAAGTTTAATATTCAATTTATTTTAGGCTTTGAATGGTCATGTGACCATGATTCATGCTTTTAAAATTCATGATTCACCCCCCTCAGGGTTGCATTGCTGTGGTGTATGGTTATTACTAACCATGCACCTTAGCCCATTCCTCTAAAAACTATAACTCATTTCTCTGAATAAAGAATAACTGAATCAAAAACCTTCATAATCCAATTACGCATTCCAATAATGTTTAAATTAATGTTTTAGACTAAAATTAAAGGATACGTACCTCTATTAGAAACTATTTTAATTACCCACTTATTATTATGGGATTAAGAATACAATGAATCATAACTTGTGCTTAAGTCACATCCCCAAGATTCTAAATGCTGTAAAAAAATTCCAAAGTTTTTAAAATGAATGTGGGGGATTATTTACATTTTATTAAATATACCATTAACCCAAAAACAAATATGTGATGCCTGATAAATTCAACACAACTCAACAATCATATTTACAACAAAACCACACCAATGTTTACTACCCTGAAAGAAAAAACAACTTTAAAAAAAGTGGAAGATAACTACAAGAACTCTGAGACAACTATATGAGTCCATTCTTTATAAGATCTATGCTCTAACATCACTAAATAGGCCAAGTATCAAGAGGTGGTGATTAATACGTGTGATATTGTACCTTTTCCCAAATCTCAGAATCTAGTATCTAAAAAAGCGAAAGAGTGCCAAACCAGGGGTAAGTTTAAAGCATGTAAGGTTTCCCAAAATTACTTCCCTGCTCATTACACAAGGATAGAAATGTATGAATCATTTATATAAAATGGAATATATATAAAATATCCCTAAAAAGTTAAAATCTTAATAAAAGAATGTTCAAAAACCATTAATAACCATATTTAAACATGTTCTATGTCATCTAATTTTAAAAAAAAATCATAATTCAAGGAAAAAACAATGCATTAAAAATATTTCTCATTAACATTTTTGAATAACCATTCTATTCCACTTATTCACACATCTAACTATGCATGCTTCATTATTACTATACCATTCTCATGAGAAGTCTCTCATCTATCTACCATGTCTTCACATGATAATTATACCCCATTTTCCACTACACCTTTGGAACTAAGAATATGTTCATATTCATCCAATCCTATTAAATTCGTTATAAACACACTCCACTATTATGACAAATCCATTTCAAATAAGCATTTCTATATACATTTTTTTCATTAGAACCCATTTAAGAAAACCAATTTCAATCAACAATTCCTTTTCAATAAAATCATTCATTTTATTGAATTCCTTTTTATCAAATCCATTCACTATTTTTATATCGGAATTCAATTTTAAAATCACGAATCAAACACTTTACTCAAAAGAACCAATTTTCAATTTTCCAAAACCATAAAAAAAGACAGTTTCTAGAAATCAGACAAATTCACTATGAAATACAGAAAAATACAGAAATTTGAAGCATGGAAATTCAATTCACATAGAGGATTAGAGAATAAATCCACCAACATCAATGTTTATTACAAAAACCAAAAATGGAAGATGAACGGTCACAAAACTGGGTAATAATTCAATGAAACCTCCGTAGATATATTCTCTTATCATGATCAAGACCAAATATATTCATATTTTTCATTCACTATCATAGATATATGAATTACCTGTGTATATTTCAGAAACATATTAGAGGATAAATTTGTCTACATATATCTATGAATCTAATCAATAACGATGACGAACTATCACGTACCTCAAGAATCCAGTTTCAAATATAAAAGGAAACCCTTGGGACCACCTACGAATATATGGGAGAAAATTTTTTGGACTTGGGAGAGGAAAAATCCCAGGTTATTGGTGGTATGGGTAAGATGAATGGATTAAATTATAGGAAAACTTTGATCCCTTTTTAAGGTGGTGGGTTTTAACCTACACACTGTTAGTCCCCACTGTAAATAAAACTGTGTGGGAATTATACGTTAGCTACTGCCTTACAGATCACCCAACATGACCACCTCAGATGGTCACCCTAAATATGTGCACGCCATACTGATGCTACAACCCCAAATATGAAACTTAATACGATTTTTACTGGTTTTTTTGAACCTTTTGGACAAACCATGCAAAACCCGTGTGCCTCTCCTTTAGGCCCAAATAGATTAAAATATTTAAAAAATATATCATCCTTAAATATTAAACTTTATAAACATAAAAAATGACACATAATAATTATGTAATAGAATCCATGGGTACTACATTTTCCCCACAGTTGGTCTTTCCAACCTCAAAATGTATAAAATTGTCACTATCCTAAAAGATTTCCAGCCAATGCTTTTCATTTCCTTCTCATGTTCCATAGTCTCTTCCAGAATCTGACCATATTTCCATAAAACCCTCACTAGACTGATGATTTCTCACAAAATACATCCTCTTGAAAATCCTAAATCTGTATTGGGATATGTACTAATACAATCATCTGGCTCTAGATCAACAAGATCTTATCTGATGACGTGGTCAGGATTAGGTTGATACTTTTTCAATAGAGATATGTGAAAAACAATATTCACCAAACTAATATTTTTTGGAAATTCCAACTGGTATGTGACATCTCCCACCCATTCCACTATCTAGAAAGGGCCTATATATCAGGGATATAGCTTTACCTAATACCAAAAATTACTATTTCAAGACTTGGAGAGATCATTAAGAACACATGATCACTCACTTTGAATGAAAAAGGTTTTTTTGATGATTTAGATATGATTTCGAATGATTATGAGCTGTATCTATCCTATATCTGATCAACTGAATATTTTTCATCATTTTAGGGACAAGGCTGGGTCTAGTTAGTGAACTCTCACCTGTTTCGACCCAACACTATGGATAACGACAAGGGAGACCATACAATGATTCAAAATGATACATATGTATTAACACATGATAGATGTTATTATATGTGAACTCCACTAAGGGTATATTCCGTACACATGAGACACCAAAATCCATTACACAAGACTGAAACATGTATTACAATTATTGTATCTTCCATTCATATTTTCCATCCATATGAGGATGATATGTTGTACTCATATTCAACTGATTCCCAAGGGATCTTGGTAAGGATTTTCAGAAATACGTCATGAAACTTAGATGAACGTCCGGGATTTTCGAAACTAGTATTCCAAGTATCTTTACCACATATTGGATATGGATTTTTTATAGATCCTTCCCCATATGATTTTTCTAAATTTGAATGAAATGAGCCTACATTATGAGTCGATCCACTATCACCCATATGAAATCAGGTTTCTAAACTGTTCCGGGTAGACCCATATCATACTATCTCACTATATTATCCCATTTCTACTATGTTATTCGTAAATACTGCAACATACCTTCTGGTCATTGATGCTCTGCCTTAATATTTTGAGATGTTAAGCACTTTGAGAAAAACTCATCCACATTTTATTTCATTCCAATCCACCAAAACAGCACCTTCAATTGCTTATACATCTTCTGTATTGAAGGATGTATAACCCTTCAATAATGGGGGTAGTCATGAAGAAGTTTCTTATAGAAAGACATAGTTACAACCATCTGATCTCTGAACCACATAACCGAATTACCATCTGCTTTCCATCCCTCAATAGTCTCCCCACTGTTGTGTTCTGAGCTCATAACAAATCATTCTTCACTAGAAATTTGTGCTTCTCTGACCATCATTAACAAACTGGGAAATATAGAGACTGAAAAGAAAACTGCAACACCACCTTGGTCATCACAATTATAAATTCATGTCAGCAAGGACCAACATCAACTACAATTCAAAGGAAGAATATTTGGAAACTATGTGTATGAATTTCTACATAATTCATCTTCCACTAATTTTCTTTTTCTGGGTGTATACATCAAGTAAAAGTCAATCCTTTAGAGATACTCCATCCATTTTTGTTGCCTCAGATGAAAATCCCATTATGAAAAAATACTTTCCAAAACATTTTGGTCTATGAAAGTAGGAAATTTCTCACCAAGTAGATAATAATTCCAAATCACCAAAGCATGAAAAAACGTAGATAACTCTAAATCTTATTTTGGGTAATTTTTCTCTTGCACTCGTAGGTTTCCTGAACCATAAGCAACAACCTAGCCTCCTTTCATGGTAAAACAACCCAAACTAGATCTCGAAGCATCCCAGTACACCACATAACCCTTTTATGATTCTATAAATCAAGATAGGTGATGATGTAATATGAACCATCACCTCATGGAAAAAATATTGGATTATTCACTCCTTTGGAATAGACCATTCTTCTTTGTCAATAATGTCATTTGATAGGGTAGTCATGAGAAGTACCACACCAAGCATCAGTATTAACTAGATAGACCCAAAAACATCATTTCATCAAGATATTATTCATTGGTTTCCATGATATAATAGCTTGTATCTTCCCATGATCCACTAAAACACCCCCTTCAAAGATCAAATGAACATGAAATCGTACCTCTTATTTCTAATAATATAACTTAGATAATATTTTATTCAAATTGAAATCCCTCATGATTTGCAGCACTATCGCTAAGTGTTCTTCACGCTCAACCCCTTTCTTTGAATACACTGTGACGTAATCCACAAACACCACCACAAAAGAATCTATATATTTATGAAATAATTGATTCATCAATTCTATAAATACCATTGGTGAATTCATAATACCTAAAGGAAAGAATACATATTCATATTGGACATATCTACTTCTGAAAGTTGTCTTCGCAATATCCTCCTTCAGAACTCAAAATTGCTGATATCCTACCTAGAAGTCAATTTTAGAGAACCACTAAGCTCAATTGAAAAGATCAAAAAGATCATAAATGCATTGAAGTGGATACCGGTTCTTTATATTAATGTGGAAATGCTTTTCATAATCTTTAAAAAACCTTAGAGATTCATCTTATTTCATCACGAAGATGATCTGTGCGACCCCCAGAGATGTTCTTGGATAAATGAAACATTTTATTTCATGATCTTGAAAGTACACATCAAATTACCTTAATTCTGTTGGTGCCATCCTATATAAAAGAATGGAAATATGAATATTTTATGGGAGGAGACCAATAGTAAACTCCACTTCCATTAAAGGTCGTAACCCTGGTATGTTTTATGTAAATAAATCAGGAAATTTATCCAAAATTGCTGGATAATAGGTATCCATGATCAGTTCTATCAATGGAAAAGTCAACTCCACCAATTGGTAAGATATCATTCCCACTATTGGTACCAGCCACCCCGTTTCACTTATCATTATAACTCTTTCTCCTTTGAAGAGATGCTCGAATTCATTTTTAGTTGGGAAACTAACTATTCACCTATAACAGTCAGTGAAAGACTTGAAAAATTTCATCTAATACATACCTAGAATAACATTGTAGATGTCTATATCCAACACTGATAAGTAACATTTCAGTTCATCTCTATCAACAATTATAGAACACGCTCTACACATAAAGGCTATACATTTTCTTTCATCGAGAGATGTTTGATGTTTTATCACGGACAAAACATTTCATGTTTTAAATATTTTTAATAAGCAACATGATAGGCAATGAAGGAATGAGATTCACCTGTATCAAAAAAAACTGTTGACCTCACCTGTTTTGATAATCCCATTCTTGTATTCATTTATTTTAACAATCCCAATTATGTTTTCATATATTATGATATTCACAATTATTGTTGATCTACACTTTAATACTTTCAAATCGATGATAAAGTTAATAATAATGTTAAAATAATTTCTGATTTATGATAATCTCTCTTATCCATGTTTATATAAGTTTTGAAATGATTTTAAGTGAATTAAATGTGTTTGGCATAAGACATTAAAGTGTAAGTATCACTGACCTGAAGAGAGCTACCGATATGCATAATAGTCAGAGCTACCGATAGCCAGAGCTACTGATAGCCAGTGAGCTACCGATGCATAGAGCTATCGATGCACAGAGCTACCGATTGACAGAGAGCTACCGATGCACAGAGCTACCGATGGACATCAAGCTACCGATGGATATCAAGCTACCGATAAGAGCTACCGATAAGAGCCACCGATATGAGTTTTAAGAGCTACCGATGGAAGATCCTACACCGAGTCAACTGTACACGTCAACAAACAAACGACTACCTATAATGAATTGCGGAGTCAAATCCTATATCCTTGACACTATTTGTTTATTATACTAATGGTTACATTTGTTACTTTTGAGGGATTTAATGTTATTAAATGATTTATGTTGCCATTTCAGGAAATCGTACCAAGTACGGCCGAAAATCATAATCATTCCTTCTTCTCAGAAAAACAAAAAAGGGCATAAAAAGACATCGTGTATATATCAGTAAAGAGAGAGAGACAGGAGACTTGAAGAGATCGAGCACATAGAACACACTTGCGATCAAGCTCAAAACGTGCCAAGAACAACTGGAGAACTTGCACTCACAAGACTACTACCACCAGACTCCAGAACACAGAGCATACATCGAGCAATCTATGCTAAAGAAGAACTACACAGAACACTTCACTTTCTGAGCCGATAACCATGCTGAACCTAGAAGCACTGAAAGAAGAAACGATACTCTGTTTTTCATTCAAATACAAGAGAAGGACTCAGAACCATTTCTGATCAAATCCAAAGGAGTCCAGAGCTTCACTGCAATCACCAGAGCCCTTCTAAACCTTATATATTGTTCTAAGTGATTTAGTATTTTCATTACGAGCAGTGTGTGTAGCCTGTTAATTATTACACACACACTATCTCCTAAACCTTAACTGGAGGATTTGTAAATCCTCACTCACAATCTTTACATCCTTTATTTCCCACTGTGGATAGTGGTAGAGGTCGAGTGTAACCTGGATAGCTTTGAGCTTTTGTTTGTTATCCCACGTATAACTTTGGTTGAGGTCTCTTGACCTAAACAGTGTGATCACTATTGTTAACCCAGATCCAGGGTGTGGATCACATTATATAAATTTTTAGAGGACTAGGTATCGGCTTGAGACTGAACCTCTTGGTTAACTCTTGTGTTTTTAGTTACAACCTATATCCACAATATATACATTTATTTCATATTCCGCTGCTATTACTTTGAAATATAATTTATTTTCAAAGCTACTTTGATAGCTAAACTCGCAAGTGTTTATATTTATTATAAACCAGTAAGTTAGTTTCAAAAGTTAATATAATCATTAGATTATGTTAACTGAGAATTAATCAATCTTTGAGAAACTAATTGAACCTTTATAATCTGTATAAATTCACTAAAGTTTAATTTGTTTTTGAAATTGGGGGATTTTAATAGAAATTTTTTAGCAGGAATTTTAATTGGAACTCAATTCACCCCCCTCTTTAGTGTCCACTCCGACAAACATTTGGTATCAGAGGTTGATTGTTCTGCAAAACTTTTAATTTACTCTCTTCTTTTCAACTGTGATTTTAGTTTTATTTTAATGTTCTTAAAATTCTTGTTATTTCTAAATTTTTATCTCAATAAATTTTGTTTATAATGGATAATAGACTTGAGCGTGCTGCTACTAACCGGCCACCTTTCTTTAATGGAAATAACTATGCTCAGTGGAAACTTAAAATGAAAATTCATTTAGAAAGAATGAGTTTTGATATTTGGGCTGCTATTGAATCTGAATACAAAATTTCCACTACTGATAGATCTACTTGAGATGAACCTACAAAGACTGCTTACAATAATAATTGTAAAGCTATGAATTCTCTGTACTGTGCTCTAGGAGATGAATAATTAAACAGAATTTCTGCATGCTAAACTGCTTTTGAAATTTGGGATACCTTGGTTGTTTCTCATGAAGGAACAAATAATGTTAAAGAAATGAGATTGAACACTTATAATATTAAGTGTGATAATTTTAAAATGAAGTCTGATGAACCTATTTGTGACATGTATCTCAGGTTTAATGTGATAGTCAATACGATGAATTCACTCGGAAAAGTTGTTCCACCAAAGGGACAAATTATGAGAATCTTGAGATGTCTACCAGACCGATGGAGAGGCACGTCTGTCTCAATCAAGAAATCATGTGACATTGCTGCTCTACCTGTCAAAGAGATTATTGGAAAATTGATGATGTATGAAGAAGATCTCAAGGTAAAAAATGAGGATGATGATGAACCGAAAAGAAAATATGTAGCTTTCAAGTCCACTGCTTTGACGAGTAAGGAGAAGGAAAGACTACAAATGGAGGATGAGAGTTCAACAAGTGAAAACTCAGAGTATGACAGTGACACATAAATGGCTCAGATATCCAGGAGATTCAAGAAGTTTTACAGGAAAAAGAAATTCTTTAGGAAAACAAATTACAAAGGAAAGTATGATCAACAAGGCAAATGGAAAAAGGATTGGAAGAAAGCTGACAGGACTGATGAAGTTGTCTGCTACGAATGCAAGCGAAAAGGACATATCAAAGCAGACTATCCAAAGTTAAAATTCAAAAATAAATATGATTACAAAGAAAAGAAGTACAAGAAATCCATGAAGCCTACCTGGAGTGCTTCAGAAGACATCACTAGTGAATCCGAATCTTCGGACTCTGAAAGGAATCGAGCCAACATGTGTTTCATGACAAATACTTCTGAGGTAACATCTGACACTCCTGTTTTAAATTCATATTATTCTGAAGATGATTCTGATTCAGAAAACATGTCAAAATCTGAACTATTTGAGTAATGTGATATGTTAGAAGAAACCTGTAATGAGCTTAAAGACAAATACAAAGGTTTAAAGAAACAGTATGCTTTAAGTGTTAAGCATAAATCTGATCTTGATATAGAAAAGGAAAAGAATTCTCAACTACTAATGGAGAATACAGAACTGAAACTGTCAAATGAGAAACTCAGAAAGGACTTAGAAAAATTCCCAAATGGAAAGGATGCTCTAACTCAAATGCTAGGAAAGCAAGTTTCACCTAGATATGATACTGGTTTAGGATACCAACCTGGATAGAGGCAGTTCACCAGAACCCGATTTATTCCTATGTCTGAAAAAATAATGCTAGTTCCAGTTTTGGAAATTCATATGCTTCAACAGGATATTCATATGGTTATAGACCAAATAAAGTTTATCTTTCAAAATTTGTTACTTCTGTTAATTGTATAAAACCAATAAAACAAATCTGGGTACCTAAAGCCCTGATTGCTAACCTATCTGGACCCAAGGAAATCTGGATACCAAAGTCATTTCCTTTTTAAATCTGTTTTATAGGAGACCTTCTTGAAGAGTTGTCACAAGAAGATATGGTATTTAGACAGTGGGTGCTCAAGACACATGACTGGAGATTATTCTTGCTTCAAGAGCTTAATAAAGGTTGATGGAGGTTATGTCACCTTTGGTGACAACACTAAAGGAAAAATCATCATCCTAGGCCAGATTGGTAACACTGACTCAGTATTAATTTCTAAAGTTTTATTCGTTGACGAACATAAATATAACTTTCTTAGTATATCTCAATTATGTGATGATGGTTTCAATGTCAAGTTTGAAAATGATTCATGTGATGTTTTTAACTCCAAAAATGCTTTAGTATTTACTGCTCTAAGGAATGAAAATGTTTATGCTGTTGATTTAAATACTTTAGCCAAACAAAATATTTCTTGTTTGAATGATTTTCATAAAGAATCTTGGCTATGGCACAGAATATTAGGACACTGCAACATTCACTCACATAGAAAACTGGCTAGGAAAAACTTAGTTAAAGACTTACCTAAATTAGAATTCCCAAATGACAAAGTGTGTAATCCCTGTCAAAAGGGAAAACAACACAAAGTTTCTTTTAAATCAAAGAAAGAAGTCTCAACTTCTCAACCACTTGAGTTGGTTCACATGGATTTGTTTGTACCATCAAGAGTTTCTAGTTTAAATGGGAAGAACTATGTCTATGTTCTAGTAGATGAATTCTCTAGATATAATTGGGTATATTTCTTATCTCACAAAAGTGAAGCTTATTCTTCCTTTTCTAAATACTCCAAGTCTGCAGAAAATCTTAGTGGACTCAAAATTATGACTCTGAGAAGTGATCATGGCCGTGAGTTTGAAAATCAAGACTTTGAATCTTATTGCTTACACAATGGCTACACTCATAACTTTTCAGCTACTAGGACACCTCAGCAGAATGGTGTAGTAGAAAGGAGAAACTGAACCCTTCAAGAAATAGCTAGAACCATGCTCAATGAATATGAACTGCCTATTTACTTTTGGGCTGAAGTAGTAAATACAACTTGTTATGTTATCAATAGAGTCTTGATCAGACCTGTTCTTAAGAAAACCCCATATGAGTTATGGAACAATAGGAAGCCTAAGGTTAATTACTTCAGAGTTTTTGGTTGAAAAGTCTTTATTCTTAACACAAAGGATAATCTGGACAAGTTTGCTTCTAAAAGTGATGAAGGAATTTTTCTGGGTAACTCTACTTCAAGTAAAGATTATAGAGTTTTTAATAAGAAATCCATATGTATGGAAGAATCTGTTCACATCAAATTCAATGAAACAAATCCACATGATCCTAAAACCTCTCTTGAGAATCTTGAAGAAGATTTGTCTGTTCTGGACCTTAATGATAAATCCATAGAACCTGTTATAAAAACTTCCAGTTCTGGACTTTTTCCTGAATCTGTTTTGGTTGAACACGAACCTACTGATGCACCTGAAGTGTCTAGTCTTACCTTTACTAGATCAACAAGAATTCTAAAGAATCATCCTTTGGATGCTATTGTTGGTAATATTCATAGAGGAACACCGACTAGAGCATCTCTAAGAAATCAGGTTGAACATCAAGCTTTCTTCTCCCAGCTAGAACCCAAAAACATTAACGATGCTATCGTTGATGAATTGTGGGTAATGGCTATGCAAGAAGAGTTAAACCAATTTGAAAGAAACAAAGTCTAGGAATTAGTTGACAGACCTAAGGACACACTAACAATAGGCACTAAATGGGGTTTTAGAAATAAAGTTGATGAATCAGGAATCATAGTTAGAAACAAAGCTAGGATAGTTGCACAAGGATATAGTCAAGAAGAAGGCATAGACTATGAGGAGAACTTTGCACCTGTAGCTAGACTAGAGGCCATTAGGATTTTACTTGCATATGCTGCACATCTAAATTTCACGTTATATCAAATGGATGTCAAAAGTGCATTTCTAAATGGTTTTATAATAGAAGATGTTTTTGTAGAACAACCTCTTAGATTTACAAACCCCCATTTTCCGAATCAAGTTTTTAAACATTCTAAAGCTTTATATGGATTAAAACAATCTCCAAGAGCTTGGTATGATAGACTTAGCAATTTTCTTATTTCCAATGGTTTTACTAAAGGAATTGCTGATCCAACTCTTTTTATTAAAAGAATTTCTAAAGATGTTTTAGTTGTAAAAATCTATGTTGATGATATTATTTTTGGATCTTCTAAACATTCTTTATGTACTGATTTTTCAAAAAGTATGCAAAATGAATTTGAAATGAGTTTAATGGGAGAACTCAAATACTTTCATGGATTTCAAGTATTTCAAAATGAAAATGGTATTATTTTTAAACAAAGTAAATAAACAAAGGATCTTTTAAAACGATTTGGTTTGGATAGTATTAAGGAGAGTGAAACTCCTATGAGAACAATCTGTAAATTGGATACAGATGAAACTGGGAAACCAGTGGATCAAACCAATTATAGGGGTATGATTGTAGTTTACTTTATCTTACTGCTAGTCGACCAGATATTATGTTTAGTGTATGTATGTGTGCAAGACGTCAAGCTAACCCGAAAGAATCTCATTTTCTTGCTGTTAAAAGAATTTTCATGTATATCAAACATACTGTTAACCTTGGTTTATTTTATCCAAAAGGACAATCCTTTGAGTTAATGAGTTATTCAGATGCTGACTTTCCTGGTTACAAATTTGACAGAAAAAGCACTTCAGGAACATGTCATTTATTAGGAAAATACATAGTATCTTGGTGTAGTAAAAAGCAGAATTATGTAGCTCTATCCACTGCCGAAGTAGAGTATATAGCTGCTGGTAGTTGCTGTGCACAAATTCGGTGGATGAAACACACTCTCTTGGACTATGGATATGATTTTAAGCATGTTTCGATTAACTGTGACAACACTAGTGCAATAAACATCTCAAAGAACCCTGTATCTCACTCAAGAACCAAACACATTGATGTAAAGCATCATTTTCTGAGAGATCATTATCAAAAGGGTGATATTTCTCTTGAATTTATCAGCACTGAACATCAATTGGCCGACATTTTCACAAAACCCTTACGTGTGGATATGTTATGTTACATTAGGCACGAGCTAGGGATGTTTAATCTTCACCGATAGAAATATTCACCGGTATAAATCCTCACCGATAGAAATCCTCACCGATAGAAATCCTCACTGATAGAAATCCTCACCGATAGAAATCCTCACCGACAGAAATCTTCACCGATAGAAATCCTCACCGATAGCAATCCTCAACGATAGAAATCCTCACCAAAAGAAATCCTCACCTATAGAAATCCTCACTGATAGAAATCCTCACTGATAGAAATCCTCACTGATAGAAATCCTCACTGATAGAAATACTCACCGATAGAAATCCTCACCGATAAAAATCATCACCGATAAAGTGCTGTTTTAAATCCTTTGTCTGCCGTCAAGAATGTGAACCGTTTTCTTTTATTTTATTTTTATTTATTTAACTTATGATTCCTAAATGATAAAACTATGTCTAAGCTGCTTCTCACTCCACCAAACCCAAAACCTTTTACCTTCGAACCTTAGAACCCGAACCCTCTACAAACCTGAGATCCCTCGAACCAGCGATGGCAAAAACCAAAATTCCTGTCATCTAAGAAGACTGTGTTGAGCCTAAAGAAAAAGGCAGAATTCCGAGCCAGAAGCGAGTAGTGCTGTTAGAACTAGGTCAGGAATGAGACCAGTAAATCCTCATCTGAAAAATAGAGCTATTATGGTCGAAAAAGAGCTGTGTGTAGACTGGTTGCTGCCCAGCAGGTCCTTGGTGCTCGAAGTTCTAGAAGCTCACAGATGGGTAGACTGCTTTTCAAATAACAATGGTCCCTACTACCCAAAGTTGGTAAAACAGTTTTATGAGTTCGTAAGCTTCAAGAAGTTAGAGAATGAGAATCGAGTATCTTCATTTGTAAATGGTAAAGTTCCATCATTTTCATCAATAGAATGGGATGATTGCTTAAAATTTCTTCATGAAGGTGTGTCTGGATATGTATCAAGAGCAATGCCACCTACCCGTGAAATTTTTGATCATGAGACCGCATTGAAAGAACTGACTAGTGATGGAACTCCAAGGCAAGTGGTTGCTGCAGAAATGGATGGAGAGAACAGATTACTGTTCATGATTTGATCAACATGTATTAATACCAAGGAGAGGAGACTTTTCTAATTTGAGATATCAGGATATCTATCTCCTACATCTTTTGAGACATGATGTCAAAGTCAATTTATGCAGATTGGTGATGAGTTAAATGGAAGATATGACAATGCCGAAATCAAAGACTAATGCCCTATTCTTTGCTAAGCTGATTTCTGTTATGATCAAAGTGAAAGGGATAGCTGAGTCTCAAGATGATGTAGTTTTAGTGAAGAGAAACTTTTGTATCACTACTACAATTTGAAAATATATGAAGATTAATTGGAATCCGTGGAGAGGAGAATGGGTCAATGATGACCAAAAGGTATATGATAAGTTCAATCCTTTGGATTATCCTTCAAGGGCAAAGGATAAAAGAGATCCAGATCTAGGACCTGATGAAGAGGAACCTGAGTACAATGATGAGTCAGAAGAAGAAGAAGAAGAGGAGGAAACTCTTATGGATGAGGGAGGAGATCCTGACATGCCTCCAAGCCATGTTGCTGAAGTTATGTCTTTAGAAAAGGAAGTGATAGCATAAGTAGAGACACCTGCTAATGAGGAAGACCATTCGGTCTCTAAGCATGTAGAGGAAGATAAGAATGTCTCTGAATTATCTGATTCTGCTGAATTGAGTCTGAGTCTAGTTATTGGAAGCTTAGTTGTACCTTCTATGGATGAAGAAAGAGAAAGAGGGGAAGCTGTACCTATTCCAGAAAATCATCATACTGCTGCAGAGATGGAAGTTTTTGTGGAAGATTATGATGAAGAAAGACCATCAGAGAATGTAGTTTCTATATATGAGAATGCACCCATTGAGGGGAGCATCACACCAAGTTTGGAAATGTTATAGCGACTATCGAGTCTGAAGACTGGGTAGAAGACCCAGGTTTTATAGTCTTTGGCTAGGATTATCCTGATTCGGATAATGAAGTATCTTTGAATAGACCAGAGATCAGCTATGACATTAATTCTGAGTTTTTACCTACTGATGTGGTCCGAGTACATGATTTAGATGTTCTGAAAGAAAATCTCAAAGTCAGTTTTGTAGAAGAAGAAAATACAATGGAATCTTTTTTAGTATCCTCGATTCAATCTGTTATGGATGACTCTGTAGTCAGTTTAGCTTCTGAAAGAGTATCTACTACAGTTGCTCCTACTGATTTTGATACAAAGTCTAACCTCGAATCCCTAAAGCATGAGCTGATGGAATCCTTCAGTGCCTCTGTTGCTGAGATAAAGAACTTTTTTGGTGAAGAAATGTAGATGTTAGAAAGGTCTTTTGAGCTTTCTCTTGGTTGCAATCTGTCAACTTTTGTGGGTGAGCTAATGGAAGAAGTCAAGGAGTGCCAGACTCAATCTTCTAGGCTAGAAGCAGATCTTGAAGCTCTACGGATATCTTTTGTTGCCTTAGACTCTTTCATGAGTTCAAAATCCCAATCTGATAAGGATTTAGCCTATGTGAAGAGTGTTGTATGTCAGCTGGTCTCCGTGTTGGAAGATTTCAAAACATCTATGAAGGATCATGTCAAAGATCAGGACTCTCAAATGAAAAATCTCATTAGTGGGTTGACCACAAGATTCAAAGAAACAATATCCTTCTCTCTTGGTCCTCTAGTTCCAAAACCTGCAATTGATCTGAATCAATTTCGTGCTCTGATGAAGGAGGAACTTGGTTCCTTGTCAACTAGTGGCTCTGTGGACTCATCAGATTTATGTCGAGTTGTGCTGTCCACCAGGGATTCAGCCATAGAAATAATGAAAATCGTCCAGGACTACATGAGAGAGGCCTCTGCTTCTCAAGAAGCAATCAAGAATAAGTTTGATACTTATTTTGAAAAGGTTTATACCAAGCAACAACTGACCCACCATTTCAAACTTCTCCTTGAGAATCTAAAGTTACCTCTAGTTACTCAGGACTTTAGAGAGCAGGTTAGTAAGCTCAGGGAGCTTACTCCTGCTTTGGATATATTCATTGAAAATAGAGATGATTTTGTGTCTGCAATGGAGATAGGAGGAAGCATTATAATGGATTTCAAAAACCTGTTGCTGCCCTTCCTGCATGTGGATGCCAGACCGGTCATTGTACCTCCTGCTTTGCCTGCCTCTGCCTCTACTACGTCTCCAGTTCAGATGATTCCTGCTCAAGCCATAAGAAGTCCCACACCTATGATCCCTCAACGGACTTCCCATTACAGGCCCGGAACTGTATCAGTTGCTCAGCCCCCTCTGATCATTTCTGGAATTCCAAAGTCCTCCCCAGTATCCTCAACACCTGAATTCTCTTCTGATCCCAAGGGGAAAGCTCACATTGAATATGTGGATTGATAAAGTGGCAAGGATGTTTGATAGGATTCTTTTTGTTTTTTTTTCTATTCTGTTTATGTACTTTTTTGTCTGATCTAATACAAATGCATTTTTTCCACTGTCTCAGTTTATCAGTTTTCTATGATTGGTTTCCCACTTTTTGATTATCACAAAGGGGGAGACAAGAAATATAAAAGGGGAGAAATATGATCAAAGGAGAAATATAAAAGGGGAGAAATATGATCAAAGGAGAAATATAAAAGGGGAGAAATATGATCAAAGGAGGAGCCTTTGATACTATTTCTTACATGCCTTTGATACTATTTCTTACATTTCCTTCTTTGGTACCAATTCTTTCACACCTTATCTCTAATACTATTGAATTTAATTCTACTTATGATAATTTTTTATCTATATCTTTCTATTACTATTTCCTATTTCCTCTGACACTGTTTTCTTTGAGAAAATTTAATATTAATGTTATACTATCTAATACTATATTCTCACTATCTTAAAATGGCCATATCATAAGTTGTGATTATCAAAAATGGGGAGAATGTTGACCTCACCTGTTTTGATAATCCAAATCTTGTATTCATATGTTTTAACAATCCCAATTATGTTTTCATATATTATGATATTCACAATTACTATTGATCTACACTTTAATACCTTCAAATCGATGATTAAGTTAATAATAATGTTAAAATAATTTCTGATTTATGTTAATCTCGCTTATCCATGTTTATATACATTTTGAAATGATTTTAAGTGAATTAGATGTGTTTTTCATAAGACAGTCAAGTGTAAGTATCACGGACCTGAAGAGACCTACCGATATGCATAATAGTCAGAGCTACCGATAGCCAGAGCTACCGATAGCCAGAGAGCTACCGATGCACAGAGCTACCGATGCACAGAGCTACCGATGGACATCAAGCTACCGATAAGAGCTACTGATAAGAGCTACCGATAAGAGCCACCGATAAGAGTTTGAAGAGCTGCCGATGGAAGATCCTACACCGAGTCAACCGTACACGTCAACAAACAAACGACTACCTATAATGAACTGCGGAGTCAAATCCTATATCCTCGAACCTATTTGTTTATTATACTAACGGTTACATTTGTTACTTTTGATGAATTTAATGTTATTAAATTATTTATGTTTCCATTTCAAGAAACCGTAACAAGTATGATCAAAAATCATAATCATTCCTTCTTCTCAGAAAAACAAAGAAGGGAATAAAAAGACATCGTGTATGTATCAGTAAAGAGAGAGAGACAAGAGACTTGAAGAGATCGAGCACATAGAACACACTTGCGATCAAGATCAAAACGTTCCAAGAACAACTGGAGAACTTGCACTCACAAGACTACTACCACCAGACTCCAGAACACAGAGCATACCTCGAGCAATCTATGCTAAAGAAGAATTACACAGAACACTTCACATTCTGAGCCAATAACCAAGCTGAACCTGGAAGCACTGAAAGAAGAAACGATACTCTGTTTTTCAGTCAAATACCAGAGAAGGACTCAGAACCATTTCTGATCAAATCCAAAGGAGTCCAGAGCTGCACTGCAATCACCAGAGCCATTCTAAACTCTATATTTTTCTCTAAGTGATTTAGTATTTGAATTACGAGCAGTGTGTGTAGCCTGTTAATTATTACACACACACTATTTCCTGAACCTTAACTGGAGGATTTTTAATTCCTCACTCACAATCTTTACATCCTTTATTTCCCATTGTGGATAGTGGTAGAGGTCGAGTGTGACCTGGACAACATTGAGCGGTTGTTTGTTATCCCACGTATAACTGTGGTAGAGGTCTCTTGACCTGAACAGTATGATCACTGTTGTTAACCCAGATCCAGGGTGTGGATCACTTTATATAAATTTGGATAGGACTAAGTCTCACTTTGAGACTGAACCTCTTGGTTAACTCTTGTGTTTTTTGTTACAAACTATATTCATATTATATACATTTATTTCATATTCAGCTGCTATTACTTTGAAATATAATTTATTTTCAAAGCTACTTTGATAGTTAAACTCGCAAGTGTTTATATTTATTATAAACCAGTAAGTTAGTTTCAAAAGTTAATCTAATCATCAGATTAAGTTAACTGAGAATTAATCAATCTTTGAGAAACTAATTGAACCATTATAATCTGTATAAATTCACTACAGTTTAATTTGTTTTTGAAATTGGGGGATTTTAATAGAAATTGTTTTTAGCAGAAATTTTAATTGGAACTCAATTAACCCCCTCTTGAGTGTCCATGCCGACCAACAAAAACATTTATAAGGGTATAATTCAATAGAATCATACCTCTCACCGTAGATGGTCCAACATGATTTCTCACGACCTGTCCACTGGGCCATGTGGCATGAAATACCGGAAGCCCACCTACCGAAGGAAAGTGGTTGGCGACTAGCCCCAAATGCATCCACCTACAATTGGTAAGCATTTTCCTGATTACATGTATTGACACACATGCCCAACCACATTCCAGAAACTGAATGGGAAAAAAGTATACTGAAACAAGTGATGAGTACATGTACAACATAAAAAGTGAGCTAGAATTGTAACAACCCGATATTTTATGATAAGTATTCTTTTTAATTTATTTGATGTCATGTGTTTTATGTTACAACAAGATTGTCTTGTTCTATATGCAACACCGTATTAGCTTGCAGTATACGCAACATTATTCTTAGATTCTGTTACAGTCAATTTCAAGTTCATTTGATAATAGTCATTCTACGGAAAATTGAGTATATATATATATATTCAACGTAAAAATGATAAATGGTTGTATTATATTATAACTAAACAACAAAAAATTCTTGCAAAACACGCAACCCTGACTTGGCTTGCATTACACGCAATCGTGACCTTCCTCGATAGTGTTTGTTCCACGCAGTACCAGGTTTCACTAAACGACGATATATTGTTATAATATTATTATGAACTAGCGATTATGCATATTATTAACTAATTTTTGAATTTTATAACATTATTATTCATCTTACACATTTTCTAGAACATGGTATAAGAAAAAAGTAAATAGTTTTGGGTAACATAAGTATTTTTCAAAAAATGAGCTTTTGCCGCCTTTTTATAGCGCACCCACATTATATCTAGTTTTTGACAGGTTTATAAGATCAATTTTACAAAATAAACTTCGTCTTTTGAATCAGAATATAAAAATTTACATTGGATAATGTTTTGATATTTTTCTGATAACTTTCCTATTTTAATGAATAGTAAAAACACGGTATATTTTAATTAAAAACAATTTTTTAATCGTAATAATTTATATGGTTAAATTACCATATTGAATGGTTTTAAAGTATAAATAGAATATATTTTTACCATTTAATACATTTTATGTCATTATCATTGATTTTACCTTGAATTCGTTGGTTAAATCAATTCAATCTTTTGCAATGTTTTAAACAAAAACCCATTTTCTTTCGACAACGAGATTAATTTTAAATTAATTACTGCACCTTATGTGTTTTGAATTTTGAAAAATTGATTCCACATTTAGAATCAGTGGGACCAAATTATGTTAATAGGCTACTTTTTATTTTTGGGCATTATGAATAGTAATTACGGTAAATTTTATTTACCATAGTTAAAGGTAATTCGGGGAATTAAGGGTAAATAAAAGATTATAAAATTATCCTAACAGCTGCCAAAATCCTATTGGATTACTAAAAGTCAACCAATATCACCTAAGGGTCAGATTAGATTTATTTAATGGACTTTTTTTCCATGAAAATAATTTAATTATTATTAAAACCAAAGAAAGTGACAACATGTCACTTTCCTAAATATTATAAGTATAATAATTTTAGATTTGTGATACAATTCATTAAACATTGGAGAGAAATAGTCTCCAGAAAGATATTAAAATTAAATACATCATATGAATTTATTTAGAATTTTTAGGGATTAAATAATTACCATTAAAGGTGACATAATAGTGATGTTGAAATTATTTTATTAAGAGAAATATAAAATAAATGGTATTAAAAATATTAAAATAAATATTATATGAACTATTTAATATTCTACACTAATTTTCTAGATAAATATTACATGTTATGAATCTATTAAATCTTTTAGTTCGAACATATCTTATGTATATTGTTTATTTAAATTCAAATGAATGAATAGTGTCAAAATTGACACTATTGTTATTTTATAAAAATAACATATTATAAAATTGTTTAAATATCAAAAAAATATTTAAAAATTATAAATTAAAATTTATATGGTCTAAAATGTCATAAAGTGTCAAATTATGGAAAATTAACAACACATATGTAATTATTTATAATAATTTAAAATTTAGAATATTTTTACCACAAATAAAATTAAATTGATAAAAAAGGATAAATCAAGTTGATAATGTTTAAAATGGATTCCTAACATGTATAAGTTTTTTTTTTGATGAGATTACAACCCTATCTCATCTAATATTTTGATATGAGTCATTTTGGAAGTTTTTATGTGGGGTTTGTATTTAATATAAACTAATATTTCATATATTTCCAAAGGTGCCCCTCTCCTCCCTTATAAAAGGGAATCTCATCCCTCTCTTCCTCACACAATTTTGAGCCTTCAATCTCAGAAAACCTCTTCGAATTTCACTTACCCTCATCCCTAGAAACACCCTAGAGGTCCTGGTCTTCTTCAAAGACCAATTTTAATGCCCAAAGTGGAGGTCTCAAAGAGGCGCTTCAAAGAAGAGGTAATGTCAGTTACCGATTCTTTCAACATTATTTCTTATTCTACTTATTCTTCAATAGTTGTTTCATTATGAAGTAATAAAATCATTATCTATAACATACTGATATGTTATTATAAGTATTAAGCAACCCTATTTTACCATATATCCATCTTACAGAAAACGAAATCACTACGCGTGCGTTCGTACGGAATACCGTCTCCACGCTGTGGTGTAATCTATTCTCCACCACCCCGTTCCTTGGATGGGTATAATGGTGTAAATAATGATTATATATGATTATTGTAAAGTGATATTGATTCTTAAATATTATACATAAACCTCAATACAATTTCACGGTCATGGGAATGATATCATCGCTCGTGCGTATATACGGACTATCGTCTCAATGACGCGATGAGATTCATTCTCAATGATTAACCATTCATGAATGATTATAAAGTATATATAATAAGTAATCATGAAATATATGACATAATAATGATACTGGATTTATGTATATATATATATATATTTATGTATTTCATCTACTTATTTATATTCAATTCAATAAGGAAACGAAAACAGCGTTCATGCGTACGTACGGCCTACTGTCTCCATGAACGATGTATTTATTTCCTTTTATCGATCTATAATATATATCTATAAGGTGAATATATATTATATATAAATCATGTTTTACATTTTGGAATTATTTAAATCAGGATATTAGTAATAATATCAAGAACGACAAGTCAAAACACAGACGATAAATGAAATGATTTTACCCAAAACGCAGGTTTTACATGGAATTACAAAAGAACGGGTAATATAAGGTCATAAGAGAAACATATAAGATATCATAACAATGAATATGATTATTTAATAAGTAAATGACCTTATTTAAATAATTATACAGTAGGTTCGGGTCCATACGAAGCATATCGGACCAAAGGTAAGGGATAATTTTGCAAATCTCATTTGTATCTGAGATTGCTTATTCGTAAGTATTTACTAGGGTTATTTATATCATCCATTTCCATGTTTTATAAACGTATTTTAATGTATTTTTAAATTCCTTTTTACCCATTTTTGACATTTACTACATGGTATGTATGGAATATTTCTTTTATGAGGTACTTTTTGACTTTTCCTGCAAAAGTACAAGAAGAATGTTTTTTAACTTATATGGCACAAAAAATTTTAGGATTTCATAAAGCCTCATTTTCATGATGATTACTCTAAAAGATATTATGACTATTTTCCACAAAATACTTTTATTTAAAAAGTGCATGGCATTTTGTTTAAAAAAAATGATTTTGAAGAAGAAAGGATATTTTCCACAAGAATTCATTTCAAATGTTTTATCAAAAACATTTTCCATCTAAGATGACATAATTTCATATGTGTATGTTTCAAGTTTAATGTATATATGATTTAAATTGATTCATATTTCTTATTATGAAATTATATCAATTTATTTTATATGGATTATGTGATGATGGGATGATGTTTATGAAACCCATTTTATTCATTGGGTTATTATGAATAATGTATGTTTATTTTGTGGCACATGTGAGAATGATTACATTATGAGATGGGTGTGACCTATATCTCACTCCAATTCATTGGGTAATGTTCTATATCTCATTAGATAGACATGGCTGGAACGATAAGTTAATCCGGTTGAGTATTACAGGACGGGAACGAGGAGTGAACTCGATTCAGAAAGGGACTTTGTCCACTAAGATGGTCTTGGCATCAATGCCTTGGCTAATAAAGAAATCATATCATGTGCTTAATAGTCTCCACAATTATATGTTTATTCCAATTCTATTTTATCATGATTTATGAACCATTATGATCTATTCCTTATGTACTTACATTTTTTATGTCGTTGCTCAAGATTTTGTTGTTTAAACATTATGTTCATGTTTTTATGTTCAAATGTATATGGTATGTTTTCTATTATCTATGCATACCCTTATTGAGCATTTGATCTCACCCTTTTTATTTTTTCTTTCCCCCTAGGATTAAATGAAAGGTTTTAGGTAAAGCATCAAAAAGGGGAAGATCATTATGGGATTTTTTGAAGATATTTCACCACGATTAGAAGATTACGTTCCACGTTTCTAAAGACACTAAACTATTATGATCCTTGTGTGTCTGTTTTTATTATTTACTAAGTATTCCTCAAAAGTAATGTAATTTCCATGTATATCATGCTTTAGGTCTCTACAGTTGGTATCAGAGGAAGGGTTTAGCTATTCTTTTGACACTAGGATGAGAAAATGTTAGTGAGATCCCTAGAGATATTTAAAAGGTATGTCTAGGGATGTCCCTAAGGATAAGTATACGTATATGATATAGTCCTAGAACTATTGTAACGATCTTAGAATTTAACCTATGATGTTAGATATTGACGGTACTCCCCCTTTACTATGATGTTTTCCATAGCATGATTTTTCCCCCTCACACTATTCTTTTTGGGTTTTAGAAAATGGCTGGAAATAGGAAGATTCACGATAATGGAGGATATGATTAACAATGGAATGATATTATTCATAAGCAACCAAATGAAATTGGATATGGAGGTCCACATATAGTTGTTATCCCTTATCATGAATATCATAATATGATCAATAATCTCAAATTTGATTAGTTTCCTAACTCAGCTAATAAGAGAAAGATGGAGTCTCATGATGATCATAGAGGAAAGAAAGTTCAATTCCCCTCATGTAAATCACGTGGGATGATGCATCAGGGAGAATGTTTCAATGGAACTGGAAGATGATTTGGGTGTGGAAAAGAAGGACACAAAGCCAGTAATTGCAAAGTTAAAGGTTTAGTTAACACCATGGACAATGATAATGGTATTTCTATGACATTAAAAACGGTTAAATGTTTTAAATGTGAAATGTACGGGCATTAAGCAAACCAATTCCCTAAGGTAAAATCTCATGAAGAGAATCAGCATGGTCATATGAGTATTATTTATGTGGATGATGATGTGGAGACTACAAATGATATATGAGATGAAAGAAGTGTTGAAGCTCAGTCAGTTGTTTAAGAAGGTAGTGGAATGATTGAATGTTTATCAAGAGTTATTTGTATAGTTAATGGTACTATGGAATAAAGAATCATCTAAGGATTGTTACACTATTGTTTTTCCTAAAGTATTTTAAAGTATATGTTGAATGGTACTGGTAACCATGAAAGGATCTTTAGATATTTTTGGAAAGTAGATAATATGTGCATAACGAAGGGATAGGAAAATAATGAGATGTTTTATTGTATTCATGAGATCGTGACTAAAAAAGGACAAAGTGATATCATGGTTTGAGTATATAGAAATTTTGGGATTTTGGTATGTGGAAAGAGTTAACTTTTGACAGCATTCATGTTTTTACTATGGTTAAATGGGTTTTCATTTTTCAAGAGAATACATTATTAAGGTATTCACATGATTGGAATGTGATCAACAAGATATATCAGGGATAAATGATAGTATTCACAAGCTCGGTAGATGACATTTCTAGTAATTATTTTCATTATACTAAAAGCTTGGACAGAAGTATTTGGGATAATCCTAAAGATTTGAAATGGATTACATTGAACATAAGTTAGTTTAAGGCTAGAACTATTTTCGATATTATCGATGGAATGTCATAATGATGTAATTTTAGAAAAAGGACAACCTACAAGATGAGCGATAACCCGTCGCGTCGGACAGGCCTGTGGAAATCGAACACACAACCGAAGTACGACATGCCTTTATCGCCTACCACTAGCCTACAGGAAGTCCCTGGTTAGTGGAAAGTAGTATAATTTTATTATCGTAATGATAAATAATGTATAAGTCCATTTTTGGAACCATATACGATTAATCTCACCATAGGATGGATTTATAACTTTGGCTATCCTTTTGTTTGAAATAGATGGAATGACCCATCATTCTATCACATGATCTGCTAACACTTCACGAATAACAAATTCAACTTCATTTCTTTAATAGATGAAGTGTAAATTGTTCAATTCACGAACAACAGTGAAGTTGTACCAAAATCATGTAAGTATTTCTTTTAATTCATCAACTTTAGGGAAATGATCTTGAAAACCAAAAATGGTGTCCTAGTGACCTTATATCCGATTAATCAGATGGTACCTTAGATCATCACAAATATATGGCTTTGTGATTGTTGGCTTTTTCATATCCATATTCTCTACCACTATCCATCAGAACATGATGGTTATATTTCTCTTCTATATCAATATTTTCACCTATGTTCTCCTATATGGAAACCCACTGATTAGTTAATTTGGGTAACCATTAAGTTTCATACGTTAGTTTTTAAAGTTAAGTTTTGGTAATTCATTTTACGATGTGGGTTTCATTTAAAGAAACTTTCAAGTAGAAAACCATGTATAACCCCCGACGAATTTCAAGGGCGAAATTAATTTTAAGGGGTGTGGAATGTAACATCCCGATATTTTATTATAAGTATTCTTTTTAATTTATTTGATATCATGTGATTTATGATACCACAAGATTATCTTGTGCTATACGCAACACCGTATCAGCTTTCAGCATATGAAACACTATTCTTAGATTGTGTTACACACAATTTTAAGTTCGTTTGATAATAGTCATTCTACGCAAAATTGAGTGTATATATATATATATTCAATTTATAAATGAAAAATGGTTGTATTATGTTATAAAGAAACAAAAAAGGAGCCTTTCACAACATTCAACCATGATTTGGCTTGCATTGCACGCAATCACGACCTTTCTCGATAACCCGTGTTGTACGCAATACCAGGTTTCACAAAACAACGATATATTGTTATAATATTATTATGAACTAGCCTTTATGAATAGTATTAACTAAATTTTTAATTTTACAACATTATTATTCATCTTACACATTTTCTATAACATGGTATAAGAACAAAGTAATTTTTTTGGGTAAAAAAAGTATTTTTAAAAAAATGCAGTTTTTCCGCCTTTTAATGGAGCACCCACTTTAAATAAAGTTTTTGACATGTTTATAAGTTCAATTTCCAAAATAAACTTCTTCTTTTGAATCATGATATAAAAATTTACCTTGGATAATGTTTTGATATTTTTCTAATAACTTACATATTTTAATGAATAGTAAAAACACGCTATATTTTAATTAAAAACAAATTTTTTCCTCGTAATAATTTATATGGATAAATTATAATATTGAATGGTTTTAAAGTATAAATAGAATATATTTTTACCATTTCATACAATTTATGTCATTATCATTGATTTTACCTTGAATTCGTAGGTTAAATCAATTCAATCTTTTGCAATGTTTTAAACAAAAACCCATTTTCTTTCGACAACGAGATTAATTTAAAATTAATTACTGCACCTTATGTGTTATTAATTTTGAGAAAGGGATTCCATATTTTGAATCAGTGGGTACAAATTATGTTAATAGGCTAATTAATATTTTTGGGCATTATGAATAGTAACTACGGTAAATTTTATTTACCATAGTTAAAGGTAAATCGGGTAATTAAGGGTAAATATTAGGTTTTAAACTTACCCTAACACCTTCCAAAATATTATTGGATGACTAAAAGTCGACCCATATCACCTAAGGGTCGGGTAAAATTTATTTAATGGACATTGTTCAATGAAAATAATTAAATTATTATTAAAACCAAAGAATGTGACAACATGTCACTTTCTTAAATCTTATAAGTATAATAATTTTAGTTTAGTGATAAACTGCATTAAATGTCGGATATAAATAGTCTCCATAAATCTAATAAAATTATCTATATCATATTAATTTATTTATAATTTTTAGGGATTAAATAATTACCATTAAAGATGACATAATAGTGATGTTGAAATTATATTATTAAGGGAAATATCAAATAAATGGGTTTAAAAATATTAAAATAAATATTATATGAACTATTTAATTTACTCCAATAATTTTTTAGATAAATATGACATGTTATAAATCTATTAAATTTTTTAATTTGAACATATATTCTGAATATTATTTATTTAAATTCAAATAAATGATTAGTGTCAAAATTGACACTATTGTTATTTTATAAAAATAACATATTATAAAATTGTTTAAAAATCCCAAAAATTATTAAAAATTATAAATTAAAATTTATATAGTTTAAAATGTCATAATGTGTCAAATTATGGAAAATTCACAAGACATATGTAATTACTTATAATAATTTAATATTTAGAATATTATTACCACAAATAAAATAAAATTGATAAATAAGGATAAATAAAGATGATAATGTTAAAAATAGATTCCTAACATGTCTCAATTATATTGTTTGTTGTGATTACAACCCTATATCATCTAATCTTATGATATGAGTCATTTTTTATGTTTTTATGTGGGGTTGGGATTTAATATAAACTAATATTTCTTATATTTCCAAAGGTGCCCATCTCCTCTCTTATAAAAGGGCATCTCCTCCATCTCTTCCTCACACCATTTTGAGCCTTCAAGATCGGCCAAAACCTGACAATTTCACTTCCCCACTTACATAGAAACATTCTAGAGGTCCTGGTATTATTTAAAGACAAATTTTAGTGCCCTAAGTGGAGGTCTCAAAGAGGCTCTTCATAGAAGAGGTAATGTCCTTTACCGATTCTGTCACCTTTTTTTCTTCTTCTACTTATTATTCTTTAGTTTTTTAATTATGAAGTAATAACATCAGTATCACTAATATACTTATATGTTATCATATGTATGAAACAACTCTATTTCACCATCTATCCATCCTACGGAGATCCAAATCACCGTGCGTGCGTACGTACGGAATACCGTCTCCACGCTGTTTTGTAATATATTTTCCACCACCACCTTACTTGGATGGGTATAATGGTGTAAATAATGATTATATATGATTTTTGTAAAGCGATATTGATTCTGAAATATTATACATACACTTCAAAATAATTCCACGATCATGGAAATGATATCATCGATCGTGCGTACGTACGGACTACCGTCTCCACGACGCGATGAGATTCATTCTCAATGATTTACCATTCATGAATGATTATAAAGTAAATATAATGTGTAATAATGAAATATATGACATAATAATGATACTATATATATATATATATATATATATATATGTATGTCATCTACTTAATTCCATTCAATTCAATAAGGAAACGAAAACAGCGTTCATGCGTACGTACGACCTACGGTCTCCATGAACGGTGTATTTCTTTCCTTTTATAGATCTATAATATATATGTATATGATGAATATATATTATATATAAATCATGTTTTAAATTCTGGAATTATGTAAATCAGGATATAAGTAATAATATCATGAACGACAAGTTGAAACACATACGATAAATGAAATGATTTTACCCAAAACGTTGATTTTACATGGAATTTACAAAAGAACGGGTAATATAAGGTCATAAGTGAAACATATATGATATCATAACAATGAATATGATTATTTAATAAGTCAATCAGATTATTTATATAATTATATAGGAGTTTAGGATCCATACGAAGCATATCAGACCTAAGGTAAGGGATAATTATGCAAATCTCATTTTTATCCGAGATTTCTTATTTGTAAGTATTTACTGGGGTTATTTCTATCATCCATGTCCCTGTTTTATATAAGTTTTTTCATTATGTTTAAATTCCTTTTTACCCATTTTTTACTTCTACTACGTGGTATGTATGGAATCTTTCTTTTAGGAGGCACTTTTTGACTTTTCCGGAAAAATTACGAGAAGAATGTTTTTTTAACTTATACGGCACAAATGGATTTTTACGGTTTCATAATGCTTCATTTTAATTAATCTCACTATACAAGATTTTATGGCTATTTTCCACAATATAATTTTATTTTAAAAGTGCATGGCATTTTGTGAAAATAAAATCATTTTGACGAAGAAGGGATATTTTCCTCAAGAATTCATTTCAAATGTTTTATAAAAAACATTTTCCATCTAAGATGACATTATTTCATATGTGTATGTTTCAATTTTAATGTCTATATGATTTACATGGTTTCACTTTTCTTATTATGAAATGATATCCATTTCTTTTATATGGATTTTGTGATGATGGGATGATGTTTGTGAAACCCATTTTATTCGTTGGGTTATTATGAATAATGTATGTTTATTTTGTGGCACAAGTAAGAATGATTTCATTTTGAGAATGGTGGGACCTATATCTCCCTCCAATGAATTGGGTAAACATTTATATCTCATGATATAGACATGGCTGGAGCGGTAAGTTAATCTGGTTCCGTATTACAGGACTGGAACGGGGTGTGAACTCGATTCAGAAAGGGACTTTGTCCACTAAGATGGTCATGGCAGAAATGCCTTGGATAATATGGAAATCATATCATGTGCTTAATGGTTTCCACAATTACATGTTTTATTCCCATGCTATTTTATCATGATTTATCATCCATTATGATATATTCCTTATTTACTTCCATGTTTTATGTCGTTGCTCATGATTTTGATGTTTAAACATTATGGTCATGATTTTAAGTTAAAATGTATATGGTATTTTTTATTTTATCCATGAATACCCTTACTGAGCATTTGAGCTCACCCTTTTTATGTTTTCATTTCCACCTGGATAAAAAGAAAGGTTTTAGGTAACGAAACAAAAAGGGGAAGATCTTTATGGGTTTTGTTGAAGATCTTTCACCACAATTATAAGATTACGTTCAAAGATTCCAAAGAAACTAAACTATCATGGTCCTTGTGTGTCTGTTTTTGTTATGTACTAAGTATTCTGCAAAAGTAATGTAATTTCCATGTACATAAAGCTTTGGGTCTCTACAAGAATACATATCCAACAAAAATATTGAAAACAACAAAGTGAAATGGGACCTGGGTAGCCATATTCTGAAAGCCCCACCTGATGGTAAGAGTAGTGTATCTACTGGAATCGAAGGTAGTATGTCTAGAATAGATGACCCTATTGTGGACCTCCTTCTCATAGACCACAAAGTCCTCCGTCGAAATTTCCATCATCTATAAAAGATACAATAGGTACAGGTGAAGCCAGTGCAGGGGTGAATGACATAGAACTCAGTCAGGGAACCAATTCCACTAAGGGAAAATAACACAATGCAACCTCAATGAAATGACACAATGTTAGTACAACTCTCACCATGTGTATTATAGAGTAGGAATGGTTCATCGGTTATAGTGGTAAACATTTCGTAATATTGAGGGACTTGGCCCTGATAAATAGATGCTATTCTGCTGGGCCACTAAGGATCCACAAAGCTAATTCTCATCAAATGGGACACTAAGGATCCATATAGCTACTGCTCGTATGTCATGCTACTATGGATCCCCACAACTACTGCTCATCTTCTAGGACACAAAGGATCTACATGGATACTTCTCGATCCATTGGTCGAACCTCAAATTCCATGAAGTCCCACATAGAATAATCCAAAAGGATGTCTCATCATATGGGAGATAAAATAATAGACATTGTGTATAATGGAAACCTAGTTTATAATATATTAGAATTTTAATAGTCAGTGCTGGTTGCGTCTGGGTCTGACCAGAATTGGTGGCACCAACCCAACATACCCGGCACGGGGGTCCCTTATATCCCGGTTTAATTACACAATCTTCACCTGACCTGGTTCTGGTCATGATAGGTCCTATCCGACATGACCAATGGGCCTCGATGGGCCAGACCTATCTAGATAGGGGTCTATCCCATCGGGTCACCTAGTGACCCAGTCTCATTAGGCATGGCCTGAAGGGTGCGGGTCCGGTTTGCTGGAGCTAGTCTAGTCTATCAGCACAAGACTGACCTGACCAGCTGGACAGGGGTATGACCCGCCTTATGGAGCCCAGTCCTCCATGAGTGGACTAATGGCGTGCACTCGATATACAATAGCAACCGCCACATCCCATCTCTATCAGAACGTGGATATCAAGGAGTGGGAGACTCTTTCCATGGGATGCCCTCCTGGTGCCGCATCCTACGCCTACCATGAATGATGGGCCATGGACACTCCTCCACTGTAGTCGAGTGACCGAAGCTCACAAGTTCACCATGGAGGCCTAGATGCTAGCCACTGACCCCTCCATGTGGCGTTGGTCGGTGCCGGTCCTCTATGCTGTCATGGTCATCCGACCACAGTCTCTTGTTGTCGCGACACGCCGATGAGCGTCCTACCTCTCTCAAGTTAAGATCGCCAACATAGACCACTATCGGCCGCTGCCGTGGGCCATCTCCGGCCACCCCGGTGAGACACTTCCAGCCACTAATGGTTCCTTCTGTGGGCCATTGGAGTATTCTCATTGGTCCATTTCTCAATCATCATGATCCAATTGGACTCTCTGGTTGCTGCAATCCCTACCTTGGCTCCAAATTCATATTTATACTATTTTGAGTGTATTACCATGACCACCGCATAGTTGGAGGGTCCCTGGGACTTGTTCGTGTTTTCTCATTCGCTCCACGTTAGAGGTTTAAAACATGAGATGGTCTGGGGATTAACACACTATAAAAAATAAAATTAATCCCGAATAGAAAACTCCAGAACGAAACCCCCCTACAAGAATTAATGATATGTATATTAACCTATTTATGGGTTAATCTACATTCATCATTTAGAAAAATTATGTGGAAATCAGAAAAAAAATCAAACCCATACCTGGTTGACGTTTGTTTCCATAGAACATCATCCGCAAGGGTCTAAGAGGTCGATGACATTCATCATTATTCGAGGTACGTCGAAATTAATGAAGTCCCACCTATGTCTTTAATTCTTAATTATGGAAGAAATCAATACAACGATTGTCATTGAATACTCATAGATTAATCCTCTCCGCCAACATGAAAATCTATTAAAAAAACATGTCGCACCTTTTCTGTTACGCTGCGACATCGCATCATTACGTTGTTTCATTCATTAAAGAACATAGCTGTTATGTTTCATTATAGTTTCGTTACACTGTTTTTTAACAATCCATTAATGGTCTCCATTAATTTTATTCCTCGAATACTTGTTTCTTCACTGTAGAGTTGCAGTTTTTTCACTCATGGGTGAGAAAAGAAAGAGAATTACATTTTAAATTTTTATAATGTTTTTCATGAAAATTCTGAAAATTAATTTTTTCCATTCAGATAATTCCATACATAGTTAAGTCATTTTTAGGAGAATCCCGACGTTTTGAGTTCAATAGTTCCCTTATATTTTTTATTAGACCACTAGATCAATATTTAAAAAAACTTACTCGCATGCTTATTTAACGTACCTTAAAAATGATCAAAATTCTGTTCTAGGCTCAGTGGGCCTCAAAATAACATTCTGTTTAAGCGTGTAGTCTCGAAATGATTCCATATAAATTAATAAAATTACACAAAAATTATGAGACATTACATTCTCCCCACCATAGGTCTTTACATCCCCAAATTCCAAAACAAGGACTAATAGAACAAACAAGGTACTGAAAACAAATATGAGCATCACAATCCCATGGGCTCTATAGGATATTCCCATGCTACCACTGAACATGCACTCGAGGAATCTACCACCCACATATGATCCACTCGTATCGATCATCTGTCTTCAATGTGAACTCCACTATCATTGCCCCATCACCAATGTCTGGTTTTCACCAGTCTATGAATTGCAAATGATATTTCATGTTTCTCCTCAGTTGTGAAACATGGAAAACATCGTGCAACTGGTGCATCTATGGGGGAAGAGCCAGGTGGTATGCCACATCACTAACTCTACTCCGGATCTGAAATGTCCTAATGAACCTCGAAGATAGATTGCCACCCTGACCAGATCACCACAATCCCTATCAGGGTGAGTCCCAAAGGAACACATGGTCTCCCTCCTCGGACTCCAATGGTATCTTTCCCCTATCAGCATAAGACTTATGTATGACCTTTGTAGTCCACATCTGCTCCAAGATGACCTACACCTTCTCCGTGGTAGCAGGTACCGACTCTAGACCCATGAGTACCGATTCCCCTTGGACTGTCCAGCATATAGATGATCTGCATGGCTTCCCATATAAGGCCTCGAATGGTTCCATATAAATAGTTTAGTAATATATATTATTTTATGAAAACATTACTAGTGGAAGGTGGTCCTCTCAAATACTACCAAAAATCCAGGATGCAAGCATGAAGCATGTCTCCCAAGGTCTGTATGGTCCGCTCAATCTGACCATCTGTATGGGGATGAAATGATGTGGCAAGAATAGGTAATTCCCAAATACCTCATGTAATCTATTACATAATAGGTATGTATATAGTGCATCATGGTATGAGGTGATCTTCGAAGGCACCTCGTGAAGCCACACTATCTCTTGTATGTAGAGGCATCCCTTTCTCACTACCATCCTATACTCCTGGATGGGTAGGATGTGAGCTGACTTGTTGAGTCAGTAAATGATCATCCAGATAGAATCATGGACTCTATATGTAAATAGTAACCCTATCAATATGTCCATCGACATAAAATCCCATTTCCACTCTGGTACCTATGGGGATGGGCTAAGACTGCTAGAACCTGATGCCCGACCTTCACTTGCGGACAAGTGAGGAATCATGAAAGAAAGTCTGCCACCGCTTTCTTCATCCCTGGCCACCAGTACTGACATCGACGATCCTTGTACATATTCAGAACTATAGGAAGTACCATCAAAGGGGATTTATGGAAGTCCCTCAAAACATACCCCCACAATTCCACTAGAATTATGGTGTTCCCTCTACAAAAAATGGTGTGATAACCACCAATAAAAAATCCATTAAGATCATGTCCTGAGGATAATTGAGCATGTCAGGTCTCTTAGTCATCATACGCCCATTGTGCCTCCCTAAATTTCTATAAGAGAGAGAGTAATAGTAATTGACTGATGGTAAGAAGCTCCATCATCATCCACGAAGGATATATGCATCACGACTAGATTCTATATCACCTCACTCAGTAGCTGCAAATCAATCCTCCCGATAAGTGCATATGCTACCACGCTCCCTTTACCAGGAGTATTGACTATCTCAAAGTCCCAGTCCTGGAGGAATTAAAGTCATTTCCTCTGTATCAGGTTCAAGTTCTTCTTAGAAAATATATACCTAAGACTATGATGGTCGGAGGAAAATGTAAACCGTTCACCCATAAAGTAGTACCGCCAAATCATCAAGGAAAAGACGACTACTAATAACTCAAGGTCATGGGCCGTATAGTTTGGCTCATGCAACCTCATCTATCATGAGTTGTAGGAAATAACCAATCTCTCTTGCATTAGGAAAAAACCTACAACAGTCCCTAATACATTGCAGTAAATAGTGTACTCAACACCATCCTCTGATGGTTTCCTGATGTGGCACTGTTCAGTCTCCACCTCAGCTCCTGGAAACTCTGATGGCATTTCTCCAACAACACGATGGTATGTCCCTTCTGTGTCAAAGATGATAAGAGGTCTTCTAGTATGGAAATGTTTGGCACGACCACCGATAGTTACCATCCAACCCCAAGAATCTTTTCCCCTCATTCAAACTCTTGGGTGGCTCCCCTGTAATAACTACCTATGTCTTCACCAGATCCACTACAAATCTAGCCTCCGAGACGATGTTTCCTAGAAAGTGGACCACCTGAATCCAGAACTACTACATTAAGATATTACCATAAAGTAGGTTCTCTTGGAGTGTTTCTAGGACTATCTACCATTTTGTAGCATTCTCCTCCTCTGACACTGTGTGCACCATGATTTCGTTAATGAATACTACAACAAAACAATCAAGGAAATGCTGTAAAATCAGGATCGTGAGGCCCATAAACGATACTAGGGAATTTTTCACACCGAAATGCATCACCAAGAACTCATAAAGTCAATCCTGGAATAAGAAGGATATACTCGAAACGTCCTCATCCCATACGTGAAGCTGGTAATATCATGATTAGGGTTCAATCATCAAGAACCACCTCGCTCCCTTCATCTTATAAAATAGGTCATCAATCATCAGAAGTGGAGACTTGTTCATCACGCTCACCTATTTTAGGTGCTAGAAGTCGACGAATAACCTCAAACTCTTGTTTTAATTCATGGGAATCAATACCGAGGCTACCGATAGGGAAACAATGGGCCTTACGAACACCTTATCTTGTAAGTCTTATAGCTATACACCCTACTCGCGAAGCTCCATGGGATCCAACTAATATGCTGGTGTGGATATCAGTGTCATATTGGGGTATAGGTAAATGAAAAAATCTACCTCTAAGAGAGGAGGTAGTCTCATTACCTCCTCATGAAAAACATCCTCAAACTCTTCCACCACTACAGGAAATCATGGAATCCTCTCATCCACTACACTGAGGGTGAGTCTAGCCAACTGTTAATTGAATGGATGCACCCTAGTTTGTGAATTCACATCCTGTGTTACAATGGTTTCCTTTTAGTCAGTGAAAGAAAACACGGTCCCATCTCCACTGACACACCATATTATACATCTAAAATAGTCAATATGAGCATGGATTTTGGATAACCAGTAAATACCAAAGATGAAATTGTATAGGTTCAATAATGATACTATGAGATCCCAGCCAATGATCTCACCTCCTAGAGTAATCTCATATTGCTAGTACTAGTGTGTAATCATTGAATTCACTCTAGTTGGAGTCTCTATCCATAATGATCATGCTAATGGATCCACCAGAATATTTGAGATCCAAACGAGAGTGGGGGAATTGATAGAGTGATTGGCACCCATGTCATTGAGAATATTAGCTAGAGAGGAGAAGACACAGAATATACCATCAATCAACTCCACAGTGCTTTGTCCATAAGCCACCACTGCCTGATGTAGAGCTCACACATGACCTCTAACTCCCTATGGTCATTGTGGACCACCTGGAGGTTGTGGCGATAGTAACATAAACTGTTTCCCACCGCCTGCTGATCAGCCAACTCCCCTACCACATCCACCACCCTGCTCGATCGAGCCTCTGCCTATATCTTGGCGGTCCCTTGAACATCTTTTGATTGATTTTTTTGTGGGTCTGGTAGTCATGAGCCATGTGTCTTTGATTTCCACATGAGTAGCACACCCTACTCCTCTACTGTACCCTGTTGTCATGGCAGCCTCCCCCAACCAATCCCAAGTCCTGGGGACGTCCACTAATTTATCTGGCACATTTGGACCGTTTCACAATCTGTCAGCTACCTACCACAGATGGATCAACAACATGTTTTCCAATGATGGAACCCATTTTTTCTGCCTTTTCTAAAAGGAAGCTCTCTATTAGTAGAGTGTGCAGAAGTACTCCAACCTGTGTGGGGATGCTCAGAGACACCATCAACAACATATTCTACCACTTGAGTCCTTTCTGAAGGGCTCAATCCCTAATGAAGGGGTCTTGAACCAGGTCTGTAGAGTAGCGGGATATTTCAGTGACCCTCACTGAGTACTAATCTACCATCATGCTACCCCTGCTGAAGGTGAACCAACTACTGAATTCGCACCATGTGCAATGTCATAGGGAAGAACATGTTCTCTAAAATCCACTCATTTTCCATCCTGGTGAGGGTCGCATAATCATGATTCTGAATTTTTAGACTCTACCATCTCCCTACCATGCCCTAAAGAGGGATTGCAGCTAAGATCCCCATCTTTTAAAGCATTGTCCTCACTATGATGAAGACCTGCATTACCGCCTCCAGCCAATCCTCAACGACCTGAGGATCCATCTCTCCCCAGAACCTGGAGGTCTCTTTCTCTGAAACTTGTGTGAGGCACTAAGTCTACATACATACTTTTTCAGTATTTCTGGTAGTAGATGTTGACCAATAGGTGGTGGTAGCACTGGTGCACCTCCCGGTGGGGCCATCTCAAGAACTGGTCACTGAATGGATGTCTCATCCCAAGGAGGGATGTCCATATTACGATGAATTAGAAACCAAGATGGCTATCAGCAGGGAAGAGTCTTGAAATAGATCAAGAGGTAACACATTCTGAATATTATACCCGGTGATATGATCCATATTCAAGAAGATCATAAAGTGTTACTTATGCATCCAATGTATTAATGTATTGAGCTGAAATACATAATTCATGGTCTTGGTGTGTCGATATGTTGGATGTCGTACCATCACTAGATTCCCCAATCTAAATGTCAGTCTCACTAAATTTAACATAGTTTCCCCAAAATAAAATCAATAGACTCTGTTTCACTGAGGAATAACCTACCACCTTTGATACCACTTTGTCATAACCCATCCCCTAGGGCCCATGCTGTGACATACCCCATGCCAACCTCTTGAAGCCCAGGGGTTGGCGACTAGTGCCAAAGGAATCAATATACAAGTGGGAGGCATTACTACTGAGTACTTGTACACACACACGCGCCCAATGATGTCCCACATACTGATAGATGAAAATAATTGTACCAAAAAAGAGCTATGTAGAAGTACAACTGAAACGAAGTGGGCCATAATACAATCCCTGGAAAAATCCAGAAAACATGAAATTGAATAGAGACTCTGGTAGCCATATGCTAAAGTCCCCACCTGATGGTAAGAGTAGTTTTTCTATTGGATGCAAAGGTCGTATGTCTTGTCCGCCTGATCCTAGAGGGCCACGCCTACTCCAAGTCCACCATGACATCCGTCGAAACATTCGTCATCTGCACAAGACAGAACACATGAAGGTGAATCCCATGCTGGGGTGAGTAACAAATTACTCAATAGGGGACCATTGTTCACTAAGGAGAAATACCACAATGAAACCACAATTAAAATCAACAAAATAAGGAAAGCACAGACCATTTATATTCTAGAGTAGGAAATGTTCATCGGTTATAGTGATTTAAATTTCATACAATTGAGGGACTCATATTTGTTGAATTGATGGTTATCTTCCATGCCCAAAAGGATCCAAACAGTTGTTTCACATCTTTTGGGAAACAAAGGATCCATTAGTCTTATTCTCATCTAGTTGTCCACAAAGGTTCCACACGGATGCTGCTCATCTGCTAGGCCAATAAGGATCCCCACGGCTAATGTTCGAGCCATCGGTAGTACCTTAACTACCATGAAATACCACATAGAATAACCCAAAGGAATATCTCTTTGTAAGTGTTCCAATGAAATAGACGAAGTTTTTAATTGATGCTCGACCTGTATGATATTAGAGTTTTAGTAGTTAGGGGTCGGTTGCATATGGGCATGTTTCGTCCTGACCAACCCGGCCTAAGGTTCCACATACTTGGGTTTAATTTTACTGGCCTGACCTGACCTGATTCGAGTTAGGGTAGGTTAGGTTTGTCCTAGCAGTGGGGCTCACTGGGTCTAGCATAGTTTGGCTGGGGGTCCTACCCACCGGTGTAACGCCCCGACCCCAGTTACCCAGAGTCAGTGCATTATTACATAACATTGGCATGATCACAAGAAAGATCAAATCTCGAAAGACCTATTGGTTTAGTAGCCTTGGAAACACTAGATATATTCATAAGTTTTACATTACATCATAAAATGAAAAACTACTACAACAACATAATGTTTCCACAATCAACACTATTAACCCCTCATAAAATCCCTGCAGGTCATTCATAACTTACTTCTTCACATCCTGGGAAAAATAAAACATAGAAAAGGGGTGAGCTCAAATGCCCAGTAAGGATAACAATATAGCGGAAACTTTCATAAATAAGAATAAACATTTAATGCAATGTATAACTAAAACAAAAGCCTTTTAAATATGAACTTTCAACATGGTATGGCATAAATAAAATGAAATAATTCCATTTACTTATTCACATGGATATTCTACTAATCGAATAATCACATGCAAAAATCAATAACCACTTTCATAATGTTGGAATGCATAATGCCAGACTATCATAACCACATAGCCAAGGCCTCATGCCAAGACTACAAATAAGACTTTGTCAAGGCCTTGTGCCAAGACACTAGTTTGTCTCATGAGACCTACCGATGCATCGAGGAGCTATATGGGGCTCCACCCGTCACTTATTAAGTCCAATGCATTCCCAAATGAAAAGGTTTAAACATAACATAAACATTCGTATTAAAACTAGCATACGAAATGTCAATAATTTCACCATAAACTATGAATGGTATAAAAATATCACATCCACAGTCAAACATATCAAAAAACCTTCAATACAATATAGAAGTTTTGTATCATAATAAATCAACTTCAAATAATCATAAAATCCATCAAAGGATGTTGACATAGATGAAATCAAAATTCTTTTTAAAGAAGTATCTCCTTTTATTTTGAAATCATTTAAGATAAATATAAAATAAAACATTTTCTTTGAAAATATTCTTATAAGCTTGTATGGAAATCTTCGACGATTTTATAACGGCGGAAAATAACCGCACCCGCCGTATAAGTTAAAAAAAACATTCTTACCTCAATTCTGTCGAAAAGGTTAAAAAGGACCTTGTTTTGAAAATGACAGAAAGATTCCTTTATAAACCTCTTATAAAAAGTCAAACAAGGGTATAAATGACTTTAACTCATATTCTAGTAAATAGTAAAAATGTTTTGAAATGCATTTTTAAGAAACATGGATGTGGATGATAAAGAGATCCCAGTAGATTATTACGTATAAACAACCTTGGATAATGAAGAGGTTGTAAAGTAAACCCTTACCTTGTACTTTTCCTTGGTTGGGGTTGGTTAACCTCCTGTATAATGGTGAAATAGTTGTTATTAAATTATACAAGAATCATATATAATAATATGATATCATATATGATATTTTAACATTGATTTGTTAATAATATCTTAGAATTATCGTCGTTTCGGGAGTTAACTTACTCATTTTCTTTTATATGTTTTGTTACATAAGCCATGGTTGTTGTATCTTTTTCATATCCAGAATGATATCTAGTCCTTAAACATCATTTTTAAATCATCAAATGATAATTATACTTGAATGGATACGATGGAGAATGAATCTCATCGCGTTCGTGGAGACTGTAGTCCGTACGTACGCACGAGCGACAATATCATTCTTTTGATGTTAAAATAATATATAAATGGATGGTATATCATATATACAGAATCATTAACATGTTAGTTTTATTATTTACATGAGTTACACATCATTATTATACCCATCCAAATAATATTATATTGAATAACAATTACACCACGACGTGGAGACGGTAAGCCGTGCGTACGCACGTATGGTGACATGTTATTCAAAGGGTGGATAGAATACTGAATATGGTTGTACCATATTTATAATAACATCACAGTATATGTAAGATACTGGATTTATTATTTTAGAATGGTAAGAACAATGAAAGAGGAAGTGGAAGAAGAAATGAACATGGAGAAGGGTGGTGAAATCATTGCCTCTTCTTCGGGTTCTTCCTTTTGATTTGATCAAAAGGGCTCCTTAGGTTGGCTTTCTGATCAAACTAAGGCCTCTAGGTTGTAGTGAGGGATGTTGGGAGAGTATTTGGGCAGTGTTTGGCCGAACCAAAAGGCTTTGAAGGTGTGAAGAAATGAGAAGGAGGAGTGCCCTTTTATAAGAGGGGCGAGGGGCACCTTTGGAAATGCTAGAAATATTAATTTATAATAAATTAATATTCGGTTTCTAATGGCTCCAAAGTTGACTATTCAAAGGTTAAGGTGGGTATGGGTCGAAAACAACTCAACCAATAGAATTTAGACAGTTTTGGGTACTTATATTATCCTTATCTTCAAGTATTAACTTTAAGTTAATTAGTTTCACTTTTACAATGTCTCTTTGTATTTTTATATAATATCTTTAATAAACCTACTACATACATCCAAGCGACCCCCATGTGGTCCATTAATGATGAACCTATCATTATATAAGTCTCTTGTCCGAACATTAGATTTTTAGGAATTTAATATCAATTAATAATATAATATTTGTTTTAAGAACTCTTTTATGTCAATTTTGACACTATTCAATTGTTGATTTTTGTGAAACTCATAACAGATTGATTACTTCGAAAAAAGACAATTAAATCAATAATAATATATCATATTATCATATAAAATTAGTTTAATTCATTAAAAGTTTCATATTATATTTATTTGGTTATTTATAATATCAATTATTTTAATTTTTCACTATTATAGTAATTACTTCATCATCATTGTGTCATAAATAAAATAAATTATTTAATGTCTAAAAATTATAAATAAAATATCATTATGTAGGAAATATTTTTATCTTTCTAATTAATATTTATAATCTAAAATCCAATATATATAACCTTATGTAACAATTGTTTTTCTAAAAGATATATGCTTGTGTCATTTTTGTATTCATTTTAACTTAATTAAAATAAAGTGTCATTATCACTTACAAGTGGATCCATGGGGTCCCAAAATTGACACAAAGATGCCCATGGTCGACCATGTATCAACCAATAGGGTTAAGACACGTTTTAGGGTAATTTAGTATTATTATAATATTATTTTTTAACCCTTATTTACCGGATTTACCCTTAACCATGGTAAATAAAATATTTACCGCAGTAATTATTCAAAATGTCTAAAAGTTACCTATTTACACAATTTGAACATCCTGATTCCAAATATGGAATCCATTTTCCTAAATTCAAAACACAGAAGTGGCAGAAATTAATTTAAAATTAATTCCCGCTGTCAAAACAAAAAGCGTGTTTTTAAGAGATAATAACTATCAAAAGATTGACACTTGTTTATGTTCGGTTTAATTGTAAAATTATGTCCAATGACCAACATTATATTAAATAGTAAAAATATATTCTAAATATACTTTAAAACCACTCAAATTCATAATTTATCACTATTAATTATTTTGATTAAAAAAGTTGTTTTAAATTAAAATTTAGTAATTTTTACTATTCATCAAAATATGAAAGTTATCCGAAAAGTACCAAAATTTCACCTTACGCTAAATTTGATATTCTGAATCCAAAAATTAAGTCCATTTTAAAATATAAAATATATATAACTTCAAAAAGTAGGTATTACTATTCATAACGGCTAGTTTGATTAGTTATGGTGTGTGTTAAAACTCAAGGTTGCGTACAACACACGCTATTGTTTTATTCAAAGGAAAGCGTACCGTGGAAGCTTGGGATGTTTCATTTTAAATTTTTTGATGTCTCCATTTAGTCAAAAAGTTTAAAATATTGTATTTAAAAAATGTTTCACTATCAAAAGTTGATAAAAGTGCAATACTGAAAATGAATCTGTTCTTGCATTATGACTAAGAAACTCATAATATGGATTCTAAAATTATAAGGATTATATAAAGTTTAAAATTTAGTTAATACTATTCATGACCTCTTTTAATGCCTTTTTTTTTGGTAAGTCATGGTGCAATTGAACTCAGTGTTGCGTGTAGTGCAAGTTATTGAATTATTTTGAAGAAATAACACACTATGAAATCTTGGGGTGTCACATTCTCCCCTCCTTCAATAAATTGCGTCCTCGCAATTTGAAATTGTTCTTCAAAAATAAAAGGTTGAAAGTAGAAAATATATTTGTGGGAAAACCCACCTCGGAAATTGGGTTACTAAAATTTAGTCTTAATATGAGGAAAAGAGAAATCAAAGGGTCACCACCAAATTATGATCTCGATTAGGAGAACATTGGTAGAAATTAGAGACATATAATCGGAGGAAAACCGTAAATATTTATAGGTAGTGATTGAGGTCATCAATCACAAACAAGTGTATAATTGAGGTCCTTAAATTCATCAATCTATGATGATTTGAAATACCATCAGTTCAACAAAACATAGGGTATTAGGATAACACATTTTTGATGTTTCAAAATATCTTAGTTGAAATCCCACATCGAAAAATGAATTAATGAGGCCTCTATTTAAAATAAACAGTGGAAAGTATGAAGATTACCGAAAATAACACATACTAGGGTTCCATGTAGGAAAATATGGATATGGAAGAGAAATCTAACCATCAATTATCTGATGGAGAGTGGTAGAGAACATGGCAATGAAAAGGCCAACAATCCCAAAGCCATAAATTAGTGATGATTTAAGGTACCATCTAGGAAAACATTTTTGTTCTAAGTTGCTTTTCTTAATATTGAGGAATTTATTTATGAGATTGGCTAATATCATAAGGAGATATACTTACTTTATAATTAGAGTTTTGTCCATTAATAAATTTCTACCATAAACTCATCTTTCACTCGTAAAAAAAATTATATTTATACTATTCGTACAGGGTTCCAAAATAAACGAATTTATAATTCATCTACCAGATCTTTTAAAAAAAACTACATTATTTAATCCAGGACATCTCTTGGGCTAGTGGTAGGTGATACACCCTTGTCGCCCTTCGGTTGCGGGTTCAAGTCTCGCAGCCTTGCCGGACGCGACGGGTTGCCGCCCGACCTCCGGGTTGTCCTTTTATGGAAATCCAAAATAATCCAAACTAGAACTATCCAAAATACTTCTGTCCAAACTCACAGTCCAACATTTATAAGGAAGGTAAACATAATATAGATCCTTTTTACCCTGTAATAGCATATGAATACCTTCATCATGTACTACCATATTCCTTATTGATTACATTCATGTTCCCTTATTCCATATAGAATGCTGGATATACTTCATTAATCCAAAAATGTTTTAAACCCCAACAATGATGGAATATACAAATCATTAATCAGCTTCAAGGTAGTCAATAATATCCAATATAATTTATCCAAAATAATCACATATTATTCCAAAATCACTACCTCAGTATCAGAACAATATTATGATTTATCATTCTCTCAACCATATATTTTCAAAAAATTTAACCTTCTATTGAGTCACTTTTCTTTGTTCCACACAATCTCAAGTCCTTAATGAAATAGTACTGCAGTACAATCCTTATATACTCCATAATTATTATAACAAGTACATTGTTGATACAAAACTCAATTGACATAATCAACATAAGAACTCTAATCATTCCTCTTCATCTGTGGTAGTATCATAACTTGATTATTATCCAATAGCATCATTTGCGGCATAGTCTGATGACTGGGACATAGGTTCGCGTAGTGTCCAAACTCCTTGCAAATGAAGCATTGTACATTTAAAACCATTTTCTTACCCTTGCAGTCACGTACTTTGTGCCCTTTTCCTCCACACTTATAACAAAATCTCATTCCTTTCAGGCAAGTTACAGGGTGTTTCTTTCCACAGTTACCACATATGGGAAAATTCTTCTTTTCCCTCTTCCCTTTATCCATCTTTCTCTCTTCCATCCTTTTCTTCTCTTGCTTCCCTTCAAAGACATAGGACTCAGTAAACTCTTTACTTATCTTATCAACACATGATATTATTTCTTCATATGATGAGAATACATGGGAGACTATTCCTCTTATAAATTCTAGCTTAAGACCATGAAAGATATGATCCTTCCTTCTCTTTGGATCATGTGCATTTCTGGAGTTCTCATTTCTTCTACTGGGCGCCATTTCTAAACAATGGAATACACTAGATCAGTTTATGAATCAAAATACATAATCCCATACTTATAAAACACTTAACATAAATTGAACTATTTATGGATATAATCCATAATCATAAGAATGTTTTCTTTGAGGAAGTATATACTCATAATCCCTTCAAAATGATTTGTAAATAAAATGAGAGTTATCCTAAGCATATCCCCCAGGAGTGTCGTAACCAAGAGTGCAGCAAGGCCCGTTGTCGTGCACCAGTTCCCGTTCGAGTCTAGCTCAAAGCGGTGTTTTCGGGTTTTACCCCTAGGTACATCTGTGCCAGAGCCGCCTCTACCTGCTCGTATCCAGACAGGGATGTATTGCTCGGAAAACTCACAAAATCTCTACAATACCAAAATTCTAGGAAGTTCTTCTATACTAATCCTCAAAGTTCATCTTACGTCTACGTGCTCTAATCAGAGTTTATCTAAATCTAGTTTCCAAGGTTTTTACTAAACTTCCTCTGATACCAACTGTAACGCCCCGACCCCAGTTACCCAGAGTCGGTGCATTATTACATAACATTGGCATGATCACAAGAAAGATCAAATCTCGAAAGACCGATTGGTTTAGTAGCCTTGGAAACACTAGATATATTCATAAGTTTTACATTACATCATAAAATGAAAAACCAGTACAACAACATAATGTTTCCACAATCCACACTATTAACCCCTCATAAAATCCCTGCAGGTCATTCATAACTTACTTCTTCACATCCTGGGAAAAATAAATCATAGAAAAGGGGTGAGCTCAAATGCCCTATAAGGATAACAATATAGCGGAAACTTTCATAAATAAGAATAAACATTTAAGGCAATGTATAACTAAAACAAAAGCCTTTTAAATATGAACTTTCAACATGGTATGGAATAAATAAAATGAAATAATTCCATTTACTTATTCACATTGATATTATACTAATCGAATAATCACATGAAAAAATCAATAACAACTTTCATAATGTTGGAATGCATAATGCAAGACTATCATAACCACATAGCCAAGGCCTCGTGCCAAGACTACAAATAAGATTTTGTCAAGGCCTTGTGCCAAGACACTAGTTTGTCTCATGAGACCTACCGATGCATCGAGGAGCTATAGCGGGCTCCACCCGTCACTTATTAAGTCCAATGCATTCCCATATGAAAAGGTTTAAACATAACATAAACATTCGTATTAAAACTAGCATACGAAATGTCAATAATTTCACCATAAACTATGAATGGTATAAAAATAGCACATCCACAGTCAAACATATCACAAAATCTTCAATACAATATAGAAGTTTTGTATCATAATAAATCAACTTCAAATAATCTTAAAATCCATCAAAGGATGTTGACATAGATGAAATCAAAATTCTTTTTAAAGAAGTATCTCCTTTTATTTTGAAATCATTTAAGATCCATATAAAATAAAACATTTTCTTTGAAAATATTCTTATAAGCTTGTATGGAAAGCTTCGACGATTTTATAACGGCGGAAAATAACCGCACCCGCCGTATAAGTTAAAAAAAACATTCTTACCTCAATTCTGTCGAAAAGGTTAAAAAGGACCTTGTTTTGAAAACGACGGAAAGATTCCTTTATAAACCTCTTATAAAAAGACAAACAAGGGTATAAATGACTTTAACTCATATTCTAGTAAATAGTAAAAATGTTTTGAAATGCATTTTTAAGAAACATGGATGTGGATGATAAAGAGATCCCAGTAGATTATTACGTATAAACAACCTTGGATAATGAAGAGGTTGTAAAGTAAACCCTTACCTTGTACTTTTCCTTGGTTGGGGTAGGTTAACCTCCTGTATAATAGTGAAATAGTTGTTATTAAATTATACAAGAATCATATATAATAATATGATATCATATATGATCTTTTAACATTGATTTTTTAATAATATCTTAGAATTATCGTCGTTTCGGGAGTTAACTTACTCATTTTCTTTTATATGTTTTGTTACATAAGCCATGGTTGTTGTATCTTTTTCATATCCAGAATGATATCTAGTCCTTAAACATCATTTTTAAATCATCAAATGATAATTATACTTGAATGGATACGATGGAGAATGAATCTCATCGCGTTCGTGGAGACGGTTGTCCGTACGTACGCACGAGCGACAATATCATTCTTTTGATATTAAAATAATATATAAATGGATGGTATATCATATATACAGAATCATTAACATGTTATTTTTATTATTTACATGAGTTACACATCATTATTATACCCATCCAAATAATATTATATTGAATAACAATTACACCACGACGTGGAGACGGTAAGCCGTGCGTACGCACGTATGGTGACATGTTATTCAAAGGGTGGATAGAATACTGAATATGGTTGTACCATATTTATAATAACATCACAGTATATTTAAGATACTGGAGTTATTATTTTAGAATGGTAAGAACAAAGAAAGAGGAAGTGGAAGAAGAAATGAACTTGGAGAAGGGTAGTGAAATCATTACCTCTTCTTCGGGTTCTTCCTTTTGATTTGATCAAAAGGGCTCCTTAGGTTGGCTTTCTGATCAAACTAAGGCCTCTAGGTTGTAGTGAGGGATGTTGGGAGAGTATTTGGGAAGAGTTTGGCCGAACCAAAAGGCTTTGAAGGTGTGAAGAAATGAGAAGGAGGAGTGCCCTTTTATAAGAGGGGTGAGGGGCACCTTTGGAAATGCTAGAAATATTAATTTATAATAAATTAATATTCGGTTTCTAATGGCTCCAAAGTTGACTATTCAAAGGTTAAGGTGGGTATGGGTCGAAAACAACTCAACCAATAGAATTTAGACAGGTTTGGGTACTTATATTATCCTTATCTTCAAGTATTAACTTTAAGTTAATTAGTTTCACTTTTACAATGTCTCTTTGTATTTTTATATAATATCTTTAATAAACCTACTACATACATCCAAGCGACCCCCAAGTGGTCCATTAATGATGAAACTATCATTATATAAGTCTCTTGGCCGAACATTAAATTTTTTGGAATTTAATATCAATTAATAATATAATATTTGTTTTAAGAACTCTTTTATGTCAATTTTGACACTATTCAATAGTTGATTTTTGTGAAACTCATAACAGATTGATTACTTCGAAAAAAGTAAATTAAATCCATAATAATATATCATGTTATCATAGAAAATTAGTTTAATTCATTAAAAGTTTAATATTATATTTATTTGGGTATTTATAATATCAATTATTTTAATTTTTCACTATTATAGTAATTACTGCATCATCATTGTGTCATAAATAAAATAAATTATTTAATGTCTAAAAATTATATATAAAATATCATTATGTAGGAAATCTTTTTATCTTTCTAATTAATATTTATAATCTAAAATCCAATATATATAACCTTATGTAACAATTGTTTTTCTAAAAGATATATGCTTGTGTCATTTTTGTATTCGTTTTAACTTAATTAAAATAAAGTGTCATTATCACTTACAAGTGGATCCATGGGGTCCCAAAATTGACACAATGATGCCCATGGTCGACCATGTATCAACCAATAGGGTTAAGACACGTTTTAGGGTAATTTAGTATTATTATAATATTATTTTTTAACCCTTATTTACCGGATTTACCCTTAACCATGGTAAATAAAATATTTACCGCAGTAATTATTCAAAATGTCTAAAAGTTACCTATTTACACAATTTGAACATCCTGATTCCAAATATGGAATCCATTTTCCTAAATTCAAAACACAGAAGTGGCAGAAATTAATTTAAAATTAATTCCCGCTGTCAAAACAAAAAGCGTGTTTTTAAGAGATAATAACTATCAAAAGATTGACACTTGTTTATGTTCGGTTTAATTGTAAAATTATGTCCAATGACGAACATTATATTAAATAGTAAAAATATATTCTAAATATACTTTAAAACCACTCAAATTCATAATTTATCACTATTAATTATTTTGATTAAAAAAGTTGTTTTTAATTAAAATTTAGTAATTTTCACTATTCATCAAAATATGAAAGTTATCCGAAAAGTACCAAAATTTCACCTTAGGCTAAATTTGATATTCTGAATCCAAAAATTAAGTCCATTTTAAAATATAAAATATATATAACTTCAAAAAGTAGGTATTACTATTCATAACGGCTAGTTTGATTAGTTATGGTGTGTGTTAAAACTCAAGGTTGCGTACAACACACGCTACTGTTTTATTCAAAGGAAAGCATACCGTGGAAGCTTGGGATGTTTCATTTTAAATTTTTTGATGTCTCCATTTAGTCAAAAAGTTTAAAATATTTTATTTAAAAAAGGTTTCACTATCAAAAGTTGATAAAAGTGCAATACTGAAAATGAATCTGTTCTTGCATTATGACTAAGAAACTCATAATATGGATTCTAAAATTATAAGGATTATATAAAGTTTAAAATTTAGTTAATACTATTCATGACCTCTTTTAATGGCTTTTTTTTGGTAAGTCATGGTGCAATTGAACTCAGTGTTGCGTGTAGTGCAAGTTATTGAATTATTTTGAAGAAATAACACACTATGAAATCTTGGGGTGTTACAACCGGGTCACCCGAAGACCCGGTCTGGTCCGCCCCATTCAAAAGGGAATGTGTTCGGACTTCCAACATAGGTATAGCTTGTTAGATGCTAGTTCAGTCCGTTGGTGTGAGCTTGTCCCATTAGCTCTGGTCTGTTCTGGTCACCCGGGCAGCCTGGACATGAGTCGCAACCTCTACACAGCACCGGTCAGTGCAACTCCTCTGTGACGTTGTGGCCAACACATTTTAGTATCTTGTCGTTGTGGCGCCCTAATGGTTGTGCCACCTCGCTCCTCCCATGGCCATGGCCATGGGTCACTACCAGTTGCCGCCAGCCAACGTTGTTGGTGCCGGTGTGCTGCCTATTCTTTCTACGAGAAACCAGAGTTGGTCAAGTGGTTCGTTTATCAGTCAGCCTATGGCTCTGGGCCTCTTGGGACACTGTAATCCTTTTCATGGCCCAAGATTCATCTTTCCACAGTTGGGAGGGTACGACTATAGAGAACGAACATGCGTAAGGAACCATGCCTTGATCGTGTCGGCGTGCACCCTACGCATTAGAGGTTTAAAACATGGGAAGGTCCAGTGCTTACCATTATATCAACAGTAATAATAATCCAAAATAGAACACCAATGAAAGATACCCACCCATAAGAATGCATGTTCCACATATTAACATGTTCATGGGTTAATCTGCATTTTCTATTAATAAAAAGTATGGGGAAAACATAAAACCAAAATCAAACCCCTACTACGTTGTCGATCGATGTCGTAGTGCTTCATCTTAGAGAGTCCAAGAGGTCAATGGAATTCGGCATTCTTTGAGTTCCATCAATGTGGATGTCGTACCACCGACGTTCTTCACTCTTATTTGGGGAGTAAATCCATCTGAAGTTTGTCATAAAATCTTCACAGCTTAATCCAATCCACCAAAAATTAATAATATTTGAAATAAAACACATCACAGTGTTTCTGTTATGCTGCAATGTCGTGTCATTACAATATTTCATTTATGATACAACATCTATATTACACATCATTAAAGTTTCATTACACTATGTGATAACAAGAAATTTATGAGCTCCATTACTGTTTCTTGTTGCTACCTCATCACATTACCACAGCATATTCGTATCATTTCTCATCGGTGAGAAATGAAATAAAATAACTTTTTAAGTTTTTTTATTTATCTCTAAATTAATGAAAATTAACTTTTCCGTTCGTCCGTTTTTGTCTGAATTTATGTCCTTTCTAAGAAAATCATGGTGTTCAAAGTTCAACAGTGCCCTTGTATTTTTTATCTGAGTACCGGTTCAAATGATAGAAAACCCGCTCACACGTACATTGAATGTACCTTAAATAAAGTTTATATTTCTTGTTTTGGGCTCACTGGGCCTCGAAATCTAGTTCCCTAAGGACTTGTGTTCTCAAACTAATTACATATAATCATTCAAAATTTTACACCGAAATTACATTATATTACATTTTTATCTAAATTCATCTTATCTGGTATATATAATTGCTTTGTAGCTACACTTTTCCCCTATTTTCATGATGATATTTACATTTTAAGGAGTCATGGTGTTCTGATAATCACCATGGAGAGCTCTGTTATGAAGATGAGTATGATTAGAAGTCCCACTCCCACCTTGGTAACATGTGTCCCTCTTCTGCATTCTCCCAGTATTACCATTCCTACCATATCCTATTGGTATCATCACACATCCTTGTCCTACAGATTCTGAGATATCATGTTCACCCACTATCTCTCTGTTCACTATCTCTATATAATCCATTATAAAGAGAATCGCAATCATTAAGTGAATATCCTTCCTTATCCCTGATTTGAAAATTTGTGCCTTCAAGGCCACACTCTCCGTAACTTCTAGTGGAAAGATCACTAAATGAATTAATTTATCCTCATATTCTATGAAAAAGATATTTTCCTACCTTTGGATGAATAATTCCATCATTCTCTAGATCCTGAACATGTGAGGATATGAATTTGTGTTAAAAACACCCACAAAATACTCCCAATTATGGACTTGATCTAATTAGGCTTTCACTTCAATATCCCACAACTAAAGTGAACGATACATGGGCATATAAATCACTAGAATTCAGTCATATCCCACGGTGTGCTAATGAAATCATAGATATGATTCATCTGCTTTATCCACACCCCCATTTTTTATTTTTAGAATCACCGGAAAAGGTGGTTGGATTCTACTTCTAGAACTAGAAGGAATGATCCACATTCCATAGATCATCCCTCCAGTACTATGTATCCATATCTTGAAATTCATGAATAGTACTCTAAACTAGCTCTTGGTTCACCTCTAATTCATATGAAACAACATTCTTTGAAACTTCATCAGGTTGGTCTCTATGACACCCACCCGGTTCCATTTTCCAAACAGAAAAAAACTCTATATGTATCTCTCTCTAGAAACTGATTAATATTCATTTCAAAATATATCACATCAACTATCACAACATTTCTTTCAAAACACAATGATCCCCAATCAACCATTTTTGAATAATTTAATTCATACATTTTAAAATCAAACCATTTTCAAATTATACCAACCATGCCCTTTTCCAAATTATTCTTTTGATAATAATGATTTCATTTTTATTCAAAAGTTAACACATCACATTAAATCATATCTTATTTCTCAAAATAAAATATGAAATTGTAGATGGAATTCATAAATCTAAAATTCATGTCATTCTCATTTCATTGGCTAAACCCATGATAATGAGATTCCACAATCTTATAAGTTTCTCCAAAACACATAGGTACCCAACTCCCTAGTAACATGAATTTCAACAGAAAATGTTATCTATGTCTTTTTATGATTTACATTTCAAGTCCCAAAAATACTTCTCCTTTCTAAGATCACACCCCAAAGTATAGATAAGAATGTCTTTCAACTCCTAGATCTAGAAAACTTATGAATACATCTTCCTCAAGGACCGAACATGCATATACTATTTGTAATGACCCACCTATTCTCATTTGCTTTAAAATACAATGAATCATCCCATGGAATTAAGTGACATCCCAAATCTACCAAAGTCTATCAATAAATGTCGAAGGTCTTTAAATGCAATTGGGTATAATTAAACCTCTATGAAATAAACCACTAACCAAACAACCATTATATAATGCACGATAAATACAAGAAAACTCAACCATCATCTTAAAAAACTAAACCAAAGTGTACTATAGAAGAAGACATAGAGACTGTAAATGTATACTGTGGAATATAACTATGAGAACTCCGAGACAACCATAACACTCCATTCACCTAAAAATCCATGATCCAAAATCACCAAACAATCCATGTATCACAGGGTGTTTCTAAATACATGTGATACCTTACCCTTTTCAAAATCCTGTATGATGGAATCTTTAAAAGCACCAAACTTCCAAAGAAAGGTTGAGAATAAAACTCATTAGGTTTTCCCAATGACTTCCCTACTCATGAAACTAGGACATAAAAGTTAAGAACATTTATATAAAATCTTTTATAGAAACAAATTTCCTAAAATAGATTATAACTAAATATAAAAAAGATAGAAACCCATTTATAACCAAATGTATACAACTGCTATATTAACCCATTTTCTAGAATGTCATAAATTCATAAAAACAACAAAAAATCATAAAACATTTTATAATTAAAAAATTTCCTTAACCATTCCATTCTACTTATTCACAAATCCAACTGCACATGCGTCATTATAACAGTTCCACACTGTCAATGATCTACCATATCATTACATGATAATTATTCAACATGGTCCATTACACCTTTGGCACTGGGAACATGTATATATTCCAAAAAAGTCACATAAATGCATTATAAACACGCACCACTATTATTCCAAAACCATTTCGAATAACCATTTTAATAAAACTATTACATTATTCAAACCCATTTATGAAAAATGATTTCAAAAAAACATTCCATTTAAATAAAATCATTACTTTTGTTGAATTTTTTTATCAAATAGATTGACCATTATTCTAGAGTAAGCCCATTTTAAAATCCATATTTTAAAATCATGAATCAAACAATTTAATCAAAAGAATCGATTTTCCAGATTATCCACAACCATTACCAAAGAGGGTTTCTAAAAATCCTAAATCATCCAATCAAAAATAAAATAAAATAAAATAAATAAATTTGAATCTATGAAATACAGTTCTACTCGGAGGAGTCAGGAGTGAAGCCACCTTCCTCGACAGTTTTGATGAAAATCGAGGTGGTTGACGAGCACTCACAAAACAGGGTATGAATTCCACGAAACTCCATTATATCTATTCTCCTATCATGATAAAGAAAAAATTTCATCATCTTTGATATTAAATATCCTAGATATACATATAATGTGTGTAGATTTGATAAAATGATATGATAGTTGAAGTAGATCTATGTAGATCTAAAAAAACCTATCAAGAACGATGGAAAACTATCATTTACATCAAGTATCTTTCTTCGAATCACCATGGGAATCCTTCGTATCACCTCCTGATCAATGTTTGAACCGTATTTAGAATTTATAGAATAAAAATATAGAGTTATAGGTTGTATGGGAAAAATTAATGGTCTAAAGGGTAGGCCAACCTATATCCACCTTTTAAAGAGGTGGTTTTTAACCAGTGCACAGTCAGTATGAAGGTTAGGGAAACTGTGACCTAACCATGTGTTAGATATTTCCTTATATATCACCCCATATGTCCTCATCTCATGGTCACCCTATCCATGTGAACTCCATGCCAACCCTAATATCCAGAATCTGCAACATTTTATAGTTTTTACTAGGCATTCCAGAATGTTTGGACAAACCATGTGCAGCTCGTGTAGCTATCCTTTGGCACCAAAACATATGGAATGTTTAAAAAACACTCCCATAATCCACCATTACACTTTATAAACCTAAAAACACCTTTTATGGGATTCATACTAGAGACATGGGGTACTAATATTGTGAAATGACTTGGTGTGTATATATTGAATGGAAATAAATGAATAATAAGAGGGTTAATACACTGATAAAGAAATATTATGGTGAGGGTAGATAAAAAGAAAATAGTGTTTTTTGAATAATCCACAATGGATGTAAAATAAAAATATGAGATAATTAGTTGGCTAAGGCAGTTTTAAAGGTAATATTTTATGAATATTAATATACATTTAGTGATGGGGAATTAAATGTGGTGCTAAGAAAAACATGTGAATTTTGTTTTTCATGTTGAAATGATGAAGTACATGCAGTAAGGATATATATTTGGATAAAAATATGTCTCAAATACTATATATATGTCTTCAAAATTTTATTAAGATGTTTTTCCCAATTCAAAATCACGTATAATCTCTTAACCAAGAGGTGGAAGACCCTAATAAAGAGTGGATCATGATTGATGAAGTAGAATCTATATCTATATAAGATTAAACGTTCTATTTATTATTAAATAAAAATGTGGTACCATCATGTTTTTTATAAGATAATAAATATTTCTAAATAAGTGATTTTATCACCAACAAGTGGTATTACCTTGTTGAGGATAATCTCAATATTTGATTACACATTCAAAATAAATTAAGGGGGAATTATTGATGAGCATTATAAGATTTTTCAGTCAAATATAGGAAAGGTGGATCCCTGTAAATAATTAAATACCATTGATTACAAATGGATTAACATTTACATTAAGAATAAGTGTTATAAATCAATGAAATAAGTGGAATGACTAAAAGTAGTTGTGCTTTATTTATTATAGTCTAATATTATAGAGAATATGCGACTCATATCATAAAATGTTTGATGCAAAAAGAACATGGTTTCCCTGGATGAATAATCTTATAGAAGTGTTTGAGTTACATTGATAACATTGATATTATGTAGTTATACTTTTTTTATGATAAAAGTCTTTACCTTGTTATTTATATAGTAATTCTTATGACTTATTTCATAGTGTAAAATAAACTTTCTAAAATACTATTACAAGAATACAAATTAAAGATAAAGTGGGTTGAAGATGAATTTATGATGTAGAGTGGATGAAAAATAGTCAATGTAATTTATTATAATGAACTGAAGTGAACATAATGTGGGATAATGGTTTCTCAAAATCTAGAGAATATTAAAGTATTTTATAGATGATTATATCTTTTATAAATCAATTAAATGACGACTATGGAAAAAGGACGACTGAATATGATAAACAAACCCCAAAATATATAATGTAAATATGGGAAGAGAAAATGAAATATTTAGAAAAGATGATCCCTTTAAATTTTATTAATAATATATAGGAAACAAGTCCATAAAATATTTATTTTTTGAAAATCCCATATTAAAAGAAAGTGGGGAGATACTATGTCCATTCCTGGATAGAGGGTGAATTTTATAGAAGTATCACTGGAAAAATATGATGGGGAAATTTTTACAACCATGATTTTATTTTTTGCGAAAATTAAATAATTGTGTGATGATGAATGGAATAAAATATATTAAAAATAATTTTTCTAAAGACATTGATAGAGTATTATTATAAATTGATGATGTTTATATTTTCCGAATATAATATAAAAAGATGTTTTAGATGTTACTATAAAATGAAGAAGTTCTATAAGCAATGAATCATGAATTTGTGAGATGGATTTAATATCAATTATAATTATAGATTTTATTTTGGAAGAGATGATTTTAAGAAAGTAAAAATGATCAGAGCTTCAAATTATTAATAAATTCAATATGTTATTTTGGAAGTGAATATCTTCATGAATTAAAGAATATATGATATATAGAAGATGAATAAATTTATGAAATTTATGTAAAATATGAAGTTTTTCTATATCTGAATCATGAATTGGTGGTAATAATTTCGGGAAGTAACAAATGAGTGTATATCACTATATACAAAAGATATTATTGGTGTTGTGTCATAAATTATAAAAAATTCAGAATCGGAAAATTCCTTATATGTATGGGTATTGCAGATATTAATGATTTTGAAGATGAAAGATTGGAAATGTATGTATTTACAATGGATGATACTTAATGGATAGAGTTGTATATTTATAGGAAAATTGTAGCCCCGGTCCATATTAGTCGATACATAAGGTTTAACTTACATGGTACATAAGGGATATTTTCTTGATATTTAAAATATAAAGGACATGAATGTAAGAGTGATTTGTAATATAGATAAACATAAAGACCATATGTGAGTCATTTTAATGATACAAAAAGGAATAATTCATGATACTTAAGGGTATCCTAAAAAATGTTTTCCTCTTATATAAGGGTTTATCTAAATGATAAAAAAGATTTTATCTATGTAACACACAAGGGAAAATATGAAGGGGAATTTCACAGTTGGAGAAGAATTTGATAAATTAATAGTTTTACAATTAATGTAATCATAATAGAATTATTTTTGAAAAGCTTGTGGTTATAAGTAGAAAGGATTTCTTGGATCTCATTTAGTTATTTGGTGGATGTAGAACAATTTTCATTATACTTTAATGGTGGATAATTACCTGAACATGAAATAAGAGATTAATTTGAATAATAGGATGTTCATGATTTTTAATTTCATAAATTTGATTGTGAAATTTTAATATACAGATGAATAAAATGAGAAAGATGCTTGGAATAACAAAAAAATAATTTTTTTGACAAAAACAAGAGGGAAGATAGAATATTGAGAACACGAAGTGTGATTTTTGACAATTGGAGATCGAAAAAAGGAATAATGATAACAACCTGAGATTTATTTTAATTGGGGGATATATAATTATTTTAACACTTTTCATAATGGAATGACCATACATATCTGTTAAACATAGAAATAGAGGAATGAAATTTACTGTATATCTTATATATAATAAAAAACTTGTTAATTTATTAATATAATGTTTGGGATATTCGATATTATCATATAGAATAATTAAAGAATAAACAATGATTAAATTGTATAAATAATATATTTAACCAAAATATAATGTGATAAAATCATATTATACATTAATGTGATGAGGATAAAAACGTAAATAATACAGAATAGGGAAAATCCAATGAAAGATAGAGAATAATGATGAGGTTGAAAAGTTGTTTTGAACACATCCAATTACCTTAGGTTCCAAATCACATTGGATGTACTTTTATCTTCCCAAATAATTATATTTAATAAAGTAACTAGATATTTGAGGAAATAATTTATATTTGTTTCAATTATTAATAATAATATATGTTCATTTATTATGACATTATTTATAACATATTTTCCAAATGTTTTATTTGGAGATCTTCATCCAGATAGTTCTATGATTTATTCAGTACTACGGTCTCATTCATTTTTATTTTTAATAGATTCATTCATATAAAAATATTGATGATTAAATTTTAATAACGGATCCAATAATTTCTATAGTTAATAAATGATTATAGAATATTTATTATGATAAATCACATGTATGTGTTCCATGGTTAAGTAATTCATGGCATGTGTGATGACCATAATGGGTTTTTAAATAAAACTAACTTCATATGAATTATAGTAGAAAAAACCGTATTAATCAATAAAATTATTCAATAATTATACATTAACCCATTGATTATGAATTTTTAAGCATCTATAAACTTGTAGACATATAGATAATATAATCAACAATGTTGGTGGATAAACCAATCATAAAATTATCATGTTAATAAAAATTAATTAATAATTTATGTTCACTTTTTGTTTATATAATCTCGATAAAATTTAACTCATATAATTATAATTATTTATTAATTTAAGAAAATTATCAATAGTATAAAAATAAAATAGAATGGGTGAGATCATATTACATCTCTTTTGAGACAACTCTTTTATAGAGAATGTTTCTTTCAAATATTATGGTTTGAATAGGCTAAGAATTCTGTATGTCAAATAATTTATTTATTTTATTAATATTTTGGGAATTGTAAATTTTTTTCAATCCACCATGTTTTAGAATGTGTGATGGATATTCACATTTATAGCTAAATATTGGTGACATTTTTGAATAAAAAATATTTTCTGGCACAATACTAACAATATTGAATAATTTTGCGATACAATAGTATGTAAAAGGTGATTATATTTTAATTAGGAATTTTTTGTATTAATTAAACATTTATAAATCAAAAAAATTTAATATATTATTAATACCTTATTCCATATTTATAAGATAATTTACTCTTTAATACCGTATTTTACAATTTATAAAAAATTTAGACCTTTATTTCTTACCAAATTCTAGAATCCTCATTCAAAAAATGTGTTATACTTTCCCAATGTTATGTAATAATAGTAGTTAAAAACAATAATTATATTTTTTATAAAAATAGTTTTATCTTATTGTTAGGTAAAACACATTATAATATGTATTGTACCATTTTACCTTATATTAGTTAAATTGATTAAAGAAATATTGTTTAAATATTGTCATTCATTTATATAATTTTGAAACATTTGTTTTCCAATTATATCACTAGTACACATTAACATAGAATTTTACCAAAAATATTACATTATCTAGAGTAATTACATGATGTATATATAATTGTTCTATAAAATCACATTTACTCATACCTTCATACATTTACAATATTTCGAATCCTTAATATATAATTCATATATTTTTCTCTCAAGTTTGTATATTTCTTCATCAAAATTCTATAGGAATTCATATTCATTGGTACCTTCTATATTAATACTCATATTCATTAAACGTATTAATGATTGAATGTAAAAATATTCCCAACTCTATTGCATGGTTTTTATTTTTTATTTTACAGTTTATTTTTTGATTTCATAGTGAATATATAAATTTGATTAGTAAAATTATTTAATGAAATAATAGCTTTATATTTTTATATATTTTTACTAAAATGATGTTAAAAGTGATAATTATTGAATATATTTTTTTGATGATACATTCATTTTATTCCCCTATTTTTTTGGGAAATTAATGTCATTATATTTTTTTATTAAAGTTATATTTTAGTGTATTTTAATAATTACTGAGTAATTTCACAAATAATTATTAATAATTTGATTATTTGATTGTGCGAATAAAATGATGGGATGTATCTTCATCATCCTCTGATTTTACTATGTGCAAAACAAAGGACGTTAGATCGATATATGAATGTAATTGAAAATAGAAGGTATTTATGATGTTTTTAGCTTGCTGCATCCAATGATAATAATATATCACTACCCAAAACATAGTATATTTAAAAAAATATGCATTTCATAGAAGACAATAATACTTTTTGATTTCTCACATCACATCTCTAGAGGGTGATGATATGTGTTCTATGACTATAATTACTATAATCATGTATGACTAATATACATTAATGAGTAAAAATGATTACATTTATTAAGGAAAAAGGATAATATATATTTAAGTTCCATTGAGATAAAAAATTTATCATTGAGAAGTGGTTTGAATCAGTGTCATTCTATATAATTTATTTCATGAAATTAACCTCTATTCTTGGTTAATGTCATGATCGACTCAAAAAATAATATCAAACAGCTCACCAAAATAAAATAACATTAAGGAACATATTTTATTCTTAGGGTTATCCCATAATAGGGGTGAATATTTATTTTTTATTCTATGGTCAAAGTACTGACATATATGTGTCACCAGTATAAAAAATTGATTTCAATAAGGGAAGGTATCCTTGACCCTAGAGTGTGTACCAATATTCATGTCTCCCAAATGTAATTTATACAAGATCCCTTTAGTCAATAAATTATGTTAAAACAATAACTAAAATAAACTTAAGTTAGAACCAAATGATCTAACACGAATAAAAACACCTTCCATAAATCCTTTATAATAATCATCCTTAATTAAATCTACATATTATTTAAATACTATGAAATTTATAAATGTAGTAGAAATAATAAATGTTTTAGAAATTTCTAAATAATTTTCATCATCCATTACATATTCTCTGATGGATAGGAGATACACAATATTAATGAATTCTCACTAGTCCTTCCCAACATCATATATTTCATATTGGACTCGACTATTTTTTAAACACTACAACGATGATGTAAAAAAATTTAAAAATTATAATTAATAATATTATATTAAAATAAATCTCAGGATCATAATTTTTTTTCGTTTCATTATATATTATTACATAAAAATCTATAGCATTATTATAAATAAATTTAATCTGATACTATCTTTTTGGTTATCTATAATCTTCACACAATGTTCTTAATAAATATTTACTCGATCGTCATTATTGATATCCATAAAAATCATATCATATATAATTAATTAATTAATTAATTAAACAAATAACTTTTTTATATACATTTGTGGTTAATTGTGCACCACTTCTCTTGTTTCATCTTATCATTGAAGTAAAAATGTCAACTTCAGTAACAATATCATGAATCATGATCACCATGGATTAAAAATATAATTTAAAATTGAATATCAACATAAAATCATTAGATTTTTTCTTTATATATGAGATAACATAATTCATTAATCTTATACAACATGTAGATAGATTTTACTTGTCCTGTTGAGAGTACACGTTAAGCATAGATTTCCTCAGAATAAATCTTATATATTCCATGAAAATTATCAGTTATTCAAACATATATATATTATTATATTACATATTTTTTGAGTTACTCATACATAGATAGTGTCCACTATAGATTATTCTAATATATAATTAGGAAATTACACTTTAATATTATAAAGTTAAACTCCATTATCATACTTTAATGAAAATACTTTTCTCATAGTAGAATTTCCTAACCCCAAACTACAGAGAACGAAATGTTTTTTTGTTAATTAAACCCCTTAGTGATAAAAAATTTTTGGTTTATTAATTTGATCTCTCTAAGATTTACTAACCCCCCCCCCCTTAAAAATTGAATCAAAGGTATTATGATGAACAAGAGAAACTCATAAAGTAAAAGGGAAAGGCCAAAAAATCATTTTCATCATCAAACATTAAATTAAGACCATTTTAATTACTTTAGTAAAAATATATGTAATATAATATAGTATACTAATTTATTCCAACTTTATATTTTCATCTTAAACCTTATCCTGGTTAAAATTATTATTATTTTTAATATGTTTAGATTAAGGGTGTTTAAAGGGGTTTATTAATTAGAATACATAACTTTTCATCAAATCCAATATTTCAACATTCACATTTAGATCATCTTGTTTCTATCCCATCCAAATAATTTGTGTGCATAATTGTGTAGTTTCAATATATTTGGCCTCTTCATTTCATTAAATTAAAAAACCTTAATTCTTAAATTTCGAAATCACAAAACCATAAGCAAAAAAGAATTCACCTTATGATCTGTAATTTATAACATCCATTTTTAACCTAATTTACTTCAAAATGGATAAAAAAAATAATTTCTCGCAACATCTATATTGCAATCCATGGATAAAGGTATCTTTGATATATCTATGTATAATACTAGTATCCTTTGGGTTTCATTATTTTGGGTCCCTTTTTTCATATGAAGACTTGTTTTGATTTACAATGAACAGGATGGAATTTTACGTGGCCTCATACACATCTTCCAATTTGAAAGAGGCTAAAGAAAAACAGTGTGGTTTGGAACAATACATTTTTGGGGTGATACCCTTTCATAAAAATAACTACTAAATACATAAATAAAATTTTTAGAAATAATAAATAAATAAATAACATATAATCACAAATTTAGTTATCCCATATCAATATCATCATATTCTATAACACATGTATATAATAAATAAATACATCAATGTTGAAAAAAATATCACCACTGATAGGAGATCAATATGTACAATTATCAAAATAATGAAACAAGATATATTAATAACTATAAAATGATTCTATATTATTTCGTTTAATCCCAACTATATATACCACACTCCACATACATAATCACCTAAAATATATCTATTTCCCTTTGTTAGAACCTTGATAAGATAGTCTGCACATGCATCAGGTTTCCCACATGGGGATTGAGTAATAATGCTAAGTATTATATCACTTATATGTTATTAGAAAAACTATAATAGATATATTCTATTGTAAGTAATATTAATAAAATAAATAAATGAAATTTAATAAATCAAAAATTTTGGGTCATCATATGCTAACCTGGCCACCACAAACCCCAAGAACAACTTATTCAACCAGTATCAAAATAAGGGTCCTCTAATTCAACACATACATATAAGAACATGGTTATCACCCTATAACTCCTTGAACAACCCAACATCAAGTCTTAGATGGAAACACAATCTCTGAAAGTGAGTCTAAAAATTATCATTCCATGAAATCCCCTATCACTCAAGGTGAGGCCACATAGAAATATTACAAGAAACCATTTTATTACTTAGCATATGTTCAAATATATAATATATCCCAAAAATAAATATACTTATGTATAAATATATTACATAATAATAAATTTCTAATAAAAAATAATATTGTTAAATTTTATTTGTTTCCTATTAACTAAACCAATAACAGGTGACACTAAGTAACTTTTCCCACATTGGTACACCATCTCAATTGAATGAAAAATCACTCAAACCATAAACCATTACAAAATTTCACAAACAAAATTAATATTCCAAAGAAACTCACCTAGAACCTAGAATAACAAGGAATAAAACTTTCTAATCATATTACGTATCCTTAATGGTTTGTACATGTTCACTCTATCATGCTTATAACATCTCTTCATAGGGTTCATTCTTTTATATTGACCCCATATATACACATTGATATATTGGACAAAGGTTTAATAATAATATAAACAAAGAAACCTATAATAAAAATTGTAAAAATTATAAAAATTCCAAAACATTATAAGTAATTACTATCTCATGATTTTTGGAGCTGACATACCAAGTCATATTTTACTATTAAATCATAAAACATTGAATCTGAAAAATAAATATAAAAGAAAATGTTGATTTTTTAGGGGCGATGATGAAAAAATTGTTGGGGTGACATATATGGAATATACTGGGTCAATATTAATATAAAAAAACTAAAATTATTAATAAAACCTTATTCGAGGAAGAAATGGTTTTGAAGAATCCTGGAGAAACACAAATGGATTCCCAAGGGGGATGAAAATGAGGTTTAGTTTAGGGAGGAAGATAGATAAATTTTAATGTTGAAAAGTAGATAGATGACTTGAAAAAATCACTAAAAGACCACTGGGTACCCAATAAGGTCATACTAGGTACATGATCCTCAAAAAGCTATCCTAAAATCCATTACCAACTAGATTTGGGGGATTAAGGCCTTACATGTCAATTTCCTAGGTCATCATGTTATTAGTGACCCTGTAAAAAGTATTGATTTCCCTCTTGTGTTATTATTTGTTATGGGTGTCCAGAATACCACTCTATAAACCAATATTAATCCATAACACCATCAAAACACACCCCAAATCAACTAAGAATACTTAATTGAATTAAAAAAATAAGCATGATATTCAGATGTTAATTTTTTCGGGGGTTACAAACCATATATAATAGATTTTTGTCATTATGATGTGTGTATTAGGATCCTTGTTAAATAGATCTAACCATTAGGTCCACAAAATAGACTCCCACAACATGGTCTCCTATAAGATATTCTAATGCCTCAATTACATTAATGAAAAAGGTATGGTCTTCCACCACAAAACCCTCTCAATCCAGTCCACAATATACATCAGGAACTCCTAAATGCCATATTTACCTCAAAATCAACATCAACACTATAAATCCAATTCACGGAGTCCATATCACACATCTTAATCCAAGATAAATAAATCATGTTATACATACATTGATGTAATGTGGGATAAAATAACTTTTATCACCGTAAAAAAATTCCCTAAATAATTTTTAATTGGTTAAAAATCACAATTTGATTTTCCCATCTTTTCATAGAAAATAACTCCCCAACCATGGTGAAAATTATAGGAATACTCGATCGTCCACGTAAATCTTCATTTTTCACATGCTATAGTCAGTATAAGAGTGAATCATTTTTGAGTGCTAACCAAACATTTTTTGATCAATTTCACCCACTCATTAATCTCAATCACCATGCTCGGCTTCAAAACTATTGACTAAAGAACCATTATCAATAACAATATTTAACAATATGGTCGGCTATACAGGGCCTCAAAGGGAATTATTTTTATTGAATCTAAAAAATCTGATGCATGAAAATTATACAAATGAAAAATGGTCACCCCAGGGTTTATCAATTTTCATCACACGTGCATGTGGTATATAGTTGATAATTTGAGACATCTACTAGGATTAAACATCTATTTTCATGTGATTCACTATAATTAGAAATAACAAAGTTCCAATAGAATAATATATTGAAAAATATAAATGGAACATGAAATATAAATCATGATCCAATACAATACACATTGGTATCCTGTGTAATAAAACAATCTATTGTACATATAATTTTTTCATCTCATCCAGAAATGGGTGTCTTTGATAGGTCAGAAATGCATGATATTAATCAGAAGATACACTACCACCTACACAACATAATGGAATATTTTTGTCCTTGGCAGACCCATGATGAATTTTATTGTCACCTCATACCACTTTAACATATGCATCAGAATTGTATGGAGTAACCCACATGGTTGTTTATGTTATACCTTTACCATTTGACATATATGGAAACTAGACAAAAATCACATGATTTACATCCTCATATTAGGAGACGAGATGTTTTCCGTAATATGTTAGTATATCATATTCATCCATTAGTAAAAACCCAAATTGATTTGTGATAGTCCCTCATAATATCCTCCATTATAGATGTACAAAAAACCACCCGACCATGGACATAAATCACCCATCCTTATTTTGAGACCATCGTACAACTTGGTTATATCCTAATGATCCATTCCCTTAAAATCAAAAAATTTGAATCATTCTCATGATTTGCCTTCACCAAATCACATATAAAGATATTTTTGACAATGGGAGATAAATTCAAGGACTCCCAACCCTTTCCGATATCCATCACCACTATTTTAACAAACTCATAACCTTATACAGCTAATTAAATTCCAAAAATACATAATCTTAAATATTTATAGTAGGAGTGTTGGCCTAAACATTCCACTTTCTTGGGGAATAACACAGCGTAAGATAAAACAAATATAGGTACTAAACCCAATACCTCTATCATGGGTTCAAATACTACTGGGTGTAAATATATTAAAATATAAAGTGTTAAGAGTAGATAAAAAATATGAAACTAATGAGGTAGTGATTTCCACAAATTAATGGATAATCTACTATACATAGTTCTAAGTCATGGGTAGAGTAGTTATAATTGGATGGTTATAGCACATGAGGCTTGTATGTGACCACCATTTCCACAAGTAGTATGAAATTTCTAGGACCAAGCCTAGATGTAATTCAATAAATGGTATAAACATTCCTTGGGTAGGACAAAATACAAATTAGTTTTGATTTATTTCATTATAAATTTATAGAAAACAATTTCAACCTGGTCAATCCAGACAAATTTACATATCATTATACTTATCCCCATCATGGGTGACACACTGTGAGATAAATCTAGAATAAACTATTTAATATTCATATCCAGAGTAAGGAATCATTTGAAATAATATAAATACATTGTCTTAGAACAAGATTTCATTTTATGTACCTTCTTTGGGTCCACCAAAATACCAACCAAAAATAAAATTTATAAAATTATGTGAATCTTTTGAATATAGATGTGATAGTACAATAACTCAGAATATAGTTTATGTGATCAAATAATACCCAATATTATGTTCATATTCTCTATATGTAACTATAGGGTCATTAAATATACTAAAATATCATCAATGAACACTCTAATAGAAGATTATATATAGGTATTGAAAATAAATTTCATAATATCCAAGAGAAAAAGAATAAAATTGATAAAACTAAATGGAATTAAAAATCACTCATATAACACACATCTTCTACAGAATATCATATGTGGTATCTCCTCTATCCTGACTCACATGTGATTATATGCCAACCATATTCCAATATTAATAAACCATCATGATCAACCTAAAAACGGAAACATATTTTCAATAATTTTTAGTGTATAATTATTTTTTAACTATGAATTAGTTTATAATTTGGTAATGTATACACAACCTCCATATACAACAACCCTTCATGGAAAAAGGTTCCCACTGAGGAGTAGCACTTTGAAGGATAAAACCCAAAAATTCATACCCCTTGAGTCTCACCTTTATATATATATTAACACATTTGGTTTCATATGATAATAATTTATGAATATGGGATCTACACCAAAAAATTTAATTTATCATGAACTTAATATCCCACGTAAATGGAAATCAACATGGTACATTTTGAATAGATATTTCCATGACTATTTCAGTTATTTTAACGATTTTGTATTTCCAAAATTATGTTTTCAGAAATATTTACTAAATTTGTGTCAATTTTATTGACCAAAATTTATTCTTTGAAACTTTTAATGAAAATTAATGGTTTTATGTTCAATTGTTGGTGAATCTGTTATATATATTTTATGAATATTTTTTTGATACATGGGTGATTATAAATTGAAAATATAATTTTCATGATTTAAATTTAATTTGGTCAATCACTATGATTGTTTAAATTATCTAAAATTTTAGAATATATATTTCTCTGTGTTTTTAGTTTTAATTAATCACTTTATTCTATTATATTTTAATATTTCTCTTGGAATTGAAAATTTCCGGATTTCTATTGATTTTTTTTGCAATAGATCAGCATATGAGTTTTTTTGTGAGGCACTAAAGGGTAGTTTTATGTAAATAGGATGGTGAACATTAATATTTTATGTCTTTAAGAATTTATCTAATATATTAAGATACCAATAAGAAGGTACTCACACATATAAATGTATTTTTATGGGTACATCCATGAGGATGAGGCAATGTATTGTTAACTCTAATGAAATTATATTGAGGGATCCCTAAAATATCAATCATAATTAAAAAATATAAGATAATGGTTGGGAAAAATAAGGAGTTGAAGATTAATTTGATGATTAGTGAATATTTTTGAGAAGCTTGGAAGAATTAATAGTTGCATAGTTTAGGTTCTAGTTTATAGTTCTTTGAAAACATTTGAACATAGGGGAGTGAAATATGTTAGAGAAAATTTCTCAAGTCACCTAAAATGAAGTGAAAAATGGTGAATTATATGAAACATGAAATATTGGGGATTTTAGTTTAAAGTATTCGCATTTTTTATAGATATTTTACTTTTTGACACGATTATATTTTAAGGGGTTAATATGTTCATTTGATGAGGATTATTGGGAGGAATGTTTTAGTTAATGATTGAAATATTGATAGATTCAATAATAATCAAATATAATGTTCTTGATATTATATTGAATGATCTTGGAAATATAACAAAAAATTGAGCTACAAGTGTAGATTGACAAAAAAGAATATTCATCTTCAATTTCATCATAGTTTTAGTTTCCACTTATTATGGAATCATTTTCTGTTTTAATTGAAAAATAAAAAATTAATTAATTTTATTAGGATTTATATTATGTTGGTGATTGATTTTATATAATTCAATCACTTATTCTGAGAGTTCACAATATCATTAACTCTTATTTAAATAATTTTCAATAAATATGATGATTCAACAAAAATTGAACAAGATTGAATTAATTTGATTCTTCTTAATCAATTTGCTATCCATAAGATACGATATTTTCACTTGATATTAAAATATCATGGTCAAATGAATATATAATTAATGTAAAACAATTTTTAAAAATTTTATTGATGTGTTATTTTAGTAGAAGAAAAATTTATATGTTCATGCACTCACATGTTGACCAACCAAAAAACATTGAGTATCAATTTCATTTCAGTTCAATATTACTTTTCCAAAACATAAATAAGGAAAAACATTATCAAAATAAACCAATCATGCTTGTTTATCATATCAACAAATCCTCAAACATTCATTTTTCTATTATTTCATAATTATTTGTATTTACCAACTATAATCCTACATTATTCATTTTAAATATTTTTTTATATCATAACTTTTTGTTAGTATTTATTCATTTTTTCCATTGGTTATAAGAACAAACAAATTCAACATAACTAATGGTTTTACCCTACATACAACTTTGATAGCCTTCAATAGTAAATAAATAAATTTTTTATTCTAAGGATAATTTTTAAAACATTAACTCCATTTCATGGGATGGATAAAAAACCCATATGGAAAAACATTCCATATAAAATAATCGATCACATAATTTTTTTTAAAAACAAAAAAAATTACCCAATGTCTGTTTCATTTTATGGTTTGTTTAATGTGTTTTAAAATATGATGGATCCTAAAAACATGGCTAAAAATTTTAAAAATAAATAAAATTACACTTAAAAGAGAAATACATTGAATAACTCTAAAAAAGATAGTGGAAATAGAATATCATATAGAAATAGATAATCACAATGAAAATGATAACCACCTCATAATAAAAATGAATGTATAGATATATTCATACCTAGAGAGTTTAAATTCCTATTTTTTCTTGGAATCAATTATTAATTACACAAACCCCTAGTTATGTAACCAATATGGTAAAATAGTCTTAGTTTTGTCTATAACTATTATTCATGTATCACCTAATGGAAAATATTTTGAATTCATTTGGGAATTCTATATTGTGGTGTAGTATCCACTATATCATGGGATGAGTAAGGTTGAGTTAAAACAACCATTTTTAACATTTTTACATAAATGTTATGATAGAAGTCGGTATAATCATGTGGATAAAGATATTTATGATAAATGGAAAAATAAATTTAGTTTTTTTATAATATCAGTTTTCCCTATAATAATACAAAATGAAATTGGTTATAAAATCACTGGTTCTTCTCAAGATGAGGGTGATCTGTACCTAGATGCTTATTATATATTTAGAGCTTTTCATAGATAGTTTTTTAATCATCAATGTAGTCCACAATAGTTTGTGGAAAAAATTTACAATATCTTAACCCCATAACAATAAACCCCTATAGATCAATCTTCTAGATAACAAATATATGGAAAAAAATTTTGTGGAGTAAAATTATATTTTCTATAAACATAGAAAAAGTAAATTAATAATTTAGAGGAAGAACCATGTATATAAATGAAAAAAACTATTTCTAATAAGTTTAAATTTAATCTAATATTTTTTTAAATTAAAATATTAAAAACACACATTGGGGGTAATTTGACCACTATGATATGTTTTTTCAATCCAATTTATGTCTTATATTCTATGATATTCACAAAAACCTCATATAAATGACTATTTTTATTGTTAGGGACCTATTAGATAGCATAAGGATGATAATTACTGTAATAAAAATAACACGGGTTATAGAAATCATCCAAAAAATTCTTAGAATGACCTATGGGTTCTGATACCAACTCAACTCCCTTGGGTTTCCATGAGAACATATGAAACTATTCCCCAACAAAAAATGGTATAAGTATTCAAATTATTACAGAAATTTTATTGTTATAATACATAAAATCGTAAAAATAATTGAATCCAATTAGGAAAATAAAATATGATATAAAATATAAAAATGAAACCTTGGAAAATGAAATGATAAATTATCAAACTCAACTCTATTAATTGGAATGATAGTTGGGAGCAAGAGAATAAGAATAACATCAATGAATTAAGGATATTAATCCTAGGGTTAAAATTGTGTCTATTACAACTATGAACTATTTTAAAACTTATTTTTTAGTTATAATACACACTAAAAAATATTAAAATGAGATTCTGGATGAAACTAAAAACATAAATATGAATAGCATAGAATTTTGAAAAATTGATAAAAAAACTAAATTGAAAATAAATAATGTTTCTTGAGTATAAATAAAATGTACAGAAGAAATTTCAGATAAATCCATTAAGTTGAAGGAAAATGATGAAGAATATATTTAGTGGATGTTAACTATCATAAATAGCTTCAAAAAAACCAAACTATTTACTCCAATAATTATAAATAAGAAACATTAACAAGAATTGCTTAATTATTTTGATAATTTTAGGAAAATTTAACTTCAAAGTACTTTCATTTACATTCTAGTTCTGTTCCAATTATATTTTATATAATTTAAAAGAATTGTCTAAAAATATATTTGGAATAATTTTACCCCTACTAAACAGTAGATGAGTGTTGGGTTGTCCTTCAAGATCATCTATGAATTTCATTTCTATGCTCCTTAGTAAATAGTTGGCTGTGCAATGGTTTTTGTGAAATTTCTGTGAGTTTAAATTTTATCACATTATCATTATTATACCACTTGATATTAGGAGTACAATTAACCACCAATACTTCCTAACAATTAGAATTTATGTTGATTACTCACTCAATTGAGAGTGATGATGACTTGATAGTTATAGTAGTGATGTTTCTCCCAGAGGGTGAATTTTTATATTTGATATGGGTGGTGAAAATGGTGTATCTATAATACTTTGTAAGACCATGCTAACCATTTGAGGTGATATTATACTTGTGACCAAGGGGAAATTTATTTCAATGTAATATATTTAAAATAAGAATATAATGTTTTGAAATGGACTAACGATCCAACAAAAAGGAAAAAACTATTCAAGTGTTGACCTTCTATAATTAGTTGAACTAGTTTAGGGGGAAGATGAAGAGTTATTTGTTATTATAAAAAGTTTAATAGAAAAATAATACATGTTTAAACATTTATCGAAATATATTATATAAAATAGGTATGAAATTTAGATGAGTATGATGGAAAGGTGATTGATCGCCCTAATGAATTTTTTACATCATAACATTTTTAACCTAACAATTAATTTTTAATATAGCGATTATCTTGTTATGGAAAATAGTGGGGAAGAAGTTTCATTATTAAATTATTTCATTAAGATATATACTGATTACTATGAACCCCCAAGACACAAGTTTCATTACTCTAGACTACAAGAACCCATGTTGGAGTACAAAGATATGCTATCTCATCTTAAATACTCTTTTATGGGTGAATAATCTTTATTACATGTCATCATTTAATCCATGTCAAGAAGAGGTCATGATATTTTTCATGGAATATTCATAGTATGTTCTAATATGTTATGGGTTGGTCTATATTAGGTATTTAAAAAATAATTCCATCATTTAGCATGAATAGAATTACAATTGATCCAAACCATCATCCCAGAGTTTAGGGGAAGTGAATAATATTACATAATATGATATATATGTTTAGAGAGGTTGTGATAATCCTTCACAGTTATTGAACCATGTTACTTATATCAAGTAGATTGTGTGTCATCCCTTCATTAGTGGTCCCTAGGAAAAGATAAATTAGTATTTTTGTAAATTATGAGAATGAAAAAAATATAAACTAGGATAATGAATAAATAGAGAGTCTACATTTAAAAATTCAAAATTATTTCTATCCATAAAAAAGAGATAATTTTTAATTCCATTTTTATAAAAATATTTGAAATGATGGACATAAATGAATTTCTGTAATTTCATTATAGGTTTTATGGTTTCAATATTTTTTATATAATCCCTAAAGTCATTAAAAATTACACATTCACATTTATATATGTGAGGTTTTTCTATCAATTAATTTTCTTTGGATTATGTTGTTCCACATCCACTATTAGGGGTGTGTGATGTCTATTTTATTATATAGGATAATGTGCATAATTGATGTATTCATGTAGCGTTTTCAATTATTGGATGAAATGTTGGAATCCATATTCAGAATATAAATTATATTACAAATATTTCATGATGTAAAATTTGTTTTAACCTCAAAAAATGAAAAATATCAACTAGTAAAATAATTTTTCAAGGATATAATGTCTTTAATATTACTATAGAGGAAGAAAATAATAATATAGAAGTTATAAAATGTGACCACCTCTTTATAATGACTTGGGATTTAGAATATTTTTAGGGAATTTAGGATTCAATCAGAGATTCATCCAATATTTCCTAAAACATGTATTTCTTCATGATCACTTATAGTCACAGATAAAACCATTTTCTATGGAAAATTATTATATTAATTAAATATAATTAAACTTAAACTCATAACCTCACCCATTTGTTCTACCCATGACAGGGTATTTCAGTTTAAAGTAATTTTTTATTATAGTGATGCATCTATGGAAGTAATTTCATAAAAAAATAAATATAATAAGTTACATGTGAGTTACTATTTAGGGATACTAATATTTGATTTCCAAAATAACTATACCATAATAGAGAAGATGTTTTCATCTATTATGTTTCCCCAGAAATGAATAATATGTATTAATTAGATATTGGGCTATTACATAAACTAACTATTTAACTACTATGTATCCTCTTATTAAAAAATAATTTTTCTAAGTATTATGAGAGGGACCCATCAATTATGGGAATTTTATTTAATAATTAGGATTAATAATGGTTAAATAAATTTTGTAACCGACCACATATCTTGGGATTATAACAGTCATGAAGATGAAATGAAAGAGATAAATTCAACATTTCTAGATGAACATTTATTTTCTACCTCAATAAGATAATCTTCAAGGTTATCAAATTTTAACAACATTATAAATGTGGGAGTCACACCCAATGAAATTTCATTAAAAAATAATGATATTTTAATCATATTGAAATTTTATTTTTGGAAATAATCCCTTGATTTTTATAATATATTCTAATGGAACTGTTGGGTTGTTTTTCCCTGAGTTGACCATGCTACCAAATATTTAGATTTCCACTAACCACTATGTCGTGGACATCATGGGTGTGACAGGAAAATTAAAAATTGTTTTCAATAAGGTTTCTACTGACATAGCATAAACAAGGATACTCTTAGTGTAGTTTTAGTGAGTAAAAAATTTCGGGGGATATAATATGTTAGTAAGAAAAACTAATTACCACAAATTTGGAGTTTAGAGGTAGAAATTATTGATGTTTAAGGACTAAATTTTTTTAAGAATATTCATATCATCTAATTTTAATGAATACAATCTTGTTTAAAGATTACATTAAATGTGGGTAGAGGCTATTTCACTACATAAATGATATTCTATAGGTGTTTAAAATATCATTAAAAATAATAACTTTTCAAAATTTTGACTGTCTAAGGATTTGAACACTCATAGTTAAACCAATCTTATGAATTATAAATGAAAATAATTAAGGTAAATTGTAGTTATGTCCATAAAACCAATTTGTGTTGCACCCATATTATAATGTGCTAGAAAAAAAATTAGATAGGTTATTCAAATTTAGGAAAAAATATTATCTTTCTTTATGAAAGATTTTTTATATTGGATGGGGATTTGTGGGCCTATAAGAACGCTTATAAGATCTAAATTGGGATTTGTATTTATATAATTCTCTTTGGGATTGATTTTAATCAACTTTTTAATTTTCCTTAAAATTTATCTTGTGTAATGAAATCCATTAAATTTTATTTTATAATTGTTTTTGAAAGAATACTATTACAGATTAGGGTTAAATATGGGACTAGAGAAGTCTCATGAAAATGAAAGGATTTATAAAGAATTATGAAAATATTTTCAGAAATCTATAATGTAAAATATAAAAAAAAATTAGAAAAGGGTAAATGATTTTAATTATAGATTTACAATATTTCTAAAAAATATCATGACGTAATGGGTTGGAAATTTCACCAGTTTGAGAGTGCTAATTAATGGGGATAAAGAATTAGTTTGAGAGGGGAATAAAAAACTCCTTGGTTAAGGGTTAATGGATTAAATAGTACTTTTAAATTTAGATAAATGGAATAATGTTATATTTTTTCATGGAAAATAATTTTATATTACATCTAAATGATGAATTTAAAATTATTTATTAATGTTATTACACCCTTGGTCATTCATGTTATTTTTATTTTCATTGTTTTAAAATAATCCACCTAGTTTTCATCACATATTTTACTTTTTATCCTTTTGTTTCATGGTAATTTGACTTGTTCATATTTAGTGATGAATGTGAAATTTTAGTCATGAATATTTTTGCTCACTCGTGATTTATTGAACTGCCAAAAAATTATTACACTCAATCATCCTACTATAAGAGTACAAAATCACATCTCTTATTGAGATGAATTGTCTCCATGAGAATCATAATTGTTTGGTCTGTTTAGTTTTCTTAATCTGTACAGGACTTCTAAAATTTATAGTTTATTCATGTGTGAATTTACAACCTTCTACCTGTTGGAATTGTTATGAATTTTCAAGTCTTTTTATAATCAATCCATTCTTTTTGGTGGTCGATATAACATTTTGTTAAATTTTTATTCAGTGTTTATTTTTTTTATAATGAACATTTATCCTAATTGTTGGTTGTATTCTATTATACATGAGTGTATTTTAAGGGAAAATTATATTTAAAGGTAAAATCAACCCTTGATATGGTTTGTTTTGAGATAGGGATGCATGCATCAGCTAATATAGGACATGTTCAACCATGGGAAGCGTTGTACTATTATTCAAATTTAGTGGAAATGTTAGGATGTTTTACGAGGTTCAGGAGGAGATACAACATAGAGGAGTATTTTTCAAACATCTCTTGAATTCAAACATTGGATTAAATTTTTTTGAATGTAACTTTTTATGATATAGTTATTTTCTATTTATAAGGAATTTTGACATGAACTGAGAAACCTAGGTACCTTACAAATGAAAAAATGAATGATAAATTTACATAAACAAAAATTTATATTGCTTCTAAATTCATAATTTTTTAATAAATCCTGTATATATCTAATCAATATTATAATGAGTTGTAAATTTATTTCCTATTTTTGAAATTTACTTTTTTAATGGTTTTTTCTATTTATGATTTGTTGTATGATGGAACCATTGTTGAATATTTATAATTACTTATAAATTATTTTATGTCTTTTTGTATTTGTTAATTCCATCATATGATGACTATTGTTCATTACATAAAATCATTTTTATCCATTAATGTAAGATAAATCCCCATTTTTAATTACATCATATTAATTGAAAATATATAGTATATTCTTGATAAAAAGTAACACACATGCTATAAATTATCTATTATACTGACTATGTAGAAAAAATCCTTTGAAATTTATTTTAACCCATGAAAAATTCTATGAACCACTAAGTTATATTTTTTTGAAAACAATTATAATAATTGTAAATCAAACAATAGTATTCTATAATAATTACAATGTAAAGCGGTATTAATTGTGGGATATGGTTCTTAATATTTACCTTAATATACTAACATGTTAATGATATCAAATCCCTTATTTTTTCAAAATTTTATTATGTTCAATCTTCAAATATAAATTTCTATGGTTAGTTTTTTTTTTTGATTTTTGAAGGTTATTCTAATACTTTGAGTATTTAATTTTATTATTACTCAAAGGAGTTAATAAAATTAAAAATATACACTCTTATATTGAAATTTAATTCCTCTTCCAATAGTTTAATAGAGAAATTAAATTTTTATTGATATTTTAACCATATTTTAATCTTATAAGATTAAAATTAAAATTGGATATGAATTGGACTCCAAATACACTATTAATTTAAATTATTTATTGTATATCAAGTGAATGAGTTAATTAATAATTATTTTATTTATTAAGATAACTCTTACATTATTTATGTGTAATTATTGTGAATTTATTATGAGTGTCTATTATGTGGGACAAAAAACTTAATTTTCGATGTTTTTGTTAAAGACAAAGTGAGATTTTTTTGAATATTTTTGAAATATTGAATATGAATAATTTTTTAAAGTAAAACCAAATATTGTCCAACACATGTTTATTAACTTGAACAGTCACATTTTATAATTGGGAGATCCCATTGGGGTATTTTAGTTGAAGAAAACATTATTATAAAACATTATTTGTTCAGTCCTATAATTTATTTTCATCCAATAAATTTTCATGATTCATTACCTGAGGATAAAAAACGACTTAATTTCTATGAAATTGTTGTAGAATAAATTGAATAGATATTTTCACTAATATTTTTTAATTTTGTTTTGTTTTTAATTACAGAGAGTTAATTTTTTGAAAATTTATTGAATTTGGAAAACATTTATGTAGAATCAAATATTCATTTAATTAATTATTGAAAATGATAAACTTTTTGGTGTTTAAATTTTCATGTTCATTGGATTTTATTTTCCTTATAGTTTTAGAAATACATTTTGTTGATTCTATTAAGATTATTCATTGAAGATATAATTTTTATGAGTTTATATTTAATTTTGGAATGTTCAATGTTTTTTATGTTAAAACAATTTTTTTAGAATAAATTTTGTTCACAATTTTTGGTTTTGATTCACTGTTTAATTAAATTATACTATAATATTTGAATTCCATTTGTTAATGTTTACATTTTTTAAGAAAATATTTGTGTAGGGGAGATTTTTTATTTATTATGGTGATATAATAACTCAATATTATCATACATATATATTATATATTTATTAAAAAACATTCATTACATTACACAAACGCAAGCCCAGGGATCGTACTGGTTTAGTTCCTTTGGAGACTAAGTGAACAATATAATTATTTAGAGATTAATCTTGAATGTTTCCAATAAATATCATCCAATTTAGTAGTTTTCATAGACATACCTTATTTAACACATTTCTTTAAATCCTTGAGATGTTAATATTATAATGGGTGAGTATAGATTCCCAATAAGGGTAAATAAGGTAAAATACGTAAGAAATAAGGTGAATATAAGGTTATGATAACATGTTCATAATATGAAAACCATAACCTATATAAAATAGATTAATATATTGAGTCATAAAATATATATTTGAATTTCATAAGTCATAAATCGTTTGTAAAATAATTAACATGAGCCATTAATCCATGAAGTCAACATAATACATCAAATTTTTACATACACATAATTATTGAAAATAATATCCCTAGTAATAAATGTTCATTTAATAATTACTCATAGTGGAATGGGATCAATTCTTAAACCATCATTGTAGTCTTGGATCCCTCCAAGGTTGTGATAGTGGAGAGAGTCCCTTACTAATCATGGTCAACTCCTCATTCCTATAGTATTTATGTCACATGATAAAAATCATTACCTAATTCATTCGAGGGATATATTATTACCACAAATGAAATAATGAAAACCACATCAATGCATGCAAAAAGGTCATAAAAAACTAATCATATCATAACACATGAAATGAAATGGGTCTCAAAAATATTTCATCATATCATAACCTATGAAAAGAAAAAAAATCATAATCATTTGATTATTTTTTCATAACATAACAGTTGAAAATAAGTGGGTTTCATTAGAATTTCCATTTATAAAAACATGTGGATGAGAAGTAGGTTTCATGAACATCATTCCCTAAAAAATACACTATTTATAGAATGAAAAATAATTTTATCATCATATCATAACTCTATTAAGTCATTGGTATCATCGGTAATGAACCGCCAATTATCATTATCATGAGAGCACAATGAGTCATCATATGACCTTAAGCGACATCCCCAGTGTAACACCCCAAGATTTCATAATACATTATTTTCTTTAAATTCTATAGCTTGTGTTACACGTAACACCGAGTTCGATTGCACCACGACTTACCAAACTAGCCGTTCAAAAGAGTTTATTAATAGTATTAACTAGATTTTGAATTTTATATACTCCATATAATTTTAACTTAGGTATTATGTGTTTCCTAGACATATTATATGAACAAATTAAATTTTTCAGATAAAAAATGTATTTTTCCAAAAACAAATCACTTTTACCACCTTTTAATGGAGAACCATTTTTAAATCAAATATTTTATCCTTTGAAATATTCATTTTGACAAAATAAAATTAATTTTTATAATCGGGACATATAAATTTACTTTGGATGAAATTTTGGTATTTTTCTAATAATATTCAATTTTTTATGAATAGTGAGAATTAATGTATTTAATTCAAAACTGCATTTTAATCAAATTTTTCTAAATGCTTAGATTATATTTTAAATTGGTTTTAAAGTGTAATTAGATTCTATTTTTACCCTATAATACAATTTTGGTAATTTTAATTAATTTCACTTTAAAATTATACATAAACCAGTGTTAATTTTTTGATTGTTATTTTTTCTTAAAATCATGCTATCTGTTTTGACCATGGGAATTAATTTTAAATTAATTAATCCAACTACTATGTTTTGAATTTGGTAAAATGGACATCATTTTTAAAATTGGAATATCCAATATAGCTTAGGTTTAATTTTTGGTATTTTTTCTTAAAAAATTCTATTTATGATGAATAGTGATACCACTAATTAGTTGTTAGAAATTCGAATTTATCATTTAAATAAAATTTTACCGCTTCTTTTAGTTGAATTTCAAAAATCATATAACATGGTTTTTATTAGTATGTAAAATGTGGTTAAATAAGATGAAAATATTTTTTGGTGAATAGCATCTTTTGACTTTTATTTAACGTAGTTAAAGGTAAATAGGGTAAATCAAGGTAAAAAGGATATTATAATAAAACAAAAATAACATATCACTAATCCTAACCTTATTGTAAGAGTCATGGACGACCACAGGCATCCTTTGGTCAACTCTGGGACCCCATGGAGCCACTTAAGAATGATAATGGTACTTTATTTTAATTAACATAATGTTAAGACAAAAATAGCATTAAAAAATATCATTTAGTATATCAATTTTAACATGGGGTTATATAAGTCATATTTTTTAAAATAAATGATAATTGTATATCTAAAAATACTTTCTACATTATGGAATTTTTTTTATAATTTTTAGACATCAAATAAATTAAATTATTTATGACACAATAATTATGTAGTATTTACCTCGTTAATAAATGATTTAAATAAATATGATTATTAATATTAAAATAATATCAAAAACTTTTATAATTATTATTGGGTGATTTTATTTCTACCATGATTCATCTTATCTTCGAATTTAATTAGGTTGGACCTTTAGAAATCGAATATCACAATATAATAAAATAATATTTTCACACTTTCCTAAAGAGCCCCGCCATCCCTTATAAAAGGACACCACACCTAACCCATTCCACACACCTCTCATGCCCCTTGTCTCATTCAAAACCTGCCCAAATAATCTCCCAATATCTCCCTCATATTCATAGAAACCTCACCTTAGGCAGAAGTCATTTGAAGAAGTCCTTTTGGTTCAAACCAAAGAAAGTTACCCAAATTAAGGGTAACACTTTCTCTAAAATTCATTTGTTTTATTTTGTTTTATTTTAATTATCCGACCCCCTAAACACATTTTATTAAATTATTTTATAAAAAAACGGTATCCTTAATATAATACAATGTTTTTATGAAAAGGATTCGAACTATGATTACACACATCTCCATCTAATGGAAGAAGAATATATTGTTTCTGTGGATGGAAAACTAACGCCTCATTAAACGATGATTGTTCGGTTATCTCCAACTGCCTTTTATCGTGGACACTAAGATGAAAATGTTTTTATATATGATATATATATTATTTTTATGTTTTATTTATTATTTTTTATTTTCCATTTATATCATTATTTTATGGTTTCAATTATGGGTAAAACACAATAATTTCATTTGAGGAAGTGCGGACTACCGCCCCCTCAAAATGATATGAATCGTTAATTCCTTTTGTGGGATGTAAAATGGATTGAATTAATGATATTATATGTTATATTATAATTTAATTATAATATACTTATTTATCACTAAGTTTTAATTCAATTAAAATACAAAATAAAAATGAAAGTAGCGTCCATGCGTCCGTAAGGCTTACCGTCTCCATGAACGGTACATTAAATTTCTTATCTACAAATGTTTTCTAATATTATAAATAGATTAATATACTGGATATATAATATATAATTTAATTCTAAATCATGTATATCATTCTGGAGATAATGGACTTTTGACCACATGGAAAATTTGTAATTATAACAAGTTCATTTTTGAATCAAGTTCTGAACATCGATAAAATATCCTATTTGAACTGAAATAATTAACTAATTGTTATAGCTAAGTAATAAGAGATTAAAAAGAAATAATAAACATGAAAAATTTATTAATATGATATAAATTAACTTATCATTATTATTCAGGAAGATCAAAGAACATACAAGACAACTCGGACTTGAGGTAAGAGGTTTCTTATCTCACTTTTAATTCTTTGAGATTTCCATTTTTCGCCACTTATTTATTACATGTGGCATATTGTGTACTTAAATTTGATATATTTTATCATGATTATCTTTATATTAAAGGTATTCTATGATACATTTCGTGGTTATTAACTTTTGGTCATAGGACTCGATTGATCACAACGAAGTAAGGGTTTTTCATCTCACTTTTTATTCATGTGAGATTCATGCTATATTAGCCACTATTTACTTTTGTGTTGTAACGCCCCGACCCCAGTTACCCAGAGTTGGTGCATTATTACATAACATTGGCTTGATCACAAGAAAGATCAAATCTCAAAAGACCGATTGGTTTAGTAGCCTTGGAAACACTAGATATATTCATAAGTTTTACATTACATCATAAAATGAAAAACTACTACAACAACATAATGTTTCCACAATCCACACTATTAACCCCTCATAAAATCCCTGCAGGTCATTCATAACTTACTTCTTCACATCCTAGGAAAAATAAAACATAGAAAAGGGGTGAGCTCAAATGCCCAGTAAGGATAACAATATAGCGGAAACTTTCATAAATAAGAATAAACATTTAAGGCAATGTATAACTAAAACAAAAGCCTTTTAAATATGAACTTTCAACATTTTATGGCATAAATAAAATGAAATAATTCCATTTACTTATTCACATGGATATTCTACTAATCGAATAATCACATGCAAAAATCAATAACCACTTTCATAATGTTAGAATGCATAATCCCAGACTATCATAAACACATAGCCAAGGCCTCGTGCCAAGACTACAAATAAGATATTGTCAAGGCCTTGTGCCAAGACACTAGTTTGTCTCATGAGACCTACCGATGCATCGAGGAGCTATAGCGGGCTCCACCCGTCACTTATTAAGTCCAATGCATTCCCATATGAAAAGGTTTAAACATAACATAAACATTCGTATTAAAACTAGCATACGAAATGTCAATAATTTCACCATAAACTATGAATGGTATAAAAATAGCACATCCACAATCAAACATATCACAAAACCTTCAATACAATATAGAAGTTTTGTATCATAATAAATCAACTTCAAATAATCATAAAATCCATCAAAGGATGTTGACATAGATGAAATCAAAATTCTTTTTAAAGAAGTATCTCCTTTTATTTTGAAATCATTTAAGATCCATATAAAATAAAACATTTTCTTTGAAAATATTCTTAGAAGCTTGTATGGAAAGCTTCGACGATTTTATAACGGCGGAAAATAACCGCACCCACCGTATAAGTTAAAAAAAACATTCTTACCTCAATTCTGTCGAAAAGGTTAAAAAGGACCTTGTTTTGAAAACGACGGAAATATTCCTTTATAAACCTCTTATAAAAAGTCAAACAAGGGTATAAATTACTTTAACCCATATTCTTGTAAATAGTAAAAATGTTTTGAAATACATTTCGAAAAAACATGGATGTGGATGATAAAGAGGTCCCAGTAGATTATTACGTATAAACAACCTTGGATAATGAAGAGGTTGTAAAGTAAACCCTTACCTTGTACTTTTCCTTGGTTGGGGTAGGTTAACCTCCTGTATAATGGTGAAATAGTTGTTGTTAAATTATACAAGAATCATATATAATAATATGATATCATATATGATCTTTTAACATTGATTTGTTAATAATATCTTAGAATTATCGTCGTTTCGGGAGTTAACTTACTTATTTTCTTTTATATGTTTTGTTACATAAGCCATGGTTGTTGTATCTTATTCATATCCAGAATGATATCTAGTCCTTAAACATCATTTTTAAATCATCAAATGATAATTATACTTGAATGGATACGATGGAGAATGAATCTCATCGCGTTCGTGGAGACGGTAGTCCGTACGTACGCACGAGCGACAATATCATTCTTTTGATATTAAAATATTATATAAATGGATGGTATATCATATATACAGAATCATTAACATGTTATATTTATTATTTACATGAGTTACACATCATTATTATACCCATCCAAATAATAATATATTAAATAACAATTACACCACGGCGTGGAGACGGTAAGCCGTACGTACGCACGTATGGTGACATGTTGTTCAAAGGGTGGATAGAATACTGAATATGGTTGTACCATATTTATAATAACATCACAGTATATGTGAGATACTGGAGTTATTATTTTAGAATGGTAAGAACAAAGGAAGAAGAAGTGGAAGAAGAAATGAACTTGGAGAAGGGTGGTGAAATCATTACCTCTTCTTCGGGTTCTTCCTTTTGATTTGATCAAAAGGGCTCCTTAGGTTGGCTTTCGGATCAAACTAAGGCCTCTAGGTTGTATTGAGGGATGTTGTGAGAGTATTTGGGCAGAGTTTGGCCGAACCAAAAGGCTTTGAAGGTGTGAAGAAATGAGAAGGAGGAGTGCCTTTTTATAAGAGGGTGAGGGGAACCTTTGGAAAAGCTAGAAATATTAATTTATAATAAATTCATATTCGGTTTCTAATGGCTCCAAAGCTTATTATTCAAAGGTTAAGGTGGGGATAGGTCGAAAACCACTCAACCAATAGAATTTAGACAGGTTTGGGTACTTATATTAACCTTATCTTTAAGTATTAACTCTAAGTTAATTAGTTTCACTTTTACAATGTCTCTTTGTATTTTTATATAATATGGTTAATAAACTAACTATATACATCCAAGAGACCCCCAAGTGGTACATTATTTATTAACCTATCATGATATAAGTCTCTTGGCCGAACCATAGATTTTTAGGAATTTAATATCAATTAATAATATAATATTTGTTTTAAAAACTCTTTTATGTCAATTTTGACACTATTCAATAGTTGATTTTTGTGAAACTCATAACAGATTGATTACTTCGAAAAAAGTCAATTAAATAAATCCTAATATATCATAATATCCTAGAAAATTAGTTTAATTCATTAAAAGTTTCATATTATATTTATTTGGGTATTTATAATATCAATTATTTAAATTTTTCACTATTATAGTAATTACTGCATCATCATTGTGTCATAAATAAAATAAATTATTTAATGTCTAAAATTTATAAATAAAATATCATTATGTAAGAAATATTTTTAGCATTCTAATGAATATTTATAATCTAAAATCAAACATATATAACCCTATGTAACAATTGTTTTTCTAAAAGATATATGCTTGTGTCATTTTTGTATTCATTTTAACTTAATTAAAATAAAGTGTCATTATCACTTACAAGTGGATCCATGGGGTCCCAAAATAGACCCAAAGATGCCCATGGTCGACCATGTATCAACCAATAGGGTTAAGACAAATTTTAGGGTAATTTAGTATTATTATAATATTATTTTTTAACCCTTATTTACCGGATTTACCCTTAACCATGGTAAATAAAATATTTACCGCAGTAATTATTCAAAATGTCTAAAAATAAAAGTTACCTATTTACACAATTTGAACATCCTGATTCAAAATATGGAATCCATTTTCCTAAATTCAAAACACAGAAGTGGCAGAAATTAATTTAAAATTAATTCCCGCTGTCAAAACAAAAAGCGTGTTTTTAAAAGATAATAACTATCAAAAGATTGACACTCGTTTATGTTCGGTTTAATTGTAAAATTATGTCCAATGACCGACATTATATTAAATGGTAATAATATATTCTAAATATACTTTAAAACCACTCAAATTCATAATTTATCACTATTAATTATTTTGATTAAAAAAGTTGTTTTTAATTAAAACTTAGTAATTTTCACTATTCATCAAAATATGAAAGTTATCCGAAATGTACCAAAATTTCACCTTAGGCTAAATTCGATATTCCGAATCCAAAAATGAAGTCCATTTTCAAATATAAAATATATATAATTTCAAAAAGTAGGTATTACTATTCATAACGGCTAGTTTAATTAGTTATGGTGTGTTAGAACTCGGTGTTGCGTACAACACACGCTATCACATTATTCAAAGAGAAGCGTACCGTAGAAGCTTGGGATGTTACATTCTCCCCTCCTTCAAATAATTGCGTCCTCGCAATTTCTAGGGTATTACTTCATAAAAAGACTCGGGTGGTTCTTCATCATAAGTTCCTCGGGTTCCCACGTTTCCTCTTCCATCTTATGGTTTCTCCACAAAACTTTTACCAGACGCGTCGTCCGGTTTCTCAGCACTTGTTCTCTCGTATCAAGAATCTTGACGGGCTCTTCGCAATAAGACAGATCAGGTTCCAGTTCTAATTCCTCATAGGTGAGTACATGCGTCGGATCAGGCATGTATTTCCTCAATAGAGATACGTGGAACACATCGTGAACTTTGGAGAGACTTGGAGGCATTGCCAATCGGTAAGCTACAACCCCAATTCGTTCTAGAATTTCGAAAGGTCCGATGTACCTGGGACTCAATTTACCTTTCTTACCAAAACATATGACTCCCTTCCACGGATATACCTTCAGAAAAACATGATCACTGACTTGAAATTCCAAATCCTTCCTTCGATTATCGGCATAGCTCTTCTGCCTACTTTGAGCTTCTTTGATGTGATTTTGGATTACTTTCACCTTTTCCACCGTTTCCTCCACCAGTTCTGGGCCTACAAGTTTTCTTTCACCAACGTCATCCCAACAGGTTGGTGTACGACATCTCGTTCCGTATAACGCTTCATATGGTGCCATCTGAATACTCGAATGGAAGCTATTGTTATAGGAAAATTCTACCAAAGGTAAATATTGATCCCACATACCCTGAAAGTCAAGTGAGCAAGATCTCAACATGTCTTATAAGGTTTGAATAGTCCGTTCTGATTGTCCGTCTGTCTGAGGGTGGTAAGCAGTGCTCAAATGAAGTTCAGTATTCAGGGATTTCTGAAGACTTTTCCAGAATCTTGAAGTAAAACGGGGATCACGATCAGAAACAATCGATAGGGGTACTCCATGAAGTCTCACAACTTCATTAATATATAGTTATGCTAGACGTTTCAGGGGTAGATCTTCTCTTATAGCAAGAAAATGTGTTGTCTTGGTAAGACGATCAACAATAACCCATATTGCATCGTTCCTTCTAGTAGTCTTTGGTAGCCCCATGACAAAGTCCATCGTAACATTGTCCCATTTCCACTCCGGTATGGGAAGAGGTTGCATGAATCCTCCAGGCTGTTGCCTTCCAGCTTTCACTTGTTGACAAACCATACATCTTGACACAAAATCAGCAATCTCCCTCTTCATGTTGTCCCACCAAAAATGTTCCTTCAAATCTCTATACATTTTGGTGCTCCCAGGGTGTATAGAGAAATTGGAACTATGAGCATCATCCAGCAATTCCCTTTTTAGATCAGGTATATTGGGAACACAAAGTCTCTTCCCGAATTTCAAAATTCCACCTTCATACACAAAGTCTCTCAATCTCCCATCATTCACAGCTTTAATCTTCTTTTGGAATTCTTCATCATCGGTCTGAGAACTCTTAATCCTTTCTAGTAAAGATGGTTTGGAAACCATTTGAAAAAGCATTGATGTTTCACCTTCCCTGGTTATTCCCATGTCCATCTTCACTAGATCCATGAAAATTGGATCCCTTTCAATTCTCATATTGTTCAAAACTCCATGATCTTTTCTACTCAAAGCATCTGCCACCTTGTTTGCCTTCCTTGGGTGGTAGTGTATCGTACAATCATAATCCATGAGTAATTCAAGCCATCTCCTTTGCCTCATGTTGAGTTCTTTTTGTGAGAAAATATACTTCAAACTCTTGTGATCAGTATAAATCTCACATTTTTCACCATAGAGGTAGTGCCTCCATATCTTCAAAGCAAAGATCACTGATGCTAACTCGAGATCATGAGTAGGATAGATTTGTTCATGAATTTTCAACTGTCGTGATGCATAGGCAATAACTCTATCATTCTGCATAAGGACACAGCCAAGTCCTTTCTTCGATGCATCACTATAAATAACGAACCCATCATTCCCCGATGGTAGAGTCAATATAGGAGCATTGACTAATCTTCTCTTCAGTTCTTCGAAACATTCTTCACACTCTTTTGTCCAAACAAATTTAACCCCTTTACGTGTGAGATTCGTTAATGGGTTAGCCAATCGGGCAAAATTCTGGACGAAACGTCGATAATAACCTGCCAAACCAATAAAACTACGTACCTCAGTTATACTTGTAGGTGCTGGCCATTCTTGGATTTCCTTGGTCTTAGAAGGATCAACAGAGATTCCATCTTTAGAGACAATATGGCCAAGAAAAGAAATCTCCTGAAGCCAGAATTCACACTTGCTAAACTTCCCATATAATTCATGCCTCCTCAGAGTCTTCAAGATAATGCGCAAGTGATTTTCATGATCTTCGTAGGTTTTGGAGTATACCAAGATATCATCAATAAATACCACCACAAATTCATCGAGATAATCCTTGAAAACTCTATTCATTAGATCCATGAATACAGAGGGTGGATTAGTCAATCCAAATGGCATTACAGTAAACTCGTAATGCCCGTACCTGGTTCGAAATGCTATTTTCGGAATGTCTTCCTTCTTCACACACAACTGATGGTATCCAGATCGAAGGTCAATCATTGAAAAGTATTGAGCTCCATGCAGTTGGTCAAATAAATCATCAATATGAGGTAGGGGATACTTGTTCTTTATCGTTATAGCATTGATCTCCCTGTAATCGATACATAACCTCATAGATCCATCTTTCTTTTTAACAAAAAGAACAGGGGCTCCCCATGGAGAAACACTAGGGCGAATAAATCCCTTATTACTCAATTCCTCTAGTTGTTTCTTTAGTTCGACTAACTCTACAGTGGCCATTCCATAAGGGGTCTTCGATATAGGCCTTGATCCAGGAATCAAATCAATAGAAAACTCAACTTCTCGTTCTGGAGGATGTCCAGGTAAATCTTCCGGAAATACATCTACATATTCTTTCACAACAGGTACATCCTCTATTTGAACATTCCTTTCCTCACCGACAGTTATTTCATTCTCTTCCTCCCCAATAATTGAATTAAGTTGAGCTACTGGGGGTGGATCTAAATAAGAATTAGGTGGTAACGATTCTGCTCTAAAAATAAGGTGCTCCTTATCATTATCATCAAGAATCGTAACCTCTTTCTTCTTACAATAAATCTTCGCATCATAGTCTGAAATCCAGTCCATACCGAGGATTATATCAAACTCAATCATAGGTATGACGATGAAATCAGCAGATAAAGAAAATTTATGTGCTCTAATGGGGACTGATTCACAAAACTTTGTTGCAACGATACTTCCCTTAGGAGTTTTAACTGACAACTCCCTTATTAAATCAAATTGGAAATATCTAATTTTCTTAGCAAACTAGGAAGATATGAAACAATGCGATGATCCAGAATCAAATAATGCATTTTCTAAACTTGAGGAAACCATTAAATTACCTGCCACCACGTCTTTCGGAGCTTCTACCTCAGCAGTAGTGATAGCATAAGCCTGGCCTTGATCCCTTGGCCTTTTCTGAGGTAAGTTCTCCTGACGCTTAGGACATGCATTTGCATAATGCCCCATCTCCCTGCAATTGTAGCACTAAACGTTGGTAGCTTCCTTCTTCCCCTTGCAATCATGAGCTTGGTGGCCTTTTTCACCACACTTGTAACAGACTCCCATTCCCTTCAAGCAAGTACCAGGATGTTTCTTCCCGCATTTACCACAAGATGGATATTCAACCTTTCCCTTCTTCCCCTTATTTCCATTCCCAGATTGATCAGCAGGTCTCTTCTTCTCTTGCTTTGCTTTAAAGTCATAAGACTTAGAGAATTCCTTTTCGGTCTTGATAGCACATGAGACAATGTCTTTGTACGATGAAAAGGATTGTGAGACTAACGCTCGACGGAGAAATGGTTTTAACCCATCAAAGAAACGATCAATCTTACTTCTTGGGTTATGAATATAATCACCAGCGTACCTCGCTAACCTTGTAAAGTTAGCCTCATACTTTGTGACATTCTCATCCTCCTTTTGTCTCAGACTCAGAAATTGCCTTTCCATATCTGCTCGATGGTCGCGAGGGAAGTATTTTTCTAAAAACAGATCTTTGAACTCCATCCATTCCATATTTGATACTTCATCATCTTCCTTCTTATTTTGAATCAATGACCACCATTGATCAGCATCTCCAGTGAGGCGGTAAACTGCCATGATAACTTTTTCCCTTTCACTCCTCCCCAAAGCCTGAAATATTTTCTCTAGGGAAAATATCCATTGCTCAGCTACTATGGGATTTGTATTCCCATTGAACATTGGTGGTTGTTGCCTCATGAATCGATCTAACATTGATCCTCCACGCTGCGGATCAGGGTGCTCCATACGGGTAAGGTTATTATTCATAACCTGAGTAAGTTGTCCCAGTATGGTGATTAGCTGATCAGCACCAGTTGCATCACCAGCCCCACTATAATTATCTTGAGCAGGAGGGAAATCCCTACATGGAGTGCGTGCATTGATACAGTTTCCATTTCTTCCACTAGGCGCCATTTCTAAACAATGGCATAAACTAGATCAGTTTATGAATCAAAATACATAATCCCATACTTATAAAACACTTAACATAAATTGAACTATTTATGGATATAATCCATAATCATAAGAATGTTTTCTTTGAGGAAGTATATACTCATAATCCCTTCAAAATTATTTATAAAGAAAATGAGAGTTATCCTAAGCATATCCCCCGGGAGTGTCGTAACCAAGAGTGCAGCAAGGCCCGTTGTCGTGCACCAGTTCCCGTTCGAGTCTAGCTCAAAGCGGTGTTTTCGGGTTTTACCCCTAGGTACATCTGTGCCAGAGCCGCCTCTACCTTCTCGTATCCAGACAGGGATGTATTGCTCGGAAAACTCACAAAATCTCTACAATACCAAAATTCTAGGAAGTTCTTCTATACTAATCCTCAAAGTTCATCTTAGGTCTACGTGCTCTAATCAGAGTTTATCTAAATCTAGCTTCCAAGGTTTGTACTAAACTTCCTCTGATACCAACTGTAACGCCCCGACCCCAGTTACCCAGAGTCGGTGCATTATTACATAACATTGGCATGATCACAAAAAAGATCAAATCTAGAAAGACCGATTGGTTTAGTAGCCTTGGAAACACTAGATATATTCATAAGTTTTACATTACATCATAAAATGAAAAACTACTACAACAACATAATGATTTCACAATCCACACTATTAACCCCTCATAAAATCCCTGCAGGTCATTCATAACTTACTTCTTCACATCCTGGGAAAAATAAAACATAGAAAAGGGGTGAGCTCAAATGCCCAGTAAGGATAACAATATAGCGGAAACTTTCATAAATAAGAATAAACATTTAAGGCAATGTATAACTAAAACAAAAGCATTTTAAATATGAACTTTCAACATGTTATGGAATAAATAAAATGAAATAATGCCATTTACTTATTCACATGGATATTCTACTAATCGAATAATCACATGAAAAAATCAATAACCACTTTCATAATGTTGGAATGCATAATGCCAGACTATCATAACCACATAGCCAAGGCCTCGTGCCAAGACTACAAATAAGATATTGTCAAGGCCTTGTGCCAAGACAGTAGTTTGTCTAATGAGACCTACCGATGCATCGAGGAGCTATAGCGGGCTCCACCCGTCACTTATTAAGTCCAATGCATTCCCATATGAAAAGGTTTAAACATAACATAAACATTCGTATTAAAACTAGCATACGAAATGTCAATAATTTCACCATAAACTATGAATGGTATAAAAAGAGAACATCCACATTCAAACATATCACAAAACCTTCAATACAATATATATGTTTTGTATCATAATAAATCAACTTCAAATAATCTTAAAATCCATCAAAGGATGTTGACATAGATGAAATCAAAATTCTTTTTAAAGAAGTATCTCCTTTTATTTTGAAATCATTTAAGATCCATATAAAATAAAACATTTTCTTTGAAAATATTCTTATAAGCTTGTATGGAAAGCTTCTACGATTTTATAACGGCGGAAAATAACCGCACCCGCCGTATAAGTTAAAAAAAACATTCTTACCTCAATTCTGTCGAAAAGGTTAAAAAGGACCTTGTTTTGAAAACGACGGAAAGATTCCTTTATAAACCTCTTATAAAAAGTCAAACAAGGGTATAAATGACTTTAACCCATATTCTTATAAATAGTAAAAATGTTTTGAAATACATTTCGAAGAAACATGGATGTGGATGATAAAGAGGTCCCAGTAGATTATTACGTATAAACAACCTTGGATAATGAAGAGGTTGTAAAATAAACCCTTACCTTGTACTTTTCCTTGGTTGGGGTAGGTTAACCTCCTGTATAATGGTGAAATAGTTGTTATTAAATTATACAAGAATCATATATAATAATATGATATCATATATGATCTTTTAACATTGTTTTGTTAATAATATCTTAGAATTATCGTCGTTTCGGGAGTTAACTTACTCATTTTCTTTTATATGTTTTGTTACATAAGCCATGGTTGTTGTATCTTATTCATATACAGAATGATATCTAGTCCTTAAACATCATTTTTAAATCATGAAATGATAATTATACTTGAATGGATATGATGGAGAATGAATCTCATCGCGTTCGTGGAGACGGTAGTCCGTACGTACGCACGAGCGACAATATCATTCTTTTGATATTAAAATAATATATAAATGGATGGTATATCATATATACAGAATCATTAACATGTTATATTTATTATTTACATGAGTTACACATCATTATTATACCCATCCAAATAATAATATATTGAATAACAATTACACCACGGCGTGGAGACGGTAAGCCGTACGTACGCACGTATGGTGACATGTTATTCAAAGGGTGGATAGAATACTGAATATGGTTGTACCATATTTATAATAACATCACAGTATATGTGAGATACTGGAGTTATTATTTTATAATTGTAAGAACAAAGGAAGAAGAAGTGGAAGAAGAAATGAACTTGGAGAAGGGTGGTGAAATCATTACCTCTTCTTCGGGTTCTTCATTTTGATTTGATCAAAAGAGCTCTTTAGGTTGTCTTTATGATCAAAATAAGGCCTCTAGGTTGTAGTGAGGGATGTTGGGAGAGTATTTGGGCAGAGTTTGGCCGAACCAAAAGGCTTTGAAGGTGTGAAGAAATGAGAAGGAGGAGTGCCCTTTTATAAGAGGGGTGAGGGGCACCTTTGGAAAAGCTAGAAATATTAATTTATAATAAATTCATATTCGGTTTCTAATGGCTCCAAAGCTTATTATTCAAAGGTTAAGGTGGGGATAGGTCGAAAACCACTCAAACAATAGAATTTAGACAGGTTTGGGTACTTATATTAACCTTATCTTTAAGTATTAACTCTAAGTTAATTAGTTTCACTTTTACAATGTCTCTTTGTATTTTTATATAATATGGTTAATAAACTTACTATATACATCCAAGAGACCCCAAAGTGGTACATTAATGATGAACCTATCATGATATAAGTCTCTTGGCCGAACCGTAGATTTTTAGGAATTTAATATCAATTAATAATATAATATTTGTTTTAAGAACTCTTTTATGTCAATTTTGACACTATTCAATAGTTGATTTTTGTGAAACTCATAACAGAATGATTACTTCGAACAAAGTCAATTAAATCAATCCTAATATATCATAATATCCTAGAAAATTAGTTTAATTCATTAAAAGTTTCATATTATATTTATTTGGGTATTTATAATATCAATTATTTTAATTTTTCACTATTATAGTAATTACTGCATCATCATTGTGTCATAAATAAAATAAATTATTTAATATCTAAAAATAATAAATAAAATATCATTATCTAGGAAATCTTTTTAGCTTTCTAATGAATATTTATAATCTAAAATCCAACATATATAACCCTATGTAACAATTGTTGTTTTAAAAGATATATGCTTGTGTCATTTTTGTATTCATTTTAACTTAATTAAAATAAAGTGTCATTATCACTTACAAGTGGATACATGGGGTCCCAAAATAGACCCAAAGATGCCCATGGTCGACCATGTATCAACCAATAGGGTTAAGACACGTTTTAGGGTAATTTAGTATTATTATAATATTATTTTTTAACCCTTATTTACCGGATTTACCCTTAACCATGGTAAATAAAATATTTACCGCAGTAATTATTCAAAATGTCTAAAAATAAAGGTTACCTATTTACACAATTTTAACATCCTGATTCCAAATATGGAATCCATTTTCCTAAATTCAAAACACAGAAGTGGCAGAAATTAATTTAAAATTAATTCCCGCTGTCAAAACAAAATGCGTGTTTTTAAGAGATAATAACTATCAAAAGATTGACACTCGTTTATGTTCGGTTTAATTGTAAAATTATGTCCAATGACCAACATTATATTAAATGGTAAAAATATATTCTAAATATACTTTAAAACCACTCAAATTCATAATTTATCACTATTAATTATTTTGATTAAAAAAGTTGTTTTTAATTAAAACTTAGTAATTTTCACTATTCATCATAATATGAAAGTTATCCGAAATGTACCAAAATTTCACCTTAGGCTAAATTCGATATTCCGAATCCAAAAATGTAGTCCATTTTCAAATATAAAATATATATAATTTCAAAAAGTTGGTATTACTATTCATAACGGCTAGTTTGATTAGTTATGGTGTGTTAGAACTCGGTGTTGCGTACAACACACACTATCACATTATTCAAAGAGAAGCGTACCGTAGAAGCTTGGGGTGTTACATGTGTGATGTATGTACTATCCATGATTTTATTCATTGTGTAATATTCTTTAATTTACGGGTATTTACATCATCATTGTGTGATTCTATTTTCATGGGGTGTATTATTCGTATGTTACCAAATTCGTTAGGAAATTTCAAATTTCAATTTCCACTCATTTAGATTTACACATACATCATTGACAATTTTACTACAATATTATTTGGGGGAAGAAATTTATTATTTATGTAGTAATTTAAACTCCCATGTGTGTGTATATACTATTAATACACAAAATCACTCCATTGATATCTTCTGAAGTCATTGATATAAACTTCATAAGAGAAATCCTAACTCAATTTCCAATCATTGAGATTAACAGCCAAGTCATTGGTGTTGTTTTTAAAAGAATATGGGTGAATTTCCTCTGATTGATTTACACTGAATATCCAATCATATTTACTATATTTATATTTTTCACACATAATTATGTCATTGATTTATCCTCAACCCAATGATAATGTCTTTATAAGGTATTTCATCTCATCTTACATCCCATTGAGACTTCTTTGTAGTTATACGCCAATTCATATTTATTTGGTGTATATACATTAATATGACATAATTTATCATGAATATCTTTTTTATCATGATTTTATTAATTTTTTATTACCACAATTATTTGTGTTCAAGGGTCTATCATTTCTTTAGGAACTCTAACTAAAATATAAATTTAAATGTTGTAAAAATTTATTCTTCTAAATCATTCTCATTATTATACATGTTTTAAAAATGGTTTTAAGGATTTATTTATATAGAAATTAATTTTTTAAAATTAAAATTTCTTTTAAAAGTTTCAATGTTGAATGGGACACTTTGATTCAAAAATCTATTTTAAACAGCTTCTTGATAAATATTGATACTTTTGAATGTTTTCATGAAAATGGGGTAACTTCTCTCAAATAGTTTAGATTATTATTTTCATCTATTTCAATATCCTTCATTTTTCTCGATTGAGGTTAATTTATTATAATCCAATCTTCTATATTGTATTGAATGAGTTATGTTTGACTTTGGATATTTTATTTTTTTTACCATTCAAGGTTTACGGTTGAAGTATTGACATTTCGTATGCAAGTTTAATACGAATTTTTATGTTATGTTTAATCCTTTTCATATGTTGAATGAATTGGACTTATTAAGTGATCGGTGGAGCCTTCTATAGCTCCTCAGTGCATTATTAGGTTTCATGATACAAACTAGTGTCTTGGGATAAGGCCTTTACAAAATTTTATCTCTAGTCTTGGAATGAGGCCTTGACTATGTAGTTATGATGTCAGACATTATGAATTTCATCATTATGTGATTAGCTATTGATATTCCATGTGGTTATTTAGCTAGTATAATACCCATGACTATGTTTTATTATGGCATTATTTACTCAACTCATACTCCTTCCATAAAGTGTTATTGTTAATTATGTGTAAAGGCATGGGTTATCAATTATTCACCATGAATAATGTTTATGTTATCTTCTGCTGTATTGCTAACTCTTACTGAGCATTTGAGCTCACCCATTTCTCATGTTTCCTTTTCCAAGGATATAAAGAAGTTACTTATGGGTGAATTGCAAGAGTAATATTGGAATCCTGAATGTTTATAATGTTGGAATTATGGTTGTTCTATACAGGAATTGGAGTTTGGTTTGTGTGTTTTTTTCAATCCTATGTGGATGTTCAGAATGTGTGCCATGAAAGTGTTCATACAGTTCAAGAAGACAACAATATTGAAGGTGGCACGCGAAAAAGGAGGAATGTGCATGAAATATCTGAGATGGGCATGAAAATGTGCGAGTTTACGCAAAAAAAAGCATGGTTCGAAAAATTGGGGAACAAGGTTTTTCGCGCAAATATTGTTTCAGAATCAAACCGTCGAAAGATAGAAAAGGCAAGGGCTTAACTAAATAACAGGAGATGTGCGCGGAAAATGATACCTACGCGAAATATTATGCGCTAGATGAAATGTTTTCATGACAAAGAGGATTTTGCGCGTGGGGGTATCAGACGCCTATAAATAAGAGGTGACCCCCCACATTCCGTACGGTTGAAGACATAGAGAAGATTCGAGGTTTGATGCACCAAAAAGGATCACGTAAAGGGGCTTGCACGAAATATTCTGGATTGTGCGGAAAATTCCGGGATGCGCGGAAAAAGAAGAGCTGTGCGTAAATATTTGGGTTGCGCGTAAAATATTCAGTTGCGTGAAAATGGGTGTTGTTGCGCGAAATATATTTCCGCACAAAAAAGTAAATTTTTCACAAAATAGGAAGGTTTTGCGCTAAAGGGTTGGTTTTTCACGTAATTGTCAGTGAATCTTGTCTCCAAGTTCTGGTTATCCGCTTCAGCGGTTCTGTGCATTCTAGTGCATCAATTTCGGACATGGATTCAAGTAGAGTCTCGTGCTAATAATAGACAAAGACTTCAATGCAAATCTATTGAAGAGACCTTCACGTCAATAAAATTAGTGTGACTTCACCAAGGGCAGTGAGGTAGGGGGAGTCAACGGGAGTGGCCTGAGGGAAGTAGTGAGTTATCCCCGATCCTTTATAATGCAGTGATCCTGGGACAGAGTGACTATTCCCGAACCATTGTATTCCACAACTAGTGAAGATTAGTGGAATTGGGTATGACCGAAAACCTGTCGGCGTATGCTCCTTGAACGTAGCCCTTAGTGGTGAACCATGTAAAAAGTGATGTGTCATCTTTCTATATGTGAATGTTTTCTCTCTGATCCTTTTCATCATACTGGTTTTACAAGTTCCAACCATTATGAGAACAAGATCCTTCACTTTAAAAGAAAAATTTGTCACCCTGATTCACCCCTCCCCTTTGGGGGTATCCCAGGGTTATACATATAATGGAATAAATTAGTGTTTGTTTTCTTTTCAAGTTGTAGTGTTAAACTTATGTAAGTAAATTTTTTCCAAGACTACTAAACAGATCGGTCCTTCGGGACTTGATTACTAGTAATCATGCCAATGTATTAAAATAATGCACCAGATCCTAGATTATGGGGTTAGGGCGTTATAGTTGGTATCAGAGGAAGTTTTTTAGAAACCTGTGAAACTATATTTAGATACACTTTGATTAGAGCAAATTACCCTAGTATAGACTTTGTGGATTAGTATATTAGAACATCATAGACTCATGGTCATGTAGAGATTTTGTGTATTTTACAAGAAGTACATCCCTGCCTGGATACGAGCAGGTAGTGGCAGCTCTGGCATAGATGTACCAAGTTGTGAAAACTCTGACAAGGAGTTTCGAGCTAGACTAGGGGTATCCCGGTACACGACAATGGACCTTGCTGCACTCATGGTTACAACACTCCTGGGAGATATGCTTAGGATAATTAAATCCTCTTTACAAACAAATTTGATGTATTTTAACATAATATTAGAATAAATGACCTTGGTTAATCCTATGTTTTTTTAAATTGAAAATAAGGTGTCTTTATATTCTCTAAATTATTTTATGACTATTAGTACGAACAAAATGATTTCTGGTTTAAATCAATGGCTGGATTCCAAGGAATTCATAGTAACTTTTAGCATGATGTACAAGGTTTGAACAGTTGTAGAAATGTTCAACAAAATCGAATGTTGATAGGTGTAAAATATATCATGTTCACGGCGAATCAGTCTTCAAAAAATATGATCAACAACATATATATTAACCAACTCCCGAACTCAACAAGTAAGAGAAATGTGGTGAATGATATGAGCTCCAGCAGTGAAGACCATGGAGATATGAAAGCACATTTTCCATAACGGAGGAAAGGTGGAAGGAGACACCTTGGATGGCGTCTTAATGGACACATAAATGTTTTATGTGTGGGAAAGAAGGAGATAAAGTAAATAATTTTCGAGGAAAAATGAAATATACTATTGAAGAAAATAAAAATTTCCCTAAGAATTCATTTACAGTCATTTTACATAATTGGAGATGACTTGGACATTACCTGAGTGAATTCCCTATTTTACAGGATATCCTCTTGGTTATGGAATAAGCTATGTTGAAATAAATGGATGGTGAAATGTTTAAAAAGTATTAGCGCTCTTTGTTGATGGGATTACATTGGAAGACTTTTCTCTTGTATTTGTAACCATACAGTTTGTCATGTGAAAATGATATTTGAGAAAGAATTGTCTTTTATATTATGGATATTGTTATAAATAACCATTTGGTTTTATATGATCATTGATTTTGAGGAAATTACATGTTATTAAATTACGGAATGAAAATTCATGGTAGGAGATAACATTTGTGAGGAAATTATGGTATAGTTATTTTGAGGAATCTATCTCATTTTTGGGAATATTATAAAATTATATAGTTCTTTTAAAAAGGATAACACGTAGACCACAGACAGCCCATCGTGTCGGACAATACTATGGGAATTGAATCCAAAACCATAATGCGATTGGGATTTATCGCCTACCACTGGACTACGTGATGTCACTAGTTAGTATGACTAATTATTTTTGGTTAAATGATTTGAATAAGTTGATTTGGGATCTTTTGTCTTGTAAAATGGATATCCTTCGATTAGGAAAATGATTTGGTGATTAAGTGATAAATGTTATTTTGGAAGACGTTTGCTCTATTGGGAATACAATATGCCTAGGGAAAATAGAATACTATGGGATTTCATTTGATGAGTAAATGTGTTTTTTATCCTATGTTATTAATATGGATTTATTGCGATTTGGGTTATTTATGGATATAATTAACCTATCATAGAGAATATGTGATTAGGTTAATTAAGTATGTGAATATAAGAGTATTTGATATTATTTGGAGACACAAATTAACGTGGAAAACTACGTAAGAAAATTCTTCTCAATTTTTGGTTTCAATATTAGTTTGGATTATATTAAAATATTTTATGGATACTATTTATTGAATGGTATTTATTGTACGTTGGTTATTATTGGTTTAATTTTTGAAATTAAGATTACTATTTCTTTCTCTGAAGTATTATCCTTTTTGTGGATCATTTGATATTTTACTAACCTTTTTGGTTTTGGTTGATCTTTAATAAAAATGGAAATATATAGTTCATCAATTTTGGATTACATGATTCTCTATAAGTTGATTCTAGCACTTCATATGAAATCCATTAATCTTTCATACTCATCATTTGGAGTTAAAGATGAATTTTTTGGTAAGAATTAGATAATGGATGAAACTCTACTTGTCATGTTTATTTTTGTTTTCTTATTCTAGGAATAAATTAACTATTAAACTTCATGGAAGATATATTTAATCCCAAAATGTTTTATCATAATGCAATATGTTTTATTGAACCAATGATATTTTAAATAGTCCTAGATTGATGGCTTTGAGGCCCTCAATTTTACACATGATTGTGATTGATGACCTTAATCACTCCCTATATATATTTACTCTTGTCTTCAAATTTTGTGTCTCTAATTGACACCAATGTTCTCCTAATTGAGATCATAATTTATTGGTGACTTATTCATCTCCTTTTACCTTTTATTAAGAATAAATATTATTAACCCAATATCTGATGGGGGTTTTCCACAAAGGTATTTTTCTTTTTTTAACATTTTATTTTCGAAGAACAGTTTCAAATTTCATGGACTCAATTTATTGATGGAGGGGAGAATGTAACTCCCCAAAATTTTATAGTAAGTTATTTTATTTAAATTCAATAGACGGCGCTACAAGAAAAACCGAGTTCCAGCGCACCATGACATACTAAACTAGAATTTCAAAAGTAGTTATGAATAATATTAAATGGATTTTAAATTTTATAAAATCCATATAATTTTAACTTTTGTATTATTTGTTTCTTAGACATATTATAAGAACAAATTCAAATGTTCAGAAAAAAATTTATTTTTTTAAAAAAAATCAATTTACCACCTTTTAATGGAGAACCCATTTTAAATCCATTATTTGACCCTTATATATATTATTTTTGACAAAATATAATTCTTCTTTATAATCAGGACATCAAATTTTACTTTGGATGAAATTTTGGTAATAATATAATAATTTTTATTTTTTATGAATAGTGAGAAATAATATATTTCAATTCAAAACTGGATTTTAATCTAATTTAATTGTGTGGTTATATTATATTTTAAATTGGTTTTGAAATTTAATTAGATTATATTTTTACCCTTTAATCCAATGTTGGTCATTGGAAATAATTTCACTTTGAAATTACACATAAACAAGTGTCAATCTTGTGATAGTTATTATTTCTTAAAAACATGCTATTTATTTTGACAATGAGAATTTATTCTAAATTAATTAATCCAACATCTGTGATTGGAATTTGCTAAAATAGACATCATTTTTGAATTCAGAATATCAAATATAGATTAAGCTTAATTTTAGGTATTTTATTGGAAAAACTTCAAATGTTGTTGAATATTGAAACCACTAAGTAGTAGTTAAAATTCTGACTTTTTCATTTAAATGAAATTTTACAACTTCTGTGAATTGAATTTCGAAAATCCGAGATACATGGTTATTATTAGAAAGTAAAATTTGGATCAATGATATCAAAATAATTTTTGGTGAAAAGTAATGTTTGACTTTTATTTATAGCGTTTAAAGGCAAATAGGGTAATTGACGATAAAAAAAATTATAATAATATAAAACTTCCTTAACATTTGTCTTAACCTTATTGGATGAGTCATGGCTTACCATGGACATCCTGGGGTAATTTTTGGGACCCCATGGAGCATCTTAAGAATTATAATGACACATTAATTTAATTAACTTAAAGCAAAGATAAAAATGACATTAACAAATATCTTTTAGTATATCAATTTTTAAATGGGGTTATATAAGAAATAATTTCAACTATAAATAATAATTTGAAAGATAAAACTATTTCCTAAATTATGGTAATTTTTATATAATTTTTAGACATCAAATAAATTAAATTATTTATGACACAATAGTTATGTAGTATTTATCTCATTAACAGATGATTTAAATGAATATGATTATTAATATTAAAATAATAACCAATACCTGTGAAATTATTGTTAGATAATTCTATTTCGACCGTAATTCATCTTATCTTAGACTTTAATTAGTATTTGACCTTTAGAAACTGAATATCGCTATATAATAAAATAATATTTTCACACATTCCTAAAGAGCCCCTCCACCCCTTATTAAAGGACACCACTTCTATCCCATTCCACACACCACTCAAGCCCATTGGCTAGTCTAACCCCTGCCAAAATAATCTCTCATGATCCCCTTATTCCTCCTACAAGCAATACATTAGGAAGAAGGCACTTCAAAAAGTCTTTTTGCTTCAATCCAAACGAAGTTACCCAAATTAAAGGTAACACATTTTCTTAATTTCTTTTGTTTTATTTTGGTTAATTTTACTTCTCCAACCCCCTAGAAATAATATATTACTTTCTTTTATAACAACACAAGAATCCTCAATATACTAGTATTTTGGTACGAGGAGGATTCGAACTACACATACACACACCTCCATCTAATGGGTGAAAAACATATTGTTTCTGTAGATGGAAAACAAACTCATCACGAAAAGATGATTGTTTGTATATCTCCAACCACCTATTATGGTTTCCATTATGATGTAAATTTATTTATATATGAAATATATATTATGTTTATGTTTTCTATATGCTTCATTAATTTCCATTTATATCATTATTTTATGGATTCCATTCTGAGTAATACACGATGATTTCATTTGAGGATGTGTAGACTACCACCCCCTCAAAATGATATGACTCGTTAATGCCTTATATGGGACATATAAAGAATATAATTAATGATATTATATATTATATTATAGTATAATTATAATATTCCTATGTATAATTATGTTTTAATTCATTAAAATACAAAAATAGAAATGAAAGTAGTGTTCATGCGTGCGTAAGGCTTACCGTGTCCCTGAACGATACATTTCATTTCTTATCCCAAAATGATATGTACTATTATAAATAGATATATATACAGGATATTATATATATATATATAATCTTAATCATGTATATCATTCTAGATATAATGGACTTTTTAGCACTTGGAAAATTTGTTATTATAACAAGGTCATTTTTTACTATACTTCCAATCATCGATAAAATATCAAATATGAACTCAAATAATTAAATAATTGTTATAGCTAGGTAATAAGTGATATCAAAGGAATAATAAACGTGAAAAATGTTCTTAATCAAGTATAAGTAAACTTTAGTATATTATTCAGAAAGAAAAGGGGACATACAAGACAAGTTGGACTTGAGGTAATGGGTTTCTTATCGCACATTTAATTGTGTGAGATTTCCATTTTTCACCACTTATTTATTTCATGTGGTGTTTCTTTTACTTCCATTTGATATATATTATCATAATTCTTTTTATATTTATGATATTATGTGATTCATTTGGTGGTTATTAACATTTGTTCATACAACTCGATTGATCACAACGAAGTAAGGGTTTTACGTCTAACTTTCTATTCATGTGAGATTCATGCTATATTGGGCACTATTTCCTTTTGTGTGGTGTATGTACTATCCATGATTGTATTCATTGTGAAATATACTATAGATTATGTTTATTTACATCGCCATTGTATGATCCTTCTTTCCTAGGTTGTATTTTTCATAAGATACCAAATCAGTAAGGGAATTTCCAATTTGAATTTCCACCCATTCAGAATTACACATACTTCATTGAATATTTTAATACAAGATTATGTGGGGAATCAAAATTTATTATTTATGTAGTAATTTAAACCCTAATTTCTATGGATAAACTCTTGATACACATAATCAATCCATTTATATCTTCTCAAGTCATTGATAAGAACATGATAAAAGTAATCTTAATTAAATTTCCATTCATTGAGTTAAACATCCAAGTCATTGGTGTGGTTTTTTCAAGAATATGTGTGAATGTCCTATGATTTAATTACGCATAATATCCATTCATATTAAGTGTATTTATATTTTTCACACATAATTATTTTATTGATTTATCTTTAACCTAATGATACGGTATTTATAAGGGATTTCATATCAACTTACATTCCATTGAGAATTAATTGTGGATATACATCAATTCGATTTTATTAGGTGTTTATAGTGTAATTTGAAATAATATATCTTGAAACCCTTTTTTTCTCGTGTTTTTATTATGTTTTTTACCTCAAATATTTTTTGTTCAAGCGTCTCTCATTTGGTTAGGAACTCTAACTCAAATATAAATTTAAATGTTTTAAAAATTTATTCATCTAAACCTTTCTCATTATTGTCAATGTTTTAAAAATTGTTTTAAGGTTTTATTTATATAGGCATTAATATTTTAAAAATAAAATTCCTTTTAAAAGTTACAATGTGGAATGGGAATCATTGACTCAAAAAAGTATTTTAAATAGCTTCTTGATAAATAGTAATACTTTTGATTGTTTTCAATAAAAAGAGGGATACTACTCTCAAATAATTTTGATGATTATTTTCATTTATGTCAATATCCTTCATTATTCTTGATTGAGGTTAATTAATTATTATATAATCTTCCATATTATATTGAATGTGTAATGATTGACTGTGGATGTTCTATTTTTCTACCACTCATGGTTTATAGTTAAAATGTTGACATTTCGTATGTTAGTTTAATATGAATGTTTTTGGTATTTTTAATCCTTTTTCATATGAGGAATGCATTGGACATAGTATGTGATGGGTGGATCCCAATATAGCTCTTAGATGCTTCGGTAGGTCTAACGAGACAATCTAGTTCCTTGTAATCATGCCAATGTACTAAAATAATGCACCAGCTCCTGGATTCTGGGGTTGGGGCGTTACACCCATTATGCCAAAGGTTGGAAATAAATGTTGAAGGGTTTAAATTAATAGTGGGGGACGATTTAACCTGTTTAAAATAAACTAATATACCAATTATCCGTAACTTAATATTCACCATATGATGCATGATCAAATTAAAGACAACACCAAAACATCTTGTATCACAAAACCATATCAAAGTATAAAATAGGGGAAGAATAACCAAGTAACAATGTACATGGATGATAAACTACACAAGACCAAAAAATGATCATAGGACTCCAGGATCCACAAGTTCCAAGATCCACAATCTCCAAACAACCCAAAAAATCATGAGGTATTGCTGAAAACATGGGAAACATTCTCTTTGCCCATGTCCTAGAAGATAGTATCTTCAAAAGAAAAAAAGTTCCAAAGGAGGGGTGATTGAAATAAATAGGAGGTTTTCCACAATGACTTCCCTAATCACGTCACTAGGATAGAAAAGTTTTCTACATTCATATAAATAGTTTATATAACACAATTTTCCAAAACAGTTTATAACCGAATATAAATAAGTTCAAAAAACCATTTTCAATCAAGTGAAAACAAAACCAAATGAAACCAATTTATAGGAAGTTATTTTTTTAAAAAAAATAACTAATCAATGCTTTGAAACCCGTTAATCTAATCATTTAGCATTCCCATTTCCATAGTTCACAATACACCCACAGATGAATGCTTCCTTTGACCGTTCCATACTCATGAGTAGTCTCTCTTCCAATTACCTTGTGTACCAATGAAACACACCCCCGATATAGGGTCATGTCCCTATACCCCAATGGATCTCGTCCCTTATTAAGGTCCTTTAAATACTGAACACACACCAACAACCTTTATGCAAAATATTTCGATTTCCAAAAAACCACTTCAATAAAAGAGAACGTTTATTGAAAACCAAAGAACAAATAATTTAAAACAACATTTCATTTCAATAAGACATCCCCTTTTATTGAGAACATGTAATACCATTTATGTTCCATCAATACAGAATAAATCCCCTTTTTAAAACGCATGTTTTAAATCCAACATCCAAAGAAATCCTTTAAAACCTAGAGTTTTTCAGATTTCACATCCGTCACTCAAGAAGGTTTCCAACAAGTGTTATACAACCAAATCACAATCAATTCACCACCACACATTCAATTATAAAGCATTAAAATTAGTTCTTCTATGTGGAATCAATAACTAAGTCTCCTACCTCAATGGTTATGACGAAATCCACAATGAAAAATGAACGCTCAAGAAAACAGGGTTGATTCTTCACGAACCCTCCATAGATATCTTCTCTTAGCTTGTCCAAGACCAAATCAAATCATATTTGGAATCCAAATAGTTATATATACCTAAAATGGGTATAGATATATGAAACCAAGATAAGAGGAGATGTATATCTAAGTAGATCTAAGAAACCAATCTTGAACAATGAAGAGACATCACATACCTCAAGAATCGAACTTTGATTTACAGAGGAAAGCCTTCATATCACCACCAAAATTCGTGGGAGAGGTTCTCCTACCATAAAGGTAGATAAATCCTTAGTTATAGATGCTTTGGAAGAAAAAAATACATTTAGAGGTAAAAACATGTGAGATCCACTTTTTTAGGATCTCACTTAACTGTCCGCACAATTTGTTTGCACAATTGGACAAACTGTGGCTATCCGTACATTATCCACTACCATTAAAGACACTCGCATGGCCTCCCCGCAGGTCTTCTTAACCATTCTCCTACTGTGTAGGAGCCACTACCTCAAAAGTGACAATTGTGTAAGGTTTGGCTGCACATTTAGACAAACCATGCTCCTCCCGAGCGACTTCCAATTTTCCCCAAAACACATCCAAAGTTCTCCCAACTCTCCAAACCATTAACCTTAATCATTATAACCATTAAAATAATTATGTAAGGGGTACATACCAGACACTTTGGGTACTAGATTCTCCCCACAATTGGTATTTCCATACTCAGAAAGTAGAAAAACCTCACAATACAGAAAGAGTTCTCGACACTGCTCTTTCATTTCCTTCTCACGTTCCCACATCTCTTCATGAATCTCACCATGATTCCATAATACCCGCACTATACCATTGCTAATTCCCAGAAATAATTTCTCTTTCCTACCAAAAATTCATACCGAGATATGTATCAACAAAACATTAGGCTATAGGTCAATGTGATCCCTTCTGATCACATGGTCAAGATCATGCTGATACTTTTTTCAACTGAGATTCATGAAACACATTATGCACCAAACTAAACTGTGGTGGTAATGACAACAGATATTCTACCTCTTCGACTGGTTACAATATCTATTAATGGAGAATGTATCTAATAGATAATATTCCCTTCTTCCTAAAATGACGATTCCCCTGTCTTTGAGATATCCTCAAGAAGACGTGATCACTCAAAGTGAATGAAAATAGTATTCTAAAGTTATCTGGATAAGATTTCTGACAACACTGAGCCATCTACATACACTTTATGATCAACTAGATCTTCTCCATTGTTTCTTGGACAAGGTTTGGCCCATCTTGTGATTTTTAACTTATTTCAACCCCAAAAAGTAGAGAATGACAAGGACGTCCATACAATGATTTAAATGGAGCCATGTGTATTGGTGCATGATAGTTGTTATTGTATGAGAACTCCACGAAGGCTATATTCTCCTACCATGAGCCACCAAAATCCATTACATAGGCCCGAAACATTTCTTCCATCATTTGTATCATCTGTTCAGATTACCCATCTGTCTAGGCATGATACGTCATGATCATAGTCAACTGAGTTTCAAGAGATTCCAGTAAGGATTTCTAGAAACAAGACGTGAACCTCATATCTCATTCAGAGACTATTGAAACAGTAACACAATGACTTTTTTTACCACTTATCGAATGTATTTTTTTGACAGATCTTCCACAGTTTGAGTTTCATGAATTGGGATGAAATGGGACGAATTGGTAAGAGGATTCACTATCACCCATATAGAATATTGTTTATGAACCATTCATGGATGACCTGTAACAAAATACATCATTATTTTCTATCATTTCCACACTGGGATAGGTAAATACTGCAACATTCTTGTTGGTCATTGATGATCTGACATAACTTTTTGAAAATTTAAGCATCACAAGACAAATTCTGCCACCTTTCTTTTCATGCTTCACCACTAAAACTACGCATTCAACGCCTTATACATCTTATCTATTCCTGGATGTAAATCCCATATAGAATGGTGAAAATCATGAAGGAGTTGTTCCTGACGATCCATATATAAAACTATCTGATTTCTAAAGAACAAAATTGAACTCTAATAAATTTTATATCCCTTAATGGTCTCCCCTCCAATGTGCATTGAACTCATAACCATACATTCTGCATTAGATTTTTGTGCCTCTTTGACCATTTTTACCCAATCAGGATCAAGTGTAGCTGAAAAGAAATCTAGAACATCACATTGGTCTTCACTTTTCACGTGCATTTCAGCTTGGACCGACATCAACTTCCATTAATCTGATGATTCTTTTTTACAATTGAGTATATGAATTTCTACTCAATGCATCCGCCACTAAATTCTCTTTTCCAAGGGTATACATAAAATCAAATTAAAACATATAGAGATACTCTATCCATCTCCTTTTCCATAGATTTTAATCTTGTTGTGAGAAAAAGTATTTCATGATTTTGTGGTCTGTGAACACAGAAAATTTATCACAAAATAGATAATGTCACCATGTCATCAAAGCGTGGACCCCAGTATCTAACTCGAAATCGTTTTTTGGGCAGTTCTTCTCATGCAGTCTAAACCTACGTGAACCATAAGAAACCACACGGTCTCCTTTCATGAGAACAAACCCCAACCATGAACCTAAAGCATCATAGTACACCACATATGTCTGTCCAGATTCTGGAAGAATAAAGATAGGTTCTTATGTAGGCTGAACAATCAACTCCTGGAAAGACTTCTGTAATTACTATGTCCACTGGGATGGAGAATTATTTTTTTAGGGCTATCATTATCGAAGATAGTCATGTGAATTCACACAAAATACGTCAGTAGTATCCAACCAGACCTAGAAAACTTCATATCTCAAAGATATTATTCAGTGGTTTCCACTAGATAAAAACATCAATATTTTCAGGATCAATAGAAACACTATTTTCATATATGACATAGCCACGAAAACATAATTACTGTATCAAAGAATAACACTTTGATAATTCCTAATAAAAATGGTGATCTCTCAATATTTGTAACACTATTTCCTAATTCTCCGCATAGTTAGCCCTAGTCTTTGAATACACCAAGATGTCATCCACAAACACAAAAACAAATAATCCAAATATCACAAAAATATCAGATTCACAAAATCCATGGAGACTACCGGTGCATTCGTTTGACCTAAAGGCATGAATACATATTCATAGTGGCCATATCCTCTTATGAATGTTATCATTGGAATATACTCTTACCAAACCCGCATTTGGTGATATCCTGATCACATGTCAATATTGGAAAACCAATGTTCTCCCCGTAATTGATCTAACATATCATCAATGTGTAGGAGTAGATATCTATTCTTTATCGTAACTTGGTTAAGATTATGATAATCAACACACAACCGAAGAGTTCCATCTTCTTTATTTACGAACTAGAACAGTGCTACCCACGGAGAGGTTCATGGTTGAATGAAACCATTTCTTTCATGTTCTTCCAACTAAAATTTTAATTCCCTTAACTCCGTTAGAGCCATCCTATAATACGGAATAGAGATAGGTTTAGTACCCGTAAAGAGATCAATCGTAAAATCCACTTCTCTTATTAGTGGAAACCAAAAGATGTTCTCAGGGAAGACATATAGAAATTGATCCACAACGACTGAAAAAAAAAGTTTCCCCAATCTCATCCATCGATTCCAAAGTCAATGATTCCAACTAAAAAGTGATCGTTCCCACTATTGGTTCCAATAAGCTCTTTTCTCCTTTCATTATCATCCTCTCTCCTTTGATGAGATGCTCGATGCTGTCTTTAGTCCTGAAAATAACTATTCTCCTATAACAGTTGATGTAAGATTGTATCATTTTCAACATATACCTACCAAGGATTATGTGATTGACATCCATGTCCAACACGGATAAGTCTATTTTCATATCAACTCCATCAACAGTTATAGCACATGATATATACGCAAAGGCTTTTCATTCTCTTTAAAGAAGAAGTGTTTTTAGTTTTTAGACCGAAGGCATCATTTGAAAATTTAATCATTGAAAATCATCTGCCCATGAAGCAATAAAATAATGTGATGAACCACTATTGATGAGAACATTCACATGGTTAGAATTCAAAATAATAGTTCCACTCACCTTATATGGACCATCTTGATCCTCGACCCTCATCTTCCTAGCTCCACAAAATTGATTTGTCGCTACATTGTTCTCCATGTTACCTTGTTGAGATTTCCCTAGTTGAGGATTCATGATATTTCAAGAATCACCATGGATAGCATTGTTATGATGAGGATATTGATTCTCCTATCCTCATCTAATTGAAGCATACGATGCTTGTGACACCTGAGAAGTGCCTCGTGCACCAGAAATTGGGGAACTGTGACAACAGTGCTGAAGATGCCCCATCGTGTTAAAATTATCATGTGCTCTAGGTTGTGACATACACTCTCACTTTATGTGGTCAAGAGAACCACATTGAAAGTAACTTTCTTTTCTCTAGGGTCGGGGAGGAAGGATCACTAATCCAGCCATCAGATTCAAATCTCCACTTCCACCTTTGATATAGGATTCCCTTATCTGCTTGCACTGAGTGGTTGATTTTCGACCATTCCCTGTAGTTATCATCATTCCCCCTACTATTGTTCCCATGATATCACATTCAGCCACAATCACTATGTTCACCATCTATGAATAATTTGTAATACATAGCACCATAATCATCGATCAAATATCCTACTTAGCCCCGATTCGAAGATGAGTGCCTTCAAGGATGAATTTTCCCCAACATCTGGTGAATAAAGGACATAATTCTGGAATTTAGCTGTGTATACTATGGTATAGAGGCTCTCTTATTTTATTCTAATGAACTATTTCATTTTCTATATCTTGAACGTCTGAGGATAGAATTGTTTGTTAAAACATTCCTCAAAATACATTCATTTATGGCCATCATCCACTTTAGCCTGCACCGCAAAATCACTCCACTTGAATGAATGATCCTTAAGCTTATACATCTCCAGCAAGACCTCGAGCTCTAATGGTGTACTGACGAAATCAAAGAAACGATTCATCCTACATAGCCACACATATGCCTTATCAGGTTCAACCTCAACCCAAATGTTCGGTGGATTGTGCTTCATGAACTCGATTGTATAATCCATGTGCCATGGTTTATTCCTCCAGTTTCCCGTACCCAAATCATGAAAATAATGGGCAATACTCTGAACCAGATCTTGGTTCACCCATGGATTAGGTGCAACCACATTCTCCCCAGATTCTTTGAGTTGGTTTCGATGACGTATATCGGGTTCCATTTTTTAAACCAATAACAAACACTTTCAATCTCACTCTCTTGCCACAAATGGATTTGAATTTCAAATAATATCACATCAGTTATCACAAAATTGATTTCAAAACACCTTGTTTCTATGTTCAACCATTTTTGAAAACCTTCAACATCTTTTTTGAAAATAAAACCATTTCATATTATACCAAAAAACATGTTTTAAAGTTCATTCGTTTGAATTTTTTTTGTATTTTTTTAAAAATGCACACCTTTCCCAAAATCAATAATCATTACTCACAATGAGATATGAAATCAAAGTTGGAATTAATTCTTCTAAAATTAATTCCATGCTCATATCATTGGATTAACCCATGAAAATGTGATTTCCAACATTCTATAAGTGTAAACATAAAACTTATTTACCCAACAACCTGGTAACTTGATGATCATTAAAAATGAGCTAGATACATCCTTTTATGATATAAATTTCATGTTCTAAAAATCATGCACATATCTAAGAGACCAACCCAAGGAATAGATGAAAATTAATTCCAACTCAAAGACCAAGATCACTGATGACCATTTTGACCACCGAGGAAGGAAAAAGACAGATACCATTTGTAATGACTGGCCAATTCGCATTGGTTTTAGAGCATAATGAGTCGTAACATGACCTTAAGAGACATGAACATGATGCCAAATGTTGGAAATAAATTATTAAGGGTTTCAAATACTACTGGGAGACGATTTACCCTTTTTGAAATAAACCAATAAACCAATTAACCATAACATAACATTCATTATATTATACATGAACAAATGAATGAAAACTCAACAATTCATTTATCTCAAAACCATATCAAAATATGAAATAGTGGAATAATAACCTAGTATAAAAATACCCACTAGATAAACAACACATGGCTCTGAATAGATCATAAGAATCTATGTTTCACAAGTTCCATGCTTTATAATCTCCATACAACCCAAACATCACGAGGTTGTGCTAAAAATGGGGGAACCGTTTCCTTTTTCATTGTCCTGGATGACATAATCAGAAAAAGAACTAATGTTCCAAAGATTGGGTGAGTATAAAACTATGTACTATTTCCCCAATGAATTCCCTAATCACTCCATTAGGATAGAAAATTTATAAATATTCTTATAAATTAGTTTACATAAAATAATCTACTAAAATAGTTTATAAGTGAATATAAACAAGTTCCAAATACAATTTGCAATGATGTGAAAACAAAACCCAATGAATCCAATTTCCACCATGTTATTTTTCCAGAAAAATAATTAATCAAATTTTTCAAACCCATTCTTATTAACATTTTTCATACCCATTTCCATAGTTATCAACACACCCACACATGCATGCTTCGATTGACAGTTCCATACTCAAGAGCGGTATCTCATGAAATTACCTTGTGTACCAATGACACATGCCCCCGATCCAGGGTCACATACCATGTACCCCAATAGTACTCACCCCTTATTAAGGGACTATCAAGAATGAAATCACACCAAAACCATTTATGCCAAATATTTCCATTTTGAAAACAAACAAGTTCAATAAAGCTGAAAATTTATTGAAAACAAAAGAACAAAAAATTTCAAAGCAACACTTAATTTTAAGGAAAAAATCCCATTTAATTAAGAAAAATTAATCACATTAACATTCCATCTTTCCAAAAAATCCAATTTTAAAAACATTTGTTTTAAAGCAAGAACCAAAGCAATCATTTTAAACCCCTAATTTTCTAAATTTCAAAACCATCACTCGAGAAGGTTTCCAACAATTTTTAATAAACCAAATAACAACAAATTAAAATCCACACATTCAGAATGAAGGCATTCTAATCAGTTTAACTAAGTGGAATTGTGAAAGAAGTCTCCTATCTCAACGGTTTTGACAAAAACCATAATGAAAAAACAACGCTCAAGAAAACTGAGTTGATTTTTCAAGAACCCACCTTAGATCACTTCTCCTAGAATTACCAAGACAAAATATAATCATATTTTTCATCCACAAAGTTCGATCTAACCATAAAAGGTGTATATATAAGAAACCAAGAGTATGAGAGAAGTAGTTCTTTGTGGGTATATGAAACTGATTTTGAATGATGAAGAACGATCATATATCTCATGAATACAGTATTGATTCTCCAAGGAAAGCCTCCATATTTCATTCAAAACACTTTGGAGAGGTTCTATTACATCCAAGGGAAAATAATCATGATTTATGGCCTCTTAGGAGGGAAAATGAGACATTTAGAGGAAATAATGTGTGAGATACCCTTTTTTAGGATCTCACAAATCTACCCAGACAGTTAGTTCTCATAGTTTGACAAACCATGCGCAAACTGTGCATTAGCCACTACTTTGGAAGACCCTCCCATTACTACCTTGCATGGTATATTGAACCATGCATCAACCGTTCAAGAGACACTACCTCAAAAGTGGTGGCTAGGCATGGTTTGGCCACCCAGTTGGACAAACAATGTTCCTCCAGTGCGACATACAATTGGCCCAAAAACACCTCAAAATTTCTCCCTAATCTTCCAACCATCATCCTTAAACTTTATAACCATGATTAGAATTATGTAATGGTTACATACTAGAAACCATGGGAACTAAATCATTAATTGATTTTTTATTTCCTCGAAAATTATTTTGAATGATCATTTAAAACATTTCTTGGCCAAAATATATTTTCTAAAAAATAAATCTATAAAGTAAAAAATAAAAAAATACATTCTAAATTATTTTTTTGATAATAATATTGAAATTATATAATGGAATTTTGAATTTAAATAATTATCATAACAGTAGGAAATTTTTTTCCCTCCATACACAATGTAACAAAGTTCCATTCACAATTTTGATATAAAACAAATGGGCATTCTTACAAAAAGTATATGAATATTTCATCTAATTTTTGATAAAAAGTAATGAATGGGAAAAAATGTATTTAATAAATAAATTTAATTGTTATAATAACATATTAGAAACTATTTTTTTCAAATCATTCATTATTTAAAAAAACTATTTTCGACTTCAGTGACAAAAAAAGATGATTTTTTAGAAATTAATCTTTTTTACTCTTTAAAACATAAAGAGTAGAAAATTAATGGGGAAAATGTATTATAATGACATTACCAGTGGATAATAAATTTAAATAGATTAATGAGGGTTATTTTATAGTATTTCGTTGTTGTAAGTATAATCATAAACAATACTGATAAATGAAGGGATTGTTACATATAAAATGTTCCACTTTAGTAAAATTGAATCGTAATCCACAGGAAATAATAAACTTAAATAAAAAATTAGTATATTTAAAAAAATTATATTCATGACCTAAAATTTAAATTTGATGAATATTCACATCAAAAATTAATATATGTGTATAACACTACATATCTCTCAAAGATGGAAAATTGAGACAAAAATCAAATATTGAATTGGTAACACTCAAATACTAAAACACCTATTTGATAGTTTCTCATATGGATATTTAAATCCCAAAAAATTTGTGGATAATTATAAAAAAATAAATTCATGTAAAACATATATACCACATAAAAGAAATAAGTGGTTGTTATTTTAAGTGTCTCACATAACAACAAATCTGAGAAAAAATCCGCTACTACTTTGGTAATATCTTGATGAAAACATCATGAAAGGTATAATATCATATGAATTTCGAATAAAATTAAATTTAGTGAAAATAATAGTTAAATACATTAATGAAAATTATATAACACAAAATATAAAAATAATTTGTGAATATGACATATGTCTGGAAGAAATAAATGTGTGATGAGAAACACCTTACCATAAGTCTCGAATTTTTTCATACTCATTTAGACCACCCATATAATAAATATTAAATTATTATTAATATACTATATAACAAAAAATATATATATAAAAATATATATACATTTCTTATGACCTTTTATTACCTATTTATAAACAATTCCATGTTCTAGTTATGTTTCGAGGAATAAATGATTTTCTATTAATTTATGTTATGATTTTTTAATTTTTGTACTCTAATATTAATTATTGACCCATCAAATCCATAAATTTAAACATGAAATAAATATAATTTTTATTCAGTATATATATATATAGATAGTAATCCATAATGGTTACATAGTTAAAATTAATTACATATTTTATTGAGATGCTAGGTCATATCTGTGAATGAACATCGTTTTCTATTTTGATGATGGATTAAAGGTATGAAAGTAAAGTAATATATTAACATTATTTAATGATTTTTATTTAATGAATTTATAATATATATTTTTTTAAAATATTTTTATAATCTTATATATAAACTGTATATGAATTAGAAATCACATCGCTTTGCGACACTATAGTCCTCTGTACACAGGAGCAATGCTATCATATTCCAAAAAAATTGATGTTTAGTAGGTATATGTGATAAAATGATTTTATAAGTATAAATATTTTTCAAATATAATATATTTTCATTTAATCTATCTATATTACAAAAATAATTAAAATATAAATTTCAAACACATCACATCAATTCATGGGAATGTATTCTTCAATACACATGATGGGAATTATTTTTCACGAATAGGATTTTAGGTAAGAAGTATGATATGGTATTATAAAAAAAGTGGTAAAAAATATCAAAAAAATATTATATAAATATTAAATTTATCAATGTATCTAATTTTGGGAGGTGGTGATGGGAAAAAAATAACATCTGTTAGCGAGGTGGTAGTCCACCGTACATATGAATGATGACTTCATATCCCATTTTTGGAAGAGTTAATGAATTTTGGTAATGAAATTCTCATAATAATATGTTAGTATATGAGATATATTTTTATTATTATTGTATAATATTTTCAAAACACTATATTAGTTTTAATAACAAATAAATCATAATCATAAGATTAATTTTTTTACCTCTTTTTTAGAGTGCCAATTTTGGATTACACCCAAAGCCAAAAATGATGGTCTTTGTAACCCAACTAATTATACTATATTGTGGTAATGGATGTAAGGAATAGATTTGGTAGGGTATTGGCTGATCCAAATGGGTTTTAAGGTGTGAATAGGAAATGAATGTGGGTGGTCATTTATAAGACATGTGAGTTGCAAATGTTTACTTTTTGAATAGAAAAAACCGTACCCAAATTTGTCACATGATAAAAGGCCAAAAATGAAAATTAATAAAACTGATATGTTCTATGTTAGAAATATTGACATAATATTTGTGTTGGAAATGATTTTTTTTTCATTTTTAACTCTTTTCATTTTAGTTTACCCCACCCCAGTTAAATTATTTTTTACCTTAACCGTGATAATTGATTTTTATTGCATTTACTATTCATTATGTTTAAAAATTTATTTCATGTTATTACATAATATAATGATTTATAATTAAAAATAATTAATCAATTTTAATAAATTATAGAAATATAATTAGAAAATTTAAATTTCAAATTAAATCTTTAGACGTGATAAGAAAAGTGTTTTTCAAATAGTAAATTTTAAAAAAATTCAAATGTTTTTATTTAAAAATTTAAAATGATATGGATTCCAAAAACCTAAATAGTATTAATATATATAAAATTTAAAATTTTCTTTTGAAATCATTTTAAAAATAATATTTATTTTGTGATTTCATTTAGTGACCAAGAAGATCTTTTAATAAAAACTAGTACGTTTCTCCATTCACCAAAAAAATGTATCTTTTTAGAAAGTTAAAAGTATTCACTACAAGATAATTTTTACAAGATGATATAAAAATTATTATCATTTTTTAAATTGTTTTTATAAATTTGGAAAAACTATATTATTGAAAATGTTCAAAAAATGCGATGAAACATTTTTTATAAAAAATAGAGTTTTTAATCATAAAATTTAATTTATTCATAATATATACATATAAAAATAAAATATAAATATTAAAAATATAATTTAATAAATTATATATTAATTATAATAAAATAATTAAAAAATATATTTAATTTTTTATGAAAAACAATTATGTGGGCAAAAAAATTGTTTTCTAGAAAGTTATTTCCATTATTTTAAAATGGTTTTTATTTTTATTTATAATTAATTGGTTTCTAAATAATTTATATTATATACATGTGTAAACCATATATCATTATGATTTATTTAAGACAATTCATAACCTAAATTACAATTGATAGGAGATAACTATCATATATTAAAATTTTAAAATAATGTGATGTTTCGTTTATAATCAGTGTTGTGCACATTGAATGATAAAATATTTATTGTGTTTAAGATATTTTTTTCAAAAAAATTATACTATTTTCAAATACATATTTCATAAAAATCGTTATTTTTTACATTATACCCACCTTAAATTTAATTTTTTTCCCAAAAATTCATCAATTTCGTACAAATAACCAAAGATACTATTGTGTCAGTAAATCCTCGTGTTCCCACATAGATTTATTAAACTGGTGGTTTTACTTCAAATATTTTACCAGGTGATTAGTAATTCATCTTATCTCATTCTTTTTATAGTTCATAATCACAATAGGTTTTTTTATATGAATTATCATGTTTAGTGAAATGGCCCCTAATTTTGGTACTTGTGAAGGAGTAGGATTGCAATTCCTTAGGAGATATACATGGAACACATTGTAAACCTAGGAGAGGTTCTATAGATGTTACAATCGATATTCTACCTTCATGATATGATCAATAATTCAAAGTGGCCTATATATCAAGAAATGTTCCTTTTTTTATATCATAGGATGAATTTCATCCTTTGGATGTGCTTTGATCAATATCTTCTTCATATCTTACTCTACAAAATGAAGATGAATTTTTTATTCCTATAGAATAAGTAGATCACAAGATCCATTATATAATGATTATTACATACTTCTATTTCTAATAATAATCATAAAATAACTGTTCTCACATTTTATCCAATTTTACTAAATCATTGTATATTGATGTAATAAATTAATCTCCTAGAAAACATCTAAAGTATATCATAATACATTCCATAAATTGTTAGCCATATTAACATAAAAAAATTTAAAATTTAGAAATGTTAATAAATTATGACTAATCAATTAAAAATTATTCTCCATAATATCATTATGTATCTCTCAATGTTCACATTCCAAATATTTGAATACCATTGTCATATATTCTCTAAAAGCATGGTAAAAATCAAAATTAAGAAAAAAAAATCAAGGAAAACCTTAATATAACATCTTTTTAGGTATATATCTCATAAATTATTTTGGTTAAATATCATTTACAAGAATTTTATTTCATTTAATCAATTTTTCATGCCTAGTTATACATTGTATTAAGTGTTTTAGTGGTGTAGAAAGAATAAGAGTTGAGTTCTAATGGAAAAAAACATTCATTGTGTGAACCCAATTTCAGAAGTGAGTTGTTATCATTATACCACATGAATTAAACTAATGACCTATATTAATTCACACCCTATAATATTTTGGAAAACTATAAAGTCTACAGACAATATAAAATTTACACACGTGGTAAATTTTACACACCCTATAAACCTCACATGAAAAGGAACACAAGTCATGAAAACATTTCACCACATTAAATGTTGATTTTTAATTTTATTCATTATTGTGTGATAGAAAATAAGGAAAATTTAAATAAAAAATAAAAAATTATAATTTTATGTAATGTAATTAATTCATGCAAGGAAAGATTAATATCTACCCCATTTTAATAACAGATTGAGTTACAATAAATTCCAATATCTTTTTTTTGGGAAAACTCTCTCACCTATCTCCACTATAGACCTTTTGAAGATGAATTATGGGGGTCCTTTTGGATTCATAAGCTGGACCATGTTGGATATTTTCATTTGAGAACTACTTTTTTAAGGTGGACCTTTTGGTTCTACTTATTATTCTTGTTCCACTATTGAAATATTTTTCATGTTCAGAAGCATGATTCCAAACTCTACCATAGACATGATGTTTTGTCATCACCTTCATCATTTTAGTGGAAGGTGGTCTAACTCTAATCAATTTTTGTCAGATTTAATATTCCATTATTTGTGGAATATGTGTGATTAAGCCAACATTCCATACACACGACCTAGATAATTAGTTAATTCTTGTTAAATTATCATTATTATTATTATTGACTATCCATTAGATCATGTTGAGTCCATTTTTATAAAGACTGAGACCTATGGCCACCCAAAAGGAGCGAGAACCTTGGACCATATTGTAATTTAGTATTCATGACATTATAACAATATTTATAATTACATAAATTGATAAATTGTTGGAATAGTATTTTGAATTTGAAAAACATATAAATTGTTTATGATAGAATTACACCAACTAAATCTAGATAATTGATATGTTAAATGACTTTCATGATAAATGATCAATGAAATAGGTTGATTTATTTATGATTATAATTGTGAACGTTAATTAATGGAATACATTTAGTTTGAAAAATTATAATTTTATTAAATTATCATTATGTATTATGATGACATTCCATGTATGTGTGTTATTGGGCATTTTATTTTTCTAGAATACCCTTTGAGGTTATGTGAAATCCATGTGATTGATACCTAATAGTGGGTTTATATATCAAATGTTTAGTTTTTATTGATATGAATGATGATTTATATTTATGCATGAGGGACATGTTATTATTTTTTAATACTTTCTAAGGGTTAGTAACCCATGTATTGAATTTTGGAGGGAAGAGTATATGACAATGTATAATTCTTAAGGGATATATTCACATTCATAGGATACAAGAGGTAGAGATTCTAGTTTTCCTGAGAGAGGGATTGATGTATTCATGAGGGTGAGATTCTTGTAAAGAAGATAAAAAATAAAATTTTTATGATATATTATTAGTGATTCATCCTCATCCAAATAATCTTCCACAAACATAGGTTATCCATCCTGGTGTAGGAGGATAAACACATAGTCTAGGATATTGGTACTGCACCAATGAAATTTGGATGGCCTCATATGTAAACCCATAATATGTGGGTCCATAGGTTTAAAAATGTGAAATATTAATTATTCATATAAAACACTTCTATTAGATCTATTTCATATACTATATTTATCAGAATGAATTACTTATACATTATTATGTTGACCTACTAATTTAAATGTAGACCCTACTTGATCTTCCACACTAGTGCAAGAAATGTTATTTACGTCGGTTATTTTTCATTTTTTACTTTGGTTTTTAGCCGACGTTAATACGGACGACGTTATACATAACGTTTATTTACATCAGTTATTTAAAAACTGACATAAAAAACATAACATCTCAATGTTTATCACATCGGTTAATTAATAACCGATGTGAAAAACCCAGGGGGGCTTTATAACGTCGGTTAGTATATAACCTCCATGATCAACTGGGGGGAGGGGTTTATCACATGGGTTATATAATAACCGAGGTGATAAACCCATGATAAATGGTTTATCACATCGGTTATATAATAACTGACATGCTAAACTAGTCCAAGTGGGTAGGGGGGTTTATCTCGCCGATTATTAAATAACTGATGTGATAAACCATTTACCAGGCCTTTTATCACATCAGTTGTTAAATAAATGACGTGATAAACCCTTCCCCATTCCTTTATCACGTCGGTTATAAAATAACCGACGTCAAAGACCAATTTTTTTTAAAAAAATTCGAATGTAGTCCTTTGCTCTCCCCAGAAACAACTAGAAACCAAATCAAGAATTCGTACCACAAAAACAGAAGTAGATCAAAACAATAACTAAAGAAAAATTCAGGAATTACATTCCTAACATTTAAAACGTACCCCATTGGAAACCCCCCCCCCCCCCCACAACCCCCTGGAAAGCCTCAAACAACCCGAGACAACCCCCCCCCCACCCTCAGGTATCCCCCCCTCACAATGGACAACCCTCCCCCACCCCACTGGACAGCCCCCACCACACCCATGGACTGCCCCCGACCACCTGGATAGCCCCAAACACCCCTAGACAACCCCTCCCCCCCTCCCACGCTCATGTATACCCCCCACCCCCTAGACAACACTCCCACACCCCTCGACATCCCTCCCACACCCCTAAAACAGACCAAAAAGTTACCAAAAACAAACCAAAACCCCCTCACCCCACTATACTGCCCCCACCACACCCTTGGACACTCCCCCCACACCCCTGGACATAACCACCACCCCATGGACATCCCCTACCCTCCTGTAGACCCCCACCCCCTGGACATCACTCCCACATCCTTGGAAATCCCTTCCACACCCTTGAAACAGACCAAAAAGTTACCAAAAACACACCAGAACCCCCTCAACCCACTAGACAGCCCCACTACACCCCTGGACTGCCCCCCATCCGATAGGACACCCCCACGCCCTTGGACACCCCATGGACAGCCTCCCACTCCTCTGGAAAGCCCTTACACCCTCCCAAGATCTCTCAGACCCCCTTGGACTGCCCCCCCCCCCCAATCTCATGGACACCCAGGACCCCCCCCCCCACCCCACCAGAAATCACTCCTCGACCCCGGGACACCCCCACCCCAATGAACACCCACCACACCCTTGGAACCCCTCCCTCCCCCCCCCCAGACCAGAATTCATACCATAAAACCATCATAAGTAGACCAAAACATGATGTAGAGAAAAATTAAACATTCACATATATAACATTCAAAACATACACATTCAACATAAAAAAACTAAATCCATCCTAAACGACTACCAAATACACAATTATAATGACAATATTCAAAATTACATTTTACATTCCAAACAACTAAAATTCAATCAAACCTGTAAAATAATTTGACCACACCACTTGTTAGTGTTTGATGTCTTCAGCAGTATAGGGTTGAGGGTCATTAAAAATCTACAAATGAAATGGATAGTAGTTAACGTGTTTAATGAATAAATAAAATATAAATATTATGGTAATCTTTAAGAGGAAATCTTAGTAGGTCAAGATTCACAACTATCCCAGTTGTTATTATTTCAGACATAAATCTTAACATACAATATCTACATTCGATGATGCCTTGCTATTCCTGAAAATTATGTTTGAATGAGTGTAAATTCAATATATTATTTTTATGTAATAAATATAAAAGTACAAATTATAAATGGATATTTACCTTCACATTTACATATTTGATCTTTTCACTCCTTTTCTTTGTTTTTTTCAAAAGTAGACCCATCCCCTTTTAAAAAATAATACGAATAGGGTAAATTTAAAATTCATGATAATAAATAAAACTATTGAGAAACTAAAACATACTTTTCCAATATATTCTTAAAACTTTCCCGGACATCATCATGGATAGAGCATATCCAATAAAGTGTTTTCTCCCTTGGGAAAAAAATCCCTAACAACAAATGATCACTAATAAAATGAAATTTAAAGTTTGTGGTTTTTTAAGTTAAAAGAATATTAACACATTGAGAGAGATGTGTTTCATACCTGTCACAAAAAGGCATCATCCTACATTGTATGACAATATTCTTTTCAAGAATTTCAACAATATAATGCATTCTTTGTTCCTCATCCAATGCACATGCTTCATGGGATATCAATTGCGGGACCATGAATCCATATACATCTTTCATCTCATTCCGCTCACAAATTTTATAAATATACCTAATACTAAATAGACATAAGTATACATTTTTAATAAATATAATGTAGGGAAAAGGTGTTAAGACATACATGGAAAAAATGTGCACCACGTTGATGACCAACTTATCTCCAGTAATAAGATTCATGATATCAGTTTTCATAATCCCAACAGTTATTGCACGTCCACAAACATGAGCTTCCATTGGAAACTCATAATGACCCACCAACAAATTTGAATATCTTGACAATCTGTCAAGACTACAAGAATCTGTATCTGATGTCATATCCATTTTTTCATTGTTGTTGTCTATACCGAATTTCTTTACCTTTGATGTATTCCTTTAAAAATAAATAGAAAAATAAATTAGATTTCAAATGATAAAACAACTTTAATAAAAAAAAATAAAATAAAAGATATAACATTCATACCTCTATGGTAATGAGTCGAAGAAGTCTAGATGTCCAAATTAAAAAATGGCTGATACTATGTCAAACTGTCATCACCTCATCTGTAGGTAATGGTAATCGAGCTGATCTATTTATAATATCATGTACAGTGACCCTCTGATTCTCTACCTTTAATTGTTGATGATGAAATGTATCTCCTATACAATATTCCAACCCACATGCAACTATATGATGTTGAGGATCATTAACATTCAACTCACAATAAGTAGGAAGCTGTGGTGGAGGAGTAGGGAAAAAATGGGGTCCACATGCTGATGTGGCAGAGTGGGAGCTACTAGCGGAGGTGGAGGATAAATAATGGGGTCTGTAGGGGAAGGTGGAGGAGTGGGAGTTGCAGTCTGAAATTTTCTTTGCATGTCTGAAAACATAGACTGTACCAATGCTCTAATATTTTCCTCCATCGCCACATTAATATTATCAACTTCATCCTCCAAGGATTCTATATTTTATAGACCCCCTCAATGTTAGAAGTTGAATAACGTGTCAACACTTTTCTTACCGATACACCAGTAGGATATCCTCTTACATGACTAGGATGTTCAGGCTTTCCCAATGCTACAGATAAAATATCTTTCCTCCCAGTAGCTGTAAATGCCCCATGTGAACTATGCTCCTCAAGAGAGTCATGTATTAATTAATTTGAACATTTCTGTAATGATTGAAATTATATGATGAAAATTGTTATCTTAAATAAATAAAATAGATATCTTATAATCCTCTCAGCTATGATTCTCGATTCTTCCGAAAGACATTGCCATTTTTTTCCCATCCGAGCTCTCTTCTATTTTTCATGTCTAGATGGAGGGGATGGAGGGGCCACCTCTTCAGAGATTGAAGACTCAGCAATTAGTTGTTGAAATTTTTCCACCATCATTTGTTCTTCCAAAAATGCATACCCTCCATGAGATAAACTATGAGGGTATACATTTTTAGATTGGATCTCCTGATGAGATTTCCATGTATGATGTAAATTAAGAATATGAAATCATTAACAAAACATTAATAAGATCATTTATATAAGAAATATTATAAAACGTTACATCACCCTTACCAAAAATGACTCTTTTCTTCTACATTCAAAAAACTATCAGCATGTGTCTTCATCTATAAAAGGATATATACGACATGGATTTTCATGACTCCTCTGACCATAAATGAATTCAGATGAGAGGGTTGATTTGAAATCTCTCCATCTCCTGGAAGCCAACGTTAAGAATTTCTACCAGACTCCTCTAGTGTCAAGAATATAAAATGTCATCTGATAAAGAAGATGTTAATCATATTATATATACTAGAAACATTTAAATAATAGTCAAACAATATCAAAAGATCTTACCAAAATCGTCTCCCACAACTGAGAGATTATCTCTTTATCCACACTTCTCTAGTCATCATACAAAATGATTACTTTTCTCTTAACCTGAGTGGATACAAAACTCTTAAAATCATTTGCATTTGGACCTCTAGGAATATCTTCATCATCAAACTCAATGAGTATCCTCTGATCCTACGTACGAGAAAGTACTAATTTTGGTAAATGTGTGCAACCACATTTACCAACCTTTGAACTCTTTGTCGTAATAGGAGCACATGAGGAAGATTGGGGAACATCAAGAGGAGCATGCGCATGTTCCTCCCCAGTGGTATGACCAATACGATCATCTCCAGAATCATGTGGTTGATCAAATGAATGATCTTTCATTATCCTTCAAATCATAAAAATAAACATTAGTTCACAAATATACAAATTCAAATATTTTAATACTACTGTAATCAGAAAATAGAAAAGTGTACTAAGTTACGTAATAGTAAACATTGTTAATATGGTAAGAATGTTAAAAAATGGTAAATATGGTCATGATAGTCAAGATGGTAAACATGGTAAGCATGGTAAACATGGTAAACCTGTTAAAAATGGTAAATTAATAGTCACTGAACAAAAATAATAGATATATAAATCATGTTATTGTAAACATGATATAGTAAACTAAAAAAAACATAAAACAACAAAAAACTTATACTTATTTTGTTTTAATACATGTTTTAATAAAGAAAAAACATACAATATCTACCATTTTTTGAAAAAAATAAATGTAAACAAGAAATAAACATATGATACCTATAATTTTAGGAATTTACAAATGGATTGTATTTCCAGATTCATTCGTCATGATCATTCTTTATGAAACAAACCATGTCTTCAACATGATCATCATTATGCTTTGTTAATCATTCCATGGAATTTGGGATCTCACATAAATCAGCATCTTCATCAAGTTCATCCTCACCAACATATTGTTTTTCCCTTGTAAAATAACTTCCCACTGCATATCTGATTAATCTACTACATAGAAAATATGTTTTTCATGTGTTTCAATTATAAAAGATTCAACCGTGTCTTCTAATCTATTCAGATTAACATGTGTCATTCCAAATTCATCGTTTCTGACACTGTTGGTACCGATAAACTATTTACAGTTAAAAACTGTAACATTAATTATAAAGTAATCAACCTCCCATATGTCTTCAATCACTCCATAATATGCACTTCATGCAGAAATTGGGTTTTTGTCCATAGCACTTGAAAAATTCATTGCTTCTGCAATCACCAATACACCACTATTCTGAACTGCACTTCGGTTGTCCGGAGCTTTCATATAAAATGTATAGCCATTGATGTCATAACCAGACCATGTTATCACATATAATCCTGGACCACCCACTATCCATTATAATGTCTCTGATACATCTGATATACCATGCATGGTCTTTTGAAACCATGAAAAAAATGTTTTGATGTGCTCATTCAAAATCCACATTTCTTTCTTCATTGGATGAGATTGTTTCAACTCATTAATATGTAATGTGATATACGGTTGAGCATCAGCTATGTTATTCAAGATGTATAATTATAACTTCTTCATTTGTTCAGCTGACAATGATTTGACTTTGAAGCCATGAATCCCCTTTGCCTCATTATTAACTAGTTCATGTCAAGATGGAGGCAATCCAATGTGTTGCGCCATAACCAAGTATCTCGTACAAAACTCTTCTACCTCCCCTGAAATATACTATTCAATAATGGAGGCTTCAGTTCGATATGGATTCTTAACATACCCCGTTAATATTTTCATATACCTTTCAAAAGGATACATCCAACAAAGATATATAGGTCCAAAACACATTATTTCTCGAACCATATAAATCATTAAATACACCATTATATCAAAAAAGGTGGAGGAAAATACATTTCCAATTGACAAAGTATAAAAATTTCTTCCTTTAAATTTTTTTTCAAAGCATTCACCTCAATCACCTTGTTACAAATTGAATTAAAAAAATAACACAACTTAATTATAGTCATTCTAACACGGATGGTCAATATTCAACGCAATGGAACTGGTAGAATATTTTTCATCATGACATGACAATCATGTGATTTCATACGTATCTACTTCTAGTCCTTCAATGAAACAAAAAATTTTACATTTGAATAATAACCTTGAGGCAATTTGATATCATGAAGACACTAAAAAAAGATAATTTTCTCAATCTTCTATAATGTATGACAAGCCGGGGGAAGAAATGTCCATCTTCCTTTAAGTGTGGGAGCTAACTCCAAACGTATTACCATTGATAGTAAGTCTAATCTTCCATTGAACCCATCTTTTATCTTTCCATTGATATCTAACAATGTTCTAACTAAACGCCCACAAATACTCTTCTCCAAGTGTATGAAATCAATATTATATTTATCTTCATGATACCTCCAATATGGTAGCTCAAAAAATATTGACCTTTTCTTCTAAATATGTCTATCATTACCAGATTTCTATGTCTTTCCCAAGGTCACATCAAGGTTTTTCACCCTCTCAAAATACAGATCAGGGGATAAAGGTTTTTGACCACTATCAAATTTGTGTGATCCATTTAATGGGTTTTTAGTCTTATATATAGTTGATCCATAGGAAAAAACATTCAATGACACATGTATATTGTTTTCCTCCAATGATGCAATTGACAATATGATGTCTATTGTTCGAAAATTGGACATGATTTATGCCTTTTAACACTATATCCAGAAAAATTTCCATATGCTGGGAAGTCATTTATAGTGAACATAAGCACTGCATGTAGTTGAAAATATTCCATTTTATAAGAATCATACACCCTAATACCATCAGCCCATAACAGTTTCAAATCATCAATCAATGGTGTAATGTAAAAATCAATATCATTGCTGGGTTGCTTTGGACCAGAGATCATTATACTCAACATGACATATTTTCGCTTCATACAAACATCAGGAGAGAGGTTGTAAATTACCAATAAACTAGGCCATGAACTATGTGTGTTACTGAGGGTTCAGTATGGATTCATTCCATCTGTGCACAACTCTAGTATGACATTTCTAATTTAATTTCCAAATGTAGAATACTGCTCATCAATTTTATTCCATTATGGAAAATCTGGTGGATGATGTATTTTTCTATCACATACCCGCACATCAGTATGCCATCTTAACTTGTTTGCATCATGTGAATTAGAAAATAAACGTTTGAAACGATGAATTATAGGAAGATACAAAAATACCTTTGAAGGGATATTCGTAATCTCTATATCAGCCTGTGATTTTTCTTTCACCATATACCGTGATGTCCCTCATTTAGGACACTCTACCAGAAATTCATATTCCTTCCTATATACAATGCAGTCATTCAAACATGCATGTATTTTCTTGTATCCCAATCCCATCGGTCATAATATTTTCTTTGCCTTATAATGTGAATATGGAAGATTGTTATCTTTTGGAAGAATCTCTTTCATCAATTGTAGCAGCTCTGTAAAACTTCTGTCACTCCATCCACGTTTCTCATTCAGGTTAATCCATCATAACACCACTGAAAAAAACGTAAAACTTGTACAACTAGGATATAATGGTTTTCAACATCACCATATGGACATGAAACTATCGGTTCTATCTCAATTTTTTCGACTACAATATCTCAAATCATTTATTCAATTCCATCGAAGTTACCATCTTGCGAATCATAATCATTAGTGACATTCCATCCAGTTTCACCATGCCAAATCCAAGTGTTGTAACTCAGATTAAAACCATGACAAATCAGATGATCTTTTATCTCTATACATTTCAACCTCATCATATTCAAACATTTCAGGCATGGACAGAAAAAAATGTCACTACATGGAACATTTCATTTAGAGAATTCCATAAAGGCATCAACACCTTCCTCATTTTCTTTTCTCATTCGATGTTCCGTAATCCAACTTCGACTCATTTTTACCTATAACAAATATCAAAATTATATATATCTTTAGGATAAGACAAATATATGTTTATATGAAAAAAATCATAATTTTAATGTAAAACAATTTTGAAATATAAAACAAATCTATGCGTATTTAGAAAAATAGGCTTGAATAATAATTTAAAAACAAAATATAGTTTGATATAACAGTTTTAAATTCAATTGAATCAAAGAAAACCAAGGGGCCTACAATGTTTGATAGAAGATTAGAGAAATGGGGTAAACCTGATAATCAAATTAAATTTAAAATAAAAACTCAGATGGAGAAAATAACAATGTAAATCCAATCATCACAGCACAATCATCATGTCATAATATAATAAACCCTGATGCAGTAGTGAATTCCAACTGAAACTTATCCCCCACCCCCTTGGACACCCCCTGGACACCACCACACCATTTAACCGCCCCCCACCCCCTGGACACCACCCCCACCCCCTTGGACACCCCATGGACACTGCCACACCCTTGGACAGCCCCCCACCCTTCCTGGACACCCCCAACCCCTGGACATCCCCCACCCCTCTAGATAGCACCCCCACCCTTCCTGGACACCACCACCCACCCCTTAACCCCTTGGACATTCCCATGGACACCCCCAACCCTATGGACAGACCCCCACACCCTGGACAGCCCCCACCCCTCTAGACAGCACCCCACACCCCTCATGGACAACACCCCACCCCCTACCCCTTTCAACACCCCCCTGGACACCCCCAACCCACTAGACAGCCCCCCACACCCCCGAAAAAAACCCCGCCAACCCTCTGGGCAGGCCCCCACCCCCTTGGACACCCCCCAACCTACCCCCTTGGACACACCCTTGGACACCCACCAACCCTCTGGACTGTCCCCACCCCCTAGACACCCCCACCCCTCTAAACAACACCTCTACCGCTCCTAGACACCTCCCCCACCCCCTACCCCCTTGGACACCCCCCTGGACACCCCCAAACCTCTGGACAGCCCCCCCCACCCCACCTCTGGACAGTCCCCCACCCCTCTAGACTACAATCTTCACCCCTCCTTGACACCACCCACACCCTCTACCCCCTTGTACACCCCCCTGACACCCCCAACCCTCTGAATAGACCCCACCCCTCGAACAACCCCCAAACCCTCTGGACAGGCCCCACCCCTTGGACAGCCCCCTCCCCCCCCCTTCGACACCCCAACCCCCTTGGACCACCCCCCCAGACCACACACACACACACACCCCTGGACTTCCCCCCCCCCCCAAACTCCATGGACACTATGGACATCCCCCAACCCCCGGGATAGCCACCAACCCTCTTGACAGCCCCCAGAACCATGGGATTTTAACCTCAAGCTACTAGTATGGGCATATCTATAGAATTAAACCTCAAGCTACTAGTTTTGGTATCATTACATTATTCAAAATGAGAACCATGAATTTTACCTCCTACTAGAATAAAATTCTCTATTGTACAATGAATCGGGTTTTAATAGCATATGAAGACTTATAATAGTCCATGAAAATAAGCAACGTAAATAGATTATATAAAAAAAAGTGATAACCAAAATAGAAACAACCAAGGATCGAAAACAAACATTCCACCAGGTAAAAACATATATACATATAAAATAAATCACACTGGTACACAGAATGGTTGTATCATAAAGGATTTCATATAAATTGTAATAATATAGGTGAATGCGATCATTAGTTGTCAATGACTATAAAATTTACCATCAATTTCAGGCATTCACGAATCAAAAACAAATGTAATAGAAGTAAGTGAGGCTTATGTGAATATTGCGAGTCGATCTAATAGATATAGGGATAATAAATAAGATAATGATGTAAAAACGAGGTAATAGGATTCGAAATGAAAGAATATTACCTATTTTAAACAAAAAAAACAGCAAAACATAAATATAGACTATCCGGGAAAAAAACGAACGAAATGAAGTTTTTGGAGGCTTAACTGAGTGTTGCGAGTTGATAAGATAGATATGTGGAGAGTAAAGATGATAAACGATGATGGAAATATGAGTTTAATGCTATGAGATCGAAGAGTCGATTAGGGTTTTCCGCGTGAGAGAGACGATTCGTCGGACGGTCGATCGAAAAATCGTGAATGACAATCCACGGGGCATGTTAATTTTTTAAATGTTTTATAATGTCGGTTATTTAATAAATAATGTTATAAAATATTTTTAGTACATTTATAAAGTCGGTTATTATAATAACCAACATTATAAATGTATCAAATAGCACTTTTTTTATGTCGGTTATTTTATAGCCAACGTAAAAAAATCCGCGTGTTGGTTTTTGACGTCGGTTATATAATAACCGACTTAAAAAACACATTAGAAATAATTGTTTTTTTAGGTCGGTTATAATATAACCGACGTAAAAAATTCTACGGGTTGGGTTGTTACGTTGGTTATCAAATAACCGATGTCAAAAAGGCCTCAAATGCCGCTTTCTTACGTCGTTTATATCATAACTGATGTAAAAAACTCATAAATACATCGTTTTTATGCCTGATATTTAATAACTGACGTAAAGAACACCGCGCTTTGGTTTTTTTTGCATCGATTAATTTATAACCGATGTAAAAAATTAACGCTCGCGATTATTAACGTCGGTTATTAAAACAACCAACATAAAAAATTTACTCTCCTCATTTTTTACATCGGTTATAAAAAAACCGATGTAAAAAACCATGTATCACAGATTATCACGTTGGTTATATATAACCGATGTAAAAAAGGGTGACGTTAAAAACATTTTTTTGCACTAGTGCCTCTAGACATGGGTACTTGATCATATGTTTTCTGGGATATTGGCCAGGTTGGGTAGAGGCCCAAGATAGCATGGCCAAACAGGGTTGATCTGATGGTATATGGATACTAGATGGGGTTTTTCTTGAATATGTTGTAGGGGCCTTTTTTTATTTCTCTATTTCATTCAGGTATCAATAACTAGACAAAAGGGTGTTATTGGTTGTATAACATTGTTATTCATACATTAACTACATTGCATTAAAATTATTTTATTTTTAATTATTTCCCCATAAACTAGAATTTTTTATTCAGATATGATGTTTGGATATTAATTTATTTTTGTGAACTTGTATATTGTGGTTATACTCTCCCCACAACACCATATTACACCCCCACATCATGTCAGCATCCTCTGACATATGGTTAGGTGCACCTGAGGTCCTGTGGTGAACTGGTTTGACCAATGGTTATGTAGTGAGAAGGGGTGGTATGATACAATGTGGTATCATAGTATATTATTTATATTTTGTTAAATTTTTTTGATTTAGTAAATTAGATATTTGGGAATGCATTTGATTATGTGATGAATGTTGGGAAGGTTCTTTGAGAACACCTATTTCATTATGAAGTCCACATTAAATGAAAAAAGAGATTCTATTTTTTACACCATTATTATTCTATATGATTCTCTCCTTGAGCGATTCATATGGGGTTAGTATATTAAATTTATGATGTGTAAGTGTATCTTGACCAATTGGGAAGATGAAAATGAATTTATTTGGAATCATGGTTTGTAACAGCAAGAGGCAACTCTTGAATAGTATCAGGAATACTAGATTCACATGACACATTAACTACTAGTGTGATCTAATATCCCTACCTTCTAATGGAAGGTCATGTGGATCTATGGTGAGGTTATTGACAGTGAGGAGGGTCAATTATTCCCCATAAAAAGGATTTTTAGTGACCACAATGTGTTGGTGTTTTACATGGTTCTCAACCCTTCATTCCCTTATGAGTAGTCCTCATTCTATTTCATTTTCATGGGTTATTTATATAGGTAGAAGTTTTTTTTGTGAAGGGTGGTAGAGAATAAATGTTCCCTAGTTTTGGGTGGAGGTTTTATCTTTCAATTAAATTCATTTATGAAACCATGAGATGACTTTCCAAACATGTTGATGTAATGTTACCTTAGGATGAGTACAGGTTTGATGCATAGGAGTGGTGACCATCTAATAGGTTAACATGTTCACATGGGGGTCAGTCCTTGTAGTTTACATTAGACATGGATGGTTGGGATAGGTGGGAGATCTTGAGACACATATATTTATTTTCGAATTGGACCTGCTATGTCAGTCATTAGTTTGATCATGGGTTATATCCTATGAACTGGATTACATAGGGTTTTTGTGATTGGAAGCTTGAATGATAGAGTCTAGAGAATAAAAGTGTGTCCATGTAGAAAATACTAGATTAACATCTAGTTAATTGTGATGGTAACACATTAGTAGTGTAGTTAAATCATGGTTGGATGTTCGGGGTTATAGAATCTCAAGGTGACGACCAAGAAAGTGGTTGTGGATGATAGGACATTAAAAAATAATGTGCAACAATGGTGGTACAACAACAACATGAGGTAATCAGTTATTTGTGTTGTCTTGGAATTGATACAATGTATATTTTTGGAAGATTATTTCCAAGGGAACTTCTGGTGTGTTGATAATGATAGCCAATGTGTCTAGGTCACCTATTGGAATGGGCGTGTTTTCTTAGTTTTTGAGATGAATTACCTGTGAATTTTTTAGTAGGGTCCATATAGTGGATTCATGAATGAATGAAACATGTGGGCCCTTAGTGAGCTAATATACTTGGATCTTTATCAAAATGTGTTATAAAACTGGATATATGTGAACGGGTGTCTGAGGATTAAGACATTATTAATTTTAGTAAAATAATGGTGAATATCACTAATTATGTATGGAATGATGGATTCATATATTTATTATGGTTCAATTAAGGAACATATGATATTAATTCATGTTGTGGTAGTGGAACCTATGTAGTTAGTGGGTGATAGTACCAAAATAACATATTATTCATAGTTTCACGGTAGTTGGTTACAATTAACCAGTTAGTATTGGCTATGAAGTCTCTCTTGAATCTTAGTAGCCAGGTACTTGTGATATTATTTTAGGTTGGGTGGATTTGGATCTATGAATGAGTTGGAATGTTTATACAATAATATGCGAAATTAGAAATTTAACGGTTTTGATGGTACTCATCGATGAAATCAGAGTGTACACCTAGTTTAGAGATGATTATTCAAAATATCAGGACAATTTCATGAGTATTATAAGAGGTATTTAGACATATGTCTATGTACCATAATTTATTTCTATTTTGAGTAAGGGGCTCCTTGATGGAGTGATCAAGGATCAGTATAAAGAAAGTTGTATTTTTGAGAAACGACCATTGGTTTTTTTGAAGATGATTATTTTTTATAAGAAGGGACAATATCATTATTTAATCATTTTATGGTTGCTCATGGTGAAGACTGAGTGCCAGAATGTTTTATAGTATATTTATTCAATTTTTATAGATATACAATGATGAAATTAAAACAATACACTGGATGGAGCAATTCATTATATTTGAGCTTGGGATGTTTCAGGGTGGTCTGAAGGTGATTCATGGGTTGAACCCTATTCATGACATGTTTCATGAGGTGTTCTATAATTAAAATACTGATTTAGAAGAAGAATAAAAATCTTGGTATTCTTCAATGTATGAATACCTACATAATGACATGTTTTATGAGGTGAAATATATGAAAAACTATTTTTTGACATGTTTAAAAGGGGTGAAATTTGTAACCAAATAGTTTGTGTCATTTTTCATGGGGTGATGTTTTTTTTGGGTTAGATGCATGCGAGATAGGTTTCCAAGATCTGAAGAGAATGATGAACACCACATCAATCTATTCCTTACCTGATCTCACTAAGGATTATACAATGTATTGTGATGCATCCGGAGCTAGACTCAGATTAGTTATGATTAAAAAGGTTGTGTGGTCTCTTATGTATCCAACCAGTTGAGTATTCATGAGTGGAATTTTCAAACTCATGATTTAAAATTTTATGTGGTGGTTCATTATTCATAACAGTAGAGAAATTATATTTTTGGGTGAGAATTTTTTGGTGTACACATCCCACATGTTCTTCAGGTGCGTCTTTTCTCTGTGAGACCTGAATCACTATCAGAGGAGGTGGGTTGATTATCTATAGTATTTCGACTTCAATATATCTTACACAATAGGAAAGGGAAATTTCATTATTCAATCTATTAATATAAAGATACAATTATAGGTATTGTGTGATTCTAATGATGAGTTGAAGATAATAGTTTTCTTTGCTTACATGTTAATAGATGTTTTGGTGTTTTAGGGAGGAGTATATCTGAATTTGTTATTTTTTATATGAATTATTCTTGACTATCTATTGATAGAGAATTTATCTAATCTAGAGTGTATATCCATGAGGAATATCATATATGGTGGAGCCACCATCAGGATTGTCACACGGAAGTGACAAGGTTCTTCTTATCGATGTCCACGTATGAGTTTTTTGGACATAAAAGTGTTTTTTTATTATAATGAAAACACTTTTGAGTAAAATGTTAGATACCATAAATGACATCACTATTTCACCACTAAACCACTTCACCACTTCACCACTAAAAACATAAAAGTCTTCATAACAAACAACATTCAAGCACAACAAATGGAAAATCCTTTCAAGCATTCAAGAATTCCAGCTAACAAACATTCAAATATAGAGATGAAATATTTATGAGAAGTCAAAGGAACCACAATCAAGGAAACATAAACATCAGAAAAGATAGAAAAAAAACAGAACTAGTGTCCTCATGAGCCCACCAGTGCGACGTTGACACCAGCCCAAATCCACAAACCTACCAGCAGACACTAGACGGAGTTAGCCCAACCCCTCCAATGATGTGAGATGACCCACAACAGACATACACAAAGGGAGATTAAGAAACCATAATGAGGAATACCAATTTTTCTGGATGCCACACCCAACTCAACAGACATAGCAGTAAGGCCATGAACCATTCGACAATCATCATTTTGAGTAGTGAACCAAAGCTCAATCTCTTCACCAAAAACAACAAAATAATAAAAAACACCAAAATTGAACCACCAAGGAAATCCCCAAGATGCCGGAATCCATAAAAAAAAAATCCAACCCCCACCATGTAACATTGGGGCTAGCGCTGACCCTCGCCTGAAGAGACGGATGCCTGGAACTCACCGATCACGGTCGAAGCCAAAACCACACCATATCCTTCATCAAAGCCAGATCCACCCCTTCACCGAGCTGGTGATCTAGCTAAAACAACATCAGATATTCCTCAAGAATAGACGATGCCACATAAACACCTTCAATGAAATGATGATGACTCTGATCCCTCACCTGAACCATATCTGGGATAATACGACATGGATTGCGATCATAACCGAGTCATGATGACACTAAGTAGAGGATTCTTACCCGCACCACGCCAAGCCTGAGTAGGTGAGGGACCAACAGATAATGTATGAGATAGAGGTAATACTGGTGATATATTTCCCCTATTAGAATGTGAAGGAAAATGTATAGAGGCACGTTGGGTAATTGATGACTTTTCCCATTCTGGAGTGGATGTAGGATGATGTCAATATGACGTTTGTGACCGGATTACCCCAGAGACCTCACTGGAATGATGATGTATGGGTTATTGTTGATTAATAGAGAAATGTGTCATACTTCATAACTATTAGGGTCACCATCACTATTAATGTTTTGGGTTGTATTTACATGCATGAGATAGTTCTGTTTCATGATGTTCCAAGGATGGTTTTTAATGGATACCCATATTTTACTACTCTATTTTTCTAGGGACTACAGAATGCATTGGAATCATCAGTTCATTTGATTACATAATATCATAATCAGATTTATGTCTAATCAATCAAGAATATTTAGTTTCTAGATGATTTTTTATAACCTTATATTTTCTAATTTAGTTGGTAATGATAGAAGCATTTGGAAATAGTGGAGTTCACCAATAATAAAAAATTCCCAGAATCCATACAAATAACTCATCTCTAGGAAATATATTGAAGAAAATTTCATATCCTTCATTCATGGTTTGAGCATAGTGGGTTAATTCTTCCAGATCCTAATAAAATTTAGGAGATGAATACGAAGGTTTATTTGATTAAGAACCAGTTGGTGACTATTGAGAGCTGACATAAATTGTTTGTTAACCATCACAGAAAACCTAATTATTTTTTGGAGTTGTCACCGAGTATTTATATTAGTTTATCATAGGATTGGGGAACTCTATGTATAGAAACATGGATTTCAAGGGAATATTATTTCAGGTCTTTTGAGACATAACTAGAATTCCACCTATTGTCATGCTTTGAAACTAATAATGTAACATCCCAGGTAAATAAAGAATAAAGAATTTTCATATTTATTAATATTTACGAATTAAATATTAATTTTATTTCAAAGGGGTTGCTATGTTCGATAGCGTACCCGATACGCAACGATGAGTTTCTTTGAAAACTTACGTTGCACACAAGTAATAAAAGAATATTATTTTAAATGTTAGTTAACGAGTAGCAGTTGTACTGGCGGGAATGGATAGAAATAACTAAAATATGATTATATATGTTTTTAAATGTTTATACATTTACCCAATAAAAGTTAAAGGCTTAAAATACGGAAAGAGTTCAATTTTAGGCATATATACTCTAATTTTCACTAAAGGTTCACTTATCACCTTTTAATGGTGAACCATCATTAAATATAGTTTTGATCACACTTATACATTTTTTTGGACCAAATAAAACTCTTATTAAGAATCGGGACATCAAAATTTACTTTGTGTAAATTTTTGGTACCTTTCTGATAAAGTTCTTTTTTTAATGAATAGTGTAAAGTGTTGTATTTTAATTCAAAACCTCTTTTTAATCTAATTTTTAATGTGATTAGATTATCTTTTGAATTGGTTTTAAAGTTAAATTAGAATATATTTTTACCATTTAATCCAATGGTGGTCATTGGAATCAATTTCACTTTGAAATTGGACTTAAACTAGTGTCAATCTTTTGATACTTATTGTTTCACAAAAACACGCTATTTGTCATGACAGCGGGAATTAATTATTAAATTAATTAATATAACTTATATGTTTTGAATTTTTTAAAACGGACTTCATTTTTGAATTCGGAATATCAAATATAGCTTAGGGCGAATTTTTGGTAATTTTCTGAAAAACATCAATTTTTGATGAATAGTGAAACCACTAAGTGGTAATCAAGCAAACTGATTTTTCAGTTAAATGAAAGTTTACCACTAATGTGTATTTAATTTTGAAAATCCGACATACATGGTTGTCATTAAGAAGTAAAATGTGGTTCAATGAGATTATAATAATTTTTTTGGTGAATAGTAACTTTTTTCATTAATCGCGATTAGAGGTAATTAGTGTAGTTTAAGGTAAAAATGATATTATAAGAAAGTGAAAACACCATGACACTTGTCCTACACCTATTGGGTGAGTCATGGCAGACCAAGACAAGCCATGGGCCAACTTTGGGACCCCATGGAGCCACTTTAGTTGGAAAATGACAATAATATATTTTTATTTAATGTTAAAATTAAATTGACACAAACATTAGTTGTTTTACTAAAACAATTTTTAAGTAGGGTTACACAAGTCCCAATTTTGATTATAAATAGTCATTCGAAAGCTAAAAAGATTTCCGACATCATAGTAGTTTTTTTATAATTTTTAGACATTAAATAAAATAAATTATTTATGACATAATAATGATGCAGCGATGACATCATTATTTGTCGATTTAAATAAAATAGAAAGATAATGCAAAATCTATAAACTACACATGTCCAAAACTTATTGGATGAGTGGATTTCGAAGCCTTATCACCTTATCCACGAATTATATCAATGTGAGACCTTTTAAAACCGAAACACATTTTCAAATAAAGTAATAATTCTTTACTTTCCAAAAGTGCCCCTCCTCTCCTCTTATAAAAGGCCCCCACCTCTACCTCATTTCACACACATCTAAAGCCTTTGGCTCGGCCAAACCCTTCCCAATTACTCTCTCCACATTCCTCTCCTCATCCTATAGGATTCCCTTTGGGCATAATCCTTTCAAAGGAAGCCTTTAGGCTCAAATCAAAAGGGAGTTACACTTTTAAAGGTAATTCATTCTCTCTTGTTCATTTGTTTTATTTTGCTTCTCCAACCCTCCAAACTCTTTTTATTTACTTCTTTTGTAACAAAACCAGTATCTTAAATATACTAGGATGTTGTTATAATATTTATTTGAGCTACACTAACACACAACTACATCAAATGGTTAAAGAACATACGGTTTCCGTGGATGGCGAAATTCTGCCTCCCGAAACGATGATTGTTCAATACTCATTTAACACCTTCAAGGGTGGCCATTATGATGTCACTATTTTTATATATGATATATAATATGTTTATGTTTTTTTTAAACTCCTGTATTTTTCATTTTTGGCATACCTTTATGGTTTCCATTATGGGTAAACATGATATCTTCATTTAAGGAAGTGCGGACTACCGCCCCCTAAAAGTGATGTGATTCGTTAATGCCATATGTGGGAAGTGTAAAGGATGGATTTAAAGTTATTATATATGATGTTATACTGGAATTATAATATACCTCTATATCATTATTATTTCATTCCATTAAAGTATGAGATAGAAATGAAAGTAGCGTTCATGCGTACGTACGGCTTACCGTCTCCATGAACGGTGCCTTTCATTTCTTATCCCCAAATGTAATGTACTATTAAAAGTACAAGTATATAATGGATATATATAATGAATAGTATATCTAAATGATGAATATAATTCTGGAATTAAAATATACATACCTCTCATTTAGTTTTAATTCCATTAATATGACAAAGAAATGAAAGTAGCGTTCATGCGTATGTACGGCTTACCGTCTCCATGAACGGTGCATTTCATTTCATACCTCTAAATGATTATGTAATTTTATAAATACATGTATATGCTGGATATATATATGATATATATGATATCCAAATTAGTATTTTCATTCTGGATATAAATAACCTTTGACCACACGAACAACATGTAATTGTAAGAAGTCAACTTTCGACTTAAGAACCAAATATTGACAAAACAAACATTATTAACATAAATGGTTACATAATGTTTATAACATAGAAATAAGTGATATAAAAGGAATAATGAACATAAAAAAGGTTCTTAAAAAAGTATAAATTAACTCAAGTTTATTATTCAGGACGTTAAAGAAAGATCGAGTCAAGTCGGACCCGAGGTAAGGGACTTCGTCTCAATCTCCTTTCATTGAGGCATATTTCATTTTATACACAACTTTATTTTATACGGTGTATAAACTCCTTTGACTTTTACTTTTATACAAAAAGAATCTTTTTCTTCTAAGCGTTTTACTAAACGACAAAAAGGAATGTTTTTTTTAACGTACGCGGTGACAACGACCTTTTCCGCCGCCGCGAGTATTATTTGGTCTTTGGCTTCCTCAACAAGTCGTAATGTTTTTAAAATAAAATAAATACCATATACTCTTTTATGTATTTTGGTATTGAAAATGGTTTTGATAAAGGATTCTATTATGTCAATATATTTATGATATATTGTGATTGAAATGTGGAAATGTTTTCATTCCTTTATATTGGTTTTATGTTTTATGATTTTATATTGGTACCTGGACATTTTAACGGGTGGTTACGTTATAAACCATATGACGGGTGGTGCCGTGAATACCAGGACGGGTGGTTACGTTATAACCTCCAATTCATTGGGTATGGAAGTCGGCCGTATGGCTATTCCATTAAGTATGTATGGAAATTGGCTGTATGGCTATTCCATTAAGTGATATGCGTGGAAGTCAACCGTATGGTTATTCCACTTAGGTATGTTTATGTCCCAAGTTACCTTTATATATTCTATGGGTTTTATGGTAATCCTTTGGTTTCAAAAAGGTAAGTAATGATACTTTATTCAGTGAAGAGTTTTTTATTAATTCATAAAGGTGAAAAGTATTGCTTTGATAAAGTATACATGGTTTACTTGTTGTTTTGATAAACTAACAATTTTCATTCTTTGTGTATCCCTTACTGAGCTTTTTGTGCTCACCCCAAGTTTTTTTGAAATGTTTTTCACAGGACTTAATGTGGAATAGGGTCAAGGATGGGATCAAGGGAAAGTCATGCTTTATAAAACATGGAATTAGACATGTTTCTTTTTAAGAGTTTTTTTTATTTATTCTATGGAAACATGGTAGAAGTGTCTAATTTGTAATCTTTTGAGATGTAATAGTTATGTTCTAATTCTCTAAAACTCTAAACCTTAAAAGATCCTCAACGTGAATTATTCATTTAATTCAATATTAAGTAAGGTTTAAGGCACGGGGCCTTATAGTTGGTATCAGAGGTCGGTTTAGACAACTTTAGGAGTTAGAAAAGTGTTAAATTATAATATGATTGAAATGATATAGCATTTACGGATTACCATGTTGCTTCGCCTAAGATATTTCTGTGTTCAGAATGGTTTTCCGCAGAGGAAACAAAGCAGCTATGTTGGGACGACATCAGGAGGAAGATAACCTTCCAAATCAGCAACCTGAGATGGTCGGAATCGGAACTGAACAGTTTGTTGCAGTGATGGCACAATTGACTCAGGCTATAAATGGTGGTGGTATCCATGCACGAGATCAGCCAGATCAACCGCAGAGGAACATGTCAGTGGTGGAACATTTCATGAGGCAACATACCCCATCATTCAGAGGATCATCTGACCCTGTGCAAGCTGAAGGGTGGATTAAAGAACTGGAGAAAATTTTTGATGTCATGGAATGTTCAGAACATCAAAAGGTTAGTCTTGCTGTTTACTGTTTTGAAGGTGAAGCTGATCAGTGGTGGTCGATGGTGAAAAATATAAGGGATATTGATGATATTGAGGATCTTCACTGGGACAAATTCAAAGGTATGTTTCTTGAGAAATATTTTCCTAAGGTGGTTCGTCTTAGGATGGAAAAACAGTTCCTAGAATTGAGGCAGGAGGATGAATCAGTGGCTTCTTATGAAGAAAAGTTCACTCGATTGGCAAGGTATGCCCCAAACTTCATACGAGATCTTGATAGTAAAATAAACCGTTTTCACTCAGGGTTAAAGCCAAAGTATCGAAGGGCTTTAGCTTCTCGTGAGTTTAAAAGTTATGAAAAACTTGTTCGATGTGCGGAGAAGGTGGAAATGGAGTTTGCCGATGATCAGGTGTTCTATGACAAACAACAGAATAAGAGGTCTAGTTGGCAGGGAATGGGGAAGAATTCATCAAAGAAGCAAGGAGGTAAGAAAACCAAATATCCATCCTGTGAGAAGTGTGGTAAAATGCATCCTGGAGAATGTTTATCCAAGTCTGGTAAGTGCTTTCGGTGTGGTAAGTCTGGTCATATTGCTCGTAACTATAAGGAAGATGATCAAGCAGGAAATGAAAAGCCAACGGTAAGATGTTATAAGTGCAATGAGATGGGTCACTATGCAAATGAGTGTCCGACAAAGAGCTTGAGTGATGGGAAGCAGTCAGACTACAAGCAGAAAGGGGTGGTGAAATCCTTTGCAACAACTTCAGCAGATGTTGGGCCATCGAATGAAGTGGTATCTGCTCCAGGGAGCTCAGTATTTTTCGAAGATTGACTTGAGGTCGGGGTACCATCTGTTGAAAGTAAAAGAAGCAGACGTTCCGAAGACCGCGTTCCGTACTAGATATGGCCATTATGAATTTGTAGTTATGCCTTTTGGGTTAACCAATGCACCTGCTGTATTCTTGGACCTTATGAATAAAATTTTCCATGAGTTCTTGGATATGTTTGTGTTTGTGTTTTGAGGTTTGAGAAGAGGTTATGTGTGCCTTGTGATTCACAGTTGAAGAATGAGTTGTTATGTGAGGCTCATAGTTCCCCGTTTTCAGTTCATCCTGGCAGTACTATGATGTACAGAGATCTGCGGGAGTATTACTGGTGGGATGGAATGAAAAGAGATATTGCTGATTTTACTATGAAGTGTTTGACATGTCAACTGGTTACAGCAGAGCGGCAGTTACCGAAAGGGATGCTTCAGCCTTTACCAGTGCCAGAGTGGAAATGGGAGAATATATCCATGGACTTTGTTGTTGGATTACCGAATACATCTCGAGGTAATAATGAAATCTGGGTTATTGTTGATCGCTTGACCAAATCTGCTCATTTCCTTTCTATATGAGATACTTTTTCTCTAGATCAACTTTCCCGTTTGTATCTTAAATAGATAGTCAGGATTACATGGAGTTCCTCTCTCCATTGTATCGGACCGTAATCCCAGGTTCACATCTAACTTTTGGGAAGGCCTTCAGAAGTCGTTGGGTACTGAATTAAATTTTAGTACAGCTTTTCATCCTCAATCAAATGGGCAGTCAGAACGAACAATCCAGACATTGGAGGATATGCTACGAGCTTCTTCTATGGATTATCAGGGAAGTTGGGACCAACATCATTCTTTGGTTGATTTTTCTTAAAATAACAATTTTCATTCCAGTATACAGATGGAACCATTTGAGGCATTATATGGGAAGCAGTGTCGAACTCCAGCTTTCTGGGATGAAGTGGGTGAAAGGAAGTTGATGGGACCAGAATTGGTATAAGAGATGGTAGAAAAAGTTCAGTTGATTCAGAAACACATGAGAATAGCTCAGAGCAGGCAGAAGAGTTATGTGGATAAACGGAGGAAGGATCTATCTTTCAAGGTAGGTGATCATGTTTTTCTCAAGATTTCTCAATGGAAAAGTGTGATGAGATTTGGTAAGAAATGAAAGCTGAGTCCAAGGTTTATTGGACCATATGAATTCTGGAGAAAGTTGGATCAGTTGCATACCGGGTGGCTTTACCTCCGAGTTTATCTCAGGTACACAATGTTTTTCACGTTTCGTTGTTGAGAATGTATATGCCAGATCCATCTCATGTTTTGAGTCCAGAGGTAGTTCAGCTGGAAGAGGACCTATCTTATGAGGAACAACCGGTCCAGATTCTTGACCACAGGGAGCAGGTGTTACGGAAAAAGGTGATTCATCAGGTAAAGGTTTTGTGGAAAAAAAACCATGTGATTGAAGAGGCAACGTGGGAATCTGAAAATGCTATGAGGGATAAATACCCCCACTTATTTTGATAAGTGAATAAAATTGCGAGGACGCAATTCCCAAAAGGGGGGAAGGATGTAACATCCTAGGTAAATAAAGAATAAAGAATTTTCATATTTATTAATATTTACGAATTAAATATTAATTTTATTTTAAAGGGGTTGCTATGTTCTATAGCGTACCTGATACGCAACGATGAGTTTCTTTGAAAACTTACATTGCACACAAGTAATAAAAGAATATTATTTTAAATGTTAGTTAACGAGTAGTCGTCGTACTGGAGGGAATGGATAGAAATAACTAAAATATGATTATATATGTTTTTAAATGTTTATACATTTACCCAATAAAAGATAAAGGCTTAAAATACGGATAGAGTTCAATTTTAGGCATATATACTCTAATTTTCACTAAAGGTTCACTTATCACCTTTTAATGGTGAACCGTCATTAAATATAGTTTTTATCACTCTTATACATTGTTTTGGACCAAATAAAACTCTTATTAAGAATCGGGACATCAAAATTTACTTTGTGTAAATTTTTGGTACCTTTCTGATAAAGTTCTTTTTTTAATGAATAGTGTAAAGTGTTGTATTTTAATTCAAAACCTCTTTTTAATCTAATTTTTAATGTGATTAGATTATCTTTTGAATTGGTTTTAAAGTGAAATTAGAATATATTTTTACCATTTAATCCAATGGTGGTCATTGGAATCAATTTCACTTTGAAATTGGACTTAAACTAGTGTCAATCTTTTGATACTTATTGTTTCACAAAAACACGCTATTTGTCATGACAGCGGGAATTAATTATTAAATTAATTAATGTGACTTATATGTTTTGAATTTTGTAAAACGGACTTCATTTTTGAATTCGGAATATCAAATATATATTAGGGTGAATTTTTGGTAATTTTCTGAAAAACTTAAATTTTTGATGAATAGTGAAACCACTAAGTGGTAATCAAGCAAACTGATTTTTCAGTTAAATGAAAGTTTACCACTAATGTGTATTTAATTTTGAAAATCCGACATACATGGTTGTCATTAATTTGTAAAATGTGGTTCAATGAGATTATAATATTTTTTTTGGTGAATAGTAACTTTTTTTTCATTAATCGCGATTAGAGGTAATTAGTGTAGTTTAATGTAAAAATGATATTATAAGAATGTGAAAACACCATGAAACTTGTCCTACACATATTGGGTGAGTCATGGCCGACCAAGACAAGCCATGGGCCAACTTTGGGACCCCATGGAGCCACTTTAGTTGGAAAATGACAATAATATATTTTTATTTAATGTTAAAATTAAATTAACACAAACATGAGTTGTTTTACTAAAATAATTTTTAAGTAAAGTTACACAAGTCCAAATTTTGATTATTAATAGTCATTGGAAAGATAGAAAGATTTAATACATCATAGTAGTTTTTCTATAATTTTTAGACATTAAATAAAATAAATTATTTATGACATAATAATCATGCAGCGATGACATCATTATTTGACGATTTAAATAAAATAGAAAGATAATGCAAAATATATAAACTACACATGTCCAAAACTTATTGGATGAGTGGATTTCGAAGCCTTATCACCTTATCCACGAATTATAACAATGTGGTACCTTTTAAAACCGAAACACATTTTCAAATAAAGTAATAATTCTTTACTTTCCAAAAGTGCCCCTCCTCTCCTCTTATAAAAGTCCCCCACCTCTACCTCATTTCACACACTTCTCAAGCCTTTGGCTCGGCCAAACCCTGCCCACTTACTCTCTACACATCCCTCTACTCATCCTAGAGGATTCCCTTTGGGCAGAATCCTTTCAAAGGAAGCCTTTAGTCTCAAATCAAAAGGGAGTTACACTTTTAAAGGTAATTCATTCTCGATTGTTCATTTGTTTTATTTTGCTTCTCCAACCCTCCAAACTCTTTTTATTTACATATTTTGTAACAACACCAGTATCTTCAATATAATAGGATGGTGTTATAATATTTATTTGAGCTACACTCTCACACAACTACATCAAATGGTTAAAGAACGTACGGTTTCCGTGGATGGCGAAATTCTGCCTCCCGAAACGATGATTGTTCAATACACATTTAACACCTTCAAAGGGTGGCCATTATGATGTCACTATTTTTATATATGATATATAATATGTTTATGTTTTCTTTAAGCTTCTGTATTTTTCATGTTTGGCATACCTTTATGGTTTCCATTATGGGTAAACACGATATCTTCATTTAGGGAAGTGCGGACTACCCCCCCTAAAAGTGATGTGATTCGTTAATGCCATATGTGGGACGTGTAACGGATGGATTTAAAGTTATTATATATTATGTTATACTGGAATTATAATATACCTATATATCATTATTATTTATTTCCATTAAAGTATGAGATAGAAATGAAAGTAGCGTTCATGCGTACGTACGGCTTACCGTCTCCATGAACGGTGCCTTTCATTTCTTATCCCCAAATGAAATGTACTATTAAAAGTACATGTATATAATGGATATATATAATGAATATTATATCTAAATGATGAATATAATTCTGGAATTAAAATATACATTCCTGTCATTTAGTTTTAATTCCATTAATATGACAAAGAAATGAAAGTAGCGTTCATGCGTACGTACGGCTTACCGTCTCCATGAACGGTGCATTTCATTTCATACCTCTAAATGATTATGTAATATTATAAATACATGTATATGCTGGATATATATTATATATATGATATCCAAATTAGTATTGTCATTCTGGATATAAATTATCTTTGACCACACGAACAACATGTAATTGTAAGAAGTCCACTTTCGACTTAAGAACCAAATATTGACAAAACAAACATTATTAACTTAAATGGTTACATAATGTTTATAACATGGAAATAAGTGATATAAAAGGAATAATGAACATTAAAAAGTTTCTTAAACAAGTATAAATTAACTCAAGTTTATTATTCAGGACGTTAAAGAACGATCGAGTCAAGTCGGACCCGAGGTAAGGGACTTCGTCTCAATCTCCTTTCATTGAGGCATATTTCGTTTTATACACAACTTTATTTTATACGGTGTATAAACTCCTTTGACTTTTACTTTTATACAAAAGGAATCTTTTTCTACGAAGCGTTTTACTAAACGAAAAAAAGGAATGTTTTTTTTAACGTACGCGGTGACAACGACCTTTTCCGCCGCCGTGAGTATTATTTGGTCTTTGGCTTCCTTAACAAGCCGCAATGTTTTTAAAATAAAATAAATACCATATACTTTTTTATGTATTTTGGTATTGAAAATGGTTTTGATAAAGGATTCTGTTATGTCAATATATTTATGATATATTGTGATTGAAATGTGGAAATGTTTTCATTCCTTTATATTGGTTTTATGTTTTATGATTTTATATTGGTACTTGGACATTTTAAAGGGTGGTTACGTTATAAACCATATGACGGGTGGTGCCGTGAATACCAGGACGGGTGGTTACATTATAACCTCCAATGCATTGGGTATGGAAGTCGTTCGTATGACTATTCCATTAAGTATGTATGGAAATTGGCCGTATGGCTATTCCATTAAGTGATATGTGTGGAAGTCAACCGTATGGTTATTCCACTTAAGTATGTTTATGTCCCAAGTTACCTTTATATATTCTATTGGTTTTATGGTAATCCTTTGGTTACAAAAAGGTAAGTAATGATACTTTATTCAGTGAAGAGTTTTTTATTACTTCATAAAGGTGAAAAGTATTACTTTGATAAAGTATACATGGTTTACCTGTTGTTTTGATAAACTAACAATTTTCATTCTTTGTGTATCCCTTACTGAGCTTTTTGTGCTCACCCCAAGTTTTTTTGAAATGTTTTTCATAGGACTTAATGTGGAATAGGGTCAAGGATGGGATCAAGGGAAAGTCATGCTTTATAAAACATGGAATTAGACATGTTTCTTTTTAAGAGTTTTTTTATTTATTCTATGGAAACATGGTAGAAGTGTCTACTTTGTAATCTTTTGAGATGTAATAGTTATGTTCTAATTCTCTAAAACTCTAAACCTGAAAAGATCCTCAGCGTGAATTATTCATTTAATTCAATATTAAGTAAAGTTTAAGGCACGAGGCCTTATAAATAAATAGGGTCCAAAATCATGGTTGTAGCCTATGACCACAAATTTCTAAAATATGGACCATATAGCCATTTAAATATGGTCTAACATATTTAAATGGTTTAAACCATGGAAATAGTTTTCAATATTCATGGTTTACACCATGTTAATTGCTGGATATTGCCACTTTTTAAAGTGACGAAATTAGTAGATATAACTACAATTTAAACAGTTTCAGTAGGTAGATATAACAACAATATAAACTATGTAAATAGGTTTGTATGAAAATGTTTTAAACCATTTTAAATGGTAGATATGACCATGGTTTAGAACAATGGCCTATGGTGGATATTTCTATAGTTTAAAATTGTGTTAGTAGACTTAAGAAAATAAATTCTTCCGATGAGGTTCGATCGAATGTCCCATTCTATATTCCTCCAAAACATTACCACTATGCAGATAACTACAATATATATATATATATATAAACCTATAACTAATTATATATAATTAAGATTTGTACTCATTTAGAAAAACTATTTTCACAGTTTAAAACATGGACGCATGTGGCTATAGACACATATTAAATGGTGACAACAGATAGATATGACCAATTTATAAACTATGGAAAATGGTGGATATAAAAATGATTTAAATCATGTAAATAAGAGGATATGTAATTAAACCTTTTCAATAGAAAAATATTGACATGGTTTAAATGGTGGAAATATGTTGCTATGTCCATGGATTAAACTATGGTAATAGGGTTCTGTAGCCATTGTTTACTAAACTAACGTAGTAGCCATTTCCCTTAATTTTCCTTGTTTTTTGTATTTTTTAGTGAAACATATCACCATTGTGTCATAAAAACATGAATATATATTGGAATATAGGTATGGTTTTTATAAATTGTGACTATAATCTGCATACATCCATGGTTTTCCAAACCATGGAAATAGAATGTGTGGCCATAGCATGAAAGGGTTGGTCCCATGGTGTACTTTTTTTTTATCCACCATGTTACAATTTCTTCTAGTATGTATTCCACAATACATTTCAGATAAATTATCCAATCTATTCTCAAATGATAGTTGCTAATGATTTAGAGATAAATGTTGGTCCATCCTTTGTGGATCATCCAAGTTTTTTCATTGACCATAATGTGTAAAATCTCATGGGAAATACCATATATCAATATGATTATAGTGGCAACATGGATGAGTTTAATAGAATACCAAGGAGAGGATGTTTTTTATACAAGAATAGTGTCCATACCTTTCAATCAATACCCAAATGTTATGGATGGAGTATTTTTCGGATGATCTGTTTTATTGTGGGGAGGTTGTAAGATCCCATCTATTTCTAGCAATGTATCTATTTTATTTTTCTGACATTTATATTTATTTTGGGTTGTTCTTCATTAAAATTATGTTTTTCTATCCTTTTTAAATATTAGGGTATGTGTTGGTGGGGTGAATATGGAATAAGAGGTGAGTTAAATATTCTATCAATCTTCATGTAATGAATCAAATTCATAACATGAGTTGATTTGGGTTGATGTCGATAATAAAATTCACAGACAGAATTAAGACAAACACTAAAATACTTAAAAAACATATAATAATTAAATAGATTATAAAATATACCAACCAATTAAATTTTATGCACCCAGTAAACATCACATGGAATGGTTCACATATCACTAAAAAAATTAACCATATAAAATGTAATTTTTTATTTTTAAAATGTTTTCGAATAGAAAACATGGATAAATAATAGAACAGAAGAGGTAATGGCAATTTAATGTTGCGAAATAAATTAAAATTTTAAAAAGGTCATTCCTGTATCATTTTAAATCATCTATATTCACATTAATCACCAATTTCACATTTTTCTAAAAAATTTCACCGCTCTCCACTTTAGCCCTTTTATGGATGACATCTAGGATCCTGCTTAATTTCGGAAACAATGCCACATTAGATCATGGATTTTTGGACAATGAAATATAAGGTGTAACTTCCAATTATTCATTTACTTATCAATACAATGATTATAAATTTTTTGAACTTGATTAAATGATGGAAGGAACAAATCAATTCGATGAGAGCGAGGTTCTGTCATCTCTATATCCACTTTCAGGTAGGTGTTCTAAATCTCAACACGTTTTGATTGATATAATTATCTATTGTATATGAGTTATGTTCTATCACCTCAAAATTAAAAATTTGTGACCAAAATATTGACAAATTCATATTAAATAATAATTATTTTTTACCATCCATCAGATACCATTGGGTCCCTAGGCATAGAGAATGAGACCAATGTCTAGGTGGTAGGTGTTCTCACCTTAGACATTGATGTGAAATGGTATTATGGACATTAGATCCACATGATAAATTGGAAGATTAATTAATTTTAGGAAAGATATTATAAATTTAAATAAAATATTAATTGTTTATTGTATAATTAGCCGAACAAGAATGGGTAAAATGAAATATTAAATGATACTAGGGATAAATGATAAAGTACAGTGGTCGATATAATTATAATGATTATTAGGATCCTGAGTTAATGAAATTAATTTTTTAAACTAATCATAATTTGACTAATTAGACATTTTGAGTCATGAGAATATATTTGGAATGTCTTTTATTGGACTTATAATTTTTCATTCATAGATTCTGATCATATGTTACATCGATGTTATTGAAACCAGTTAGTGGGATTATTTTTGGCATATTGATTTTGTCTATATATGACTCATGATTTATAATGGAATTTTTAGAATTGGTGAATGTTTTTTTAGTGCATGATGTCTACGAACCCTGATAATGTATGACTGAGGGAAGAGTATTGTATTATATCAGATTCATAAGGGATAGATGGGTAGTCAAAAGATGCATGAGGGTGATATTTTGATTTTCCTTAGAGATTCTAGTATGCCTAAGGTTAGGATACATGTTATCCTGATGTGAGAGGACAATTGTTTATGATATTTTATGACTAATTCATCCATGGTAGGATAATATAAAATAACCTCGAGGGATTTTTCTAGATAAATGAGGATCTACCGTTAGTCATAGTTACCAATAGGACACGAAAGCAGGTTTGGCTGGCCTAGAGTGCTAACCCATAACATGTGGGCAATATTGTTTATTAAATATACTTTTTAAATATAAAAAATAATATTATTTTATTATCAAAATTAATTCCACTATATTTTGTAGACTCTAAATATTTAGAAATGGTGGTGTCAAGCCACTGAGTTTTACTCACTTTCTTCTTGGTCCACCAATGCACTAGGATACTGAAGAAGATGCTCAATTAAATGTAGAATGAGGATACACAGAGCCACTTGATAGCATGGTTGTGTAGGATTATAAGAATAAAAGCCAGATATTATATGGGGTTTGTCTTATATATGATGAATAGGCCTTTTTATTTTATATCATTGATTATGGTATGTCTTGGTGACTTGCGTAGTGGGAAGCCATTGTTGGGAAATATTGAATTTGTGCCTTTATTGCATTTAATTAATACTTTTTATGTTTATTTATATCCACTTAATCTAATTAATTATTGTCATGGGTGATGTTTGGTTATTAGATTATTATTTAACATATGATATTAGTGTTATATTCTACCCAATATACCATCTTACACCCCAAATGTGAGTAAAAAGCCTCAAGAATATGAGGAGGCCTGCCAAAGGTCATGTGGAGAACTTGTTTGACCGTTGGTTATATAGTGAGTTGGGTCTAGATGCCAAGAAAATGTTCTTTATCACAACTTAAATAAATCTATAGATTGTTGAATATAATACATAAATCCATATATGATGTAAAATTAATCAATGATAACTTAAACCACTTTCCAAAAAATCATTTTTCTGTTATGGGGTTATTTGTACTATGGAGTTTACATTATCCATATCAATAATTTATTAATCCTAAAAAACAACATTATTTAAACATTATTAATATATTATTGTTTATCTTCCCTTAATCATGATTTTAAACAAACCACCTTTTAAATAAATCACTTTTCTAGGTCATCGTTACCACTCAAAATATTTTTGTAAATCCACAAAAATAGTGTAACAACCCAAACATTCATTAATTGAAAATACCTCTTGACCTAATTAAATGTCTCTTTATGTAAAATGATTATAAAAAATGTCAACTTATATGGTTTTATGTTATTGGATTTTAAAATACAGTTAATAATTGTGAAATTTTCTAATATTGCCATTGAACAATGATCACATGATTAGTATAAATATAGGGCTCTAACAAATCCAATTTACTCAGACTAATGAAGCAATGACCTCATCCAATAGACACGGCCCATACGATTCCCATTTTTCAGATCTCATAAATAAGGTTACCTCTTTGGGTATCCCACTTGACCAAGGCCAAGATGAGCTTGAATATGTTAAGCTCGAGCGAAACCACCTACGAGAGAAGGGGAAATTTATAGGGATTACCACTTGAGAAATGTTATCTGAGCCACCCAAGAGTCGGTCATCATCGCACACCTTACCCTTCAGTCTTATGCAGGTGTTATAAGGGGTTATGTAACATGAAATTAGAAATATGATCATGTACATTATTTTTGTATATAATAATTAATATACTTTCATTTTATTATTATTACCTTATAGATGGTTTTTAAAGCACAAATAGTATTTTTAGTTAATATTAAACTAAGAATAATATTTTGATAAATTAATGGATTTTTTAATTAAATATTATTTTAATAAAATATTATCATTTTTATTAAATTAATTTTTATTACATATACATGATTGTATAATTTTATGAATGCAATAGTAATTTTTATTAAGTTTTGAAATCCATATTTTTCAAATCCCGTGCATTTTCAATAAAAGTTGGTTTTTATTTTAAAATTGAAAATTAAAATATTAAATAAATTATTTATATAAAATTATTTGTAGAATTAGAACATCGAAATTATCCAATGGTTAATTTTTCATAATTTTTTTAGACAGTCAAAATTTTGGGTAAAAGTTAAATACCGTTTAAATATATAATTTTTTCTATGACATCATAATGACCCAATAGTTATATAATAAAATACTATAATCATTATGTTCGGCCAATATATGTTTTTAAAATAAAATAATGTGGTTTTGGGGTTTTTTACTTATTTTACAAATCATTAATGGACCCTTTAAAGATTATTAAACATCTTGTCTTTTTAAATTATTTTCCTTGGGAGTGTGACTCAACTCCACATAAGAAACCACATTGTTTCAAGAAGTTCAGTCTTTGGCCTTATAAAATATTTTTTTCCACATCCCTTCTCAAAAACCCATGGTCAAAAACCCTGGGATGGTTTGTGGTTATGATTAGTTTAATGTGAGGTGTCCCAAACATAAATAAAAAAGAATTCCCTCACCTTTCCTATATAAACCCACACAAGCTCCCACTTTCTACTCAATCAAAGCCTTTGGAGTTCGTCCAACCTCTACCCTCCTCTCTCTATAATCCTCCCAAAGTTCCCCAAGCTTCCAATAACCCTATCTCAATCCCCTCTAAAGCCCCTCTAAATCCTTTGAAAGCACACTTCCAAGTAAGGTTTTTTCTTCATTATCATTTTTGTCCAATATTATTTAAATTGTTATCCAATTTTACCATCAATTATTAATGTTGGGGTATGGTTTTTCACCTCAACCATACTTCCCTCTTTATGTTTGAGTGATGGGAGACGCCTTTATCTATCATTAAATGCCTCCCATGTACACCCATTACTATGTCGAAATTCCGAAAGGAATTTCCCCCTCCTCATTTACATTTAAGAAATTCTTTTGTTTCATGAATCTAAATTTCATTACAATTATTGGTAAATTTATCTATATGACCCACTTACTGTCCATGTCATGTAAATATGATGAGACACCCCCCTCTCTCTCTCATCATGCATTTTTTATGAATTCTTACATCACACCATCATGCTGTCAAAATTGCACCGATTTTCCAAGAAAATGTCATTGTGCCGTGAAAACCATTCACATTTCTCTATCAAGGGTGTTCACCTTGATGAAAATTTAATTATTTATTATAATGTTAATGTTTGAATTCTACATTCATATATCGTCGAATAAATGATGACGTTTTATGAATTCATGTTTTATGATCCATGTGGCACAGTTATGCATAAACTGAAATGTTTAAGAAGAGTGCCCCTTATAGTGCTACAATGCATTGGGTAAAGTATATTATCATGATACATCATGTGAAATGGGTGTTACTCAAGCTAATTCAAGTGCAACGATTTTTTTACTTGTGCTTCATTTGCAATTAGGATTTACTCATTCTCCATGAGCAATGAGCCATGGCTCATGCTAATTCCATGTTAAGTGTTGTAGCCACAATACAATGTTATGATTATCATGATTTATCATGCCTTTATTGTTATGATTCTATTGATCTCTAATGATATTCTTATTTTCTAACATATATTTTATTCCTCATGTTACTCCTTGTTTATTCCCTTTCTGGGCTTTATAGGTCACCCTTTTCTTATGAACGTTCTCAGGTTATCCCATTCAATGCTAAGTACATTTTAATTTACTGGAAATGAAAAGCCTATTTTCAACAAAGATATTGTTTTTAATGTTTTTAGTTTCTATTTAATGATCATATGCCCCAATGACACAATACCTCTTGATCATCTATTTTTAATCACGTGAGTATTATGTAATAAATCATGTTTAAGTTTGAAATAACGGTTAGGGTTGTCATAGTTTGTATCAGAGGATAGGTTTAGTTATTTTTGGGATTAGGATTAGAAAAACCTTGTGAAGCCTTAGAGACAAGACGAAGTATAATAAAAACATACCTTTGTTTTGGTGAGTATTGAGTAGGTGGTTTATCATGAAAATACATCCTTGTCTGGATACGAGCAGGTAGAGGCGACTCTAACACAGATGTATCCAAGGGGTACAACATGAAACCACCGGTTTGAGCTAGACTCGAATGGGAACTGGTGAAAGACAACAGGCATTACTTCACTATTGCTTACGACAATCCTGGGGGATATGCTTAAGTAAACTCATAATCATTGTATGAACCCTTATTTTGGGATAAAAACATTCCCTAACAATATATGTTAGAAAGTAGATCATGGATAACATAGATTGAATCCAATAGATTCATATATTAAGGAAATAAAATATACTTATAAGTCATTAGTTTTGTCCTTTTATTACCCTTTATGTGTTAACCCTGACATTACGTTTATTCTAGACAATGGCCGGTAATAGGATGAATCGGGCTAAAAAAATGTGAAGATCAATGTGATGACTGTACTAATTAGATGCCCAATCCAATGGGAGTGGGAATCGCAAACTTTCTCACGCTTCTCTCTCATCTAACTCAAGCTTTGAATAGAACATGGGTCAAGAGGAACGTTCAAAACCCCCTAAAAAATAACAAGTCACTATCGAGATATTTTTTAGACAAAGGAATCCTACATTTAATGCATTTTTTGATCCATCAATCGCTTAACAATTGATCAAATCAATTGAAAAGATCTTCTCCATCCTTCAATGTTATGAAAAAGGGAAGGATATTCTGTCTGCTTATCATACAGAGGTAGAAACTGATCAATTGTGGACATTGATAAAAAATACGAAGCCTGGGGATGAGATCAAGGCATTGGAATGGAAGGACTTACAAAAGATTTTTTTAGAAAAATATTTTCTGCGCACCATACGGCTTAAGAGGGAAAGGGACTTTCATGACCTCAAGAAAAAATATGATGAATCTATTGGATTGTATGAGTCAAACTTCACAAGGTTTTCATGATACGCTTCAGGCTTTGTTTTTACCCTCGAATGCAAGGTTGAACTCTTCTTTGGTGGGCTGAAGCCTAGCCAGCAGAAAGCACTGGAGATCCGTGACTTCGACAGCTATGAGGAAATTGTCTGATGTGCCCTAAAGGTTGAAATGGAGATAGGAGAATCTATGGGGTATCATGGAGATAGGAATCATATAGTGGTTATCAATACTAGTGGACCGATGGAAAAATCCAATGGTGCTAAGAAGATCCAGCACCCCACTTGGAAAAGGTAAAGAAAGAAGCACCCAAGAAATTTCCTGAAGCGGGCGAGGAAATGCTTTAGGTGTGGAAGAGAAGAGCACTAAGCTGTAAACTGTCGATAAGAAAAACCAGCCTCTGAAACAGAGGATATGAATGCCCAATTTTAACCTCAACACATTGTTCATTGCTACAACTGAAAAGAACCAGGGAATCTTGAAAATCAGTTCCCTAAGACATGTGTTTTTGGATACAATCAACAACCTCTATAGTGGCTAGGGCATGATTTTTCTATCACTATTGCTGATGTGAACCCCAAAAATGATGTGGTGATAGGTACACTAGTTATTCATTCAAGAATAGCAAAAAATATTTTTGGTTCAGGTTCTACGCATTCTTTTATATCCAAATAGTTTAGTAGAACAATCCCAGCACCACCTCAAATCATGGATGTGAAGATGTCAGTGAGCACAGAAAATGGGGCGGTCATTTCATCCCATGAATATAACTCCTCCCATGTAATAATCTGTGGATTGAACATCATGGTGATCCTCGTCATACGCCCTATAGTGAAATTTGATGAAATTAATGGCACAGATTGGCTTTCCTTATATTAATCCATCATAAATTGTCGGAAGAGGTAAATCACTCTCCATGTGGAGAATCAACCCTCGATTCATTATAAGTGAAAGGAGGAAGATTAATATTAATTTTCTCCATCATCTCAATAGTGGATATTACTGCCCTATGATCATGCGTATCTACCTCAGATGATTGTATCTAAGGAGGAAACCATCCTGGAGGACTTGCCTATTGTGAGGGAATTCACTAAAGTGTTACCCAAGGAATTGCATATCTTTACCCTTGAAGAGATGTGGATTTCTCAATTGATCATATACCTGTGTCTTTTCCGATATTCAAAACTCTATATAGAATGGCTATTATAGAGCTTGAAGAGATGAAAAAACAACTACAGGAGAATCTGGATAAAGTGTTTATATTCCCAAGTGCTTCACCATGGGGTGCACCAGTCCTCTTCTTCAAGAAGAAGGATGAGTCAATGCACATATACATCTATTATCGTGACCTCAAAAAATCACGACAAAGAACATGTATCCTCGGCCATTAATTGATTACTTGTTCGAATAGATGAATTTATCACAAAACATCATTAAGGTGGATTCGCAGTTGGAATATTATCAAGTAAGTGTGAAGAAGGAAGAGATCCCCAAGAATGCGTTTCGTACAAGATACAGGCACTATAAATTCATAGTAATGCCTTTCAGACTCACTAATGCTCCAAAAATATTCATGGAAATGATGAATTGAGTCTTTAGATATTACCTCGAAAAATTTGTTGTAGTCTTTATAATGGATATTATGATATACTCCAAAACCAAGGAGGATCCTGAGAAGCATCTGCAAACTGTACTAGAGACCATGTAAAAGGATAGGCTCTATGAAAAGTACAACATGTGTGAGTTCTAGTTGAAGGAGGTCTCATTCATGGGCCATATCATCACAATAAATGACATATCTGTGGATCCCTCCAAAATAGATGCAATCGAGGGATGGCCGAGGCCATCATCGGTAACGGATAACCAAAGCTTCTTGGGGTTAGGTAGATATTATCGACGATCTGTGAGAAATTTCTCAGAATTCCCAACCCTCTTACCAAGCTAACTCGGAAGGGAGTATAGTTTTCATGGAGTGATGAATGCGAAGAATGCTTCAAAGAGTTGAAAATGAGGCTTATCACTGCGCCCATGCTCCCTTTACCCACAAGTGCAGAAATTTTTGTGGTATTCAGTGATGCTTCAATGAAGGACTTGGGATGTTTGTTGATGCAAAATGAAAAATCCATTGCCTATGCTTCACGGATATTGAAATTTTATGAACAGAACTATCCAACACATGACCCCGAGTTGGTGCAATAATCTTCACGTTGAATATTTGGTGGCATTATCTCTTTGGGGAGAAGTGTGAAATTTATATGGACTAAAAAAGTCTCAAGTATGTATTCACACAGAAAGAGTTGAACATGAGCCAATGAAGATGGTTATAGATGATCAAAGACTATGACTTCTCAATCCATTACCACCTTGGGAAAGAGATCAAGGTGGCGGATGCCCAATGTAGAAAGGACCCAATGATTCTATCATTGATGAGAATTTAAAAGGATCCAATATTATTAGATTTAATGAGGATGAACATGGGAATCATAATAAAGGGAACATCATAAATCCTTTCACAAATTATTTCTCAATCATCATTTTTGGAATGGTAAAATGATGCTCAAAAGGGTGATGTGGAAATTCAGGAAAAAATGTAAACTTTCAGAAAAGGGAAATCCTCTGAGTTTAAATTTATTGAAGAAGGAATTTTGAGATATGGGAAAAGACTATGTGTTCCATCACGTCCGGAGCTGAAGAATGAAATTTTGGATGATGCACATAGTTAGAATATCTATATTAACCAAGGAAACACAAATATGTATCAAGATCTCCGAGAGCATTATTGGTGGGATAATATGAATAATGAGATCACTGAATATAAATCAAAGTGCCTAGTGTGTATGCAAGTGAAGATAAACAGGCATAAGACTAAGGGGATGATGCAACCATTGCCCATACCAGAATGGAAATGGGAGAACATCACCATGGACTTTGTCACCGGACTTCCGAATACATCCAAAGGCAACAATGCAATTTGGGTTGTTGTGGATCATCTTACAAAGGATGAACACATCATTTTTATTGGGGAAGATTTCTCATTGGATAAATAGGATCAGATATATATCAGGGATGTGGTAAAGATCCATGGAGAACCCCTACTTATTGTGTCTGATCAAGATCCAAGATTCACCTTTAAGTTATGGAAGGTTCTTCAACCTGCTCTGAATACTGAACAGAACTTCAGTACGACCTATCATCCTCAACTGATGGACAATCTGAGCAGACTATCAAAACACTTGAGGACATGTTGAGATTATTCTCAATGGACTTTAAAGGAGGATGGGATCAACATCTTTCTCTGGTTGTGTTATCTTATAATAATATTTTCCACTCGAGCATCCAAATGGCACCATATGAATACCTTTATGGTAAAAGGTTATGAACACTAATGTGTAGAGATTATAATGGTGAGCATAATCTTCTAGGACCTGAAATGGTCGATGAAATACTGGAGAAGGTGAAAACCATTCTTCAAAATATCAAGGTTTCCCAATGTCGAGAGAAGTGTTATGCAGATAATTGTTGATGAGACCTTGTGGTTAAAGTTGGATAATAGGTATTTCTATATATATCTCCGTGGAAAAATGTCATGAGGTTTGGAATGAAAGGGAAGTTATTTCCAAGGAACATCGACACCTATGAGATTCTGGATCATTCCGGGGATGTGGCATATTGAATAACACTTCCACCTACTTTTGGCAAAGTTCGTGATTTCTTTCATGTATACCTCTTAAGGACGTACATACCGAACCCTTAACATGTTCTCTCTTCAGAGGTGGTACAGTTAGAGGATTATCTTTCTTATGAGGAGAAACCAATGAAGATATTTTATCATAGAGAAAAAGTTCTGTGAAATAAGACAATACCCCTTGTCAAGGTGGTGTGGAGAAATCAAACGTTTGAAGAAGAAACATGGGAATCATAGGAAATGATGAAGTTGAGTTACCAACATCTATTTTAGTGTGGGTAAAGAAAATTTTGAGGGTGAAATTTTTTAAGGGGGGAGAATGTAATGACCAAGACTTTCATTATTGGATAATACCTCTTGATATAATTAAATGTCTCTTTGTGTAAAATGTTTATATAAAATTTCAACATCATTGGTTATATGTTTTTTGATTTTAAAATACTGTTAAGAATTTTGACCGTTGCTAATATAGCCGTTTAATAGTGATCACATGATTTGTATAAATATAGTGATCTAACAAATCAAATTTACTCAAACAAAGGAACTGATGGCCTCATCTAGTAGACATTCACCATTCATAGACCATTTTTCAGATCTCAGAAAGGAGGGTGCGTCTTTGGGATTTTCTCTTGACCAAGCCCAAGCTGAGCTTTAATATCATATTCTCGAGTGAAGCCTCCTACGAGAGAAGTGGAATTTGATAGAGATTACCACTCGAGCAATGTTATCCGAGCCACCCCAAGAGTTAGTCACCATCACACACCTTACCATTCGGTCTTATGCGGGTGTTATAAGGGGTTATGTAAAAATACATTAGATCTATGTTAATGTACATTATTTTTTGTATATAATAATTAATTTACTTGCATTATATTATTGTAACCTTGTAGAATCTTTTTAAAGCACAAATAGTATTTTTAGTTAATATTCATCTAAAAAATCTATTTTGATGAATTAATGGATTTTTGAATTAAATAATATTTTAAAAAAATATTATTATTATTTTTAAAATTATTTTTATTACATATAAATGATTATATAATTTTATTAATGAAATCGTAATTTTTAATAAGGTTTGAAATCCATTTTTGTCAGAACCCGTGAATTTTTGAAAAATGTCGGTTTTTATTTTAAAAGATAAAATTAACATAATTAGAAAAATATTTAGATAAAATTAATATTGTTTCTTGAATCAGAATGTCAAAATTATCCATTGGTTAATTTTTGATAATTTTTTTAGAAAGTCTAATATTTGGGTAAAAATTAAATACCGTTTAAATATATAATGTGTTTTATGACATCATAATGACCCAATAGTAATGTAATAAAATAATATAAGCTTTATGTTCAGCCAATATATGTTTTACCATTAAAATAATGTGGTTTTGGGTTTGTTTAAGTTATTTTAAAATGCATTAATGGACCCATTAATGCTTATTAAACATCTAGTCTTTTTAAATTGTTTTCCTTAGAAGTGTGACTCACCTCCACATATGAAACACCATTATTTTAAGAAGTTAAGAAATTGTAAATAAAAGATATTTTTTTACACGTTTTTTTCCAAAAAAACATGGGCTAAAACCATTGGATGGTTTGGGGTTTTGATTTTTTAATTTGAGGTTTCCCAAACCCAAATAATAATGAATTCCCTCACCTTTCCTATATAAACCCACCCAATATTCCACATCACCCTCACTCAAAGCTTTTGGAGATCATCCAAACTCTTAGATCGTCCCTATATAATCCTCACATGGTTCCCCAATCTTCCAAGAATCCCCTCTCAAGCCCCTCTCAAGCCTTTGGAAGTACACATCCAAGTAAGCGTTTTTCTTCCTTTCTCATTTTTGTGTAATATTTTTTTAAATTGTTATGGCCTTTTAATTTCAATTAAAAATGACAGGGTATGGTTTCTAACCACCCCCATACTTCCCTATTTATGTTTTAGTGATGGGATACCCTTTTTTCTTTCATTAAATTCCTCCCATGAACACCCGTTACCATGTCGAAATTTCGAAAGGAATTACCCTCTTCTCATTTACATTCAAGCAATTATTTTGTATCATGAATCTAAATTCCATTAAAATAGTTGGGACGTGTATCTATATGACCCCATTAATATCCATGTCATATAAATATTATTATACACCCCTCTATCTCTCATCAACCATTTTTTATGAATTTTTACGCCACGCCGTAAGGCTGCCGAAATTGCACTGATTTTCCGAGCCAATGTCATTGTGTAGTGAATACCATGCCCATTTCTCTATCAAGGGTATTCACCTTTATGAACATTTACTTATTGATTATAAATTTTCAGGTATTAATTCCACATTTCTTTATCTTGGAATAAATTATGATATTTTATGAATTCATTTCTTATGATCCATGTGGCACACTTATGCATTAAATGAAAAGTTTAAGAAGGGTGCACCCTTATAGCGATCCAATGCATGGGGTGAAGTATAGTATCATGATACGTCATGTACAATGGGTGTTGACTCATGCTAATTCAATTGAAACCAGGTTTTTCTCATGATTCATGTGAAATGAGGATTTACTCAACCTCCATTTGCAATGAGCCTTGGCTCATGCTAATTCCATGGTAAGTGTTGTTGCTACATTTCCATGTTATGAATATCATGATTTACCATGCATTTCTGTTTATGCTTATATTGTGCTATAATGATATTAGTATTTTCTATAATGTATTGCATTATTAATGTTACTGTATTTTTATTCTCTTACTGGGCTTTATAGCTCACCCGTTTCTTATGCATGTCCTCAGGTTATCCCATGAAATGCTAAGTACGAGGGAATGTAGTGGTAATGTAAAGGATGTTTTCAATAATGATGTTGTTTTCATGTTTTAAGTCGTTTTTTAAAGATCATAATCCCCAAATACACTAGACCTATCGATATTCTATGTTTTATCAAGTGAAGTTTATGAAATAAATCATGTTTATGTTTTAAATAAAGATCAGGGTTGTCATAAAAATACTTACACAGAATAATCCATTTATATTTCATGTTTCATATAATATAATTCATGAATTCCTTTACACAAACATTTCAATCATCCAGGTTCATTATTAAACAATTAAAATGGATTCATCAACTTATTCATTAATGAAAATTTCTCATAATATGACGTATTAGTCATATCATAATGATAACCAACCCTTATTTATTCGTTATTCACATGTTTAATGTAAAAAATTCTATTAGAGTTCCCATAACATTCATATGTTGTTTGTTGACTCTTTATTATTAGTAGTATAAACATTACTCATACCAATGCACGGAATCACTTCATGAGAATTACCCTAGGAAATTGATTTTCATAATTTCTTTGATTTCCACATTGATAAAATTTATCTATTACCAATACCTTAGGGAGAACAATGTTCCCTTAGGTTTTGTTAACCGAAGTTCTCATTTTACATCAATAATTTTGTACACTATTCCCTTCTTCTCTACAAATAATATATATTATTTTTCCGTTGATACATTCCATTTAGTACTTCTTTTAACATTTTTGACATATTGAAAATTGAATCTTTTGTCATCCATGGTCTCCGCCACCCGAGATATCAGTAATATCTACACATCATTTCTTTGGTGAGTCTATGATTTAGTTATGGTGATATTTGTCAATCATATATCATGATATATAATATATTATAATCACAACATCCTTTAATCCAATCATCACCCCTTTTGGTTTCACAGTAACACATATTCTATAACATTTAACATTAATCAATTTTTTATAGTACTGTGTATTTATTAAATAAAAAAGAATAGCGTTATAGACACTAATCATAGTGTGAAGCTGTATACTCTTGAAAAAAAATAATGTGATGTTTAAATCATGAAAAATTATTTTTATTATACGACACATTAGGCTTATCCTAGGTAATTTAGGGTCATTATTTAAATCCTTCATGATGGTTCATAAGGAGTTTGTGAATTTATGAAACATACCCCTCAAGAGTGTCAAACCAGGTTTGAAACAAGTATTATTTCCTTTCCCAAGTGACATTTGTGTCCATCTCAAGGTACACTTTTCAATTTTTTACTCCTAGGAACGTCTATTGTAAAGACATATCCACTAGTATTATAAAGATTAGGAAGTAATTGAATTGAAAACAAATTCATTATCCTATAAAAAAATTCAGATATATTTTAATATACTCTGACTTATCATTAGACTTATCCCTGGATGTACCGATATACATATCTATCAAAATGTACATATAGATATCACTTATTGTTTCTTGTCCTTGTTTCCGATGGAAATTTGAACGTTTATCTAATACCAAATATAAATACCTAACCATCTCATAAATAAATATTTAATCATATGTCAGAAATTAAAATTATATAACATACCAATACATGATAAAATAATTGAGGATTAAATTACTTTATAACATGGACACCAAATGGACCACAAGTAACTACTCATATTCCACTATCATATTGATAAGTAGAACCCATAATTGACATATAATACCTAATACCATTCATTATAATCATGGGAAGTGAATCATAAGAAAGGGTGAGATAAAATTCTCAGTATGGTTGACAAGAGAGAAATAAATATATCATGAGAATAAGTTTATGAGAACATTATAAAAATATTCTAATACTATACCATCCATATAATAAATCATAAAATGGAGTCATGGAATAAATTATGAATGTTTATATGAAATGAATCTTAATAAATCATTGAATATGAACCATGAGAACCTAACATTGGTATAAGATTTATACATTTTGACTTCAAATATGTATAGAAAATAACTTTCCTATTATTAAAAGAATTATTTGAAACATTGTCAATGTGGAATTACTCCACTCCAAAACCCATCATTGTTGAAATTGTTCACTCATAATATTATCATAGTGTACAGTTTACCTTATTGAATTATGTTCACTCCCCACTATAGTATTGTTTATCTCTTGATATATTAATATTTACCAAATGAATTTGAGGGAGATATTGGCCCTTATAGACACTGCACGACACATGAAGCTGAAATGATTTCATTTAACATTGTTTTCAACGTGGATAAACAAAGGATATGGAATGAGGTCTAGTTTTAATGCAACTTGACGATGATTGCCCATGCTGTGTGTCTTAGAATCATTTATTTGTCTTGGAAGTTCAAGATAAGACAACCTGACTGCATTAGCTAGTTATCTCCGATGAACTACATTATCACTCATGCTTATAATGAAGTGAACACTCTCATATATTCCATTTCAAACAAAGGAGTTACCAATGACAATTGAAATCATGAAGACTCACTCCCTCTTAAGCTTATACCTCTTCAACAAAAAAAATGTAAAATCCATTTTTTCTGTCTGACGTAACTCTTTGATTTTATTCATAATAAGGACCGATGTGCTCTCTTATCATGAAAAAACCCCCATGAAAAAAGAAGTGGGTTTCATAAGAATTTTATCATGGTAAAACCCATTGAAGAGAAATTGATTTTATAAACCTAATTTCAACATGAAAATAAAAAAATCGTAGAAACAATAATATTGATATCCATGTAACATTTATATTAAATGTACAAGTAACATCAAATGAAGTCCTGATTGATGTTAATTTTTTTGAAAAATCACATGGATAAATTATTTAGGGAAATTCCCTTCCCACATTGAAATCCACTTTTTATGAAATAAAACATTTTCAAAACACTATTTTAAAAAATAACCTTGGAATCTTATATAGGAATCTATAAATATCATTTAAAACATTTCTTGAGAAAAATAAAATTTCATTGAAAATAATTTTTAAAACATAGAATTTATAAAATATTTTTGAAATAATTTACCTTGAAAATAAAATTTAAAAATTTTAATTGAATACTAAAACAATTATTTTGCATGAAGGTTGAATAATCTATTCATGTCATTCACATTAAAAAAAAGATTCCTTTCAAATTTTTGCTAAAATCATAATAGTATCTTTATGGAAAATGACATGAATATTTATGAAGAAACATTTTTATTTAAGTTATACATGTGTTAAATGGGAAGGAATATATTTTTACTATAATTTTTAAAACATTTTTTTAAATATTTTGTGAAAACATGATTTTGGAATAAAATATATTTTTTATCAAACAGAGAAATAAAATTAATTTTTTTAAGAATTTTTTTTTCAATTACTGAGTAGATAAAGAGTAGAAAATGAATGGAAATCATTTATTCTAAATAAAAAAAATATTAATACAATTTATGAGTTTCATCAATTATGGATCATAATATTTCATCATCAAAAGAATTATCTTAAATAATTCTAATAAACAATGAGATAGAATCATAAAACCCTTACAAGTTTCGTAACAACAAATCAAATGCCCCAAGAAACAATAATATGAAATTAAATATAAAATTCCATGAATTTAAATATTATATGGTATTTCAATACACCTTAATGTTGATGACGGGTGCATAATACGACCAATGTCTCAAAGAATACAAATTGTGAGAAAAATAGCATACCAATTTAGTAAATCAAGAACACTAAACCTAATGAACGATAGATCCTAAAATGGGTATAAAAATGAAAATAATTTTCTTTAGAATCATAAAAAAACACATTCATTTGTATTATATACCCCATGTAAAAGAAAAAGATGGGGTATATGGCATGTGTCTCATAAAAAATAAAAGTTATACGAAAATACCATACCTTATGTCTCAACGTCTTTCATACATTTTCATAAATATGTCATAATAAATGAAATTTTAATATAATATTATTAACAAAAAATATTTATATATATCATACCATATATGATTTACTTTTGGTCTTTTATCTCCATATAATTTACAATTCATAGTTAAAATCACATTTTTTAATAAACAAATTAATTTTCAAGGGTGATTTTTAAAAAATATTATTTTGATCATGGTTCTATCATCACCAAAATGATAACCATGATATAAATATCATCTATATTTAGTATATTTTTATTTATAGTAATATATAAATGATAAAGATTGGAAATTAAATACACTCTTTATAGTGAAAATATCTTGTATATGCACATGAACACTATGTACATTTTCTGGACAGATTGAATGAAAATAATGTATATAATATATATCCATTATTGAAAATTATTATGTAATATACATATATATATATATGATATATGTTTTTTTAAATCATACATGAAGAAGTAATCGAATCACATCATGAGGTGGTATTACGATGTACATATGAGTGATGTTATCATATTTCCACAGAATTGAAATTAAGCAGATAAATGTGATATAATAATTATAAAAGAATAAATGTGTCACCAATATTTTATATATTTATTTAAAATATCCTTATCAAAATAAAAGTAAAATATAAATGAAGATAACATCTTATCGGTTCATGAGGATGTAGTGCTTTATAAACATGTGTGAAGTTATTTTTTTCATCGAGTTTGAATATGGAAAGGTAGATATGATATTATAATTAAATAGATATAAAATGTTCAAAAATAAATCCATAATTATATCATAATTTAGTTTTGGGGATAAAAAATTAATAACATCGGTGTGTGAGGTGGTAGTCCATCATAAAAAAACGATGATTTCTTATCCCATTTAATAGAAGAGGATATTGAATTTTGTTATAACATTAAAATAATAATATAAAAGTATATATGAGATAATAGTGTTATTAATTTATCATATTTGGAAAATATATATAGAAATGGTATATGAAATAAAACCAAAACACATTCTTAATAATTATACATCTTCTTTATAGAGCATATTTTTTAACCAGAGAACATCAAAGAATGGATTCCAAACCCAAATATGACTTCGAGGCAGAGGCGAGTAAATTATGGAAATAATTGGTGTATTTACTGGATGATCCAAAGGGTTCAAGAGTTTTGAAGGTGATATGATTATGTTTGGACTCTTATATGTGAGATGAGTGGAACAAAAGTATCTTTTTTAAAACAATAAGGCATATCTATGTTTTTCTCTTTCGAAAAGGATCTAAAATGGAAAATTTTCAAGTAAGGGATATTTTACACCATATTTTTTTCTAAATCGACATAGAATATGTTATCTCAAGAGGGATAATTGTGTTTTTATACAACCCATTTTGATATTAATTTTAATAAAAGTAGCATGTTTTCTTTGTGAGATGTGTATAATTATTATAAGAATGAAAGAGAATGGGTAACCTGTTTGTAGTGTGTCCTTGTGTGATCTTGAATAGATTTCAGAAAAAATATTTATAATGGTTAGGTCATGGAGGTAATGTTTTGGTGCCAATTAGTTATGCATGTCTAATGGATTGGCTAGGTAGGGTTTGTAATATTACATCCAAATAGAAATAATGCCATTATTTATAGACCAATCTAATGGTTGTGGACGTTTTTGTTGGTGGAAAAGGTATTTTGAAGAGAGAAATTCATTAATTCAGGTACTTTAAATGTTCAATGGTCTCGAATGGATTTTTAAATCAATAATTTTAGATCCTAATGAAGAGGATTTTTTAAATTTAAAGGAAGATATCTATAATGAGGGGAAACATAAGGTTGAAGAAGTGTGAAGTGGCCTTACTGAAAATGGTTCTTCTTCAATTTTTGGTGTTGGCATGAAGGGTAAGTGTAATTCTGGTGGCTCTTTTCTAAGACAAGGGGTGGAATATGTGGTGCATGTAGTGAGTTATTTGGACATTAATATTGATATATAAAATAAATAATCATACATAGACATAATGTATAATAGATCATATCCAAAATAAGAGGTATATTTTAAGGAATCTTGTCTTTATTCCCTATAGATGCATGTAAACTCAATAGAGGAACCCCTACTAAAAATGAGGGATTGTTGAAGGAACTATGTATTCCATGTCCCATAAAAAATTATATATCTTTAAATCTCAAAAACCATTTCGAAAATATGGAAGTAAAAGAACTGGTCCTGACCATGTGGAGGAAATTACTGAGGGTAAAGTCCTTAATAAGCTAGATTATGGTGATGATAAATTCAGTCAGATTTCTGAGGATTGTGTCTAGGGGAATCAAGGTAGAGTAATTCACTTCAAAAATAGGTATAATGAATAAAAGGGAACCTCAAACGTTAAAATATGCATCATTACTCATGTTATGTAATCAAATAGTCATAATTACTATTCATACATTCCAAAATAGATGGAAACAAGTTCAGTTAAAAAGGGGGTGTCCAACATGAGGTAGATTATAAAGGCACTAGGAAGGAACCAATTCAAATGATAAACATTTAACATGAAGGTGTAAATCTAATGGATGAATTTTGAGTTCATAGAAGACTAGAGAAATTTAGTGATATGATATATGTTATGCCTCATGAGTTAGGGGTTATAATGAAGTGAATGATAGGGTGCAAGTAGTGAGAGAAAAAATCATGAAGTTTATTCTCCACTACATAGAAGACATTTTATAAAAAATTATCATAATGAAATCTATAAAGGAGTATGTGAAAAAAATAAATGATATAATGATTCATATTGATATAAATGGGGATAAAAATGGAATCAATTAACAGGAAAGTCATCATTATTGCACAAGTCTTGAGGTACAGGATTGTCAACCAAGAGAAATATATAAAGAATTTGGATAAGTTGACCCATAAATTTTAAGATATTATTAGGATAGATCTAGAAAAAAAGGTGTCTACACTTCAATGGGGTTATACATGGTTTATGATTCCACTATTATTAGGCTCATATTTAATGATTTTTTGTATTATTTCTATGTTTAAGGACTTTGTATTTCAGGATATTGATGTTTCCCACTTTATTTTCAAAAGTGAATATTTGAAATAATACATTTAATTTTTAGTCAACAATGAAATTGGAATTGTTCTTATCGCATAATTTGAAAACACATAAAATGAATTTTAAAAATTAAATTAAATATATACTATATTAATTTAATTAAAATTATTAACTATATGTTATTTTTAAAAATATTGAGGGAATTGTTTTTGTTAATTATTTTTCAGAAAAATAATATATTTATTTTCAAATGATTTTTATTTACATATATAAATAATTCATCACCTTGTAATTTATTTTATATACATTTTAAAATCATATATTTTCATTATTTAGTCAATCTTATTCATACTCTCCATTCGAACGTCTAAGTGATAAAGTTCAAAAAATTATATTTTAACAGAATGTCGCTCTCTGTTTCAACTCGTTGTTGCATTTATTAAAAGATAAACATAGTATTTAATGTATTTAAATCTATAAAAAAATATATTTATTTGAAAAAATAATTTCACAAAATATTATGTTGTTACAAACCCCCTATTAAAGCTATCAATGTGATACCAATAAATCATATTGAATGACCATAAAATGATATATCATGTATATTCAACAGAACTATATTCATTAGTATGATGTAAAAATAGTTGATAACATGAATATGTATGTATTTAGTAATTTTTATTGGATATATATTGTTATTATATGTTGGTCCGTATAAAAGAACATGTGGAATACATAAGAGTGAATAATGAAAAACTTCTTACAATTTCATGCCACAAACAATATGAAATTGATAAATAATACATTTCTTACAAAACTATTTTTCTATGAACATTGATAATAGATTTCCCCTCCACAGATAAATGAATTTAAATTGAGATATAAATCTTCAATTAAAATGTATTAGATAAAACTTACTGATAACTTCATAAAATAAATTACCAAGGATAGATTTGTGAAATTTATTCTGATCATAATATTTTGGCCCTTCCCTCTCACATTATGGATTTTTGGGTACACCAGATATATTAGTAAAATCCATTTTAAAAAGGGGACATTAATTAAAAAACTTTTTACTATTTTTATTGTGATTATGGAATCATTTTAATAGAAAAAGAAGGGATGAGTATTTGAATGATTGGTTTGATTGGGGGGAGATCTTAAATGGCCTTTAAAAAATTGATTGTCACTAAAGGATGTAATTATCTAAAAAAGTTCCTTTTCTAGTGGTATGGATTGAATATTTTTCACTTTGATAATGGTTTTGTATTGATGTTTGGTAGTGTTAATTTTTTATGTTGACCAAAAATCCAAAAGAGGCGATATAAGTACCTAATAAAATTTTAGAAGAATATTATTCTTATTGTAAACTATGAGTCAACATTATTTCATTTTATTAAATATTAATTATTATTGTTTTGATAATCCTAAAAAATAATTTATTATAATTTTGGAGAAGATTTGCATAAATAGTAGAAATTTCTTATTAGTGGTAATTGAATAATTTCAATTTCATAAGATGTGTATTTTTTCATAAGATTCATTTTTCATATCGATTTCCATAAAAATTTAAAAGAATAATTGAGATCCTAAGGATCATAAAATTAATTAGGGAATATATAATATTCATTTTAGATATGTAATAGTGAATCAAAATGGAATGGTAAGACTACAAGATCTATTAACAAATTTATAAGGGTTGTCTAAACACTATAAGATTCATTTTGATTCACTATAAGAGTAATCTAATGTTTCATAAGTATCATTATTTTTTATTAAGAATAAAATATAAATTTTAAGACTAATTTAAATATATGATTTTTTTATTAAAATTTTGAAAAGTATAGAAGATATATGGATTTCATAAAGATGACATTTATGATTCTTAGTTGTATTATGAAACATAAAATATGACATGATATTTTTTGAGTTATTATTTTATCTATGATTTATTTATGATTAAATGAGAATTTATTATAGTATATTTTTGTGATTTGAAAATATAAAATATTAGAAATTTATTAATATTATGAATCTAGGGAAACTATAAAAAAATGGACCAGTTAGAATGAAAAAGGATAATGAGAAGATAACATGAGCTATGGTAAATGGATTTTTTCCATATATTATTATGTTATTATTATTTAAATAACACAATAAATATAAATGAATAAAATATTAAAGGAATGATATACCATATAATTTATAATTTATTATTGAGATGACGTTACTATGAGATACTAATGAACTGTTGTATCTAAGGGAGATATGATAAGAAATGAGATGATCAGAAAGAGAAAATGTGTAATTTATCAATTTTTTCTGATTCATGATATCATTTTACAAATAATGTTGTGTATTTATTATGAGGAGAAATAATACCAAGGTGTGTGAGGATTTTCTCAAGTTCACATTCATCATTTTGATGTTTTAAATGGTATAGTTGACATAAATTTTAAACTGTTGATATTTCTATAGGAGTCAAAGTCTTGATATTTTAGATCATATATTTTTCACAAATATATATATATATATATAAACTTAATAAATTATATTTAATAAATTATTCATATCAAATAAAAATCCCAATAGAGTATTAAATATTTTATTTATTTCAATCAATAAATACATTTTGAAAAAATATCTAAATTTGATAAATGAATTGAGTGAAGATATTAGTGTTATATTAAGTGAAAAATAGGATTAATTCAAATCTATTTTTTACAAAAACAAAAAAATCTATGAATATTAAACATTTGATTAAATATATAATATATAAAATTCAATAAAATCATTAACTGAAAGTGATATAAATTTTTTCAGGATACAAATTTTATGTTCACATGAAAAGGGTATTTTAGAAAAAAATATGTTGTTATTAAATTGTATATATTTTAATTCTAAATTAATTTTTCAACAAGGATTGGATTTAATATACATATGTAGAATGTAAATTTTAATAAGTTAGTTTACTATATTCATTCATTTCATTCCAATGCATACGAGATAAAATCATTTTAAATAATAACATTTTCATAGTATGTCATGTCTTATTTAAACCAGCTATTGCGTTAAACAAAAACTAAAATAGAAAATGCACAAAATTTTGAAGTGTAAATTTATATGGAAAAAATATTTTAAAAAATCATATGGTGTTAAATTTTACAATACCATAAATAAATTTAATCCTTTAAATTCTCGCTTGTCATTTATAAACAATGTTTTATCATTTGAAAATACCATTATAGAAAACCAACATTGTAAAAACGGTTAACACATCATCATCCTGAAAGGAGAGACGACAATGTGTGAGGTCATCTAGAATAACACATACAAGATTAATAGATATGATATCATAGATTGGAAGTAAAAACATGAACATAGAATATAAAAATAACAACCAAATATTGATGGGAGTAATAGAAAACAAGGTAGGGATAAATTTAATAACCAAAATACCATTAATATGTCATAGATGAAATGAAAATTCATTCAATAGAATTGATGGTAAATTATTATCATTTTATTTTAAGATCATTTTTTAAATGTTGAGGAATTTTCATAAGAATATACAATTTTTGATATCATTACATTTCATATGAACATTCTCATTATTTTATTTTACTTCGATCCATTTCCACTTCATCTCTTACTAAAAGAAATGAAGATGGATTTTTTAAGCATAAAGAACTAGTGGTTCATATGATCTATTTAATAATAAAAAGTCTTTCAATTTTTATATATTCATTATCAAAAAATATTTATTTAGAAAATGTTATCCAATATTCATAAATCGCCACATGGTGAAATAATACTGTAATCTCTATAGTGTAATCCAAAGATACACTTAAATCATTCCATAAATGGGTAACAATGCAACCCATAAAAAATTTAATAATTTATAAATATGGTCTACATAATAATAATCCCTCAAATATGATAAAGTATTTCTTGATTTTCAACTATCATATATGTGAATAACTTAGTAATATATTATCTTAAAACGTCTTAATAACCAGAATTACCATAAAAACATAATGAAATAATAAATATTTCATTATTCAATGAATAAAACCAATAATTGATTAATATATAACATAAATATAATAATTCTAAAAAAATTCAATGATAATAGAAACCACCTCTTCCAGGAATCATTAATCAGTTATAATGTCATCAATACTATTAGATTTACTTATTTCTTTACCAAAATCTATTTATCCCAAGACCATTAACTCAACATCAGAAAAATTTTGCCAGTTATTTTCTCTAAATCATATGTTTTTTATAAAACCCCACATTCCCATTAAAACACATATATAGATCATTAGTACCATTCAATATATTCTTCAAAATCCTTAACAAAAAACTTATAATAAAAAACTTATATATTTAATGATTCATATTACATAAATATGGAATTTTATAATATAATGACTATAATAATTCAACTTCATTCATCAAACATTAACCAAACTTCATAATCATATTCCTTAAAATTAATTTCAAATAATATGACAATCATAGTCTCTTAAACATCAATAGTATAACCATTTATAATATTAAATATATAATTATCTTCATGAGATTTCTTCTTAGGACATTGATCTCCAAAATTCCTATACATTACCCATTTGAAACATTCAATAAGTTATTATATCTTTGGGATACCATTATTCTCATCCATTTCATTGAAAAAAGATTCAATTTCACTAGTAATTACATTATAAATTTCATTATTCTAAACACATAAAACACATTCTTATACCTTTTTTGAAACATTTTTAGTCAATAATTCGCCATTTTTGACATATAGAATATGAGATCTTTTTTTGTTTATGGTATAAAACACTTGATATCTCATTAATGTCTTTAATTCTATTCTTTTGTGATAGTATCAATTTGTTGAGATTCAGGGGGTTAAAAATATATCCGGATAAATAATTAGGCATATTCATTATATCCTTCACCTTACGAATCTCCCCAATTTGTTTCCCATTAATAAATTTTCTATAACAATAGAAATTAAACCACTTTATTCTGGTTCATTCAATTGAATTAAACCAAAAATCATTAGGTGAGTAACAATATTCATAGTAGAAAACCACATAATCATCAATAATAACTTTTAGGTTATTTGAGTCATTACACCTTCTTTTCAATCTATGGAACATTAGGTATAAAGTAGGTCATTCACGGTCATTATATAAATCCCCCATGATAGTTCATAATGAATTTGTAAATTTCCAATGAATTTCAAATATGAGTACTAAATAAATATTGATGTATATGAATATTTTTTTGCACTATGTGATTATCGATTCTAGGTATATGTTCCCTCTTCAAGTTATTTAGCCTAGGTACCCCTATTCGATATCCACACACATATGTGAATCCATAAAGTGATTTAATATCATTGAAACCACTCTCTATATATTATAAAAAAATCTAGGACATTTTACACTATTTTCAACCATCGTTAGACTATTCCATTGATTTGTACCTATAGATATCCATATAAATATCCATCGGGATTAACTATTGTTTTCATACATGTTTCTAGAGGATAATTAAGGAATTCAGTTGTACCAACTTTAACAAACCAAAATCTCATACATAGATATTACATATTTTTAGTTTAATTGGAATTATATTTCCAAAATATCGGAATTATGGTCATATTGGATTAGTGCCTTTGGAGATTAGGTATAGAATAATCATATTTAGTGAAGGATCTTTATTTTTTTCCTCAAATGTCTTCATATTTAATACTATTTATAGACATAGAATATTAATATCATTTTCATAACCAAGGTAAAGAAAACATAATGAAGGGTCAGCTCAGATTCTCATTAATGATAAAAAAGGGAATATATATAAACATAATTTGAGAAAAAGGTATGAGTATGTAAGCATAACATATCAAAACTGTACCCAGCAAATCAATGGTACAAATCATGAGTTTCAGAATTAATATTGGTATATATTATGACATGAATCATTAGGATATGAAAGAACATGGTTTATAAGAGAAATGTCATTGATATAATATATAAAATGGTTTTACCCACATAAGCATAGAAAATCATTTCCTTAGTAGTCATGGATCATTTCGAGATCTACCATAGAGAAATTTTATAACTCCCCAAACCATAGTAGTAATAATGGTTAACTCCAAAGACTATAAGATTTTATAATATCCCATACTTAACTAAGTTCAAATCCCATTCATTCCATGTTTATCTCATGAGATATAAATCATTAAACAATGCATTGGATGGAGACAGAAGTCCCACTATTAACATAATAAAAATCATAATTTTTTTGTGTCATAAGAAAATAAAAAATTCATCATATCAAAACTCAGGAAATAAAATGGGATTTCAAAAATATTATCATATGATTTCATGTTAAAAATATACAGGATTAAGAATTATTTTCTTATTTTATCATAGAATAACTCATGAAAAGAAGTGGGTTTCATATGAATTTCCTCAAGGTTAACAAGTAGAATATAAATTTGTTTCATAATCATTATGACATCATAAAAATTTAATATTAAGAGAATGAAAAATAATGATATCCTTGGATAATATACCCTATAAGACATAGGTTACATCAATGGATTTCATATTTATTTGAGAATTATTTTGATTGATCAGTTATATCATTTCATGAGGAAAAAAAAATTTCCTTGAAAATTAATTTTTACAACTACAAAATCATAAAATAATTTGAAAAATATTATTCAATTATAATTATAATGAAAAATTAAAATTTAAATATCGAATAAATTAATAGTCATGATGGTGGGAAATTCTTTTTATTCCATACTTGTTAACACTCCTTTTCCTATCACAGTTTTAGTAAAATCCAAATGTGAAATAATTAGAAAATGAAATGTAAATTATTATCAATTTATTTTTATAAAAAGACAATAAAAGATAAAAATTTCAATATGAAATAATTTTATGACATTAAAAAAATTTAAAACATATTTAAGAAAATGTATTTATATGAATTAGGGTATTTGATAGAAGATAGAAATAAAGAGGGTTTTCATAAAAACATTATTTTGAACGTTTAAGTACATCAAGAGTGTAAAATAAAGGGGAAAATGCATTATCCTGACCTAAACCTTGGATAATCATATTGAACAGTTTATTTAGAGATAGATCAAAATATTTCATCATTTAATTCATAAACATAAACAATCCAGTTAATTAAGATGATTGTTACATGAAACTCTTACAAGTTTGGTAAAATTTGAACATAATACACAATAAGTAAACTCTTTAATGGATTTTTATAATATTAAAAAATAATTATATTCATGATATAAAATTTTAAAGGGTATGTATATATACCTTATAAAAGGATATAGTTTTATAATAAAACAAATGTGATAATGAACTAAAATTGAGACAAAAATATGTTAAAACTAAGGTATCTTTTGAACGGTAAATCCCAGGAAAATTATATTGTAAAATATATTTTTAAATCACTAAAAATTTATGTATGAAAAAAAATTCATCCATCATCTGTATATACACCACATAAAAGAAACACATGGTTACTATGGAATATGTATCATAGAAAAACAAAAGTGAGAAGGAAATCCCTTACAAATTTATTAATCTCTAGATAAAAACTGCATGAATGAGAGAAAATAATATGGTTTTTTAAATATTAATAGTTTTATCCAAAATAATAATAAAATAAAATAACTGAAAATATATACACCAGAAAACACAAATATGTGGTGAATAAGGAATATCCATAATAGAAATAAAATCCAGGCAAGAAACCCCATAGAGTAAGTCTGGACATCATTCAAAATCAATAATAAATTCTATATAATAAAAAAATATTTCATTATATGTAACTTATATACCCATAAATATATATATATTATATCATATATGGTGTTCTCATAACATTTTATTCACTGTTTATTCAAAATTACATTTTAATTTCTTGTTTAATGTAATAACTTCTTTGTTTTTCATTTAAGTTTGGATTTATTATATATTATACTCTTAATTTGATCATGGTCCCATAATCTAATGAATTTTTAACATGATATAAATATCTTATATATTCTTATTCGATTGGAATTCATCTTGTGGTGGTAGCTTGTGACGAAGGATCGCAAATGTGTTTCCGAGCGACATTCGGTGATGACCAGTGATGCTTGTTGGGTGGAAACGGAAGCATCAGTTGGTCTTTGGAAATAGTGACTGTCAGATTTTAAATATGCTTCGTGGAACGTTTTTTGATATTTAAAATTCATATCTGGGTTTAGGGGTCGACAATTTCCCATATATATTTCTCATGACTTTCTTCAGTTTATGCGGTGTGGTGGCTGGTGTTCACTATTGATGGGGACAATGATTTGGGATGTGAAGTAATGAGATGATGGACGAAAAATTCGGTCAATGTTGGGTCCTCACAGGTTCTAGAATTGCAACTACAAGGTGGGATGAGTAGATCACATAGGGCATGGATGGTGGGCCATAGCGATGCAGATGGCGTGGATAGAAGGCCAAAGAGACATGATGGAGATCATGTGAAGTGTGTGGTAGTGCAGGCTTAAGTGAAAATTTATTTTTAGCTAGGGTTTGGATTTTCAGCCTATAATTGCCAATATGATAATGTTTACTAGTTTGTTTAGTAACGAGATATGTAATAATGGACTCTTAAGAGATTTATCTACTAAATTTCACACCTTATATATTTGGTCTTTAGGGCCATAATGGGTTCTCCTTAACCATACTCAAAATGGATCTTTGTATTCTTTTTTTAATAAAGGTGATTTTCCTAAATTTGTTTGAATTGTACATAAACACATAATTGTTTTTCCATTTTCTCAAATATTTTTACGATAAAAAGTTAAATAATATATTAAAAATATAGAATAAAATTATTTCATATATATATAACATATTTTCATTAAAACCATCTTTATTGCCTTCCATGTAATGCATGAATGAATCAAATCACATTAAAAGGTGGTAGTCCGCCTTACTGACGGGCAATGTTATCAAATTAACAATAAATGGAATTTATGGACATATATGTGATATGATATCTATATAATTATAATAATAATACAAATAAAATATATACATTAAATACATTATTTTATATATCCATGAGAGGTAGCGATGGGGAATGAATAATAATGAATCACTTTGTGGTAGTATGTCATACACATGGAAGATGACTTCATATCCAATTTGATGGAAAATTTGATTGATGTTGGTAAATAAATTAACATAAAAAAATCTCACTATATGGTATATAATAATATTATTATATCAGTTTTTTAATGATAATTGAAGTATGATGAAGAATAAATAAAATGAAACTCTCAATTAAGGGTGTTACCTCTTATTCAGACAATTTATTTTCATTGCAACAATGCATTAATATGATTGATTTATAAAAACATATGTATTTTAATATTATTGGATAAAATTAAAGAATTTATTTGGGTATGTTATGTATTATCCTGTTGTTTTTCTTAAGTGTGAAGAGGATAGGATAGGGGGAGGCCTCAATAAGTGTGGTGAGTGGCACTGCCGTAATTTTCTAATTGAAAAATCTGTAACCACAATTTTCACATGAGAAATGGTTCCATAAAAGACCATTATTAATAAATTATCTGATAATACCTATATATGGGAATGAAATTGGAGTTATACAAGTTTTGGGTTTTTAATAATAGTAATTTTTTACTCCAACCCCCTCTAAAACCATTTTTAACTTCATTACATTATTTAATTTTTACGAATTTTTTATTTATTAAGGTCAGAAATTAAGATGATCGTATTATAAAATATAATTTCAGTTTATTTAAAATATTTAATCCATTTTTAAATTATGAAATTCACAAAAAATGAAATATTTAATTCAAAATTAATCGCTGAATCACAATGAGAATGCAGTTTATTGAAATGAAAATGTTCAATAGTTTAAAAAATTTCATATAAAAAGTCATTTTTAAATTTATTAAACTAACATAAATTTGATTAATATATATATTTTCGAACTAATTTCCCCTCCAAGCCCATATTAAAACAATTTGGATTATTTTAAATGCGATAAACTAAATGATAACTTTTAATAAGAACTATTATATCTCACTATTCATTGAAAACAATTTCTTCTTATAAAAGATCTCAAAAAATAAGAAAATTATAATTTTTAAATTATGTTTTCAAAAGTAATTTTTTTTTAATTTTTTTTAATGTCTCCAAAATATATTTTATATTAAATATTCTTAAGTAAAAAGTTACTATTTTAAAAAATAATATTTTATGTGAAAAATCATATATATTTTTACCGATTGTTTACAAAAATAATAAGATAAATCTTAAATATATGATTAAATATAAAAAATTAAAATATTCAAAAAATAATTGAACATATTTTATTTATTTATTTTATTAAGAAAATAAATTTTTTTGAACTTAGATATAGTTTTTCGCACCAATATTTCCTTTATATTCAAATCATTTTTTTATTTTTATAATAAAATAATTTTCATCAAAGGAAGACATTTTATATACATGTGTAGACCATATGTTTTTTTACTTAAATCTTATTCATACCATTCCATTCCAATGGTTATGTGATAACTATGTTATCGAATAATATTATTATTATTGTGTGTCACATTACTTTTATACTTTTTGTTGCGTGTAATGCAAGAAAAACCATGTTCTATGAAAAATATAAAAACTTTTAAATTTATTAAAAAAAATATATCAAAAACTATCAAGGTGTTACTAAGGAGATATTTACGGATATAGTGAAGTCTACTTAATTTTATTCCTTATAACATAAAGGATACATAACGGTCATCTTTTCATCTCCATAGACTTATGTAATGAAACCAATACTTATTAATGGTTATGTATGGATGCTTTTACTGAGTTATGAGTAACAATAATTAAAAGTGAAATAAAAAGAAAATAAAATTTAAATCAAAATTTAAATAATAGGGTGATATAAGTTGATCTTGACAAGATGCTAAATATGTAAGAGAAATATCTGTAGAGTATTGGAGAAGCATTGAATAATGAACCAAGCTTGAGTTGTTTATTGCTGCAGAGTGCTTGAACTGAAAAATGTTACTCATTGGGGAGAATAATCAATTATGGGAAATTTCAATAATAAAAGAAAGAAGGAAATCAATATGTAATGTAATGTCACATAGAATCTGGGGGAGACTGGTCTGATGTATCTAATTATGAACTAGATTTTATAAGTAGTGGAGTGGATTGATTTTAAGTGGTTAATCTATTACTTTTATTGTTGTTTAGGAGAGTTGTTTTTTGAAAACATTTCATAGTATGACAGATAAGAGAAAAATTAGGAAAATACTTCTTATGATGATTATAAAAGAATGATGAAACATGATAAAAAAAATTCATGAAGATTAGATCCTCGACTGAGATGAATTAACATTCTTTTAATAATACATTATAAAACTATTTGTTATAGGAAAATTATTCACTCGGAAATAGGATTTTGTTTTTGAAATATTTTAATTGATTAATGGTCTTCATGTTGTATATTAGTCTCTAGTTCACTCATAGGAAGTTCCTTTTTTATAAAACACTAGGATTTAATGATAATTGTCCTTGATATTACACATTTTTTATTTACTTGAATTACTATGAATCAATATGACCAAATATTTTATCATTATAGTAGGACATTTTTATCAAAAATCAAATTCCTTACGGTGAAAACTATGTCCATAATTTTTTTGATGGGTGAGTGTTAGGAATAAAAAGCTAAAGGGCTCAATCACTCATAGGTTTACAAACTAATAGATAAATATTGTCTATTTAATTTTAGTTTCAAAGTTCATTACTTCTGTATGAATGAATAGTTGTTTCATTAAAACTATACTATCAAGTTCCAATATCTCTTCAATTTTTCCCCTACATGCCAATCTCTATTATTTCATCTATATTTGAGTTTACATGATCTTATATTCCTTTATTAATTTCACTTTTTTCCTATTTTCATCACTATTTGTCAAGGATTTTTATGTTTTCGATTTCCTCACTTATTCGTCATATAGCCATTCACCTTTCCCAGTAGTGAAAACCTTCTTACATGTTTACTAGAAGTTAGTATGAAATACATAAATATTTTTTTCAATCCAATAATAACACCATATAAACTCTAAGAATTATATATTAAAACAATAATAAAAATAATCCGACCTAGAGGAAAAGTATGTGTAATTTTTACATGATCCACTACTAAGACCATACCATTTATCGTTATTGTAATGGTTCCTAAATATTGAAGGTAAATAGCTACTATACAAATCATTAAATCATATTCCACTAAAAGGACACACTCTTCTCCCATAATGTAAGTAAAAAATACCAACAATATGTAGAAATCGATGACATCGTAGTTGTGTGTTAACCAAAAATTCTTGAAGATAACCTCAATGTTCAATATATCAAAACTGAAAAATACCAAAAGTTCCTCAATCACTTAATAACCACACAAATCCCTAATAATGTCAATATATGTTATGATATAATCCCTAAAGACATATCATGATCAAATAGTGTAGGTAATAAATCAACTATTTGAATCAATATTTTTATCACATGAGAAGAAGTAAAGGAATAATATTATTATATATTATACATAGAAATGGATAAAAAAATAAACCAATATCGTACCTCTCATGATCTATGGAATTTTTCCCCATAATTTGGAACATGGTGTAAAGTATAAATCTTTCATAACATCAATACATTATTCTTATATCATACTCCATAACTCACCTAAGGAGCTTTCCACTGAGGCATCTATAGATGTTTCTTCAGCTGAGATACTCATCAACTCGTTGAACTAACCACCAAGATAATGTCTTCTAATCCAATTGGGGTTCCCTAAATAGGGTCAATAAGCCTAAATCATCCCAAATCATATTTTGATACCCCACTATTGTATCATTTCTTAAAAATGTTGTATGTGTCCCTTCCAACCAAAGGCATGTCACTACTTTGACGAACTCTGACATTCTCTAATTAAATTCCTTGATTGGCCACACTTATAGTACATAAGAGGAGATTATTCTATTAGAGGATGAAGAAATCCTATTCCATAACCTCCCTACTACTCACTATCATGATGCATCTCTTTTGATCTACTCTTACTACAACCATAGGAGGCACCGTCAACACCACCAAAAGGTACATGAATAAATTTACTAATGATATTTTGGGAGCCTACTATGGTGTTCCCCACAAAAAATATCTTACCGTGTTTAATATTACCTCATTATTTATCACATATAGTCAGAATCCATCCATGATCCTACGGTATTTTTTGAACATATTCCCTAAAATTCAGAAATAAAAACATATAAGATTATTAACTTTGATATCATAGTACATTAACAACAAAACCCATAGTATAATCTTTATAAACAAATGATGTTGATATAACATCATAAATTCATGGAAAACAACATTTAAATGTTGTTCTTTAATGGTCCCCTAAGTCATTTACTTTGGCCTCCTACCCGGAATATTTACACCCTACCACCTCACAATAATTATTTGATGTATAAAACAATCTTGCATCACCCATAATCTATGAAAAATAATAATATAAAATATTCCCTCTAAGATAAAAATGTAGTAATAAATATCTACGGGAAACAATTATTCCCATGAAATCCATTGGTTGTTTTATATGGACCTGTTTGGGGAACTGTACCATAAAATATCTAACTCCATGAATACATGAACTCTAGAATCCTAGAGTTTTTAGTTATATTACATTAATGGGAAAAAATATAATAGGATCCAAAAACATATAATTATTGGAAGAATATATAAATATATACATTTCACTTGAAAACATATGATGAAACACGAACATAATATGATAATATTATTTGAAATTCCATCATATCCCTTAAATTTTCACATATTTCTTCGCTAACATAATTTTGGTAAGAAAATATAATAATGTTAGTAATAGAATATAATTTACAAGAAACGTACAATAAAATCTATCATGAAAAAAATATGAGTAGTTGAAACGGAGGAAATAAATAAATTTCATGAATACATCGTTAAATGAAATTGAGATCATAATATTTCAATGGATAAAAATTAAAATAGTTAGATCACATGTATATAAATAAATCATTGAATAGAGATTAAATGTATAATTCAGAAATGATAATTCTATACAATATTCCAGGACATCACGATTTTACAACTAATGAAACATCTTATTCTCAATTGGTATACATCAAAAACCAAATCATTATTGCCTCATGAGACCCACTGATTCCACAAGGTGAAATATATTGCTAATTTCCACTCATCACTTGTTTGATTCTAATATAATAATCAAGTGAAAAATTAATAAATATTTAATAATAAACATTGATAATAATTAACCATGTTGGAATAACAATATTGGGATCACCAATTCTTTCCCCCTTGTCAATATGAGTGATACCATGATCATAACCCTTCTAAAAAATTTTGTTGATAGTTAAATAACACATAGTGAACTATCCTGTAAACAACCTTATTTGAAAGAAAACATGTAGAACAAAAAAAACTCTTCCCTATATCACTAAAAATAATATAATAATAATAACATGTATTGATAAAGAAGATGGATGGTTAAAAAAACACAATCAAGCTTCCAATACTTATTTATTTTAGAATAAGAGTATATACAATGCCAATGCTTTCCCCATTTTAATAAAAGTTATAAAATGATAATAAATCATTAATAGAAAAATGTTTAGGCTTACCAAATATATACTCAACTTTACAATAATAATACTTGATATAATAACAATATAAAAAATTCAAAATAAATCCCCCATGTTTATAAATGAGATGACATGGTCAGAACCCATCTAGAGAAATAATGAGGATTGAAAAACAATAATATTCTATATATAAATAATACATTATTTTTAATTTAAAATTAATTACCCTTATAAATGAAATATATTAATGGTAGTGGTGAAGGGTAATTTTATAGTGTTGGCTTATCAATGGATTTTTTTAATTGAGTTCAATAGTTTGTTCTGGTAGAATACCATAACAATGATAGGAAAAATCCTTCATCCTAGTTTTGAATGTGCATTAGAATATTTCAATGATTATCCCCTAGAGTGTCTGTATAGGAGTTTATACATAGGAACAATTATTAAGAATTATTGTGGTGGAGGAGTCAATAGTTCAACTAACACTTTTTAGTCTGATTACTACAAGATGAATTTGTGGCTGATGTACATTCACTTTATTGTATAAAAATAAGGATTTAATTGCTAGGAAATCAATACACTCATTACATTCCATATAATACTATTTTGGGAAATATTTAAACATAAAACCTGTATTAAACTAGATTGAATCTCATTGTATTTATATTAAATTGTGGAAAATTAAATATAATTTTTTTCACAATTATATTATAATAATTGATTGTAATTGAATACGAAAGAGGTGGAATGCGATCCTTTATTTATGTATAATAACGACGTACAGAAAATATGTCAATGAGATGGAATAAGTAGTCCATCAATAATGTCATATAAAGTAAGGGGACAATACCATGAAATAATAATTAATAAATCAGGTTTGAATGTTATTATAAAGAAAATAATTTCATTAAAAATTAATGAGAAGTATTGAAAAAACCTTACAATATTAATTTGTTTAATAATTCTTCGAAGGGATACTTATAACATTAGTATCTCCTTGGGAAGGATTTATAGAGGGGCAGGGAAGGTAAATTCATAATAGCTTCTTATTGGGGTGGAGTGAGATGAGATAATGACTCAGATTGATTTTATTTTAATAGTGTAAATTTGGTGCTTTTACATTGGATTTTTTTAGGTATGGGGTATGAATTGAATCACATTTATGTTATGTGGGTTTGGTGATTTTGGTGGTGAAATCATAGGTGCGACAAGGGGGTGTGAATTTATCATATAAAAACTATTTCTAGAAGTTGTATTTATCCTTTTAATTATTAAAAATTTAACATAAATCATTTATCAATGTTTATAGTCATTATTGTAGATTAAAAATTAACCATTGTAATTATTATATTTCTAAGAAAATTAGATGACCCATGATACTCAATTTTAACATTATGAATCTAAATTTAGATTAAATTTAAACTAATTGAATTTCAAATGTTATAAAATAAGAATTTTAATTAACATTTAGGATATAAGGAAAAATTATTTTATAGAAAAATGAATTTTTTGTTCACTAATTGTGGTCAATCTTTATTTCCCATTAATTTTAAATTGAATTTCTGTATATTTTTTTATTTTTAAATATAAAAATTAATTTATTCAGATGATGAATAAAATATATTTATTGGAAATTTATATTACTCTTATAAAAAATATTTTTTTTGAAAACAACCATTTCACATTCATTGTGGTAATTAATTTTTAACCATGGAAATTTATTTTCAATTCTTAAAAATAAGATTTATTATTCTATATAATTTAGATCCAATGATAATAAATAGAAATACTATTTTATCAAATAAAAATAATATGTCCAGGGAATACAAATATGATCATTAACATGTGTGAGAAACATTTAACAAAATGTATTTTTGTGCATATAAATTATGTTTTCGAGTAAATATCTATGATTTGAATTTTCCTGAAAAAATTATAATATTTTAAAATAACATATTTTCTTTCCTTCTAAGGTATTCAAAAACTATTTATTACCTACCAAAATATTTATTTTAAATTACATACAAACCCTATCTTCTTTTATTGTGTAATATTAATTTGGTTCATAAAAAGTTAATCATTGGTTTTATAATATAAGGTTTTTATTTAAAAAATATATATAACTGATCAGTGAACACATATTCATATAATTAATTAGTTTTTATAAATTTATGTATTCTTTTAATGATGATAATTTCATAAATGTCAATTTTTTTATAAACTATGTATTTTTAGATATTTATATAAAAATGAACAATTTCAGAAAAATTAAAAAAACATCATCATTATGTAATATATTTATGAATAGTCCCAATATGATGTTTATTTTTCTAAAATAAATTCTAACATTCATAATGTGAACATTTAAATATTATCATAAATAAAGATTTTTAGAGTGCACATTGTGCTATATTTCCATATATGGGGATTACCTACTACAAAAGGGCATTGGGTATTAAATTACCCATGATAAATAAATTCATATCTAACATTTGTTATATATATATAGTGTCATGGCACATCCCCTAAGGCCCGCACCATGACTACCCCATGCCCGCCTTCCACAGGCCAGGGATTGGAGACTAGCACTAGAAAAGAATATCCATAAAATGGGAAGGTAATTCCTTTAATCTTGTACAAACACATAGTCCAAGAATACGAAAAGATGCAACCATGAAGTAAAAATCTAGTAGTAAAAGTGAGTATTGAATGTAAAGGGCCTGGAAGAGAAGCACAACTAAAATGTTACAACTACAACTGAAAACATAAAATAGCTCCTAAGATTTTCCACATGAAATCCTACCATATGGATTGGTACAGCTCGTCTCCATAGCATTCCATGTCAGCTGTCACCGCCGTCCACAATCAGGTCCCAGATCCATGAGTCTCAGTCAAGGATTCATGTCATCTTCACAAGAAACAACATGTTTTGGGTGAATCCCATGAAGGGTTGAGTATATAAATACCCAGTAGTGATACCGAGACCCTTGAAGGTCTTTCAAAATTAAACAAATAAAAACCACAAGCAAGGTATCAATCCTAAAGTATAATGGAATTGACACAGCTCAAAACCTAGTTTAACTAAATTACATAAACACAGAAGATTAGTTGTAAAGAAAGGTCATCATATTCTATCATGAGGAACTACTTATGACCCACATATGATGGATAGATAGTAGCTGCCACAAGACCCACACATGATTGTTAGATTCTGATCCACTCAGGATCACTAGGTGCCGATTCACAGAGAATCTCTAGGTGATGATTCATACAAAATCCCTCGGTGCTGATTCACATAGAATCACTAGGTGTTGATTCACACAGAATCTCTGGTTGCTAATTCATATAGAATCACTATGTCCTGATTCACACATAATCGCTCGATGCTAATTAACAAACAATCTCCACATAAAGATTTACATATAATCACTGGGTGGTAAAACACAATGATTCTCTTGGTACTGATCCACACAGGGTCACTTTTCCATCTTCATGTATCAAACAACCACATGATTCTCACTCATATTAAACTTGTTTCTGGTATAAATTTATTCTCATGCCATAAATTGTTTTTCAACCAAAAATAATCCCACAAAAAATTACCCAACAATATTTCATGTCATAAGGGTTCCAACACAACAAACAACGTGTCAACCGGACGCCTGGTCTGTAAGTTATTGGCATTTTAGTGCCAAGGGCCCAGTTGGATTCATGGTTGACCCATCCCATCCATAATCCAAATTTCTCCAAAACTCTAATGGAGTATCTCAAACATGCCATCTCCCTCCAAGGTTCCCACCACCGCAGACTGTTCATCAAACAATGGACTGGTCTGCATTATACATCCTTTTGATCGTATCATGGCCAGAGAGTGGTCCGGGTCGAGTCTGACCCGGCCTGACCCGGTCTGGGCTGACTTGACCTGGTCTGGTTGTGACCCGGCCTGGCAAAAACTAGCATGGGCTAGCCCAGATGGGTTGGGCCGCGATAGCTCAGCCCGTTGGCAGGCGCAACCCGGGCCGGGGTCCCATGGTCTGCCTCCTGAATGACTCAAAGAGGCGTTTGACTCTTTAAATGGCGGTGCATCCTCGTCTTACATGAGACCTGAAGAGAGAAGGTTCACACCTTAAATGCGGTTTCATAGCCATGACCTACTCACCATGGCCTGTAACACCCCGACCCCAGTTACCCAGTGTCGGTGCAATATTACATAACATTGGCATGATATAAGGAATCATTTCCCGAAAGACCGATCAGTTTAGTAGCCTTGGTAGTGCTAGATTTATTCATAAGTTTTACATTAAATCATGAAATAAATACATTAACAACCATTTTTACCCTTTTGAACACAATTATATCTTAAGGTTATCCCTATAGGTCAACCATAAAATATTTTTTCACATCCAGAGAAAAATTAAGCATTGAAAGGGGTGAGCTCAGATGCTCAGTAAGGATAACAATATTGGGGAAATATTCATAAAAAAGAATAAACATTTAATAAAATTTATAATACTAAAACAAAATCCTTTTAAACATAAAAATCATCATAATATAGAAAAGATAAAAACAAATAATGTCATTTACTTATTCACATTGATATTTTACTAGTCGAATAATCACATGAAATATCAATAACCACTTCCATAATGATGTAATGCATAATTCCAGACTTCATAACAAGATATTATAGACCTTATGCCAAGACTACAAATAATATTTTGTCAAGGCCTTTTTCAAATACACTATTTTGAATCATGAGACCTACCGATTCATCAAGGAGTTATAGCAGGCTCCACCCATCAATTACTAAGTCCAATGCATTCCTCATATGAAAATGATTAAATATTACAGAAGAATTTGTATTAAAACAATCATATGATATTTCAATAAATTATACATAAAACATTAATGGTATAAATTAACACATCCATAGTAAAACATTATCACAAATCCATCAAAACAATATAGAAGGTTTTTATCATAATAAATCAAGTTCAAATGGGATTACAATCCATCAAATGATGTTTAAATAGATAAAAATGATTTGAAAAACTCATTTTAAGGAAATAAACATTTTTCATGAAGACATTTAAAAGTCACATTATTTAGAAAGGAGGAAATTTAATAACATTTTTTAATCAAAGTGTCCTATACCACATTGAAACTATTGAAATGAAATAACATTTTTAAAAACATTCACATCAATATAAATAAATCCTTAAAACCCATTTTCAAAACATGGACACTAATTAGAATGATTTAAAAGAATAAATATTTAAATTTTTTAAAATTATGATATATTTAAAGATTAACTTCCAAAAAAACACAAAATATTTCTTTTGAAAATATTTTTATGAAACACGGATGTGGATGATAACGAGGTCCCAGTAGATACTCCCGAAAAAACAACCGTAGATAATGACGAGATTTTAGAATTAACCCTTAACCTGTAATTTTCCTTATTCAAAGGTATTTTAACCTATAGAATTATAGTTAAACAATTTTAATTAAATTATATAAGAACTATGTACTTAAATATGATATCATATATGATATAATAATATTGTTTTGTCAATAATATTTTAGTAGTATCATCATTTCAGGTGTTAACTGATTCGTTTTCCTTTATATGCATGGTCATGTAAGCCATGTTTTTATGGATAGGTTGTATTTTATTCATATGAATAGTTAAATTATGTTCAAAAAAATTATTTTTCTTCATAATATTAAAATTATGCTTGATTGATTATGATGGGGAATGAATCAAATCGCGTTTGTGGAGACGGTAATCTGTACGTATTCACAAGCGACAATATCATTATATTAATGAATAAATAGTATGTAATTGGATGTTATATCTTATATACAGAATCATTAAAATATTATATTTATTATTTACTTTAGTTATACTCATTATTATATCCATCCAAATAATGATGTTTTTGAATAACAAACTACACCAAGATGTGGAGACAGTACTTCGTACATATGTACGTATGGTGACTTTGTCATTTATTGGATGGATAGAATAATGAATATGGTTGTACATTTTATATAATCATAGTATATATAAGATACTGCAATTATTATTTTTCAATGGAAACAATAAATAATGAGGAAGTGGAAGAAAAAATGAACATGAAAGAGGTGATAAAATATTTACCTCTTATTTGGGTTCTTCCTTTTAAATTGATCAAAAGGGCTCCATAGTTTCTCTTTACGACCAATATAATTCATCAAGGATGAAGGGGGGAAAGTTTAAATCATATTTTGGTAGGGGTTGGCCGATAAAAAAGTCTTTGTAGGTGTAAAATTAAAAGAAGTGGAAGTTCCCTTTCATAATAGAGGTGAGAGTCACTTAAAGAAAATCATGAAATATTATTTTATAATAAAAACATTTTCAGTTTCTCATGGATCCAAAATGAATTATTTCTAGTCTATAGTGGTGATGGTTTGAAAAAATTTCAACCAATCGATTTTAGAAAGTTTTAGGTCATCTTATTAACCTTATCTTTTAGATTTAACTCTTAGTTAAATAGTCTGTCATTTACCATGTCTCTTTGTATTTTTATATTATATAGTAAATAAACATACAATAACAAGACAAGAGAACCCCATGATGTTAATTATTAATATATATAACCTTATATAAGTCCTTTTTATGATCCATATATTTTTATGAATATTATATCAATTAATAATATAATATTTGTTTTAATAACTCAATTATGTCAATTTTGACAATATTTAGTATTTTATTTTTTTGAAATATATAAATACTTTTTCACTTAGAATAAATTTTATTTAACTAACCCTAAAATGTCATATTAACCTATAAAATTACTTTAATTCATCATAACTCTCAATTTCATTTATTTGGGTATTTATAATATCAATTATTTTAATATTTCATTAATAAGGTAATTACTACATCATCATTGTGTCATAAATAAATTAAATTATTTAATGTCTAAAATTTATAAATCAAATATTATTATGTAGGAAATCCTTTTATATTTCTAATTAATATTTATAGTCAAATTTATATTTTTTATAACACTATATTAAAAAAAATTAGTTATTAAACATTGAATTTATATCTTTCAACTCTACTTTAAATAGTATAATAACAATTGTCCTAATCTAATCCAAGTGGACCAAAAGGGATCATATTTTATTCATAATTTGGTTTTTGATAGAATTATACTTATCCAATATAATTAGTACATGTTTTAGGGTAATTAAGATATCATTTTTACCCCTTAATTTCCCAATTTACTTTTAACTGTGGTAAATAAAACTCAAAAGGTAATATTCACAAAAAAAATATTTTTATCTTATTGGACCACATTTTAATTACTAATATTACCCATGTCTCTCATATTATTGAAATTCAACTCACATAATATGTAAAATTACGTATTATGAAAACTTGAAAATGCTCCTAGGAGGTGGGTAAAAGACGCTTAAAAGATCAATAAATTTTTTATATATATCTAAACATATTATATAATGACTCAAATGAATTACATAGAAATTATATTAGTATTATGTATCTGTTTTTTAAAAAAATAAATTTATATAAAATAAATAGTTATTTAATGAAAATTTTCATTTTAATCAATAACGGAGTGTTTTTCACAATTCATCAAAAATTAAAGTTTTTCAGAAAAATACCAAAACCTCACTATAAGCTAATCTCTATATTTGGAATCCAAAAATGAAGTCCATTTTGAATGATTAAATTTATTAAGTTTCAAAAAGTGGGTATTACAATTCATAATGGCTAGTTTAAATCGATGTGGTGTTTTTGAACCCGATGTTGCGTACAATACAAGGTATTGTATTATTCAAAGGGAAACATACCATGGAAGCTTGGGGTTTTACATTCTCCCCTCATTAAAATAATTGCATCCTCAAAATTTTTATAATATTACAACATGAAAAGATTTGGGTTGGTCTTCATCAAAAGTTCCTCGGGTTACCATTATGCCTCTTCAATCTTATCGTTTATCCACAGATTTTTTACAAGATGAGTAATTCGGTTAATCAGCAATAGTTATCTTGTATCAAAAATCTTGATAGGCGTTTCACAATAAGACAGATCAGGTTGCAGTTCAATTTCCAAATATGTGAGAACATGAATTGGGTCTGGAATGTATTTTCTCAACAGTGACACATGGAACACATTGTAAACTTTGGAGAGACATGGCGGAACTTCCAAACGGTAAGCCACATCCACTATTCATTATACAATTTCGAAATGTATGATGTACCTAGGACTAAATTTACATTCTAACTGAATCATATAACTACCTTCAATGGAGATACCTTGAAAAAATATGATCTCCTGCCTGAAATTCCAAATCCTTCCTTTGGTTATCTGTGTAGCTCTTATGCCTACTTTAATATGCTTTGATGTGGGTATGGATAAGCTTCACCTTTTCCATCATTTCCACAACAAGTACTTGGCCTACTAGTTTTCCTTCACCAACATCATCCCAAAAAGATGGTGTGCGACATCTCATTCTATATAAGGCTTCATATGGTGCCATCTGAATACATCAATAATGATCTTGTTAAAGGAAAATTATACTAGGTGTACATATTGTTCCCACATACCTTGAACATCAAGTGAGAAAGATCTCCACGTAGCTTCTAAGGTTTGAATAGTTTTTTCTGAATGTCCATCAGTTTGAGGGTGGTAGCAGTGCTCAAGCAATGTTCATTATAGAAGGATTTCAGATGATTTTTCAAGAATCTTCATGTAACACATGGATCATGATCGAAATTAAATGATAGGGGTACTCTAAGAAGTCTTACAACTTCATTAATATATAGTCCTGCTAATCATTCAAGTGGTAAATATTTTCTTATAGAAAGAAAATGTGCTTACATGGTAAGATTATCAACAATAACCTAGATTGCATCATTCATTATAGTTGTCTTTGGTAGTCCAAAGACAATTTCCATTGTAATATCATCCCATTTCCCCTCAGGTATTGGAATAGTTTTCATGACTCCTCTAGGATGTTGCCTTACAGCATTAACTTGTTGAGAAACAATACACCTCGACACCAAATCAGAAATCTCTCTCTTCATGTTATCCCACAAAAAATGTTCTTTCATATATCTATACATCATAGTGCTACCAGGCAGTATATGGAAATTAGATATATTAACATCATCCCCCAATTCCCTTTTAAGATTAGGAATATTGGGAAACAAAGTCCTTTCCTGAATTTCAATATCCCATCTTCATATATGAAGTAGACCAATCTCCCAATGTTCACAGCTTTAATTTTCTATTTAAATTCCTCATCTTCAACATGATAAAATTTTACCCTTTCTAATAATGATTGTTTGGAAATTATTTGGAAATGTATCAATGTTTTTCCTTCCAAGATTATTCCCATATCCATCATTATTAGATCCATCATTATTAGATCCGTCAAAATAAGATTCCTTTCAACTCTTATCTTGGTAAAAACTCCATGATCCTTTATTCTCAAAGAATCTTCCACCTTATTTTCCATCCCCTGGTGGTAGCGTATAGTGAAATCATAATCCTTGTATAGATCAAGCCATATCTCTTCCCCAAGTTGAGTTCTTTTTGTGGGAAAATATACTTCCAACTCTTGTGATCAGTATAAATCTAGAATTTTTCACCGTAATGATAGTTTTTCAATATCATTAGAGAAAATATTACATCTACTAACTCAATATCATGAATGGGATAGAATTTATCATGAATGTTTAGCTGTTGTGATTCATAGGCAATAAAACTAACATTCTGTATAAGGACACAACCATGTCCTTCAATTGAAGCATCACTCTAAATAACAAACCCATCATTCCCTGATGGTAGAGTCAATATAGGATCACTGAAAAACCATCTCTTATGTTCTAAAATACATTATTCACACTCTTTATCCAGAAAAATTGACCCCTTTACATATGATATTGGTAAATGGGTTTGACAACCAGGAAATATACTAGACAAAACACCGATATTAGCTTGCTAAACCTATAAAACTTTGTACCTCAGTTATAATCATTGATATTGACCATTCTTGGAATTCCTTTTTCTTAGAAGGATCAATAGAGATTTCATCATTAGAGATAATATATCCAAGAAATGAAATCTCCTGAAGCCAGCATTCACACTTGCTATACATCCCAATGAATTCATTTCTTCAAAGAGACCTTAGGATAAGGCACAAGTTATTTTCATAATCATCGTAGATTTTGGATTTTTCCAAGATAACATCAATAAATACCATTACAAAGTCATCATGATATTCCTTGAAAAATCAATTCCTTAGATCAATGAAAACAGAGGGTGCATTAATCAATAAAAAAGTCATTAATGTAAACTCGTAATCCATGTACCCGGTTCTAAATTCTATTTTCGGAATGTATTCCTTCTTCACACACAACTGGTGATATTCATATCGAAGGTAAATAATGGAATACTATTGATCTCTATGAAGTTGGTAGAATAAATGATCAATTCGAGGTATGGGATACATGATATTTATTGTTATAGAATTCATCTCTCTGTATTCAAAGCACAACCTCATAGATCCATCTTTCTTCTTAACAAAAAAGGACAGGGGCTCCCTAGGGAGAAACACTATGGTGAATAAATCCCTTATTAATCAATTCCTCTTGTTATTTCATTTGTTACACTAATTACATATAGGAAATTCTGTAAGGGGTTTTTGATATGGGCCTTGAACTAGGAATTACGTCAATGGAAAAGTCAAATTCTTATTTTGGAGGATGTCCATGTAAATCCTCTGTTAAACACATCAACATATTCTTGTACAATAGGTACGCCCTCTATTTGAAAATTATTTTCCTCACCCATTGTTATTTCATTATCCTGTTCCCCAATATTTGAGTTTAGTTGAGCTATAGGTGGTGGATCTAGATAAGAATCAGGTGGTGATGTCTCTAAGCTAAAGATAAGGTACTCCATATCATCATCGAAAATTGTAATCTCCTTATGCTTACAATATATTTTCACATCATGGACCAAAATCCAATCCATTCTGACGATTATATAAAATTCAATCATGGGTATGATGATGACATCAGCAGATAAAGAGCATTTATATTATCTAATGGGAACTGATTCAGAAAACTTTGTTGCAATGGTACATCCCTTAGGAGTTTTTTACTAAAAACTTCCTTGTTATGTCAAATTGAAAATGTCAAATTTTCATAGAAAACTAGGAAGATATGAAACAATGTGATGATCCAAAATCAAATAATGATTTGGATAAACTTAAGGCAACTATTAAATTACCTTCCCCACATCTTTTGGTTCTTCAACCTTAGCAGTAGTGATTGCATAAGCTTTGCCTTTCTCTCTGGGCCTTTTCTAAGGTATGTTTCCATGGCGCTTAGGAAATTCATTTGAATAATTCCCCTTTTTGCTACAATTTTATCGTTCAAAATTTATGGGCTCTTTATTTCCATTGTAATCATGATCTTGGTGGGCTTTTCACCACACTTGTAATAGACTCTCATTCCCTTCAAGAAAGTACCAGAGTATTTCTTCCCAAATTTACCGGAGGATGGATATTCAACTTTACCCATCTTCCATTTATTTCCATTTCCAGAGTTTTCAATAGTTCTATTTTTCTCTTGCTTTTTTTTAAAGTCATTTGACTAAGAGAATTCCATTTCTATCTTGATAGAAAATGAGACAATATGTTTGAACGATGAGAAAGATTATGTGATTAATGCTCGCTAGAGAATTTTTTTTACCCATCAAAGAATCGATCAATATTACTCCTTGGGATACTTATAAAATCTACAGCATGCCTTGCTAACCTTGTAATGTTAGCCTCATATTTCTCAACATTCTCATCCTCCTTTTGTAACAGACTAAAAAATTTCCTTTCCATATATACTCGATGGTCATTAGGAATGTATTTTTCCAAGAAAATATCGTTAAACTCCACCATTACTTACTTTATTCTTCAACATCATCCTTTGTATTTGGAATCAATGACTTACGTGGATCTGCATCTTCCATGAGGTGATAAATTTCCATGAAAAGATTATTTTATTTCTCTACTCCCCAAAGCGCAAATTATTTTCTCTAAGTTATTTATCCGTTGCTCTGCTACTAATTGATTTTTACTCCCATTGAATATTGGTGGTTGTTGCCTCATAAAGCGTTCTAACATTTATCCTCCACGTTGTTGATCAGGTTTCTCCATACGGGTAAGGTAATTTTTCATAACCTGATTGAGTTTTCCCAGTATGGTGATAAGTTGATTAGCACCAGTTCCATCACCATCTCCACTATAATTATCTTGAGTAAGAGGGAAATACCTACCTGAATTGTGTGCAATGATAAAATTTCCATTCCTTCCAATATGCACCATTTATATGCAATGGAATACACTAGATTAGTTTATGAATCACAATACATAATTTTAAATAGGTAAAATAGTTAACATAAATTGAACTGTTTATGGATCTAATCCGTAATCATAAAAATTTATTATTTCAGGAATTATATACTAATAAACCCTTTATAATGGTTTGTAAAGAAAAAGAGAATTATCTTAAGTATATCCCCTGGGAGTATCGTAACCAAGAGTGAAACAAGGCCAGTTTTCGGGCATCTCTTCCCATTCAAGTCTATCTCAAAGCGTTGTTTTCCGATTTTACCCCTAGGTACATCTATGCCAGAGCCACCTATAACAGCTCGTATCCAGACAGGGATGTATTACTTTTAAAACATAAAAAATTTCTATAGTACAAAAATTCTTGGAAGGTATACTATACTAATCCTCAAAATCAATCTTAGGGTAATGTTTTCTAATCCGAGTTTTTCTAAATTTATCTTCAATGGTTTGTTCTAAACATCCTCTGATACCAACTATAATCCCTCGACACCAGTTACCCAGAGTTGGGGCATTATTACATATCATTGGCATGATATAAGGAATCATGTCCCGAAAGACAAATCAGTTTATTAGCCTTGGAAGTACTAGATACATTCATAAGTTTTACATTACATCATAAAATAAAATCATCAACATTATTTTTTCCTCTTTTTAACACAATTATATCCTAATAATATCCATACAGTTAAACCATAAAATAATTCTCACTACTACAAAAACGTGGAAGGGAAGCACCACCTTTTATCAGCACTATGAAAAAAGAGATGATAAAGGAATGCTTTTTAAGCGCAAAAAACCAAGATAAAGAAATACTTTATCAGCACTAGAAAACCACTGAAAAATAAATCCTTTATTAGCACTAAAACAGAGCTGATAAAGGGATTCATTATCAGTTCATTTATAGAGATGATAAAGGAAACCTTTATCAGTTCTTTTTAGCAATGATAAAACCATAGTACAATATTTTATAAAATAATGTGCATAGTAACCTCTGTTTATCACGCCCTCAAGCCCTCACGGTACTGTACCCCATCGACAACTCCCTTCCCTAGATCTTCTCTTTGCTGGACTACTGCTGCTAGCCCTACTCCTTATCCTCCCCCTTAAACCCCATTCCATGGATCCTCCTCCCTACAAACCGTACTTTTACTCTTCTCCACTGGACTATACTCCCTACGAATGATACCCCTCCATTTCACAATGGTTGGCGGCTCCTCCCTTGCACCTCCCACTATAGCGGTTGCGCCTTCCCCTCCCGACGTAGCGCAGAAGGTTCTCTGACCACTCGAGGCTTCTTCTCTTCCTCCATCGCAGGTTTGATCTACTCTAGGCAAGTCTCCCAATTCTCCGATTATGTTTATTTTTGGTGGATATGTTTTGTGAGAGTAGTTTTCATTTGGGTGATGTTTGGATTCTTCCCCATAGTCACCACCCTTGGAATAGATACTAACTAACATAGAGTTCTAACAATCTATGTTATGAAACAACACACATAGTGAATTCATGTACTTGGTTAGAAGATGATTTGAACTAATGTATGACACTTTTATGATTACCCATGGGTCCCTATGATGTATGGAACATGAATTTATTTTTCACCAAGTGACATATAAATGAGGGTTTTATATTGACGTGGAACCTCAATCTAGACCTTGTTATACATGAATATTATATTAATGTTGAGTGTTTTTTCCTCATCCTTCTAGTGGAGTGGTTTTATCTATACTTGGAAAAGTGGTCCTTTTATAAAACCCTTTATGAAAAAGAGGAGTTTTTATACTACCCACCTCATTATTAATTGGTCACACATTGTGGGTGTCATGATGTTCTAGTTATTATGTTTATGGGGAAGGTTCTACTTATTATAGAGATTAGGAACCCTCAAATATAAATTTTTTTTCCAACCCTGTGGATGTTAAGTTATATTTAGCTTTGTTGGTGAGCATGGTATTATGTGATTTGTTCATGGAGAATACTTTTATTCCATATGAATGTTTGAGGAATTCTGGAACGCTTCATAAGGGAGACTATGGTTAACTCTTGGTAAGGATATGTTGTGTGAATCAACCCATATACGAGATATGATGAGTTTCTTTGTGAAGTTATAGTGTTATAAATTGAATATCTAGTTGAGATGGTTCAGAGTGGAGCCTATAAGCCATTTTGGTTCATTTACTATTAAACCAAGATTCATGGAGTGTCCTCCAGTCCACATGCACTAGGGCTATAGAAGATGAGGATATCATATTAGTGCATCCATGGAAAGGTGATTGGTATTCTGTAGAAAAGGACATTGGGTTTAGATAGTGGTATGAACTTGTGAGCAGTTGTATTTGGGTGGTTAATTCTTTTTCAGATTATGGGATGTTTCTTCACTTCGACCAATGGTAAATTACACACATCATTCTTTTATGTCAAGGATAATTTAAGTGTGGTGTAAACTTATTGAACCTCTATGACCAGTTGTTCCTAGGTGCTAGTCTAGATGTTTTTTTATAATGGGAGACATCATGCACTTCATTGGGTAGATAGTGATTCGTCCCTAATACCTATTATGGGTATCAAGATTTTTATATTGAATGGAGACAGCTATAGTAAAGAACTAACCTTGGTGTGTCAGACCAAGTTATTTTGGTTAAGTACTCCCACACTATGGAGAACACTATTATGTGATTGGGGGTGATTTTATTCTCAGGAGATTGTAAATGTCGTTCACTTGGATAAATTGTATTTCAGCTATGTTTATTAAATCCATTAATTTAGGTTGATCAATTCATAGACCGACCTCTAGTGGATTGGGAGAATTCAACATGTAATACTATGATTTGGATGTCTATATTATTATTCCATGATTATTCCTATGGTTTGAGTTGATATTAATCTTTTAAGGTAGTGAAATTCTGGGATGTAGGGTTTGCAGCACCCACCCCCAGTAGGTGTGTGATGCAAGTCTCATCTCAGGAGGCAATGCCATTCATAGGTACCTCAAGGATTGCCAATTACCCCCATTTAATTTAATATTATTGTGATGGGTATTGGAAAATAACATATCATTTTATTAACATTCATGCTACAGTCAGAGAGGAAGTCGACAAATAGCATAAGCAGAGGATGGAACTAGAGAAACGTGGTCTCTACAACAGTAAATTGATGGAGGTGATCGAGGAGCAGCATGAGGTGGATGGAACTTTGGTTTGATTCAACTAATACTACCCTTAAGTAGACCAATCCTATATTTGGAAGTTAGTTGTTAGAATATCAGAAATTTTTAGTCTGTAGAGTCTTTTTACCAGGAGGCTCCAGGAGTGTTTGGAGGTACAATCTATGTTCGATATACGTTTCTTGTAGTAATTTTAGAAATTGGTACAAGAAACTATTTTTCATAATTTTTTAAATTATTTTATATGTATATGGTAGGTGTTGGTAGAGCCCCATGTTAGTGAGGGAGAGTTATTACATATTTTTTAGTTGTTCATGGTAGAATTTATGTTAACTATCCTTAACTTTCTATTTCTTATGTTAATTTGGGTAACAAAACCTATGATATTCCATAATATTTTTGGACAAACCTGGGTTATTTCATTCCCCCATGAACCCCTTTTTTGGGAAATGTATCCACTATATTAGTTTTCTTATCATAATTTTATCCTTGTATTCATTTTATTTGAGTTTGGTCACTAGTTTTGGGTTTTTTGATGTGATTATAATATTCTGAATGAGGTGGCTGGAAGGGGCGGTTAAAGGGATGTTTAATTTTTTGTTGCAAGGGTGGTGGGTTTTAGAACTATTGGTAAGGGGGTAGGAAGGTGTGTTGAATATGATGGGGGTCTATCCTGGTTCTGTTGATTTCCAAATATATATTGGAAATAGGTAGGCTCTACTAGTCCTTATTTTCATAAGGAATTGGTTCTCTTATACTATATTTGGAAGTCTTTTTTTGTTTATTTGAATCATAAATACTAATATTGGATATTCAAATAGGATAGAGATGAATAATGATTGGATGGATGTTAATCGGTTAGCAATAGAGTATGAGAACAGAGTGAAAGAGTTCATCAAGATTGAAAATGATCACTCGAAGGATCCTTCTCAAATACTTTATTTGTGTTTACGTTGTTGTTATTCTAGACTAATGACTCTAGAGGTTTCAGAAGAACAATTGATATGTTACAGAATATATTGGTGTTATAAATATTGGAATAAACACCGATAAAAATTTAATGTTGCTACTGGATGGGATAAAACTACATTTTATGGATCATCATATATAAATACTAATATGGATAATAAAGAAGACCGTATGGAGGATGTGATTACAGATGTTAATGATGATGAATACTGTATTGTTGAAATGACTAGGAAACGTGATGATGAACTCCGTGATTTCACAAATTCATTTTGATGTTAAAGAGTTGTGAAAAGACGCCATTGTATGATGGTTTCATTAAATAAAATGCATTGTCATCCGTACTGAAGTTGTATAAATTTAAATAAGGAAACTAATGGAGTAGTGACAGTTTTATGGATCTAATTACAGTCTTGAATGAAATGATCTTGGGAGATAATGAGGTCCCAAGATGGACATGTGAAGCTAAAAAAATGATACACTCGATGGGTATGATTTCTATAAGAATAGATTCTTGTCCTAATGACTTTATTATATTTCAGAAGGAGAAGAAATCACTTATAGAATGCCCAAAGTGTGTTTCTTCTCGATTCAAGAAAGATGAATCTAGTCCGACGAAAGTTTTGTTGTAATTTCCAGTCATTCCAAGAATTATGCCTTTATATGGAAGTGATGAAACTGCAAGACAATTGTCATGGAATGCAGATAAAATAAATAAAGATGGAAAATTACGTCACCCGACTAACTCTCCTAAATGGAACATAATTGATCATGAGTATCCTAAATTTGGAAAAGAACTGAGAATCCTTCGTCTTGCATTATCTACAGATTGAGTGAATCCTTTTTGTTTTCAAACCAGCACTCACAGTACATGGCCTGTTATGTTGGTAAATTATTGCTTGCCACCCTGGTAAGGCATGAAGCCGAAATTCATCATGTTATCAATACATTAATCCAGACCAAAACAACAAGGTAATTATATTGATGTTTATTTGTCTCCTTTTATTTAGGATTTGATGTTATTGGGGGATTTAGGTATTATGTTTTATGATGCTTATAATAGTGAATACTTCACATTGTGAGCGATGATGTATGGGACGATAAATGATTTCCCTGATTATGGAAATTTTTCAGGCTATAACATTAAAGGAACACAAGGGTGTCCCATGTGTGAAGATGATATATAATAAATTATGTTGAATCATTTAGAGAAAGTTGTGTTTCTAGGACCTCCTAGATTTCTTCCACGTTGGAATAAGTATTAATCTTGGATGACATCATTCGATTGAAGTTCCGAACAACACACAACATTGTCTCAACAAACAGGCGATCAACTATTTGATAAAGTAAAATATGTGAACATTGTTTTTGTTAAACCAATTTCAGATTACCTTACAAAAATTCTTTGAAAAAAGAGATCGGGTTTTTTGAATTACCAAACTGAAATTGTTTGTACGTCAAACATTTTCATGATGTAATGCATGTGTAAAAAATGTAGGTGACAGTGTTATCAGAACATTGCTAAATTCCCATGAAAAAAAGGATTGAATTAAGGCAAGGATGGACATGGTTGATATAGGAATACAAGAAGATTTGGATCCCATGAAGGGTGAAAATCGAATGTTTCTTCCTCCAGCTGCTTACACACTTTCAAGGGAGGAGAGATATCAGTTTTTTTACTTATTAATTGAAGTAATGGTTCTATAGGGGTATTCATCAAATATCAATAACATTGTGCCAATGAATTATTTTAATTTAAAAGGTTTGAAATCACATGGCATACATGATTTTATGAAATATTTAATTCCTATAGCTTTAAGTTGTATTTTTTCCAAGAATGTTCAGCATACGTTAACCAAAATTTGTTTCAATTCCAAAGCTATATATAGAAATGTTTTAGAACCAGTGAAATTCCCAGCTATGGAAAGATAAATTTTCATCATATTATGTGAATTATAAATGTTCTTCTCACCAAAATTCTAGGATATGATGGTTCATTTGATGCTTCACTTGGTGAGAGAGATCTGACATTGTGGTCCTATGCACTATTGATTGAAGTACCCCACTGAATGGTTTATGAATATTTTTAAAGGGTATGTAAAAAAATTAAAGTCGGCCAAAGGGTTGTATAGTGGAGAGATATATTGTTGAGTAATCCACTGAATTATGCACTGAATTCCAATCTGATGGGGAAGGCATTGGTCTCCTGAAATCTCATCACACTGGACGCATTGAGGGTGAGATAATTTTTGGAAGAGAAGTAGTGACAATCAATATAATATATTGGGAGTATGAACACCTTTACATTTTTCATAACAGTTTGGAGGTTACACTATATATTTATACCCACAATGAAATTATTAGGTAGTTGAATCCATAAAGAGAAAAAATGGATATCAAATACAAATAATCAACAGTTTATAGGATGTTTTATAGATCATATTTTTAAGGAGTTAGGTGGAAATACAAATTTAATTTCAGAATGACTTCGTTGGCTAGCAGCCAGACCAAGTTTGTATGTATTATTTTACAATGGTTATGTAATTAATGGTTATACATTCTATATATACTAACATGATAAAGATAGTACCATGAGAAATAGTGGAGTTACACTTGTGGAAAAGGTGACTCATGTTTCTGGTAGTAAGGATAGAAATCCATTTTATGAAAATATGTCATAATTTTTCATTATCAAACAAAAATGGGAGTTAGATTAGACAACATTACAATTGATGATTTTTCAATGCAAATGGGTTGATAAAAATTGTGGTGTTAAAATAGATGAATTGGGAGTTGTGAAAGTTTATTTCTGAAAATAAGTGTACAAAAAAGAACAATTTATAAGGGCATTAGAAGCGGTACATGTATTATATATACCAGATCCCGCAAACCGAAAGTGGTTGATTATTCAGTTGTCATCCAAAACTACTGAAGGGTCTGATGAAAATTCAGTTGAGGACGATCTTTTAGTGCTATGTCGCAATCATTTCACAGAGGTCCCAATGTAGATGATGTTTTGTATGTTAAAGGAGACCAAACTGAAGGGATTTGAAAAATCAATAGATGTGTCAAATCCCTTCATCTTTTAAAGAAAATAAAGAGAGTTAAATAAATAGGTTATATTTTGTTTGTAATATAGAACTTGTTATCTCATGATATTATCTTATCATTGCTGAATTTATGTAATCTAAATTATCTATTCAAACACTTTCAAAGACAATTACTTCTGTATGTTCTCGTGATCCTAACCTCGAGGCTAAACAAGTCTCTCAAGTTGTTGCTGCTACTGCTGCTACTGCAGCTTCTCACAGTGTAGAGCAACTACAAGTTTCTGAACCTATTGATGCTTCTTGTGTTGAGGTCCAAAAACCATCGTCCCATGTCATTTCTATCATTTCATATGAACATATAGATGTTGTTGATATAAATGATATGATCGGGGATGAAGGACCGACGTCGTAGAAAATAGAGGTGCATTGTAGTTTGACAGTGTTATCCAAAGTTCATAAGGAGAAATGGAAAAGCAAAAAATTTGATGTCGGATGGAATGCACGTGGCCAACATGTGAATCCCAATAAAGCTATGTTTAGTAGTTACATTGGAATTGTCACTCGTCAACGTGTGCCGATTGATATTGATTCATCGAACCATGTTGTGTTCAGGATGATGACTGTGATTTCGGAAGAAATTACGGCAACATTATGATATTATTTCTATAATTTAATAGAAAATAAAATAATGAAACAATGTCTTAATATTCTCAATATTTTTTAGAGTACATTTATAGTAGATGATTCAAAAAAGAATTATGAACTAAGGCTTGCAAGAATGATTCATCGTGGTTTTCTCTCAATTTTAACAAAATTTCACTTGAAAGTTTACAAAGGTAAAATAAACCCACATACACCCCTTGTCTATGCTCACCTGATATCCCAAGAAGAATGGGATGCATTTATTGGCTATCGTGGGGATGTGATGTTTCAAGTACATTGTCGCTGATAATACATTGCTTGAGGATACATGAATTCATCACATTGATTGTAAATATTTCAATTATGAAACAAAAACATAGTACTGAAAATAACGAATGTGCATCAAAACAAACATACCCCTATCATAAAGCAATGATGGGGTTTTCTTCACTAGAAAAGAAAATGGTATGTATTATAAATTTACGATAATATTGTACGGTGCCAAAAAACAACAACCTAATTATCTTTCTATATTTATATGTTGATTGATGAGTCTAAAACGAAAGACACATCAATCCCACATCATGTGCTTTGGAAGGAGGCACGGGTGAATAATGAAGGGAAGCTATTAGTTGAAAACACACAAAAAGTGTGGAAAATATTTGTATGTATGACACGATAAATAGATTTGTTTTAAATTGATATTACATAAAAATAATTAGTTATTTTCCTATATCAGACAGTCAAAGGAATCAGCTACTCTGGTAGTGGATACAGTCCTATTATCGATGGCTTTGAAGTGGCCCGAACAATACGGTCGTGTTAGAGGTGCGAGGTTTGTGGTGACAGCCCGAGTATATTTTGAGAAAAAAAAGATGATAGAAATGAAAAATGGAACAATTGAGAGAAAGACTAAAAACTCTTGAAGAACAATATCAAGGGTTGGGAGAGTTTCTAGAAACATCTAAGGGTCATAAGCAAGGAGACGGCACAACTCAGGAACAACCAATGCGTGAAGATCCTACCCTACCACCACCAGCTATGAGACGAGCCATTCCCCTCAAAGAGATTTCTTAGCCGTGGTAATCAATATTCTTATAATTATTACCATGAAATGTGAATCATAAAAACACTGAAACACTTCCTGTACTAATCATCTACATGGTGATAATGACTATGATTTATATCTATCAACACCCACCTATCACCTTGTAGCGAGGGCTACGGTGTTCAACATCCCAGAAGAAAATCTGCATAATAGACCACTTCCGAAAGATCATCTAAATGTGATGATTACTGTATCTCATTATCCAAATGTTGAGCTACCTATTCCACTAGATGATGATGATATTCATACGGCTGGAAAGGCTATAGGTACATTCATAACATGGCTATCACAACTTGTAAGAGTACATGTGGACAAAAGGGTATTTATTACCATATTTTTCACGCTAAACATTTAACAAATAATGAAAAAAGGGTATGATGAAATGAATGTAATTATAGAGGGAGAAAGGGATGAAGTGACAAGAAGCATCGGCGCAAAAGCTTTTAAAGGATCAACCATCTGATCCCAAAGAGCTACTGAAAGCACAATAACACCACATGTTCTCTATACACATTTACTAGCATTAGAGACTCATGTGGATATGAATCTAAGAGGTGGTAGTAGTCATATAAGGGTTTTTTAAAAGAATATATATGAAGAAGAAATTCAAGATTTCGTTGCTGCTAAAAATGTAAATGATATCCTTGAATATAATTGGTTTGGCCTCACACTTGTAAATTTATATATGAGGTATGTTTTCATAAATTGGTTTTCTAAAAGTTGATATAATGTGAAAATTATGACTAAATGAATTTTATATTATTGACCCACATATATATGAAAAATAGTGGAATGATCTTTCCATGAGCCAAAATTCGGACTCGTTAGTCCTCAAACCACATCACCACAACTAACGAAATTAGAAGCATAAAAAAGATGAAATAATGAATATTTTGCTAAAAACATTTGAAGGAATGATTACGGATGAAGGACTCTTTCTAATACCAAACATGCATGGGTTAAACTCAAAGATTAAAGAATATAAATTATATTTTCACTTCATTTATTAATTATTCCTTTTTGTGGTTTTAGGCTTCATTTGATGCTAATTGCGTTGAACTTGGACTCTCCAAAGTATTATTTTCTAGATTCAATTCTAGGATATGCAACAAACCGACAACACATGATGGAGCTTTTGAATCTGTAAGAAAATAAATCTTACAGTTTAGGTCTAAACATCACGTAATATAATTAATATTTTCTTTTTTTTTTCGGATTATTTTATTGTAGGGAAGTGTTCCATTGTCATCAAAAAAAGGAATGAGGATTGTGGCTAATCATAATAAGGAAAGAAAGTACTATATCGGGACAAATATCAAGGTATATATAATAAAACCTTACTATCAAAACACATATCAACAGAAGATACTCCTTCCTCTAATGATCAATTTTTTGCTGTGTCCAAAACAAACAAACTATAATGAGTACAATTATTATGTTTGAATATTTATGAAAGAGATCATTTTTCATCAAAAAAACAAGAATCCCTAAAGAGGTATTTTCAAAAACCACTACTATTTATCATAAATTATTTATTAATATTTTATTTATATATTTTGTAGAACTACTATGACTGTCGAAAATCCTCATACTCAATGAAAATATAAATTTGTTCAGAAATGAGGGGGTTGCATATGTGATGGAAGATTGTATACAAATAGCATGAAGATTTGACTTAGGGGCGTGTACAATTGGCATCCCTTTTTTGGGAGGGGTTAAGGTGATCAAAAGAGGAAACATGGTTGTTTGTAATTGTTCATAGGAAAATTATAACGGTTATTAAATAAATCATCCACTCTCCAAGGTGTCATTTTTAAATTTTTACAAATGAAATGCACCAGCACCATTCATGAATGATGAGCCACTTTTCATTAGCCTTTGGATATGAAAAACCACTAAAATCTCCAAAATACTTTCATATCCGACCAAACACATTCGTAATATGTTGATATTTTAGGAGAATGATACATGGGTCATTTGTGACATGTAAGAGTAAACCCAACCGAAATCTGAGGCACGGTGTTTTAGGTACCACTCAATGTGTCTCTCTTTTGTTTGAAATTGAAAACATTTAAGTGGAAAAAATAACTAATGTACAGAAATCCAACCAAACACATTCATATTGTGTTTATACATTATAATAATGATTAATGGTTCATTTATGATGGGTAAATGTCAACCCCGCCTCAATCTGAGGCACGGTGTGGCCGGTATCACTCAAAGTGTCTCTCTTTTGTTTAAAACGGACAGAATATTAAGTGAAAACAATAACTGACATATGAATATGAAACCAAACTCATTCATATTGTTTTGATACTTTAGGGGAATGATCCGTGGGTCATTTTTGACATGAATTAGTCAAACCTACCTCAATCCAAGGCATGGTGTGGCCGATATCATCCAAAGTGTCTCTCTTTTGTTTAAAATGGACAAAATTTTAATTGAAAACAACAACAGACGTAAGGAAATCTGACCAAATGCATTTTAATAGTGTTTATACATTATTGGAATGATCCCTCAGTCATTTAGGACTTGTTCGAGTCACTCTTTTCTCAATCCAAGGCCAAGTGAAGACGATATCACTCAATGTGTCTCTCTTGTGTTTAGAATGGACAATATTTTAAGTGAAAACAACAACTGATGAACGAAAATCCAAGAAAATGCATTCATATTGTATTGATAATTTATTTGAATGATACATGGGTCATTGTTTATGTGTATGAGTCAACCCCGCCTCAATCTGAGGCACGTTGTGGCAGGTAACACCTAATGTGTCTCTTTTTTGTTTAAAATGGACAAAATTTTAATTGAAAACAACATCCAACGTACAAAAATATGAAAAATCCATCTGGATTGTGTTTAAACATTAGTATAATGATAAATCGGTCATTTATAACTTGTAAGAGTCAACACCATCTCAATCTGAGGTACGGTGTGGCCAATATCACTAAAAGTGTATCGCTTTTGTTTAAAATGGACATAATTTTAAGTGAAAACAACAATTGTCCTATACAAATCAGACCAAATGCATTTGGATTCTGTTGATATATTATTGTAAAAATAAATGGGTCATTTTATTACATGTAAAAGTCAATCCTTCCTCAATCTGAGGCATGGTGTGGCTAGTATAACTCAAAGTGTCTCCCTATTGTTTAAAATGGACAGAATTTTAAGTGAAAATAACAACTGACATATGTAAATCTGGACAGACACATTTTTATTGTGTTGATAATTTAGGGGGATGATCTATGGGTCATTTGTGACATTTATGAGTCCACCCCTCCTTAATTTGAGCCATGGTGTGCTTGGTATCACTCAAAGTGTCTCTCTTTTGATTAAAAGGGAAAGAATTTTATGTTAAAACAATAACTGACATGCGGAAATCTGACCAAATGAATTCGAATTGTGATTATACTTTTGTAGAAATATCCATGTGTCATTTTTGATATGTAATAGTCAAAATATCTTCAATCTGAGGCACGGTGTGGTCGGTATCACTCAATGTGTCTCTGTTTTGATTAAAATCGATAGAATTTTAAATGAAAACAACAACTGACGTACGAAAATCCAACCAAATGCATTCATATTGTGTTAATACATTAGCAGAATGATACCTGGGTCATTTTTGACGTGTAAGAGTCATCCTCGCCTCAATCTGAGGCACGGTGTGGCTGGTATCACTCAAAGTGACTCATTTTTTAATGGACATAATTGTAAGTGAAAACAACAACGGATGTACGAAAATTCAACCCAATGCATTCAGACTGAGTTGATACATTATAAAAACGATCCATGGGTCATTTTTGACATGAGAAAAGTCATCCTTGCCTCAATAAAAGGTATTGGGTGGCTGCAATAACTAAATGTGTTTATATTGTGATTAAAATAGACCGAATTTTAACTCAAAACAAAAACTGACGTATGGAAATCGGATCAAAATCACTCGGATTGTGTTGATACTATAGGAGAATGACCCATGGGTAATTTTTGAGGTGTACGTTTCAACCCCGCCTCAATCCTAGCCATAGTGTGGCTAGTATTACTCAAAGTGTCTCTCTTATGACTAAAATGGACATAATTTTAAATGAAAACAACAACTGACGTACGGAAATCCAACAAAACACATTCAGATTGTGTTGATACATTAGGAGAATCATCCATGAGTAATTTGTGACCTGTACGATTCAAAATCCCCCCCCCCAGACACCACCACACCCCCTGGACAACCCCCTACCCCCTGGACACCCACCAACCCCCTGGACGGCACCCCCACCCCTCCTAGACACCACCCCACAACCTAGACACCCCCACCCCCTGGACACCCCCCATGGAAAACACCCCCCCCCCCGAGGACACCACCCCAACTCCTTGAACAACCCTACCAACCATGTGGACACCACCCCACCCCCTTGCACTACTCCTCCAACCACCTAGACCACCCACCCCCTAGACACCACCCCACCCCCTAGACACCCCCCAAACCACTGGACAATCCCACCCCCTGGACATTCCCCACCCCTGGAATTCCCCCAACCCCTGGACCGCACCCCACCACACTGGGTACCCCCATAGACATCACCCATCCCCCTAGACACCCCCACCCCTGGACGCTCGACCCCTCCAAACACCACCCCACAACCTAGACAGCTCCACCCCCATGGAAAGCCACCCCACCGATTGGACACCACCCCAACCCCCTTGGAAAGCCCCACCAACCCCCTGGACTAACCAAAACCCCCTGGACACCACACCACCCCTGGACACCCCCACCCCTCTGGACACCCCCACCCATGGAAAGCCCCCGAAACCCCCTGGACACCCCACCCTTGGACACCCACCAACCCCCTAGATGTCACCTCACCACTCCTAGACACCACCCATCCACCTAAACACCACCACCACCTGGAAACCCCCACCTCCATGGATAGAAACCCCACCCTCTGGACACCACCCCACCCCTGGACATCACCACCCCCTGGAAGGCCCCCCCCCCCAACACCCTGGACACCACCCCACCCCTTGGACACCCCCATGGATAGCCCCCAACCCCTAGACACCTCACCATCCTCATGGACAACCCCCACCCCTTGGATTCCCCCCACCCCTTCTGAACACCACCCCAACAACTGGACACCCCTGCCCCTTGACAACCCCACCACCATGGAGAACCCTTACCACAACCCTAGACAACACCCCACCCCCCTTTGGAAACCTCCATACCTCCTAGACAGCCCCTACCCCCCTGGACAACCCTATCTCTCTGGACACCCCCATCCCCAGGACACCCCCACCCCCCTCGACACCCCTACCCCCCTTGGACAGCCACCCCAAACCCCTAAATAGCTCCTCAACCCCCAACCCCATGAATTCTGAATTGAATAATTTATGTATTTAATTATCTTATCAATAATGTGTTAATGGTGTATGAGTATACTTGTTGTATAGGTATACATGTTGTAATTTCCTTACAAATTATGTGTAAATTTTGTATGGGTATACTTTTTAATATGCTAATTTAATTTTAGGTCTTGTTTGGGTGTACTGCTCAAAAATATTATGTTACAGAAGGGAGGGCATTTGTCAACACTTTTTTAGCACAGATAAAGGGAGACTTTATCACTGATTTTTAGTGCTGATAATGGATTCCTTTATCAGTGCCTTTTCATCGCTGATAAAGACTACCTTTATCAGCACTGACCTTTATAGTGCTTTTTTAGCGATGTTCAAGTCTGTTTTTAGCGCTGATACAACCCATTTTTTGTAGTAGTATCTTCACTTATTGGGAAAAATAAAACACAGAAAGGCGTGAGCTCAGATGCTCAGTATGGATAACAATATAGCGGATTCATTCATAAATAATAATAAGCATTTAAGTCAATGTATAAGACTAAAACATCAACCTTTTAAATGTAAACCTCGTCATAATATGGAAAAGAGAATCTCAAATAATTCCATTTACTTATTCACATGGATATTCTACATGTCGAATAATCACATGCAATATCAATAAACACTTTCTTAATGATGGAATGCATTATGACATAATTCATAACCACATAGTCAATTCCTTATGGAAAGAATACCCATAAGACATTGTCAAGGCCTTGTTCCAAGACGCTAGTTTTTATCCTGAGACCTACTGATGCATCGAGGAGCTATATTAGGTTCCACCCGTCACTTACTAAGTCCAATTCAGTACTTATATGAAAATGTTTAAACATAACATAAAATTTCTTATTGAAACTTTCTTATGAAATGAAAACACATTATCCATCAACCATGAATGGTATAAAAATTACACATCCATAGTCAAACATATCACAAAAATTTCAATACAATATGGAAGATTTGTATCATAATAAATAAACTTCAAATAAGTTTAAAATCCATCAATGGATATTGACATAGATGAAAATGATTTGTAAAACACATTGAGAGAAATATCCATTTTTCGTGAAGTCATTTAAAAGTCACACAATTAAGAAAAGAAGAAATTTAGAGACATTTTTGAATCAAAGTGTCCCATACCACTATGAAACTTTTTAATGGAAATAACTTTTTAAAATCATTCATGTCCATATAAAGTAATCCTTAAAACCATTTTGAAAACATGGAAATTAATGAGAATGAAATAGACTAATAAATATATAAAAAATTTAAAATGATGATATAGTTAAATATTACCTTCCATGAAACCATAAAATATTTGTTTTGAAATTATTTTTATGAAACACAGATGTGGATAATAAATAGTTCTCCGTAGAAACTCACGTAAAAACAACCTTGTATAATGAAGACATTGTAGAATTAACCATTACCATATACATTACTTTCATCGATGGTATGTTAACATCCTGTATAATATTTAAAAACATTGTTTTTAAATTATACAAGATCTATATACATAAATATAAAATCATATATGATCATATAATATTTCTTTGTTAATAATATTTTAGTACTATCATCGGTTCAGGTGTTAAATGAATCATTTTACATTATATTCCTTATTACGTAAGACATCTTTCTTCATGGATAAAATGTATTTGATTCATATAAAAAATGATATTATGTTAATAAACTGTTTTTTTCCTAAAATGAAAATTATTCATGAATGATTACGATGGGGAATGAATCTCATCGCTTTTGTGGATATGTTAATCTGTACGTACGCACCAGCAACAATACCATTATAATGATGGTGAAATAATATGTAATTGGATGGTATATCATATATAAACAATAATTAAGATGTTATATTAATTATCTACATCTGTTATACTCATTATTATACTTATCCAAATAATAATGTGTTTGAATAACAAACTACACCAAGACATGGAGATGGTAATCTATACGTACACACGTATGGTGAATTTGTAATTTGTAGGATAGATAGAATAATGAATATGGCTGTACCATTTTCATTATCATAGTATATAGAAGATATTGTAATTATTATTTTATAATGGAAACAACAAAGAATGTGGATGTGAAAGAAGAAAAGAAATTGAAATAGGTGATGAAATATTTACCTCTTCTTCGGGTTCTTCCTTTTGATTTGATCAAAAGGGCTTATTATCATGGATTTATGACCATTATAAGGAATCTAGGATGATGTGAGGAAATTAGGGAGTATATTTGGGATGGTTTATTCTGATCAAAATGTCTCTGGAGGTGTAAAATTAAGATAAGGGGAAGTGTCGTTTTATAAGAGAGGTGAGGGTCAGTTTTGGAAATGCTTGAAAAATTATTTTATAATAAAATCAATGTCAGTTTATAACTGCTCCAAAATTAATTATTTAGAGGATAAGGTAGGTATGGGTAGAAAAACTCTTAACCAGTAGGTTTTATATAGGTTTATTTTATCATATTAAACTTATCATTTATATTTAACTCTTTTTTAAATAGTTTATCATTTACCTTAACTCTCTGTATTTTAATATTATATTGTAAATAAACATACTATAACAAACCAAGGGAACCCCATAGGGTTCATTATTAATATATATAACCTCATCTATGTACTTTGGGCAATCCATAATTTTTTATAAATATAAAATTAATTAATAATATAGTTTTTGTTTTGAAAACTCAATAATGTCAATTTTGATAAAATTTAGTACTTGATTTTTTTGAAAGCCATAGAAACATTATCACTTCGAATAATTTTCATTTAACCAACCCTAACATGTCATATCAACCTATAAAAATATTTTAATTCATCATAAGTCTAAATTTAAATTTATTTGGATATTTATAATATCAATTATCTTAATATTTTATTAATAATGGAATTACTGCATCATCATTGTGTCATAAATAAATTAAATTTCGTAATGCCTAAAAATTTTAAATAAAATAAAATTACTTAGGAAATCATTCTATATATCTAATGAATATTTATAGTTGAATTTATATTTTTTTTAACCCTATATTAAAAATGTTATAGTTATTAAATTTTGAATTTAACTCTTTTAACTACTCTTTAAATAAAATAATAATAAATGTCCTAATATAATCTAAGTGGACTACAGAGGATCATATTTTATTCCAAAGGTTGTTTTTGATCGAATTATACTTAACCAATATAATTAGTACATGTGTTTGGGTAATTATGATATCGTTTTTACCCTTAATTGCCCTATTTACTTTTAAGCGTGGAAAATTAATGTAAAAAGTTAATATTCATGAAAAAATATTTTCATTTATTGAACCAAATTATACAAACCGATATTAACTATGTCTCTTGGATTTTTGAAATTCAACTTCCAGAAGTTGTAAAATTTTGTTTTATGTAAATTTGTAAATGCTCCTAAGCGGTGTGTAAAAGACTGTAAAAAGTTCAATAATTTTTTTAAAATATATCTAAACTTATTAAAAAATGAATCAATGAATTAAATTCAACATTTATATGTATTATGTATCTATTTTAAACTAAAATAGAATTTTATAAAATAGTTAATTATTTAAATAAAAAGTCAGTTTAAAACAATAACTCAGTGTTTTTCACTATTTCTCAAAAATTGAATGTTTTCAGAAAAATACGAAAACATTACCCTAAGATATTTTTGATATTCCGAATCCAAACTTGAAGTACATTTTGATAGATAAAATTAATGAAATTTCAAAAAGTGGGTATTACTATTCATAATAGTAAGTTTCATTGGTCGTGATGTGTTTGAACTATATGTTTCGTGGAACAAAATCTATTGTATTATTCAATTGGAAAAGTACTCTTGATGTTTGGGGTTTTACATGGACTACAGTGACACGTTGCCTCCCACCTCTGCGGAATGCCGAGAGCCGGCCGCCTATTTGACCACCGCGACACCAAGCGACGTCGCCTCCTTCATAGGCCGACACGCGCCGACCATCTCCTTCACCTGCCGACACCAGTCATTAAGGTTGTCGTGTAGGTGTCATGCTGGATGGACTTTTTTAGGCTAGAAGATGAGCTCTGGTGGTCCGTTCTTCCTTCTGGACGCGTCTACGGGCCTCCCGGGATGCCGCCGTCATTGCATGCCTCCCAGTTTCCGCTTTCCGTCAAGTTGAAAATTTGTCCCACGAAGAATGCAACATGAACGAAATGAAGGAGGGTCAGAACTTTTTTATTTGGCTCTTTTCCTCCACATCAACATTTAAACAGGGGATAAAAATTTTATTCATCAATGTTAAACATTATTATTAAGACCTTATATCGAGTTCTGTTGGAGGTGTTGCAGTTGTGGAAAGAGAAGAGTCATTGTTGGATGAAGTCGTCGGCTTTCGTTGATCCTGGATTGTTACTGCCAATGCTTCCATCCTACGTCGGTGGATGTTACAACAATAATTCTCTAGAGGTTCCTTGTTTGAGGAATTCATGTCAAAAACAATCCCTAGGCCACACAAAAATAGAAGTCGAAAAAGAGAGTAATGCATCGATAGAATTAACAAGATTCATTAATGTGTTCCAAATTATGGAAACTTTTTAATTCCCAATGGTGTGGGTATGCAATAGAAGAGTCAGTCCATTAAATGGCTTCAAAACCCATCGTTCCAACCACCACCACTCAACCGTGGGAAAAAAATAAAATAACAATTACATGTAATTTTATAATTCATTAAAATGTATGAAAACTACCCTTTTCTCCTGACCTACTGTAGTCGAAGTGAATCCTCCATTAAGAGAATATCGAAGCTGTGGATTAAATGGTGCCCTTATATTTTTAATCCGAGCATCGGTTCAAAAGATAGAAAACTTTGCCCACACATTTACTAATCGTACCATAAAAAAAGTTCGAAAATCCATTCCTGGCCCACCGGGCCTTGGAATCAAGAGCCATCAATTTTTAAAGACTCATTGCAATCCCAAATAATTTAAAAAACATTCATGGAATTTTCGGGTCTAAACATTCTTCCCACCATAGGGATTTTTGTCTCCGAAATCTACAACAAAACTAGTGGATCAAAAGTGGTACTAAGCATGTATCTGAGTCTCCCGCTCCCATGTTCTCTCCTGGAGATTCTCGTGCTATCAATGAACTCGTACAAGAGGAATCAACCACACATGAAGGACCTAATACTATTTATCCTCTATCTCAACCAGGAACTCCAAAAATGTTTCCCCATCCCCAATGTCCATCTCACCCCAGTCGATAACGTGCAATGGGTCATGCACGTACCTCCTTAGTTGCGACACGTGGAATACATTATACAACCAGTGCATCTGAGGGGGAATATCTAAATGGTAGCCACCCCAACTCCTCTAATGAAGATCTGGAAGGCTCCAATGAACCTCATAGAGATATCGCCACCCCAAAAAAACCATTGGAGTCCTCGTAGGGGTGATACCAATAGAATGACATGGTATCCCTACTCAAACTCCAACGGCCTCCACCTCTTGTCAGCATAACACTTTGGCCACCTATTTATAGTATTCATCATCTTCTGAATGATATATAATTTCTCTATGGTATCCTATACCAATTATGGTCCCATTATTGCTGACTGCTCTAGGTATGTCCAGCCAAGAGGTGATCTTCATGGTCGTCCATACAAGGCCTGAAATAGATCCATGATGAAGATGGAGTGACAACTATTTTTGTATGAAAACTCCACAAGGGGAAAGTGATCCTCCAACTACGTCCAAAATTGATGACACAAGAAAAAATCATTTCATTGAGTGTCTATATGGTCTGCTCCGTCTGACCATCTGTCTATGGGTAAAAGGTGTTCATCAAGCGTAGCAAAGTCCTAATAACCTCCAGAAACCCATTCAACAAGCAGGATGTAAAATATGTGTTGCAATCCGAGATGATGGTTGATGTCACCGTGTGTAGTTGCACAATATCCCACATGTAGAGGCATCCAAAGAACTGTATTGATCCCTTCTCTTAGATGGGTAGGAAGTGGGAAGACTTGGTGATTCAGTCAACAATCACCCATATGTAATCGTGGATACTAGACCAACCTAGTATCCCTGTCACAATGTCTATTGAGATACCGTCCCATTTCCTCTCCAGTACCTCAAGTGGATGCGCTAAGCCTGTGGGTACCTGTTTCTCGACCATCACTTGATAAAAAGTGAGGCATTGTGATACTATCTCCACCACCACATTCTTTATCCCGAGCCAATGGTAATAATGCTAGATGTCCTGGTACATATTCACCACTCCAGGATGTACTGATAAATGGGATGTATGGAACTACCGAAACACCTCCTATCGTAGGATCACTGGTACCATGGTTCATCCTCTTAAAAGAATGAAATCCTCCCTACCTTCATAAAATCCATCAGGTGCCTGTCATGAGGATATTTGAGAACATCAGACCTTACAGTCAACTTCCCCAAGTTGTGCCTCCCGAACACACAGTAGAATGGGGGTAGTGATAGTTATAGACTAGATGTATGCTGCTCCATCTCTATCTACCAAGGATATCTGCAACACGACTTGATTCCATGTATCCTCAAATCAGTAGTTGTAGTCTAGACCTACTGCTGAGTGTGTCTGCTACTACATTCCCCTTCCCAAGAACTATAGATTATCGTAAATTTATAGTCCTAGAGGAACTCTATCCATCGTCAGAGTCTTAGGTTCAGTTCATTTTGTGATAAGATATATCTGAGACTCTTGTGATCAGGGTAAATAGTAAACCACTCAAAAATTAAGTAGTTCCACCCCATCATCAGCACAAATACCACTACTACTAACTCCACGTTATGGGTAGCATAGTTCTCCTTATGTTGTCTCAACATCCATGAGCCATAAGAGATCATTGTTTGCGCCTGCATGAGGACACATCCTAGTCTGGTCCCTGATGTGTCACAATAGTCCACATACCCAATACCCTCTTTTGGTAGCCTTATGATGGGGGCACACGTCAGTCTCTACCTCATCTCAATAGAACTCTGCAGGCACTTCTCCATCTATAGAAAATGCTGCCCCACTTTATCAATGCTTAAAAGGGATATGCAACCCGGTAGAAGTCAGGAAAAAATCCCCGGTAGTACCAGCCAAACCCCAGAAAATCCACACCTCGGTCACACTATTGGGTGGCTCCCACGAATGAAATTCTTCTTTATTTTTAGGATCCACTATCACTCCAGCCTCTAGGATAAAATGCCCCAGAAAGTGGACATCTCGAATCTAGAAATGGAACTTCGTGAGCTGTCCATAAAGCTGGTGCTCTCGATGTGTATCCAGAACAATCCGTAGGTTCATGGGGTGCTCCTCCTCTGATGCTATCGATATCAAGATGTTGTCAATGAAGACAACTACTATGCGTTCAAGGTATGTATAAAATATCCTCTTCATAAGCCCCATGAACACTTCTATAGTGTTGGTCATGTTGAAAGGCATAACCAAGACCACATAGTGACCATACCGGAACCTGAAGGTTGTCTTCGGTATGTCATCATCCCTTACCGTGAGCTGATAATATCCATATCTGAGGAATATCTTATAATACAATCGTCCTCCATTAAGCTAGCTGAATATATCATTTATCCTCAGAAGATGATACTTGTTCTTCACAATCACCAGTTTCAGGTGACGATAGTCCACAGAAATCCTCAAGCTCCCATCCGCCTTCGTGGTGACCAAAATCAGGGATTCCCATGGAGAAACACTGGGCCATAGGAATCCACTCCTATGAAAGTCATGTAGTTGTACCTGCAACTCATAATGCTCCACAAGATCCATCTGATATACTAGGGTAGATATCAGTGTCTTATCGGGGTACAAGTCGATGTAAAAGTATACCTCTCTATGAGGATGTAGTCTCAGAACATCACCAGAAAAGACATCAGAATAATATTTCAACATTATAGGATATCTCAAACACCTCAGATCAACTGATCCTAGGGTGAGGCTAGCCAACTATTGAGTGATTGGCTGCACCCTCCTCTATGAATGTACATCACGTGCTGTAAAGGTTTCCTCCTCACCGATGAAGAAAAATTGGATCCCATCCTCATGGACAAACCACACTTTGAACCTAAAATAGTCGATCTGATCATGGACAGTAGATTGCCAGTCCATACCCAAGATAACGTCGTAAGGCCTCTACGCTACTACTAGGAAATCCCAGCATAAACTCTCACCTCCTAGAGTGATCTCACACTATCTTCAGTAGTGCGTAATCATCAAATCCTCTCTCGTAGGAGTATCTAATCATATGAATCGATCCAAAGGCTCCATCAAAATCATTGAGGTCCGAACTAGTTCCATGGAAATGAAAGAGTGATTGGATCCTTTGACTATAATACTGTTTCTAGGGTGAAATAGAAATTGATTGTACCTCAAATCATCCATGGAGCATCATGATCGTAGGACTCGGCCGCCTGTAGCTGAGTTCTCCCATGTTCACCTGCTCCCTATGGTCGGGGTTGATGACCTAGTGGTGGTTGTGGTAGAACCAAAACCCTTCATCCACCACCTACTGAAAAACTAGATCATCTACCACGTTTTCTTCTTTATGGACCTCCTAGCTCAATCCTTGGTCATTGTGTTGGTGGATCCTCGACCGTCTGTAGATCATCAGTATGGCAGAGAGTGTAGTCGCGAGCCATGTGGCCCAACCTGCCGCATTTGAAGCACAATCTTCTTCCCTGATAACCCCCCGTTTTCTTGTGATCTCCATACCTCCGACCCTACATCATGGGGTCACCCTCCAGAAGGTCTAGTCCACTTGGCCCTCTGCGTCATCTGCTTAATGCCTACTGTAGATTACTCTGCTACCTGTCGTCCAGCGGTGGCTCTCACTGTTGGTGACTGCTCAGATAAAAATATATCAACCATTAATGCTCACTCATGAACTCTAGCCTGCATCAGGATATTGCATAATATCATCAATGATCTGATATCCCACAGGAGACCCTACTCAATGGTTTAGGCCCTGAAGGGTGGGTCCTACACCATGTCGGTGGAGAATTGTGAGAGGTCAGTGAATCTCACTGAGTACTGGGCCATTGATAGGCTGCCCTACTATAAGTACAACAACTCCTGGATATGCATAGAGTGTAGTGTCTCTTGACCAAACTATTCCCTAAAGAGGCTCTCAAAGTCCATCATGGTGAGTGTCGCCTCACCATATAACTGGAGTGTCAGGCTCGACCATCTTCCTGTCATTCCTAGAAAAAGACTAGTAGCTAGTATCAACATTTTATCTAATGGTGTCCCAACTAGGTGGAAAACTCTTCCTATAGACTGTAGCCAATCCTCAACTTCTTAGAGATTTGTCTTGCCTCAAAACAGTGGAGGTCTCTACTGCTGGAACACATGCATGGTGCTCAGTCGGCGTCCACCGTCCTCTAGTGGGCCTATTGGAAACTTCTTCCCAAGGGGTGGTGGAGCTATCGGTGCACCACCTAAAGGAGTTAACACAGCAAGAGGGACCTACATAAAGGCCACGTCGCTACATGCTCCATCATCATGTACTCTCTTGGGAATCCTAGTTTGATGTCTACGTGGAGAAATCCTGGAAAAAATAGGTTTTCTACGGTCAATAAATTATACTTGGTGAAATTACTCAAAGGAGATCAAAAATAAAACATTTACAAAACACACGCAATCAGTGTTTTTGTGCACCGAGTTAGAAATCATAATTCAGGGTCCTAGTCTATGGATACGTCGGCCATCACACAAATAATGGACACCCTGAACGGAAAACCACACTCAATACACTAAACACAATTTCTCCATTAGAAGGATCAGATTCCCCATTATTCGGTAGAACCGTATCCTTTGATTCCTCATTTTCACAACAGGTCCCTTGGGGCCCACACCATGACTACTCCAAGACCGCCTTCCATAGGCCAGGGGTTAGAGACTAGCACCGTAAAGGAATATCCATAAAAAAGGAAGGCATTTCTTTTAAACATTTACAAACTCACAGTCCTAGAACACCAAAAGATTCAAAAGTGGAGTGAAACTGCAGTAGTAACATGTTTTACTGAATGTAAATGGGTCGAGATAGAAGCCCAACTAAAACGATAAAAATACAACTGAAAATAGAAAATAGCTCCTATGATAGTCCACCAGAAATATTACCTAAAGGGTAGGTACAACTCATATCCATAACTCTCTGCGCCATCCATCATCACTATCCACCATCAGGTCCTTGCTCCCCAAGTCTCAGCCAAGGCTACCCATCATCTGTACCAGACACAAAAAGGTGTAGCTGAAGCCTATGAAGGGGTGATTATAACAATTCCCAGTAGGGACTCCTAAGCCCATGATGGTCTCTTAGAATTCCACAAAGGAAAACCAGAAGCACGGACTCAATCACAAAGAAAAAGGTAATACACATAGCTCAAAACAAGGTATACATAAAGTATAGAAATAAAAATGATTAGTCGTAATGGAAGATCATCTTATTATTTCAAGAGGCACTACGGTTGACCCACATAGGATAGATACGTACTAACCCCCAAAAAAACCCAATGGATCAATATGTGCATATCCACACTGGATCACTTATTTCTGATTCACACAGAACTGCTTGGTAATCATTTACATAGACGTTGTAGGTGTGGATTCACATAAAATCTGTAGGTGCTGAATCTCATAGAATTGTTGGGTACTGATTCTCACAGATTTACTGGGTGCTGATTCATACAAAATCTCTTGGTGCTCATTCACACAGAATCGGTCGGTGACGATTCACACAAAATCGCTCGGTTTTTTATTCACAGAGAATCACTCGTTGCTTTTCCACACAGGATCACTATTCATTATTCATGTCTCAGAAAGCTATAGGATTCCCACTCAATGAATGATTATTTCTTGTAGAAAACGCTCCTCAAGACATCTTTCATATTTCAAAAAGAACTATTTCCCGTGAAGAATATACCCAATGATGTTTCATTTTAATAAGGGTTCCAATACAATAGACGACGCGTCAACCAGATGCCCAGTCTGTACATTATTGGAATTTTAGTGCAGAGGTAACTGTTGGATTCAGGGTTGATCCAACCCATCGGTACTCCAAAATTTTGAAAAATACTCATGATGTATCTTAAAATTACAATATTTCTCGAACGATCCCAGCACTATAGATGGTTCGTCAAACAGGCGTCTAGTTCACATGATACAGGCTTTTGAGCACATCAGGGCCTGATAGGGGTCTTGGTTTGGTCCGACACGAACAGACCCAATTTGGGCCGAATCAACACTATTCCGGTCAAATGGACCCAGTCCGGCCCTAACCGTACTGGCCATCCTGATTGGGATGGGTCACTGCCTGGCCCGGCCCGCCGGCTAGCACGGCCCGTGCGGGGCTCGCACGGTCTGCCTCCCGAACAACTCAAAGTGCTATTTGACTTTTTAAATGATGGCACCAGGTGGAATCTCCTCGTCACCCGGGATTCCCATATAGAGTGTGTCCCATACTTCGTTGTGGCTTTGTAGCCGAGGCCTTATCACTACGGTGTGCATCGACACACCGCCTCTCACCTCCCAGAGACCGAGATCTGACCGCCTGTCCGACCTCTGCGGTGTTGAGCGGTGCCACCTCCTTTTTACATCCTATGATTGTCGGCCACTACCTTCACATGTTGGCGCAGGTTTCTAGTGTTGTCGCATCTGTGCCATGTAGGTGGGATTCCCGAGGGCCATCGGTTGAGCACAGGTGGTCTGTTATTCCTTCCTGATGAGCCTACGGGCCTCCCGGGATGCCACTGTCATTGTGTGCCTCCCGGTTTCTGCTATCCATCATGTTGAAATATTTTCCCCCAAAGAACGCAACCTGAACGAAGCTGTGGTGGGTCCAACCTTGTTATTTTGGCCGATGACTTCCACGTTAATATCATAACAGGAGACAAAAATTTAATTCAACTTTATAAGTTTAATTATTTAACCCCACACCTCGAGATCTATTGTAGGTGTTGTGGTTATGGCAGGAGAAGACTCCCCAATTGATGAAGCCTTCAGTGTTCATCGATCCCAGATTGTTGTATCCCATGATCCCATCCAACATATATGGAATTTTCCATAGTACATAGCCATAAGATCCCTTCTTGATGAAGCCATGTCAAAAACCAAGCCCCGAGCCTCACATAAATAAATGTGGAAAAGCAGAGTAACACATCCGAAGAATTAATAAGGTTCATTAATGGGTTTCAAATTAGTGATCCTTTTTAATTCCAAATAGTGTGGTTACACAATTGAAGAGTCAATCTAATAAATGGATGGATAACCAATTGGTCCCACAACCACATAATCTCTATATAAAAATAAAATAACAATTATATGTTATTTTATTATTTTTCAAAAAGTCCTAAAACTACCATTTTCTCCCGACCTACTGTAGTCAAATAGAAGCCCCCCGTAAGTGAATCCATGAACTGCAGATTCCACGGGGACCTCATATTTTTATTCCGAGAACTATTGCAAAAGATAAAAAATACCACCCACACATTCAATGATCCTACCTAAAAAAAATTTCAAAAATCTATTCTGGGCACACTAGTCCATAGAATCATGTAAAGTCAATTTTCGCAGACATGTACTAATTCTAAATAATTAATAAACACTTCATGGAATTTTCCTATGTATGGAACTGTAAATTTCAAGGACAATTTTTTCTTAATTTTTTTTGGATTTTACGAGTACGTTGTTTCTGACGGCACCTGATTCCGAGGTCTGGTGTGCCCTGAATCAATTTCCGAAGTTTAGATTGGGTATGTTCAGTGAACGAATGGGCAGGTTTTTCTATCTTTTGAATCGATGCTCGAAATTGAAATCCAGGGGCACCAATGAACTCGCAGTGCCGATATTTGCTTAATATGACTTTTACTGTTGATGTGTTTTCTCGGGAAAATAAGTTAAATTTTGTGGTTTAAGTGAGAAGTAAATAAAATTGTGTACAATTTTATTTTATTATCCATGGAAGTTAAACTCTCTCATTGGATGATGTTGGTGGGGCCCAAAACCACCTTACTTCCCATGTGTTGTTATGAGGGATGTCGGGCCCACACGAGCCCCCATCTTTTCACATTCAAAAACCCTTAACCCCTTTGAACTCCCATGATAAATACACGGAAACTCTCCATTAATTTTTTGTATCCTTTAATTGTGTAACTCTCCCCTCTCTCCTCTTTAATCGTGCCAACACACCTCTTCAATTAATTGATGTAGTATTTTTAATTTTTAAATTTTGAAATTCTTGGTAAAGTATAATAAAATAAGAAAAATCTTATTTTATTTCGGTTAGGTTGTTGTGTTGGGGATTGGAGGAGAGAGAGATCTAGTTTTTTGAAGAACTTCATCTTCAACGAAGAACGCTAACTCTCCGATGAAAAACATTGATTTGGTGGCCCCGATTTCTTTATCCTCTTCTTCCTCCACAGTAAGGGAGGAGACACCGACGATGATGGAATCCACACCATCGTCCGCGGTGCATGACAACTGCGAACTTCCTTGGAGGTAGGGGTGTGTTTATGAATGAGCAACATTGTTTTTCCTTCCATGTTATTGGTTCTCTCTAATCCATTTTCTATCAAACTAACGCGGAATGAACCAGACCAAACTAACACGGTCCGATTCTTCCACCGATCTTGTTGTATGGAATTACCCTACAGTTATTTGAGAGGTGAATAATGTCATTTTTTCGGAGACGAACAGAGGCCCGAAAACACCAAAAAGGCGTTAGAGAATTGAGGAGTCCTAGAACCAGATGTTTCGTAGAAAATGAATCATTAGAACGAAGAACGGACACCTCGGGAGGCGTGCTTTCTAGAGGCGTCATTTCTGGAAAATTCCAGAAGACATGGCGTGTACTCCAGAAGTACAAATTGTGTAGTACAAGCGTATTGTGTCATCCTTTTCGGACGTTAGAAATATAGTACATGGAATGTGTCTAAAGACAGACGATGTGTACTCACCACAATGTATGTCAGAGAAGACTTCGATGTACATGGCGCGTATTTAGGGAAAATACACAGACACAGACAGAAATAAACGACCTCGAGGCATGGGGTGTATTATCTTCCTAGAAAGGCAGAAGTGGATTCGCAAGGATCGGCGTGTAATCCGGGAGATACATGGATAGGGGCAGAACCACACGGCCACGAGGAACGACGTGTACTACCATCACCATGGAAAAAGCGGCTTCACGAGGCTCAGCATGTAATTTGGGAAATACTCGGACACGGGAAGAAACAAACGGCCAAGAGGCATAGTGTGTACTACCTTCACCATGGCAGAAGAAGCTTCGTGATGACTCGGCGTGTATTTCGGAAATACACGGACACGGGATGGAGTATACGCACTTGTACTCCACCACATGGCTAGGCATGGCCAGTGCACATGTAACCGACCCTAGAGGTTTGGACATGGCTTGTAAGCATACTAGACGCCGTGTATTTACTTATCTACCCGACCAGCCCTACGACAAAAGCCGTATCACACGAGCAGTAACTGGTGTCTGATGACACGGCGTGAATCGCTTACCTACATGCCGTGTACTTTTGGAAAATGGCTTGGTCGTCTTGTTCTCTGTGACTTGGGCACGTTTTGCTTGTTTTTTCCCCTATGATGTGGTATGGTACTTTGGGATACATCAACACTAGTCTTTGTGATGGTTGATGTATCCACCTCTTTGAATCGTGGAGCAGAGCCTCCCGGAATCGAGTGAGATGTTTGCAGAAACCCTAGAACTCGTTGAGACTGCAACGACGATGATGACTATACATGGATCCTCCATGGGTTCGGTAGTGAGGAAGACTGTACTTGGATCCTCAATGGGTTTTACAGCAATGACGAATGTAATTGGATCCTACGTGGGTTCGACAGTGATGGTTACTGTACTGGGATCCTACGTGGGTTCGACAGCGATGACTTCTGTACTTGAATCCTACGTGGGTTTGGCATGGGAGATGATCTAGAGGCTACATCTATCATCTCCACCCATCTTTGTGAGTAGTATACCTATGTGAGTCTTGACATTCAATCGTTATCTTCGATATTATTGACTTTCTTTCCTGTTTGTATTGGGTTGTGCTTTCTTGTGTGGATTGGGTTGCACTTTCTTGTATGGACTAGGTTGAACTTGGGATCGGAAGTTGGAGATGAAATGGAATTGTTGACTAAGGTATAGGTATGGGAATATACCTATGTAGTGTTGGTTGATACTTTATATTTGTATCTTTCTTTTGTGGTTTAACGTTTGTGAATTTGAGGATACCTTCGGGGGTCTCGGGGTCCCTACTGAGTATCGTATACTCACCCCTGCATGGGCTATGCCCACACTATGTTGTGTTGGTTGAAGTCGATGGATAGCACTGATCATGGTTGAGGCCTGAAGAGCGGGAAAGTATAAATAGGTGGACTATCAGGTGGGATGTACACGGAGTGGACGGCCGGACCGAGGAGCTGGAGAGACTATCGGTACTCACCCTTCAGGTGGGAGTTTCGGAGGATGACTTAGTGGTTGCTGCTTTACTTTTCAGCTATTGTACTTTCTTATCTCAGTTGTACTTTACTTTTAGTTGGGTTTGTATACTAGCCCATTTAATTTCCATCACTTACTTTTGTACTCAGTTTAGTTAGTGTTGAATTCATCTTGCGTACTTTGTGTTGTTTTTTTCTTATTTAAAGGCAATGCCTTAACTTTTTTCGGGATTTATGCCTTTGGTGCTAGTCGTCAGCCCCTGGCCTATGGAAGGCGGGTTAGGTGGAGTCACAGCACGAGCCCCGAGGACGGGTCCTGACATATTGTCTTTACATATAGTATATAAAAACTAGTGATTATTACTTACTCAAATATTATTTAGTCTCCCATGTTTCCTCATTGAGTTTTTTATCTCCCTAAAATACTTTTCTCAGCTGATTTTTTCGATTCAGCAACACATGATTGCCAGTGTCAATAATCTGGACAAGAAGTTCATTATAAGAAAATTCATGTTCCTACTCATTTACCGTATATGTTATTATATGCATCATATTCAGAAAGTATTTCCATAATAATAAGCATGGAATATTTTCTATACATTAAAATGTTTGGGGGGGTCATCACAAATTGTTTCATTAAAACACCAATTCTTTTATATAGTTGAAAAGTCTCAATGTTACGAGGGATTAAATTACACATTATCAAAAATATTATAACTTTTTTCCATGGGGTGTCCATAATGAATATGAGATCCACAATTGGAATTCAAGGACATTACCTTAATTATCAACATATAAATTTTTCTAATATCTAGACTACATAAATAAATTCTTTAATAGTTCATAATTCAATAGTCATCCCATATAAAATATTTGGGCCATCTAGATTTCATTCTCATTCATATATGGAATAGGATGGAGTACAAAACCTCTTCCCATAAAATACATTTTATGGTCTCATAAGTATGGCCAATTAGAACCAATAATTATATTAAAACCCGACAAAAGCTATGTACCAATACAAATTCGTTTCCAGTTAAGATATAACGATCACAAAGTGTTTTAAATTTTAGATATTTTTTTCATAATTCACATCATTTTCAGGATGATAGGTGGTACATAAACGTATCTTACTATCAAGTACTAATTTAATACTATGTTAGAATTTTGATGTGAACTGAGGGGCATAATCAAATACAATTGATTCAAAAAACCCATGAATCCTAATCATCTCATTAATATTTATACAGGAAAATTTATAAAAGGGTATATCCTATCATATTACTATAAAATTTCCATAATTTTTAAGGAAATTGAAAATAAAATATATACATTATCTCCTCCTTGTATTTCATTATTTATAGTGATGAAGAAAATTTTAATATTTTCATACCTCCATAGTAGTATTGGAAATTTATTCATGAATCCATTTGGTTATTTTTTTCCACAGTAGCCAGATAGATTACTAACCATCTAGACACATATTCTATAACATTACCACTTATACCATCTCTCTCTAATTATTCTTCTAAATAGCTATAAATTACTTTTCCGATTTGATATATAGAAAATTTTTGATATTTAATTATTCTCAAATATCTAGTACATATTGAACACATAATGTCATTAAAAACATCTACACTCTCTATCTATGGATGGTGTCTATAAATTTATTATCTTTTAATTATTTATTCTTCTTTTCTATATCATTTTCTTTCTGCTGAGACTTTTCCTTGTTTTCTACTATGTATATTTTTACTTTTTTTTAAATGTAATGATTGCTCTCATTGTCTAAAAATTACCATATATAACATTACATGATATTTTTATATAGGATCCTTGTTAATCCTCAACATAGTTATAATTCAATTTTCCATCATTCTCAATGCCTTATCAAATTTTTCCATTCACAGATAGGTATTATATAATTGAATTATTGTTGATGACTTCTTTGAAACATCTATTGTGGATAATATTGAGATCCTTATAATAGAAGATATATTTAGGAATCATTTGTAATATACTAATATTTCACCTTTCAATAGAGAGATAGTGTCTCTATATTTTCAATGAAATTATTACAAGTAACAACTCAAAATTGTGATTTATATAGTTTTGTTTAGGAATTATCATCTTCCTTGAGACATATACTATAACCCTGTCATTAATAATAAGAACAAAACCCATTACATTCTCAAATAGGTCAATATATTTTAAAAGTACTTCATTACTTTAACAATAAATTAATGATAGTGAATTAAAAATTATACTCTTATGATTTTAAAAATATTCCTCAAATTCCCCTAAACATATGAATTTAACCCCTTTATAGGTAAAAGTAGTCAACATGCTGGCCAACTGGGTGATACTAAACAAAACACCATCAACAACACACTAATCCCACAGAATTATGCATCTCATTTATATTTTTTGGGTTTTTACTAATACATTACAACCTTTATAATTTAAGGGTAAAATGATATAAAATTGATAGATATAATATTTTAAATGAATAATATTCATTGATTTAAAATCACACTTTCAAAATTTAAAATATAATTATTTTTTCATAATGGTTTATTTAATTATTTAAAGATTCATCTGTTGATCTTCTATATTAGATATTATATGAATATTTTATCAATAAAAAAAATTATTAATGATAACCCTATAATAATATGTTCATTAGATCCGTAAGGGTAGATGTATAATTAGTAAATAAAAAAGGAATTATCGTGAACACATAATGTCTATATCCTACTGAAAATATCATACATGGAATATAATATACCTTCACCATTAGTTAACGATAACTATAGTGAAGATCAATAAATGAAAATTGTTAATATCCTTTATTTTAATAAATAAGTAATAAATGTTTCTAAAATGATTCATATTATTTAGAATAATGGATTTGGTCTCACTGTAAACAATACAAAAACTTAGAGACCCATCATTGTTCTTTCATGAATAAAATAGTGGCTCTCCATGAAAAACACTAGTGAATATAGATAAATTATTGTAGAAATTTTGCAGCTGTCACTTCAATTATTTTAACTCTACTAGTTTAATTATATTAAGTGTTTTTGATATTTATTTTTAAGTAATGAGTTTAATTTAAAACTCAACATCACCCTATAGTGTATAACCTAGTAATTCCTATTGAAATAGATAATAATTATTTTTGAACAATGGTAACATTTGAAATCCTAAGGATTTTATTCTTATTTGTAGATTGCACTCAATATCCATATCATCCAATAATTTTAATAATTAGATCTATTAGGGTGGAGTCTAGAGAGTAATGGAAATGTTATGTTACTCATTAAAATGACATATTATTATGTAAAATATTTTCCTTTCATTAAATCCCGAAGAAAAAAATTATTTTCTTGGGGGTTGATCCATTATTCAAAATCCATCGGATCATTACTTTTATTATTCACATGACGTGGTCCAACATAGTTTCAATAAACAAAATAATATTTTGTCTCTTTAAAAACGGATGTGGTTATTTTATCTAATCTTGGTCAACTACCCAAATATGGATATGTTCTGATCATCTCCATCTCTATCCTCATTGAATATCTATTGTGGAACAACCCATCATTGTCTATGCATGTTAATATGGTTCAAATTTCCTCCATTAGTCACCATATCATAATAATTGTATACACATAATAATAAAATGATATTGAATTTAAAAATAAAATTCCTACTATATTTTCTAATGTTTTAAAGATAAAATTATGGACATTCATATTACTGATTTTAATTAACATAGATCCTCTAAATCTACACCCAAGGTTACTACTAAAAATATGTTGATACCAACAGTAATTTCCAAAATTCTAGAAACCCATTGTCTATAGTTATATTACCTTAATGGTATAAAATATGGTAGTTCCCACACAATCCAATATCGTTTTAGTCTTTTAAGACTATATACAAACATAAATTAAATTTTATAACATAAAAAAACCATGAACACATTATGAGATCATTATTATCCATTACATAAAATCCCTAAAAATTAAACATAGCTATCGCCTAGGTTAACTTAGGAAAGGAAAAAATATGGTTTCACTCATGTTCTAAGAAAAGGGTGGTATACAATAAAAGCTATAGCAGTATAAACTTGAAAAGTGTGATATAACCTGAATTAATAATCAACAACAAGAAAAAATCCACTAATTCGGAGAGAATAATATATCCAAGGATAATAATGATAATAAATAAATCACAAGGATAATAATAAGTTGTTCACTAATAATAAAAAGTATATAGTTGAAAAAACAATTCCATTCCTAAGAAAAGGCATCATGATTAGAGAAATCATGATCTTACAATTATGCACTCACTGTGTTATCATAGTGAATTCAAGAAAATTACCCATACATGTCTTCCCCAAGGGACCTACCAATGCATATAAGGTGTATATAATTTTGAGTCCTACCAATCATTTTTTATGTTCAATTAATTCCTCGAATGATGAAATGAATAAACAATTAAAAGTTATTTTTTAAAATAATATTCAATATTGAAATAAATTCATATATAAATCCAATACATTTCTTCATTCAACTAAATGTTATAACATTCCTATAACCCATCCTAATAAGGAAGGTGAATTATTAAAACATAAATATTAAACTTACCTATAGTCATCGCTATTAGAATAAAAATATTTGGAACTCCAATACTTTTCACCAAGTAAATAATGGGGTTAATATGATCATAATATATCTAGAGAATGAAGGAGGATAGTTATAGAATACAAATTCAATATTCCAATATCATCCAGATTAGAATAAAATCATATATAACATCAATACTTTCCACATATCAATAAAAGGGATAACATGATCATAACCCATCCATAGAAATAAGGTGGATGGTTATGAAATACATAGTCACCTATAAAATAATAATCCATGATAAAATAACAATATTAAGAATTAAAATACTATCCTCCATGTTAGTAAAGGATATAACATGTTGATAACCCACCCAATGAAAGACATTGGGTGGTTAAACAGTAAATAATCAACATAGAAACTATATGGTATTCAAGATATACATAGAAGAAACCTTATCAATGAATTAACTATAATGTTGTGGTTAAGGTTATTTTTGATGTGAATGGTTATCAATAGAAAATATACATTTGGTTCAATAGATTTACTAGTAAGACACTATAGTAATTGAAGTAATCATCTTTCATCATGATTTATAAAGTGAATGTGAATATTACAAAGCATATCACAAAAGAGTTTCATTAGAAATGTGAAGTATTTGGACATTCATTATGCACTAGGGTCATAGCTGAGTTAATGATTCAACCACACTTTTTATGGTTGATTAAATATAGGTAATTATGTTCCAAAATAACATCCACTTGATAGTATCTGAATAGGGATGACATTTCATGGATATGTATAAACTCATTACTTTCCAAAAATAATATTATTTTTTTTGAAATTCTGATGGCTTAGGAAATTGATTTAATGACATTAAATCTAATTTTAAATATTTAATATTGTTGAAAAATCAATTGAATTACAACCAGTATAACATTATAATAAATGTTGGAAATTTAATATAGTACATATGGAATGAGAGCCCTTACGCCAATATAATAAAAAAATTAGAAAAATGATATAATGGGATAAGATAAACTATATCACAATAATAATTACCAAATGAGAGATAATATTATGAAATTAAAATAAATGAAATATGTGGAAATGTTATTATAATAAATTAATTTCAATTAAAATTGAATGGGAAGGATTTTAAACCCTTTTATTTATATGTATCTTCTTCATTATTAGGAGTACTATTTATAACTTTTGTAAATAATTTGGAGGGATTTAGGGAGGGTGTGGTAATGTAAATTCATGATTTTTGACTTTAGAATGGAGTGGGATGAGAAAATTGTTTGGAGATGGATTCAATTATAGAAGAAAATAGAGGATTTTTTCATGAAAATTGATATCGGTTATGGGGTAAGAATGGAATCACATGGTTGTTAGGTAGGTTATTAAATTTAGGTGATCTAGTAATATAAATTGTAGTTTAAAAATGAGGGAATGAATTTGATACCTAAAAATTCATTATAGAAGGTGTAAAAAACCTTTGAATTATTAAAAATATGATTAGCATCATTTACTAATTTTGGCCATTATAGATAATTTTTAAACTTTAACAATGGTAATAATTAAATTACTAAAAATAAATGATGAACCCTATTACCATATTTCGAATTTTTGATTAATTTTTTTTAAATTTATTATATTTCAATTTATAATTTTGATAGAAATAATCATTTTAATTGAAACAAAAAATTTAATAAAAAAGTTTATCGAAAAATGTTTTTTATACATTATGGGTTTTTCATTCGAATTTCCTATAAATGATAAATTGTATTAGTTTCTTTATAGTTAGTTATATATTAAAATAGAATATTAAATTCCTAAAACACATTCATATATTTAATTTATATTATATTTATATAACTCTAATAAAATTAGTTTTTGGAAAAAAAATTAGTTTTTTAAGATAATAATTGTTAACGATGGGTAATTTATATTCAATGGCCCAAAATAAGATTGAAAATTTTAATTAATTCATTATATAAAATTATAATTATATATTAAATCTTATTAAATAAATTTAATATTTTTGGAGGAAATTATTTTTACCATTATCATGTGAAAATCCCCTTTGTTAGGAAAAGTGAATTTTTTGCATTAAAATTATGGTTAGGAAACAATTATCTACTATTTTAATTTTAATAAAAATAAATTGGTTTAAAATAATTGGAATCAATTGTATTGGGAATCTAATTCAAGGAAATACAATTTTTTTCCAAATATAAATCTATTTAAATGAACTGACAAATAATCATATTGTTTGAATTGATAATTTTAGTAAGATTATTTAAATGAGATAAAAATGTTTAATAATTTGTATATAATATTTTATAAAATTTTCATTTCGTCTATAAACACATATTTAACCATTTAAATCATGTTATATACTTATAGGTTTTTCACATATAATAATAAATCCATTAATGTTACATTTTTGGTAAAAACTATATTCTTCACTATTCACAAAATTGAAAATTTTCCAAAATTTATTTTTACGAAAATATTTTCATGAAGAGTTATAATATGATGTTTATTTTTTAAAATAATATCTTTAAATTCATAATTTATCTATTTTATATTTACTTATGAAAAAAGGATCTTAAGAGTGCACAATGTGTGATAGCACAAGATATTATATTTACCTACTCCAACAGGGTCTCAATTGTTTAAACATCTACATATCCCTCCCCCTACAAAGGGTGTGATAATATAGGGCATTAAAATAAGGTAAATACTTCATGAACCTATATAATAACCTTATGGGTAGGCTCAAATCCACCCATGATTTTATTAAATTACAACATGGTCATTTCCAACCTTAGTTACATCTCAAATCTAGGTTCTATGTGACATCATGGGACCTTATTGAGGTTAATGTTTCTAATATTAAAAAATAATAACTCATGAATGAAATTTAATGCTTAAATAAAAACAAAACATAATAACTAATCTAAACATAAAAAAATATACTTTCATGAGACACTCCCTAAGGAATTTCTATAAGATAGTAGAACACAAATAACTGCTACTTACTGAATACATAAACATCAATTTACCTCACCATCATGTTAGTTATCGCCATATATAATTATATGCATTAAAATCGGTAAAATTAATTATAATTTTAACCAATAATTTTTTTTGTAAACTAAAAAATATATTATTTTTTATATATAATTTCATTGAAACATTAATAGTCACCAAATACTATGAACATGGCAGTTGAATATATATACTAAATAATGGAAAATTAACGTAAACCCTCTCTCTACAATAAGAATGTGTTAAAACCCATAAATATTCTTTTCACAATATCCCCTGATTGATATCATAATATTGTAACGATATTGATTATAAAACAAAAAAGTGTACTTTAGACACTAGAACACACATTATACATGGGTTGGCCAAACAAATATTTGGATTCTCATTTGTTTAATGAAAATTATATATCCATCATCCCAATACTTAGATAATAAATTAAAATAAATGGGGTTTTAATACCATTTTTAATGCCGTTGATTGACTCATTTATACTGATACATTATGTCCGATGGCCTCATCTGTAACTCACCATATATAAGAGTCTAAACAATAGTAATGATTTTATGAAACATATATTTGTGGTATGATTGTCTCAATATCAGATAACAACTATTCACATAAATAGTGAAATGGGAAATATTAAATAAAACAATATTATTTAATAATAGTGGTAGAATAGCCATATCAAAATCACCATATTCCATAAAAATGTATGCATTCTAGTTGAAATAAATTTTTATAGATATGGGATCAATATTAATAATAATAATAATAATATAATAAAAATATAGGAACAACTAAAAAATACCCTAGAGTATTTTATAGAATTTCCTAGATCCTTCCCATACTCCAAATTCTCAAGTGACCTACATAAGGATCATTTCCCTTAGTTATATCCCTTTCAAGAAATCATATATGTTCATCAGAGTTCTCCTGAAAGGTGTGAGTAATAATAAATAGGATGAAATCACCAAAAATTTATTAAAATTATTACAAATGATATATTTGAGTAGATGTGATGGTGATTAGAAAAATAAGTAAATAAAAATAAAGCATTCATCCATGTAAAGCCATAAAATGAAAACTAGGAAACTATGAACCCTAACTACGCTTTCCATAACAAATGCAATGAGATGGGTCATATCATACCACATATACAATATAGTTATAAATAGTAACATACTAGTGAGGGTAAAACCGAACATTGAGTTATAAACTAACAGCCTTTCAGTCAAGGTGAGTCAACATATCGCCTTCCTATGAAAAGTCTATATCACACAGGGAGAGGCCACACATTCAGATTATAGAAACGTGTTATATAATTAAAGATTTTTTCTACCATTTAATATATCACAATATAATGTATTACAAGAATCAATTTCACCAATCAATAACCCAACTCCCTTGGGTCGAACACATACCATAATAATCCCTCACAAAAAAAACATCACAATGAAATACCATTAGCTTCCCCTTGTTAAACTCTTTATTTCACCTTATAATTACCATTTACACATTTAACAACCTTTAAAATAAATTTATAAAATCGTCCAAATCCAAATTTTATTCCATAAGAACACTAATGAAATAAGAAGCTTGTGTAACATAATAATTAATCAATCTTGGTAAACAAAAGGCTAACAACCATTGAAAATTATTTAATAAATTTTATGGTTAAGAAAATTTTAATCTAGAAATACCATAATCACCCGTAAAAAAGAATATTATATCACATATACCCTACCTAAAAACATTTATATGTTAGTTAGAGGAGTAAAATAGAAAACATATGTATCCATGTATGATAACCCATGTAACCATATACAAATTCTAGAATCTTTTGATGACTTCCTAATGTAGAATATTTGTATATCACTAAGTAAACCATGTCACCAAAATCAATTCATAACTACATAATCAATAAAACCATAAGAAAAATCTTTTGAATTAATAATTTACCAAGGAATTATAACAAATAGTCGAATATGGGGTCGTCTAGGTTATTGGTGGGCTTAGACTAATTGAACAAAATCTTGCAAAGGAATAAACACTTGATTGTGGTAGAAAAGATGTTTTTGGGTCTTGTATAATCCCTAAGGGAGATAAACATAGGTTGAAGTAAAGTGTTCCTCACGGGATTAATAACGACGAAGTCTAAGGAGGAGAGGTGGATAAATTCTAGAACTACCCATATAAACACACGGATAGGAAATCAAGTTCCCTATCACAACGTACTTGGTGATCAATGATCCACTACCTCAAAAAACCCCATGGGAAATTAATCGGAATCAAAACCCTATAAATATATTAACAAAATCATTTGGTAATCAATGATGCTTCTCCAAGGACATTGGGTTCTTAAAACTAATACCTAATATCCTATTTCTATATTTTTTAGTATTATATTCTTGAATACCAGGATATAAACCTCAATCAAACCCAATCTTCCTCTTCAAGACATAAACAATTCAAGAATAATTAATTAATATAAATAAGTGAGGCCATAATTTCTAGCTGAAATTTGAGATTCCTTACAATACCATATAGAAACGATAACTATTTGGACTATATCATTTAAAAATATTGTGAGATTGATTAATATATTAATAAATTTTATAATTACTTTCTAAGTTACTCATGACCCTATAACATCCTTAATGATCTGTATACTATTTTCATGGTTATTTATCCTAATTTTTACTCCTCCATGACAAATTTCATTAAATATTCCATAATATAAAACTAACGTTATAATAAAATATATAATTATTAGTACGTAAATTCTAATACTATAAATAATATCAGTACTATAAAAATTTAAATATCCAATGTCATATTAATTTTCCTTGAAATATATTCATATGAATACACTATTTCACCTACGAAAAATATGTCATAAAAAAATTATAACAAATTGACTATTACTTCTAATATCTATCTCTATAGGGTGTTTCAAACCTTTAATTTGATGATAATAATATCTTTTAGGCAACCACCCATCTTTGAATACCACGATTTAAGGACCTATTTTAGTCTATAAAGATATTTCATTAACCATAATACATTTATAACATATTTATCATGGAAAAATTCTTTATATTTTTTTATAAATACATCATCTTTAAGATCCCCATTCAGGAAATAAAATTTCAAAAACATTTTATAATATTTTCATTAAATATATGGTATAATAGTTATGAATATCATTATTACTTCATGGTTTGAAGCAACTAAAAATGATTTTCCATTATTAATACCTTTATATTGAGAGTATATTTTTTTAATGCCCAGAAAACAGTTACCCAGAGACAGTGAAATATTACATAACATTGGCATGATACAAGGAATCATGTCCTGAAAGACTGATTAGTTTAGTAGCCTTGTAAGTACTAGATACATATAGAATTTGTACAATAATCATTAAATAAAAAACAACAATGTGTCCCCATGGAACACTCTTATATTCATTTGCCTATTTCTGTAGGTTAATCGTAATATACTTCATGGAATACTAGGAAAAATAGAAAATAATAAAGGCGTGTACTCATATTCTCAGTAAGGATAACAATATAGCGGAAACTGCCATAAATAAGAATTAACATTTAAGGCAATGTTTAAGACCAGAATAGAAGCCTTTTAAACTTAATAATCAACATAATATGGTGAAGATAAATCAAAAAATTCCATTTACTTATTCATAAGGATATTTTACTAGTCGAATAATCACATGTAATATCAATAGCCAATTTTATAATGATGGAATGCATAATGCTAGACTTCATAACAACATAGTAAAAGCCTTGTTCCAAGAGTACAAATAAGATTTTGTCAAGGCCTTATTCCAAGACAACAGTTTGTCTCATGAGACCTACCGATGAATCAAAGAGCTATAGCGGACTCCACCCATCACTTAATAAGTCCAATTCACTCCTCATATGAAACTGTGAAACATAATCTTAACATTCGTATTAAAACTAGAATATGAAATGTCAATATTTTAACCACAAACCATGAATGACATAAAAATAGCTCATTCACAATCAAAAATAACTTATTAAATACAATATAGATGATTTTATTATGATAAATAAACCTAAATAACAAATAAAATACATTGAAGGATATTTACATAGATGAAAATAGTCATTAAAACTATTTTAGGGAAATATCCCATTTTATTGAAAACATTTATATGTCACACTATTTATCAAAGAAGTCATTTAAAATAGATTTTTGAATCAAAGTGTCCCATACCACTTTGAAACAATTAAAAGGAATTTCAATTTCAAAACATTTATTTCCATATAAAAAAATACTTAAAACAATTTTTAAAACATGGACATTAATGATAAATATTTTGAAATATTTAAAACATTTAAAACAATATTTTAGTTAAAGAGTTCTTAACCAAATAAGATAATCTTGAATAAAAGTAATTGAGGAATAACATTACTAAACTAATTATATTATCATGAGAATAATTGGATTCATGATATATTATGTCAAAGGATATTATATACACAATACAAAAGTGAATTGGTGAATAATGACAAAGAAATCTCAAAGGTATGTAAATTGAGACAAAATGCGATATAAAGACCATATAATTAGATTAAGGATGAATCAATTACATAATTTTGTGTGAAAATGATAAATACGCTCAATACAATTGTAAATTCAGTGAAAATAAATTTGATTATATTTACACTTATTCTTGTGAAAACAAAACCATTGACTTGGATGTTTAACTCAGTGAATTGAAATTTAGTTAATATTTCCATTTAAAAGTTCATATCAATGGAATGTGTATTTATAAATTGAGTGATTATGTGTACAAAATGTACATCTATAGAAAGTGGAGTTGAAATTACAACATAAATAATGAATAGTGATTCCATACATAATTTGGAGTAAAATAATCAATGAAGAATGCGTAACGCCCAATGAGTGAAAATTGAAATTTGAAATTCCCTTACAGATTTTTTAACTTACGAAACATACACCAGATGAAAGAAGTACCATCCAATGAAGAAGTAAATACCAATAAATTAAATTGTATTATACAAATAATACAATCATGGGTAGTACATACACCACAAAAAAGGAAATAGTGGTAATATAGCATGAATCTCACGGGAATAAGAAGTGAGGGGAAAACCCCTTACATTGAACTTTTCCTTAGTCGAGGGTATGCTAAACTCTGGTATAATAGTTAAACAATTGTTATTAAATTATACAATAATCACATTCAAAAATATGATATCATATATGATCTTCTTATATTTCTTTGGTAATAATATTTTAGTAGTATCATTGTTTCGGGTGTTAACTAATTCGTTTTCTTTTATATGTTTTGTTAAAGAAGTCATGTTTGTTATGGATAGGATGTATTTGATTCATATACAGAATAATAAAAATACTTTTAACATTATTTTAAACATCAAATGAAAATTAGTCTTGAATTGTTAGGATGGGGAATCACATCCCATCACGTCAGGGAGACGGTAAGCCATACGTACACACAAGTGACAATATCATTCGTTTGATGGTGAAATCCTATATAATTTTATGGAAAACCATATATTCAGAATCATTAACATGTTATATTTATTATTTACATCGATTATACTCATTATTATACCCATACAAATAATAATTTTTTAGAATAAAAACTACCCCACGACCTGGAGACGGTAAGTCGTACGTACGCCGGTATGGTGAATTTTTCATTTATAGGATGGATAGAATAACGAATAGGGTTGAACCCCATTTATAATAACATCACAGTATGAAGGAGGTACTAGATGTATTATTTTGGTCCCAAATCAACAATGAAAGAGGAAGTTAAAGAAGAAAAGATCTTGGAAGAGGGTGATGAAATTATTACTTCTTCTTCAGGTGGTTCCTTAGATTTTATCAAAATGTCTCCACAGTCATTATGATCAATGAAAGGACTCTAGGATGAAGTGAAAATAGTTTGGATGATGTTTGGGTATGGGTTGGACGAGACAAATGGCATTGGATGTGTGAAATTAATAGAAGGGGAAGTACCCTTTTATGTGGGAGGAGAGGGTCACTTTAGAAAAAGCATGAAATATTAATTTTTAATAAAGAAATATTCGGTTTCTAATATTTAATAAATGATTTATTTGGAGGATAATGCGTGGATGAGTCGAAAAACATCCATCCAATAGGTTTTAGACAGGTTTAGGTCACCATATTAACCATATCTTTTAGATTAAACTATTTGTTAAATAGTTTAACTTTTACCTTGTCTTCTTGTATTCTTACACTATATGATAAATAAACATACTAGAAACTTTAAACATAATCTCAAGTGGTTCATTGGTGACATATATAATATTATTTAATCTCTGTAATTGAACCTTTGATTTTTAAGAATATTATATCAACCAATAATGTAGTATTTTTTTAAAAAACTCATTTTGGTTAATTTTGACACTATTTATTATTTTTTTTGTTAAAACATAACAGCATTCTTTCTTCGAAAAAAAATTATTTAATCAACACTAAAATTTCATAATAACCTATAAAATTAGTAAAATTCACAAAAAGTCTCAAATTACAATTATTCAGATATTTATAATATCAATTATTTTAATCGTTCATTAATAAGGTAATTACTGAATCATCATTGTGTCATTAATAAATTTAATTATTTAATATCTAAAAATTATAAATAAAATAAAATTATGTCGTAAATAGTTTTATGTTTATAATTAATACTTATAGATGAATTTATCTTATTTATAACCTTATATTAAAAAGAGTTTTTTATTCAACTTTTTATTTGAGACTTTGAACTATTCATTAAAAAAAATAATAATAAATTTCCTAATATAATCCATTTGGACAAAAAGGATCATATTTTATTCCTATGGTTGTTTTTTTGTCAAATTACACTTATCCAATAGAAGTAGGACTTGTGTTATGGTAATTAAAATATCATTTTTACCTTTAATTACCCTATTTTCATTTAACTGTGGTAAACAAGTCAAAAGATACTATTAAACAAAAAATATTTTCATCTAATTTTACCAAATTATACATTATTATGTAAAACGTGTCTCTTTTATTTTTTAAAATCAACCCACAAAAGTGGTTAAATTATGTTTTATGCAAATTTGCAAATTCTTCTAGAAGGTGGGTAAAAGACTGTAAAAGTTCAATAAATTTTATACATCTAATTTTATTATAAAAATTACTCTAATGAATTACATTGAACTAATAATGGTATTATATATCTATATTGACTTAAAAAAATAAATAATTATTTAAATAAAAAGTTGGTTTTTAAAAAATAATGCATTGTTTTTCACTATTTATCCAAATTTAATGTTTTCAGAAAAATAAAAATAATCCACCCTAAGATAAATTTGATATTAAAAATTAAAAAATGACTTCTATTTTACCAAATTCAAAAAAATTAATTTTCATTAATTAATTTAAAATTAATTCCTATTGTCAAAACCAAAAAGCGTGTTTTTATGAAATAAAAACTATCAAAATATTGACATGAGTTTATGTCAAATTTAAATTTGAAATTACATATAATGACCTTCATTGATTTAAATGATAAAAATATAATATGATTATACTTCCTAACCAATTAAATTCATAATCTAACACTATAAATTATTTCAATTAAAATGTTGTTTTCAATAAAAATTTAGTATTTTTTACTATTCATCAAAATATGAATGTTTTTAGAAAAGTACCAAAAATTTATCCAAAATAAAGTTTAATGTAATAATTATAAATAATAATTTAATTTAATCAAATTTAATATATAAATGTTTCAATTATTTGTTTTAAAATTTGCTTACCATTAAATGGTTGTAAAATTGCATTTTTTTTAAAATACTTCATTTATTTGAAAAAATGAATTTGTTCTTATGTTATGTCTAGTATACACATAATATGGATTCTAAAATTATTTTGAGTATATAAAATTCAAAATTTAGTTAATACTTTTCATAACTGCTTTGTGAACGTCTAGATTGGTAAGTTGTTGTATGCTCGAACTCGGTATTGCATGTAGCACTGGCTATTGAATTACTTTAAAATAATTAACTTTCTTATGAAATATTGGGGTGTTAAATTATTCCACTATTTTGGAAATTGAATCCTCACAATTTCAAATTTGGGCTTCGGAACATCATTTGAAGTCCCACATCATAAAATGTGTCAATAAAACAATCACTTTATTAGAAAGAAAGAGAAGTACAAAGGTCAACCAAGATAACTCATACTATAATTCCATGTAGGAAAAATGGATATGTAAGATAAACTAAGTGTCATGTTCTGATGGGGATTGAAATAAAACATGATACAGAGAATGTTAACAACAGGAAAACAAAAACTAGTGATGGGTTAATTGCTCATTAGCTTCACAGTAAGAAAAGTAAACGCACAACATTTTTTAAGCTCCATTTCATAAATTGGAGGAATTTATTTATGACATTGACTAAGAACATAAAGAGATATAAGTACTTTTTATGTAGAGTTTTATCCATTAATAAATTTATACCACTTACTCATCTCTTTTTTCCAAACGACGAGTATTCAAGATGACTTGGTCACACCTGAATCGCTAGAATCAACATCTTGAGAATCACATGATCCATAAATGATAATGTATATATATCTCTAGTCTTTAAAGATTAACCAAAATCAAAATGGTTAGTACAAGATCAGATGATCCCCAAAAAGGAGAATCCTTAAGAGAAATTAATAGTAGTTTTAATTTCTAAAATTAAACCAACAATTCCCAATGTTCAATAACTACAATTCAATAAAAAATTGTCCTTAAAATCCCTTAATATAATCAAACTAATATTGATACCAAATATATAGAATAATTTTATTGCATAGTTATCTAAATTAAATTTTATCTCCAAATAACATCAACTACTCATAAAGTCACTTAAATAAAAGTAATTGACATAATCATATATTCTCTGTGATAAGTTAATCATTTCCATAAATAACCCAAATAGCTATAAATATATAATTAAAACATAGAAACAAAATTCACCATTACTCCTTTAATGAAATCCCATAGTATTGTATTTTCTTTAGGCATATAGTGTTCCCAATAGATCAAACGTCTTCTAAAATAACATTTATCACGTAATTTCCAAATAATTTTCCTATATTATTGATATCCATTTGATAAGAATAAAGATCCCAAATAAACATATTATAGATCAATAAAATCATTTAACTAAATATAATTAGTCACACTACACAGGGACTTCACGTAGTCCAGTGCTATGTCAAAAATTCGAATCTCACTCTGGTTGTGGGATCGATTCCCACAGCTTTGTCCGACATGACAGGTTGCCCCACAGAATTCTTATTTTCCCTTTTCAGAAACAATTTTTTATAACATTCCCAAAATGGGATAAATTCCTCAATATAACCATAACATAATTTAACCACAAAGGTTATCTCATACTTTACATTTTCATCACAAAAATTAATAACCTTTCATTACCGTGAATTAAAGGATCATATAAACCCCAATGGTTCATTATAACTATATCCAAAAAAGAAAAGATAATTCTTCCTCAAATTGAATTTTCTCATAACATACTACATGGTTACAATAGAATAGAATAGTCTTACAATGTAGTCCCATACTTTTAAATATTTTTCCATCCATTTATTTCAACATTGTTTTTTCTGTGACTTAGAGGATATCCTATAAAATATGGAATTGACTCTAGTAATGACAATGTTCCTTACATTAACGGCTAAAGAATGTAATGGTATTATTAGGATCATTTTGATTTTCTTCCATTGTACTCTTCATTTTTCATTGGAAATTCTTTAAATTATGTCTTTATTTCCCACACATAAAGAATTTCGTTGGGCTATTGAGACATTTTTATAGGGGTCTCCTACCACATTTACTGCATGATGGAAATTGATATTTCATTTATCCATGGTCTCCACTACAGGAGTTCTTACCATTCACTGCCTTTCTCTTCTTTTTTTAGTCTGATAGTTGGTTAATATATATGTTTTTTATCATATTTTTGTAAAACCAATTCGGTGTGAAGACAATATCTTTTACACCTATCAACATTTCATTTCGTTGCTCATTTACAACCCTGTGCTCACCTTAAACAGAAACATCAATGTTACTATGACTTTATTGGAATCCATCCATTGACTAACACAAGAAATCATAGTGTGTGTCAAAAAAAACATTTAGATAATATCATAACACTTTATTAACAATCTAAAACACCTTAAGATTAACAATGGTTATTTATTATAATCATATATTAAAATCCATAAATTCAGTTTGTAATTAAAATGTGAAATATCCTAAGCATATCCCCCTAGAGTGTTGTTACTAAGAGTGTAGCAAGGCTTGTTGTCATGTACCAAGATACCCATGTTTAAGCCCGAATTTCCTTGTCGGAGTTTTCAATCCTCGGTACATCTATACCACAACCTCCTCTACCTTCTCTTATCCTGACAGGGATGTATTTCATGTAAAACCCACATAATATTAACATTACCAAAATTTTTGGATGTTCTTCTATACTAATCCTCAATTTCTATCTTAGGGTGGTGTTTTATAATCAGAGTTTTTCTGAATCTAGCTTCGAATGTTTATACTAAACTTCCTACGATACCAACTGTTACTCCCCGATCCCAGTTAACTAGAGTTAGTGAAATATTAAATTAAATTGGAAGGATACAAGGAATCATGTCTCAAAATATCAACCAGTTTAGTGGCCTGGTAAGTACTAGATACATGCATATTCTTTACATTACATCAAGAAATAAACAAAACAACATTGTGTCCCCTTTGATCACTCTTATATCCCTTAGCCTATTCCTACATGTTAATCGTAATATAATTCTTTGCAACTTTGGAAAAATAAAACATATGAAAGGGGTGAGCTTAGATGATCAGTAAGGCTAACAATATAGAGGAAACTATCACAAATAAGAATAAACATTTAAGGCAACTTATAAGACTAGAACACAAGCCTTTTAAACATAAAATTCAGCATAATATGCAAAAGATAAATCAAATAGTGACATTTACATGTTCACATGGATATTCTACTAGTCGAATAATCACATTTAATATCTATATCAAATTTCATAATGATGGAATAGATAATTCTAGACATCATAACCACATAGTCAAGGACATGTTCCAAGACTACATATTTGATTTTGTAAAGGCCTTGTGCCAAGACATTATATTGTCTAATGAAACCTAACGATGCATAGAGGAGAAATAGAGGGATACACCATCACTTACTAAGTCCAATGAATCCTTCATATGAAATGGTGAAACATAATCTAAACATTCATATTAATACTAGCCTACGAAATGTCAATATTTTAACCACATACCACAAATGGCATAAAAATAGAACATCCAATGTCAAACAAAACTCATTAAATTCAATATGGATGATTTTATTATGATAAATCAATCTCAGTCAGAAATAAAATACGCTGAAGGATATTGACATATAAGAAAATATTCCTTAAAACTATTTGAGATAAATATCTCCTTTTTCTTGAAGGTATTTAAATGTCACAGTATTTATCAATGAAGAAATTTTAAAGAGATTTATGAATAAATGTGTCTCATCAACCATTGAAACATTTAAAAGGAATTTTAATTTCAAAACATTTATTTCCATATAAATAAATACTGAAATACATTTTTTAAACAAGGTCATTAACATAAATATTTACAAATATTTAAAACATTTAAAACAATATTTTAGTTAAAGAATTCCAAACCAAATAAGAGATGCTTGAATACAAGTAATTGAGGTATAAAATTAATAAAAACATTATTATATCATTAGAATAAAGGGATTCGTGATATAATATGTCAAAGGACAATATATACACCATATAAAAGTGAATGGGTTCATAAAGACAAAGAGATCAAAAATGAATGTAAATTGAGACGTAATGCCTTATAAAGACCGTATACATAGATTAAGGATAAATAAATTACATAATAAAGTGTGATAAATATAAATACACTAAATATAATTGGATATTCAGTGTAAATCAATTAAATTACATTGACACATATTCTTGTAAAAACAAAATCAATGACTTGGATGTTTTACTCAATGATTGGAAATTGAGTTAAGATTACCCTTAAAAGGTACATATCAATGGAATGTGAATTTATAAATGGAGTTATTATGTGTATAAAAGGTATTTAAATATAATTGGGAGTGTAAATTACTACATATATAACAAATAGTTATTCCACATATAATCATTTAGTAAAATAATCAATGAAGTATGCGTAAAGCCCAATGAGTGGAAATTGAAATTGTAAATTCCCATTCCGATTTGGTAACACATGAACATATACCCCATGAAGTAAGGTTCATAAAATGAAGATTTAAATACCCATTAATTAAAGTATATTACACAAATAATACAATCATGTTCACTATATACACAAGACAAAAGGAAATAGTGGCAATATAGCATGAATCTCACGAGAATAAGAAGTGAGATTAAAACCCCATACCTTGTACGTTTCCGTTGTCGAAGGTAGATTGGAATCCTGTATAATAGTTAAATAATTGATGTTATGTTATAAAAGAACCACTTACATAAATATGATATCATATATGATCTTCTAATATTGCTTTGTTAAAAATATATTAGTAGTATCATTGTTTTGTGTGTTAACTGATTTGATTTACTTTATATGTTTTATTACCTATGTCGTGTTTGTTATGGGAAGGATGTATTTGATTCTTATCCAAAATGATATCACGGATTCAATCATTTCTTTATCCATGAAATAAAAATTATTTTTTAATGGTTATGAGGGGAATGACATTTAATCACGTCCTAGAGACGGTATTCCCTACGTATGCACGAGCTATAATATAAATCTATTGATGGTGAAATCGTATATAATTGGATGGTATATCATATATAAGGATATAATTAACATGTTATATTTATTATTTAAATCAGTTATACTCATTATTATACCAATCCAAATAATAATGTTTTTGAATAACAAACTACTCGACGACGTGGAGACGGTAAGCCATATGTAGGCATGTATGGAGAATTTGTCATTTATAGGATGGATAGAATAACAAATATGGTTGTACCATATTTATAGTAACATCATATTATGTATGAGGTACTGAATTTGTTATATTTTTAGGGAATTAACATAGAAAGATTAAGTGAAAGAAGAATATAACTTGAATGGGGGTGGTGAAATTATCACATCTTATTTCGATGCTTCTTTTTTATTTGATCAAAAGGGATCCATAGGATGGAATTATGATCAATTGAAAGACTCTAGTATGTATTGAATGTATTTGGGAGGATATTTAGGTTTGTTTAGGCTGAGACAAATGGTTTTGGAGGTGTGAAATTAAGAGAAGGAGAAGTACCCATTTATAAGGGAGGTGACAGTTACTTTTGGAAAAGCTTGAAATATTATTTTTTAAGAAACACATTTTCAAATTTTAATGGAAAAATGATTTATTTCGATTATAAGGTTGGTATGGGTCTAAAAACTCTAAACCAATAGGTTTTATAGTGGTTTAGGTCACCATATTAACCTTATCTATTAGATTTAACAATTAGCTAAATAGTTTAACTTTTATTGTGGCTTCTTGTATTATTACATTATATGGTTAATAAACATACAATAAACTTCCAAGAGAACATAAATTTGTTAATTAATGGCATATATAATATTATATAAACCATTTGGATTATGCTTAGATTTTTAGGAATATTATATCAACCAATTAAATAGTATTTGTATTAAAAACTCATTTTAGTCAATTTCGACACTATTTAGTATTTTGTTTTTTTGAAAATATTTAGAGCTTGATTACTTCAATAAAAATATTCAATCAATCCTATCATGTAATATAAACCTATAAAGTTATTTTAATTCAAAAAAAATTCTCAAATTACATTTATTTGGATATCTATAATAACAATTATTTTAATCATCCATTAATAAGGTAATTACTGCCTCATCATTGTGTCCTTAATACAATTAATTATTTAATATCTAAAAATTATAAATAAAATACCAGTATATATGAAATATTTCTATCTTTATAATGAATATTTATAGTAGAATTTATCATATGTAAAACCCTATATTAATAATTGTTTTGTTATTAAACATTGAATTTAACACTTTTATCTCTTATTTAAATAAAAATAATAATAACGGTCATAATCTTATCCAAGAGAACCAAAAGGATAAAATTTTATTCCTATGATATTTTGGTCGAATTACACTTATCCAATATAATTAGTACATGTGTTAGGGTAATTATAATATCATTTTTCCTTTAATTATCATATTCACTTTGAACCGTGGTAAATAAAAGTAATTAGTTACTATTCACCAACAAATATTTTCATATCATTGAACCACATTTTTCTTAATGATGTCAATCGTGTCTCTCAGATTTTTGAAATTCAACTCACAGTAGGGTAAAATTATGTTATAGGAAAATTTTCGAATGATCCTAGAATGTGGGTAAAAAACGGTAAAAAGTTTATCAAAATTTTCTACATCTAATATTATTATAAAAATAGCTCAAATGAATATCATTTAACTAATATAATTATTATTTATATATATTGACTTAAATTCAAAATAGAAATTATTTTTTAATTAATTTTTTTTTTAATAATAACGTTGCAGTTTTCACAATTCATCAAAAATTGAATTCTTTCAGAAAAATAAAACAAATTTCACCTAAGCTATTTTTGAAATTCCAAATTCAAAAATTATTTCTATTTTACAAAATTAAATACATAGAATTAGAATTAATTAATTTAAAAATAAATCCTGTTGTCAAAACCGTAAAACTGGTTTTTAAGAAATAAAAACTATAAAAATATTGACACGCGTTTATGTCAAATTTAAATGGGAAATTACTTATAATGAACTAAATTGAATTAAATGATTAATATATAATCTGATTATACTCCCAAAACATTAAAATTCATAATCAAACACTATAAATTATTTTGTTTAAAAATTCGATTTCCATAAAAATTTAATAATTTTCACAATTCATCAAAATTTAATTGTTATCAGAAAAGAAACAAAAATTTAACCAAAATAAATTTTTATGTCTTGATTCTAATGAATAATTTAATTTCATTAAATTGAATCTATTAATGGGCCAAATATTTGTTTTAAAAGTGCATTTCCCTTAAAAAGTGGTAAAATGACATTTTTTTAAAAAGACATCATTTATCTAAAAAAATGAATTTGTTCTTATGAATTGTATACGAAACACATAATACGGATCCTAAAATTATATGGAGTATATAAAATTAAAAATTCAGTTAACAATATTCATAACCGCTTTTTGAACGAATTGATTTGTAAGTCGTGGTTTACTCGAACTCGGTGTTGTTCGTAGCGTAATCTATTGAATTACTATAAAAATATAACATACATAAAAATCATGGGGTGTTACAATTTTTCTAACAAATATATCTTTATTTCATAGAATCATACCATTTCCAATAGTTTTTTATATAAACCCACTTAGTTCCATTTAGTTTCTACAGTTTTTGTCTTGGAACAAGATACTAAGTGTTAATATTCCCAACATGATCTAGATCATTATTTATATTATTTATAAACTATTTTTTAAATGGAATCTATAAGAGTGCAGGATGAACTTGTGAGACTTGAGCAATTTTGTAATCAAATATTTTTACTATTAAATTTTATTCTTGTGACACTTGATTAATAATGACAATTTTAGGTCCAATATAAATTTTTAACCTATTATACCTATATTTTACAATTCCAGTAGAATCCTCATCAACATTGGTATTATCTAAATCAATATCAACGTTTATTCCATTTCCAATTTATTATTCAGTCAATTTTATATAATAATGAATGTGGTTCTCATCATAACATTAATCAATTATAACTAATAAATCACACATATTATGTTAATTTTCAATGATCTTCACATGATAATTGTACATCAGCTGTTGTATTCCATTTTTGTAGAATTTTTCACATATCCCATTTCCTAAATTTCCAATTAAAATTTATTATTTTCATATTTTATCAAATTTCCATGATATAAAAATTTAATATTCATAAAGAATGAACGTTAAAATACATAAATGAGTTTTATTGAATGCGTAAATTTATATAAAATTTCATATAAATCATATTTTATTAAGGACTCATCAAGAAAATATTTTTTATATGTATGGGAGTTGAAATAACTTCTCTTTAAATGGAATTTTTTATATACATTCAACCAAAATTGTCCATATTTCAATGAATATTCCATTATTTCTCATAAAAAATATATTTGACTATCATGAATTAATATAACTATACTCAATATTAAATCCTTTATTCTTCTAAATAATTTCTATTTTATTTTCTATTATTATAAGTTCTTAATATTCTACAAACACATCTGAATCAATCTTAATATGTCTTTGGAAAATTTTTAACTTCTCACATCTTTAAAATTATACCTCATAAACATCAAATATGTTACATTATAAAAATCATAAAATGATTTAATGAAATACATTTTTAACCTGGTTGAAAAATATCTCACTTTCCCATAATGTCCTTAAAAAATTAATTCAGGTTTCTATTTGCATTGTATTTCCATTAACTTTTGTAAATTCCAATTTTTTCTTTTTGTTACATCTAAAAAATTGATTATATTTCTTTATTTATCTAGAGAGAGTCTATTATAGTGTCTTAATTTGATATCACACTAATACATCATTGAATTTTTTGTAAAATCCTTTTATATTAGAGCATGTTATTATCAGTAAAATTGATATAACATGAGGCACTATTATTTTCAATTTGAAATATATTACCACTAAATATTTATCTATTATTGTTAACCATCCCACCACTTAAATTTTTTAATATTTAATTATTTATTTTAATATATCATCATAACTATCATAACATAATTATATGATTTTCAAATGATTATTTTTCCCATCAATGTATTATAACTTATCACAAATAAATTTCTAAGCTTCAATATCAAAAATTTCTACTTCATTAATTTTTTATTGGCTATCATTTAAAAAAGTCAATAAATATCCATAATAAACCATAATATTCTTTATTATTTCAGTATATATAGTGATTTGAGAAGACCATTTATTATCATGATACTTTGTTTTGTCCCTTTTTCTTGATTTTAGAGAAACATTGACAATAATATTCTTTTATAATATTCTTTTTTTTCCAAAATATTACCCATTCACCAAGAATATTTATCTTTTTATGGTAATCATTCCATACATTAATTTGAATTATTATCATCCAGGTGTGATATTCAATTAAATTCTTTCAAATATTCAAATCTATTATGAGTACACTATTCTAAATTACATTCCTTAGCACTGTTATTGTTTTCAAGATTATTACTTATTCCTTCAATGATTATCCCCAATTTCCCACCTTCATTACCTATAGGTTAATTTCATTTTGATTATTTAGTAATAATATTCATACCATTAAGATTAAAAACAATAACAATAACCTTTAAATTTAATGGGAAATACGGATCTGGCTCACTAGATAATAGTATCCGAATTGGTGGCCACATGGGCTCAATGACACATCTTTCATGCTAGAGGCCACTAACTAGTTGGGAAGGCATGGGGTGTGTATGTGGGGGGAATAAACACTATTTTAATAGTGTATCATAATAGATTTATAATAAAAATATAAATATTGGAAGAGATAACAACCAATAACAAAATAAAATTATAGTAATTATAAAAATCATGTATGTAGTGGAATTAAATTACATCCATAAAAGATAACAGACTGAAAAATAATAATCATCATTGTATATAAAATTATGGCAATATCATTATGCTATAGAAAACTGTATATGAATACATATCTATAGGTACACACATTGACTAAGTATACAAAATGAAAAGAAGGGCAAAAAAAACTCAAATAGAATCCTAATCCTAAGATGTTTCCAATGATGAAATCTCCCATGTTATATGAAAATAAATAATCCACCACTGGGTGGTTGACCTTGTCCCTATTAGAATCCATGAAGTCATTCAGAGTACTAATCATCATCCTAGAATGAGTGTGAAACATAGTCAATAGGACACCACCAATGGTGAATAGGAAATGTATAATTCGGGAATATAAATTTAATAATGTGTTAGTGTGAACATTAAAAATTGAACTAAATCTAGAAAATAAAAAAAAATTCAAACTCAGATCCACATGGGATGCTTGGCCAATCATATCTATATCGACCTATTCCAAATGAGTCTAAATGGGTGACCGGTAAATTTCTAAGCGATAAGGATTTAATAATGGTGTACAAAAAAGAAAATTTATAATGCAGCACCCATTGTGTATCTATAATATCCCAAACCCCACACACATGTATCTGGTGTTAGAATCCTATGATTTACATTTCTGGAATTGATGCTAATAATTCATAATAAATTACATTCCAATCAAACAATACAATCTCTAAAGGGAAATGTGGATCCCTAAAATCCTTGAGGACATTATTGATTTATTGTTTTTGACAATTAGGATGAACTCCAACATAATCGAATCACAGGTATTTTAATATTAATTTCATCCACATAACCTGACTATTCTTATTAGAATTAAGACACCATCATCATCCATATGAAATACCTTATATACATAACTCAAAAAAAACAATTACGTATAACCAAAGGAAAAGGAAATATAATACGGTTTAGAATAAATTCATATAAGGGGAAATAATTAAAATTAACAAATGAATTTTATTAGTGAGAATAAAAAGAGAAAGAGGGTATAGAGACATAATCAATGTGCATGAGTATTACATAATAATATTCATACCCATTAATTCAACAATCATAATACATGAAAAATGGAATAAGTGTTTAACAACATAAATACCCATAAAATATAATCATGATAAATTTGATATCAATCTAGATCAAACGAATCATAATAGATGCATAGAAAGCATAGATAAAATATATTGTTTTCTTGAAAAATTATCTCATTAAACCCATAAAAACAATTAAAATAGAAATAACCACAAGTCCATCATCCAATATAAATCATCATAGAAAATAATGAGTATACAATGCATTGTAGCTCTATCTGGGTACACCCGTCGTTTATGCTATAATGGGATCACACAACACTATATGGAAACACCCATCATATATATTTTCCTAGAAACACTATATGAGTAATGTAAATAGAGATTTTATATCATAATATGAATCATAGAAAATATAGTAATACCCATTATAATTTTAATATATAATACAAAATAAATTTTTTTCATGCTAATCTCTATCTAAAATTATTTTCATGTCGAAGGGAAATAGGGTCAATAATAATCTTTTGGAAATATGGTTTAACTATGGAAGTAGTATCATATTCATAATAATATATTTGATACAAAATTATTCCATCCATATAACTAATTAGGATCATATCAATAACAAATATCCCGAATTGAGGTTTTCTAACATCATGTCTTGTTGACCTTAATGAATCGAAATACAATTAAAATATAATTAAAAACATTTTTTAGGAAAATAAACGTTTCATTTTAAAAATCACCATTCAAAATATAAAATATTAAAAATTCATTTCATTATAAAAAATTTCAAAAATATCAAGAATACATTTTCATAAAAATCCTCCTTTTAAACATTCAATGGAAGCTTCAAAGAAATGATTGTCATGACAACGATTATTTCCATACATGTGGTCAGGAACATTCATTTTCACAATAAAAAGGTTATAACAGATAAATATTTAGAAAGATACAAGAATATTCCAATGAATATATTTAAAAGGTAAAATTATTAAAATTTTACTTAATAAATCGTTTTGAAAAAGTTAATTTTTTTATAAAACAAGTTCTATGAAAAAAACAGATTTCCATTCAGAGAGATAAAAAATGTAGGATTTTGTTAAAAAATCATCAATAATTTTATGTAAAAAAGCATATAAATGGTAATATTTCATCAATATATGATGAATTAATACCGTACTAAAAATATCATGAGTTTCCTGAGATACAGAATATAATATCTCACTATTGGAGGCATAATCATAAACAATCCCAATAAAGGATGATATTTTAATATAAAACTCATAGAACATTGGTTTATGTGAATCATATTACCCATTAATGTTTTATCATTAGTTAATCATAACATAAGATGAGAATAAATAAATTGATGATATTATAGGAAAATTGGGATGTATATAGACCTTAAAAAATAATATATGTTTATATCACTACATAAGTCTCAAAGATGTAAAATTGTGAAAAAAAATCCATTACTACTTTGTTAACATTGAAACCATAAACCCCTTTAAAAAGAGATCCTAAAATTCATATTCATCTAAAACTAATTTGAATTAAAATAATAATACAATACATTAATGTGGATTATATACACTAAAAAACCAAAACAAGTGGTGAATATGACATGTATCTCACAGAAATTAATATTGGACAAAAAATGCAATTAACTTGAGTTCGATTCATCACTCATGTTCATTAAAAGCCTATTCAATTATATTATGTTAATTTTTTAAAACTTTGAGATAAAATTTCACGTTTTTTATTAATTTTATATAATTTATGAACATGTTATATTTAATTAACTAATAAATTATGTTTAAGCCAGATGTTTTTTCCCGATTTGGCTTATGTGTTAGAAATTACATTGGTAGTTTGACTATAGTCATAGAGGACATTATTATAAAATATATTAAATAATAATAATCAAATAATATTCATAAATATATACATCAATTTTAATTTTAAAAACATTCTAGAAATACGGTTATGAAAAAAGATCTAACATTAATATCATGCAGAAAATATGTCGTATATAAACATGATTAATGTTTTTATTTGTCAATGATCATTACTAAAATATATTAAGTAACATTTATCAATATATAATTTTTTAGATATCATAAATACCACATTATTTTATTATATACACTTATCTATATCATGATTTTTTTGAGTCAAAAAAATTAAATCACATCGCGTTGAGGAGGTTGTAGTCCACATTTCCACGATTGAGATTATAATTTGGTGGGTGGGTGAAAAATAAAAAGGGAAATGTTATATTATATTTATATAATAAAAAATATTTTCTTAATATAATAAATATAATATTTATATCATATTTATTTATTATATTTACACTTATTACCTTCCATGTAATGTGTACGTGAAAAATGAATCATGTAGCTTCACGAGGAGGTAAACCACCATACACACGATTGGCATTTTTATATACCACATGGTATGGTTTATAATAGAACATATATATGATATAACTAATATAGATATATTATTATGTTATAAATAATAGGTACAAACATTTAATCCATCATCATACCTAAATATGACAGTGGGTAACAAAAAATGAATAGTATCATTTCACGAGAATGTGGTCCAACATACACACAAAAGATGATTTCATAACCCATTTGGTTTAAGTGTGTACGTTTTTTGGACATAAAAATAACATAAAAAATATCATTATATTTAGGTGATTATTTTAATTATATTATCATTTTATAATATGAATATAAGGATGTTTATAAATAAGTCTTATAATGACACTCTTTGAAGAACATTACCTCTTATTCAGGTATGCTCCTTATGTTCTCACTAAATCATTGAATATTTTGATTTATGAAAAAAATAAAGTGTCTATGATTATTTGTGGTTTGTTGGGAATTGATTTGTTTATGGTTTTGGTGATTTAAATTTCATTAGACAAGTGAATTAGTATGGGGAGTGAATTCCCTTTTATATTTGGAAAGTAGTGGCATTATTAAAGATACTCAAATTTAATAACTATTGGGAGGCCAATATTAAATAAAACATATAAAAAATTGATAATTAATGATTTTTAGGATTATATGGTCTAGGAAAACCACCAACACAAAATGAACCCCATTTTCAAAATATTTTGTTCCTTAACATCTATGTTTTCTTTATTTTCACCTTATTTTGTTTTCACTAAGTTGACTAGTTTTCCATCATTGGTGATTTATCCTTTTGAACAAAATTAAGGAATGAATTATTTTAAAATTTAATCCAAAATATTCTAAATATGAAATAAAATTAATAAAATTATAATCTTAGTTTTTAAAAAAAATCATATTAATAGAATCATATGTAACGTGGAAAAACACCTCTTTATGCTTAACCATAATAACAATTTATCTTATTAATTAGGTGTAAATATATTAAAAATAATTGGAAAATTGTTCCATTAGTTGAACATTGTTTACATATATTAATATTAAAATATTAATATGAATAATATATATTTTAGTAGTAATTTTAAATTGGTTAAAAAATAGAGTTCTTTATAAAAGAACATTAATATTAATTTTGGAAGTATGGATTTAAATTGAATTTTAATTAATTTAAAGAAAATGATATAATTAGAATTTATTATGATACTACCTATTTAAAATGTTATATTCATAAACTAAAATAATGTAACATATAAATTTTTCAATTTACCTCACATTTAATATTTTTAGTATCATGTATTTCATTTAACTACTAACTAAATAATAATTACGTTGACATTCTATAAGAATTCAATGAAATTATTTCATATAAAAAATAAAGATAATTTATTATGATAATATAAACTAATTTATCATTCAAAATAATTTCTATAAAGAAAATCATGTTGTTTTTTCCATATCTCATGACATCATAGAAATTAAAATGAAGTAATGTATTTTTTTTATCTTTTTCATTCATATTCAATGGAAAGTGGAATGTAATTACCTATTTTCCAATACTTTTTTTTGGAAATGATGGATAAAATCTAATTCAGTAAGATGATGGTAAAAATTTATGTCATTTCCAGTCTTATCATCATACATTTTCTCCATGATATATCAATTACTACGTAAATAATGCTAATTAAGTTTACTTCATTCCAGATTCATTTTGGTCAATAATTAATATGAAATAATTATAAAATATAAATTATTAAAATATAAAATATTGAATCCATTTTTAAAAATTAAATTCACATATTTATGAAATTTTAAATTATCATTAATCTTGTATACGCGATGGTACTACTTGTTTTTAAGAAGAGTAATTTTTTCGTACAGAAAAAGTGGATTTTATATTAACTCTACAAGTGACAATGATAATTGTATGAAAATAAATTAATATTTACTGAAATATAATATATAAATTTCTCTAAATAAATTCCTAATTTTGTATTATTTTAATTAATAAAAATGATGAAATATTTTGTGTTTTAACCCATTTTTTTGGAAAAAATGGTTTTAATCCTAAAACGATCATATAAAAAACCCAATATGAAGTTGATTAAACATAATTAAGTCGATAAAATATGATATTGGTCACAATGAAAAATATTAAACTGTATTGAGTTTCTTAATCAGTTAATTTATTAAAATGATTTTCTTTTTGTAAAAATTAGTTATTTTTTCATTTCATTGAAAACCAATATTTTTAAAAAAAATCACAAAATTTCACCAAAAGAAAATTTTGATATGTGCATTCAAAATTGGAGATAATATTACCAAATAAATTTTATAAAATTCTTAAATAATTATTCTATAAGTTTTTAATGAAACTAATAAAAAATATTGAGGAATGAATTTTTTTAAATAATAATATCACTTTACTAAAATGTTATTAATTTTTTACAAAAAATTTATCAATAATTTTTCATGAGTAATAAATTTATGTGTATATAGGTTTTTATATTCCATAAAGTAATTAATAATATCCATCAAAGTAAATTTAATGGCTAGATAATATTGATATAATAAATCCTTGGTCATTATTGTTCTTTGTTGCGTGTTATATATACTATCAAATATAAAAATATCAGGGTCATGTGTAAAAAAAGTTGAAATAAATGTTTCATGTAATGAAATATGAACATATTTATGTGTTTAAAAAAATATAAAAAAAATTATATTTCCATTATGATATCAAATATAGTTTTCTTATTTTAAATTTTGTGTGTGTTACGTACTCCCCTGTTAAGAAATTGTATCCTGATAATTAGAAAAGTTTCTCAAAATTAGAGGTTAGAAATTTGAAAAAACACTTCTTATAAAAAAATCATAAAAATGGTTATTAAAAATCCAATTAATTAAAAGGAATGGTATGTATAATGTTCTTATAAGGTAACACATAACATGGTTTCCAAATAGAGGAACACAATTTAAAATGGAGGAAAAGGATAAATAATTATAGTGGATGATTAATGTAATTGATTACATGAATGTTAATGATAAGTGTAATTTTAAGAGCCTAAAAAATAAATTAATATATGATGAAAAAATAGAATATGATTCATTGGATTTTACAGAACGATAACAATACTTTTTTTTCATGCTCATTGTTGTTGAGTTGAGATATTCATTAACCATCTAGACTAAAAACAATGTTAAATATATTTAGTTTTCAAGTTTAATTTCATCTGTTATCCAATTTTAACAATAAATATTAAATATCCCCCCGTTGATGATTATTCAAGAAGAATTTTTCATACCTGAAGCAGTAAATTATAAATTATATGATGAAAAAACCATAAATTTATAACAATCTATTACTCTTATATTTAGAAACAAACAAAAATTAGAATGATTAGAACATTGAAATATTATTTCTAAAATTATCTTTAATAAATTATTCTCAAAACTGTAGGTCCAAAAGTTTGAACTGAATCATTCCATAAGTATCTTACCTTATAGAACATCATACATTTCATTGAAATGTTTGAAACCCATTGACAAGGACTATTTTTGTGTAAATTATTCCATGATAAATAAACTACTATTACTCAAAAAAATCTAATATAATTCCAAAAAATGATAATTACTTATAAGAATTTTAACATAACCAAGAAATCAAGTAGGCCAATGGAAGGTGTGACACCCTTATCACCCTTAGATTATTGGTGCATTCCCTATAAACATTTTAGATGTGATAGTATATAACCGTACAATTAGGTTGTTAATTTTTCAATAAAAATGAACAAAATTCCTCCCTAAATAAAACATTATATGGAAAATGGGCTTAACAAAAACCCCATACTAAATTAATGACTTAGAAAATTATATAAATAACTACACAATTTTTACTACTTAAAACCCTCAAATGAGCTATCTAATATATTGAACATAATTGTCCTTAATATTATATTATTATGGTTATATCTATAACTATTATGATAGCCTAATATGAAAACAAAATAATAACAAATTTATCTGAAACATTCCATTGATTCCAATTATAATAGTCCATAACTCGCACTCCCAAACCCAGTACTAAAATAATAATCCTTATATTTATATCTTTTATACCGATAATTATTACCCATTGTTTTTGCATCGAAATCATAACATATAAAAAGGAAAACGTGGATCACTTATACACTTATTGTCCTCTTAGGCTTATAGTTTTATTGAATTAGGTAAACCTCCTATATAAAAAATCAGGTGTATTTAAATGATCATTTATCCCACATAACCCTTCGTTTAAATTACACATTAAAACATCATATTCATCCATAAGAAATACATTATAGTTGTAACTAATTCAACCTCATTCTATACAACACATTGTAAAAGAAAACGAATATGGGTGAGCTAAATTTCTTAGATTGGGAAAATAAGATAATTAACAAATGAATGTCATCATTTAGCATAATAATATATTATTGGTATGATTACACAATTAATGGTCATGATTAAAACATGATAATATTATCATATTTCAATACCTATATTACCAAACATGAATACGTGTAACACGTCTTCATCGAAATAAATATACTTAATAATAAAAAATAATTAGATTTGTGATATCCTTCTATATCAAATGAATCATTATAATCCCATAGTATGAAATTATAAAATGTTTTCGTATCTTTGAAAATCATCTCATTGATCCCTTATAGAACCCTTATCATTAGAATCATCTTATGTATAAATTACATTATAATTATTTGGATAAAATAATAATTACCAAAAAAATGGAGCATAATTTTGTCAATCCTATCATATTTTCTTTAACATCCTCATTCAGTGCTATTAGGGAACACCCATCATATATAATGTTCCAGAAGCACTAAATGAGAAATGTATATAGATCATTAATTTCATTATAAAACTCATAGAAACCATAAATATTTTCTCATTATAACTTGATTCTTCTATGGAATAAAATGAGTTTTATATCAATATATTTCAAACAAAACTGACATATGGAAATGGGAATTGTTTCCATGAAATTCTCATTAAAAAATTATTAAATCTGTGAAGAGAAATTAGTTTCATAACAATGTATTTGAATCATTCATATTCCATCCATAAAAATAATGATTACAATATCACTACCCAATATTACCAGTGGAAGATTATTTAGAACAATGTTTTTTGTTGTTGATGAATGGAAATATCATTAAATATCATTAAAAATATGGTTTTGGAAAATTTCATTTTCATTTTAAAATTTTCATATTAAATAAGATATTATTTTAAAAATTATATTCATTGAATATAATTTTTATAACCAAGTGTTTGTATAATATTAATAAAATATTCTAATTAAACATAACCTCATAAATGTTCAGTTAATTTTTCAAAGAAATGATGGTAATTTTTCTAGATAATTTAGTATATTCCATCAAGAATATTCCGTTTTCAGTGACATAAAGATAAAAGAAGTTACTTTTCAAAAAAAGACAAGAATATTCCTTTGAAAATAATTTTTTAAAATTTAAAAAGGTATTTTTTTAATAATTAATTTTTAAAATGGACAAAATGAAAATATTTTAATGGAAAAGGTTCATGGAAGAAATAATATTTTTGACTTAATATAGAAACATGGAATATTTTTTAAAAATAATTTCACAATTATAATAATTAAAATAGTGTAAAAGTATTAATATTTAAAAAAATATCATGGATACATAGAGTATGAGTGAATATATGATTTTTTAATAGATTGATCATAATATATCATCATTGGAAATATAATCCTAAATAACCCTGATAAAGGATGAGATTGTAACATAAAAGTTCTTTTCCACTTAGGTATCATTGAATCAAAATCCCCATGATAGGATTACATTAAATGAAACTTATTATATAATTAGAGTAAATAATATCATGATATTACATGTCAAAGGGGTTATATATGCCGTCCATAATATAATATCATTTCATAAAATACATAATATTAAATGATGGAAAACAATGACAAAAATAAATAACCAAATTGGTAACATTGAAACTGTAAATCCCATAAAAGAGATACAGTATAATGATTATTTAATTAACTATAAATTTATTTCTATGAATCAAAAAATACATTCATGGGTACTATGTACACCACGTAATAGAAATAAGTGTTGAACATGTCACAAAACTCATACAAATAAATGTTCAATGAGAAAAACCCCCCGTTTGGGTCTGATTCATCAAATGTGTTATTTATCATTCAAATTTTTATTTTTAATTATTTAGATTCCAAGGATCATTTCAGGTGTTTATTAGAACCTATATTTTAGCTATGAACATGTTATATATAATTACTTAATCAATTAATTTTTGGTTGAATTTTATGACCATATTTGGATTATGTGTCAAAAAAGACATTGGTAAGTTGAATAAGGTCAAATATGTACATAGATAAACATATTAAGAATAATAATCATGAAATAATTTTGATATTCATAAATTAATTATATTTCTTAAAACAATCACAAAATATGGTTATAAAAACTTAACTACCATTGTGATTATGGAGACAATATGTTGTATATATACAAGAGTGGTGTTTCCATATTTTATTGATCATTATAGAATCAATATAAGTAAAATTAATAATTAAAAAATGATAATAATATAATAAATATCATACTATTTAATTTAATATGCTTACATATATAATTATTCATATATGAAGTTTAAAAAAGGAATCTGATTTCATTGAGAAGTCGTAAGTCTACATCTCCACAATAGACACTATCATTTTTTCCAATGAGTGAAAATGAAAAAAGAAAAGGATGTATAATATTAATATAATGAAAAATATTTGATTTATATACCATATATATATTATCTATACTATTATTATTATTCATTTGACACGCCATTGAAAAACATATCGCATCACATCATGAGGTTGTTGTCCATTATACATGAGCGACATTATCATATCCCTTATGATATAGAAAATTAAATGTTATATGTGATATTATTCCTAAAATGGTATAATTATTTTTTAATATCATATATTAATATTGGATATATTATCACACACAACCGTGAGAGGTAGTAATGAAAAATATGAATGATGTCATTTCACAAGCTAGTTGTTCACTGTACCAACGAATGAGGATTTCATAACCAATTTTATGGATGATTAAGTGATTTTAGGTCATATCATTAAATTTATAATAAATTATTATGTGAAAGTTACTCAGGATATTGAATTATTATGTTATAATAAAAATTTAAGGAGTTGGATAATGGAGTAAAATAAAAATTCATGTTGAAGTGCTTTACCTCTTCTTTGGGTATCATCCTTATGTTTTCATTAAATCCTTGAAAAAATAGCTTACTTCCAAAAATAATGCTAATAGGATAAGTTGAGTTCAGTTATAAGTTATCTAGGTAGGTTTCTAATTTGAAAAATGGCTTGAGAGATGAAAATATGTAATGGAATCGAGTACCCTTCTATAGTTGTGGAGGAGTGGAATTCTTCTAAATACTGAAAGGTATTCCTTATTGGGATGTAAAAATTAAATAATGTTGATGAATATGATAATTAATTTATTTTTGAATGAAGTGTTCTATTATTTTCTCTACAACATATTGAAAAACATGATTTAAAAAAATTGTACAACTACAATGTATTTAAATTTTTTCGACTTTTGGTTTTCACAACACTAACTAGTTTTATAACCTAAGTATTTTATCCAATAAAAATAAATTAAATTAAGAAATATTCAAATATTTGGACCCAAATATTCTCAATAAAAATACAATTCATGAAATTAAATTCATATTTGTTTTTAGGAATACTGTTTACACAATAATAAGTTACATTAATATAATACAACCTTAACATTAACAATAATGAATTTTTTTTAAAAAAATGGGGTCAATATATTCAATTTTAGTGAAAAATTCATGTAATTGAGTGAAATATATTCTATTTCTTATCATTTAAAAATAAAGTTAAAAAATATTTTTTTTATTAATTTTAAATCATTTAAAAAAATATAATTTATTATAAAATATCCTTAATGTCATTTTTGATATAATAATTCCAACAATGAAGTCCTAAAAAAGGATATATCCATTCATTTATTTGAATATTAATTAATATTTTATAAAATCAGTACTTTTTAGTACTCAATGAAAAATGAATATATTGTAAAAAAATACCAAAACATCACCCAAAGTAAAATTCGCTAAAATAATTCCAATAATGTAGTGTATTTTTTCAAATAAAATTTCTAATTATTTTAAAACGTTATTATAAAATATTTTTTCTTGAAAGAAAACAAAAATAAATTTTCTTGAACTTTTTTTGAGGAATAAAATCATGATTATAAAATTTATTTATTATTAAAAAAATTATCAAAAACTTATATTTAGTTATAAGTTTATATGTATATATATATTTATATTTTTCATAATTTCATTAATACTATCAATACTGGCCAAAATAACAGGTAGTTTATAATGGTCAAATATATCAGGGGTTGTTTATGTTCAGGGTTACATGTTGAATATTCTATCAAATATAAAAATATCAAGATTTAAATTAACAAAATAAAAAATGACTGTTATGGGTGGAAAAAATGAATATAGTGTATCATTTATCACAAGATAAACTAAATGTTGTGTGTCCTTTAAAAAATAGATAATAATTTTCTTCTTTTAAAATATCTAGGTGTTAAGGTAACCCATGATTCCCAATAGGGATAATAGATGGATATAACCCAAGGTTAATTTATAAAATACATGATATAAAATTGATAATCAAATTCAGCACAAAAAACTAATCCTTATTATAGGTTTCAATGTGTAATCCAAAGGCTACTCCCAATTAATTCCACTAGAAAATTGTCAAACTGCGTTCATTGAACACATCCACTATAAATCATAAGATAACCATGAAATGTTCTCATGGGAAGAATCCAAGGATCATCATATATGAGTAAATCAATGAAACTCCAATGATTCTATCTAAGTAATTCTAATTTCCTAATATAATTATAGTGAATCATAAGTACTATATCATATAATTCACATAGTAATATGACATTAATCAAATTTCTATGTGAGTTTATCCCTTAGAAATTGCCAAAAGAATCTGGGTGGCCTCTTGTAGGTTCTCAAGTCCTTACCTGAGTAATCCATGGTGGATCATGTTAATTATCCCCGTTAAAAGGAAAATGTTCCTTGATTATAATAGGTTCCTCAAACATATAAAATATTAAAATTTCTTTCTATAACCATGCTAGTTTACAATTTCCATTTCATTTCATGAAATTATCCATTCATTCATAGTTAGAAAGGTCAATTGAGATGTCATAAAAATTTAAATTTCATTGGTAATAATAAATATCCAAGTGAAACATTACACTATAGTTAATAAGAAGTTAGTATATTAATTATAATTATTTAAAACATTTAAAAAATCAAATCCAAATAAGATGATGGGAGTTTTGGTTAAAGAATCGCATATTCCACAAAAGAATAATCATAAAACACCCAAGGGGTGACACATGTTGAGATAATTGATCTCCAATGATAAAAGAAAAAACTCTTAATATGTTTAGGTTTACAATTATTCAACTATAATTTTGTAATGTTATTTTTAGGGGAAATGATATGGTGAAACAATCACGTGGCATAACAATAAAAATTATGAATGATGAGACCATGGTGAATGATATATAACACATTCCTTATAGAATTATATGAACCCTCATCTATTATACGTTTTCAATTTGGGAAAGAATGGATGAAAAAGGGGAAAAAATACCCTAAAAATATAGAAAAGTGTTTCTTTATGATAATATAATGGATTATGAGATAAAAAAGGAAAATAAGAAAGTGGAAAACAACAATAATCAATAGGGATCTAATGAGATGAATAATTTTCTGATTTGAGTCAGTATGAGGAGATAGATCAATTACTATTAGAAGGAAGAAGGGAGATCCCAACAAATAAGGGTGATGTTCATGAAGCGGAAAAAAATGAGGATGATAGTTTTAAAATTGGAATTTCTGGAAACAAAATTTGACCCCGGGTTAATGTGGGCATGGTTTGTCTACACGATTGGAAAAATCAGGCCCCAACTGTGCACCCGCACTTTCCAAGTGTGACACCACCTCCAACTATTAAGTGCATAGTAAAAAAAATAATATTGCCTTGTTTTTCATATCTACAGTAGGACTACAACTTCTTCTATGTGGGTGCGGACTCTATCGCATGGTTTTCCAAACTCAATGCTCTTATATATGGTCCACACAATTGAGGCACATGGGCACTACTAACCATGCTCAAAATATATTCCACATACTAATTATCCAAACACTGGAGCTGCGAGCTCTAAATAATCCCTAGATTCTCCTTAAACCTTTATGGATATTTTTTGACCATGTATATGGTTATAATTAATGATTTAAAAAGAAATATAAGGGTATTTACATCTTCATAAAATCCCAGATATTATAAAATTACCCCATATAAGATAAAGTTTCATCGTGTTTCCCTTTGTAGCACTTAATTGTATCACATGAGAATTACTCCATCTAATGAAAACATCTGTTAGGCTCAATTTACCATGTATCATCATATATGTAGCCATAATTCTATGTCACCCAGGCTAAATGAGGTGACATGCTTCAACGCGAGTTCATATTCCAATCAACTATATGAAAATGATTCTCCTTAAATGATTCATTTAAAAATAACACAAACTCATTAAGATGAATAATGTGAGATTGGTGGGGATGACGTATGAAAGATATGATATATGGAAGACATTGGTAATAGATCTGTACCTATGAGGTAGCTGCAACTGATCCTCTAATATCACGAACCACCCTTGTATATCAACAGCCTGACATAACTAGGAGAAATATAATATTTCTATATATGATCTTGTGTATTCCCTATTATATGTGAAACAAGAAGGAATACTTCATCCACTTACTACAACTCTATAGTCCATTGATGATTATTGGTATAAGAGTTATACCATGAATGAGTCGATTCCATGAACATTATTGTATGATGGAACTAATCTGATGTATCAAGAAAAAGATGAGTTCCTAGTAAAACTACATATTTTGTATATTACATGCCTAGGGGTAAATTAACTATGTTACCGTATATGTCCTCATCAGTATCCAATAGTATTATCTTTTAAAAGTTCTTATTATAGCCTAAATATAAGAGAGTTATGTCTTTCTCCCATGATCCTCCAAAATAAAGGTTGTATGGTCAGAGAATATCCTACAACAGAAATATTTGATTAATATAATAACCATTAGTTTAAGGGTGGTAGGATGTACCAAGATGTATTTGTGATCAAAAATCCTTCTACAACACTTTCCAAAACCACAATGTAAATTGGGTATATATATCTGATATGATAGTATGAGCTATAATTTGATGTATTATAATCTCATAATGTCAATCCTACCCAAATAATTAACTAATAGGGTATCCTTGATGGTTAAACAATGAGAAAACTTCATTATTCTTCTGAAAATTATATATATACTATCACTATCTCATGGTGATCTCATTAATCCCGTCACGAATTCTATAGAAATTTCATCCCATTTCCAATCTAGATTAGAAAATGACTATAAAACCCTAGATTTTCACTATTGTTTTTCCTTCACCTCATGATTAGAGGAATATCAATGGCCAAAACCTATTATATACCATTTTGTCCTTAACCAACAGTATTTGAGGTGTATGTCTTAGTGCATTTTGGTGACCCCTGGATGTACCATCCAACTAAAATCATGATATTACCACATTAATTCTTCCTACCTGTTTTCTATAACCTAGAAGTGTCCTCATATATGAAATATCTGATCCTATATAACTTTTATTCATGATAGTGGGTCCACTCTTGAAGCTCTCTCCCTTAGGAAAAATCCCTCAGGATCTAATACATGTCCATATTCAATCTATTTATAATTGAAGAGGCTAATATAAATACATAAGTATAGGATTCTCTTGATTACGCTATAACTCTACATAAAACATAGATAATTTCTCCATCAACTAAAACTAATTAATCGCCTCTTATATTACCTATGTATGAGTCCTCCAGCTCAGACAATGTACCACAACAATGCATTTTTGAAAAATATAGTCACACAGAATCTCAAGGGACTCTAGGTATTGTACTCAACATTACTATATCATATTTTGTCCCTGTATAAAAATATGTACTTGAGGATTTTATATTTTGGATACAATCAAAAATAATCTCTTAGTGAAGTGTTCCTCAAAAAATGTACGATGTGAAATAAAATTTCTAACTCCAGATCATGTATGGGCTAATTACACTCATGTGGCCTCAACTGAAGTGACGTGAATTATAGAACTCAATCTTTCTACATCAAAAACACTCTTATCTCAATGCATTATGGTTAAAAAAAATCCATATAGTGTCTTCCCACCTTCATGCGAATCATGAGTAGTGCAGACATCATTCCCTCTTTACAAATATGAAAAGAATCATTTCTTGAATCAGACCATATGAATTTCATTCACTAATTTTATTAAATGTATGTTGTGTTCAGGGTGTGAAATGTGTTGAATTTATCACATATAATAGCTAACTATCCCATTGAAACTACATATATCAAAGTAATTTATTAGATGATCCAAGGAAACCAGAACACTCACCTTCAATGGGAAATATGGAACTCCTATATATTAGATAATGTGACCTAGTGAGTTCACCTTATCAATATAATAGTGGAATATAGTGATATTATAAAATATCTTATCTTGGATCAGTGTACTCATTAAGGCATAATGATATTGGACAAGATCTTGCCTTTTTTGATATTAATCGATGATTTAATCCTTGTAAACTATGAGAAATGAATCCATATATTTGTGGAAAAACCAACACATAAAATCCATAAAAAGGTGGGAATATTTTTAACTCTAAATTGAATAAATATATTAAAATAATTTCCTTAAAATATTTGAAACAAGATATAATCTATATCATAAGTCATTACCAATACATTATGATTGCATGACCTCAAATAGATCATTCAGAATACCTGAAATAATTAGAATGTTATTGAAGAGGTCATACAGTCGAGTTAGTTGATATATGTTATTAACCATCGGGTGGTTTAACTGTCAGTAGACCAAAAATATACAGATAGTTCGATCAACAATATTTGTAAAAAGAATCGGTCTGCCCCAAGTATAAGTATTAGTTTATATGAAACCGTTAGCTTAAAATTATTCTAGCTACCTCTTAATCTCATTCAACATAGTAGCTGACATATTATAAGGAGTAATATATTCTATTATATCCCCAAACTCTAGATCTATAGTAAACTCTTCTACACTATCAAGATATTTTCTAGAAATTTATTTATGGAAGAAATCCTACATATGATCTACTAAATGAGTAACATCATCCTGATATGTTCCATGATAATATAATTATAATCTATTGATATTGGTTATCAATCCATATAGTCCAAGATGCATGGGTCCATCTCGACATGATAAGACAACCCATTCACCATTGTGAATTTAACAACCACCTTATGGTGATGTAAATGACAACCTATTAAAATAATAATCCACACAGGAATGATGTGAAAAAAAAAATCTAACCACCTAACAGAACCAAATAATCTCAACTTAAGGATGAAGTGGTCCCATAATAAATTAGTACTTCATACATCAAGGGGAATTAATTGAACTAGTATTAAAATATTGATCAAATTAACAATATAGTATTGAGTATCATTAAACTATACATGTAATTAATCTCATTCGAAATGCATTCAATATAATCCACATAGATAAAACATTGTGATATAATTTTATCAAAAAGGTAAGATAGTAATGTAGAGGATACAAATATAATATGCCATATTATATGTGGCCTGAAACCCTTATACTTATTCAGAGGATTCATAACCTATATCTAGCCCGATTCACGTCCCAGACCTTATACCTGTCTACCCATAGTGGGTCATCTCACCAATCATTTTGTATCCGAAGGATGTCCTACTTGACCAAGTCCACATATTAAGACACTACGGGAAGTGTTATTCTAAATTTTATCCTGGTTTAGAGCTACAAATCTTTCTATAGAAGCTGTATTCAATGTTCATCCTTTCCTATTGGAACAGATGAATTTTTCTGGAAAAACAACTAAATATGACTCATTCTTCATCTTGATCAGCACAAGAATGATTCTTTGTTTCACTGATACATTACATGCCCTATATGTCAACAATGATGTACTATAAGATGACTACTTGAGTGGATTCTTTGGATGCTAATACTTTATCAAGAACACTCTATATATTTTGTCCTGATGTTGGATGAACTACCACCTAACCTGAGTATTGAACCATCATGTCATGTAATGTCTGATTAACTAAACATACAAACTTTGACAATGGATTGATTCAAAATTCGTGAGACAATAGTGAAATAGAAAACACTTAACTATTAATTGATGGAATTCATAATCTTATCCTTAATAAAACTCCGCAATGGATAAGGGAGTTGATAAATTCAAAATATCTATAATGTGAGAAGAAGAATCCATAACTAAATTTGATCCTTACTCTAAGTTTATGGACTCCACCACTAAATATTCCCCAAACCTCTTTGGAAACAAACAACCAATGAAGGAATAAAAGAATGTTCTCCAAACCAAATCCTTTTATTGTTATACCATTGTAAAAATTCCCCACAATCACCTCATAGAACCAGAAGGAATATATATATAGAGTTTGACCATTCTCTATTGAGGCACATCTTGATATTCAAATGGTAGACAACAAGGCCAGCATCCATGTGTTAAAATCATGTGGGCCATTATCCCTCGAAAAATTGGTGGATACTACTATTGAAAGTCTTGATTAATCTCTTCCATTATTGGGTATGATTAGTAGGACCCTATAAATTCAACATAATTCACACAAAACCCTCTTAAAAAAGAGAATTAGAACCTATGTTCTGTAAAATTGGATGTATCATTGTTGGAACTACCGGCAGGTACGGTCCCACCACACCCAGAGCACTTTCATTGCCACCTTCAAGACTCTCGACCTAAAAACATAATTGTTTTATTACTATAAAAATTCAAATAAATTACCTCAAATAATATATAAATATAATAGAAAATATATAGATAAAGTATTATAGATTTAAAGACACTCTATATAAAACATTCACACTCTTCTTCCCACTCATAAAGACACATTGAGAACTATATAAGACCATGATGATTCAAAAGAGACACCACCTACTACCCACTCCCAATGTATGGTTTGGGTCATGTGATCTATTTAAAATCATAGGATCTAGTATACTGTGCTTCAATTCAATTTTATAAAGGAATACACCATTTATGTTGAAATTATAATCAATATTATATATAAACAATTCCTTTTAAATTTAGGACACAACTGTTCCTAGATATATCTATATGTAAATATATGATAGTCTAATTATATGCATATAACATTCCTATATTATAATTTCATAAAAATTATATATTTTAAATGGTACTTTATTTAACATAAATCATAATTTTATAAAATTTCAAGTCGTTTGGTCACCACTAACAAATTATATTGGCATAAATACTATTTATATTGCAAATAGAACTGATGTAATTGTACCAAGGTAATGTTTCCACCAAAAAACCAATTATCCATATCTAAAATTCAATATGAGTGTATAGTTATTTTTATTCCATCATGATATATTGGAAAATACTATTTTATTTGATATTGACACATTTATTAATATAATTATTTTATCTCTACATGAAATGCCAGTCATAAATTAGATGTAAAAATAACGACACTACAATATACCATAGGTAATGAACGCAGTAAAATAAATATGTCTTGGTATATGATCATACATTAATCCTAAAGATTAAAATATGATCCATGATACATTATCTCTATACCATGCCAAGAAATGGGTAAAAATAAAATCAATAATCATGATTAAATCCAAAAAAGCCATGTGCATTACCCAATAGTGAAATCAGCACAATAATAATATGTTCAATTCTGAACATCAAAATCTCATCCTGAATTTTTTTTATTTTCACTACATTTTGGATAGATAATCCCATAAATATGGCCATTGTAAAATTAAAATACATTCATACTCTCCTATCCACCTACTTTAAATAGTAAGACTGAAATTAAAAGGTCCTCTGATACATCATCGTGATGTTTCGACATAGATTACTTGATAAGATTAGTTGAATTGATGAACACATTGTTGTAATAATTCATCTTCATATTGCAGAAGCAATAGACTTGTAGAGAGGTAATTAGGTTTATTAGTTTGGATACAATTCTTTCTACTTATATTTCAATACAATGGAATTATCTAAAATGTGTAAATAATAAAATTGATAACAACCAATAAACATAAGAGTAGAAGAAAAACAAGTATCATGTAATGTGGCCAAATAAAATAAATTATTTAGGAAATATTATGTTGTTTGAACATATATAAATATATATATTTTTTATGAATCACAAAATCACTAATTTTATTCTACAAATAATTTTAGATGTGATTTAGATTTCGTTTATCAAATTATCTATCATTCATTTTTACTCCCACTATTTTATCTTATAAGAATGAAATATCCTATTCTTTCTACTCGAAATATAAAAGTGGTTATTTTTTATATTTCTATCTGAGAAGTAATCTTATGGTTAAAATTGTAGAATTTTCTTATTCTCATGTAATATTACTTTGTTTGAATAAGATTATGGGAAAATTCTTTTTTACCAAAATAATATTCATAAAATATTATCTTACCAGAAAAAGGGAAGTTATGAAATCTGTGTATTTTATTTATTAAAAAGATTTATCATATTCAATATTGAGAATATATTATATTAATAAGAATTTGAAGATAGTTTTATATTATGATGTCCCTCATGAAGTGATCTTATAATAAACAATAATTACGGTTGATATCTTATTAATATATATCTATATTAGAATGTCATGATTACTTTTCTAACCTATTGATTAGTCATTATATGTTATTAGTGATCATCCAAAATGTTATTATCTACAGAAGGAATGATTTATCGGTATATGAATTTATATTAATGAAAATGTGTGATGAAATAGAACATACCTGACATCACATCCACAAAAGTAATATATACATTTGGAAATAATGGATTCATTTCCTTAATAGCATATCTTATAAATATATCAATGTGTGGAACATTCAAGCAGTCTGATTATGTTTTTTTAATTTCGAAATGAGAAATAAAAAGTAACTTTGTTATGTAGCATGAAACACATATAAATAGAATGAACATGATATAAACAATGGTGATGAAAGATTAGATCGTTTAATCCCGGAATACATATACATAAAAAATATCAAATGTAATCAATTTTTATGTGATTACATATATCTATCAGGTTACATTGAAGATCATAAAATGATATACTAAAAGGAATATTATAATCTCATAATTAATATTCGACTACTATAATTTTCTTCTTGATATTGTTTGTTATAAATGTTTTTCTAAAAGTTTATTCATTTTATTGTGTTTACACTCAGTGCACGAGCTTATTTGAGAATATGAATATGTATTATAAAGGGATATCATAGATGAAAAAACATGGACCTTTGTATTATGTAACAATTAGTTGTATTCTGTTGAGCACCCTGGGTAAAGGAGTTGTTATAGTGAAAATCACATAAACCATAGAGAAGAGTGTTAGTGGAGTGGACTAGGGGATTTTTATTCAAAAAACCACTAATAATATTTTTTGTTTGATATAACTTCTTTATGATTATATTTTTTCAACTGAATTTTATTAGGGAAAATTATTTTAACATTCATACTTAAAAATGGTCATTTTACATGATTTTTTAAGAACTCAATTTACAAAACCCAATCCATTTTTGATACAGTAGTATACATCACAAATAATTCCCTATTAGTGGGTAATTTTCGAAGATATTAAGATATTATCCTCATATTCATCTATTTGAATCATACATTAGATTTTTCATTCTAGATAAAAATTATTTTTTTCTGAGTTTTCATGTTTAGGGGTACTAATAATCATGGGAATTTTCTCATGAATTCATGATTATACCCTATAATCAATGTAAACTATGGATTTATGTCACCGAGGATGTTCTTGGACATCATTTAATTTACTTAGTTTTTAATGGGTCTATAGATATCCATTCTGGGTTATAAAAAAACACATGAATGTTACTTGTTACATGAAGAAGATCATTTTAGAATCAACCTCATAGATATGATGATGTCCAGATAATTTATCAGGTAACACCTATATGAATTTCCTTAAAATATTCATGTCCACAAAGATGGTATTTCATTAATTATTAACCTTTTGATACTGATATGATTTCCCATATGTATATATTATGAATTATTGAATTAATGTTACCCAAAAATATTCTTCCTCCGACTTGAAAAGGAATACAATAAAATGAAAATTCACGATAAAGTGGTTGATTATCATTTAATGTAAAATTATGATGGATTTAAAAAATAAATATTACTCTAGAATTAGGACATTATCAAATTCTACTAAATTATGATTGAAAATATTTGGAAGAAGAAAATATCCACAAAATATATATTTCAAAACAATAATTATATTCATTTTTATTGATAATATTAAAAACATTCGGGTGGTGACTTGATATTAATAGAATACATTTCAGATGGGTTAATATTATATGAATTGAAATAAAACATGACATATGAAAATATTGAAAAAAAGTTACATGTTCTTTAGTCATCATTATCCTTACCCACAATGGAAATTCGTTTTTCCCTTGGGTTATAGATGTTATTGGATCACATCTATCCCTCGGAATATAGGATTTTCTTAGAAAATAACCAACTCCTCAACATTTATGACATATAACTATTAATGGTACATTATATTTAAATTAATTTATGTAACGCCCCGACCCCAGCTACCCAGAGTCGGTGCATTACTTCGTAACATTGGCATGATCACAAGAAAGATCAAATCTCGAAAGACCGATTGGTTTAGTAGCCTTGGAAACACTAGATATATTCATAAGTTTTACATTACATCATAAAATGAAAAACTACTACAACAACATAATGTTTCCACAGCCCACACTATAATCCCCTCATAATATCCCTACAGGTCATTCATAACTTACATCTTCACTTCCTGGGAAAAATAAAACATAGAAAAGGGGTGAGCTCAAATGCCCAGTAAGGATAACAATATAGCGGAAACTTTCATCAGTAAGAATAAACATTTAAGGAAATGTATAACTAAAACAAAATCCTTTTAAACATGAACTTTCAACATGGTATGGCATAAATAAAATGAAATAATTCCATTTAATTATTCACATGGATATTCTACTAATCGAATAATCACATGCAAAAATCAATAACCACTTTCATAATGTTGGAATGCATAATGCCAGACTATCATAACCACATAGCCAAGGCCTCGTGCCAAGACTACAAATAAGATTTTGTCAAGGCCTTGTGCCAAGACACTAGTTTGTCTCATGAGACCTACCGATGCATCGAGGAGCTATAGCGGGCTCCACCCGTCACTTACTAAGTCCAATGCATTCCCATATGAAAAGGTTTAAACATAACATAAACATTCGTATTAAAACTAGCATACGAAATGTCAATAATTTCACCATAAACTATGAATGGTATAAAAATAGAACATCCACAGTCAAAAATATCACAAAACCTTCAATACAATATAGAAGTTTTGTATCATAATAAATCAACTTCAAATAATCTTAAAATCCATCAAAGGATGTTGACATAGATGAAATCAAAATTCTTCTTAAAGAAATATCTCCTTTTATTTTGAAATAATTTAAGATCCATATAAAATAAAACATTTTCTTTGAAAATATTCTTATAAGCTTGTAAGGAAATCTTTGAAGATTTTATAACGGCGGAAAATAGCCGCACCCGCCGTATAAGTTAAAAAAACATTCTTATCTTAATTCTGTCGAAAAGGTTAAAAAGGAACTTGTTTTGAAAACGACCGAAAGATTCCTTTATAAACCACTTATAAAAGTCAAAAAGGGTATAAATGACATTAACTCATATTCTAGTAAATAGTAAAAATGTTTTGAAATACATTTTTAAGAAACATGGATGTGGATGATAAAGATATCCCAGTAGATTATTACGTATAAACAACCTCGGATAATGAAGAGATTGTGAAATAACCCTTACCTTGTACTTTTCCTTGGTTGGGGTAGGTTAACCTCCTGTATAATGGTGAAATAATTGTTATCAAATTATACAAGAATCATATATATTAATATGATATCATATATGATCTTTTAACATTGATTTGTTAATAATATCTTAGAATTATCGTCGTTTCGGGTGTTAACTTACTTGTTTTATTTTATATGTTTTGTTACGTAAGACATGTTTGTAAAGGATAGGTTGTATATTATTCATATCCAGAATGATATCAAGTCCTTAAACATCATTTTTAAATCATCAAATGATAATTATACTTGAATGGATACGATGGAGAATGAATCTCATCGCGTTCGTGGAGACGGTAGTCCGTACGTACGCACGAGCGACAATATCATTCTTTTGATATTAAAATAATATATAAATGGATGGTATATCATATATACAGAATCATTAATATGTTATATTTATTATTTACATGAGTTACACATCATTATTATACCCATCAAAATAATAATATATTGAATAACAATTACACCACGACGTGGAGACGGTAAGTCGTACGTAGGCACGTATGGTGACAAGTTATTCAAAGGGTGGATAGAATACTGAATATGGTTGTACCATATTTATAATAACATCACAGTATATGTAAGATACTGGAGTTATTATTTTAGAATGGTAAGAACAAAGAAAGAGGAAGTGGAAGAAGAAAGGAACTTGGAAAAGGGTGGTGAAATCATTACCTCTTCTTCGGGTTCTTCCTTTTGATTTGATCAAAAGGGATCCTTAGGTAGGATTTCTGATAAAAATAAGGCCTTTAGGATGTAGTGAGGGATGTTGGTAGAGTATTTGGGCAGAGTTTGGCCGAGCCAAAAGGCTTTGAAGGTGTGAAGAAATGAGAAGGAGGAGTGCCCTATTATAAGAGGGGTGAGGGGCACCTTTGGAAAAGTTAGAAATATTAATTTATAATAAATTCATATTCGCTTTCTAAAGGCTCCAAAGTTTATTATTCAAAGGTTAAGGTGGGGATAGGTCGAAAAACACTCAACCAATAGAATTTAGACAGTTTTGGGTACTTATATTAACCCTATCTTTAAGTATTAACTCTAAGTTAATTAGTTTCACTTTTACAATGTCTCTTTGTATTTTTATATAACATGGTTAATAAACTTACTATATACATCCAAGAGACCCCAAGTGGTCCATTAATGATGAACCTATACTTATATAAGTCTCTTGGCCGAACCTTAGATTTTTAGGAATTTAATATCAATTAATAATATAATATTTGTTTTAAAAACTCTTTTATGTCAATTTTGACACTATTCAATAGTTTATTTTTTTGAAACTCATAACAGATTGATTACTTCGAAAAAAGTCAATTAAATCAATCCTAATATATCATATTATCCTAGAGAATTAGTTTAATTCATTAAAAGTTTCATATTATATTTTTTTGGGTATTTATAATATCAATTATTTTAATTTTTCACTATTATAGAAATTACTGCATCATCTTTGTGTCATAAATAAAATATATTATTTAATGTCTAAAAATTATAAATAAAATATCATTATGTAGGAAATCTTTTTATCTTTCTAATTAATATTTATAATCTAAAAGAAAACTTATATAACCCTATGTAACAATTGTTTTTCTAAAAGATATATGCTTGTGTCATTTTTGTATTCATTTTGACTTAATTAAAATAAAGTGTCATTATCACTTACAAGTGGATCCATGGGGTCCCAAAAATTGACACAAAGATGCCCATGGTCAACCATGTATCAACCAATAGGGTTAAGACACGTTTTAGGGTAATTTAGTATTATTATAATATTATTTTGTAACCCTTATTTACCGGATTTACCCTTAACCATGGTAAATAAAATATTTACCGCAGTAATTATTCAAAATGTCTAAAAATAAAAGTTACCTATTTACACAATTTGAACATCCTGATTCCAAATATGGAATCCATTTTCCTAAATTCAAAACACAGAAGTGGCAGAAATTAATTTAAAATTAATTCCCGCTGTCAAAACAAAAAGCGTGTTTTTAATAGATAATAACTATCAAAAGATTGACACTTGTTTATGTTCGGTTTAATTGTAAAATTATGTCCAATGACCAACATTATATTAAATAGTAAAAATATATTCTAAATATACTTTAAAACCACTCAAATTCATAATTTATTACTATTAATTATTTTGATTAAAAAAGTTGTTTTTAATTAAAATTTAGTAATTTTCACTATTCATCAAAATATGAAAGTTATCCAAAAAGTACCAAAATTTCACCTTAGGCTAAATTTGATATTCCGAATCCAAAAATGAAGTCCATTTTAAAATATAAAATATATATAACTTCAAAAAGTAGGTATTACTATTCATAACAGCTAGTTTGATTGGTTACGGTGTGTTAGAACTCGAAGTTGCGTACAACACACGCTACTGTTTTATTCAAAGGAAACCGTACCGTGGAAGCTTGAGATGTTTCATTTAAATTTTTTTTGATGTCTCCATTTAGTCAAAAAGTTTAAAATATTTTATTTAAAAAGGTTTCACTATCAAAAGTTGATAAAAGTGAAATACTGAAAATGAATCTGTTCTTGCATTATGACTAAGAAACTCATAATATGGATTCTAAAATTATAAGGATTATATAAAGTTTAAAATTTAGTTAATACTATTCATGACCTCTTTTATTGGCTTTTTTTTTGGTAAGTCATGGTGCAATTGAACTCAGTGTTGCGTGTAGTGCAAGTTATTGAATTATTTTGAAGAAATAACACACTATGAAATCTTGGGGTGTTACATTCCCCCCTCCTTCAATAAATTGCGTCCTCGCAATTTGAAATTGTTCTTCAAAAATAAAAGGCTGAAAGTAGAAAATATATTTGTGGGAAAACCCACATCGGAAATTGGGTTACTAAAATTTAGTCTTAATATGAGGAAAAGAGAAATCAAAGGGTCACCACCAAATTATGATCTCGATTAGGAGAACATTGGTGGAAATTAGAGACATATAATCGGAGGAAAAATGTAAATATTTATAGGTAGTGATTGAGGTCATCAATCACAAACAAGTGTATAATTGAGGTCCTTAAATTAATCAATCTATGATGATTTGAAATACCATCGGTTCAACAAAACATAGGGTATCAGGATAACACATTTTTGACGTTTCAAAATATCTTAGTTGAAATCCCACATCGAAAAATGAGTTATTGAGGACTCTTTTTAAAATAAAGAGTGGAAAGTATGAAGATTACCCAAAATAACACATACTAGGGTTCCATGTAGGAAAATATGGATATGGAAGAGAAATCTAACCATCAATTATCTGATGGAGAGTGGTAGAGAACATGGCTATGAAAAGGCCAACAATCCCAAAGCCATAAATTAGTGATGATTTAAGGTACCATCTAGGACAACATTTTTGTTCTAAGTTGCTTTTCTTAATATTGAGGAATTTATTTATGAGATTGGCTAAGATCATAAGGAGATATACTTACTTTATAATTAGAGTTTTGTCCATTAATAAATTTCTACCACAAACTCATCTTTCACTCGTAAAAAAAAATATATTTATACTATTCGTATAGGGTTCCAAAATAAACGAATTTATAATTCATCTACCAGATCTTTTAAAAAAACTACATTATTTAATCCAGGACATCTCTTGGGACAGTGGTAGGTGATACACCCTTGTCGCCCTTCGGTTGCGGGTTCAAGTCTCGCAGCCTTGCCGGACGCGACGGGTTGCCGCCCGACCTCCGGGTTGTCCTTTTATGGAAATCCAAAATAATCCAAACTAGAACTATCCAAAATACTTCTGTCCAAACTCACAGTCCAACATTTATAAGGAAGGTAAACATAATATAGATCCTTTTTACCCCGTAATAGCATATGAATACCTTCATCATGTACTACCATATTCCTTATTGATTACATTCATGTTCCCTTATTCCATATAGAATGTTGGATATACTTCATTAATCCAAAAATGTTTTAAAACCCAACAATGATGGAATATACAAATCATTAATCGGCTTCAAGGTAGTCAATAATATCCAATATAATTTATCCAAATCAATCATGTATTATTCTAAAATCACCACCTCGGTATCTGAACCATATTATGGTTTATCTTTCTCCCAACCATATATTTTCCAAACATTTAACCTGCTACTGAGTCACTTTTTTTGTTCCACACCATCTCAAGTCCTTAATGAAATAGTACTGCAGTAAAATCCTTATATACTCCATAATTATTATAACAAGTACATAGTTGATACAACACTCAATTGACATAATCAACATAAGAACTCTAATCATTCCTCTTCATCTGTGGTAGTATCATAACTTGATTATTATCCAATAGCATCATTTGCGTCATAGTTTGATGACTGGGACATAGGTTCGCGTAGTGTCCAAACTCCTTGCAAATGAAGCATTGTACATTTGAAACCATTTTCTTAACCTTGCAGTCATGTACTTTGTGACCTTTTACTCCACACTTATAACAAACTCCCATTCCTTTCAGGCAAGTTCCAGGGTGTTTCTTTCCACAGTTACCACATATGGGAAAATTCTTCTTTTCCCTCTTCCCTTTATCTATCTTTCTCTCTTCTATCCTTTTCTTCTCTTGCTTCCCTTCAAAGCCATAGGACTCAGTAAACTCTTTACTTATCTTATCAACACATGATATTATTTCTTCATATGATGATAATACATGGGAGACTATTTCTCTTATAAATTCTAGCTTAAGACCATGAAAGATATGATCCTTCTTTCTCTTTGGATCATGTGCATTTCTGGAGTTCTCATTCCTTTTACTGGGCGCCATTTCTAAACAATGGCATACACTAGATCAGTTTATGAATCAAAATACATAATCCCATACTTATAAAACACTTAACATAAATTGAACTATTTATGGATATAATCCATTATCATAAAAATGTATCCTTTGAGGATGTATATACTCATTAACCCTTCATAATGGTTTGTAAAGAAAATGAGAATTATCCTAAGCATATCCCCCGGGAGTGTCGTAACCAAGAGTGCAGCAAGTCCCGTTGTCGTGCACCAGTTCCCGTTCGAGTCTAGCTCAAAGTGGTGTTTTCGGGTTTTACCCCTAGGTACATATGTGCCAGAGCCGCCTCTACCTGCTCGTATCGAGACAGGGATGTATTGCTTGGAAAACTCACAAAATTTCTACAATACCAAAATTCTAGGAAGTTCTTCTACACTAATCCTCAAAGTTCATCTTAGGTCTACGTGCTCTAATCAGAGTTTATCTAAATCTAGCTTCCAAGGTTTGTACTAAACTTCCTCTGATACCAACTGTAACGCCCCGACCCCAGCTACCCAGAGTCGGTGCATTACTTCGTAACATTGGCATGATCAAAAGAAAGATCAAATCTCGAAAGACCGATTGGTTTAGTAGCCTTGGAAACACTAGATATATTCATAAGATTTACATTACATCATAAAATGAAAAACTACTACAACAACATAATGTTTCCACAGTCCACACTATAATCCCCTCATAATATCCCTGCAGGTCATTCATAACTTACATATTCACTTCCTGGGAAAAATAAAACATAGAAAAGGGGTGAGCTCAAATGCCCAGTAAGGATAACAATATAGCGGAAACTTTCATCAATAAGAATAAACATTTAAGGAAATGTATAACTAAAACAAAAGCCTTTTAAACATGAACTTTCAACATGGTATGGCATAAATAAAATGAAATAATGCCATTTAATTATTCACATGGATATTCTACTAATCGAATAATCACATGCAAAAATCAATAACCACTTTCATAATGATGGAATTCATAATGCCAGACTATCATAACCACATAGCCAAGGCCTCGTGCCAAGACTACAAATAAGATTTTGTCAAGGCCTTGTGCCAAGACACTAGTTTGTCTCATGAGACCTATCGATGCATCGAGGAGCTATAGCGGGCTCCACCCGTCACTTACTAAGTCCAATGCATTCCCATATGAAAAGGTTTAAACATAACATAAACATTCGTATTAAAACTAGCATACGAAATGTCAATAATTTCACCATAAACTATGAATGGTATAAAAATAGAACATCCACAGTCAAAAATATCACAAAACCTTCAATACAATATAGAAGTTTTGTATCATAATAAATCAACTTCAAATAATCTTAAAATCCATCAAAGGATGTTGACATAGATGAAATCAAAATTCTTTTTAAAGAAATATCTCCTTTTATTTTGAAATAATTTAAGATCCATATAAAATAAAACATTTTCTTTGAAAATATTCTTATAATCTTGTATGGAAAGCTTTGAAGATTTTATAACGGCGGAAAATAGCCGCACCCGCCGTATAAGTTAAAAAAACATTCTTATCTTAATTCTGTCGAAAAGGTTAAAAAGGAACTTGTTTTGAAAACGACCGAAAGATTCCTTTATAAACCACTTATAAAAGTCAAAAAGGGTATAAATGACTTTAACTCATATTCTAGTAAATAGTAAAAATGTTTTGAAATACATTTTTAAGAAACATGGATGTGGATGATAAAGATATCCCGGTAGATTATTACGTATAAACAACCTCGGATAATGAAGAGATTGTGAAATAACCCTTACCTTGTACGTTTCCTTGGTTGGGGTAGGTTAACCTCCTGTATAATGGTGAAATAAATGTTATTAAATTATACAAGAATCATATATATTAATATGATATCATATATGATCTTTTAACATTGATTTGTTAATAATATCTTAGAATTATCGTCGTTTCGGGTGTTAACTTACTTGTTTTCTTTTATATGTTTTGTTACGTAAGACATGTTTGTAAAGGATAGGTTGTATATTATTCATATCCAGAATGATATCAAGTCCTTAAACATCATTTTTAAATCATCAAATGATAATTATACTTGAATGGATACGATGGAGAATGAATCTCATCGCGTTCGTGGAGACGGTAGTCCGTACGTACGCACGAGCGACAATATCATTCTTTTGATATTAAAATAATATATAAATGGATGGTATATCATATATACAGAATCATTAATATGTTATATTTATTATTTACATGAGTTACACATCATTATTATACCCATCAAAATAATAATATATTGAATAACAATTACACCACGACGTGGAGACGGTAAGCCGTACGTAGGCACGTATGGTGACATGTTATTCAAAGGGTGGATAGAATACTGAATATGGTTGTACCATATTTATAATAACATCACAGTATATGTAAGATACTGGAGTTATTATTTTAGAATGGTAAGAACAAAGAAAGAGGAAGTGGAAGAAGAAAGGAACCTGGAAAAGGGTGGTGAAATCATTACCTCTTCTTCGGGTTCTTCCTTTTGATTTGATCAAAAGGGATCCTTAGGTTGGCTTTCTGATCAAAATAAGGCCTTTAGGATGTAGTGAGGGATGTTGGGAGAGTATTTGGTCAGAGTTTGGCCGAGCCAAAAGGCTTTGAAGGTGTGAAGAAATGAGAAGGGGGAGTGCCCTTTTATAAGAGGGGTGAGGGGCACCTTTGGAAAAGTTAGAAATATTAATTTATAATAAATTCATATTCGCTTGCTAAAGGCTCCAAAGTTGATTATTCAAAGGTTAAGGTGGGGATAGGTCGAAAAACACTCAACCAATAGAATTTAGACAGTTTTGGGTACTTATATTAACCTTATCTTTAAGTATTAACTCTAAGTTAATTAGTTTCACTTTTACAATGTCTCTTTGTATTTTTATATAATATGGTTAATAAACTTACTATATACATCCAAGCGACCCCCAAGTGGTCCATTAATGATGAACCTATCCTTATATAAGTCTCTTGGCCGAACCTTAGATTTTTAGGAATTTAATATAAATTAATAATATAATATTTGTTTTAAAAACTCTTTTATGTCAATTTTGACACTATTCAATAGTTTATTTTTGTAAAACTCATAACAGATTGATTACTTCGAACAAAGTCAATTAAATCAATCCTAATATATCATATTATCCTAGAAAATTATTGTAATTCATTAAAAGTTTCATATTATATTTTTTTGGGTATTTATAATATCAATTATTTTAATTTTTCACTATTATAGTAATTACTGCATCATATTTGTGTCATAACTAAAATAAATTATTTAATGTCTAAAAATTATAAATAAAATATCATTATGTAGGAAATCTTTTTATCTTTCTAATGAATATTTATAATCTAAAATCCAACTTATATAACCCTATGTAACAATTGTTTTGCTAAAAGATATATGCTTGTGTCATTTTTGTATTCATTTTGACTTAATTAAAATAAAGTGTCATTATCACTTACAAGTGGATCCATGGGGTCCCAAAAATTGACACAAAGATGCCCATGGTCGACCATGTATCAACCAATAGGGTTAAGACACGTTTTAGGGTAATTTAGTATTATTATAATATTATTTTGTAACCCTTATTTACCGGATTTACCCTTAACCATGGTAAATAAAATATTTACCGCAGTAATTATTCAAAATGTCTAAAAATAAAAGTTACCTATTTACACAATTTGAAAATCCTGATTCCAAATATGGAATCCATTTTCCTAAATTCAAAACACAGAAGTGGCAGAAATTAATTTAAAATTAATTCCCGCTGTCAAAACAAAAAGCGTGTTTTTAAGAGATAATAACTATCAAAAGATTGACACTTGTTTATGTTCGGTTTAATTGTAAAATTATGTCCAATGACCAACATTATATTAAATAGTAAAAATATATTCTAAATATACTTTAAAACCACTCAAATTCATAATTTATTACTATTAATTATTTTGATTAAAAAAGTTGTTTTTAATTAAAATTTAGTAATTTTCACTATTCATCAAAATATGAAAGTTATCCAAAAAGTACCAAAATTTCACCTTAGGCTAAATTTGATATTCCGAATCCAAAAATGAAGTCCATTTTAAAATATAAAATATATATAACTTCAAAAAGTAGGTATTACTATTCATAACAGCTAGTTTGATTGGTTACGGTGTGTTAGAACTCGAAGTTGCGTACAGCACACGCTACTGTTTTATTCAAAGGAAAGCGTACCGTGGAAGCTTGGGATGTTTCATTTAAATTTTTTTGATGTCTCCATTTAGTCAAAAAGTTTAAAATATTGTATTTAAAAAGGTTTCACTATCAAAAGTTGATAAAAGTGCAATACTGAAAATGAATCTGTTCTTGCATTATGACTAAGAAACTCATAATATGGATTCTAAAATTATAAGGATTATATAAAGTTTAAAATTTAGTTAATACTATTCATGACCTCTTTTAATGGATTTTTTTTGGTAAGTCATGGTGCAATTGAACTCAGTGTTGCGTGTAGTGCAAGTTATTGAATTATTTTGAAGAAATAACACACTATGAAATCTTGGGGTGTTACATTCTCCCCTCCTTCAATAAATTGCGTCCTCGCAATTTGAAATTGTTCTTCACAAATAAAAGGTTGAAAGTAGAAAATATATTTGTGGGAAAACCCACATCGGAAATTGGGTTACTAAAATTTAGTCTTAATATGAGGAAAAGAGAAATCAAAGGGTCACCACCAAATTATGATCTCGATTAGGAGAACATTGGTGGAAATTAGAGACATATAATCGGAGGAAAAACGTAAATATTTATAGGTAGTGATTGAGGTCATCAATCACAAACAAGTGTATAATTGAGGTCCTTAAATTCATCAATCTATGATGATTTAAAATACCATCGGTTCAACAAAACATAGGGTATCAGGATAACACATTTTTGACGTTTCAAAATATCTTAGTTGAAATCCCACATCGAAAAATGAATTAATGAGGCCTCTTTTTAAAATAAAGAGTGGAAAGTATGAAGATTACCGAAAATAACACATACTAGGGTTCCATGTAGGAAAATATGGATATGGAAGAGAAATCTAACCATCAATTATCTGATGGAGAGTGGTAGAGAACATGGCTATGAAAAGGCCAACAATCCCAAAGCCATAAATTAGTGATGATTTAAGGTACCATCTAGGACAACATTTTTCTTCTAAGTTGATTTTCTTAATATTGAGGAATTTATTTATGAGATTGGCTAAGATCATAAGGAGATATACTTACTTTATAATTAGAGTTTTGTCCATTAATAAATTTCTACCACAAACTCATCTTTCACTCGTAAAAAAAATTATATTTATACTATTCGTACAGGGTTCCAAAATAAACGAATTTATAATTCATCTACCAGATCTTTTAAAAAAAACTACATTATTTAATCCAGGACATCTCTTGGGACAGTGGTAGGTGATACACCCTTGTCGCCCTTCGGTTGCGGGTTCAAGTCTCGCAGCCTTGCCGGACGCGACGGGTTGCCGCCCGACCTCCGGGTTGTCCTTTTATGGAAATCCAAAATAATCCAAACTAGAACTATCCAAAATACTTCTGTCCAAACTCACAGTCCAACATTTATAAGGAAGGTAAACATAATATAGATCCTTTTTACCCCGTAATAGCATATGAATACCTTCATCATGTACTACCATATTCCTTATTGATTACATTCATGTTCCCTTATTCCATATAGAATGTTGGATATACTTCATTAATCCAAAAATGTTTTAAAACCCAACAATGATGGAATATACAAATCATTAATCGGCTTCAAGGTAGTCAATAATATCCAATATAATTTATCCAAATCAATCATGTATTATTCTAAAATCACCACCTCGGTATCTGAACCATATTATGGTTTATCTTTCTCCCAACCATATATTTTCCAAACATTTAACCTGCTACTGAGTCACTTTTCTTTGTTCCACACCATCTCAAGTCCTTAATGAAATAGTACTGCAGTAAAATCCTTATATACTCCATAATTATTATAACAAGTACATTGTTGATACAACACTCAATTGACATAATCAACATAAGAACTCTAATCATTCCTCTTCATCTGTGGTAGTATCATAACTTGATTATTATCCAATAGCATCATTTGCGTCATAGTCTGATGACTGGGACATAGGTTCGCGTAGTGTCCAAACTCCTTGCAAATGAAGCATTGTACATTTGAAACCATTTTCTTACCCTTGCAGTCATGTACTTTGTGACCTTTTACTCCACACTTATAACAAACTCCCATTCCTTTCAGGCAAGTTCCAGGGTGTTTCTTTCCACAGTTACCACATATGGGAAAATTATTCTTTTCCCTCTTCCCTTTATCTATCTTTCTCTCTTCTATCCTTTTCTTCTCTTGCTTCCCTTCAAAGCCATAGGACTCAGTAAACTCTTTACTTATCTTATCAACACATGATATTATTTCTTCATATGATGATAATACATGGGAGACTATTTCTCTTATAAATTCTAGCTTAAGACCATGAAAGATATGATCCTTCTTTCTCTTTGGATCATGTGCATTTCTGGAGTTCTCATTCCTTTTACTGGGCTCCATTTCTAAACAATGGCATACCCTAGATCAGTTTATGAATCAAAATACATAATCCCATACTTATAAAACACTTAACATAAATTGAACTATTTATGGATATAATCCATAATCATAAAAATGTATCCTTTGAGGATGTATATACTCATTAACCCTTCATAATGGTTTGTAAAGAAAATGAGAATTATCCTAAGCATATCCCCCGGGAGTGTCGTAACCAAGAGTGCAGCAAGTCTCGTTGTCGTGCACCAGTTCCCGTTCGAGTCTAGCTCAAAGCGGTGTTTTCGGGTTTTACCCCTAGGTACATCTGTGCCAGAGCCGCCTCTACCTGCTCGTATCCAGACAGGGATGTATTGCTTGGAAAACTCACAAAATCTCTACAATACCAAAATTCTAGGAAGTTCTTCTACACTAATCCTCAAAGTTCATCTTAGGTCTACGTGCTCTAATCAGAGTTTATCTAAATATAGCTTCCAAGGTTTGTACTAAACTTCCTCTGATACCAACTGTAACGCCCCGACCCCAGCTACCCAGAGTCGGTGCATTACTTCGTAACATTGGCATGATCACAAGAAAGATCAAATCTCGAAAGACCGATTGGTTTAGTAGCCTTGGAAACACTAGATATATTCATAAGATTTACATTACATCATAAAATGAAAAACTACTACAACAACATAATGTTTCCACAGTCCACACTATAATCCCCTCATAATATCCCTGCAGGTCATTCATAACTTACATATTCACTTCCTGGGAAAAATAAAACATAGAAAAGGGGTGAGCTCAAATGCCCAGTAAGGATAACAATATAGCGGAAACTTTCATCAATAAGAATAAACATTTAAGGAAATGTATAACTAAAACAAAAGCCTTTTAAACATGAACTTTCAACATGGTATGGAATAAATAAAATGAAATAATGCCATTTAATTATTCACATGGATATTCTACTAATCGAATAATCACATGCAAAAATCAATAACCACTTTCATAATGTTGGAATGCATAATGCCAGACTATCATAACCACATAGCCAAGGCCTCGTGCCAAGTCTACAAATAAGATTTTGTCAAGGCCTTGTGCCAAGACACTAGTTTGTCTCATGAGACCTACCGATGCATCGAGGAGCTATAGCGGGCTCCACCCGTCACTTACTAAGTCCAATGCATTCCCATATGAAAAGGTTTAAACATAACATAAACATTCGTATTAAAACTAGCATATGAAATGTCAATAATTTCACCATAAACTATGAATGGTATAAAAATAGAACATCCACAGTCAAAAATATCACAAAACCTTCAATACAATATAGAAGTTTTGTATCATAATAAATCAACTTCAAATAATCTTAAAATCCATCAAAGGATGTTGACATAGATGAAATCAAAATTCTTCTTAAAGAAATATCTCCTTTTATTTTGAAAAAATTTAAGATCCATATAAAATAAAACATTTTCTTTGAAAATATTCTTATAAGCTTGTAAGGAAAGATTTGAATATTTTATAACGGCGGAAAATAGCCGCACCCGCCGTATAAGTTAAAAAAACATTCTTATCTTAATTCTGTCGAAAAGGTTAAAAAGGAACTTGTTTTGAAAACGACCGAAAGATTCCTTTATAAACCACTTATAAAAGTCAAAAAGGGTATAAATGACTTTAACTCATATTCTAGTAAATAGTAAAAATGTTTTGAAATACATTTTTAAGAAACATGGATGTGGATGATAAAGATATCCCAGTAGATTATTACGTATAAACAACCTCGGATAATGAAGAGATTGTGAAATAACCCTTACCTTGTACTTTTCCTTGGTTGGGGTAGGTTAACCTCCTGTATAATGGTGAAATAATTGTTATTAAATTATACAAGAATCATATATATTAATATGATATCATATATGATCTTTTAACATTGATTTGTTAATAATATCTTAGAATTATCGTCGTTTCAGGTGTTAACTTACTTGTTTTCTTTTATATGTTTTGTTACGTAAGACATGTTTTTAAAGGATAGGTTGTATATTATTCATATCCAGAATGATATCAAGTCCTTAAACATCATTTTTAAATCATCAAATGATAATTATACTTGAATGGATACGATGGAGAATGAATCTCATCGCGTTCGTGGAGACGGTAGTCCGTACGTACGCACGAGCGACAATATCATTCTTTTGATATTAAAATAATATATAAATGGATGGTATATCATATATACAGAATCATTAATATGTAATATTTATTATTTACATGAGTTACACATCATTATTATACCCATCAAAATAATAATATATTGAATAACAATTACACCACGACGTGGAGACGGTAAGCCGTACGTAGGCACGTATGGTGACATGTTATTCAAAGGGTGGATAGAATACTGAATATGGCTGTACCATATTTATAATAACATCACAGTATATGTAAGATACTGGAGTTATTATTTTAGAATGGTATGAACAAAGAAAGAGGAAGTGGAAGAAGAAAGGAACTTGGAAAAGGGTGGTGAAATCATTACCTCTTCTTCGGGTTCTTCCTTTTGATTTGATCAAAAGGGATCCTTAGGTTGGCTTTCTGATCAAACTAAGGCCTTTAGGTTGTAGTGAGGTATGTTGGGAGAGTATTTGGGCAGAGTTTGGCCGAGCCAAAAGGCTTTGAAGGTGTGAAGAAATGAGAATGAGGAGTGCCCTTTTATAAGAGGGGTGAGGGGCACCTTTGGAAAAGTTAGAAATATTAATTTATAATAAATTCATATTCGCTTTCTAAAGGCTCCAAAGTTGATTATTCAAAGGTTAACGTGGGGATAGGTCTAAAAACACTCAACCAATAGAATTTAGACAGGTTTGGGTACTTATATTAACCTTATCTTTAAGTATTAACTCTAAGTTAATTAGTTTCACTTTTACAATGTCTCTTTGTATTTTTATATAATATGGTTAATAAACTTAGTATATACATCCAAGCGACACCCAAGTGGTCCATTAATGATGAACCTATCCTTATATAAGTCTCTTGGATGAACCTTAGATTTTTAGGAATTTAATATCAATTAATAATATAATATTTGTTTTAAAAACTCTTTTATGTCAATTTTGACACTATTCAATAGTTTATTTTTGTGAAACTCATAAAAGATTGACTACTTCTAACAAAGTCAATTAAATCAATCCTAATATATCCTATTATCCTAGAAAATTAGTTTAATTAATTAAAATTTTCATATTATATTTTTTTTGGGTATTTATAATATCAATTATTTTAATTTTTCACTATTATAGTAATTACTGCATCATCTTTGTGTCATAAATAAAATAAATTATTTAATGTCTAAAAATTATAAATAAAATATAATTATGTAGGAAATCTTTTTATCTTTCTAATGAATATTTATAATCTAAAATCCAACTTATATAACCCTATGTAAAAATTGTTTTTCTAAAAGATATATGCTTGTGTCATTTTTGTATTCATTTTGACTTAATTAAAATAAAGTGTCATTATCACTTACAAGTGGATCCATGGGGTCCCAAAATTGACAAAAAGATGACCATGGTCAACCATGTATCAACCAATAGGGTTAAGACACGTTTTAGGGTAATTTAGTATTATTATAATATTATTTTGTAACCCTTATTTACCGGATTTACCCTTAACCATGGTAAATAAAATATTTACCGCAATAATAATTCAAAATGTCTAAAAATAAAAGTTACCTATTTACACAATTTGAACATACTGATTCCAAATATGGAATCCATTTTCCTAAATTCAAAACACAGAAGTGGCAGAAATTAATTTAAAATTAATTCCCGCTGTCAAAACAAAAAGCGTGTTTTTAAGAGATAATAACTATCAAAAGATTGACACTTGTTTATGTTCGGTTTAATTGTAAAATTATGTCCAATGACCAACATTATATTAAATAGTAAAAATATATTCTAAATATACTTTAAAACCACTCAAATTCATAATGTATTACTATTAATTATTTTTATTAAAAAAGTTGTTTTTAATTAAAATTTAGTAATTTTCACTATTCATCAAAATATGAAAGTTATCCAAAAAGTACCAAAATTTCACCTTAGGCTAAATTTGATATTCCGAATCCAAAAATGAAGTCCATTTTAAAATATAAAATATATATAACTTCAAAAAGTAGGTATTACTATTCATAACAGCTAGTTTGATTGGTTACGGTGTGTTAGAACTCGAAGTTGCGTACAACACACGCTACTGTTTTATTCAAAGGAAAACGTACCGTGGAAGCTTGGGATGTTTCATTTAAATTTTTTTTGATGTCTCCATTTAGTCAAAAAGTTTAAAATATTATATTTAAAAAGGTTTCACTATCAAAAGTTGATAAAAGTGCAATACTGAAAATGAATCTGTTCTTGCATTATGACTAAGAAACTCATAATATGGATTCTAAAATTATAAGGATTATATAAAGTTTAAAATTTAGTTAATACTATTCATGACCTCTTTTAATGGCTTTTTTTTGGTAAGTCATGGTGCAATTGAACTCAGTGTTGCGTGTAGTGCAAGTTTTTGAATTATTTTGAAGAAATAACACACTATGAAATCTTGGGGTGTTACAGTTTACCTACATTATGGTATTCATTTTTCCATGGAAATTAGATAATTTATTCCCTACATTTCTATACATAATAGATAACCCAATTTCATTATGACAATTACCTTGGTGACATTTTCCTAATTATTTATAAAAATGATGTTGGGCGTTCTTTCCATTGTCACCATTTTCAGTGAACACCCCTAAGAATTATTTCACCTATTCGTTGATGTGTTTATGAATTCATATATATTACAGATAGTAATATCTATTTTTTATAGCTGGTTTGCAATAATCACAAGATGTCTTACATGAGCTCCCATTATGTTTATAATCTCATTTAGAAGTCCTCACATTTTCTCCCAAATTGATATTTTTTTCGATTCCACCTATTTCCATCCATTTTATAGAATAAAGGGAACATTAGGGATGATTATTTTGAAAATATTAAAAAGAAAAATGGAAAACCAAGAACATTGAAATGATAACTCATAAATGACATATATTCATTATCCTATTAATATTTATTATATAATATAATTTTTCAAAAAAAATTCCCTAAAATAAAATATTATTGAAATTTATATTCCGTTAATAATGGTCCATATGAAGAATACAAAAATAAGTAATCATATCCACTGGGAGTGTAAAATTTGGTGTGAAGTAGGTACTGTTCTCATTCACTAGTGAATGATTAATTATACCTTATATGATGTTTTCTGGGTTGTTACCCATAGGTACGTATGTACCTGAACCACATGCACATATTATATGTTGCCCATGATTTTTTTCTTAGAAAAAACTCACAATAGAATTTATCAAAATTTAGGGATGTTTTCATAAGATTATTAATATCCTTAAGACATTATCTAGATTTTTATAATCATAATACCAAAAAATTAAACTTTTCTCTAATAAAAACTATAGGAATGAACATTTTAGAATAATGTTTTCATGATTTATTACAAAAATGGACTCATTAATAAATCCAAAAATATTGGGATGCTTGTCTCTTTTTATGAGTACATATTAACCATATATTCATTACACTTGGATGTAATAACATTATTGAAGAATTCATTGACATGATTTAAAATTCCATTTGACTTTTAATACTGCTCAAGATAACCTCGGGACAGACAAAAGAATGGTGTGAGATATAAATCCCAGTAATGGATTAAACAAATAGAAACATGAATAATGTTCTACATTTTTGTCAATACTGATTTAAATGTAATATAAAAGTGGTGAGAATCATAAAAATGATCATTGATAAAATACATATGATGATAAAATAATGGAAAATGGGGATGTGACAGAAAAAATGGAATCATAAACATAAGTGAAAGATAAATTCCAATAAAATAGAACCTAGTGTTATTTAGATAACCACCCATTTACCATTCATTGAATCTCATGTGATCAAAACATTACTCAATGAATCATAGGGATATATAATTCTATGCCCACCCATTTCTAATATACCATGGTCACATATATGTGTGCCATGTAGATCATTCATCATCGAGTAACATTTTACCACATTTAATACAATCATTATAGAGAGTGTTATATATAAAAGTATCTACCCTATAAATAATGGATTTATATGTCTATGTTAATTCACTTTTTTATAAATAGGTATGATTACTCCCAAAATAATATTTTTAGACGTAAATGCATAAGAAACATAATGAGGGAACACCGAGAATTATGGGAGATATCTGTGAGAGTTAAAGGGGATTACCATATATTATACATTAGGGTAGTTGTATGGATATATATGAACATAACAAAAAATGAATAATTTGTAATTAATGGTCAAAAGGAAAATAAGGATCTTGAATAAAGAGGATAAGGATAGAATCCCTTACCCTGAGAAGGAATTTCTAAATTCCTGGGAGGAGGTTATTGGGAGTTTGTGGAACCATGTGAAGATCATGGGAGAATATGGTAAAAATATTTCATGAAATAACAATTATTAATGAATATAAATAGGAGTTTAGAGGCTTTATATAAGAAAAGAGAGTGGGTTTATTCATTATATCTCAAAATTAGGTTTTGGACTCTACATAATAAAGTATTCAAATCCAAAATACATACCATGGATTTTTATCATGATTACTAAAAAATGGAATCATTTTAATTTATGTAACTATTTTAGGAACATATATAACTAAAATATTTCCCTCTATGATTTGTAAGTGAGTCATGTTCATAAAAAACTGATTTTAAGACCAAAATATTTATTATATGTTTTCGAAGATTCATAATGGTTTTATAATATTAATCAAATAACATAAAGAAACGTTATTTTAAATGGAAATATATATTTGGTCTTGGAAAGAATTTATGTAGTATATTATATCACTTTTGAGTCATTATGATTTCATAATAGACACAATATATTTATTCCATATTTAATATTGACCCAAAAAATTTGATGTCTATGAAAATTATAAAAACTAAATGTTGGATATTTTGGATATTCTAATTTTAAAATTATTATTAATTTTTTCTAAAAATATCTCAAAATATGATAAATTAAACTTTTAAATCCTAAATTCACATTTAATGTTTTTTCCCATAGTAGTGTTATAAACATTATAAGAATTATTTTCGACATAATAATAATATATAATCATTTATAATTAATAAAAATTATTTATGAAAATTATATTATGAAAATATAAATTATTTACAAATATCTTAAATTCAGGAAAGAGAATGTCTTGATTAAAACTAGGCATTTCCCAAAAAAAATTGTGTTTCATCACATAAAAATATAAATTTTAGAAATCTCATTATATAATAATTTAAAAATAGTAATAATACTAAAATATAAATATAATAATCATTTTATTAAAATTTATACACCTAGGGTCTTAATGAATATAGTTTAATTTCAATATATAATTTCATAAGGGAAAGGTATGCAGTAGTGATATTTTTATCAACTAGTTCGGCAAACAATGTTCAGTCCATGATCATGAAGAACTTGAACTTCTCTCTCTAGTGGTTTCACTAATGATTTTATTTTTAAATATCATATTAGGCTTGATCAAAAGAAAAACCCGATGATTATATCTTCCATGAAGTGTTTAATAAATGGGCTACATAGCGTATGATCCTACTGGTTGAGGTCATATCATTATTCATCTGTATTAATGGGAATTTATCATAAAAAATTTATATATACCAGTTATATGATTATTATTATTTTAATATATTATCAATGGTTATGATTATTAAAAAAATTTTATATCTAAATAGATTTAAATTCTACAAAATAACAAATTTAGTGCATCTATTTTCTATAACTACAATTGTTAATAACACATTTATTCATTCAAAAAGGGAATTTCATTTACAAAAGGTCATGATATTATAATAATATTTATGATCTACATATATAATTAAATATCACACTATTCAGATATGAAATATAAATATGTAAAACCACAATGTAATATAATATTTTAAAATTCTTCACCATCAGGATGGGTGACAACATCGAAATTATTTTTGGGTATATTTTGAGTAATAGATGTATTAATATTATTTTAATGATCATTAAATTATGGAAGGTATCATCCTATACCCATGAGTAAATTAGTAAAATCATGTCTCTACATTGTTCTATATAATATATTCTTGTATTTTATAGCTGGTGGTTAAAATCAAATTGAAAATACATTAAATAAGAACCAGGATTGTTTTGTCCCTATTTCTTTAATGTTTTATTTGTTTATATTTTGTATTGAAACTATTTTTTTGGTCGAGAAAAGTGTTTACCAAATTCCTCGAGATGGCTTGGGGATGTTATTGTTGGAGTTTGTGGTCTAGGACCAACTACTTTTTCCATTATTCATTAAATAAAAGACTTCTCACATCTTGATTGTTATTCTGCATGACATGTCGTGTGATAATGTCCTAAGTACAGCTATTGCATTAAAGGGTCCTAGTGGATCCCTGCTATAATGAGAACCCGGAAGTTCCATAACACTGTTCTTGAATGTATGTTCTATGGCTGGATAACATTATGTGAGGGACACAAATAGTACAGGTCATTAGGGTTGAGCACTCATAAAAATTTGAGGCACCTTTTCATGGTGTGTTTCGTTGGTAATATCCAGGAGGATATTATGAGAACGAGACCTGCCAGTAGGAAATCCACATTTCATAGTGTCATCAGATGTTCCTATCTGCGGACGTGTGTATTGGTCCGTAGACTTTATGATTATTATTAATGAGTATTAAAACTCATGCACTTAGATGTATTGACGAAAATTGTGACAACACACTGTTCGCAGCGAGGTAGGATATGTTGGGTGCATCATGAGTAATATCGCACTAATAGATAACGTGAGAAAGGATTTGTCCCTTCTTCTCCATAACAGAAGCAGATATATCATGCCCATTGATGGAAATGATATAGCCTAAATAGATCCATGGCCATGGTAAGGTATGAGCAAGTTCAATTCTGAGAAGTCAAAGAAAGAATAATCAAGCACATGGGTTGATGGAACTAGCATGCAACCCTCTTGATTTGGGATATCGAGACAAAGGGATTATATTACACAGTAAGCGTTCATAGTAGGTGACACGCCATTTCGGCGTTATCTTATTTCTCTATGTGTTCCTTGGCGTGTTGCTAGACGCTATCCTTTGACTTTAGGCAGGCTCAACCTAATGCCACTGAGAAAGAGGCCTAGAGGGTCACACACTAAGTGTGTCCATGTATCTCAGTTAAATATTAATTTAACAAGTTAAATAAATATTATTCCCGATTTTGGTTTAATAATTATTTAAGGATGTCTGATCTCATTTATTTTGACACTAGTTATTCGAGATAATATATTGTGGATGAAATTATATATTTATTAGTGATTAATGAAGTAACATTTATTTAATAAGTAAATAGTCATTACTCAAGGTCTAATAAATGTGGTGGAGAAAATTGTAAAATAAAAGTACACGCCATGTATATTAAATATACACGCCGTATAGTTTTTCCAGTTGGGATTTTGAGGATTTAATATAGTTTTATTAAATGATATTTATTATAATCAGCGTGGGCACATGTCAAGGAATTAATAATTTGAAATGGGGGTTTTCAATAAGAATAAATGAAATAAATAAAATGCGTAACGCATTTATTTATTGTCATAACTCAATTAACCTCAATCCCGATTATAAATATCATCACAACCCCAAAATTTTTGACAGCCATTTGTTGTGAACAATGGATTTGGAAATACTCTCAAGCCAACAGAGAATTCCCTTTCCACCAAGAACGCCCTCATGTTATGAGAGAAAGAACCTCCACCGGATCAAGGCGGTTGAAGGCGGACATCACAAGCGAAGATTCTTCCGCGCTAGCACCCGGAGATCCCTTCGACGACGTCTGGAGATACGTGACACACGCGTGGATCACTGCTAGAGGAATCCTATACTTGGATTCTTCGACGCAATGACGGATCACCGAATCGTGACCAGACACATCAACGTAGAAATAATTCCAACAAGGTTTTTCATATGCATTAATTAAATTAATTATAATCAAAATATGATGATCCTCCTCAAGGGTTCTAGGAATCTTCTTTTCTTTTCGTTCATCGTTCTATTCTAATGATTCGACGTTTTATATCGTGACAGATCTCGGATTGGATGTTGTTTAATTTTAAAATTAATGTTGGGAAAACACACCAACGTGCTTTCGCTGCGCTGGGAACCTACAAGTCGTATCAGAGGGGTCATATCGTTGATTATACTTATTTATTTTTTCGTTGGTAATTTACGCATATAATAATTTAGTTATTTCAAATCAGGTTTAATCGTTCTGGTAATCTGAATATCGAGATCTATTCCTCCTCCCACGTTTCTTGTTCACCTCACAGAAACGATTTTTTCTTTTACTTTTAATTAAAATAATATAGAGGAACTCATCCGGAGGAGCCAAATGTTTCTATCCATATAACACCAGAATACAAGGCGTGTATTCGGAAGTACACGTCCTGTAGTATAGGTTCAATGCATTGACTGATCTGACAAATCAGGCCATGTATTGGATTCTTTCTAAGAATTTAAGACACCGTGTGTTGAGAAAAAACAGGTGGCACACGGTTTCTGGAATACACGCCGTGTGGTCCAATGAACACGGCATATAGTCCCTTTGGGTTAGGGTTGGGTTGTGTACTCTTTACACAGCCTGACCGGCTGGAAACCATGTAACGCGGAAACTACACGGCGTGTGTCCCACTGTACACGCCGTGTAATCCGAAAATTTCCGAAGTACATTAACACGCCCTGTCCCCGGTCGTGTACTTTGGATGGACGGTGAAGAAAAGTACACCCCGTGTAGTCAGAACAACACACCGTGTACTCACCACAATTACACATATTTATTAAAATTTATTATTATATTATACAAACCCTTGAAATGTGTACCATGGTGCAGGCATAAAGCTGAGGCACAACATGTGATAGGTGTTTTATATATATGTGTTTAATTTAACATATGCGTAATAAATGGGAATTTACCGGGTTGCCTCCAAGGTACAAGTTACGTACAAGGATAATATTAAATGAATTTATTTGTTTAAAATTATGATGGATGAGAATCTCATGGAAATTTATAAAACAGATTTCAGATAAAAGTATTGATTAATTAAAGATAATTAATTGATTCGAGCATGATTTATCTTAAACAAGAACGATTAAAGAATTGAATGCTATTTTTATTTATGCGTAAATATAATTGCATGAATGGATGATCATGAGCTAGACCGTGACCTTTGTATGTGAGTTATATCTTTTAATTTATTTATTTAAATTAAATTTGTTAGCCTGCGAGCCATCTCCTCATTAATATATAGGGCATGCGCGCACAAGGATTCTTTTATGTCAAAACCCCTTTTACCCCTCACCTGCGTGTCAAATAAATGAATATGTAATGGATGGAGCTCCCAAGCTAGTGGAGGTCGCTCCAGTCAGGAGCCAAGGTGAAACAAATCCAACGAGATACAAAGGTGGACAGGTGGAAAGCTATAAACACAAACATGAAAGGTTCAAGGTGTTTCTCCCCTAGTTCTTGGGTTAATTTATCAAACGCTAGATAAACTAACCAATAGAAAAGCTCATGATCATAACATTTATTTTATTTCTGTCAGTTTCATGGTTTATTTATTATGGGTGTGTTGTCACGATCACACAATTAATGAATTAAACGAGCATGCAAGATAGAACTAAAATAAAACCGGCTTATATGTTAATATTATCTTAGACATGATTAATCACTTAAGTATATCCCACTTAATATTAACAAGCATGTAATCAAAGATAATAAAATGGAAATTTACTTATAAGGATAAAATCCCTCAAAATAAATATTAAGTCGGCATAGCCTTCCATAATCTTGGTTAGAATCGAACCATAGTTCAAAGTGCTTGACCAACCCAAGTTGGGGTGCTTTCAATTATCGAGGAATTCTAATTCAAGGTTTTGGGTTGACTGGACTTGGTTCGCAACAAGGGTTAAATGCAATAGCAGGACTTGGTGTGACCAAGAGGCAAAGGTTGAGGAAATCCAAAAAGGATTTCAGGAATGGGGAGTCCACTCAGCGGATCAAGGAGCTGCGAGTTAATGCAGTTGGCATTTGGAATTCCTACCTAAAACCATTCATGTTGCTTGACCAACCCTAGTTGGGGTAATGCGAAGGTAATATGGATCCTTGCCACTAGAATATTCACGCAACAGAATATTCCGAAGTCAATGGTGAGGGCTATTGGATTTCGATAAAATAGATGGAGACTAATAAGTATTAATTTATTTATTTGTCACAATTTTTGTAATCATGTACTAAACATTTTCTCATCTTAATTTTTAGAAAAAGTAAGAAAATGACTTCAATCATATCATTGTGAACCATACTCGAAAAAGAAAACCTTCTCACCAGCACCAATTTCCAAGAGTGGCAGAGGCGTTTACGCGTCTTCCTTCACCACGAAAGGAAATTTTATGTACTGGAAGAGCATATTCCGGTTGCACCTGGGAAAGAGGCTAGTGATGAGGAATTATATCTCCACATGAAACACATGGATGATACCACATATGTCCAGTGTTTCATGCTATCGGCCATGTCTATTGAGATCTTGAAGCAACATGAAAATATGGTTGTGTATAGCATGATGTCTTACCTTAAATATATCTACCAAGAGAAGGTGAAACAAGAGAGGTATGAGATCTCCAATTCTTTGTTTACCACGAAGCTTGGAGAGTCTGCGCCAGCTGGGCCTCATCTAGTCATGCTTATTGGCTACATTGAACGCCTGGACATCTTAGGGATTAAATTCCCAGATGAGTTGTGTACATATCTCATCCTATCATCACTGCCCAAGACCTTCTCTAGATTCATTGTCAACTATAACATGAACGGCAATGAGAAGAGTCTATCTGAGCTTCTAAACTTGATTCACCGGGTATATAAGGACATGGGGCGTGACAAACCTGCAGTCCTTATGGTGATCAAGAAAAGGAAGGACATGGAAAAGGGGCCAAAGACGTATAAACGGTCTGAAGTCCCCAAGCACCGTCCCTCCAAGAAGGGGAAGATCCAGTGGTAGGGAAAGGAACGGGAGGCAGTGTGTTTTGCATGTGGCGAGCAGGGCCACTAGAATAGGAACTACACCAAGAAGCGTGGGGACACTAATGGTGCGTTTTTTATCGAGTGCAATCTTTCTATTTCTACACATTGGGTACTAGACACAGCTTGTGGAGCTCACATATATATTTAAATGCAGGAACCAAGTAGATTTAGAAAGATCACCAGAGGAGAGGTGGATCTTCGAGCTTTCAATGGCGCAAGGCTGGCTGCGTTGGCTATTGGTGACTACCACCTCTCGTTGCTGACTGGGTTGATTTTGGTTTTACATAACTGTTATAATGTGCCTAGTGTTACCAAGAACATAAATTATGTATCTTGTTTGGATATGGATGGATTTTTTTTCAAATTTGGAAATAAGGGGTTTCTCTTTTATAAGAACAACATATGTTATGGTATGGCACATCTATATAATGGTTTGTATGTATTGAATTACGAAAAACAAGTGTTGGCAATCGATAACCAAAGAAACTCACATGAATCATACATCACCCAGTTATTGCATCACCGCCTTGATCATGTGAATGAGAAGCATTTGACAAAGCTCTGCCAAGATGGTTATTTAGACTCTACTAAGCTAAAACCACATGATAGATGTCACGCTTGTTTACAACGAAAAATGACCAAGACTCCTTTTGGTGGACAAGGTTAAAGGGCCACAAAGCTTCTAGGATTAGTACACACGGATGTGTGTGAACCATTTCCAGTAGAAGCTAGAGGTGGATATTCTTACTTCATTACTTTTACTAATAATTTGAGTAGATATGGCTATGTCTACTTAATGAGGTATAAGTCAGAGTCCTTAGAGAAATTTAAGGAATTCAAGAATGAAGTAGAGAATCATCTTGGTAAGAAGATAAACAAGCTTCGATTGGATAGAGGTGGGGAATACCTGAACAAAGAGTACATCGATCATCTATGGGAGTCTGGGATTCTATCTCAGCTCACTCCTCCGTATACACCACAGTGGAATGGTGTTAGTGAAAGGAGGAACTGGACCTTGTGGACATGGTGAGGTCGATGATGAGTCATGCAGATCTTCCATTATCATTTTGGGGATATGCATTACAAACTGCAGCATACACATTAAACTGCGTACCAACTAAGGAGGAAAATGGAATTACATCCGAGTTATTGAATGGGAGGAAGCCCAATTTGTCGCACACATGTGTATGGGGATGTGAGGTGTTTGTTAAGGCCTTATCAGGAAATAAACTAGTAGCCCAGGGCATGAAGTGTATCTTTATAGGATACTCCAAGGAAACAAAAGGATATTACCTATATATCCATCAAGACAAGAAAGTGACTGTCGCCAGACAAGCCGTCTTTCTTGAGAGGGAACACATCCTCATGAAGGATAATTGGAGCACGATTGACTTCGAGGAAGTTGATGATCAAGATACACAGGAGTTGGTACAAGAACAAGTTCTACAGGTCCCCGTGGAAGAGTTTCCAGAAATAGAAGTACTGCGTTGGAGCTCAAGGGAAGTAAGGGAACCAGATAGATTTGACTTCCAAGTCACCGAGGATGGTGAATCATTATTGTTGGAAAATGATGAAGCTCTCTCCTACAATGAAGCAGTAGAAAGCTCAGAAGCTGCAAGATGTCTAGAAGCTACGAATTCTTAGATGGATTCCATGTATCAGAACCATGTTTGGGTTCTAGTCGATGAGCCAGTTGATGTAAAGAATGTTGGATGCAAATAGGTATTCAAAATAAAGCTGGACATGGAAGGTCAATTTAGCACCTATAAAGCAAGGCTTGTGGCTAAAGGATTCAGACAGCGTCAAGGAATTGACTATGATGAAACCTTCTCGCCAGTTTCCATGTTTTAATCCATAGGAATCATACTTTCCATAGTAGCTTACCATGACTATGAGATTTGGAAGATAGATATCAAAATAGTATTCCTTAATGGGAACCTTTAGGAAGATGCCTATTTGACACAACCTGAAGGGTTTGTTACACCAAGTGAAGCCAAACGGGTTTTCAAGTTGCATAAATCCATTTATGTATTGAAACAAGAATCGTGGTCCTGGAACATTCGATTTGATGAAGACATAAAGGAATTTGGTTTCATTACGAAAGAATGTGTGCCATGTGTTTATAAACGGTTTAATGGGAATGCGGTCTTCATCCTAGTGGTGTATGTTGATGAAATATTTCTTATTGGAAATGAAGTACCAGCCATACAGTCTATTAAGGTCTGGTTGAACAAGTGTTTCTCCATGAAGGACTTAGGAGATGCAGCCTACATTCTAGGGATCAAGATCATTCGTGAAAGATCTAAGAGGCTGCTTGGACAATTTAAGGGTACATACATTGACCAGATACTAAAGAGATTTATTATGGAAAAATCCAAGAGGGGAATGGATCCAGTGTCACATGGATTACATCTTTCTAAGAAAATCTGTCCCGAGATACAACAGTAGAATGATAGGATGAGCAAGATCCCATACGCTTCGGCTATAGGATCCATCATGTATTCCATGATATGTACCAGGCTTGATGTTGCCTATTCACTGAGCATGGTATACAGATATCAAGTAGATCAGGGATAACAACATTGGACTGTAGTTAAGACTATCCTTAAATATCTGAGAAGAACTAAAGATATGTTCCTGTTGTATGGAGGAGACGAGGAGCTTGTCATCAGAGGGTATTCTGATGCTGGTTTTTGAATAGATCAGAATGATATGATGTCGCAATATGGATATGTTTTCTGTCCCAATAGAGAAGATGTGAGCTGGAAGAGTTCAAGGCATCCAGTTGTTGCCAATTCTACATCAGAGTCTGAGTATATAACGTCTTATGATGCAGCCAAGGAATCTATCTGGATTCAGATGTTTGTCCAGGAGCTTGATGTGGTGTCTAGTAGTAAAGATCCCATTACATTGTATTGTGATAATACTGCAACAGTGGCTCTTGAAAAAAAACCAAGGTCACATCAACGGGCAAAGCACATACTCCGGAAGTATCACCTCTTGAGTGATTTCTATCAAAGGGGTGAAGTTGTAGTGATCAGGGTGTCCATGTAAGAGAATGTGGTGGACCCCATTACTAAAGGCTTATCTCAGCAGAAGCATGAATATCATGTGAGAGCTAGTGGTTTATAGGTTATTAGAAGTTGGCTCTTGTCCATGTGGGAGTCTGTTCAAGTTAGTGGTCTAGAACCGACTACTTTTTACTTTATTCATTAAATAATAGCCTTATCACATCTTGATTGTTCTTCTGCATGACATGTCATGTGAAAATGTCCTAAGGATAGTTGTTTCGTTAAAGGGTCGTAGAGGATCCCTACTATGATGAGAACCTGGAAGTTCCATAAAAATGTTCTTTAATGTATGTTCTATGGCCGGATGATATTATTTGAGGCACACAAATAATATATGTCATTTGGGGTGAGGACTCATAAAACATTGAGGTACCTTCTCATGGTGTGCGCCCTTGGTAATATCCAGGAGGATATAATGAGAACGAGACCCGCCAGTAGGAAATCCATATTTCATAGTGTCATTGGATGTTTCTATATGTGGACATGGGTATTGGTACTTAGACTTTAAGATTATTATTAATGGGTATTACAACTCACGCACTTAGATGTATTGAAGAAAACTGTGACAACACACTGTTCGCCATGAAGTAGGATATGTTGGGTGCGTCATGGGTAATACCGCATTAATAGATAATGCAAGAAAGGATTTATCCCTTCCGTTCCCTAACAGAAGTATATATATCAGGCCCTTTTATCTAATTGATATAGCCTAAATAAATCCATGGCCATGGTAAGGTATGAGCAAGTTCAATTCCGGGAAGTAACAGAAAGAATAATCAAGCACATGTGTTGATGGCACTAGCATGCAACCCGCTGTACTGGATATATCAAGACAAAGGGATTATATTACACGGTAAGCGTTCGTAGGAGGTGACACGTCATTGCGGCATTAACTTCTTTCTCTATGGGTGACTTGGCGTGTTGCTAGACACTAAAATTGGACATTAGGCAGGCTCAGCCTAATGACACTAAGAAAGAGGCCTAGAGGGTCACACACTATGTGTCTCCATGTATCACAGTTAAATATTAATTTAACAAGTTAAATAAATATTATTCCTGACTATGGTTGAATAATTATTTAAGGATGTCTGATCAAATTTATTTTGACACTAGTTATTCGAGAGAATATATTGTGGATGAAATAATATATTTATTAGTGAGTAATGCAGTTACATTTATTTAAGAAATAAATATTCATTACTCAATCTCTAATTAATGTGGTGGAGAGAAATGGAAAATAAAAGTACACGCCGTGTATATTAAATACACACGCCGTGTAGTTTAATGGAAAACAAGTAGACGCTGTGTATTAATTATAACATGCCGTGTAGTTTTCCAGTTGGGATTTTGGTGATTTAATATTTTTTTATTAAATGATATTTATTATAATCATCATGGGCACATGTCAAGGAATTAATAATTTGACATGGGGGTTTTCAATAAGAGTTAATGAAAGAAATAAAACACGTAACACGTTTATTTATTTTTATAACTCTATTAACCTCAAACCCGATTATAAATATCCTCACAACCCCAACATTTTGGACAGACATTTGTTGTGCACAATGGATTTGGAAATACTCTAAATCCAAGAGAGAATTCCCTTTCCACAAAGAACGCCCTCATGTTACGACAGAATGATCCTCCACTGGATCAAGGTGGTCGAAGGCGGACATCGCAAGAGAAGGTTCTTCCGCACTAGCACCCGGAGATCCCTTCGACGACGTTCGGAGATACATGACACACGTGTGGATCACCGCTAGAGGAATCCTACACATGGATTCTACGATGAAATGACGGATCACCGAGTCTTGATCGGACACATCAACTAAGAAAGAATTCCAACGAGGTAATTCTTATGCATTAATTAAATTAATTATAATGAACATAAGATGATCCTCCTCAAGGGTTCCAGGACTCTTCAATTCTTTTCATTATTCATTCTATTCCAATGATTCAGCAATTTATATCATGACAGATCTCAGATAGAACATTTTTTAACGTTAAAATTAAAGTTGGGAAAACACACCAACGCGCTTCCACTGCGCCCAGAACCTACAGTTATGGGTGTTCAAGGCATTATAAAATGGAAAAAGGGGATCTCTGGGAAATCCCCACAGTTTCAGCACAACTTGGAAAACTATTGAAGGAGAGACAATGCAGGTAGTAGCAATCCTCATTGTTTCTATATGGTCTAGAAAACAATGATAGAGAAGGGCATGCAGGTATTACCCATCAAATGGTTCACGTACGATTTCAAAAACAGTGCGGCATAGAAATTTTGAGAAAATTTTAAAATTGAAGCAATGGGATTATAATCCTAAAATATGGATTCTTCTCTATTATATCCCCAATAACCCTGGTGGAAATCATGGATGAATGAATATTCCCAAGGATGTTTCTCCTTATTCTAGGACATTGGAGCACCGTTGGATGAGGATAGAATCCCCGAGTAGGTCTAACGCTCCACTTGCTTCTCTTTTTTCAATTAAGTATTGTGGTTTCACCCATATTCTTATGAAACCCTAAAACCCTATATTACTAGTGGAACCTAGTATTTGTGTTCAAAGGGTACATCAATCTGAATCTAATGCTATAATTAGTAGTGTTTCCCTCATCAAAATCAAGGTAGGTGGTCAACAAGTTGTATCCCAGAGTTATGATATATATTTGTGCAAGTGTGTTGAGATCATTCCTTTATCTTGCTATGTATTTATTATCTTTGGTATGATTTGGTGAATTGGGCATTTTAAAGATTAATGGAATCCCTCATGATCCCCATGTAATGTATGGAGGATGGCGTGACCATTTTAGCGACACCCATGGGGTGCATTGTCAAAACTAGACATGGAGTGTTCTGTGGTTAAGTGATGGGTTTCCAAATAATAATGTGGAACCCATGTAGAATATGTCTCAATTTTTTATTCAGTTGTAAATGGGATGATGATAAATATTACTAGGGTGATAAATGTATATGGTGATTTTGGAATGTCATGAAAATGGGTAACTGGGTTTAATGAGATTATGTCGATTGTTTAATGAAATTGGGTTAGAATTGCCTAAGATGAATTGTGAATATTAAAAGGAGAAATTGTAAGTGGATGATGGAATTGGAAATGGGTAACATGTCAATGAGGTTTAATAAATAAATTGATGGATATTTTAAATGGGTTAATACATTGGAGTTGTGGAACACCTAATGGATGATGGTAATAAGTGGTTGGGTTATGAGATATGAGAAATGCACATGGAAAGAATAAGTGGGTGGTTTCTTGTGAAATGATAAATGGGACAAATGGATAAATGTATGATCATTAATTATATTGCATAAGGCATAGGGGTTGTTGAATAAACATAATGGGTTATGAAATGAGATTGGGAACTTGGATAAATGACAATGAATTGTAATTGGAAAATTTATTAATGGGTTATGGAATAGTATTAATTCCCTTGTTGTTTGTTATGAATTGTGAGTGATTATTTCCATTTTCATTCGTTATGTCATATTGTTGAATGGAATTGTTATGGTCATTCGATAAATAAGCATAAGAACATGGATTTTAAGAGTGGGGTATTGAAAAAAGGATTTTCATGCAGAAGTTGAGTTAGAATGAGGCTCTAAACTCCACCCAAAAATGCAAGGGTTAGCGGAGGGGAAAGAGGATCTATTCCCCTAATAGTTCCATTCCACCTGAACTGAGGCTTCGAGGGGAGTATAATGTATTAATGTGATATGTCGGTACCTAGTGAGATATGAAATTGATTTGGATTCCCTATTCATTGAAATGGATTTCCTTATACAATGATGTAGATGATAAATACATATAACGGATAGATCAAGTGATCAAAATGTCATATATACTATTGATGGGATAATAAATGGAATTGGGATAAATTCTAGTCATGAATTAAATAAACCATGTTAACTAATGGAACCCTAAATATCCCTTTCTTGAAGAGCATGTATTTTTTATTTGCCTAAACTATCAATTAGGATTGATATTTTATAGACACCATTTGTGGTTGAGTAAGTTGTTTTTTACTCACAGACTGCACGGGGTACCATTCGGTACCCGAGAAGATCTATTGGTTACATGCCATGACAAGGGAAGAGGCGCTGCTCTAAGATGATGAGTTGGGATCGAGATGTACATGGAGAAGAACCCGGGCGTAGAGTCAATACCCATTTTGAGATTTTTACATTTGTTTTATTTTGGGCTTCTTTCAGTTTTCACTATTGGTATGAAATGACCTTGTTTCATTTGATTGGTGTTTCTACCTGTTTGGAAAATGTTTGGTAATGCATGATTACTAGGAATTCTTATTGTTTCCTCAATTTATATTGTGTTTTTCTGTGGATTACCACAGTAAGTAGGGAATAGTCTCCATACACAACTCTTTATACCCCCGACGCATGTCGGCAACCACTAGTGTATGGGGAGACATGTTTGAGGTCTTGTGACAACCCGACTCCGAGATCTGGTTTAGTGTCTTCTAGGTTGGGTATGTTACAAGGATACATAAACACCAATACAAAAATATTCCATCATGCCTTCAAAATAATAAATAATTACTCAATACACATCATATTTAGTTATATATATGTTAATATATTTTTTAGAGATTACTAATTTTTTATTCTCAATAAAATCTAGAGAACCATTGATGAATTAGTAATATATAGAAAAAATGAATACTTACCAATATTTCGTAATGTCACATATTTCCTCTTTGAATCAAACCCTTTTAAACTCAACATTTATCACATAATTTGTTTTTTAAAATTCACACATTGGAAATTCCTTGTAAATTAGTATTATGATTGTAATTATTAGAATGTAGTCAAATATTCATCCCTTTAAAACATCAGATTCAATCATTATAAATGAATTCCAAAATATAAATTTAAAAATACTAAATTATCATAAAAATATATTTATAAATATTCAAATCATATAATTTATTTAAATGTAAACCATAATTAGATTAATTTTTCATTTACGTATATTGAAATCTCATAGCTTCTTTTCAAAATCGACATGGTTACATTAAAACTGATGCCCAAATTTCAACATCATTTTTAAATAGAAATTAAACATTATTGAAAACATATAAAATCACGATCACCATAAATTATCATGATATATGATTCATAATTATTATTATATAATCATTTTATTTAATCTTCCTCATCCTATTAAAACAACAATTAAATCTTAGGAGTCCTCCAATATGAACTTTAATGTATTATTGATTCTACAGGTTACTACAACCTATTATTAAATATATTATTATATATGAGTTGGAATCATTGAAATATAATTATGAATCACTAGATTAATGAAAATTATGCTCTGAGATTATATAACATAGATAGTTCTATCTCATATATATTAATTCAGAGAATTCAAATATTTGATGTAAATAATACATTTGTCCTTACATTCTACAATATTTCTGGAATTTAATGCATAATTAAAACCCTCATTATTAAAATTCTTAAAACAAATCTCAAAAACATTTAATCCACCATATTTAACTTCAAATATAACTCATATAAAAATCATAAAAACTCTCAAATACCTCTCACAAGCAATGTAAAACAAATTAAACTATCTCTCATCAATTCCATGTGTTCCTCATGAATAATGACTATGTGTTGTCACAATATGCGAAACAAAAAAGGAGTGATTAATTTTACTATTAATACCTAATTATAAACCTAGTTTACTAGGATCAACATTGCCAGGACTCGTCAATTGAATAATCAATGAATAGTTATAAGAGATAATTTCATTTATTTTTGGTGGATGGGTGAATTTTTTTATCTGTATTTAGATTGAAGGAATTAAATTTGGATCTTGTTTGGGATTAAATTAGGGATTTTTAGGAGGTAAAAGATAAATATCATTCCCCAAGAATAGTGTTTATAGATTTTGGTGGATTTATTTATGCATCATGGTGAATATTGTTCTTTGACAAGAGGAATTGCAATGGACTGTAGAAATTGGGAAATATTAAATCTAGGGTAGCAACATGTAGCGACATAATTTTTTCCTAAGTGAGACATAATATATTTGTTTTCACATTTTAATGTTTTTATTATTTAAATAGGGGGAATATAAATATTTTTTAGTGATCGACCATTGATACATTTTCTTACAATTCTTCATAACTCATAATTTGTTATTTACACGTAGGCTAAATTTTGGGTTAATTTTCTATTTTGTTTTATTTTAAGGGATATTTCATACTTATTAAATATAAAATTATATCATAATGGAAGGGATGTTAATATTAAATAATGTATGTTCAAATAAAAATTATAAAATCACATTTATGTATCAAATAAATATTTTTTCTTTGTTCGATATTAGATTATATTATGCGGTGTTGACCTTAAATTGAAATTTAATTGGTCTTTATTTAAATTAATAAATTTTAAAATAAAAATAAATCAAATTTTTTATTTTGGTATGGGGACATAGTGGAATAATTGACCTTTTCTATTTATATAACACATTATATGATTATATAATGTAATTTCATGAAGGGGAGTTAACCAAAAATTTATGGAATAAATCAAAAATAAGAGTTGACAAGGGATATATGGTGGTCCATTACTAAAAGATTATTAATTTACTCTAACTAATTATATCTGAGCAGTAAAACCATCAAAATCCCCCAATATTTGTAATCATTCATGGAGATCATCAGAGAGTAGCCTCTCCTTCTATCCATAATGAAAAATACCCCCATATATTATTCATATTCTTCATGGTGGTTGAGATAACATTGATCAAGGAAAGTGTTGTGATCAGCATAGAACGATAATTTTTTCTCACGTTATGATGATTTTTCTCTTCCTAATTACCATATTTTTCATATGATCTAGAAATCCATCGATATTTCACTGATGATTTTATGACCTATATTTCTATAAAGATGAGTGAAACTGTTTTAAAATTTAATCTATATTAATATTCTATAAATATGTGACGATAATTTATTCATGATATTTAGCAATAATAATTCAATGAATAATATCCAATGATCAACAAAGATTATATTACATTGATGGAATAATGGATATTGTCATAGTTTTTTTAATTACATATTGAGATTTTATTTATTAAATTGCACTCCAGTTTTTTCAGATAAAATACATTATTTCATTTTTAAAATTATTTTTCACTAAAAAGCATTCCTAATGAGGAATAAGGTAGATTTTTTTTTTGATATTTCAACTCGACTGTTTCAAATAAATATTTGTTTATAAAATTTAGTTTTCATAAAAATTATATCTATTTCTAATTCAAAATAATTTTTAAAATATTTATGGATTATTTTTTATATTTTCTTCAACATTAATATTAAAAGAAAAATATGTGATTGAATTAATATTTTTGGTCCAAATCATGTTAAATGAATAACTAGTTTATAAAAATAAAGATTTTAATTTTATTATATATGCTTGAATATTTGGAAATTGATTAGATCAAGAGATTATCATGGGGTTAAAACCTCCTTGTTTTATTGAGATTCAATTTTAAACAAAAAATTGATGTTGATTTTGGTAAAGATTTTTCAAAATTTTTGTGGAAGATTATCCTACTGTTATAAATTATTTTATGATAATAGGAATGATTATTAAGACTTTAAAACGAATAATTAAATTTTTTCCAATGTAACATTCTTAATTATTAATCTAATATGTTCATGAATCCACTTCAGGTGGTCTGTTATTTTGAAGACCATGTTTCTGGACATAATTTATCATCATCCTCATATAGTGAACTAGTCATTGATTTAAGGATCAATAATGATAAGAGAATGGAAATAAAATTTCTCATAATGTTTTAGTGGAATTGAGTTTGTCCTATACTAGAGGAAAAACTATTGATGGGGGTGATGATGACATCCACAATGTGAGATCTAGAGTTGATGGGGATGTTTATTTTGTGGAATCAATGTTTTATTCATTGGGTATTTTTCATACTACATAGTTTTTATTTTTTGTCACATTCCATCAATATAACTAATTATTATTTCCATGTTTCAATTGATTATACATGTCATGTTCCCCATGTAATCTCTATATGCCTAATAGAAACTGAAATGACTAGGATTTTCAATGAGAATTAAATACTACCCACTGTGTGACTCCAGATCAAATAACACATATCACTGTAGTGTGCAATCCACTTTAACACTAGGTCTATTGTCTAGAACTACACATCATATTACGTATCATACATTCTTTTTATTTTATAAGTAGTTGAATCAAATGTATAGTCATTAAAGGACACATGGCAACATATTCCCCTAGAATTTTGTACCATGGAGATGTTGGTATAGTAGGTGATGTGAGTCTTCATGTACCCAAAATACACATTGTTTATCCCATGTAATCTTATCAAAATACTCACACCACATATATTTAATTTTAACTAATTTATGTGGGTGTAATAAAATAGTAAATTTCATGACATAATCCAGACACTTTGTACGCTATAGTGACACACCATATAATAGGATGTTCCATTATTATTCATATTCTTAGTATAGGTTGTATAACTAGGAATATAATTATTATATAGTAAGTTTATTTAAATATATAATGTGATAATGTGATTTTCCTCATCATCATTATTTTATACTTAATTACATTAATAATTTTTAGTATAATAGTTGTGTTGATATGGTGATGAGTGTGGGTTGTTTTTTTATAGAGAATACATAGAGTTTGAAGAATATTTTTATTATATGTTGTCCTTGGAATAATTCAGTTATGTATTTAGAGAATTTTTTTCCCTCTTATTGATATTTGGAGAGAGTCCTCTACTAATGGAGATGTTAATCCTTCAACGTATGGATATTATATATAGACACATGTGGGTACTCTATAGAGGTTGGAAACCATATTGATTATTGGGTTTCGTAGTGAGGTATGAGTCCCCAATTACTATTAATATCTATGGATTATGTCGACATGATTTATTATTGATTGTACTGATTTTATGTTTCCTTTTATATATTGATATTTATTGATGGAATTAGGTTTCTCATAGTATTATGGGTCTTTATGGATTCTTTTCAAGAGATGTACTAAATGAATATTTTTGCATCATGACTTTTTATATTGTTTACATTTCTATCTTTGATTAATTTTCTGTATGATCATTCAAAGAGATGTGATTTTTTTGACTAGATTCCCCCTTTCACATTTTGTACTTGACCTTATAGAATATTTGGGTTCTATATGGGAATCTACTCATAGTTATTATTTATTTAATTGTTTATAGAGAATTTAATTATTTATCATTATTTTTTTAGGGGTTCATAATATTTGTATTTATACTCAAATGTATAAATTCAAGGTCTCTACATGTGGTATGTCTATGGGAACATAGAACAATTTAGGGACAAAATTGACATATTTTTTGAAGTGGAGTTGGGTGAACTATTTAATAGTAGACTACAGTGGTTCATGGTTGAGAAACGTATAGACCCAACATATTTCAAGATACCTCAAGGAGGATAGGTGTTCTCCAAATCCCATAGGTAATAATTTCTTGTTGAATTTTTCTTCAGTATATATATTTTTTCTAGGGGGTTTCCTTAGGGGAATTTTATTTTATAATTTTTTCATAAATTAATTTTTATTATATAGTTATGAATATTATATTTTTATGGTGTTTTTATATATTATTATGAATTAGATATGCATTTATGTTGTGGGTTCTTATTGGTTTTGAACATCCATGTATGATTATGAATCCTGTGTTCTAGTTTTCAGATCATGTCATATTGAAGGTGGGACTACGGTGACACAATCATCTTAATGCCATCACAAGGGGAAACCAATGCGTTGGGTATGGTAAAAATGGTATCAGAGAGATAGATTATTAATGAGGTAGAATGGTGTTAGTTATCTTGAGAGTATTGGTCTTAAAAGTATGGAAGTGATGCTAAAGGGGCCCTAAGTTTGGAAGTCATATCTGAGAGACTGGAATATGTGAAATGAGTGACATATCCTTTCACGAAGACTCAAATAACATACCAATCGACCCTAGTACAAAAATAATTTTTTTACCATATATTTATGTTTTTACATTAATCATATATTTTTCAGTCTTGATAATTCATTCCATTCTTAATTCATCTCACCCTGATACAACTTAGAGACCATGGGTAATTTCAATCAGATATTGGAAGATAATTATTGATATCCAGTTTTTATTTGGATTTAAGGTCATTATATTGCCATGTATGTGTGATTGGATGAAAATCCATTTTCCAGTTGAGCGATGTGATAACAATTATGAGTTATAATTTCACTAAATTTATACCGAAGATCAATCCTTATATATTTATTTTATATATTCGTTCCTAAAGTAAATTCTTGTTCCCATAATGATTGATAGGACAAACTATAAATTGAATGTTCTATTAGTTCTCATATGATTGATTGTACTTGGGAGCATTTGTTAAACATACTCATTTGATAGAATATGTTAGATAGACTAAAATATCTCCGATTTTAATATAGACCAGATAACAATTTAACATATAATGAATCTTCATTTTAAATTACTCTTTTTAAAAAATTGTTATTATTTTAATTATAATACATTATGGAACTATTTTACAATTTTTAATGGTTTATATTCTACAGAATATTTTATATTATCTGATGTAATGAATTACTTTAGTTTAGATGATCATGTAATCTCTACGTTTTGGTAGCATAATCATGAACCATCACATTTTGAGGGTAAAAGATTGTGTAAACCATTAACACTATCCAATATGGAACCATTCTCATCTTGGGAGTTTGTGTGAGGTCTTTAGGGAAAGTGTGAACTCCATGGGTTTTCAATACTGATATTTGAAAATTATTCCTATGAAATAGATAAGTCACTAAATATGGATTTTTTTCTATTAGACATGATTCCCGTCTCAAAAATATGTTAATGATTACTTAATAAGAACCATGAGTGGTTTCATTTACATGCCTCTATGTGTAACATAGATTAGATATTAGATACTTCCCTATATATCAGATATATAGACTTTGAGAATAAAATGAAATTATGTGATTTATTATTGAATTAGTTAGATATGTAAAATTACATATCCCACCACCATCACCACCCTTATATCATCTCTTTTAGAATAAGTGTTTCAAAAGACATTTTATAGTTTGTTTCATGATATTCATTACACTATGTGGGAAGTATAAAGTGAGATTTAATGTATGAATTATTTCTTATCATATAAAACATATAAATAATAAAATAATTAGTGGATATATGTTTCATTTTTTATTATATTTTTTGGGATTAATGATTCTATAGGTTTTCCCAATTAAATCAATATATCTAGGAACTCATACTCAAGATGATTATAAGATCATCATAATGGTTGAAATTATGATTTTTCTCTCTATCTAAGAAAATATTTTATTATATTCCAACACATCAATATGATATAGTGTTTCACCATAAATGTGATGAATGGAATGTTGTATGATATTTTCAAATAATTTTCATATGATTTTGGTATCTATTATTGTGTATTTGTTTTCATAAGAGTTTTCTTCAAGGAATTAAAACATATATCCCAATATTTATAATATATATTGAATTGTCATATGTAGATATCATAAAATTGGATAAACATTTATAGTATGGATTCAGTAGGTTTAGTGTAATCACTATTGATAAATTTTCAAAGAGGTGATATTATTTATGGTTTTTAAAATTTTCAATATTTTGAGGGTTCTATTTCATGAGTAGTGTTCAACATCATTAGAGATATATACAATCCAAAAGATTCCTCTAGTCATTCAATGTTGTGATTTTGTGACCTCTGGATTTTTTTAGTTATCATTGAATCCACCCTTATGTGAACTAAAATAAATGGTGAGTTATATAATCATTAGAGTTTATTTTGAAAATAATCATGAATACCAATGATGTAGATAACTCTTTGGGTCTGGATTTTAGTTTTGAATAGCTAGCCCATGTGTGGATGGTTTTTAGGAAAGATGTTGTATTCTTATTCTCGTATCAATGTACCTTGCATACCTATAAATTTTGGAATCCCAGTGTGGTTTCTTTTTTTTTATGTGGGGTTTAATAATTATATATAGTTTACACAACACAATCCAATAAAGGTATTGTGTATGTTATATTTCATCCAGATTTAACAGTTACATTTGTAAAAGACACATCACAGGCGATGTGATAAGAAGTTGTGTACAATGGTTATCCATGAGTGACTATATATACCAAGTAATTTTTTTCTATTATATGACAATTACAGATATATAGAGGAGCCTAATAATATTTGGATTATAGTTTTATACATAATTTTTTATGGTTTCGTCCATAGTATTGGAGCCAACAATATTGGGTTATATGAATTCATTTTGTTATAAAATTATGATTGTAGTGGAATGGATTTCTGATGAAATGTGAATTTATTTCATAGATGATTGAGGATGTTAAAACCATTTATTAGTGAGCTCATAAATTGAATTATAATAGAGAAATTATAACTATAAAAGGAAATACCTAGCAATGACTGTGAGTTTTTAATGAACCACAGATGGGGTTATGAGGTTTTTCATGTATTTTTTCAAATTTACCATTAATAGAAGGGAGATGGACACCATCATAGAATGTTCCATTAATAATTAGAAATTGTAAAGGAATATGTTCATGATTTTTTGTTTTTGATTCATGAGATACTGATTGGAGAACTTTTGATTGAATAATATTAGATATAAAATTGTCGTGAGAGTCATGTAACATTGATTTCCCCTTATATAAGGTTTCACAATGATTTAGATGAGTTGGGTGGTTATTATGAGGAGGTGAAGGATTTTACAGAGATTACTTATGTCCAAAGTAAATTTAGGGCTTATACATCATGGTGTGAATTTTATATATGAATGGATGTGTTGTAATCAATGTGATGGAGTTTAAGGATGTTCTATTTTTAATATATCAGGTTTTTGTTCAATCAAGGATTGAATTTATAAATTCTTGATGGATGTAGTAACCAATTTTTTTTGAAAGCGAGACATAATTTATTTTCTGATTCTTGATGTTTGGTACCATTTATGTGGGAATAGTTTTAAATATACCCGAACGGTGTGGCTTAATGTTTTTTCTATCACTTTAGTTGATCTTGAAATATTATTTTTAAACATAGTATAAACCACTTCTATGTTCTGATTTATAAATATTTTAAGGGAAATTTAATATTTATTTAATAAATAAATATTTATTCTATGATCATGGATGTTAATATATCTCAATTGAATGATCTAATAAAAACTAAAAAATGTTGGATATGTCTGGAATAGTGGTTTTAGTTATGGAAACTATTTTTTGAATTGTTTTAATGAAAAATTATTTATGAAATTTGACTATTATTTTTTGGTAATTAAATAAATCAATTCCCTTTTAGGAATCAATATCATGAAAACAATTTTATCCAACGAAAAATGTTTTAGTGATTTTATGGAGATAATATTCTTTAAATTTAAAAGAAAAATATTGCAACAGTTTTATTTATTTACTGAGGAAAATTTAAATATTAAAAAAATATTTTTCTATATTGATGGATAATTGAATTTTTTTAGTTTTTTATACCTCTTATTAAATTGAAATAAGATTTTTAATGAATAATTATTTTGGATGAACATTATTTTTCATGAAAAATTAATCGAAAGACATCAATTATTTTACTTCTATCATGTGACCATGAATATGTGGAAATGGATTATAACATGGGATTAATATTGGAATCAAACCATCATGTTTATAAAATATTCTATACAATAAAATTTACATGTATTATTTACCTGATAATCCTATTTGTAGAGAGGAAAAATTATACTATAGAGATAACTTGATTTATTATTTTTGGAAATGATTATATTTATTAAATAAAAAATAAAATAATATTTTCCTATCATTTCATTGTTCATTATACATTGGATAAGTTGAAAAATATATTATGGTGGTCATGTTTTGTAGAAAACACTATTTTAAATATTTATGGTCATCATAATCATAGAAAACATCACCATCAATTTCAAGGTGAGTTTGAGAATCGTGACTTCATGTCTTATTTCTCACAAAAGGGCTATTGTCTAAACTTTTCGGGTCCTAAGACCCCTCAGAAGAATGGAGTTTTTAGACAGAATGAATAGAAATATTCAATAAATTCCCCAGTCAATGCTAAATGAATTTGACATACCTATCTAATTTTTGGTAGCGGATGTGAATAAAATATGTTATTTAATAAATAGAATTTTTATTGTACCTATCTTGAGAAAAGAAACATTATGAGATTTTTAATAATAAAATACCTAATTTTATTTATTTTATATTTTGTGGATTCAATATTTTTATATATACAAAAACGAAAAGATTGAGAAATCTTCCTCTGAGATTTTATATAAAATTCCATTGTTATTCAACAACCAGTAATTCCAATCGAGTTCTGAATAAGAGGACCAAGATTGTGATAGAATATGTTCGTATAAAAATTTAGAGGACATATCAATAAGATCCCAAGTACTATTAAGAATTAATTGATGATGATTTACCATATCTGATCTTAATTCCAAACCTAATAATTTTACTATAAAACAACTAGAATGATCATCCAGTTTGGGAGAATTTCTTGAAATTACAGTACATAAACATGTAGAAGAACCTACAGTGACCATCTATACTTTTTCAAGAGTTGTTAGGACACTTATGTTTTATCCTTTAGATGCTATAGTTGGATTACTATATAGAGGTACACAAACTATATATTCAAGTAGAATCCAGGATGAACATAACTCATTATTGTCTTAGCTACAACCAAATAAAATCAATGATGAAATTAATGATGAATTCTAGGAAATTATAATTAAAGATTAGTTCAATTAGTTTAAAAGAAATAAATCAATGGAACTAGTGGATTACCGCAAATACCCATTGACCATGAGAAAAAATGTGTGTATAGAAACAATGTATGTGAATTAGGAACAATAATATGAAAAAATACTAGGCAATGTTACATAAAGATACATATACAAATATGGAATTGGCTATGAAGAGGCCTTTATAGGAGTTACTTGACATGAATCCACTATAATACAAATTTCATATACCGATCATCTAGAATTATACATTATCTTATGGATGTGAAGAGTGATTTCATTAATGTGTATAAATATTAGGATTATTTTTATAAACATACCTATGTTTTAAAAATCACCATTTTTTAAATTGTTATTTAAAATTATCTAACTAATTATTATGGCTTAAAATAATTACATAGATCTTGAAATGATTGGATCAAAAAATTTCTTTATTTAGAATGTTTTTCAAAAGCTATATATGATGATACATATTTTATAAAATGAATTTTAAAAGAATATTTTGTTGTAAAAATATATGTATATGGTGTTATTTTTGGATCTTCAAAAAATGAATTATGTACTGAATTTTCCAAAATGATGCAAAATGATTTTGAAATGATTTCAATGGGTGATGAACATTTATGGTTTCCCAAAATTTTAAACAAATATATATTATTTTAACATCAAAGTAAATATAAAATGGATCATTTATAATACATTAAAATGGATAGATCAATATTTAGTGACTATTCTATTAGTAACACCAATAAATGGGATCATGATGATGATGTAAAATGAGGGGATCAAAATAGTTATATAGATATGATTATAATTATTCTCTACCTTACTGCTAACCTTCCTGATATAATGTTTAGTCAATCTATTTGTGCTCATTTTCAGGAATATCTAAAAGGGTCACATCTTGTATATGTAAAAAGAACATTCAAATACATCAAATATACTACCAACATAGGATTACCTTACCCAAGAAGATCATCATTTTATTTAGTTAGTTATTAGGATGATGATTTTGGGGATGTATGTTAGCTAGAAAATGGACATATATAACATGTCACTTTTTAGGAAAGTATCTTGTTTCTTGATGTAGTAAGTTAAAAAATTCTTCTAGACTATCTTAAAACAAATATTAATATATAGCTTCATGTAGCTGCTATAAAAAATATTTATGGATAAAACACACATTAATAGACTATGTATATCATTTCCAACAAGTCCCAATAATCATTGATAATGATAGTGCAATAAATAATTAAATGTATCATATATCACCTTTCTACAAATTATCATATTAATTTACGAAATAAATTTTTGAGGGAGCATTTTCAAAAGTGTGATATCAAAATTTAGTATATTAGTATAAAACATAATCTTCAATGTATATTTAGTAAGACTTTAAATTCCAAGAAAATTAATTACATCAAAAATTAATTGTGTATGAATACTTTTTTTATGTTCAATTGGTTGGGACTCACTATTTTGAATGTATCACCATTGTGAATGCCTCAATGTTGTGAATATCATAGCATTGGACATCACACAATTGTAGTTACCACCATTTGACTTCTCACCACATCACTTCTCACCGTTTGACTTCTAAGGGTTGGAATTTTCACCATTTACTTCTCAGCATTGTTAATGTTCTCACCACTGGATTATTTTATTCCTTATTAATGTTTTTAATTCTTAATTTTGATCAATTTATTTTGATTTTTCTCTTTGGTTTATTTAATTCTTGACTCGAATAAATTTTTATTCCATCTTTCAATTATGATTTTTTATTAGGATTTCCAATTTTATCCGAATGAATTATTTTTATTTTTTTCTGATCACAAATAATAACAAATGATATATGTAGTGATTTTTTTGATTAAATTAACACTTTTTATCTGTGTTTTTTTGGATTCCTATTGTACACATTTTTTCTCCTGAAATTTGACCTTCGATCATTATTCTTCACTGAGTTTGTTGAACTGATATTAATGGATAAATTGATATGTCCCTCTACATCCTCTATAAACGAGTCATGTCCTACAATGAAATATAAATGGGAGTCCAATCGTTAAGCACTAGTTTAATCAGTGAATACTAAGATAGGAAAATGGGTTGTAGTGTATTAAATGTAGGAGTATGCAGAATGTCTTCTTTCATATAGATATCTAGTGAAAACATTTACCTGAAACATGGGTAAATGGATTGGGTTTGTTAGAATAAGTGTCCTTGTTATCCTATATTGGTGTATGAGTTCGAGTAATATTCCATGTATTGTTTTGAAGAATAAAATGATAGAGAGAACTAAGTTGTAAGCTGATTTAAAGGTCATAGAATCTCGTTTTCTTCAAGGAAGTGGGTAATCTGTTTAAATGTCCCACATGAAGGAGTATTTAATGATTATCATGGAACATTCCGGATGATGGTGATGATTTCATCAATGAGGAGGCCCATTTTGGGTTGACTGGAGATGGAATTGTTTGAATACAAGTCTCTTCTAATTTAGATAGATATTTCATAATATTTTTCAAATTCAACTAACATATTATCAATAAAATAATGGGTTAAATTACTACATAAGTGTTTCAAAATGTTTTTTTCTTTATTAAATGAATAGAGTATAGAAAACAAATCTCTGTAGATATATTGTTCTTCAAATTTCATAAATGATAAAACAAACCTCTAAATGAAATTCCCAGATATTTCAAAAGTTGATTTATGTTATTCTTAAATAAAAAGTTTATGTCGATGAATAGGATGAGTCCTCTGTGGACCCCTCATGCCTTTGTATCATAAACTAAATATGTAGAATGATTAAGATAAATTGGAACCCACCGCAGAAGATATTGGAATCTAAAGATGAAAATATATATGATGAGTTTAATAGAATTTAATGAATATGAAAGCCTGGGGACTATATTGACCGTCTTTAGAAACTGATGACATTATGGAATATTTTTATGAGAATAAAAAAGATGTTGTTTGTGTAGAATAATAAGTGAAATATCTAGTTGACAATTGAAGTGACCTTGAACTATATCCTAATACTTCTAATATAACATATAGATCTCCATGTACTCCTAAGGGTCTCCCCAAGGGAGAGAAGTTTGTAAAATGTGATTATGAATAGACCAATCAATATAGATGAATATTAGTTCAAAAGTAGTTCAAAATATTATGATGAGAATCGTAATAGTGATAAAGTATTTGATGAAGTAAGTGGGAATGATGATGCAGATATAGGGTCATATCCTGATGGTTCTAGTGGAAAAATTAAAAGAGAGTATGTTGAGATTCATCAATATCCTCTAATGTTTCATGGAGGTTTTGTCGATAGATAAAAAGAAGGCCCGATTTTATTGGTCAGTTGGATGTAGATTCTATAAAATAGTGAAATGAATTGGTTTAGGGGGGAGAAATATAGAGGCCAGGGATGTCATAATATTAATTATGATGCTATTGAGGAAAACCTTGGGTCTGTTGTAGATGGTAAGATAGAGTTAAATCCGGTCATCATTGAACAAATGATTATTGTAGTCATTGTTGAGAAGAATTTGGATGAACATATTGAACTAGACCATTTATAGAATATTTTTTTTATTAAATATATGTCAAGACTCATTTTGATGTTCATATGAGCAATTTGGATACTTCTTGTTTTTTATCTTTTTCTATGAACCCAGATGCTACAGATTCAATTTAATAAATCATAGTAGACACCCCTATTTTTTTGTTTTTTAAGTTTTATATTCAGTTTCTATTTCTTCAGTGATTGATCCTCTTGAAATGAGAACTAATATGTGGTCTGATCCCATGTTAAAAGAACAGGGTTTAACATCTCGTATGGTTAGCAGTTTGCAAATGAATAGTGAGCCATTCATTCGAGATGGGAGTGATACTGAGTAAACAATTGTTTCTCAAATTGATGATCAAGGGTTGTCAGAAAGGTTTTACTCTATGATGGATTATGCAAATATATTTCAACATATTACTATATATGTGGTCACAAAGGGTGGCATGGATGAGTTCCTGGAAAATATGGATTTAGAATTTTTATAAGTTTTTGAATTGTAAATCACCAATTCTTTGTGAAGAAAGTGAAAAATATATGAGATATTTATTTGAGTTGGTGATCCAACACATTCATCCAAATGTGATGCACCATATCCAAGAAGTTGATATAGATAAATAATATATTTCTAGTGATCGAGAGTCATTGATATCTTTTTTGGACGATATGTCGTCCATTTTTTCATCAAGTATTGATACATTATTGGAGATATTTAAAAAATTTAACTAATAGTCTTATAGTTATACTACTACTTCAATTACATTTTTTAGATGTTTTTTTCTTATCTAAATGGTTAGATAATAGGTGTGGGTAATCTGCAGTAGTTATTTAAATTATTCCTCTACCCATACACATGAAACCATATTTAGAATTAGGCTAAACAATGATCATGTTCATAGATTGATTAAAAAATATGATAATGACAAGATTACAGATAGATATAATAAAACCTTGACCATCATGTTTTGAGTCTTTGGGATATACACTGAGCATGAATTAAATACTCACTTAAGGTATATGGTAGAAAATTTTAGGATGCCTCCTTTGACCCGAACCTTCAAAGAACAAGTTGATCTATTAAATGTTTTAGGTTATCGACTAAAGAATTTTTGGATGAAAAATGTCTTATTATGTTCTTTGGATATAAGTGGTAATATAATAATGGAATTAAAACATCTTATGAAACAATTTCTACATGTCCATTGGATTTATGTTCGACCTCATGATTCCATACCTGTGGCATTCTACCTGGAACCTGCTTGAACTTCTATATAGTACTTTCATCATGGAGTTTCAAGAGAACATCTTGATCATTTTCCATAAAATTTCATGCCATTTTTGTCACCACCCGTCCACAGAGCCCGTGTCGTGAGTACCCCAAGCTCGCATTCCATAGGCCAGGGGCTGGCGACTAGCACCAAAGGCGTAAATCCCAATAACTGGGAAGGCATTGACTTTATAAAAGTAAACAAAACACCACAGAGTACAAGAGGAAGTAAAACACTAAGTAAAACTAAAACAAGATATGCGGAAAGTAAAGAGGCCGGAAATACAAGCCCAACTGTAAAGTACAAGGAAAAAGATAAAATAGCCGGAAGGTGACAAGCAGCTCCTGGATCATTCACCAAGGATCCTACCTAAAGGGTTGGTACAGATATCCTCCACAACGCCCTCGCCCATCAACCTCCTCTGAGTTTCATCTCGTCGTGAAGTCCAAAACCATATACTGTCTCGTTGTGAGGTCCACCTCCGGGTACCGTCCAGTCCTCGAACACTCGGCCTATGTCTATGCTACCCTTCATCTGCAACCAACACAATGAGGTGCGGGCATAGCTCGTGCAGAGGTGAGTATAACGATACTAAGTAGGGACCACAAGACAATCATGGTCTCACTAAATCAAACAAAGATAACCAAAACAAGATCTCAACAGGTAACCTCTACTTATGTATATTCCCATACATATACCCAAGTTATCAAGTAACCCATATCAATCACGAGGAAACAAAAAGATTATGAAATCAATGGATATCCACTACCCAGGTATATGCCCATACATATACCTAAGTTATCATGTGACCCATCTCAATCATGAGGTAAACACAAAGGTCATAGACTCAGCTCAAACCACGATTTTCATTATCAAAACCATAACTGCTGAAGAGCCCCGTCTCTGTCGAGTACAGTGATCCTGTCATGACTCCAAGGTACTACTCACAAACCTAAGACTTATAAGGTACTCCTCCTGTCGAGTACCGTGGGTCAGCCACCCAAACATAGTAGTGCTTCCCGCCGGGGTCTTCCACCCAAACACAGTAGTGTATCCCCCCCTAATACTCTACAGAGGTACTCTTCGGTCGAGTACCGCGGGTATGCACCCAAACACAGTAGTGCTCCGTCCACCATGGGTCTACACCCAATCAAAGTAGTGCTCCGTCCACTGGGCTAGTCGACTCACTCCATGCCGAGTCGGTCAAGCAGACGTCAAGTCTCAGCCAGCTACACGGTCTCCATTCTCCGTACGCTCATCTTGGGGAGGGTCTGCTCCACGAGATACAGGTCGATACTCCAAGTATCACAAAGTCCCAAGAAGAAGTATCTCAATGGACCACCTCATCATACGGGTCTCAACCCAACAGATGACGCATCAATCGGACGCCCGGTCTGTGAGTTATTAGCCTTTCCGTCCTAGGGGCATAGTTGGTTTCGTGTATGAACCAACCCGACCGTATATCAACTATACCCCTGACTCTCATAGGGTATAATCATAGGGACTGTTATTCAACGTCATCACCAATGCCACTGACAGTTCATCAAATGGATGTCCGGTCTGAAAGTTATCAGCTTTTCCGTTCCAGGGGCCCGGTTGGATTTCGAGTACAATCCAACCCGGCCTTACTCCAAATGCGTCCAAACCATAGGTGAAGTATTCCAAAACAACCATCTCATCAAGAGGACTCCAACAAATTCAACGACACATCAATCGGGAGTTCGGATCATATGTTATGGCAGGTCGAAGATTTAATAATAATATTAAATCTATTATTTTTGGAGCGCTTCGGGTACCCGATCCAAAAACCCAAAAAAATATATCCAATATTGGACTCATAAATTCCGTCTCAAAGTCAGGGTTGCACTACCACTGACAGTTCGTGAAACCAAGGTCGCACGAAGAAGATACAATCAAAATGCGGTTTTCCCAATGAATATATTAATAACATTAATATATTATTATTATTTTGAATTTAATTTAATACTTTAAACTCTCACACCCAATTCCATGCACCACCAAAAAAAATAAAACCGCCCCCTGTTTCCATGCCAATCACACCCCCTTCTTTGATTACCCATTTTATTTATTTCTTTTATTATTTATCATCATAATATCTCATTCTCTCTCCAATCTACCACATTATTCACATTCCCTTATCCTCCAATTTTATTGCTTCCCTCAGGTACTGGGAACGCTGCACCTCCACCTCACACACGGCCAACTTCCGGCCTACCGCGCTGCTACGCCTCCAGTGTGCTACACCTATGTTCTTAACCCAACAATTATGACCATCACAGATTCGTGATCCTCGTATAGAGATCACCACATCCGTATGTCGCGCTCAACGAAACATTGAGTTTCCAGCATGCTTAATTATTTGATGAATAAGAACACACGAAGAATGCACAAACAATGAATAAGAAAGGAACTTGGTTTATGTGTGGATCGATAGCCGTGTTAGTTTGGCCATTGTTTTTGAGAATCAAGAACATGGGGGGTTGGTAATTAAATATTTATCGTGCTTCAAAAATATCAAACTCAGGATAAACAAAAAGAAAATTAATTCAATTAATTGTTTATCGATCCGTGAATTAATTAATTTAATTCGCGTTCATCATGAGAAATTAAACCGGGTAAGGAATCCACAAAGATAAATCCTACAAATAAACGATCAAGCTCGGGGGTATATACCATATAAATGAGCAATATACAATATTCCCCTTCCATCCAAAGATGCCACACGTCATCAAACCGCGGAAGGTGAACGTCATTGCGGTCGGACGTCGTTGATGAATGGTGTCAATTCCGCTGACGTCGGAGGAAGAGTCGTCTTCGGGACTTCGCATTCTTCGTCGGAGGAAGAACACCACTCTTTCTAATCCTCTAGAGGTTTCCCATCGAAATATTTTCTATCGCATATATTACAAAAGAAATCTCCCATTTAAAGAAGTGTCATGTAACAAAAAATAATTCATATTGTGATGTACCAATTTAATTAATGAAACCATTAATTTAATTATGTTGACAAACATAATTAGAGGAATATGGAGAGATCTCGTTAATAGGGGACTTGAGGAGTTAAAAAATTAATTAAAAAGGGGGTTTAGGGGGGGGGGGTTAAGAGTGGTTATGGGGAGATGAATGGTTGGGGCTTGTGTGGGCCCCACCTTCTAAATATCCTCACATGGGTAGTTAGTTGGTTGTGGTCCCACCCTTAACACCCAATTGTAGAATTTAACCACCTCAGATATAAATAAAATTGTACACACCAATTTTATTTATTTTAAACTAATTCCCCAAAAATTAATTCTCAACCCGCATAAAACACAACTACAGTAAAGGTCCCCTTATGTAATAACTGGTGCTGCGAGTTCATCGGTGCGCTCAGATTTCAATTTCGAGTACCGGATCAAAAGATAGGAAAACCCACACATACGTTTACAGAACTTTCCTGAAAAAAAGGTCGGAAAATTATTATCAGTCACCCTCAACCCGCGCCGGTCAAGGTCAGGCTCTGCCTAAGTGAAACACGCCCCAATGAATCCAACGGTACTCTCGGATATTCAATCTGAGTTACCCTTTAAAAGATACGAATTTTACCATAAAATAATTGTCATTTAATTATTTTATTTGTGGCCAAAAACTAAACATTTTCTGGTGGTCCACGCTGGCTAAATTTAGTATCTATATAAATAAACCATGCCATCACAAGTTCAGCGGTTGTCTCAGATTTTTAATCTGAGCTACCATTTGTGAGTTATAAGCATTTGAAAAATAAAATAATTTATGTAATTATTTTATTTACAGTTATACCATTTATAGAATTTATCACAGGAGGCCCACGCCGACTCAACCTAAGTCGTGCCTAGGGTAAACCCACCATCCTGAGCAAAATTGTGCCCTCATATTTTTGACCCGAGTAACTGTTTAAGAGTTATTACACTTTTTCTGTAAAACTACTTACGTGCATTAATTTAAGCTTAACAAAACTTTAGAAAATTACTCTGGGCACACCGGCCTCAGAATCAGGTGCCGTCAGAAACTACGTACTCGTAAAATTCCAAAGAAATTAAGAAAAAAAATTCCTTGAAATTTCCAGGTCTTTGCATTACTTCCACCTCAGGGATTTACGTCCTCGTAAAACTATAACACAAACTAGGGAAACAATAGTGGTACTGAGCACGCATTTGAGCCTTCTGCTCCCATGTGCTCTCCTGGAGGTTCCCATGCTTCAAGTGAATGCGCACTTGAGGAATCGACCATTCACATAGGACCCGCTCCTGTCAATCCTAGATCTCCACTGGATCCTCCGTGCATGTCTCCCTGTCATAGAATCCCAACTCCCTAAGGTCGATGATGTGTAAAGGATCATGCACGTATCTCTTCAGCCAAGGTACGTGGAAGATTTCATGCACCCAATGCAACTGAGGTGGAAATGTGAAGCAGTAAACCACCTCACTTAACCTGTTCGGGACCTAGAAAGATCCATTGAACCTCGGAGATATCTCACCACCTCTACTACATCTCCATAAACCTCGTCAAGGTGAGACCCGTATAAGAACGTGGTCACCATCCTCGAACTCTAGATGTATTCCTTTCCTGATTAGAACTGAAAATAAAACTCTTGCTGCCATGAGGGTAAGGTTGGACGACCCAAGAATGATTGGATACACCCTCCCATGCACGAGTTTATCCTATGCTGCCTGAGGTTTCCTTTTCTCCGACCAAGGAAAACCCATCCCGATGTTTTCCTAATACCGTCAATTTGAGTATGATCAGTGATTTCCCCTTCCATACTCAAACTATCGTCGTAAGTCCTCGACGCTGCCACCAAGAGGTCCCAACCGAGACTCTCGCCTCAAGGGTCAGATCACACCGTCGGCGTATGTGTGACTATCGAGTGTCCTCCCAAAGGTATCTCCAGACATGAAGGTCATTTCAATGGCTTAACCGGAAACTCTAGGTCTGGTAATAGATTCATTGAAGGAAGGGATTATTTGTATCAATGTATGTGGCTACAGCAGCTAATAGAAGACAAAGTCCCCAAATAGAATCATCCTTAGAGCCCTTTCGGTCGCAATCCTTGACCGCATGCAGCTACTCATTTCCCCTGCCCTCCAGCTCCCTGAGCCTGGAGGGGAAAACAAAGGCAAGTGGTTGTATCATGTTGAAATGTACACCACCTCGTGCTGCTCTCCTAGCTCCACCTCCACGTCTGATGCTCTGCAGATTTTTCTATCCTTAACATTTCATCTTCTTGAAACATTCGCACGCCCACGTCTCTAAGACTGGAACTAGCTCACTACGTTCCAAAATCTAACATTCTCTAGCTGTATTCATTCAGCCAATGAACATTCAACCTCAAGGTTCTCTCTATAACCCTAACGCGAGTAGGAATGCATAAAGGAAAAAGTGATGGATCGAATCGTATTCATTGAGTACCCGGAATGTTCGGTACACCGTGATGAATTATCAGCTACCGACACGTCATCCTGCCGAAGCTGTATAAGCTCTAGAAAACTCTCAACCACCTTCTCAAGCAAGTCCTCAGCCGCCTGTGAGTCAGGTTTTCCTTAGAACATGAGGTAATTTGATATTAGACCACGTGTAAGGGAGTAATCTTACATGTGTCACCTACTGGTACCGCCAGTTGTAACTGTTGAACAACAGGTAGTGATATATAGCTGACACAATACCCTAAGGAACTATCTTAGGCATCGGTCCACGTACCTAAGCCTCATCACTATGCGGACCATCCTCATGGTCATTGAATAAATAACAATAGTGGACAAGTCCACTATCCACTCAACTGATGTCTCAGCTAGGCGGAAAACTCTAGAAATCGCCTCCAGCCAGTGCTTTGATGTCTGAGAATCTGCCTCGCCTCGTATCCTCAGAGGCCGCTGCTGCTGGAAGTCGTGCAACGCGCTCTGCCAGTGTGCATAGTTTGCCAGTTTAGCTGGTGGTATCTGCTGCCCAACAGGTGGTGGTGTTGCCGATACACCACCATAGGGTGCCAACATAGTAAAAAGTGCTCCGCAATGGAGCCTCGTCGCTCGGTGGGCCGTCATCGTGTACTATCTCAAAACTCCAACTGACTGTCTGCATGGAGACATCCTGAACCGATACGACACGGTCAAACGATTTATACCTAGTGAGGTGACCTAGTTCGAGCTGACATTAAAACTTTTTGAAAAAAACACGCAATCAGTGTTTTCGTGCACAAAGTCGAAAATTAGTAGTCAGAGTCCTGGTGTACGGATAGATCGGCCGCCGAACCAACACTGGATTCCCTGAACTGAATACCACACTCGGTACCCTTAACACTATTGCTTTACAGAAAGGTAATAACAGTGTTATAAGTTCTGCGGTTGAACCGACTCCTCTGATACCAGTTTGTCACGACCCGTCCTTGGGGCCCGTGCCATGACTACCCCAAGCCCGCCTTCCATAGGCCAGGGGCAAGCGACTAGAACCAAAGGCGTAAATCCCGATAACTGGGAAGGAATTGCCTTTATAAAAGTAAACAAAACACCATAGAGTACAAGCGGAAGTAAACCACTATGTAAAACTGAAATAAGATGTGCCGAAAGTAAAGGGGTCGGAAATAAAATCCCAGCTATAAAGTACAAGGAAAAAGATAAAACAGCCGAAAGGTGACAAGCAGCTCCTGGATCATCCACCAAGCATCCTACCTGAAGGGTAGGTATAGATAGCCTCTACAACACTCTTTCCTATCATCCTCCTCCAAGTGTCCTCTCGTCATGAAGTACACCACCTGATTCTGTCTCGTTGTGAGGTCCACCTCTGGGTACCGTCCAGTCCTTGAACACTCGGCCTCTGTCTGCGCTGTCCGTCGTCTGCAACCAAAAAAACGATGTGCGGGCATAGCCCATGTAGGGGTGAGTATAACGATACTCAGTAGGGACCCCAAGACCCTCAAAGTATCACTAAATCCAATGAGGATAACCACAAATAAGATCTCAATAGATAACCTCTACTTAGGTATGTGCCCATACATATACCCAAGTTATCAAGTAACCCATCTCAATCATGAGGAAACACAAATATTATAAAATCAACGGATAACCACTACCCAGTTATATTCCCATACATATACATAAGTTATCATGTGACCCATATCAATCATGAGGAATACACAAAGGTCATAGACTCAGACCAAACCGGGATTTTCATTATCGAAACCGTAACTGCTGAAGAGCCCCGTCTCTGTCGAGTACAATGATCCTGTCATGACTCCGAGGTAAAGCTCTCTAACCCAATACTGCTGAGGTGCTCCTCCTGTCGAGTACCGCGGGTCAGCCACCCAAACAGAATAGTGCTTCCCACCGGGGTCTGCCACCCAAACACAGTAGTGCATCCCCCCTAATAGCCTGCAGAGGTTCTCTCCGGTCGAGTATCGCCGATCTGCACCCAAACACAGTACTGCTCCGTCTGCCATGGGTCTGCACCCAAACAAAGTTGTGCTCCATTCACAAGGCTAGTCGACTCACTCCAGGTCGATTCGGTCAAGCAGTCATCAGGTCTCAGCCGGCTGCATGGTCTCCATTATCCGTACGCTCATCTTTGTGAGGGTCAGCTCCACGAGCTACTGGTCGATACTCCGAGTATCACAAATTCCCATGAAGAAGTATCTAAAATTACCGCCTCATCATAGGGGTCTCAACACAACAGACAACGCTTCAATCGGACGCCCGGTCAGTGAGTTATTAGCCTTTTCGTCCTAGGGGCCCAGTTGATTTCGTGTATGAACCAACCCGACCGAATCTCAACTGTACCCCGAACTCTCATTCGAGGGCCCCGGTTGGATTTCGGGTACAATCCAACGCGGCCTTACTTTAACTACGTCCAAACATCAGGTGAAGTATTCCAAAAGATCCGTCTCATCAATAGTAACCCAACAAAGTCGACGACACATCAATCGGACGTCCAGAGCTCATGTTATAGCAGGTCGAAGATTTAATAATAATATTAAATCTATTATTTTCTGAGCACTTCGGGTACCCGATCCAAAAACCCGAAAAAGATATCGAATATTGGACTCATAAATTTCATCTCGAAGTCAGGGTCACAATGCCACTGATAGTTCGCGAAACCAAGGTCGCACGATGACGATACCGTCAAAATACGGTTTCCCAATGAAAATAATAATAACATTATTATATTATTATTATTTTGAATTTAATTTAATACATTAAAATCTCACACCCAATTCCACGCACCACCAAAAAAATAAAACCACCCCCTTGTTTCCAAGCCAATCACACCCCTCTTTGATTAACCATTTTATTTATTTCTTTTATTATTTATCAACTTAATATCTCATTATCTCTCCAATCTACCACATTATTCACGTTCCCTTCTCCTCCAATTTTCATACTGCCCTCACATACTGGGAATGATACACCTTCGCCTTGCACACGGACTGCTTCCGGAGTGCCGCGCTGCTACGCCTCCAGTCCACTGCACCTTCGTTCTAACCCCAACAATTATGATGATCATCGTTTCCTGATCCTCGGATCGATATCTCTTCATTCGTATGTCACGCTCAACGAAACATCAAATTTCCACCGTGCTTAATTATTTGACAAAGAAGAACACGCAATGAATGTCTGGACCATGAATAAGAAACGAACTCTGTTTATGTGCGTATCGATAGCCATGTTAGTTTGGCCATTGTTTTTTATAATCAAGAACATGGGGTATTGGAAATTAAATATTTATCATGCATTAAAAATCCTAAAATCAGGATAAACAAGAAGAAAATTAATTCAATCAATTGTTTATCGATCCGTGAATTAATTAATTTAATTCACCTTCATCATTAGAAATTAAACCGGGTTAAGGAATCCACAAAGATAAATCCTACAAATAAAATCTCATGCTCGAGCGTATAAACCATATAAATGAGCACTATACAATATTCCCATACCTCGCAAAGATGTCGCACGTCGTCAAAACACAGAAGACGAACGTCACTGCGGTCAGACGTCGCGGAAGAATGTTGTTGATTCCATTGACGTCAGAGGAAGAGTCGTCGTAGGGACTTCACGTTATTCGTCGGAGGAAGAACACCTCTCTTTCTAATCCTCCAAAGGTTTCCCATAGAAATATTTTCTATCGCAAATATTACAAAAGAATTCTCTCATTTAAAGAACTGTCATGCAACACAAAATAATTCAAATTGTGATGTACCAATTTAATTAATGAAACCATTAATTTAATTATGTTGAAAAACTTATATAGTGGAATATAGAGAGATCTCATTAATAGGGGAGTTGAGGAGTTATCAAATTAATGAAAAAGGGGGTTTAAGGGGGGGGGGGGGGGGGTTTAAGAGTGGTTATGGTGAGCTGAAAGGTTGGGGGTCGTGTGGGACCCACCCTCTACATATCCACAGAAGGGTAGTTAGGTGGTTGTGGTCCCACCCTGAACCCCCATTTGTAGAATTTAACCACCTCAGATATAAATAAAATTGTACACACCAATTTTATTTATTTTAAACTAATTCCCCAAAAATTAATTTTCAACCCGCTTAAAATGCAACTACCGTAAAGGCCCCCTTAAGCAATAATTGTTGTTGTGAGTTCATCGCTGCCCTCAGATTTCAATTCCGAGTACCTATTCAAAAGATAGAAAAACCCAGACGTACTTTTACTGAACGTACCCAAAAAAATGTTCGGAAAATTATTATCAGTCACCCTCGACCCGCACAAGTCAATGTCATGCTCTCCCTAAGTGAAACACACCCCAACGAATCCAACGGTACGCTCGTATTTTCAATCATAGTTACCGTTTAAAAGATAAGAATTTTACAATAAAATAATTTTCATTTAATTATTTTATTTGCTACAAAAAACTAACTTTTTCTAGTGGCCCGCGCCGGCCAATGTTAGTAACTACATAAATAAACCACGCCCTCACATGTTCAGCAGTTGTCTGAGATTTTTAATCTGAGCTATCATTTGTGAGTTATAAGCATTTGAAAAATAAAATAATTTATTTAAATATTTTATTCATGGTTATGCCATTTTTATAATTTCTCACAGGAGGCCCGCGCCGACTAAACTTAATTCGCGCGTAGGGTAAACCCGCCATCTTGAGCGCAACAGTGCCCTCAGATTTCTTATCCACGTAACCATTTAAGAGTTATTACACTTCTTCAGTAAAACTGCTTATGCGCGTTAATTTAAGCTTAACAAAACCATAGAAATATATTCCTGGCACACCGGGCCTTGGAATCAGGTGCCGTCAGAAACTGCGTACTCATATAGTTCCAAAGAAATTATGAAAAATAAATTCCTTGAAATATCTTGGCCTTTACAATTTTATACAACACTAGATAGGAATTAAATCACCCCTAATGATGTTATGTCATGGTCCTTGAAATCTTTTAGATTTTACCAAATATTATTCACCAATCCATTCAGTACCACCTAGCAATTCTATAGTAATATCAGGACCTACTACAAGGACCTCTACTTCCAACATGAACAAGGTAAAAGATCCATTTATTCCTTCGACTGATCTGGATAAGTGATGATATTTAAAAAATGTGTCTTTTATGGGATTATTTTCAATGTAACTTTTTGTTGCACACTTTTGGGTATGTATTTTTGATTGACAGTGTTCATGAAATTCCACTACTATTTATCTTTCACTTTCCTTGTTATTAAAGTTTAATTTTCTTATTTTACTAACATATTTATGGTAATCTCAAAATATGGAGAAGATAAATGTAATTTTTAAATTTATTTCACTTACTAAGATATATGTTTCTAAATTCATTTCATACTATGTTATATATTTCCTTCAATATTTTCCTCTGATATAAATTCTTTAAATTTTTTTTTATTTCATACTATTTTTATGATATCTTATGTATAAAATTCCATTATTTTTTTATACCATTAATATAAAATTCCATGATTTTTGATCATCAAAATGGGGTTATTGTGGTCCTCCTTATGTTAATGATCATTAAATCCTTATTATTGTGATATTTAAGGAGTTTCATTTTTCTTGTAGCATTTTATTTTATGAGATAGATTGGTTAAATATTCCTAAGTATATTTCCTCATCACCAATGTCCCAACACAAATTATGATAACTTTCACCAAATTATCACTTACATGTATGAGAAACTGTGAAAAAAGGCTTAATGTCACCTTGAGGAACCTTTAAGGTAGTCATACCGCCAAAATGTAATTTTAACAAAGAATAGAAAAAGTTGACATAAAAAAATACACCACTTGACTAACACACAACAGACCTCAGACACCGCCATCCTAACATACCACAAAGAATGATTCACTATTCTACGGAAACATCTCTCATGAATCTCACAACAAGATTAAGACATAATTACAATATCACACCACTATATTTAGAGTTTCCGCTGGACTTAGTCACCACAAGTATCATTGTTTAATGATTCAATGTGGTTGTTTTAATTTTTTTGAATTAAATAATTATATTAGATGATTTATCAAATTTAATGATGTATTTTATTTTAATGATTTTTCCTTAATTTAATTAGAAAATGTATTGTTTTATGTTTAAGACATGTAGTTTGAGTATGCAGAAGATCCATCTAATTCTCTACGATGTTTCTTCTTCGATTGTTAAAAGAAAAAAGAATACCCCATCAAGATATAAAAGAACTCAATAATATTGAAATCCAATTTAGAGATTCACAAAACAAGTTAGAGAGATATTATTTCAAGAACATGATGAGAATACCTGGTTCATCCTACATACACTAAAATGAGGAATCCAGTTTATATATTTCATATAATGTCTTCCTATAGTAAAAAACAAAAAGTATATCACAATCTATTTTGATGGTACTTCAAGAACTCGATGTGAGACTTATTTCAAATTAAATTCAGGGATTGATGAGTTGAAGAGAAAATATTTCAAAGAATCCTGATATTTCTACCTTATTACAGGAACTATTTGTTTTATTTATCTTTATAATATGATATGTGTATGTTACTCTATATCATACACAGACACATTGACTTGTTATTTAAACTAGAAGATACTTAGATATCTTCTCAATACCATTTTCAACTATTTCAAATGATATTTGTTGGTGGTTGGTTTTTGGATAATTTATTATTACCCTTGTGATAACCTAGGAATAGGCCCCCGTGTGGTTTGCAAAATTTTTTACACTGTTGTAAAAATCAATATAGTTTGTGGATAAAAATTTTATATTTTATTAAATTCTTTTTATTTGATGATTTTTGAGTTGAGATAACTATGTATCATCATCATACTAATCCTCCTTTTCAAATTCTGATGTGTTTTATGTTTTCCATGTTTAATTTAATTTTAAATACATTAAAACCAAAAAACCTTTTACATACTAGAAAAAATACTACCTTGATATCTTATCGAAGTGATTGTTTAAATATTAATTTTATTAATAAATGTGATTTTGGATGATATAACACTATTTTGTATTGATTTACCCGAGAACTAATCATTATTTTGGGGAACATTCTAAAAAGTTAAAACTTTTATCAAAATAATATTTGTGTAAACTGAGAAGTATTATTTAAATAGGGGAATTTTGATTAAATGCATTATTATTGAAAATTTTATTGGTTGATCAATTAACTCACCCCTCTCTCTTGGTATAACCACCAAAACCAAAAAATATATTTAAAATCGACCTCAAGGATGTTGTAATGGGTGATAATCACACTTTACTCGTGTTTCAGCTATTTTCTACATGTGTAAATTTCAATTATTATTTTAATATATCTATGTAAGAATATATGAAATTGAATTATTTACTAAAATTTACAATCAATGATTTCTACAGACTATTAATCTAAAATGATTTCAATATTTTAATAGTATTATAGATTGAAAATATATTTAAAAAATTAAACAATAATCGAAACAAATTTCTATAAATGAAAATATATCAGGAATATTAATAAACATATATATTATATATAAAGTTATTTCCATTCCTTGATTTGTAAAAACACATATTGAATCATGGTACATTATTCATAATACAATTATTAATGATATTTTTTTATATTTTAGTATGCATTGGATGTTATAGATATTTTGTAAAAAGTAATGTAAATCATATTGATTTTTTTCTTATTAGATAGTGTTCGAAAAAGATTTTATATGTTTTTAACGAATTATGTAATATTTAATTCGTAATTTTATATAATCATAATATTTTCATTGTACATAAGTTTGGATAATTAATATATGAAATTAAAATATGTTATAGGTTTAGTTCAATGGGGCTCATTATTCATAAGAGGAAGTAGAATAAAATTGAATATTGGAATTTTTTTATAGATAACATTTATATCAGTGAATAATTATTTATTCTTTTGTATCTAGTGTTTTAGTTTATATAATATTATTTCATAAACATAGTTTCTTTTTCAATTGTGGAGTGTTGAATGTGGGTAATATTTCTTATGATAAATTAATGGGATTAACAAAACCATAAAAACCAAAAATATTTTTAAAGGATAATTTCATTATACGATTATAATTTAATCAAATATTTTAGGTTAATGTATTTGTAATAATTAATGTTATATCTTTTTTATGATGTAAAATGAAAACAAAATAAAAATTTATTCAAATAATATTTTCTATGTATATAGAATTTGATGATATTTCATTTATCATTATATTTTAAAAATATTGTGAGTGTTTTCAATGGGATTTATATGTTCTTATTTTCTCATATTTTCTATTTCAGTTTATTGATAATTGTTTTATTAAAATGTCAATAATTAATTACAATAAAATATTCCGTGAAAAAATTATTTCATCATTCATCATTGTTTTTAGTAAGACTTATATGTAAATTTGAGAATGAAGGCTTTTCATGTTAGTTTTTAGTGAAACAAAAAATTAAAAAACTTCTATATTTTTTTAAAATGGATTTCAAAAATCATTTTAATTAAAACCATAGTAGAAATATGAAAATTTGTTGACACCTATATTATAATACATTTTTTTCAAACCAAGAATATAAAATAGATGTTGAATGTTTTTGAATCATTTATATACTATAATGTTAAAGGCCATTCAGATCATGACCTTAGATTTTAGCATTACCCTGCGACGCCTATGGTCACTCCACAATGTTCACTAATATAGTTTTTAGATAATTGTTTGATATTAATTTATATTTTAAATGTTTCTCCATTGGTATTTATTATCGTAATAGACCCAATATTAGGGGGTTTCATCACATGGGTTCCCCTATTCCACCAAATTGTCACTCTTTTATCTGGGCGTGTTGCATCTTATTTTTATCATAGATTCATTGTTAATTAATCCTCTACATTGTTCACTTCTCTTCCAAAAAATTTAATATCCATCATCTAGGGATTTTTCATTTAATTCCAATAGAACATTATAGAATCACATAACTATGAAGTGACATAATTTTTTGAAGAATATATGAGGCTTAGGAGTGATGGATTGTGTATGTTGCCTTCCATTTATCTAGTGGTATCTCCCATGATGGAACTAATTAATGTTTTATCGTAATTGTTTTTATTCAAAATGATTTGTGATTTTTATTTGGAGCTTTTTTAAGGAAAATTCTCGAGTGCGTGTTTAGAGTGGAAAATACCTCTTTGATCATGGTCACAAAATTGTTGCTATTGGATATGCACATAAATGGGATGAATCGTATTGAATTATTCATTATTATGATGACCCAAAATATTCACAAAGTTAATATAACATGAGACAACATAAAAATATCATTTGAGGAATAATATTGAATTTTATAATGGTATAAAATATTCTATATCATATGATATATGATATTTGTTACACGAGATACTTGCATTTCATCAAAATAGATTTTTGTTAGTAATAAATTATTGATATAGAATATTTATTAGTTGAATATTATGTCATAATAATTAATATTTTGAATTATTATAATATACAAATAGGCATATGTTATGGAATCATATGGAAACTACCATATATTGGTAGCTGAACCCTGATATCCTTCATTTAATAAATGAATGATATGTGAATTATGATATCACTTGCACTGATTGTGTGTAGTTATTATACTTTCCAATTAAAATCCATATGGGTCAATGTTCTCTATTTTTCTTTATGATATAGGTGATTCCACACATTGGGTGTTTGGGTTTCTTGACATCGTTTATGTGGATTCTAGATGCTGCTACACTACCTATAGAGGTAATATGTCGAGTACTATTTCTTTGTGATCTTCCTATATAATTATTCATTAATATAGAAATAACTGAATTTGAGGTATGAATTTTTATTATATTTTATTCAGTTATATGTTGATTCCATAATGATAAACCTATATATTTAAATGGTTTATTTCACATTTTATGAGAATGTTATTTTAAAAAATATATATATGTGGTATCCTAACCATATTCATTATTGAAACAATAAGTTTTAGTATTGATTTAATAGTGAACATTTTTGTTGTAATATGCTGAAGGTGATATTGTATGGTAAGATATGATGTGGCTAAGTTATATTTATTGGGTTTGTCTTCCACTACTTATGTTATGATAAATATTAACATATAAGTATGTTTGTAATTAGTCATATGGTATGATAGGTTGAGTCGAAAAAATTATTATACGAATCAAATGATTTTATATAATTTAATAATGTAAAATAATAATTATAATTGGATCTGATTGAATAAATGGGATTTTCCAAAATATAGAGATTATTTATAAAAACAATATAGGCTTTCTCACTTTTTGGGACACATATCATTAACTATATGGTAGTGCATATCATTACTAATATGAGGGTATAAACAATAGGGACTATTATTTTCATAAATATATAACAACACTAAATAGATATAATCTATCATAAAATATAATAAATGTTAAATTTTTCTGAATTTTGTGGTTTGGAAAAATAATTCTACTTTATAATTGTTTACAAAAGTTAAATTATAGGATGTATAAATGGTATACTTTTATGTCAAAATTAAATATGAAATATTTATAATATTATATATTTCATGGAGAAAAACAAAATATTTATTTTTTATAACATTTTAATATTAATGTATAAATCATTTTTAGGTGATGATAATATTTTATATTATTTATGTTTTGAGATTTTTTTATAAAATAGACAGATCATGATTTATTTGTTAGTTATAACACAATAATATTTAGTTTTTATATAATATTAAATTGGGTATTTAATTTTAATGAAATTTAATTAAGGGGTTTAATTTTTTTCATACAAATACAACTTCCGATTTATGATATAATTAATGTTCCATATGAGTAATGAAATACAGGTGAAGGGAATTCCTATATGGCTAATCACTAACTATGAAGTTTATTCCTTGTCTAGAAAAGTGGGGGTTAGTTACCCACTTCCCCATACAAACACTTGTGGGGATTTTTGATTTCATACATTTATAGACCTTTACATAGAATATTTTCATTTACAATTACATGGGATACACATAGAAATTTGTAAGTATATTTAGATTCAATTTGGGTTGTAACAGAAACATTTAGTTTAGTAAACTGTTATACAATGATATTTATTGTATATATTAATCATGTAGATTGAATAACCTTTCAAAATCTAAATCACTAGAAAAAAACATACATATATAAAAAAAATAATGAGATAGTGAATATCACAAAAAATTAACTAGCCATAGATTTAATATGAATGGAATGTACAATAAATTGGGATGATTAAAAAATCCCCTCAAATATTAATTCTTCAAATCCTTTAAAAGAAAACACATGGCTGAGCCTTGATTTATAAAATGGATAGGTTATTCTAGAGTTGGGTGTCCCATGGATTATTATAAAAATGGAATTCTGTTAATGGATAAACCAGATAGATAGGTATCCAAATAACACTATGATATATGGGTGACCCAAAGCAAAGAAACACTAAGAGTTAGAATATGAATTAAATATAGTTGATTTTTCACCATACGATGGATTTTGGAAATGGTTTTTCCACTAAAATAAATATGGGTTTTATGTGATATGATTGGAATAATAGACTACCAAAATAAATATTTGATGAGGGAAATAGTTAATTGTACTCATAACTTAGTCAAATGTGGATCTTTTTCCAGTAATGTAATGATGTATAATTTCATAATTTTTTTGGGAGTACATTCATTAGAAATCTATGATTAAAAAGTTATAAATTATGATACTTATAGATATATATGTATTTGTGGTAGATTATGTCAAGTGTCATGATTTTTATTTTGAGGTATATTTTTCTTATGAATAATTCTATAATAATTATTTATAATATACAGTTTACTAGTGTTCTTAAGGGGAGAAATTTTGAGATTATGGACTTGAATTTTATTGAGATTAATTTCTAAAATTCTGAATCTCGTGTATTATATATTAGGTTCACATGACAAAATTTAATTGATAAATTAATAATAGAAATAAGAGTGGGCTGATAAAATGTGATGTTGATATAAAATTTGGGAATATGGAATTACTTTAAACATTTAGGGATGACCTTTAAAATTTAAATTTACCTAGTAGATCAATCCTAATGTATGAAATCAATTATTATATTCTTAAATAAATAAAAACTGCATTTCTATTTCATTTTTATAAATAAGATCCTTTCAATTCTTATCAATTAATATATATTATATATATATATATATATTAAATATTTTATTTAATTGGGAATATGATTAATGGTTTTTAAATTTTATATTTGGATAATCTTATTGGCGACATTTAAAATAATAAGTCCATGGTTGGTTTTAACAACACTTATCTTCTTCAATATCACCTTGAGAATATAAAATAGAAACACAAAAAATGAATTAAAATTGAGGGATTATGAGACTCGTTAAATTATAAAACATTATATTATAGTGAATCTAGTATGTCTGAAAAATTTAGAAAATAAAATTTTAATGGAAAATGGGAAAGGGATGGGTAACTATTGAATCTGAAACATAGTGATGTATTACGATCAAAATGTATATATGTATGTGGTGGGTATAAATGATTTTTTTATATTTTTGATAAATTATATTATTAAGGTCAAGGGTTTTATATGAGACATATGTTTAGAACATTTAATTTTTTTATAGAGTTTCATAATAATGAACTGCAGAGACCAAATATTGACGTACATGGAAATTAAATTTCATTTAAATAAAACATAATACATGGTAGAAACAGACACCCAAAGCCCGTATTAGTTTAGTGCCTTTTGAAAATTGGAAAATAATCTTCCAACTTTGTGAAAGATCTTCAACATCTCTAATAAATATCTTCCCCTTTTTTTTCCTACATACATCATTTATTTATATCCTAGGGATAAGAAAACATAAAAAGGGAGATCATAAATTCTCATTAAGGGTAAGCGTAGAGAACAAAAAATAAACCATAGATATATGAACCTAAAAAACGAACTTAAAGTTTAAACATCAAAATCTTGAGTAACGAAATAAATCATGGAAGACCGTAAGGCAAGGATCATAAAGCAATATTAACAATTATAGAATAGCATTGGAATAATAAATATAATTGGGGAAAATAATTAATCACATAATATAATATCCATATAATACAGTGTGTTTCTGAAAAAACCATCATTGTGGACATAGTCCATTAATGGACTGGGTTTACTTGTAATTCCATCCATATATTACTGAACCATATTTAATTGTCGGTCTATACCTATATCACAGAACCATTTTTACTTTTCGTTCCAGTCATGTCCATATCATGAGATATAAATATTTATACATTTCATTGGAGGTAGATATATCTTCAACCCATCTCATATTGAAATAATTCTTACATGTGACACAAACAGATAAATCATTATTCATTGCATAGCCCATGAAATGAAATGGGATTCTTAAATATAATGTCATCATAACATAATCCATATAAAAAAATGGGCTTTATAAAAATAATTCCATTATAAAAACAATAAAATAAAATTAATAATAGGTATATAAACATAACCATATGTCATATAATACCGAAAATAACTCTTATAAAACTCGTGAACATTGATGTTGAGGAAAATATCAATTCTTCTTAAAAAATGTTTTCATTCCCAAAATGGTTCACAAATTTAAACGAAAAGAATTTAGTTGAAAATTAAAATAAAATAGTGGAGATGATTGTTCGATGAAAAAAGGTGTCATGAAATCGTAAAAATACCTTCATTCCGTATAAGTTAAATAAACATTCTCCTCATACTTTTGCGGGAAAAGTTAAAAACTACAACCTATGGTAAACAAAAAAATATTCCTTATATAAAATGTAGTAAAAATAAAAAATGGATAAAAATTGCATTAAACATAAATGGAAGGGTAGTTATCATTTTATGAAAAAAGTATTCAGAAAAAATGGTCATGAATGACAAAGACATCCCCAGTAAATACTTACGTAAAATCAATTTGAGATAAAAATGAGATATGAAAAATTAGCCCGTACCTGATGTCTGATTTCATCTGTTTGTGTCCAAAACTGTTTTATAGTGGGTTTAAACATATTATCAACTTTTAACAGAACCATAATAATATTAATTATATCACATATGATTCACTAATGACTATATATTACATGTTCATTTGTCAATTCCATGTTAAAGCAATGTTTTGGGTAATAATTGTGTTAGTTATCATTTATGTTTTGAATTGTTATACTTAATATTATTAATTTTATCATGATTTAAGTAATTCAAGAATGTAAAACATGAATTATATATTTTATATATTTAGTATATAAATATATATATATAATAGATAGATAAAAGAAATGGAATGCATTATTCAAGGAGATGGTATGTCGTACATACGCATGAATGTTTTTTTTCGGTTCATTATTAAATTGAATTGAAGTAAATTACCCATATATATATATATATTAAATAGTATTATTATTTCATATAGTTCGTTATTATTTATTATATATACATTATAATCATTCTTGAATTCTTAACGTGGAAAATGAATCTCATCACGTCGTGGAAACGGTAATATATACGTTTGCACGAGCGATGATATCATTCCCATAATTGTTGAATGGTATTAAAGTGGATGGTGTATAATATATTAGAATTAGTATCATGTTATAATAATCATATATAATTATTATTTCCACCATTATATCCATCCAATTAAAGTGGTGGGGAGAAAAAGATTACACCACAACGTGAAGACAGTAAGCAATACGTACGCACGTTTAGTGATTTCATTTTGAATAGAATAGATAGAAGGTGAAATAGAGTTGTTTCATATTAATAATAACTTTTCATTATATTATTTATACTGATGTTTTAAATTTTTAATGATACAACTAATGAAGATGAAGTAGAAGAAGAAATAAATTTTAATGAATCTGTTGAAGAGATTACGTCTTCCTTTAGGTGCCTCCTTTAAATTTCCTCTTAGGGCACAAGATATTGTCTTTTAAGAAGGAAAAAATATATATAATTTTACTAGGGTATTTTAGAAGCGATATTGGTAGGGTCTTATAGATATTGAATGCTCAAAATGGAGTGAAGTGGAGAAGGAGGAGGTACTCTTTTATAAGAGAGGAGAGGGTCACATTAGGAAACTCTCAAAATATTAATCTTTTATAAAATCTATTTAGATTAAAAATGGTCCCAATAGTATTTAATTAGAATATATGATGATGTTGGTTTAAAAAAACATCATCCAATATTTTTTAGTCATGTTTTGAATATTTTTTATCCTTATATTTTTTGTTTAACCCATATTTTACATTGTTTTATTCTTACTGTGATATTTTCTTATTTACACATTGTGGGTAAATTTTATTACCATATCATGTAAAGCGTCCCAAAAAAAGTTATTTATGACGTATTTGGACTTATATTAACCATTTTTCATAGCTTTAGGTTTTTAATAATTTAATATCATTTAATAAACTATTTTATATTTTTAAGTTATGAATTATATAAAATTGGATACTATTCATACTTGACTTTTTAAATAAATCATAAAAACCTATTACTTAAAAAAAGTCATTTAATCATCTCTAATATGTAAATTTCTTCCATAAAATTCATGGATGACATAAAAATATTCAAATTAAATTTATTTTAATATTTATAAATTCATCAATTTGAATTTTTCATTAATGAGTTAATCACTACATCATAATTGTGTCATAAATATATATATTTATCTAATCTATAAATATTATAAATATAATTCCATGATGTATGAATACTTTTTAAATTTATATTTACTATTTATAGGGATAGATATCAGTTATATAACCATATATTAATATATATTTAGTAAAATATATATGTTTAAGTAATAATTATCTTTACTTTAAATTAATTAATATATAATTTAATTTTAACATCAATGTTAATCCATGGAGTCCACAAATCTACCCTAGCATGACCATGGTTGGATATATCTCATCCAATATGATTATGACATGTGTTATAGTAGTTTAATATTATTATAATATTATTTTTTGACCTTATTCACCAGATTTACCCTTTAACCATGATAAATAAAATATTTAATCAAGTTACTATTTATAATGTCCAAAAATAAAATGTACCAATTAAAAAAATATGAAACTTTTGATTACAAATAGGGAATAAAATTTTATAAATTCAAGACACATAAGTGCAGTAATAACATTAATTTTATTTCCCATTTTCAAAACAAAAAATTGGATTTCTACGAAGTAATAACTATCAAAATATCGACTTATGTTTTTGTCCAATTTAAATGTAAAATTACATCCAATGAAAATAATTGGATTAAATGATAAGAATATAATCCAATAACACTTTAAACCAAATTAAAAAGATAATATAACTATATTAATAAATTCCATAAAAAGGCAGTTTCGAATTTAAATGTAGTATTTTTCACAATTCATTAAAATTTCAATATTATTTGAAAAAGGCCAATAATTAAAAAAAAGTTAAATTTTATGCCCCAGTTCTATATAGGGTGTTTATTTGGTAAAATTTAACTCAATAAAGTGTCAAAAGTATATTTAAATGGGGTTCTCCATAAAAAAGTGGTAAAACTGCATTTAAAAAAATACTGCTTTTATATGAAAAATTGAATTTGTTCTCGTATCGTGTTCTATAAAATATATAAGATGAATGGAAATGTTATATAAAATTAAAAATATTGTTAATAATATTCAAATTGGCTAGTTTATGTCCCATTAAATAATAATATTTTAATAATATATCATTGTTTAGTGAAACTCAGTATCATGTGCAATGACAGCTATCGAGGAAGGTCCCTCATTTGTGTAATGCAATCCACATTAGTATTTTCTATATTGTAAGATTCATTTGGTGATGAATAGTATATAATCCAAACATTATTCATTTTCATATTGACCAAAATCTATAATCAGTCTTTTGTGAAATGAATTCTATCAAACAAAGTTGAAATTGTGTGCAACAAAAGCCTAGAATAGTGTTGTGTATACTGCTAGATAACACATTATAGCATATAGAACAATTTAATATTGTCTTATCATTCAATTTAACAAATAAATGATATTAAAATAATCCATCTCATAAAATCTCAAGGTGTTACGTTATACCCTCCCTTAAAATGAATTTTTCCCTTGATATTCGTTGGGGGTAATAAATGGTTTACTATAGAAAGTTTCTTTCATAAAAACACACATAATGAAATGGAATACTAAAACTTTATTTTAAAATGGAATGTTAAAGACATAATTTCTTCCAAAATTAACTCATCACTTGGTTTCAATATAGGAAAACATAAGTGGGATGTGAAACCCATGATATATAAGAAAATCTAACCTTCATGTTATGACAGATAGTGATAGAGAATATGGTTTTGAGAAAGTTAACTACCAAAAATCCATAAATATGTGATTATTTAAGGGACCATATGATCCATCAAGAAAAAAGGTACTAAGATAAGATTATTGGTTTCAAGATAGTTTTCTAAAATTTGAATAATTTTTCTTGAGAATAAATACATACTTGATTTTGGTACACTCTCAACATGGTGTGTGCCTTAAAAAATTTTCACGTAATTTCCTTATTAATAAAATGAAGTTTTATTTATCATTATTGAAGTGTTATAAGATCATGTGATAGATTGATATTTCATTCTATCTATCTCAACAAAAAGGTTATCATAAGTAATCAAAAATGCATAAGGCTCTCTATTGTGAGATAATAAAATAATCAACCAGAATATAACTTATAATATCCATAAATGCAATAAATTACAATACTTATAAAAACATAAAATATAAAACACTATAAATAGGTGAACTAAATCAACATAACATTTTTTTACATATATCATAAGTTTTTCCTTTGTGTCACATTCCAAACATGTGAATACCTTAATCATGAATTCTCTTAAAACATGAATTGCCATATAACCATAGTGAAAACACAAAATATATCAAAAGATAACTCATTACACATACCATAATCCCAACAATTATATATACTCAACCCATGATATCACTTTGTCCTTATATCAATCATGATCACATTAATACTATCAGACATCTCATTATCTCCTTATCCGTTCATTATGCGCATATCATGTGCTTTCAAAAAATATTTCAATCAATTTTCATTTTTAATGGTACAATATACAATTGAAAAACCACAATTGACCAAAACAAAGATATTACAGTATTCCATAATATTATAAAATAAAATCAACCACACTATTTTGGAATCCCATTACATAAACAAAAAATCATTCCACCACATCGTTGGCATACTCCACATCACCAATAGTGACAACATTTCAGTTGCCATTATCTTTGGACTTAAAAGGTTGTTGACATCGATAAAAATCCATAACCCTAATATTAGGGTATTTTATAGCATAATGAAACATTTCCATTCACTTTTAACCCTGATTTGTTGGAGGTTCACTATTTGGAGATTTTTGTTTATTCTAATTGCATAGGTAGTAGAATGATCGATGACCTTCTTTCTGACACTTAAAATATTTATTAGTGAACTTAGGACAATTTCATCCATGGGTCATTCAATATTTTTAGAATAATGAAAATATAATATTCTTTTATCCATAATTGTTATAGATTCTATTGAATTCTATCCATCTTTTCTTATCATAACACTGAGAGAGATGGGAAAATGCAATGTCCCTTCAGGGATGATGAGTAAGAGAGACGTACTTATAAAAAAATAATTTCTTGTACTCATCCTAATCCATGGAGTTGATTTTATAGTGTTGCCTTGTATTCTTGATAAAGTTCCACTATAGATTCGCTTTATCTTCCAAGAATTATGTTCCTAACTTTACCTTTTCACTGTCTGAATAATGAAGAATGAAAAATATATTTTCAATGTTACACATCCATTTTCGTTAACTAGTGGATCGGTCTTCCCACTAAAATAATGTGGAAATTTTCATAATAATGATTCAAGAGAACGTTTTTCCCACCTTTGGTCATTTGGGAGCCTTGCCAGCAATATTTATTAATCAAGATCCCATAAAATTTGGTTGTTCATAAGGGAAATCATTTCATTTCCCCTCACATCAAGCATTATTGTGGTCCCTTTGGGTTCAATCCATTGTCTAAAACCAAAAATCAATTGTTTTTTAGGGAAAATTCATATTAGAAAAACAACATAATCAAGGGGGAGTACTTTCAATATCTAACATATTATGTTTAATAAGAAGTTATTCATAATAAATAACATTATTCTTGTACTATAATCTATACTTAGACTTATCCCTAGGGACATTTCTAGACATTTAATAGAAATATATTCAAGGATCTCACTAATGTTTTCACATCCTATTTTCCAATGGTTGACTAAACCTTCACACCAATACTAACTATAGAGTCAAAATATTGATGTACATGGACAATACATTTATATTTTGGAATATTTAATATATGACACAAATAGACGCCTAAATTCCGTATTAGTTTAGTGCATTTGTAAACTCCAAAAATAATCATCCAAGTAGGTGAAAGATATTCAATATCTCTAAAAAATATCGTCCCCATTTTTCCTACCAAAAACCTTTCGTTATAACCAGAGGAAAAGAAAACATAAAAAGGGAGAGATCAAATGCTCAATAAGGGTAATCATGGAGAACATAAAACAAACCATATACATTTGAACTTAAAAACATGATCATAAAGTTTAAAAATAAAAATATTGAGTCATGAAATAAATCCTGGCAGAATGTAAGGCATGGTTCATAAAAGAGCATTATCCAAGATAGAATATCATTTGAATAAAAAATGTAATTATGGTAAATAATTAAGCACATAATATGATTTCTATTGTGGAAAAGGAATTACTGCCAAGACCATCATAGTGAATATAGTCCATTAATGGATTGAGTTTATTTTTCATTCCACCCTTGTATTACTAAACCAGATATACTTATTGTTCCAGCCCTGCAATACTAAACTAGATTTACTTGTAATTATAGTCATATCTCTACAATGATATATCAATAACTACCCAATAAATATGAAGGAGATATTGGCCCCAATAATATCATAATGAAATCATTTTTACATGTGCAATAAAAACTATAATCATTCATCATAGCATAACCCACTAAAGAAAATTGTATTCTTAAACATTATGTCATCATAATATCATCAATATAAGATAAATTAACATCATAAAAATAATTCCATCATAAAAAATATAAAATAAATTTAATAATAGGGATATAGACATAACTATATATCATCTTATATGGAAAATAATTTTAATAAAACACTAGGACTTAGATCTTTTGGGAAATATCAATTATTCTTCAAAAACATTTTCTTTTCTCAAAATATCGTAAAAATTTAAAGGAAAATAATTTAGTTGAAAATTAAAATGAAATATTGAAGAGTAATGTTCATTTAAATATGGTTTCGTGAAACCATAAAAATCCCTTCATGTCGTATAAGATAAAAAAATCATTCTCCTTGTACTTTTTCCAGAAAAGTCAAAAGCTACCTCCTATGGTAAAAAAAAGAAATATTACTTATATACCATGTAGTAAATGTAATAAATGGCTAAAAATAACTTTAAACATACATAGAAGTATATTAAACGTGTAATGAAAACCAATTTATAGAACATTGATATGGAGGATAAATATAACCCCAGTAAATACTTACTTAAAAGGAATCTCAAATACAAATTATATTTTCAAAAATATCCCTTATCTTAGGTCTGATTTCTTCTGTATGTTTCCAAAAATCCATCATAGTTTGTTTAAACATATTATTAACTTGTAAAATAACCATAATAATAATTATGATATCATATATTATTCACTTAAGACTTTATATTATCCAATCATTTTTCAGTTACATGCTAAAGCACCATTTTGGGTAATAATTATTTTATGTATCGTACGTGTTTTCAATTTTTATTCTTGATATTATTACATAAATCATGATTTAATTACATCAAAAATGTATAACATGATTTATATATATTATATATTCTCATTATATAAATATATATTTGATAGATATATAAAATAAATGGAATACACAGTTAATGGAGACGGTAGGCCATACATACACATGAACATTGTTTTCGGTTCCTTATTAGATTTAATATACATAAATGACACATATATATATATATATACATATTAGTATAATTACTTCATATATTTCGTTATTATTTATTATATATACTTTATAATCATTCTTGAATGGTTATTTTGGAGAATGAATCTCATCGTGTCGTGGAGATAGTAAGTCGTACATACACACGAGCGACGATATCATTCCCATAATTATTAAATGGTATTGAAGTGGATGGATTATAATATCTGAGAATTAGTATGATGTTATAATAATAATATATAATTATTATTTCCACCATTATACGCATACAAGTATGGTGCTGGTGAAGAACATATTACACCACGATGTGGAGATGGTAAGCAGTATGTACGTAGACACGTTGATTTTTTTCATAGAATGGATAGTAGGTGAAATAGGGTTGTTTCATATTTATAATAACATATATGTATATGAGTGATACTAATGTTATTAAATTATAATGAAACAAATAAAAAATAATACATATAATAAGAAATAAATTTTAAAGAATCTGTAGATGAGATTACATCATCCTCGATGTGACTACTTTAAATTTAATCTTAGGGCACTAGAGTTGGTCTATTGAGAAGAACAGAAACTATATAATGTTACAAGAGTAGTTTTGAAGAGATACGGGAAGGGTTTTACCAAGATTTAAGGCCCAAAATGGAGTGAAGAGGAGAGAGACGAAGTGCCGTTTTATTGGAGAGAAGTGGTCCACTTTGTGAAACACTGAAAAAATTAAATTATTATAAATTCAATATTAGATTTAAAATGGTCCCAAACATATTTAATTATAATATAAGATCATTTTGGTTCGAATAACCATAATAATATGAATTTTTAATTAGTTTGAGTATTTATTAATCTTATCTTTTTTGTTCTACCGTTATTTTACTCTTTTTTATTACTATGATATCAGGTTATTTACACATTCTGGGTTAATTAAATTACCATATCATGTAGAAAGACCCAAATAAAGTTATTTATGACATATATGGACATATATTATCCATTTTTAAAAATCATAGATTTTTAGCAAATTAATAATTTTTAATAATCAATGTTATATTTTAAGTTATGAATTTGGTTAATTTTGGATACTAATTATACATGAATTTTTTTTAAAACATTTATAAAACCATATTACATAAAAAAGGAATTAAAACACCCCTAATATGTCAATTTCATCTTGAAAATTCTTTTATGACATAAAAAAATTCAAATTAAATTATTTTTAATATTTCTAAAATCATTTATTTTAATCGTTCTTTAATGAGGTAATCACTACTTCATAATTGTGTCATAAATAAATATATTTTTCTATTTTTAAAAAATTATAAATAAAACACCATGATGTAGGAAATATTTTTACCTTTATAATTACTATTTATAGTCATAGATATCTGTTATATTACCCTGTATTAAACTAAATTTAGTACAAGATATATGTTTTGCTTATAATTATCTTTACTTTAAATTAATTCTTATAAAAAGTCATTTTCACATCCATGTGAATCCATGGACTTCCAAAATCGACCCAAAGATTCCCATGGATGGAAATATCACATCCAATGTTATTATGATATGTGTTAGGGTATTTTAATATTATTATTATATTATTTTATAACCTTATTTACCAGTTTTACCCTTTAACCATGGTAAATAAAATATTTACTGAAGTTACTATTCATAATTTCCAATAATAAAAGGTACCAATTTACCAAATTTGAACCGTTTGATTCCAAATATATAATCCATTTTTCTATATTAAATATACATATGTTTCAATAATTACTTTAATTATAATTTCTATTGTCAAAACCAAAAAGTGTGTTTTTATGAAGCAATAACTATCAAATGGTTGACTTGTGTTTATGTACGTTTTAAAATTAAAATTACTTTCAGTCAAAAAAATTGGATTAAATGATAAAAATATAAAAAATAAAATTTTAAAACCAATTAAAATGATTATCTTACTATATAAATAACTTAAATATAAAGGTTGTTTTCTATTAAAATGCAGTATTTTCACTATTCATTAAAATAACAATATTATGGGAAAAAATCTCAAACAAAGTAAATTTTTATTTCCTCATTCAAGAGATTAAGTTTATATTTTTATATTTAACTTATAAAAGAGTCAAAAACTATATTTTAAATTGGTGTGCCATCAAAAATAGGTAGAACTGCATTTTTTTAAATGATTCTTCTATCTGAATAATTGATTTTGTTTTCATATCATGTTATAGAAAATTTATTACATGAATTAAATTGTAATATAAAATTAGAAATGTGGTTAATACTTTATTTAATGGTTATTTTTTGTCCTATTAAATAATAATATTTTAATAATATATCATTTCATAGTAAATGGGATGTATAATAATGTTGGGATGAAACATAACATTATGGGATGGGAAAGTACCATCCACAATGGCTAATCTCTATATGATTATCGAGCGACATAATTTATGGAATTACCACATATGCTGGATCATTGTTCTGTTTCCTTCACTGAAAAATTATCTCAACTACCTTCTCTTAGAGTGGAGGAATATACCATCTAGATAGTTATTATAGTGACAATAGTGTCCATTCCACTTTATAGGATGAATCCTATTGTTCTCTAAGAACTAAAGAATATGTTATAGGATATTTAAACTAAATGTTTCAGACAAACTAGTACATCATGATGGGGTTCACCTATCATTTTTTCCAAAAATGATGATTGTACCCACAAATTGTGTATAGATTTTGACTGGTTGAACTAGACTGCAGTAATGAACCGACATCCACTGACTTATTTATATGTCATATTTGACCTACTCTAAATTGAAAATATTTCTTTAAAGATAACATTGAGGTTGGGCATCCATGTGGTGCATGTGAGACCATCATACATTCCATTTATGGTATTCCAGTTTAGATATGACTTATATGAGTTCCTGGTTATTCTGTTCAACCATTTGAATGGGGAAATAGTTTTCATATCATTAATGACCCATTTTTTCAACACATATCTAGATTATTTTATGGTATTATTAAAGGATGATAACCTGGTTTATTCTCAAACTCAAAATTACAATGAAAACCATCTTGAGATTTTGTTGAATACACTGGGAAAACAGTAGTTATATTCTCGTTGATGATATATTGGTGTATTCTTGTTCAATTTAGTAATGGTGGATAGGTATAAAGAGGTAGATAACATGGCTTATCATGTAGTGTGACAGCAGTATGTAGGTGAACATAGACCACTAGCAACCCACTAGAGTCCTACAACGTGTAGGTATTACTATGTATAAATGGAATTATATCGCATTAGAATTCATGATAGGATTATAGATATCCCCTCAAGGTAGTGACATAGTGTGTTTTATTGTTGAAAGGCTGAAAAATGTTTTATAATATCTTCCATCCATGAGACCATCTCAGTTTAAGAGCATAAGAGGCATTACATTCATTAGATTGTGTGCCTTCATGGTGTCCCATGGTTTATCATATCAGGTATATAAACATAGATTAAATCGATGTTCTAAAAAGGGATTATAAAATAGATGGGTTAATAGATTCTTCTATGTACATAAAAATACTATTAGATGAATGACCAGACATCACATTTGGTATGGGTGTTAGACTATATTCTTATGGTATGAGTCCTTTATTTTTGAGGTTCTTGGAAAATGAATAGAAAATCATCAGGTTTTCCTACAATAAATATTTTATAGAAACTATTCAAATAGAACCCTATGAGGACCTATATTATGGCTCATTCCAATCAGTATTCTGATTTTTAGTCCTAGTTGAGGAAACACTATTGGGACCACATAACATTCTGGATACTTCAAAAAATGTGTAGCTTATTTATAAGCATAGTGATATAGATCCATCCATACAAGAATCTTATATTGTCCATACCTTCCGAACTAAATTGATTAATGTGGTACATAATTTATTTATATGATATTCACATTGAGTAGGTCTAATATGGATTCATATTTACATCAATCTATCACATTTTAAGGATCATACTTTTGAGATTTTGGAGAGAATCGAGACGGTAGCCTATCAGATGGATCTACCTTTGATGGATTGGGCCATGCACATCCTCTTCTATTATTTCATCTTCACCATTATTACTTAGACCCATATCATTCATTTTATATTGTAGATATTGAGTTTTAGGTATATGGAATGTTTCAAAATCATTTAATTGTATCATTGATCAGGGCATGAAGGCTCTCTAATGTAGGTTAGATCCTTCTTGTATGGGTTCTATGGTATCATATCTATGTATAATATGTTCCATGGGAGCTCTAAGAAGATGTAAATTTTCAGAAGATAAAAAATTTCTATGGTGTTGTTTAACCACCCATTATGGGAAACCTAGGGATGAGTTGTTTTAAGGATATGATATTGCAACACACTTTATTTTTGTATATGTACATACAGTTTAGATATTATTACCAACATATAATTTTATTCTAGTGATGTTAATAAGAAGATATATGGAAATTTGGGAGAGTACGTGGCTCGTTCAAAGCATGGGGATCAGAAATATATAGAGAGAGAGAGACTATTCCATAATAATAGCACATAGATAGCACTTAATACGAGACTGAACAATGTGGGTGCTTTAGAAATTTTCTAGGGAAGAATGATTATTTCTCACCATGCACCATAGGATTCATCAATATTTTTAGTTTTATAATGGTCATTAAGGGGCCACATTCTTTTCCAAAACCATACACATAGGGAGACACCATTAGTGCCAATTATTTGGTGGCGATGTATAGTTTAAGTTCAAATTTTGGAGAACTGTGCTGCCCAATCATACGACTCATAAATGTTTTGAAAGATAAATTTTAGCCTTCCATAATGTAATGATTTTCCCCCCATTATTATCCCATTTTACATTAAAATATTCTTGTATCTCTCTCTTGGGTAGAAACTATTCTTTTTTCTAGGATTTTTTCCAATCGTTGATTGCTTCGATATTAGTTGTGTTAGATAGGTAACCAAATTATATCAACGTATCTCTCTTCTATTATCAGCTTGTGTCACAATATTCAACTATATTATTGTGTAATATAATTTTCCCATTTTTCAAGATAGTTGTATATTTTTTAATTTTATCCCATTATAACTTGAATATAATGAATACAATGGATGAGGGTTCATCTACCAACCAAAGGTAGACGGTAATGTTATTTACATTAGATGTCCTATTGTATTTATCACGTGATTTCATTGTAACGAACTAGGTATTTATATAATAATAAATTTTTCCCTTCTATTAATACTTATTAATAAGATATTAATCTTATGTTAAAGAGGACACTTTGTTCGGTAGAATAATCTACACAGAACAATGGGTTTCTTTCAAATCTTATGGAGCACACAACTTTGAGTTATATAGAAAAATAATATAATAATAGTATTATTTTAAATGGTAGTTAACGTTTATCCATTGTATTGAAAGGAATGAATAGAACTAACTAAAAATGATTAAAATGGTTTTTTTAATTTCATTACATTTATCCAATAAGTTTTAGAGGCTTAAACTAATAATGAATCCGATTTTAATCATGAAATACTCTAAAAGGTTGTTTTACCATATTTTAATGGAGAATTCATTAAATAAAGTTTTTGTCACTTTTATATGTTCAATTTGACAAAATAAAATTTTTCTTTAGAATTGGGATATCAAAATTTTATTTCGGTAGATTTTTGTTATTTATCTGATAAAGATCATTTTTAGTGAATAGTGAAAAATAGTACATTTTAATTCAAAACTGTATTTTCATTTGATTTATTTAAATTATCAGATTATGTTTTTAAATGATTTCAAATTTTAAATGGACTATATTTTTACCATTTAATGTAACGATGGTCATTTGATGTAATTTCACTTTAAAATTGGACATAAATACATGTATATCTTCTTTTAGTTTTTACTTCGTAAAAAGAGGCTTTCTAGTTTTGAAAAAAATTTATTTTAAATTAACTAATGAAACATAAATGTTATATAATCTGGTAAAATAGGCATAGTTTTTAAATTTGGAATATTAAAATTATCCTAGGTTGAATTTTTGGTATTTTCTTGAAAACATTCAATTTTTTATGAATAGTTAAAAACACTACATAGTTGTTAAAAAAACTAATTTTTTATTTAAATGAATTTATAACACTTCTGGGAATTGAATCTCATAAATCCTACATATATGATTGTAATCAGTAGAAAAAATGTGGTTTAATAGGATGCAAATTATTTTTGGGGAACAATAACTTTTGATTTTTATTTACTACGGTTAGAGGAAAATAAGGTAATTCAAGATGAAATTAATATTATAATGATAAAAAATCACCTTAACACTTTTCCTAAACATATTAGATTAGTTATTAAGGACCAATAAAATCCATGGGTATAACTTTTAGCCTTTGGAAGCTACATGGGTATGATAATTAAATTAATAACATTTTATTTAATGTAAAAATAAAAATATAAAAATCATATAATGTTTTACTAATAAAATTTAAATTTGGCTTTATATAATTTATATATGTGACTATAAGTATTATTTATAAAGATAAAAATATTTCATACATCATGGTATATTATTTATAATTTTTAGACATAAAATAAATAAATTTATTTATAACCTAATGAAGAAGTAATGATTACCTCATTTATGAATGTTTATATAAATACAGTTATAAATATTAAAATAAATTTATTTTGATACTTTTTATGCCAACCACGATTTCTATTGATGAATATGACTTGTGATAATTTACTAAATTTTTTTTTATCAAGTTGATCAAGTTGTTATGAATTTTTAAAATGTCATGATATGAATAATATAAAAATTTATGTAAATGAGTTTTAAAAAAAATCAATATTTTATTAAATGATAAAATAATGATAAAATATACGATTCATCCAAATAAAATTTATGATGTTAAAAATTTTATTAAAGGTTTATTTTGGATTTCTTGGAATTTTATAGTAAATATATTAAACATATAGTATGAATATACAAGAAGATTTGGTAAAAGTTAAATAAGTTTACAAAGTGTTAAATAAAAAATATAAGAATTAAAAAATATCCAACCCCTATCCAATTATAATTAGTTTTTTTTTATAATTATATTTATATAATTTTATCATTTAATGAATTTCGGACCTTTTGAAATCGAAAATCATTTTATAATAAAATAATACATTTTAACATTACTAGTGCCCCTCTTCTTTTAATAGGACACAACGTCTATCCCATTACTCACACCTCTCAAGAACATTGGTTTCTCCAAACTATGACCAAATAAACTCCAAATACTACTTTATTTTTCCTACAATCCTTCCCCTAGGAAGAAGTCAATTCAAGATAATCCTTTAGCTCAAATCAAAAAAGTTATCCGATTTGAGGTAATTTCTTCTCTCATGTTTCATTCCATTATTTTTCCTTCTCCAGTCCCTATTATCTTTTTATAAATTTTTTATATAATAAAAATAGTATTCAAGATATACTAGGTTGTTATTGTGATAGGTATTCTAACTACACATAAACACACCTCCGTCTAATGGGTATAGAACATACTGTTTCTGTGGACGGCGAACTACAGTCTCACGAAATGATGATTGTTCAATATTCTCTTACCACCACTTATGGTGTGCATTATTATGGAACTTTAATTATATATGATATTTCTTTTATCTATATTCATCTGTAATTATCATTTAGAACATATCTTTATTCTTTTGATGTTTTATAAATATGATAATTTCAGTTGAGAACGTGCAGACTACCGCCCTCTCAAAGTGATATGAATAGTACATACCATCCATGAAACGTATAAATGATGGTGTTAATGAACATATGTAACGTATATAAAATATGATATTATATTTTAATAATATACCTTCGTATCATTTGGCTTTCATTCCGTTAGAAATGAACAAAATGAAATGGAATTAGAATTCATTCGTACGAACGGCTTACCATCTCCATGAACGGTGCATTTTACTTTCATATATCAAAATGATATTTACTATTTTAAAAACATATATACTGGATATAATATATATATATATATATATATATTTGATATCTAAATCAGTAATATCATTCTGGAGATAATGGAATTTGTAAAACATGGACAATTTATAAATATAACAATTTCATTTTTAACTCAAGTTCCAACCATCTACAAAATGTCATATATGAACTCAAATAATTAACTAATTGTTAAATAAATTTAATAATTTATATAAAATCAATAATAAAAATGAAAATGGTTCTGAATAAACTAGAAATTAACCTAAGGGTATTATTCATGAAGACCAAGGAACATACAAGACAATCCAGACTCGAGTTAATAGAACCTTTCACCCTTCTCTTTTAGTCAAAGACTTATTTTTTTGTTATATATTATAATTTCCATTATCATATTTTGTGATATGTTTTTATATATCCGTATTTCAGTACATTTTATGTCCATTGGATGATATACCCTTTTCTCTTTCTTCAACACATTTTACAAATTTTTAAGTGATGTTGTTAGGCTGCTGAATTTTCGTTAGGGATTTCGTCTCATTCTCATTTCATTGAGGCATATCATGTTATTGGACACCTTTATTACATTTTGGGGTGTATATAAAAACAACTGATATGTTATATCATGAAATAATATATTCTCATGATATTGAATATTTAGAATTATTTCTTATGTTTTATAGCATTCATTACCTAAAACAAATTCATAGTGTTTTTAATATTAATTATTCTAAAACATTCTATTTCATGTCCATGTTTTTCAAATGGGGTTTAGGGATTTATTCATATGGAAATTGGTGTTTTAAAATATAAATTACTTTCAATTGTTTCAATGTTTTATGGGATACTTTGATTCAAAACTCTTCTTCTTGAATGTTTTAAATGAATTGATATCATTTGACCAAATTTGGAAATGTTATTTCAACATTATTCTTGTTTTTTGTGATATTATTATTTATTGGAACTTGAACATTTTATGGGTGGTTATATCAAAAACATAATGACATGTGGTTCCATGATAAAACAAGGATGGATGATTACGATATAATTTCTAATGCTTGGGTTTGGAAGTTAGTCGTATGGCTATTCCATTTAGTGATATGTGTGGAAGTCGACCGTATAGTTATTCCATTTAAGTATGCTTATGTACAAAATTACCCTTATATTCTATATGTTATTTTCTATGGGATATGTGGTAATTTTTTTTAAAAAAAGGGTAATCTATAAGATTATATTTAGTGAAGTGTTTTTACTACTTCATTAATGTGAAAAGAATTACTTTATGAAAACGTATTCCTAGTTTACATATTTTTTGGAGAAATAATTTTTTTATTCATTATATATCCTTTATTGTGTTTTTTATGGTCGTAAAAAGTATTGAAATTATTTTCCCAGGAGTTAAAGACGAATAGGGACAATGATGGGATCAAGGAAAATTCATGCTATCTAAAACATGGTACAAGACATGTTTATTTTTTTAATAGTTTTAGTTTTATGAAAAATTGGATAGTGGGTATATGTGTCTACTTGTATTTATTCAAGATTTTATGTATAAGTTATTACATAAATCTCTAATACTCTAAACCTGAAAAGATTATCAATGTGATTTATTATCACAATTCATGATTATGAAATGTTTAAGGCAAGGGTCTCACAGTTGGTATCATAGGTCGGATTAAATAAATTTAGAGTTTAGGGTTTTATTTTTTTAACTCATATAACCATAATGGTTTGAATATTTTATGTTTTCAATGTTATTTTAACAAATAGAATGAGTTTAAGATAACATGAATAAGTATATATAAGTGTTTACCCTTCTCATAAGAGAGTGTATGATGATTTTATTGATATACACAAACTTACATTTTTGGTTTTAGTAAATGGATGGATCTAGAAGTAACCAATGTAGTAATTACTGTTAAGGAAAATATAACAATTTCTTGAATAAGAAACAGAATGAAATAGGAGCTTTAATGAGAACTCAAATTTTTATTCGAAAACAACTATATAGAGTCAATATTGACCAACCGAGCCATCGTGATTTTTTAAGTCATCGTATATGCAAGAAAAAAATTAGTAGGTTTGTTTAGGTAATAATCATAAATGTTTGTATATTTAAAAATATATGTCTCATGGATGTGGAAAGAAACGCCTTTGAAAATTATTCAATGCAATGGGAAGTTTCTATAGATTTGGTAATGAAGGTCATAGAGCAAGAACCATCCAGAAATAAAAGGAAGTGTCCAGTTTACTCTAGGATATGAAATGATGTTAATTATTATGGATCAAAAAAATGATTTTAATGTGGTGTGTATGGTCGTTATACAAATAAATTTCCTAAAAAGAAGGTATGAGAATGAGATCAGAATAACCATACAAATATATTTTTACCAATACTTATTTCAATTCCAATTGAGAATGATGAAACTAACAATGACCAATGAAAGGTATGGATTATTTCTTAGATGTTGTTTTGATATTATTGAATTTTAGGTTATGATTCATTATTTGGTTTGTTGGGAAGATGTATTACAGAATAAGTTGGCAATGAATGGATAATGGATCATAAATAACGTTTAATTAGTAAAGAAGACTACATATAATGTATTCAAGAGTTATGGTATATTTTAGGATGATGGAATGCTTAAAAGTATTAATGCTCTTTTGATGATGGGATTACTTTGTAAAGATTTTTAAAGAATGAGTAAATATGATGTAAGATATGTGAAACTGTTATTAAAGAAAGAATTATCATTTCTTGTGTAGATATAATGGATAACCATATGGTTTCATATGATGTTTTCCTTTTGAGGTGATAAATGCTTATTGATTTTTGGGATGAAAATTTGATGTATGATATAATAGTTGTGGTTAAAATATGTTTTGGTTATTTTTAGGAATTTATCTAATTTTTGGGAATGTAATAAAAGTATATATTTTTTGAAAAAGGACAACATGAAGACCATGTGACAACCTGTTGTGTCAGAAAAAGATGTGGGATTCGAACCCATAACCAATGTGCGATTGGGATTTACCGCCTACCACTGCACTACATGATGTCCTTGGTTAGTATGACTTATTATTTTTAGTTATATGAGTTTATGTATATAGAATAAGTTGATTTTTGGAGATTATGATTTATCAAATGGATATACATAGTATAAGAAAAATATTTGGCGATTAAGTGATAAATGTTTCTTTGGAAAATATTTCATATTTTGGGAATACTATATGTCAAAGAAAAATAGAATACTATGAGATCTCATTTGTGGAGTAATGGTAGAAATTTTATTTGGGAAGAATAATTGTTTTGTGTTTGACATATTTCAATCTAGATAATTTATGGAAATGATTAACCAATCATAGAGAATATGTTATTTGGTTGATTACTTTTCAATATGAGACTTTAAGAGTAGTCGATGTTATTTGGAGGTAAATGTTAATATTTATCGTGGAAGACAAGGTGATTAAATACTTATGAATTTTTTTGTTTCAATCATATTTTAGATTATATTGAATAATTTTGATGATATTTTTGTATTTAATTGTCTTTTTTTAACTTTAGTTGTTGTTTTTTTTAATTTTGGTTACAATGAGTAGTAATTATTTTTATAAAAGATTATCCTTTTAGGGATTATTTGACCTTGTAATAACAATTTTGGTTTTTTTAATGTCTAAAGATGAATTAAATATACATACTTCATTTATTGTGGGTTATGAGACTCTCTGGAAGTTGATTATATCTCTTTTTATGTGACCAAGTCATATTGAATACTCATCATTTGGAGAGAAAATTGAGTTTTTAGTAGAAACCTAAAAATTGATGAAACTATACTTGAAAAGTAAGTATATTTCCTTATGTTCTTCTTCTTATGTAGTAAAATAAATCCTCGAATTTATGAAATTGAATTTTAAAAAATTATTTCCGTTTACATTTCCATCATGGAAAACAATGACCATTTAACCCATTAGAATTTCTGATTTTTTGGTTGTAAACATTCCCTAATCATGTTTTCAATCACCCTCCATCATTACTTGACACTTAGATTCTCCTCCATATACATGTTTTCATTTAATTCTAGTATTTTTTATCACGGTCAACCTTTATAATTCTCTCTATTTATTTTAATGTGATTGTTTTATTGACTCTTTTTCTGATGTGGTATATTCGATGAAGTTTCAAAGCCCAATTTTAAAAATGTGAGGACATAATTTCCAAAGGGGGGAGAGGATGTAATGGCCGTGGAATTTATTGAAAAATAAATTTTGGTTTCTATTAATACTTATGAAAAAAATATTAATTTTATGTTTAATAGGACACATTGTCTAATAGCTTACTCGAAACTCAACAATGAGTATCTTTGAAATCATCTATTGCACACAGTACTAAGTTATACTGAAAAATAATATAACAACATTATTAATTTAAAATTTAGTTAATTCCTAGAAATTGTATTGGTGGGAATGAACAGAACTAACTAAAATATGATTACAGATGTTTTTTGAATTTCTTTACATTTATCCTTTATGTTTTAGAGGATTAAAATTAGAATGATTTCGATTTTAAGCATTAAATACTCTAAAAGGCTGTTTTACCACCTTTCGATTGTGAAACGTTTTTAAATCAGGTTTTTTATCATTTGAATATATTCCATTTTGAATAATAAAATACTCCTTTAAAAGAGGGAAATAAAAATTTACTTTGGGAAAATTTTTAGTATTATTTTGTTAAAGTTCATTTTAAATGAATAGTGAAAAATATTGCATTTTTAGTCAAACTGTATTTTTATATGATTAAATTATATGGATATATTAACTTTTTAAATTGTTGTAAATTTTAAATGGAATATATATCCTCCATTTAAACCAATGTTGTTCAATGGATGTAATTTCACTTTGAAATTAGATATAAATACATTTAAATATTGTTGTAGTTTTTACTTCTTAAAAACTCACATTCTAGATTTGACAACAGAGATTAATATTAAATTAATTAATGAAATTTATATGTTTTGAATCTGTAAAAACATGGATCTTTTTGGAATTCTGAATTTCAAAATTAGCTTAGAGTGAATTTTTGGTATTTTTCTAAAAATGGTCAATTGTTGATGAGTGGTGAAAAAAATGCATAGTAGTTAAAAATTATTTTTTCATTTAAAATAATTCTTACTGCATACTTAAATTAAATTTAAAATATTCAACATACATATTTTTCATATTTATGTAACATTTTGTTGAATAGGATGAAAATAATTTTTTTGAATAGTAATGTTTGATTTTTATTAACCGCGGTTAAAGTAAAATAGTTTATTTCAATGAAAAAATAATATTATAATAATTTAAAATTACATTATCTCTTGTCCTAAATTAATTAGAGTAGTCATGACCAACCAAATAAATCATAGGGTATAAATTTTGTTCTTTTTAATCTACATGGGTAAGGAAATTACATTAATAACTATTTATTTAATGTAAACAAATATCATAAAAATATATTATTTTGTTAAAACAATTTTAATTTGGGTTAATATAATAGATATCTTGCACAATAAATAGTAATTATAAATCTAAAAATATTTTATACATTGTGGTATTTTATTTATAATTTTTAGACATCATATAAATAAATTTATTTATGAAACAATGATGATGTAATGATTACCTCATTGATTAATTTTTTAAATAAATGTTATTATAAATATTAAAAATAACTTAGATTGAAATTTTTTTTCCATATAGGAATTTTATGGATGACTATAAATTGTTATGTTTTAATTATTGAAATTTTTTATAATTGATAAGGTTTTTATATATTTTTAAAAATTCATAATATGAATAGTAAAAAAAATTGGCATAAATGAGTTATTAAATAAAATAATAATTTATTAAAGATTAAAATAGACCAAAATATTCTAATATTTATTCAAATAAAATATATGATGTCACAAATGTAATTAATGATTCATTTTAGGACTCTTAACATTTTTAATCAAATATATTAATCATATAGTATAAATATACATGATGACATGGTAAAAGGTAAATAAGATAACAACGGGTGAAATAAAAAAAAAGGATTAAAAAATATCCAAAACAAATAAAATTATTGTTTGATGATTATACATAGACATAAATTCAATTTATATTTTATTTTTATGATTTTTGGAGCATTTGAAAGAGAAAATAAATTTATTATAAAATAATACCTTCAAACATTCCTTAAAATCCCCTCCTCCCTCTTATAAAAGGACAACTCCTCTAACCCATTACTCACACCTGTCAAGCCCCTTGTATTGGCCAAAATATTCCCAAATAAGCACCCAAAATCCCTATATTCCTTTTAGAAGGCTTTCCATAGGCAGAAGGCAATTCAAGGGAGACCTTTGGCTCAAATCAAAAGAAGTTCCCCGATATGAGCTAATGGCTTCTCTCAAGTTTCTTTCAATTATTTTTCATTATCCACTCCATATGCTCTTTTTATTATTTTTATATATAATAAAAATAGTATCCTAAATATTATAGATTTTTATGTGATTTATTAGAACTACACTTACTCTCACCTATGTATAATGGGTATAGAACATACTCTTTCAGTGGATGGTAAACTAATTCTCAGGAAAGGATGATTGTTCAATCTTATTCGACCATCTATTATGGTGGTCATTATGATAGAACTAAAATTATATATGATATATATGATATTTATTTTATCTCTATTCTTCCGAAATTATTACTTAGAACATAACATTATTCTTTTCAAGTTTTATAAATATGATAATATCATTTGAGGAAGTGTGGTCTACCGGCCCCTCAAAGTGATATGGCTCGTTCAAACCATCAATAGAACGTATAAATGATGGTCTTAATGAACTTATATAACACATATATAATATTAAATTATAATTTAATAATAATATAACTATTTATAATTTGGTTTTCATTCCATTAAAAATAAAAAAAATGTAATGGATGTTGAGTTCATGCGTACACATGATTTACCGTCTCCATGAACGGTGCATTTAATTTTCATATATCCAAATGATATGGAATATTATAAATACAGATATACATGATATATATGATATATAGGATATATAAATCATGAATATCATTATATAGATAATGGACTTTTGACAACAAGGACAATTTGTAATTATACGAAGTTTATTTTTGACTAAAGTTCTGAACATCCACGAAATGTCCGACATGGATTCATGTAATTAACTATTTTTTATTGCATAGTAAAACGTGATAATATATAAATATTAAAATTGAAATATTTTCTGAATAATTTATAAATTGACTTATTTATCTTATTCGTGAATAACAATTAACATACGAGACAAGTCAGACTCGAGGTAGGGGTACATTTCACCCTCCTCTTTTAGTCAAAGACATCTTTTATTTTATTTGTTTTAATTTAAATTATATTATTTAGGGATATTTTCTCATAAATCCTTTTTTCTCTACATTTGGTGTCCATGTTATTAGATACCTTTTCTCTATCATCAACTCATTTTATGAATTTTTAACTACCGCCGTTAGGCTGCTGAATTTTTGTAAGGGATTTCATCTCAAATGCTTTTCATTGAGGATTATATTGATATTGTGAAACCTAATTATTCTTTGGGGTGTATATATTAACTTTTAATATGTTATATCATTAATCTATATATTCTCATGATATTTGTTGTTTTTAATGTTTTCTTATGTGGTACGACAATCTTTATCTAAAACATTGTTATTAGTGTATTTAATATTTATTCTTCTAAAAAATTTTATTTCATGTCCATGTTTTCAAAATGGTTTTTCAGAATATATTCATATTGACATGAAGTATTTAAAGTGTAAATTCCTTTCAAATGTTTCAAATTGGTATGTAACACTTTGATTCAAAACTCTTCTTTTTGAATGTTTTAAACTTATTGACTATATCAATATCTTGAAATGATATTGTGTGACCACGACATGGAAATGTTATTTTTCATTTATGGTTGTTTTATATGTTATGATTATTTAATGGTATATGGAAATTTTATGGGTTTTTATTTGATAAACCAAATTATGGATGGTTCTGTGATAAACCACGGACAGGAGGTTACGTTATAACCTCCAATTAATTGGGTATGGAAGTCGGTCGTATGGATATTTAATTTATTGATATGTGTTGGAGTCGGCCGTATGGTAACTACATTTATATTTTATGTCCTAGTTTACATTTATATTCTATAAGTCATTTTCTATGGTCATTATAGAAATATTCTGGTTTAAAAAAAGGGTATGTAATGAGTTTATATTCAGTGATGTGTTTTTTCTACTTCGTTAATGTGAAAATTATTGTTTTATGATAAAGAATTCATGGTCTACATGTTTTTTTGAATAACTAATAATTTTCTTTCTTTATGTATCCCATACTGAGATTTTTATACACATCCAATGTTTTGAAATGTTTCTCACATGATTGAAAGATGAATAGGGTCAATGATGGGATCCAAGAATAGCAATGCTATCTAAAACATGGAAGTAGAGATGTTTCTTTATTTTTCATGTTTTTGTTTTATGAAAAAATGGATAGTGAGTGGTAGTTTCTACCTATAACTATTAATGTTGGTAGGTATATGTTGTGATTTAATTCTATAAACCTCTAAAACTAAAAATATACTTAGTTTCAATTGTTACCCTAATTCAAGACTATGTATTGTTTATGGTCGTGGCCTTACAGTTGGTATTAGAGGTTGGTTTAGAAAACATTATAGTTCAGGGTGTTATTTAGGAATAAGTTATATAAACATTATGGTTAGAATATTAGAATGTTTCAAAGTTAATTTCGAAAAATCCAACGAGTTTAAGATAAAATGAATAAGTATATTGTAGTGTTTACCATTACCATAAGATATTATATGATGATTTTAATATTATATTAACACATGCCTTTTTGGTTTTAGTAAATGGATGGATCTAGTAGGCCCCAATGTAATAATGGATGTGAAGAAAACTGTTATAGTTTTCTAAGTAATAAAACAAATGAAATGGGAGATGCAATGAGAGCTCTTGTGGTTATTTTCAACATACTATCTAGATTCATGATTGACCACCTAAACCTTGGTGATTTTTTGAGGCATCGTATATGCGAGAATCAAATCCCCATAGAAGATAAGGTAATAATAAAAAGGTATGTATATACAAAAACCAATGTGTCAAGGATGTTGAAAGAAACACCTAGTTAAAGGATTTAAGTGGTTGGGAAGATTATATAGATGTGGTAATGATGGTCAGAATGCATGAATGCGACATGGAAAAAGGAAGCTTCCAGTTGACTCTAGGAATGGGAAAAAAGTTATTTTTGGGGGATCAATTAAATGTTTTAAATGTGGTGTGCATGGTCATTATACAAATAGATTTCCAACAAAGAAGGTTCAGGAATAAGATCAGTATGACCTTAAAAATATATGTTTACCAATACCAAATGGCATTAAAATTGAGAATGATGAATCTGACAATGTCCAATTGAAGGTATTGATTATTTCTTAGTTGTTGTTTTGATATTATTAAATCATAGGATATTATTCATTGTTTTGTTTTTAGTAAATATGTATTACAAAATAAGATGGGAAATAATGTTTAATGGATCATGAATAACTTGGAAAAAAGTAAATAAGTCTACATATAGGGATTCAATAGTTATGGTAAATTTTATGATGATGAAATGCTTAATAGTATTAAGGCTCTATTGATGATGAGATTACATAAGAAGACTTTTTATAGAATGTGTAACTATGAAGCTTGATATGCAAAAATTTTATTCAATAATGAAATATATTTTCTTTTGTCGACATAATGGATAACCTATGGATTTCATATGACATTTTGTTTTTGAGGTGAAAATGGATATTGCATTTTGGGATGAAAATGCGAGGCATGAGATAAAAGTTTTGGTTAAAATATGTTATGGTTTTTTGATGAATTATTTTCATTTTTGGGAGGGTTATAAAATTATACTGTTTATGAAAAAGTGCAACATGAAAAAAATGTGGCAACCCATTGTGTTGGACAATGCCACATGATTTAAACCCACAACCAAAGTGCGATTGGTATTTATCTCCTACCACTAGACACCATTAATTCCCTACATATATGAATTATTACTTTTATTTAAATGGTTTTATAGATCAAGAATAAGTTTATTTATTGAAATTATGATTTATCAGATGGATATCCATAGAATATGAAAATATATTGGTGATTATGTGATAAAGGTTACTTTGAAAGTCATTTACTCTTTTGGGAATACTATTTCCCTATTGAAAATAGAATACGATGGGATCTCATTTGTGGAATAATGGTTGGAATTTTTTAGGGAAGAATCTATGTTTTATTGTGGACATTTTTATATTTGGTTTATTTATTGAAATGATTAACCTATCCTAGAGAATATGTGATTATGTTATTTATCATTCAATGTGAGGCTTTATGAGTACACGGTGTTATTTAGAGATAATGTTATGATTTATCGTGGAAGAATAGGTGACTAAATCATTCTAATTTTTTTGAATTCAATCATACATTGGATTATATTGAATAATTATAAGGACATTTGTGTATTGAATGATTTATATTGAACTTTGGGTATTGTTTGGTTATTATAGGAGATTAAGAGTAGTATTTCTTTCTATAATATATTATCCTTTTGGGGATTATTAGATATTGTACTAACCATTTGGATTTTGGTTAATTAATAAAGACAGGAGAAATATATAGTTCATATTTTGTGGATAATTTTATTTTATATAAGTTGATTCTAGAACTTTTTATGTGACCAAGTCATCATGAATACTCATCGTTTGGAGAAAAAACGATTTTTTGGTAGAAACTTATTAAAGGATGAAACTCTACATGAAAAGTAAGTGTATTTACATATGTTAATATTACAAGTAGTAAAATAATTAATCAAATTTACAAAAAGAAACTTAATATAATAAAACGTTATCCTTTTACTTTTTCCTACTGGTAAACAAATGATTGTTTAACCCTATCACAAGTTTGTGATTTTCTAGTGGTTAGCTTTATCCTAATCATGTTTCTATCACCCTCCATCAGAACATTACAGTTAGTTTATCCTCCATATCTAGTTTTTTATGGAATAATATTATGTGTTATCTAGGTTGAATATAATACTTATCTTTATTCCATTTAATGAGATAGATTTATTCACTCATTTGCAATGTGGTATTTTTAATGATGTTTCTGAGCCCAATTTTAAAATTATGAGGATGCAATTTCCAAATGGGGGGAAGGATGTAACTACCCAGGTATTTATAGAATAATACTTTTTAATTTCTAGTAATAATTATTAATAATATATTAATTTTATGTTAAATAGGAAACTTTTTCAGATAGCCTACTCAACATGCCACAACAGGTTTTTTTGAAATCTTATGTTTCACACAACATTGAGTTATACCGAAAAACAACATAATAATATTATTTTATTAAATTGTATTTAACTCCTAGCCATTGTATTGGAATGAATGAATAGAACTAACTAAAATATTTTTTGAGATGATTTGTTAATGTCTTTACATTTACACAATATGTTGTAGAGGATTAAAATAAGAATGAATCCGATTTTATGCCTGAAATACTCTGAATGATTATTTTACGACCTTTTGGTGGAGAACCCATTTTATATTGATTTTTTTTCACTTTTATATGTTCGATATAAAATAAATAACTTCTTATATAGAATAGGGACATCAAAATTTACTTTTGGTATGTTTTTGTTATTTTTATGATAAAGTTAAATTTTTAATGAATAGTGAAAAATAATGCATTTTAGGTAACAAATGTCTATTCATCTGATTAATATATTTGGTTATATTGTCTTATTAAGTTTTTTTAAAGTGTAAATGGATTATCTTTTTACCATTAAATATAATGGAGGTCATTAGAGGTAATTTTTCATTGAAATTGGAAATAAATACAAGTCAATCTTTTTGTAGCTTTTACATCATAAAAACACGCTTTCTAATTTTTACAATAGAACATAATTTTAAATTAATTATTGAAACTTCTATGTTTTGAGTTTGGTAATATAGAAATAATATTTGAATTTGGAATATAAAAATTATATTTCGTTGAATTTTTGTTATTTTCTTGAAAATGTTCAGTTTTTTATGAATAATCATAAACACTACCAAATAGTTAAAAACCTGACTTTTTCATTTATGTGATATTCCTCCAATTCTGTGAATTGAATTAAAAAAATTTCACATATATGGTTTTCATCAGTATATAAAATGTGGTTCAATAATATGAAAATTATTATTTTTTGATTAGTAATTTCTGCTTTTTATTTACAGCAGTTAAAGGTAAATAGGGTAATTCAATATTTAAATAATATTATAATAATATAAAATTATCCTCACAAATTTCCTAACCTTATTGGATGAGTCTTGAACGACCAACCCAATCATATGGTAGAACCTTTGGAATTTTTAACCCTCTTGGGTAAGATAATTACATTAATAAATTTTTATTGAAAGTAAAAATAAAAATACAATATACATGTATTATTTTTCAATACCATTTTTATTATGGTGTAATATAATTGATATTAGTGACTATAAAAATTCATTATAAAGATAAAAATATTTCCTAATTCATGTATTTTTATTTATAATTTTTCGACATCATATAAAAAAATTTAATTTTTACATCGTGTTGATGTAATGATTACCTCATTAATGAATGTTTTGAATAATAATATACTTTTTTATAATTTGGTTTTCATTCCATTAAAAATGAAAAAAATGAAATGGAAGTAGCATTCATGCGTACGTACAAATTATCATCTCCATGAATGGTGCAATTCATTTCATTCCTTCTCAATATCCATTCATTGAGGCATATCTTGATATTGTACACCTTTATCTTGTTATGTTTATGTTATGACCTAATTAACTAAATATCTAAACCTGAAATGATCCTCAATGTGAATTATTAACTTAATTCAAGATTGTTAAATGTTTGATATTGGGGCCCCACAGTCGTGGAACATATTGAACTCCTCTGATGCTGCCTCCAAATTGATAAATTAAATAAATTATATGTTTTTATAGTGTTTATTTTTTCATATAATCATGGAAATAAATTCCATAATATATCCACATTTACATGAGCCACCCCTATAGGTTTTCCACATTTAAAAGACTAAGAACCATTTTTCCTTGATTGAAATTAAACCAAAATTGTAGGTGTTTGTATTTTACCCTAAAAAATGAAATTGAATATGGTTTTTACTAATGGAAATGGAAGGCCATGTTATTGGTGCAGTTCCCTCAATTTTTATTAAATATTTCTCCATTAAAAAATTTATATTTTTGATATATTATGATCCATGATATGTAGTTAAAATATTATAATTTTAACATGACTATTATAGAAATCCAGATAAATTGAATGTATGAATAAGATTATCCATTTTATGAAATATATTTGAATGACATATTAAAATATTCAATAAACATTTATTTATGAATTTTTAAAAAATGAACACTTATTTCTTTAGTAGTGTTATTTTATTATTAAGAAAATATGATTTTGACAAAAAAAAAAGATTTGAAGTGCATTATATGAGAAAATAAATATAATTAATTTTTAGAATTTTAGAATATTTTTTTTGGAAAATTAATCATAATTTTTTAATTCATAATGTAAAATTAGATTAGGATTAATATTTTTTATTTTTCTAAAAATTAAGAATGATTTAATGACTATTGAAAATTTCTGATTTACACTGTGAAATGTATTTTATTTTAAATAAATTACAATTTAACATTATATTTTTTATTTATTTTACACTCTAATTATTTCCCTTTTATTACAAATAATATAATATTGTTCTTTGAATTGAATATTATATTTATTTTTTGTATAATAATATTTCATACATAAAAGGGAATTGTTTTGGAAAATTTGGGTTTCATTGTGTTTTTCCAGTCTAATATTAAATTAAATTCATCAACTTATGTTCTTCCAATATTGAAATATTCAATTAAATTTTGGGATCGAGGTGTACCAAATTAAAATGGAAAATATTTATTTTAGGTCAGGGTGGATAGTAAATTTAGTATTTATTTTTACCAGAGTAAATGGTAAATCAGTTAATTAAGTGAAAAAATAATAATCTTAGGACTGTATGATTTCCCTAAAACATGGTTTAATTTTACTAGATGATAATGTTTTCATCCAGAATAATACAACGGTTGAATATTGCACCATTTTAGGCCACCTAGGCAAGATTATGATCTTTATATAATTTTAATTAAATAAAAGTGAACTATGTTACAGTTATCATTTTAATATTATTAATATTATTAATACTAGTTTATATTGATGATATATTCAACTAAAAATAGTATTTTTAAATATATAAGATTTATTTATATAAGATTTAATTATTTTTAAATTTTAGTGAATTAATAATTCCCTTAAATTCTTACACAATGCCAATGAAATAAATTCTCAATTAATGAAAAATTCAAAAAAATGTAATTAAATGTATTAACATAAACATATTTTTAGATACATATGGTGATCTACTAATTCGTTAGATGAAATCGACTTATTTAAGGTATATCAAAATTGTTTAATCAAATTTGAAATGTTTAGTTGGCATTTTTAATTGAGAAGTAAATAATAGTTTCAAGACTCTCTATAATGTTTTTAGGGGATTATAATTTAAATAAATTACATAGAAATCATACAAACTTTAGATAATATCAATTTGGATATGATAAGGTAAATAATTTAATCATGTATTAATTTATATATTATTTTGAGGCACATGGATCATGAATAAAATTATTTTATTTTAATGTTATGAGAAATTTCTAATGTGCCCCTCATCACCATTAAAAAAGGACATACCCTACCTCAGTTCATTTAAAATTATTTAAACATAAATCTACCATCTTATATAGAATTATATTATACAATATCCTTGTAACATTACTTAGGTTTTCTTCTTCCCAAATTGATAACCCTAACTCATTTTAGAGTAGAACTAACAGATTCATTTTGAAGACCATGTAATCTCTATAACCAATCACATTATTTTTATTCTATATTTACCTACCTAAAAATATGTGATAATTATAATAAAATAGTATACTATTTATCTTAAATTTTATAAATTTTATTATTATTATGAAAATACTATTATAAATATTTTTTCCCATCAATCATGAAGTGAAAGTATCTCTCTACCATAGGTAAAACTCGCCATCTCAACATTGTGATACTATTAATTTTCCATCACCATCATTAATAAATGGTTTTAATTTTTATTATATAATATTTATTATATATCAATACATATTGAATTATAATATATTATCAATTTTTTATCCTCCAATCATTTGGCAAAATAAAATGTCCCCCATTCGAATGTATGTATTTCCATCTTCATAATGTGATGTGAAACATTAAACATTTATATTTTATGTTAAGGGTAATAAGGATGAATAAATTTATTATATTTAATATATATGATATAATAATGATTCCTTAAATGATTCTACCATGATAAATGTATATTTATAGTGAATGAAAAACCAAAACAAGCTGGGAAAACGATGCATATATCACCCAGAATTGAGATTTGGATAAAACATTTAAAATAAATAGGGGAAAAGATATTGTAAATAAGTAATATATGGAATTATAAAAATATCCATATGGAATAAATGTATAATAAATACATATTTATTAAAAATTAGATTTTAATTTTAATGAGTAAATGATATACATGAGTCGGGTTTTCTTTCAGAATCTAATGATTATTCAAGATATTTTATGATTAAATAACCATGAAGGAATATTTCTATTCCAAGACATTTTATTCTTAATAAAACTATAAATAATTTTAATATTATAATAAAATCATTTGAAATAATTTTAACCCATGATTAACTTGTTTATGGGAATACTTCTGATGGTTTAAAAATGATAGTTGTTGTGACTTTTACAATAAAAATATCAATGTGATGATTATTGTTCACATATACGACATGAGAGGGGTATCCTTACATCAAGGAAAATTAATTATTTGAAACCTTATTTAATTTATTTAATGGTTATTTTACATGAAAATGATTTCCATTATAAATAGTGGACTCAAAAAAATATTATTTCAATGAGGAAAGGATGTGTTCATCGATTATTATTTTAAGTAATCATTCAAATTCATATACCAAATAATATTAAATTATTTTATGTTAAATATTATTTACTTTAAATTATCTAAGTATAACATCCTTACTCTATATCTTTTTTCCTCATAGCTACGATTGTTTGATATTTATTAAACATGATCCCTTTTAAAAAGTTCTATCCTGATGAAATGGTTAAGAAACCCATTTCATTTCATGTTTTCTGGTATGATGAATGAGTTATGTTATTGTGGTACACATCTGTATTATTTTCATTTTGTGATGGATAGGACCTATATCTCTCTCCAGTTCTTTGGGTAATTTTTTATATGTCAATATATATATATGACTATAATGCGAAGTGAAACCTGTTCAGTAAGGTACATTGTCCACATTGATAGTCTTGGGAGTGAAACTTGACTAATATGATGTATTTTGATGTTAACTTATTCAAATTTTATTGTCTTGGAATATATCATCTACTAATGGGGAAATGATTTTCTATATTTATGTATATGATACAATTTCACGACATATGCCAATGCTCCTCTTTCATGGATCATCAACCATAATGATTGATGTTTTAATACACAACCATGATTTAATTCATGATTCAAGATTATTATATTTGATATAGAGTGTATTATTTTAAAATATTATGGTTATGTTTTTATGCCTTTATTATCATGTTATGATTGATATCTACCTTATTTACCATTTTGTGTATATAAGATCAAATGTTTTGTTATAATTTATACTAAGGTGTTGGATAATAGTATTAAGTATTATATATAAAAAAAATTCTAATTAAAAAATAATACATGAAAGATGATGTCAATATTTTATGAAAAAATTGTTTATGATTCCATGTTTCCCAATACACTAGATCTTTATATTTAAATCATTGATTTGTTAGGATTTTTATTGAATATCCAATTATGAATAAGTAATAGTCATGTATAGAAGGATTAGTTCATTATAGGTGGTATTAGAAAGATAATTATTATCCTTTAAAATCCAGGATGATAAAACCATAGTTAAAACTCTATGGATAATTCTATTTATAAGTCACAATTCTAGAGTTTTGGTAATTATCATCAATAACCTAGGATTAACCCATGGTGACATAGATTGGAATTCTATATGTAATTTCTTTTGATCACATAGTTTTTCTACTAGGAGTATTGTATCTCAATATATTATTAATGGGTTTATTAAATGGATAGAACCTAATAGAACCTTGTAATTTAAGAATATGATCGTAAATGTAAATATTTTCTTCCTATGAAACAGATTGTTATGAGAGTTTGAACGTGATATATATGTTTTATTTATCACACAACTTTCTCAAAGAACGAATCATGTTGGAAATCCAAATGAGAAAATTAGGGAACAATATTATGTTGAGTCCTTCATGAGGAAATGCAATTCATCTATTAGTGGGACATATAATGTACCAATGGTTGAGAGATAGATCAAAACTACCTAAAATATATATTCTAATCATTAATTTCTAGAACATGAAAAATTAATTTGGATGAATAATGATTAGATGGTGAAGTGGATCAATGGTGTAATCTTATCAAGAATATGGTGCAATTTGAATAAATCGATTCCATTTACTAGGAAAATTTCATGAAATGATTTTTTATTAAGTACTTTCCTCATATCATTCTTCTAAAATATGAGAATTAAATCCTCTTGTTAAAGTAAAAGTATGATTAATATGTTTTATCCTATAAAAAAATTATAAAATACATGTGACATACACATATGACATTATCATCAATCATGGAAGTATTGTTGATCAATTCATCATTGCAATAAGATGATATCTCTGGAGGGTGTTAGCTATAAGAGAAATCACTTTCTAGGAATAAATAATTTTATGTTATCAAATTGTTGATATGGCTATTGTATTTACCCATCAAGGTTTTGGTTATCACAAGAAAATAAATATGAAATTCATTAGATACTATATAAATTACGGTTAAAAGATTGTGAGATTTCCTTTTTAATCGTTCTGTGAATAGAAACATTAGAGAAATTATCATAAGGGGATTGGTAAATGTTCCAGGTGTTGAACTAAGGCCACAATGAATATGAATTCCAATGTGAGGGGATGATGTTATATAATGAATAAAATATATAAAAATCACTACTTTATGATCCTCTAACACTCTAATACTATAACTATAGGGAGAATGGGAAATATACTATTCAGTGTAGAAATATGATGGTGTTTGAAGATCAATGTAAAAATCAATAATTAAAAAATACAATGAAAAATTTCATTTGATCATGACATTTAAAATGGATTACAAGGATGAGGTGAAAGGTACCCGTATCATCCACTCTAAAATATATATTTTCATATTTTATTCTAGAACCACCAACTCTTTTATTTGTAAAATATTTCTAATGGTGTCCCCATATAACCTCCTAAATCAGATGCAGATTCATATTTGAATATTCAAAATGGAATAATGTTTATATGTAAATTTTAATGTTCTTCTCCAATGGAAGTATGTGGGAAAGTGATTCTAATAAATCATTTGATTCTCACATCAGTTGAATTCGATGTGATTCATGGAATATATATAATTTCTCAATGTGAGGATAATAGAAATTCCTATTGAAGGGAGGTCACATTTTATATTCGAAATAAACCCATAATCATTTATCAATTAAATTATGAATAATGAAATCCGATGGAAATTTAATCTATTTGTGGGTGTTAATTATTATAATCGATGTTTATCTATCTTAGATAGATGGGGAGAAACTAAAAAAGAAGGATATAAAATTTTTTATGGTGTTTGTTTATGTATTTATAAAATAATTTATTGGACGTAATTAAAATCTTGATGTTTAATATTTAATATAAATTGTTGATGGTTTTTTAGTTATTTTGACCTCACCATTTAGAACGGACCCAGTTAAGTTACTAAAATTGAAGAACCTTCTCCATGATAATTAATATAATAGATTCATAAACCCTTGTAAATCACCATACTGTACAAATATTATAATTTCAGAAAACAAATATGAATCAATGTTCCTTTTCGTGGATTATAGTGAACATAATATGACAACTATCAAGGAAAAGTATCCAATATACTATATTTTTGTCTTATTTGATAAATTACATGTTTCTCAAGAAAAAGAATCCTAAATTACGAGTCAAGAATGAGAATATACTTATGTTGGAATTAAATATATGTCACGACCAATATTAATTTATATTGATGAGTTTTGGTTTTAATAATTCCCTCATTATCGTCCTGGATTTATCGAATAGTGTATTTTGAAACTATCTTGAACAGTTTGTGGTACAATTTATAGATAATATTATTACATATTCAAATATTAATAAATAAAATGAATATCAATTTTGGATAGTGTTAAAGACCGTGTTGATAGATATTAATTATGAAATATTTACCAATTTTGAATTTTTAAAAACAATATTCTCATTTTTCTGTTATATAATCTAAATTGAGTATATATCAGTAAATCCTTTGAAGATAGAAGCCATTAAAAAATGGATAAGACCAACAATAGTAACATAAATTTTTATATTTCTTAGGTTGAATGGATATTATAGGCATTTTATGAATTATTTCTTTGGATTATATTACCTATATATCCCGTTGACATGGAGAAAATTAATGCCCATATAATGGAGCAATGACAAGAGGAATTCAAGGAGGTGATAATAAGGATAGAGATAATAGACTAAGGTCTATAGTGATGCATCAAATAATGGGATGAGATGTGTTCAGATCAGAAATGATATGGTGATTGATTATGATTCATTCTTATTGGCAGTCTCGGAGAAATATAACCAAACTCAATATTTTGAGTTAGTGTGGTAATTTATTCCTTAAAAAAGTGGAGGAATTATTTTAATGTTTAATGTGTGACATATATATGATCAAAATAATATAATGTATATTTTCACTGAAAAACAATTCAACACACATAATAAAATATTGTTGGAGATAATTTAAAATTATGACTTTTGTAGACATTACCATCAACCGAACATGAACATAGTGGAAGAATAATTTATTCCCATGGATCATTATATGTTATCTATGATGGGGATCATAAAATCTCCCATATTGTTTTATTTAGAAAGGTTGAAATAATATGTCTAAAAATAAGGGATAAGTCTTATCTAGATCAAATGAATGGTCAACAATATATCCAAGTGAGGTTTAAAGAATCACACAAAAAAAAATTTGAGATACAATGAAGGTAGAAAATGTACTTGAGTTAACCTTGAATGTTAGGGAAGATTATATTTTAGGAACCATATATGGGTGACAGTAGTGTCTAATATGAAAATTATATTTCAAATGGTTCTTAATGTTCTTCCTTTTCTATTCATCCATAATGTACAAAGATGTATAAATACATGAAAAAATATTTCTATTAGGATGGATTGAAGAGTGATATTTCATAATATGTTACTCGATGCATGATTTTTTAAGTTGTGGTTAAGATAATGAATTTTAAGTGTTTTTTTAAACCATTAACCATAAATAAATGTAAATGGGAATAATTCACCATGAATTTTGTCATTAGATTGACCAAAACATCTAATGTGAATAATTCTATATGATTTATAAGTAATAGCCTTACAATGTTTATAGTCTGTATTGGTATCATATTGTTTTTCTCCCATGATAAGATTATCATAATATATATTAATTATGTTGTAAATTTTCTTGGTGTACAAGTTTCCATTACATCTTTTCAAGATTCAAGATTTACCTTGATGTTCTGGTGAAGACTTAAACATAATCTATATACACAGTTATGTTATAGAACTTTTCATCATCCACAAATATATGGTCATTCAATGATATCCATCTAGAAAATTGAATAACATTTGAGATATTTCTCTATGGATTTCAAATATGGTTGTGATCAACACTATCCTTTTGCAGTTTTTTTCAACAATAACATTCATTCAAGAATTTAGATTGTTGCTTAAGAATCCATCTGTGGTGAGCAGTGTAGAACAAAAAAATACAGGAATTATGATTTGGAAATAAATAAATTAGGACCCCATTTAGATGGGAATATGTAAGATAATATTATATCCATGCAAAAACACATTAGTTCATCTCATTGTCAACAATTATGTTTTGCTATCATTCATTGGAATGGTCTAGAGTTTGAAGTGCGTGATAAGGTATTTCACCAAATTTATCCTTGGAATCGAGTGATAATATTTAGATAGAAGGTAAAACAAATCCATTGGTATATCAATCATTTTTATTCTCTTGATCGTATCAGGATGGTAGCTTTTTGATTGCTTCTTCCACTGAACCTCTCCCAAGATCATTATGTGTTCCATGAATCTCTCCTATGAAAGTATATACTAGATCCTTCACATGTACTAAAAACAGTGGTTATACAAATAGAATAAGATCATTATTATAAAGAATGACCAGTAGATATTCTTTAATATAGATTTATTTTCAATGAAATAAGACTTCAACCCTTGTCTATGATTTTTTGGGGAAACCACCAATTTGAGGATGCTATGTGGGAACATGAGATTGCGATGAGGCAATGTTATATTTATATTTTTCGCATCAATGATACAATTTTGTGGGATAAAATAATTAAACTGGGGGGGGTAGAATGTAATTCCTTGTCATATTTATAAAATATTTCTCTTTAAATAATTTTATTTTCTAATTTCTTGAGGACAATAGTATACTATTAAAATAATTTTATTTTAACATCACCATTATAAAATAGCATTTGAATTGGTGGGTATGATTTTGAATAACAATATAATGATATATATGTGAATATTATATTCAAAAAAATTTATTTATAAATTAATAAGGAATAAACAATTAATTTTTTAGTAAATTAAACTTATTCATTAATAATATGTTTTCTACTAAAAAATATTTTTATATTTAATTCTTTGAGATAGCAAATATAAATAATATTTTATATTTTATAAATTTTATTTAAAAATAAAACATCATTTTTTAATTAATCATCTTTAATTTATCTTAGGATGATTTTTGGTGAATTTTATAAAATATTTAAATTTTTATTGAATAATGAAGAATACTAATGTAAATTGGGAATTGTATTTTCATTTATATAAATTATAGTGTTAACTTATATTATGAATTAGATTATAATAATAATTAGTTTATATTTATTATAAATAATATAATATTTTTCTTTTAAATTTACATTTTTCATAACCTTAGTATTAAGACATTTTATTATTAAAAAGGTATTCTTCAGAAAAATTGGTTTTCATTATGTTTTTCTTCATTATAATTAATTTAGATTATTCAACTACTATGATTTTAATTTTCAAAAAATAGATTTCATTTGGAGATAGGATTATCAACATTAAATAGACCCATTTTATTTTTTTCAATATGAATATTAAGCATTCCAATTTTTATTACAACAATAATGGGTGACTTATTTAATTAAGAATAAAATTAATATGATAAAGAATATAGAATTACCCCAAAACAAGCACCGATTTTAATTGATGAGTATTACTTGACCATAAACATCCATGGGTGGAATTTATGTCAATTTTAGGACACTTGGTTAAGATTACGACCTTTACATTTTTTTATTTAATGAAATATAAATCATGTCACACTTATGTTTTTAATTAGTATATCATTTTTAATGTGGGATATACAGTGGTTATGTTTTAAAAATAATTCTATTTTTAAATATAACTGCTTTACATTAATCATGGAAATTCATTTTGTATTATTAATAAATAAATAGTTACCTCAAATGCATACACAATGCCTTTGCAATAATTATAAAAATAAAGGTAAAATCAAATTATTGATGTAAAATGTTTTTAAAATAAATTTAATTTTAGATATTTATGTTGATAGAAAAAATATATAGATTCACTCTAAAATTATATTATATAAAAAATATTTTATTTTGATTATTTTATGTCGTTTTTAATGTCCAAGTAATGAACTATATCATATTTCTAAATAATGACATTTTATAAAAATATTATTTGATTAAAAAACATAAAATCATAAAAATATTAAATAAACACCAAGGGGTTAATATATGATCTAAAATTGAATCCTATGTTCAGTTAAAGGATATTTGGGAGCATTTGGATCTATAATAGTATTATTATGTTTTAATCTTTTGATAAATTATTATTGTGCCCCTCAACTCTATTATAGAAGTATGTCTCCTACTTCACTTCATTTAACATTATTGAGGTATATAACATGACTATCCTATACCAAATTATCTTGTCCACTTCCCTAGACACATTCTATATGTTCTAACATTCGAAAATGACCAGTCCTAGATCCCTTAATAGAAGATTTAATGGAGCTGTTTCTATAAATATGTAATCACTATAATAAACCAATTTCATTTTCAAATGTTCATTACCACCTATAAATATATGATAATTATCATAAAATTCTTAATTTTGAGAACTCAATATACTAAAATGTTATTATGACAATAAAAACACCATTATACACCATATTTACAAACATGATGCTAATTTATCGCTCGTGTCCACGCACTGATTCTCACATACACTTAGCGATCCAATTCATATTTCATCACCACATTTAATTTATGGGAATTATGGTGGTTTTAATGTTTATATACTTCATTATGACATAAATATACTTCTCAAATGAAAATAAAATAACTTTTTCTTTATCATCCAATAATTTGGGGAATGATTACATCACTAATGTGTACCTACAGACTACCATGCCAATGATACAGGATGGTATGTTTTTAATTTATATTCCACATAAATGGTAATAAAGATGAGTTTTAGAAATATATTTGATATACGTGATATATTAATTATTCTTGAAATTATCATACCATATTCATTTTACAATGACCAAGACTACCAAAATGAAACATTCAAGAAAAAAATGTATATGTCACCCAAAATAGGGATTTTAATAAGAAACATGTTAAACGATAATATAAATAAATAAAAAATGGTATGCTAGATATATAGTTCCTAAATTCATGTATAATTAATAAATATTTTTTATGATGAGGTTTTTTATCTAAATGATGAGAATCTACACATTATGTAGGGTTTTATTTTCTGATCTCATTATTGTTGATGATTTCTTATGCTTATGTATCCATCGATAAAAATTTCTCTCCCATGTACAAGATTTTAGAACTTTTTTGAAAATGATATTAATATTTATATAGAATTATGTTATATAAGATTTACCCGTGGATAAATTTTTGAAATTAATATTTTTAATGTTTTTAAATTATATTCTTAAAAGTTTTTCCGATTAAAATACATATTGAATGATTTATTAACTAATGCAGAATGAGTGGGTTTTACCATTATCCTAACTCCATAATACATTTGATATTCCTCTAGAAGACTAAAATTATATTTTCTTTAAAATTTATTCATTTATATTTACTTGACATTCAAACAAATGATTTTATAACAAAAAGGATATTTTCCTCCATAATTATTTCATGTGATATTTCAAAACAATTTCCTATATTATATAAAAATATATGATGTTACATATTATTAAATGAGAGTATGATTTAATGATACAATTATTATTTTTTCTATGGTTGGTTTATGATAATGATGTTATGATATTTACCAAACAAGTTCATTCTCCTTGGTTTGGTTAAGATAAAATATTTATGAAACCCATTTCATTCGATGGGTTTTGATATGATTAATTCTTTTTTTATAATTGAACACTTATTTAGGATATTAATTATTTGATTGGTGGGATCTATATCTCTCTCTATTGAATTTTATAATGATTTATATCTAATGATATTGACTTTACTCAAATGGGAAGTGAAACCAGTTCAATAAAGGAAATTGTTATTTATGATAGTATTTATAGTGATACATGACTAATATGATGGGTTGGGATATAATTCCATTCTACTCTGATTGTTTGGGAAAATATCATCGCCGACTATGGAAGTGATTCTATAGGCTTATGTGCTTACCAAAATTCCATGTCTCGTAATAGTGCTACTCTTGGATAGATCATGTATCTTTATGATTTATGTCTTACAAACATCCATGATTTATCCCATGACTCAATATTTGGTCATTGATATGCAGTGTCTAGTTTTAAAATGTTATGATACTGTTCTAATGCCCACATGGTCATTCTATGAAAGGTGTATCCTTTTTTTATCCTCACTAAGAATTTGATCTCACCATTTTATTATGTTTATTTACCCCTTGGTATGTTGAATGGTATTTTGTATGATATATCAAAATAAATTGTAGTTTTGACGTAAAAAGTGGGAGAAAATGTAGATATTTTATGAGTATGTTTTTGTTGATTTCCACATTTCTAATTATACAAAACCTATGTGGTTCCTGCATGGATTGTTTTGGTAATGAATATTCATAAAAAAAATAATTACATATAAAGAATGAAAATCATGGGTCCCTGTAATTGGGCCTATGTCCCTTATGTTATATCATGAATGGACTGAAATTAATGAATTATACATTGTGATGGGAATGCATTGGGGGTATATTATGTATAAATTTCTATCCATTATCATTCTATTTCTCCAATATGAGAGCGATATAAGGGACTCGACATAAGGACATCCTCAACAGGATCCTTAAGTTTAATAATCCTTATTTTTGAGTTGAATTTCTAATACTCTAAGAGTGACACATGGTTTTTTAGGGAATGACTTTGATGGGATCATTGGGAGGATTCCATGCCTTACACATGAGATATACATAATTATTTAGTTGACTACCATATATGTGTTTGGTGGGGTGAAGCTAATGTTTTGTTCCATGTACGATATTTTGTCCCCAATGTGTTATACCATAGACCAACACAACAGTTTATGCCTTATACCATATCGAGAGTGATTCTTGGGTTCCACTCATGGATCACCTTGGACTCATTCTAACACTCATCAATATTTTTTGTCCTCGTGGAGTGATACATGGATTCCACATTATGGATCACCATAGACTCACCAAGGATGAATTTTGATTAATTCATATGATTTCTATTTTACCATTTTAATGTATGTTTCCTCCATCACAATTAATATATTTTGGTTTGGTGCATGATTACACGAAAATTTTATTAAATACAAGATATTATTCAGTAAATTTATTCTAGATTAATTATAATATATATATATATATTTGTATATACACATTTAAATTATATCTGTATATATGTATTCATTAGTTTAGATACACATGACATAATCTGTAAAAGGTAGTGTTGAGTAGGTTTCCCCTAATAAAACAATACCAATGTGTTTTATTTTAATATTATTTCAACCTTAGCATTACCTGATATAATTAATTTTATATGAAAATACTATATAAATCAAGACAGTATTTTTGGTGGCATATTAAGTATATCTCTCACCCATTTTGTGTCACCCACAGTACCCGAATAGACATAATGAATACATGTATATACAAATAGAATCTCTAAACATAGGATGTTTGATTATCAATACTATGATTAAGGATGAGAGAATATGACCAATAATATACGAATAAATCTAATAGGGGATGATTTTGGAAAAAAATTCATATTGTGTATTCAAATACCCATGTGTCCCATGTAATTCCCTTTTTTTATAAAACCATGACATGATTAACCTTTTTTCATTAAATTTTGATTTAGCTTCCTTCTATTAATTTTTTGTTGTGATTTATCTTTCTAATGATTGATAATTATTACTATTTATTTTTCATATCATTATTAATTACCAGAGTGTTACACTATGAGAATGATAGTATAGTCTTCCAACTATACAATAACCAAATATGGTTATTAGTTGGCAGCCTCTGGAATATGGGGAGTCCCTCTTGAGGTCATGTGTCCAACTAACATAGGGGGGATATATAAAAACCCCACTCTTTATTACATACGTAAACAATGTTTATTTCATAAAACCTTCACTTGAAACAACATGTAAAATCAAGAGATCTAGTGTCTTTGTGTATTAGGATCATTACATAACAACTTAAAACATAAAACACAACATATTATTGAAAAATTCCTTTAAATTTCCACTACATTCTCCCACATATAGCATTGCATGTGGTAATCTAAGGACATGCATTAGGAAAGGGTGAGCTATAAAGCCCTGTACGAGAGTAAACCAGTTATTACATGAATATTACAATACAATTTGTTAAATAGGAAAATAAATTGAGAGAAAAAGAAACATTAACATAAAGGCATGATATAGCATTATTTTCTTAACATGAAAATTCTTCAACAACACTTATAATAGAATTAGCATTAGTCAAGGCTCATTGCACATAGAGAATGAGTATACCCTAATTGCACATGAAGCACAAGTAAACCCTTGTTGCACTAAAATTATCATGAGTCAAAAATCCTTGAACATGAAGTATCATGACACTATACTTTACCCAATACATAGGAGCTCTATCAGGGTGCACCCTTTTTAAACATTTAATTTCATGTATAAGTGTGCCACATTGGTCATAAAAAATGGAATCATTAAACATCTTCATTTATTACAAGATAAAGGAATTTGGAATAAATACATGAAAATATTTAAAAAAATAAGTAAATGTTCATAAAGGTGAATACCATTGATAGTTAAATTGGCATGGTATTCACAACATAATGACATTGGCTTCAAAAATCGTGTGGCAATTTCAGAAGCCAAACGACATGACATAAAAATTAATAAAAAATGGTTGATTATAGTGAAAGGGTATCTCATTATATTTACATGAAATTTGTTGTTATGGGATCATATAGTTACATGTACCAACAATAGTAATGGAATTTCTATTCGTGATACAAATGAATTTATTGAATATAAATGATGGGAGAGATATTCCCGTCAGAATTTCAGCATTGTAACTTGTGTACATGGAAGAAATTAATGAGGGATAAAGGGGTATCCCATCATTCAGACATAAGGAGGATAGTATTGGGGAGGTCCAAAGTCATACACAATCATTTATAATTTAATAAAAAGGTTTAACAATATTATGAAACTTGGATAATATTGAAAATGATGGAACCCCTTAATAGAAAGTGTGATCCCAAAGGATTGGGAGAGGCTTGAGAGTGGTATCCTGGGAGCTTGGGGTGCCTTGGAAGGATTATATAGAGACGGGGGATGTTTTTGGAAGAACTCAAAAGTCTTTGACTGAAGAAGAAGTGGGATCTTGGATGACTTTATATAGGAAAGAAGAGGGAAATATTTATTATTTAGGTTTGTGAAACCCAACATTAATCTAATAAAAATGACAAACTAGAACGTGGTTTATTTCGCATGATTTATTTCAAAGGGTACGGGAAAAATATTTTATAAGGCCAATTGATGAAATTATCCAAATTATAGGGTTGCTAACGTGGAGGTGAGTTACACTTTCTAAGAAAAAATTTAGAAAGATATAATGATTTATAAGACCTTGAGGGTCCACCAACGCTTTGTAAATTAAATAAAATAAATCTAAAATAACATTAATTTCAATATAAAACATATATTGCCCGAAAATATCATATATATTATTTTATTACATCACTATTGGGTCATTATTATTTCATTAAACACATGATATATTTCAACGAAATTTAATTTTTACCCAAAAAAATCAATTGTCTCAAAAAATTTGGAAAAAAATCACCATTAGACAATTTTGACATCCTGATTCCAAAAATTACATTCTTTTTATCTAAATAATTTTATAAATATGTGATTTTTTTGTATTAAAATGAAAACCAATATTTATCAAAAATTAATGTCTTTTGAGAAAAAAAGCTTTCAATCATTAATTAAAATTACAGTTGTATTAAAAAATATTATACAATTATTTAACTTAATAAAAAGCAATTTAATAATTTATTATTAAAATATTATTTAATTCAAAAATCATTTATTTATCGAAATAAATTCTTTAGTTGAATATTAACTGAAAATACTATTTTTTCTTTTAAAAACAATTTACAAAGAAACAATAATAAAATGAATGTATATCCTTTATTATATACAAAAATAATGCACATAATAATAGTGGTATGGTCTTGTTACATACCCCTTAAAACCCCACATAAGACAGAAAGGTAAGGTGTGTGGTGATGACAGACTCTTGGGGTGGCTTGGATAACATCACTTGGGTGGTAATCTCTATCAACTTACACTTCTCTCGTAGGCGGTTCCATTCAAGCGTAACTTGTTATAGATTGGCATATGATTGGTCATGAGAAAAGACCATTGATGCCAACAGCTTTCTATGTTCAGACAAATGTTCTTCATATGAGTAAAGCCTATATGATGAGGCCATCACATCCTTTTTCTTAGTAAATTGTATTTGTTAAAACCCATATTTATACTAATCATGTTATCACTGTTCAATTTCTATATTATCTATGGTCACAATTCACAACGGTATTTTAAAATCCAGAATCATAAAATCAAGGAAGTTCATATTTTATATAATCATTTTTCATAATTTGATATTTAATTAGACCAAGAAAAATTTTAATTGATAAATGTTTTGGTTGTTACCATCTTCTCCCATTAAGAAATTTCACACTTGAAATTTCCTTTTCCCACACTAAAAGAGATATGGGTATATTTGCATTATCACTTCCTCTGATTCCCATGTCACTTAATTAAACTTGTGGTTTTCCCACAACTCCTTGATGAGGGGAATTGTTTCATTTTGTAGATATATTTCTCTATGATCTATGATCTTCACTACTTTATCCTCGTATTCATTATCAAACTATAATTGTACTACATCTGAAGAGAGTACATGTGAATTTTATGGTATGTATTTCAATAAGCGGGAAACATGAAAAACATGTTGTACTTTGGCTATAGTAGGTGGATGTACAATTTGATAGGCCACAACCCTGACACGAACATGAATCTAAAAGGTTCTGATGTACCTAATATTTAATGTCCCATTCTTTCCAAACTTCATGACCTTCTTCCACAGAGATATGCATAGAAATTACAAGTCTCCAATAATGAACTCAAGCCCTCATCGATAGTTATCTGCATAACTCTTCTATTGACATTAGGCTGCCTTGATATTCTATAGAATGGTTTTCACGTTCTCGACCATTTCCTCAACCATTTCAGGTCCTAGTAGATTACACTCAACAATATAATCCTAACACACAAGTGTTCTACAGCATTTCCATAAGGGGATTCATATGGTGCCATTGAGATGCTCGAGAAGAAACTGTTATTGTAGGATAATTCAATAAGAGGAATATTTTGATCCCATCCTCTTTTGAAATCCATTGAAAATGATCTCAACGTGTTCTCAAGTGTTTGGATTGTCCGCATAGATTGGCCACCATTTTGAGGAAGATAAATTGTACTGAAGTTCAGCTCAGTATCCAGAGCATGTTGAAGACTCGTACAAATCATAGAGGTGAATCTTGGATCTCAATCGGATACAATAGATTTTGGTAATCCATGCACCCTTACCACTTCCTGATATATATCTGTACCATTTTATCCAATGAGAAATCATACCAAATATAAACAATGGTAAGAAAATCAACAAAAACCCAGATAACATTGTATCCTTTGGATGTCATTGGATGTCCAATAACAATTTACATGGTGATGTTCCCCTATTTCCATGATGGTATGGGTAATGGTTGCATCATACACATAGACTTCGTCCTCCCGGCCTTCACTTGCTGACACAACAAGCACATTGATGTATACTCATTGATCTACATTATCATGATATCCAATAGATAATGCTCTATCAGATCTCGATACATCCATGTGTTTTTGGAGTGAATAGAGAAATTGGAACTATGTATATCATACAAATATCCTTCTTCAGCTCTGGACTTGATGGAACACATATTCTATTCCCAAATCTCCAAATTCCTTCTTCATTAACATTGAACTTCTAGGATTTCCCTCTTCGTATATCTTCAAAATTCATCGTAATTCTCACATACTATTTTTAATCATCCATTATATTTTCCAAAAGATACGGTTGAGAAGTCCTTTATGAAAGGATTTATGATGTACCCTTTTTTATGATTCCCATTTCAATCATTATCAAATCAAAGAATATTGATTCATTTTCAATTCTCATCCATGATAGAATCATTGGGTCCTTTCTACTTAGGGCATTCACCACCATTTTTCCTTTCCTAGGGTGGTAATGGATTTAGTAGTCAGAGTCTTTGATCAGCTCTTACCCCTTTCATTGGAACGTGTTCAACTCTTTCTTTGTGATCATATAGTTGAGGATTTTAAAGTCTGAATATATTTCAGACTTCTTCCCAATGAGATAATGCCACTAAAATTTTAAAGTGAAGATCATTGCATCCAACTCCAGATCAAGTGTTGGAATTTTTTTCTAATGAACATTAAATTTCCTATAATCATAGGTAATAACTTTGTAATTTTGCATCGACACACAGCCCCAACCCTTCTTTGATGCATCGCTAAATACCAGAAAAAGTTCTCCAATTGTGTGTACTGTGGGCATGGGCATAGTGATAACCCTCCATTTCAACTCCATGAGTCTATCTTCTCATTCATCACTCCATGAAAAGTTGACTCCCTTGTGAGTTTTATTGGTATTAGGGTTTGATAATCGGGAGAAATTCATCACAATTCTGAGATAATATCCATCTAACCCCATAAAGCTATAGATATTTGTTACCAATGATAACCCCGAACATACCTCTATTGAAACTATCTTTGAGGGATCCACAGATATCTCATGGCTTGTGATTATATGAAACAATAATGAGAAATCCTTCAACCAGAAATCATAGTAGTTTTATATTGAATATAGCTTCTCCTTTCCCATTGTCTGTAGTGCAGTTCATAGATGGCATTCATGATCCAACTTGGTTTTGGAGTATATTAGAATATAATCTATGAAGACTATTAGAATTTTATCTACATAATCTCCACAGACTCTATTCATCTTGTCCATGAAGATTGTTGGAGCATTAATGAGCTTGAAAGGCTTTACTAAGAATTCATAGTGCCTGTATCTTGTACGAAAAGTATTTTTGGGGAAATTTTCCTTTTCACACAAACTTGATAAATCCCAACCACAAATCCACCATGAAGAAGTATTGTGGTCCATGCATTAAATAAAACAAGTAATCAACTCGTGGGAGCGGATACTTGTCCTTTTTCATTATTTTGTTAGGATCATGATAATCGATGAAAAGGTGCATTGAACTGTCCTTCTTCTTGATAATGAGGATTGGAGCTCCCCATAGTGAAGCACAAGGGCATGTGAACTCTTTATCCAGATTCTATTGTAGTTGTTTCTTTATCTCCTCAAGATCCAAAATAGTCATTCTATATTGAGTCTTGGATATTGGAAATTCCATAGGTACAAGATCAATTGAGAATTCAACATCCCTTTTAGGAGGAAGACCAGAAAATTCCTCAGAAAACACTTTAGTGAATTCCCTCACTATAGGCATGTATTCAAGAGTAGTTTCTTCCATAGAATCATAAATCTGAGCAAGATACATTTTCTCATAGGGATGTAATATCCAATCTAGAGATTATGGTGCCGATAAAGATTCATCATCCTCATTGAACTTGTATAGAATCAGGGGTCAATTATCCATATGGAGAGTGATTTTCCTTTCACGGCAATTTAGGATTTCTCTATATATTGAAATCCAATACATGCCATGAATTGCATCAAATTCTACTAGAGGGTGTATGATGAGGTTCTCATGGAATTTCAATCCACCGATTATGATAGAGGTGTAGTTATATTAATTGGATGAAATGATTTCTCCAATTGTTGTACTCACCAAAATATTTACATCCAATATTTTTGGTGGTGTTGGGATTGTTCTACTAACTGTTCAAGATACAAAAGAATGTATAGAACAAGAATCAAAAAGTATATTCACTATTCGTTAATGAATAACTAGAGTTCCTTTCACCATTTCGTTGTTGGGGTTCACATCAGCGTTAGTGATGGAATGAGCTCATCCTTGCTATCTTAAAGGATGTTGGATGCCTTAAAAAACCATTTGATTAGGGAACTAATTTTCAAGGTGCCTTGGTTATTTGTATTTGAATCAATGAACCACACGTTGAGGTTCAAATGGAGTGTTCCTCTCTTCTATTACAGCCACAGGTTTTTCTTATCGGTAGTTAATGACTAGGATCCCTTCCCTTCCACTCCTATAGAATTTTCTCATCCCCTTTAGGCAATTTCTGAGGTGATTCATTCCATACCATGGGCATGTGGGGTGTTATATTTTTGTAACACCATTGGATTTATCAGTTGGAACAAAAGAATTGAAGACTAACTAATGCTTTTTATCCCCATGACACCCCTGATATTCTCTAATCTTTATTTCGACCTTGTGGAAAAATTGAATAATTTCATCATAGCTATCGAAGTCACGGATCACCAGGGCTTTCTGCAGCCTAGGTTTCTACCCACCAAAGAAGCGGTCACCCTTGATTTTAGGGGTAATGATAATACTGCATGCATATTTTGCAATCCATGTGATGATTTCATCATCTTTTTTACTTGATGAAGGGAAGTCTCTTTCCATATGAAGCCGGAGAGTCCAAGGAAAATATTTATCGAAAATCATTTTTTTAGAAATCCATACATTATTATTCCTCGATATCCTCTTCATTATTTTAATTTTTGATTAATTCCCATTATTAATTGACTTCATCCTCCAAATGATTAACTTCAATAAAAACCATCACTTGTTTGAAAAAATGAATAAAGAAGACTATCTTTTCAATGGAGTTGATTCAGTGTTCGGAGATTGAGAGATCAGATGATCCATTAAATGATAGAAGCCTTTGTCTATAGAATATCTCTATAGAAACATGTTCTTTCATAGGGGGTGTTGAACATTCCTCTTGACCAATGTTTCTATTAAAGGCTTGATTTAACTGGGAGGGTATTTTGACAATGTTCATGATTCCTACTCACAACGAATTTGGAATCTCATTAGAACAGTCATCACATTGATCTTCACATTGGTTGTTAACCTGATTCCTACTATTACCGGCCATTACTTGGAATAAAATGAAAGATAGGGATAACACATAAAAGGTAATCCAAGGACAAATCGGATGACTAATAAATATATTTTATTTCCTTAACATATGAATCAATAGGACGTAATCTATGTTATACATGACTTAATTTCCTACATATATTCTTAGGGGATTTTTTTAATTCAAATAATAATGTATCATACCTGGAATCTGAATTTACCAAATCAAATCCCTTAATAGGGTTTTGTCCAAGATTGGAACAAGCCCCATTTTTGTGTACTAGATACCCCATGTCATGCCCAAAACAACTTATCAGGGTTTTCACCCATAGGTACATCTGCACCTGAGTCGCCTCAACCTGATCGTACCTAGAAAAGGTTGTATTTTCATTATAAGATATTTACTCAATATTCATAAAAAATTAGGTATTTTTTTATTATACTTAGTCTTATCTCTATGGCTTCAATAGGGATTTCTAGTCCTAATCCCAAAATTAACTAAACCTGTCCTTTGATACCTACTATAACAACCGTGCTCTATATTGTATACTTACACATTATTTATTACATAAAATCGTCACCTGATACAATATAGACTATATATTGGTATAGTGTCTTTGGGTCTTAAGAACATTACATAACAACTTAATAAATAAAATAAACATCTTATTGAAAACATCTGTTACATGACGACTACATTCCCTCGTACTAAGCATTGTAAGTGATAACATGAGGACATGCATACGAAAAGGGTGAGCTATAAAACCCAGTAAGGGAGTAAACAAGTTATAACATGAAGATTACAATACATGTTAGGAAATAGGCATGTAAATTGAGTGCAAGAGAAACATTAACATTAAGGCATGATATAACATGATTATTGTTACATGGAAATGTTGCAACAACACATAATGTGGAATTAGCATGTGCCATGTATAATTACAAATAGAGCATGAGAAAACCCTCACTACACATGAAGCACAAGTGAAACCTCATTGCACTAGTATTATCAGGAGTCAACACTCATTTCACATGACGTATCATGATACTATACTTTATCCAATGCATTGGAGTGCTACCGGGGTGCACCTTACTTAAACATTTCATTCCAAGCATAAGTGTGCCACATGGATCATACAACATGGAATCATTAAATATAAAAATTTATTAAAATATAAAGGAATTTAAAATACATACATGAAAATATTTAAAAAACGTTAATAAAGGTTAATACCCTTGAATGTGAAATGGGCATGGTATTCATTACACAATGACTTTGGCATGAAAAATCATTGGGCAATTTTTGCATCATAACAACATTACATAAAAATTCATAAAAAAATTGGTTGATGAGAGAGAAAGGGTTGTATCATAATTTTTACATAAAATTTGAATTATGGAGATCATGTAGATACATGTTCCCACAATTATAATGAAATTTAGATTAATGACACAAAAGAATTGATTGAATGTTAATGAGGAGAGAAAAATTCCCTTCGGAATTTTGGCATAGTTACTAGTGTAAATGGAAGGAATTAATGAGACAGAAAGGGGTATCCCATCATTCAAAAAGAAGTAGAGAAGTATAGGGGAGGTGTGAAATCATACCCCAACATTTATAATATAAAAAAGGGAAAACAATATTAAGGAACATGGATAAAATAAGAAAGGAATGAATCCATTGCTAGGAAGTGTGACCCCAAAAGATTAGGAGATGCTTGATTGAAGCTTCTTGGGACCATGGGGTGATTTGGGGTTATTCTTGAGAGAAGAGGTTATAGGTTGGAGTAACTAAAATGGTTTTGAGTGAAGAGGAATTTGGATCTTTGGTGGGTATATATATGAAAGGAGAAGGAATTCATTATTATTTATAGTTGAAACACCACACATTATTCTAATAAAAACCACAAACCAGCCCATGTTTTTTTTCAAAAAGGGTTTTCAAACAATATATTATAAGTCCAGTGGCCAAACATCTTGAAATAATAGGTTTTCTAATGTTGTGGTGAGTCACTCTCTCATGGAAAACAATTTAAAAATATAAAATGATTTATAAGACTTGTTGGGTCCTCTAAGGAATTGTAAAATAAATAAAATAAATCTAAAAAAACATTATATTAAATATAAAACAAATATTGGCATAAAATATCATTTATAGAATTTTATAATTTCACTATTGGGACATTATGATGTCATAAACCACATTATATAATTTAACGGTATTTATTTTTTACCCAAAAATTCAACTGTCTCAGAAAATTATGAAAATACACCATTAAGTAATTTTGACATCCTGATTCAAAAAATAATATTAATTTAATATAAATAATTTTCTAAATATGTGAATTTTCACTTTCAAAATTAAAACTGTCATTTATAAAAAATTCTTGGGTTTTGACAAAAACAGTTTTGATACCGTGATAAAAATTACAATTGATTTCATAAATACTATATGATCATTTTTAATTAATAAAAAGTTATTTAATAATTTGTATTAAAATAGAATTTAATTCATAAACACATTAAATTATCAAATTATATACCTTAGTTGAATATTAAATAAAATTTCTATTTATGCATTAAAAACTACTTACAAAGTGACAACAATAAAAGAATGTATATTCATTATTTGGTACAAAGATAATGAAAATAAGCATAGTGATAAGGTATTGTAACATAACCCCTTATAAAACCATCGTAAGACTAAAGGGAAAGGTGTGTGATGGTGATAGACTATTTGTGTGGCTTGGATATCATCGCCCGAGTGGTAATATCTAGAAACTTTCGCCTCTCCCGTAGGTGGTTCCGTTCGACCATAACATGTTGAATCTCAGCTTGGTCTTCACCTAGAGTGAAGACCAATGATGCCAACTCATTTCTGAGCTCAAAAATCCGGGCTTTGTATAGGGAATGTCTAATGGATGAGGCCATCAATTATTTCGAGTAAATTGAATTTTTGAATGCCCTATATTTATACTAATCTTGTGATCACTGTTCAACATATATATTTCCAATGGTCACAATTCATAATTGAATTTTAAAATACAAATTCAAAAAACCATGGAAGTGCATATTTTATAAAACCACTTTGCATAATAAAACATTTAATTAAACCAAGAGGAATGTTCATTGATAAAATTTCCGATCATTACCGACTAATTTGTGAATTTTTTTCTAGGAAGGTAAATTTAAATATGTATTTCTATAATAAAAAGAACAAATTTTTATCCCTATAGAGGAGATATAAATGTTTTTCTATAATGAATAAATAATAACAAGAGCTGATCCGTTTCTTTTCTACTCTTTTTTACCTCACAACAACATATAGTATCTAATATAAAATAAAAAAATAAAATTCCCCAATATGAATAAATTTTATTATGATTATAAAAACACCATTACACACTCTCTATTTTATTAATGAGATTTTAAAGTATTTCTTTTAGATATGTATGCCTTACAGTCTCCACAAAGTGATACATTTTGTTTTTCATCATCATATTTTATAGATGAGTACTATGATGGGTTGAAGTTTTATATATGAAATTAATGACATAATTGTAGTTCTATAATGATAATATAATTTAATCCTTATTAATATCCAATCCATTGTGAAATGATAATGTCGCTAATGTGTATGTGTGTTTTTCCACCACGATGAAGGGATGTGATTCACTACTAATTTATATTTTACTATAATAGTGATGAAGATGAATTTTATTTTTATATATTATATATATGGTATAGTAGTTGTCTCTAAAAGGATAATTAATATTTATCACTTGTTCATTCAATCCATTTAAATATAAAAATAGAGTTTATGCGTATATAAGACCTCTATATCAATGAAGAGTGTAACTCATTTTTCTATGTAAAACAATGAAAGAATAATAAAAATATTTATGAAATAAAAATATATGAAAATAATATCATGATTAATATTCTTGAGGTAATTTAATCAAGATAATTATACAATGTATATAACTACTTATCTAAAATACTCAAGATATATGAAATAGTTAACACCTAAAGACGATGAATTTAATTATGAATTATTGATAAAGTTGCTTGTTATAAAGGTAAAATTTATGAAAATATATTTATAAAAATGTATAATTTATTGATTTATAACAAATTAAAAAATATTATAATTGATTTTAGTGTTTTTTGGAGAATTTAGAACTTGAGGTTTTTCTTTAATGTTAAAAATAATTTTTTATCAGGATTGATTATAAAAACACATCTGATGATGAAATATAATGTTCTACCATTTAAGAAGACATATTAATTCTATTTTAATCTTTTTATTTAGGATTTTTCATCATTTCAATACATTTTCCATGAATTTTTACTCAGGATAGTGAAAATGTTTTTAATGGAAATCAAATTTCATATCACTGTTTGGTTGAAAAACATTATTCTTCTATATACATTTTTTCGAAAATAATTTTAATCAAGTATTTACTCATATTATATAAATTTTAAAAGTCAATTTCCTTAAATTTTAAATTTTTTCATATTTTTTCAAAAGGATTATTTTTCTTATTTTCCTTATGAGGAACTTTTTTCCATTTTCTATAAATACATGGAAGTAATTTATTTACTAATATAGATTGAAAACATATTCTCATCATGAGGACTAGTTTTTTTACTGAATATTAATTTATAATTTTACATTGTTTATTTGAAAGAAAATTCTTTTTATTATATTTTCAATGTTTTACTATGTGAAATCAAAATGAAAAGAATATTTTCTTCATGAATGTTTTAATGATCCTTTAATTATATTTCTCTACATCATTGATAAAAACCATTTATTTAACTTATCTATTAATACAAATATTATCCAAGGATATAATGCATATTATTTCTCTATTTGGTTTATGAAAATGATGTTTTTTAAATGAGTTTCATTTCCACAGGTTATGGTGTGAATAAATGATAAAATATGAATCCCAATTATTTTTAATATTCCAAAAATAAATATTTACAAAAAACATTCGTTTTCATGTCCTCATATATGATCAATTAAATTTGATCTTATTGAACATATATGAGTGATTTTATTTCTATGATGGGTAGGACCTATTTAGACCTCCAATTTGTTTTGGCAATGATTGTTTATTATGAGATAAATAGGAATAACATCAGGAGTGAACCCAAAAAAAAGCAGGAGTGAACCAAATTTAGTTAGTGAAATTTTCCAAAATAATTGATTTTGGAGGGAACCATGACAACTAACATTGATTGGGGGAGTTTAGCGCTTCAACTATGATATTCATGTTATTGGGTATGGACTAATATGCTTATCATTTTTTATGCTTGTTTGTATCCCAAAAATCAATGTATTATGCATATAATAAGATATAACATTTCATGTTCATTGATTACCTAATGATTCATGTATTATGAATAACCAAACATTATTTCATGACTCGTGATTATGATCTACGGTATGGAGGTTATGAATATAAAATATTAGGATAATGTTCTCAGACATGTTTTCTCATTATATTATTATATGATAATTGATATCACACATTTGTAGAACTACTAAGCATATAATATCACTATTTATTTATAAATCAATTTCAATGTTTATATAGATTTGTATTATGCATGATATTTATAAAAATGGTGATAGGTAATAAGAAATAAGTGGGTGATGATGTATGTATTTTTAGATCTCGTTTATTTTGTATCAGGGTTTCCAATGAATCTTGACCAAAATTATTGTAGCATAGATCAAAATGTTAGGTAATGAATATTAATTTAATAATAAGTAATATCTATGTTTTTAATGTATATGTTTTTATAGGTACAATATAACATATGTATATTATGATCATGTAATTATTGTGAAAAAATTGTATCATTCTTTACATCTAAAAAAGATCACCCTAAATAATATTAATTGATTATATTTTATTATCCACATGAAAAAAGTGATATTATTTCGAAAATTACATTGAAACCATTGTGTATATGGCTTGACATTATTTATTCCATGAGAAAAAATATTTATATCAATAAATGATTTATTGAAAATTTGAATATAGGGATTTTCAAAACCAATAAATAGGATGTTTTCCTGAGATATAAGTTAAGTCGATATTAAATGAAAAGTGGAAAAGAACCAAATTAGGATACAAAACATTAAGGGGTGATATATTTATAGTGAATGTGGTTATTTTGAATAGAACTGATATGGATTGTTTTTTTACAAATAAATTACATTTTTTGATAACTTTTATAAATAATTAGTTTTTATTAACTATTGAGATTCTTTTTCTCTTCTTGAAATGATAAACACAATTTAGATATTTATATCAATATTAGCTCATTATGAATAATATATATATATAATCGATTCCAAATATTCTTTTCTATAACTAATATTTAGTTAAGGATGCGTATATGATACTGCCTTAAGTTTTTATATTAAAAATGATATTTTTATGTTTTATAAATTTGCAACTATAGAATAATAAATTAAAACAATTTCAATGAGTTGGAATGTCTCAGTTGATTTTGTAATCAAATATTATCTTTTCATCAAGAAATTTTTAGATAATTTTGTATATAAGTTGGTTATTTGGAGTGTTATGAATATTCTTATATTGTATGTGTATGATATAATACTTATTATAAATGAGGTACTGAATGTACAATCTATCAATTTGAGGTGGGTAAAATATTTCGCAATAATGCTCATTGGTGAAGTAACCCACATATTTTTTTCAATATTCAAATAAATAGATAAAAAACTTTTTTTTTGATATAATTAAAACACATATATTTGAAATTAAAAAAATAGTTTTTCGTTCTCTATTACATGGTATTTTTATTCTTCTCTGGAACAAATAATTAGATGATTCATTATCATTATAAACCATTAAAATTATGAATATGATTTTTTATTTTTCTATAATAAAATATATTATGTATTATATGGTTTAATTAAACTAATGTCCCTTATGTTTTTGTAATATTAATTAAATACTAAAATATTAATGGTGAATCTGATTGGGCTATAGTGATGAATATCATTATGTACAAAATAAGAGGAAATGATATGTTCATTTTTATATATGTTAATATTGAGTTCATTATAAGGTAATACATAGATGGTAGTTACGAGTATGAAAAATAAAATATGATATTCAATCTGGTATCATGTTTTTATATAAGCATTAGTCTCCATGTTATAAAAATCCTTAGTAATGCACTATGGATGACTTGACCACAAACTAAGGGTACATCACTACATCTAATGATACCAAGGAAACAATTTTTATCAAGATATAAATTACTGGTCATGGGGTGGTTATTATAATTTAAGGATATTTTAGTAATGTTGCAATAATTATGAATCTATTACTTATTTAGGGGAACCTCAGGCTCGCCAGAGGAAATAAAACATCAATATAAAATAACCATTCATTAGACAAATCATGGAGAGAGGTTATATAAAGTAATTTTAATTTTTATAGAGGTTAATGTGTTATATCCATTCAAAATACCATTATCAAATAAAAATTTGGTGTTGATATAGAGTCTATGAGAATTAGATGAATTATATATTGGGTATAGTGGATATTAAATGCATCATTATTTTATAAAAACATGGATATATATTTACCATTGATTCATTTATGTAAAAAATATAAAACCCGAACAATAGAAAAACAATGATTCCCTAAAGTATGGCTTTTTTCCATAATGAAATATCATCATATCATTTTGTGGGTTTTGATTGTTTATATATATTAGAATGTGTAGAATAATGTATTTTTTATAGAGTAGGTTCACAAGATAATGTATTGGAACCTATAAACTAGATAGAATGGAAAAAGTATATCACATGGAATGTTAGATGATATTGGATTTACATACATAATCATGTTTATAAAAAATTCCATATATAGAATATTTGAAAATTTATTAGTCATATGATCCAATTTACATTTATAACATTCTTATGCGAAAAGTGAATCTAAATTGATCAGTGGGGATTGGAAATCATTTATATCATGTCAAAAAAGGATTTGACCCAAACTGTTATTTGTTCACATGTATGAAATGAAATGATATTTATGAATTTGATAGAGTTATTAATGAAATGAATTTCAATTATTCAGTACTTTTCTTCAGATGTGCCTATGTAGGAGGATAAATATCATGTTATTCATTAATTTTTCGTGATTAATATACTTAGAGAATGAAAAATGTATGATCCAACCTATACATGATTTTAAAGATACAATTATAGTGTTCACATGATGTATTCTTAAATGTTAACATATATGTATACACATGATTTACTTGATAGAATAGGTGGGTGGAACAATCATATGAACATATGATAATGTTTTATCAGGATCATGCCATAACATATTGTATCTCGAGTAGAAAATATGTTTGGAAAAGATTCTATTTTTTAAAATTTATTAATTTCTGAATTGATCTTTTTTTCACATATAAAAAGGCCCATTAGGCTATATAGTTAGGACAATGAATAGGGGAGGTAACCTTAGAATAAAAGATAACTAATTATATAATTGTTTGTTATTTTTTATCATATATTAAAATCGAACACATCTACTAACATATAAGGTTTGATATTTAGTGACAAGATACATAACCAACTTTGTTTACCAAGTTTTTGAAAAATATCATGAATCGACTTATCACATGATACACTTTTAGTTACACTTTATCAAATAATATTCTTCATAACCTGTACAATTAAACTTATGAAAGGGTGATATTAGATTATTAAAAAAGTTAATGTTAAGATATATCAATCATGTATCATAAATAAGCATAATATGAGAATGTTTTTATTAAAGTAAAACAACAGTACAAGGTCATTAAACAAGAGAATAAAACATAATAAAACATATATTGTAAATCATAAGTCATGAAGAAGAAATGAATTTTTCATATCTTTAGAAATGTGATATAGGAATGTGGAAATATGAAAAAAAAACTTGATTGATGAAAACATGGAACTGGTATATGAATTTATATTATTCATGAGCATAAAAAAATCATTCATTATTCCAAGTATCCATTCAAATACCATCAGCATTTATTAGAAATTTTATTTTAATGGATTAGTTTTACTTAATAATCCCTAATATGTTAAATCATGAGATAATATCTTTTAAAAATTTAATTGAAGGGATATAAAAGACCCACCCATCACTTTATTGACAACAATCCTTAGGGATTTTTGCACACTTCTTATTCCTTATCATCTCATGAGATAATGCTTAATAAAATGAATTTGATTGTTCTAATAGAATCCCCATCAAAAAAATAAAAAATAAAACAATACATGTATCAACCCTGTGAAAATTTAAAGATTCATAATTCTATTACCATGTGGGAATGAAATGGTTATCATAAAATTTAATAAAATAAATGATCATAAACCATCCATATTATTAACGTGGATGATGTCATTAGATCACGTCCCATGGGATAATTTTACACATTAATGGATGTTAACATATATAAAATATATTTTTATATAATTATTGGAAAATTTTAACTGAAAAATAGGAATAAATATCTATTATAACATATAAATACAATTATAATAGTAATAATTTATAAATTAATTTGAATAGAATTATGTTAATAAAAATATAATAAATTCTGTTGGATTTTTTATATGATAATATATATAATGATAAAAAATGAATATATGTTGAATAATTAAAAATAAGAAGATTATTTTTACACATTTATGAAGATGGCGGAATAAAAAAATGACTCATACAGAAAACATTTATAAAAATTCTGTCAAATACCATTTCAAAAAGATAGAATTTTTTAAAAATTATTTTAATAAATTGTATTAGTATATATAATAAAATATATAAAGATAATATAATGATTATTAACATGTAAGATAAATAATGTTGTCCAAATAGATGAGATATGGTTTGTCCCATTTATGAGAATAATTTTTATCAAAAATGACCCAAAAGGAGATGAATTAGTAAAAAAAAGTGTAATCCAAGAAAATGATTAATGTTGCATAAAATTTAGGTTTATTTAAAAATAATGAACATATAATTATCCAAATAAAAATTAAGATAATGAAATCTAAATTTTAATGTTATATTATTAAAGAAACCCTTGACGTTACATTAATGACCTCCTTTATAATATACCAAAAAATTAACATATTTAAAAAAATTAATCATATAAATTATCTTTTATACAATTATTATATATCAATAAATTAAAAATATATTAGTTAGTTATCATGTATATTTATCATTATCTGTTTGTAATTTTGATTGTCTCACACATCTCTTATAAGGGAGATGTTGATCCTCATTCACTGATAAAAAAAATTTCCATCCTAGTTTATTTGAGGTTATGTAATAGTTGTGTTACAATTATATTTTTTTTACCAGGATCACTTTATGGAAGTTATGGGATTCATTTTCAAGAATAGAATCCATTAATAGAATTTTTCATATAAGTTATCAATAATAATAAGTTAATTTATATTGATCATTCATTTTTATGACAACTATTAATAAACATATAAAAAACATAATTTTTTTTTGATAAAAAATATTACCCACATTAATGATTTTATACAAGAGGAACCCCTATGCCACTTTCACATTTCTATTTCTAAAATCATGTGTTTTTAAAAATTCACATTAATAGGTATTAATATTATCTAATCTAAACATGAAAAAAAATTCACAGAAGTATCACATCCAACAATAATATCCTAAAACAAAAAGAACCTTTTGGTTTATTTTATTTTATTATTATCTACATTTTAATATTATTATAAAATTAATGTGAATATTTTTCCATAATAAAACTCCTCTAGACTCTATTCCTGACATCCAAAATTTTATGAATATATTAAAATGTTGGAAATGGAAACATACGAATGTTGTGATCTAAAAAGTAAAGTAATATAAAAATTATCCATAAATAATTAAAGGTATTATCATAAGAATATGGTAAATTATCAACCTAGGATAAATTTCTCCTTAAAAATGACATTAATAATAGGATTTAAAGATAAATATTTGGAAAAATACATGAAATCTAAAATAAACAAATATGTTAAATGGAAAAGTGTATGAAATCATGAGATTTTAAATATGTGCAAGGGATTATATTAATTGGAATATAACATGGAAATAAACCTTGAAAATGAAATAAGAATAACAATGATATTTGGCACAAAATTTGTCACATATAAATTCTAAAATTGTGAATAAATTTTTTTCCAAACATCATATTTTGAAAAAATTCCCTTAATTCATGTAATAATATTTTTTTACAATTCTTCAGATTTTTTACAAAAAAGTATCATTTTTATAAAACCTTAAATTTTGAGATATAAAAATATACCATTTAATTAGATGGATTTAATCTAACCAAACAATGTTAGACCTTTGTTATACCTGAACCATCTTAGTGCTTTATCAAACTCAAACAATCTCAAGGATTTGTTAGACCAAAACAACATCATGATTCTATTTGACCAAAATATTTCAATGATTTGTCATATAGAAACTACATCAATGATATACTAGACCCAAAATGTCTTATGGATTTATTTTAAAAAACAAACTTGGTTATTTATGAAATCCTTACACATTTTTACCGAAAAATCAATAAAATATCATAAATTTACAATAAAATAATATGAAAATAGATTTCCTATAATTTATTATTTTTATCACCCGAATTGAACTCTAGAATTTAAATGATTGGTACCAAAAATTAAATGACCAATTAATTTATTTTTAATGAATATTTATATGGTCCATAAAAAAATATTTTCTACAGAAATAAATTCGTTAGATATAATGAAAAAATGGTAAGATATAATTATTTAGTTTTTCATAGGGAAAAATTTTATATTTTTCATAAATTATAATTCCATGGAAACCATGAAATTTTATTATGGAAAATGCGAAGTGTGATTTCATGAAAAAATATTTACTTTAAAATTAAAATTTCATATTGGAGCCCCGAAAAAATATAAATATTTTTTAAAAGGATAGGTGGAATACCATTGGAAAAATTTCATTATAAAGATGATTTTCAATAATATATCTTTTAAAAGGTAAAAAGGTTATTTAAAAGGAATTTTGAGTGGATGTTAAAACATTTGAATTTGTTAGGAGGATAGTTCTTTTGAAGATTTCAAAATAAAATTTTTAAAAACATAAATTATAAAAGTAATGAAATATATATTTTAATTTAGGTGATGGGTATCATAGATGTCAAATGAGAAACATCATATTTTTAATCAAAATAATAAATGGAATAATTTTATCAAATAATTGACATAGAAATAAAGTAAAAAGAACATTAAAGGTTATACATTTTTCTTCTAAAAAACGATTCACCTTTAAGATAAATAAATTAATGAAGAAGGAATATTTTAGTTAAAAATAACATTTTACCTAGATTGAAAATAATAAAATATGTAACGGAATAAGAAATTTAATAATTGTTCATAAATATAATAATTTTTTTCATGTAATGAAATTTTTACACAAACAAATGAAATTTGTGTTTACCAAATCCCTTACAGGTACCATAATGCAAGAAGAAATAAAATTTTAGAAATGGGATTATGAGGTATTAGATTGAAAAACCCAGAAAAAATAGAAACAAACATATAAAAAATCAAATAACTTTATGTTCCCAACATAATGTAAAAATAATAAAAAAATACCATCAAAAGAAAAATGAAGGAGAATTTAATTTCCAACAAAACTTATTGAAATGGTAACATATGAATAAGAGGGTATGAATGAAATGAACAATAGAATATCATGAAAATATAGTGATTAATTAATCTTAATGGAAAATGGATTGTGGATAAACCATATAATTGAAATGATAGTGCACAATATCAAACATGCATCATGAATTTTAAAATGAGATTAATTAACAATTACCTTATATTTTAAAATTTACCAAACATGATCTAACATTCTATTTAATAGATAATACATTATTAATCACCTATTTAAAAACCGTATTCAAACCAATAATATTTTAAAATAGTTATTTAATATCATCTATTCCAATTATATTAGTAGGATATGGTTCATTATCAATATTATATGCCAAAAACATTGATTTGTTATTCTATACATGTATTGTAATAGCGTTGTTGATTATTCCTTATTATAAAATTTTTTATCATTTATATAATATACAATATACTAAAATCATTTTTTAGGATTTATCATATCCCATTTTCATTAATGATAATTGTACGGTTTCTAAAAATGGAAACGGTGAAAAACTAGTCCAGGCATATTTCATGATTGAGAGGTAATACATGAAAAAATAACATAAATATTAATTAAAACATTCCAAAATAATTTATAAAATTATAATAAATTATTATTACATGATTTTAAAAATATTTATCATTCCATAATCAGTCATGTTGTAATCATTTTAACACCGTTCACATATGTTCCAAAACCAAACCAAACGAGATCATGTTACAAATTTCTTATGTGTAATAATATGTTTTCATTTATTATTAATAATGAATTTAAATAAAAGTTAAAATATAATCAATATAATATATATTGTTAAAATGCATTCTCAATAACCATCCATTAATAGTGGTGATGAAAAAAATCATTTCCATGGATATAGTAGTCTGTCATATACAGAATTATCAATTCCATGTCATAATGGGCTGGATAAAATGAATGTTTATGGTAAATTTTATATTAAAATTTATAAATAAAAAATAATTTGTTTATTAATTCATAAAATTCATATTTTTTACAAATCATTAAAAGAAGTGTTGAAAAAGGGGAGATGTCTTTTCATGGAGGCAAAATTCCACACAAACACATGATTGATTTTCTTCTAATTTTCTAATTTGATGCGAAGGAATAAAAATGGTTGTTCCATTAATTGAAATAAAATTATGTCCACTAATAATACTAAGTTTGTTATATAACCATGGTTTTAAAATGTTTTAGGTAAAAAAAATAGAAGAAAAAGTTAATGATTATGTAATACTCATATGTTTGGACCTTGAACACTCTCATAAATGTCCCCCGATATACCATAAATCTGTTTAGGGGGTGTAGAATGTCAAAACCCAAAATTGTAGATATATATATTCCTCCTTAAAAAATAATTTTTTTTTGAAAAATTTATATTTTCGAAAAATAATAACATAATATACCACAACTCGTTTAAATAAAATAGATTTAACAAATTTGTGGGAGCCGTTGAATAAGTGAGTACAAACAATTACAAATGAAATATGAAATTAGGGATTCTTTTAATACTATTTCAAGTCATGCAATGAGGAAACTAATACATTTTTTTATATTTAAAAATTTATTTAAAAATTATTTCTTTTTCATGATTTATATATTTATGTTTAATAAAATTGTTGGTTGAATAGTAATCATACAAAAAAATTATTAAAAACGAGTTTTTAACTATTTTTTGATTTTATATTAAATATGAATTTTTAAATTATAGAATTTATATTTGAAAAGACAGAAATAATGTTTAAAACTATCATTATGTGATAACCTGCAATTTGTTTTCGATTTTTTCATCAAATATGTATTTTTTATTGAATAGTGAATGATGAAAATTTTAAAAATAACATGATTTTTTGACATTTTTTGAATATAAGTATAAATTTTATAATAAATAAAACATTCTTAAAGAATTTTTTTTAATTGAATTTATAATTTTTAATAAATTTTCATTTTAATATAAAAACACCAATTTTTTATTTTATAAAATAATTGTTTTCAATTTTTTTAAAACATTACAAATTTAGTATTTAAGATTATATATTTATGCCTTTTATTAAATAAATATAATAATATTATATTAAAATTTTGAATAACTTGGTCCATATTATTTAATTGGAAACATTTTCAATTCTTACATAAATGAAAAATTAATGTTGTTAAAACAAATTACCTTGATAAAATCGAATGGGGAAAAAATTTGAACCAAGGGAGAAAGACCAAAAACAATTTAAAACATATGTGGGAATGGGTGTTTAATGCCTTGATTGAACATACCCCTTCTCAACTGAAGATTTTTATAGTGACATCCCATTGGTAAAATTATTTAGGTATCTACAAAAATTTCAACCCTTTACATTTATAAAAATGACACTCCTTTTATCACATCCAACCACACCAAAACCCAGTTAGTCTATGCAAAAAACAACCCAACCATCTCATAAACATTCATTAATACCAGAAAGGGTTTATATTCTTCTCATAATACCATCCCTAAAGGGATTAAACACCTTTTCGATGGAGATAATCAATGAACTGGGGAATAAATGTTGACTAACTCCTTTCTCATTTATACATACATATTTATTGTTATCCTTCCGCAAATTATATTCCACTGTATTAAAATTATTTAATAAGTGTAATTAGTAATCTGGTATGTTATTATGACGATGGTACAAATATTAAACCTGTTACTATTTTCCTTTAATAAGAACGAAAACATGAATAATGCATATGTACAAAAAACTGCACCCATAAGGAATTGTTTTCATCCTTCAATAGATAAGATGTATAGTAAATTTTAGAATTAAGTTAATAAGTATGATATATATATATATATAATATTTATTAACATAAAATTAGAGACCATGCTACTTATTTATTTATATATCTATACATCATCACACTTCGTGCATGAATCACGAAAGATGCTCTTTCTGCATAATTCATAAGTTCCATCATTATTTTAGGTTTTAGAGGAAAACATATAAGGACCCAACCATTAAACTAACATAATATTGAATTAAATGATTTATTCACATTGAGGAACTTTTCAGGATTAGAGTTTAGAAAATTTGGACATAACTATTACATCTGAGAAGATTACAAAGTAGACACTTCTACCAAGTATCCATTTTTTTAAAAACATAAACTTTTGAAAACAAAGAGTCATGTCTAGTTCCATTTTTAAGATAGCATGAATTTTCCATGATCCCATACTTGACCCTATTCCACATTATGACCTGTGGAAAACATTTCATAAACGTGGGATGGGCATAAAAATCGTAGTAATGGATACACAAAGAATTAAAATGGTTAGTTTTTCAATACAACAAGTAATCCATGAATACATTAACATAATTAATACTTTTCACCTTTATGAAGTATTAAATAATCTTCACTGACAAAATAGATCTTTACTTACCCTTTTGTAACCAAATGATTACTATAAATCCCATATAATGAACACATAACATATAAAGGTAACTTGGGTCATAAACAAACATAAACGAAATAACCATACCATCCACTTCCACAGATATCACTAAATGGAATATCCATACGGTTGACTTTAATAACCAATGCATTGGAGGTTACAATGTAACAACCCATCCTAGTATTCACGGAACCACCCGTCATTTGGTTTATCACGTAACCACTCGTCAAATGTCCAAGTACCATTATAAAATCAGAAGACATAAAACAAATATAAGGGAAAGAAAACAATTCCACATTTCAATCATAATATATCACTTAAAAATATTGACATAAAAAATCCATTATAAATACCATTTTTAATACCAAAATACATAAAATAGTATATGGTATTTATTTTATTTTAAAAACATTACAGATTGTTGAGGAATCCAAAGATCAAATAAAACTCACGGTGATGGAAAAGGTCGTTGTCGCCACTTACATTAAAAGAAACATTCCATTTGTTTCATTTAGTAAAATGCATCATAGAAATATATTACCTACCAAAAGTCAGGGGAGTTTGTAAAATGTATAAAATAAAGTCGTTTAATCAAACAAAATATGCCAGAATGAAAGGAGAGTGAGACGAAGTCTCTTACCTCGTGTCCAACTTGACTTGATCATTCTTTAATCTCCTGAATAATAAACTAAAGTTAATTTATACTTTCTTTAGAACCTTTTTCAAGTTTATTATTACTTTTATATCACTTATTACCATGTTATAAAAATTATATAATCATTTTTGTTAATAATGTTCATTTTGTTGATATTTGGTACTTGAATCAAAAATGGACTTCTTTTAATTACATGTTGTTCAAGGGGTCAAAGATTAATTATATCCAGAATTATATTAATGATTTTTATATCATATTAATCATATATATCTAGCATATACATGTATTTATAATAATAGAAAACATTTAGAGGTAAGAAATGAAATGCACCGTTCATGGAGATGGTAAGTCATACGTACGCATAAATGCTAGTTCCATTTCATTTTCATATTTAATAGAATTAAAACATAATGATAAATAGTAGAATTATAATTCTAGTATTATACCATATATAATATCATTAAATCTATCATTTATACGTACAACATATGGTATGAACGAGTCATATCTCTTTGAGAGGGTCGTAGTCTGTGCTTCCTCTAATGAGATTATCGCGTTTACACATAATGGAAACCATAAAGTCATGCAATAAAAGGAAAATAAAGAATCATAGTGACAACAGAAACATAATATATATCATATATAAATACATTTCTATCATAATGGCCACCAAGAGAGGTGGATGGAGATATTTGAACAATCATCGTTTCGTGAGGCGTTAGTTTTCCATCCACAAGAACATTATGTTGTTCATCCATTAGATGGAGGTGTGTGTAAGATTAGTTAGAATACATATCATAAAAAAATACTTCTATATTTAGGATACTTTTTTTGTTACAATATAAATGAATAAAAACAGTTTAGGGGATGGAGAAGTAAAATTAAAGAAAACAATTTAAGAGAATCTGTTATCTTTAATTTGGGTCACTCCCTTAGGTTTGAGCCAAAGGAATACTTGAAGTTTCTTCTTCCTAAGGTAGGGATTTTAGGAGGAGGAGAGGGATTTAATTATATTAATTGGGTTGAGTTCTGATGAGGCAAATGGCTCGAGGTGTGTGAGAAATTGGTTAGCAATGATCTCCTTTTACAAGGGGGAGGAAGGGATCTTTAGGAAAGTGTGAAAACATTATTTTATTATATAATGATATTCGGTTTATAATGGTCCTAAAATCATACTTGTAAAATATAAGATAACTCATGGTCAAAATAAAATCATCCAATATAAATTGTATAGGTTTTGGATAATATTTTTATCATTATAATCTTATTTATTTAAATGATTTATTAATTAGGTAAACATTGCATCATTATTGTGTGATAAATAATTTAAATTATTTGATGTCTAAAAATTATATAACAAATACCATGTTATAGGAAATATTCTTATATTTACAATGAATATTTATAGTCGAAAATATAATTTATATACCACCATATAAAAATTAATTTACTAAAAGATATTTGCTTTTTTCATTTTTTCCTTTATTTTAAGTTAATTATTCTAAATTGCCATTATCACTCACATGTGGCTCAATGGGGTCCCAAAATAGACCCAAATATGCCCATAGTCGTAAATGACTCAACCAGTAAGGTTTGGACAAGTGTTAAGGTAACTTTGAATTATTATAATATTCTTTTAACCTTGAATTACCTTATTTACCTTTAACCGCGGAAAATAAGTCAAAAGTGACTGTTAACCAAAAATTATTTTCATCTTATTGAACCAAATTTTACTTCTTGATAAAAACCATGTATGTTGGATTTTTTTAAAATCATTTAAAATAAGTGGTAAAATATCATTTAAATGAAAAAGTCTGTTTTTTAACTAGTATTAAGTGGTTTCACTATTCATCAAAATTGATATTTTTAGAAAAATACCAAAAATTCAGCCTAAGAATTATTTTATATTCTGAAATCAAAATTAATATAAATTTTTCCAAATTCAAAGCATATAAGTTTCATTAATTAATTTTAAAATTAATTCTCGTGGTTAAAACAAATAGCTTGTTCTTAAGAAACCATAACTATCAAAAGATTGACATTTGTTTATGTCCAATTTAGAAGTGAAATAAATTCCAATGACCAAAATTAGATTAAATGGTAAAAATTTATTCTAATTACACATTATAACCTATTAAAAAGCTAATCTAGACATATAAATAAATAATATTAAAACATAGTTTAGAATTATAAGACAATATCTTCACAATTCTATTAAAATGAACTTTATCAGAAAAAATAAAAAATATTACAAAAAGTAAATTTTGATGTCCCCATTATAAAAAAGGATTTTATTTGGTCATATAGATCATATTAATGTGAGAAAATCTAGATTTAAAAAGGGGTTTCCATTAAAAGGAGATAATTCAAACATTTAATGTAAATCATGCTTAAAATTATATTCATTCACAGTTTAAGCCTCTAACTTTTATTGGATAAATGTAAATACATTTAACAAACACGTATAACCAAATTTTAGTTAGTTTCATTAATTCCCAACAATAAAATGGATTTTATTTAACTACCATTTAAAATAATAATATTATATTATTATTGTGCAACGTAAGATTTCAAAGAAACTCATTGTTGCGTATCGGGTATGTTATCGAACATAGAAACCCCTTTAATGTAAATTTAATATTTAATTCTCAAATATTAATAAATATGAAAATATCTTATTCTTCATTTACATGGGATGTTATATCCTTCCACCCTTTTTGAAATTGCGTCCTCACAATTATTATTCACTTATCAAAATAAGTGGGGGCATTTATCCCTCATAGATTTTTAAGATTCCCACATTGCCTCTTCAATCATATAGTTTTTCCACAAAACCTTTACATGGTGAATTACCTTATTCTGCAAAACATGCTCTCTGTAGTCAAGAATATGGACTGATTATTCATTATAAGAGATATTATCTTCCAACTAAAGTACCAGCGGGCTCAAATCATGAAATGGATCTAGCATATACTTTATCAACAATGAAACATGAAAAACATTGGGTACTTGGGTTAAACATGGAGGTAAAGAAACTTTGTATGCAACCGATCCAACATTCTCTAGGATTTCATAAGGTCTCACAAACCTCAGACTCAACTTTACCTTATTACCAAAACACATCACACTTTTCCATGGAAAAACTTTGAGAATGACATCATCACCATCCTAAAAGGAAATATCCTTCCTCCGATTATCTGCATAACTTTTCTGTCTTCTCTGAACATTTCTCATGTGCTTTTGAATAAACTGAACTTTTTCTGCAATCTCATCTACCAATTCTGGTCCCATCGGCTTCCATTCACGTACTTCAACCCAAAAATATGGAGTTCTAAATCTCTTTCCATATAATGAATCAAATGGATCCATCTGTATACTGGAATGAAAACTATTATTATATTAACATTCAACAAAAGAACGATGTTGGTCCCAGTTTCCCTAGTAATCCATCGAACAAGCACGTAACATATCTTCCAATGTCTGAATTATTCGTTATGACTGCCCCTCTGATTGAGGATGAAAATCTGAACTAATATTTAATTCAGTACCCAATGAATTCTTGAAGGCCTTTCCAAAATTTATACGTAAACTTGGGATCACCATCAGATACAATTGAGAGGGGAACTCCATGAAACCTAATTATCTCTTTAATATTCAACCGAGCAAGTTTATCTAGAGACAATGTATCTCGAATAGGAAGGAAAAGTGATGATTTTTTCAATCCATCAGCAATAACCTAGATTGAATTATTACCTCGAGATGTCTTCGTTTATCCCACAACGGAGTCCATGGATATATTCTTCCATTTCCACTCTAGAACCGGTAAAGGATAAAGCATTCCTTTTGGTAACTACTACTATGGTTTAACCTTCTGACATGTCAATCATTTCCCAGTAAAATCTGAAATATCACTTTTTATTCCATCCCACGAATAATAATCCCGAGGATCTCTGTACATCTTATTACATCTTGGATGAACTAAAAACGGAGAACTATGAGCATCACATAACAACTAATTTTTAACTATGAATCACAAGTCACACATAATCTCTTTCCAAACCTCAAAAAACAATCATTATCAATGTTAAATTCTAGCAAATTACCCTTATGAACAAACTCTACATTTTTCTATAACTCACAGTATTTTTTATGTGCTTGCTTTATTCTATCCGATAGAGATGATATCACTGATACCTGATACAAAATAGAATAATTTCCTGCACCAAAAACTTCAATGAAAAATTTCATCAAATCAAAAACCAAAGGGTATTGTTTCAAACATAACATAGTTAATGAATATTTACTTTTTCGACTCAAAACATCAGCCACTTTATTTTCATTTCTCGGATGGTAATGGATTGTAAATTCATAATCCTTGATTAATTGCAACCATCTCTTCTGTCTAATGTCCAATTATTTTTGAGTGAATATATACATCAAACATTTTTGATCAGTATATATTTCACACTTCACTACATACAAATGATGCCTCCAAATTTTTAAATCAAAAATAAAAACAACTAACTCCAAATCATGTGTAGGGTAATTTAACTCATTGTTTTTCAAATGACGTGAAGCATAAGGAATTACATGATCATTCTGCATAAGAACACAACCAAGTCCTTTCAACGAAGCACTAATGTAGAAAACAAACTCACGAATTCTAGAAGGCAGTGCTAAACTGGAGCATTCACCAATCTTATTTTCAATTCCTAAAAATAATCATCACATTATTTTCTTCAAATGAACTTAACACCTTTTCGTTTTAACTTAGTCACTAGACTAGATAACCATGAAAAATTTACAACAAAAATCTTGTAATAACCGTGGAAACTAAGAAAACTATGAATCTTGGTTATATTTCTGGGTCATGGATATTCTTCATCAACTTTTGTTATTGTAATATCAACAATTATGCCTTTTTTTGAAACAATGTGACCAAGAAAAAAAAATTTGTAACCAAATCTCACACTTTCTGAATTTCCAAAACAATTTATTTTCTTTTAAGGTTTACAAGACAACCCATAAAATGAATATCATGCTCCACTTTACTTTTAGAATAAACAAATATATCTTCAATAAGCACAACCACCATTTATTACCTGATTCAACTGATCTGTCACTACAACAAAATATTCAATTCTGATTCCAACCATCTTCAGATACTGATTTTTAAAGGCCATTTCCTTCTGTATGCCTTCCCAGCATAGCTTCCCCGTTTACTCTATGAAAAACTATTCTTAACACATAAATATCATAGGTGAAGAAACATGGTTATCTTTAAATTCTATATCATTTCAATATTACCATAAATTAATTTAGGCACATTAACTTAATAATACCATAACTCCTAATGTTATCTAAACCGACCTCTGATACCAACTATAAGGACATGGCCTTTAACCCTATATAATATTGAATTAAATGATTAAATCACATTGAATATCATTTCAGGTTTAGAGATTTAGATAATTAGGAAATAATTATTACATCTCAAAAGATTATAAAGTAGACACTTCTACCCAGTATCCATTTTCTTTTTATAAAACATGAACTCTTAAAAAAGAGTCATGTTTAGTTCCATGTTTACTTTATATTTTGAAAAACTAACAGTTTTACATCTTTGTGTATCCATTACTGAGATTTTCATGCTCATCCAATGTTTTTTGAGATGTTTTTCACAGGACATAATGTTGAATATGGTCATAGATGGGTTCAAATGAATTTTTTAAATAAATGTTATTATAAATATTTAAATTAACCTAGTTTGTAATTTTTTTCCATCCACGAATTTTATAGATGACTATAAATTATTATATTTTAATTATTGAATTTGTTTATAATTGATAAGGTTTTTATAGATTTTTAAAAATTCATGATATGAATAGTATAAATCCTGGAATAAAAGATTTTTTAAATCAAGTAATAATTTATTAAATTATAAAATAGACCAAAAAAATCTAAGATTCATTAAAATAAAATATATGATGTTACAAATGTAATTAATGATTCATTTTAGTACTCTTGACATTTTTTATTAAATATATTAATCATATAGTATAAATATACATGAATTTATGGTAAATGTAAAATAAGATAAGAGCTGGTGAAATAAAAAATACAAGGATAAAATAATATCCAAAACCTATAAAATTATTATTTAATGATTTTACGTGGACAAAAATTAAATTTATATTATAATTTAATGATTTTTTGACCATTTGAAACAGAAAATAAATTTATTATAAAATAATACTTTCAAACATTCCTAAAAATCCCATCCTCCCTCTTATAAATGGGCACCACATCTAACCCATTACTCACACATGTCATGCCCCTTTTATTGCCAAAATATGCCCAAATAAGCACCCAAAATCCCTATATTCTTTTTAGAAGGATTTCCTTAGGCAGAAGGCAATTCAAGGGAGCCCCTTGGTTCAAATCAAAAGAAGTTACCATATATCAGCTAATGCCATCTCTCAAGTTTCTTTCCATTATTTTTCCTTCTCCACTCCTTATGCTCCTTTTTTTATATAATAAAAAAAGTATCCTGAATATTGATGGTTTTTTATGATATTTATTCGAACAACACTTAATCACGCCTCTGTGTAATGAATATATAACATACTTTTTTAGTGGATGGTGAACTACTGCCTCATGAAATGATGATTGTTCAATCTTACTCTACCATCTATTATGCTGGCCATTATGATAGAGCTAAAATTATATATGATCTTTATGATTTTTATATTATCCCTATTCTTCCGAAATTTTTACTAAGAACATAACTTTATTCTATTCATGTTGTATAAATATGATAATATCATTTGAGGAAGTGCGGTCTACCACCCCTCAATGTGATATGGCTCATTTACACCATCAATGTAATGTATAAATGATGGTGTTAATGAACTAATATAACAAATATAAAATATTACATTATAGTATAATAATAATATATCTATTTATAATTTGGTTTTCATTCCATTAAAAAAATGAAATGGAAGTTTCGTTTATGCGTACACATGATTTACCATCTCCATGAACGGTGTATTTAATTTTCATATATCCAAATGATATGGAAATTATAAATACATATATATTTGATATATATTATATATAAGATATATAAATCATTAATATCATTCTACAGATAATGTACTTTTGACAACATGGAAAATTTGTAATTATAACAAGTTCATTTTTTACTAAAGTTCAAAACATCCATGAAATGTATGATATGAATTCAAGTAATTAAATATTTTTTATAGCATAGTAATAATTGATAATATAGAAATATTAATATTGAAATAGTTTCTGAAGAATTTATAAATTAACTTAGTTTTCTTATTCATGAATAAAAATTAACATACGAGACAAGTCAGACTCGAGGTAAGGGAACATTTCACCCACCTCTTTTAGTCAAAGACATCGTATATTTTATTTCAAATAATTTCCATTATGTTATGTAGACATAAGTTCTTTTATATCCATTTTTCTGTACATTTTGTGTCCATGTGATTAGATACCTTTTTTTTCTATCATCAACTCATTTTATGAATTTTTAACTAACGTCGTTAGGCTGTAAAATGTTTGTAAGGGATTTCATCTCAAATTCGTTTCATTGAGGATTATCTTGATATTGTGAATTTTTATTATTATGTGTTGTGTATATATGTACTGTTAATAAGTTATATAATTAATTAATATATTCTCATGATATTTTATGTTTTTAATTGTATCTTTTGTGGTATGGTAATCTTTAACTAAAACATTGTTATCGGTGTATTAAATATTAATTATTCTAAAACATTCTATTTCATGTCCATGTTTTCAAAATGTGTTTTCACAATATATTCATTTTGACATGAAGTTTTTAATGTGTAAATTCCTTTCGAATGTTTCAAATTGGTATGTGACACTTTGATTGAAAACTCTTCTTTTTGAATGTTTTAAATGAATTGACTATATCAATATCTTAAAATGATATCTTGTGACCATGATATAGAAATTCTATTTTTCCTTTATGCATGATTTATGTGTTATGATTATTTAATGTTACATTGAAAGTTTATAGGTATTTATGTGATAAACCAAATGATGGGTGGTTCCTTGATAAACCACGGACGGGAGGTTACGTTATAACCTCCAATCAAATGGTTGTGAATGTTGGATGTATGGCTATTTCATTTATTGATATGTGTGGGAGTTGACCATATGGTTATTCCATTAATGTTTTTTATTCCCTAATTTACCTTTATATTCTATAAATTATTTTCTATGGTCATTATGGGAATATTTTTGATACAAAAAGGGTCAGAAATGAGTTTATATTCGGGGAAGTGTTTTTTCTACTTCTTTAATGTGAAAATTAATTATTTATGAATAGGAATACATGGTCTACATGTTTTTTTAAATAACTAATAATTTTATTTCTTTATGTATCCCATACTGAGATTTTTTTGCTCGTCCAATGTTTTGAAATTTTTCTCACATGATTGAAAGATGAATAGGGTCATGGATGGGATCCAGGAAAAGTCATGCTATCTAAAACACGGAAGTTGAGATGTTTCTTTATTTTTCATGTTTTTGTTTTATGAAAAAATGGATAGTGAGTAGAAGTTTCTACTTCTAATTATTAAAGTTGTTGGGTATAAGTTGTGAACTAATTCTATAAACCTCTAAAACTGAAAAGATCATTAATTTGAATTATTATCATAATTCAAGACTTTGTAATGTTTAATGTCATGACCTTACAGTTGGTATTAGAGGTTGGTTTATATAACATTAGAGTTCAGGGTGTTATTTTGGAATAAGTGAAATAAACATTATGGTTATCATATTAGAATGTTTCAAAGTTAATTTTGACAAATCCAATGAGTTTAAGATACAATGAATAAGTATATAGTAGTGTATACCCTCCTCATAAGATATTATATGATGAATTTACTGTTATATTACCATAGGGATTTTTGGTTTTAGTAAATGGATGGATCTAGTAGGCACCAATGTAATAATGGATGTGAAGAAAACTATTACAATTTTCTAAATAAGTAAACAAATGAAATGGGAGATGAAATGAGAACTCTTGTGGTTATTTTCAACCAACTATCTAGATTCATGATTGATCACCTGAACCTTGGTGATGGTTATGAGGCATCGTATATGCGAGAATCAAATCCCAACAGAATTTCAGGTAATAATCAAAAAGGTATGTATATCCAAAAACCAATGTGTAAAGGATATTGAAAGAAACAACTAGTAAAATGCTTAAATTGGATGGGAATATTATATAGTTGTGGTAATGAAGGTCATAATGAATAAATGTTCCATAGAAAAAGGAGGCGTCCAGTTGACTCTAGGAATGGGAAAGAAGTTCATTTTGGGGGATCAATTAAATGTTTTAAATGTGGCGTGCATGGTAATTATCAAATAGATTTCCAACAAAGAAGGTTCGAGAATGGGATCAGTATGACCGTACAAATATATGTTTACCAATAACATATGGCATTAAAATTGAGGATGATGAATCTGACAATGACCAATGGAAGGTATTGATTATTTCTTAGTTGTTGTTTTGATATTATTAAATATTAGGATATGATTCACTGTTTTGTTTTTAGTAAATATGTATTATGGAATAAGTTGGAAAATAATAGTTAATTGATCATGAATAACATGGAAAGAGTAAATAAGTATACATATAAGGGATTCAATAGTTATGATAGATTTTACAATGATGAAATGCTTAATATAATTAAGGCTCTATTGATGATGGGATTACATTATAAGACTTTTTATTCAATGTGTAACTATGAAGCTTGATATGTGGAAATTTTATTCAATAATTATCTATATTTTCTTTTGTGGACATAATGGATTACCTAAGGGTTTCATTTGATATTTTTTCATTCAGGTGATAAATGGATATTACATTTTGTGATGAAAATGTAGGGAATGTGATAGAATTTGTAGTTAAAATATGTTATGGTTTTTGAGGAATTATTCTCAATTTTTGGGAGGGTTATAAAATTATATTGTTTATGAAAAAGTAGAACATGGAAACAATGTCGCAACCCATTGTGTTGGACAATGCCGCATGATTCAAACCCACAACCAAAGTACGATAGGTATTTATCTCCTACCACTAGACACCTTGAATTCCCTATATGTATGACTTATTATTTCTAGATAAATGGTTTTATAGATCAAGAATAAGTTTACATTTTGAACTTATGATTTATCAAATGTATATCCATAGTATATGAAAATATTTTGGTGATTATGTGATAAAGGATACTTTGGAGGTCATTTACTCTTTTGGGAATACTATACCCCTTTGGAAAATAGAATACCATGGGATCTCATTTGTCGAATAATGGTTGAAATTTTGTATGGAAGAATCTTTGTTTTATTGTGCACATATTTATATTTGGGTTATGTATGGAAATGATTAGCCTATCATAGAGATTTTGGGATTAGGTTATTTAATTTTCAATGTGAGACTTTATGAGTAGAAATTGATATTTGGAAATAAAGTTAATATTTATCATGGAATACTTGATGACTAAATAATTCTGAATTATTGGGATTCAATCTTAAATTGGATTATATTTAATAATTTTAAGGACATTTGTGTATTGAATGATCTTTGTTGAACTTTGGGTTTTTTTGTTTAATATTATAGATTAAGAGTAGTATTTATTTCTGTAAAATATTGTCCTTTGGGATTATAAGCTATTGTACTAACCATTTTGGTTTTTTTAATGAATAAAGCCAGGGGAAATAAAAAATTTATATTTTTTTGGATAATTTGATTTTCTAGAAGTTGATTCTATATCTTTTTATGTGACCAAGTCATCATTAATACTCATCGTTTTGAGAAAAAATGAGTTTTTGGTAGAAAATTATTAAAGGGTGAAACTATACATGAAAAGTAAGTGTTTTTCCTTATGTTAATCTTCCAAGTAGTAAAATAATTACTCAAATTTATAAAAAGAAATTTAAAATAATAAAATGTTATCCTTTTACTTTTTCCTACTGGTAATCAAATGACTGTTTAATCCTATCACATGTTTCTGATTATATAGTGGTTAATTTTATCCTAATCATGTTTCTATCACCATCCGTAAGAACATTACACTTAGTTTATCCTTCATATCTAGGTTTTTAGGGAATCCTATTATGTGTTATCAAGGGTGAACATAATAATTATCTTAATTCCATTTGAAGTGATATATTTATTGACTCTTTTTCCAATGTGGTACTTTCTATTATGTTTCTGAGCCCAATTTTAAAATTATGAGGATGCAATTTCCAATTAGGGGGAAGGATGTAATGACCCAGGTATTTATAGAATATTACTTATTAATTTCTATCAATACTTATAAATAATATATTCATTTCATGTTAAATAGGAATATTTTTCTGATATTATACTCAAAGTTCCACATCATGTTTCTTTGAAATCTTATGTTTCACACAACTTTGAGTTATACCAAAAACAACTTAATAATATTATGTTATTAAATTTTAGATAACACCAAGCCATTGTATTGGAAAGAATGAACAGAACTAACTAAAATTTTATTTGAAATGTTTTTTGAATGTCATTACGTTTACACAATAAGTTGTAAAGGCTTAAAATAAGAATGAATCTGATTTTATGCATGAAATACTCTGAAAGATTTTTTACCACCTTTTGCTGGAGAACCCTTTTTATACTGACTTTTTTCACTTTTATTTATTCCATAAAAAATAATAGAATTCTTCTATAGAACAGGTATATCAAAGTTTACTTTTGGTATGTTTTTGGTATTTTTATGATGATGTTAAATTTTTATTGAATAGTTAAAAAATAATGCATTTTAATTAAACAGTGTCTTTACTTATGATTAATATATATGGTTATGTTATCTTTTTAAGTGGTTTTAATTTGCAAATAGATTATATTTTTAACATTAAATCTAATGGAGGTTATTGGAAGTAATTTTTCATTGAAACTGTACATAAATACAAGTCAATCTTTTTGTAGTTTTTACATCTTAAAAACACGCTTTCTAGTTTTGACAATAGAACATAATTTTAAATTAATTAATGAAACATCTATGTTTAGAATTTGGTAATATAGAAATAATTTTTGAATTTGGAATATCAAAATTATCTTTTAGGGAATTTTTGGTATTTTCATGAAAATGTTCAATTTTTAATGAATAATGAAAAACACTACCAAATTGTTAAAACCCCGAATTTTTCATTTATGTGAAATTCTCTCAATATTGTTAATTGAATTAAAAAATATTACATAGATTTTTTTCATCATTATGTAAAATGTGGTTCAATAAGATGAAAATGTATTTGGTGAATAGTAATTTTGGCTTCTTATTTACAATAGTTAAAGATAAATAGGGTAATTCAAGGTTTAAATAATATTATTGTAATATAAAATTATCCTAACACTTCTCCTAACCTTATTAGATGATCCATGAAAGAAAATCCCAATCAAATGGTATAAACATTTGAATTTTTAACCCTCTTGGGTAAGATAATTACATTAATAACTTTTCATTCAAAGTAAAAATATAAATACAATTTACATGTATTGTTTTTATAAACCATTTTTATTGTTGGGTAATATAATTGCTATTAGTGACTATATGTATTCCTTAGAAAGATAAAAATATTTCCTACCTCATTTTTTTATATTTATATTTTTTCGACAACATATAAAAATTTTTAATTTTGACACAGTGATGATGTAATGATTACCTCATTAATGAATGTTTTGAATAAATGCGATTATAAATATTAAAATGAATTTATTTTGAAACATCGTATTCCATACATAAATGTTATGGTTGAATATGAATTTATATTTTTTAATTAATGATGTGTTTTGAATTGATCAATTTTTTATGGATTTTAAAGAAGCCATGAGATGAAGAGTATAAAAATTGAGATAAATGAGGTTTTAAATCAATTAATATTTTATTAAATGATAAAATAGTCCTAGAAATCTATGATTTAGCAAAATGACATATATGACCTTGAAAATATCATTAAGGATTAATTTTTGGTCCATTGGCACTTTATAGTTAATATATTAACCATATTGTATGAACAAACAAGAAGAGATGGTATAAGTTAAATAAGTAATCATAGGGTTAAATAAAAAAGACAAGGATTAAAAAATATCGTAAACTATACTAATTATTATTGGATGATTTTATATGGACTTATATTCATCTTATAGTCTAATATAATGATGTTTTAACATTTTGAAACTAAAAATATGTTTATAATAAAATAATAATTTCAAACATTCTTAAAAAGACCTTCCTCTCTCTTATAAAAGGACTCCACCTCTAACCCATTACTCTCACCTCTCAAGCCCACGGGATCATAAAAAATCAACCAATATAATCTTCCAACATCCTTATATTCCTCCTAGAATCCATTGTATATAAAGAAGGAAATACATGAGAGCCCTTTGGCTAAAATCAAAAGTAGTTACCGGATTTGAGGTAATGTCTTCTCTCTTGTTTCATTCCATTATATTCATCTCCACTCCCTATGATCTCATTATTCATTGTTTATATGATAACACAAGTATCAAAAATATATTATGTTGTTTTTTGAGAATTATTCGAAATACACTTAAACAAACCTCTGTTTAATTGGTATAGAACATAGTGTTTCGGTGAATGGTGAATTACTGCCTCACGAAACAATGATTGTTCAATCTGGCCACTGTGATGGAAAAATAATTATATATGATATTTACAATATTTATTTTATCTCTATGCTAATGGAATTCACATTTAGAACATAAAATTATTCATATCATGTTTGATAAATAATATAACATCCCTTGAAAAAGTGTGGACTACTACCCCCTCAAAGTTATATGACTCGTTCATTCCATCCATGGAACATTTCAAGAATTGTTTTAAAAAAATATAAAACTAATATAAAATATTTCATTATACTAGAATAATAATATACTTTATTATCATTTGTATTTCATTCCATTAAAAATTTAAAAATCAAATGGAAGTAGCATTCATGCGTACGTACAACTTACCATCTCAATGAATGGTGCATTTCATTTCTTTCGATCTTAATATCCATTAATTGAGGAATTACTTGATATTGTGCACCTTTATCATGTTATTTATATGTTATGACCTAATTAAATAAATCTATAAACATGAAAATATTTTCAATGTGAATTATTAACTCAATTCATGATTATAAAATGTTTGATGTTGGGGCCTAACAATCGTGGCACATATTAAACTCCTCTGATGCTGCATCCAAATTGATAAATTATTTAAATTATATTTTTTTGATAGTGTTTATTTTTTTCTTATAATCCTGGATAGAAATTCCATAATATATCCACATCTACATGAGCCACACCAATGGGTGTTACTTGTCTAAAGGACTAAGAGCCTTTTTCCCTGAGTGAAATTAAACCACAATTGTAGGTGTTTATATTTTACCCTATAACAACTGAAATTGAATATGGTTTCAACTAATGGAAATGGAAGGCCTTGTTATTGGTTTAGTTCCCTCAATTTTTATGAAATATTTTTCCATTAAAAAATTGATATTTTTGATATATTATAATCCATGATATGTAGTTAAAATATTATAACATGACTGTTATAACCTTGCAGCTAAATTAGAAGGTATAAATAGGGTTATCCATATTATAAAATATATATGAATGAAATATTCAATAAAAATTTATTTATTAATTCTTAATAAATGAACAATTATTTCATTAGTAATGTTATTATATTATTAAGAAAATATGGTTTTAACCAAAAATGATTTTAATTGCATTATACGAGAAAATGAATATAATTAATTTAGAGTATTTTAGAATATTAATTTTTAAAATTAAACATTATTTTTTAATTCATAATGTAAAATTACATTAGGATTAATATTTTTTATTTTTCTAAAAATTAAGAATGATTTAAGGACTATTGAAAAAATCTAATTTACATTGTGAAATGTATTTTATTTTAATTAAATTACAATTTAAAATTATATTTTTTATTTATTTTGATCTCTAATTATTTCCATATTATCACAAATAATATAACATTTTTCGAATTTAATATTATATATAATTTTTTTATAATAATATTTCATACATAATATGGAATTTTTTTGAAAAAATTGGGTTTCATTGTGTTTTTGTAGTCTAATATTAAATTAAATTCTGCCACATATGTGCTTCCAATATTGAAATATTAAATTAAATTTTTGGAACCAGGTGTCCCAAATTAAAATGGACAATTTTTATTTTAGGTCATGGTGGATAGTAAATTTAGTATTTTTTTACCACAATAAATGGTAATTCAGGTAATTAAGTGAAAAAATAATAATCTAAGGACTATATAAATGCCCCAACACATGGTCTAATTTTACTAGATGATATTGTTTTCATCCAGAATAATACTAGGGTTGAATTTTTCACCATTTGAGGCCAGATTGGCAAGATTAGGAACTTTATAGAATTTTAATTAAATAAAAGTAAAATATGTTACACTTAAAATTTTAATATTATTAATATTATTAATACTAGGTTATATTGACGATATATTCAACTATAAATAGTATATTTAAATATACCAAATTTATGTATATCATATTTATTTATTTTTAATTTTTAGTGAAAAAATATTTACCTTAAAATTCATACACAATGCTAATGAAATAAATAATCAATTAATGAAAAAATAAAATAAATTGTAATTAAAAGTATTGAAATAAACGTATTTTGAGATATATAAGGTGATCGACTAATATTTCAGATGAAATAGACTTATTTATGATATATCAATATTTTCTAATTGAATTTGACAAGTGTTGTTGACATTTTTAAATGAGAAGTAAATAATATTATCAAGACTCTCTATAATGATTTTTAGGGGATTATAATTTAATTAAATCACATAGATATCATAAAAAATGTAGGTAATATCAAATAGGAAAAGATAAAGTAAATAATTTCATAATTTATTAATTTATAGATTATTTTGAGGCACTGGATCATGAATAAAATTATTTTATTTTAATCTTCTGAGAAATTTCTAAAGTACCCCTCATCCCCATTAAAAAAGGACATACCCTTCATCAGTTCATTTCAAATTGTTGAAATATAAATCTACCAACTTATATAGAATTATATTATCCAATACTCTTGTATCATTATTTATGTTGTTTTCTTCCCAAAATACCTACCCTAACTCCTTTTATAGTAAATCTAACGGATTCATTTTGAATAATATGTAATCTCTATAACCAATCACATTATTATTATAATAATATTTACCTACCTTAAAATATGTGATAATTATAATAAAATACTATCCTATTTATCATAAATATTCATAAATTTTATTATTATTATGAAAATACTACTATAAATCAGTTTTCCCATCAACCCTGATGTGAAAGTTTCTCTCTACTGCAGGTATAGCATACCGTCTCTACATTGTGATACTATTCATTTTCCATCACCATTATTAATCTATGGTTTTAATTTTTATTATATCATATTTATTATATATCAATAACTATTGAATTATAATATAATATCTATTTTTTATCCTCCAATCATTAGGGAAATAAAATGCCCCCCGTTCGAATGTATGAATTACCATCTTCATAATGTGATGTGAATCATTTAACATTTATATTTTATTTTGAGGGTAATAATGATGAATAATTTGATTATATATAATATATATTATATAATAATTATTCCTTAAATAATTATACCATGATAAAAGTATTTTTACAATGACAGAAAAACCAAAAAAAGCTGGGAAAACGATGCATTTATCTCCCAGAATTGAGATTTGGATAAAAAATTTATAATAAATAGTAGAAAAGATATAGTAAATAAATCTTATATGGAATTATGACAATATCTATATGGAATAATATTATAATAAATAAATATTTATTAAAAATTATATTTTAATTTTAATGAGTAAATGATATACATGAGTTAGGTTTTCTTTCAGAATCTAATGATTGTTCATGATTTTTTATGATTAAATATCCCCAAAGTAATATTTCTATTCCAGGACAGTTTTTTCTTAAAAAAACTATAAATAATTTTATTATTATCATAAGATTATTTGAAATAATTTTAACCCATGATTTAATTTTTAATGGGAATACTTTTGATGTTTTAAAAATTAGATTTGTTGGAACTTTTACAATAAAAATATCGATGTGATGATAATTGTTCAATTATTCGACATGAGATGGGTTTCCTTAAATCATGAAAAATTAATTATTTGAATCCTTATTTAAAATATAAAATGGTTATTTTCAATGAAAATTATTTCCATTATAAATAGTGGATTCAAAAAATTCTTATTTCAAATTGGAAAGGATATGTTCCTCGATAATTATTTTATATAATCATTCAAATTCATATACCAAATAAAATAAAATAATTTTATGTTAAATATTATTTAATGAAAATTATCTAAGTATACCATCCTTACTCTTTATATTTTTTTCTTATAGCTACAATTATTTGATATATATTAAACATGATCCTTTTCAACAAGTTATATCATGATGAAATGGTTATGAAACCCATTTCATTTCATGGATTCTGATATGATGAATGAGTTATGTTAGTGAGGTACACATCTGTATTATTTTCAGTTTGTAATGGATATGACCAATATCTCCCTCTAATTATTTGGGTAATGATATATATGTCACTATATAGATATGACTATAATGGGAAGTGAAACTGGTTCATTAAGGGACATTGTCCACGGTGATAGTCTTGGGAGTGAAACTTGACTAATATGATGTATTTTGATGTTAACTTATTCAACTGCTATTGTCTTGGAATATATCCTTTACTACATGGGAAATTATTTTCTATGTTTATGAATATGATACAATTTCATGGCATATCTTTCATGGACCATGAACCATAATGATTGATGTTTTAATACACTACCCTGCTTTATTCCATGATTCATGATTATTATATTTGATATAATGTGTATAATTTTCAAATATGGTGGTAATTTTTTTAATCTTTTTTCCCATGTTATGATGGATATCTCCCTTTTTTAACGTTTTTTGAGTATATAAGATCATATTTTTTTTATAATTTATCCCTTGGTTTTGAAGAATTGTATTAAGTATTATATATAAAAGACATTTCTAATTACAAAATAACACATGACAGATGATTTCAATATTTTATGAACAAGTTGTTTATGATTCCAAGATTCCCAATACAGTATATCTTTTTATTTCAATCATATATCTGTTAAAAATTTTATTCAATATCCAGTTAAAATTAAGTAATAGTCATGTATGAAAGGATTGGTTCATTATAGGTGGTAATAGAGAGAGATTTATTATCCTCTAAAAACCATGTTGAGAAAGCTAGAGTTAAATCTATATGGGTAATTCTATTTATAATCACAATTGTAGAGTTTTGGTAATGAACATCAATAACCTAGGTTTAACCCATGGTGACATAGATTGTAATTCTATATGTAATTTCTATTGATCATGTTGTTTACCCAATATGAGTATTGTATCTCAATATATTATTTATGGTTTTATTAAATGGTTAGAAACTAATGGAAGCTTGTAATTTTATAATGTGATCATAAATGTAAATATTTTCTTACTAAAAAAATTGATTATTATAGGAGTTAGAATGTGATATATATTTTTACTGATCACCCAACTTTCTCAATGAATGAATCAAGTTGGAAATCCAAATGATAAAATTAGGAAACAAAATTATGTTGAGTCATTCAAGATACAATGTAAATCATCTATTAGTAGGACATATAATGTAATAGTGGTTTAGAGACAGATCAAAGCCACATAAAATATATATTCTAACCCTCAATTTCTAGAAAATGAAAAATTAATTAGGATGTATAATGATTAAAAGGTAAAGTGGATAAATGGTGTAATCTTATCAAGAATATTGTTCAATATGAATAAATTGATTCCACTTACTGGGACAATTTCATTAAATGATTTTATATTAAGTAATTTCCTCATATTCTTCTTCTAAAATTATAGAAGGAAATCCTCTTGTTAAAGTAAAAGGATTATTAATATGGTGGATCCAATAAATAAAATTATAAAATACATGTGACATAAAAATCTAAAATTATCATCAATCATGAATGTATCGTTCATCCACTAGTGCAAAAACACTTTTTCGCGTCGGTTTTTTTTTATTTTTAACGTCGGTTATAAACCGACGTCTTTATAGGCGACGTTAAAAATAGCGTTTTCGCGTCGGTTCATAGAAACCGACGCGAAAAATAATTCGCTTATGAGCTTCGGCGTCGGTTTTTTATAAAACCGACGCCGAAGCTACATGTAGACATTATTTTCCGCGTCGGTTCATTAAAAAACCGACGCGGAGAATATATTCGAATAGGTTTTCCGCGTCGGTTTTTAGAAAAACCGACGCGGAAAACCGATTGGAACAGGATTTTCCGCGTCGGTTTTTAGAAAAACCGACGCGGAAAACCGCATTCAACCGGATTTTCCGCGTCGGTTGTTCTAAAAACCGACGCGGAAACCCGCTTTCAACCGCGTTTTCCGCGTCGGTTTTTCTAAAAACCGACGCGGAAAACCCTTTCGGCGTCGGTTTTTAAAAAAACCGACGCCGTAAATAATTTTTTTTTAAAATTATTCGGCGTCGGTTTTTAAAATAACCGACGCCGTAAATTTTTTTTTTTTTTAAATAAAATACATATATTTTCTCCTCCAAACAAATCGGAACCCTGAAAAAAAATAACGAAGTATACAAAAACAATTAAACAGCTTTAACAGAAGTACTTCAGAAAACTCAAAGTAAAGCAGAATTAAAATACACGTACCTACATGGTGCATTTTCTTAATCTAACCATACTCAGTATCAATCATTGTAAGTTTCCTCCCATAGATAGCACCAATCCTGTCAAAACAGTAATGAAACGAGTGAAAAAATCAATCCAAGTTATTAGTGCAATGAATAAACATTAAATGAAAATGTGTAATTTATTTGAATCATTCATTTTTTCACAAAGTAAATTACCAAAATGAAATGATCAAAATTCCAGGAACACTCAGCCGATGCAACCTCTTCCTCACCTCCCCCACTGAAGATGTTGGGGGTGTCTTTTCACCATAGAATCCCCACCACCCCCAACCTCAGGTTTTTATATTTGCTCTGTATAGACGTGCATTACCTATTCACTATTGTTATTTGTTTAAGTTATGGAATAACAGAGAAATAAATTTGAGTGCAAAAAATAGGTTAGAAAATTGAAATCAAATGCAGATTGAAGATACATAAAGAAACATACCTTAAAAATTGACGCCTTCTATTTTATCTTTGTGCAAACCCACTAAGCGTTGTTTCAGGTATTATGTGATATGCTTCTCGGCAATCATTTTTCGATATTTATTTGCATAAAAAATAAAAAGGCCTAGAAGATATTGCTGTGCATTCAAGGGAGACAATTTTTAGTGTTTGTGAATGTTATTTCGCTATACGAATCTCTATGTTCATGATCCAAGTACCACCCTACAGATTTGTCACTGTACAGACAAATGATTTTAAGAAATAACAATGAAAAGAAATATAATAACTAATTCTGAATTAAAATACACGTACCTGAAATATACGACATGCTTATTGTTGGTTATTGTTGAAGGATTCATTTGATTATTAGTAGATTCAATAAAACAGTTTTTGCAGAGGCACTTGAGAAAACTCAGTAAATCAGAATTAAAATACACGTACCTGAAATATATGACATGCTCATTGTTTGTTATTGTTGAAGCATTCATTTGATTATTAGTAGGTTCAAACACCTAATATATCATAAGAGTTAGTTTTTTAAACCCATATATAATATTATTTATAAATATTAGTATACATACCTCAAATCTTAATCAGACTTAACAAATAGTCCGCAAAAGTAGATTGAATATGAATCATATCAGATTGAGAATATGACTGTGAATCATTGAATACCTACAATAATATTGAATGATATGAAATTAATAAATAGAATAAAGTGGATGAAAATATATAAAAAAGTTAATACAACTAACCTTATGAAAATCAGTAGTTTCCCCAGTTGTGATTATCTCGTACATAAATCGTAGAATATAATAACCACATTCAACGCTTCCATTTTGACGATGACACTGCAGTTATAAAACATTTAACTAATAATGAAACCCAATATATAACAAAAATATAAAAACTAATTACCTGTACTTCCACATATTTGATTTTCGTTGGTTTCTTTTCATTTGTAAAATGTTTCCATGAACTGCATTGTTTTATATAAGAACTAATAAAACTTGTGTAAACAATTAAAATTAAACATAACAAACTTCTAAAAATAAAAAAACAACTTACCTGTTTAATAAGTTGGAAAACGTTTTACGCACTTTTCCTAATAAAGAGCAAAACCAATATAAGGTGCATTCATTTGGGCAAAATACACCTAACATCCAATGCCCCCTATAATACAAAAAGTTCATAATTAATGAGATTATAATGATCATGAGTTCAAAATTATGTTGATATTCTTACTTATCAACAAATGGCAAAAACCAGCACTGAATCTCTGTTTGTGATAATCTCTCGGATATATATTTAACTTTTTCATCATTTTTCACATGTTTGACTTCCGAGGAAATGTACTCTGGATCTATAAAGCTATAAATGCTTGTAGTTTCATTTTGTAAAAGAATCCTGTATAGATACCTAATTTAAAAAGAAAACATAGTTAGTCAATGACATAACAATATTTTAGTAAAGAAATAGCAATTCAGACGTCAATTTACTTACATGGAAAACAACTGCACCACATTCAGCCCGATCTCTTCAAAATTAACTAAATTCATGATATCTTCTTTCAATATTCTCAATTTATAATTTCTTCCACATATATCGGGCGTCATCCGAAACTCATAGATAAAATTCAAGGAAGAAGAGCACTGAGATAATCTTTTCAACCCAGAAGAAATATCAGAAGTATCTACAGCCGACTGTTTTTGAACATTTTGCTGCATTTGTACAGTTTCTTTTGCTTTCAGATATTCCTATATAAGTTAAATGTCAGAAAACATTATAAGTAATTTGGAATCATTTCTAATTACTAGTTAAAAAAACTCATACCTCATGTGAAATATAACGAAGAAGTGCAGTTGGCCAAAGTAAAAAATGGCCCATGCATTCCCCAACACTGGTGATCTCCGCAGTAGGAAATGGTAGTAGAGCAGTAGGATCTATAATAAAAAGTACTGATACTCTAACCTGACCCATCTGCATAGGCTGATGATGTACCGAGTCCCCCAAAAAATACACTTGTCCTAACGCAACAATATGTACATGAGGATCTCCCGCAAACAACTCACAATATAAGGTTTGATCCGATGGAGGAGGTGGAGGCTCAAAGTTAGCAGGTGGGGCAGGGTAGTCAGGGTGAGCAGGCTGAGAAGTCAGAAAAATGAAAAGGGTATATTAGTGTTTAAAATTTTTAACATAGAAAAATTGATTAAAAATTAAATTAAATAATATACCTCAAATGGTTGCGCAGACGGGGCAGGGTAAGCAGATGAGGCAGGGTAGTCCGGGTGAGTTGGCTGAGAATGTTGAAAAATGAAAAAGTTATATCAGTGTTTATAATTTATAAAATAGACAAATTGATGACATTAAATAATATACCTCGGAAGGCTGCCCAGACGGTGTTGGGTAAGCATATGAGGCATGATAGTCTGAGTGAGTAGGCTGAGAATGTTGAAAAATGAAAAAGTTATATCAGTGTTTATAATTTATAGAAAAGAAAAATTGTTAACAGTAAATAATATACCTCGGAAGGATGAGCAGACTGTGACTGTCTTGCCAAGTGTTCTAATAAAGCCTTCTGTACTGCTGCTTGAATTTGATCACCCATAGACCGTTTCATATCCTGCAGCTCTTCTTTTAAGGATTCAATTTCCGGGTCTCTTGGTTGCTTACTCTTACCAAAAACCTTCCGAATACTAACACCCGCCTGATATCCTCTAACACGGCCGGGGTGTTCAGTCTTTCCCAAAGCAGTGGCTAGGATATCCATCCTACCCTCAGGGATAAAAGAGCCCTGTGTCTCTTTCTCCTGAAGTTCATCCTGAAATGAAAAATAAAAAATTTATATTAGTGTTTATAAATTATAAAAAAGGAAAATTGTTAACAAAGAATTAATATTTACTTACAATTCTATCAGCCACTTGATGAGCTTCGTCTGTAAGATATTGTTCATTTTTTTTTCTTCTTGCTCGTTTCCATTTCTCATGGCGAGTGGGAGGAGATGGAGGACCATACTGGACCTCTTCTGAACCACTACTTGATCGAGCTCTTAATGCTTCAAATTTTTCTTCAATAATTTTCTGCTCCAAATACGAGTATCCTCCACGTGATAAAGTATGAGGGTATACGTTTTTCAACTGGATCTCCTGATGAGATCTTCTGGAGGCCTGTTACATAAAAATAAACACATTAGTAATAAGGAAAATATAGCATAAATTTTAAAATATAAAACAATTACAATACCTGAAATTTCTCTTCCTGACGACTGTCAACAAATCGCTTCCATGTTTCTTCATCTATATATGGATACTTAAGACATGGGCTTTCAAACCTTCTCTTTCCAAAAACATAATCTTTCGTCAGTTTGTTTTTAAAATCTCTCCATCGAACCGCCGCTAAAGAGAGATGTCTTTTCCTAATTTCTTTGGTTTCCTCAAAATTGAATGTCATCTGTAATTGAAAAAATAAAATATGTCATTTAAACTATATAATATTAAAAAAATGAGATAAAATAAATAAATAAAGATATTTTACCGTCACGGCCTCCCAAAGTTGTTGCTTCGCCGTCCTGTCCACTGACTTCCAATCAGGATATAAAATACTAATCCTGCAACGGCTCTGCATCGCTATATAACTGACAAACTGAACTGCATTTGGGCCAACTGCATTATTATTATCATCAAAACGGATGTGTAATTTGTTATCATCACGAGCGAGTGATAGTTTTGGTAAACGTGTAATACCACGTTTACCAACTAGAGAACTTGATTTTTCAGTAGTAACTGGAGAAGTCTCCTCCGCCGAGGACGCATCAGTAGTCCTGCAATTTTTTTTAATAAATTAACAGTTTTATTTCATTAAATATGTATATTACTGAATATTTAATAATATGTCAAAATAGATATACCTCGGTAACTGCTCATCTCTATCTGTATTTGACATTGCTACTAGAAAGTGTAATGAAATTTTGGGTACCTGCATATCATTAGAAAACTGAATAATTAGAAACAAGGAAATGAAAAATAAATATGTAAAAATAGAGGCATGCATTTGTAAGTTTTAAAAATAGACACAAAATATAAATATTTACCAGAAAAATTAGGAGACTAATTTAGTGTTTTCCCACGTCCCTTCATCATGATCGGTACGTACTGCATGCACTATGTCTGTCTTATATTCATTGTAATCATCTGAAAATTGCATAATAGATGAATAACGCTCATGTAAATCACTAGCATCATCAGAATCATCATCATCACCCAAATGATATCTTTTCCCTTGCAAAACAACTGACCACTGATCATTCGACGGATCAATGACATAAAATACTTGTTTTGCATGTGTCGCCAAGATAAATGGTTCCTCATTGTGATTAAATCTTTTCAAATCAACCAGTTTAAACCCATATTCATCATGTTTCACGCCACTATTACTATCAACCCAATTGCACTTAAAAATAGTGACTCGAAATTTAATATAATCAATTTCCCATATGTCTTCAATAACTCCAAAATATGATGTTGATGCAGAAATTGGGTTTTTATCTTTGGCACTCGAAAAATGCACTGCTTCAGCGAATACCATCACACCACTATTCTGAACGGTACTCTTGTCATCCAGGTTTTTTGTGTAAAATGTGTAGCCATTGATATCAAAACCAGACCAAGTGATCACATTAAAAGATGGTCCCCCTGATAACCACTTCAATGTTTCTGATACAGATATATCTGAGGTGACTTTCTCTTTAAACCATGAAACAAATGTCTTCTTATGCTCAATCATCAACCACTTTTCATTTCTTTTCTGATATCGTAACTTTAATTCAGCAATATGTGAGGATATATATGGTTGAACCTCATCTGTGTTGTTCAAAATGTATAAATGTGCTTGCATCACTTCATCACGTGGAATGAACTTTACCTTTAAGCCTCGAACCCCTCTACCTTCTCTGTCAACTGTCATATGTCGAGATAGAGGGAGACCAATATGCTCCACTTCATTCAAATAATCAGTACAGAACTCAATCACCTCTTCTGATACATATTTTTGAACAATAGAGGCCTCTGGTCGATAAGGATTTTTAACATATCCTTTCAAAATTTTCATATATCTTTCAAAAGGATACATCCATCTTAAATAAACAGGCCCACACATTCTTATCTCACGCACCAAATGAACCAATAGATGAACCATTATATCAAAAAATGTGGGTGGGAAATACATTTCTAGTTGACAAAGAATAAGAGTTGCTTCATTCTCCAACAAATCTAACAAATTTTGATCAACGACTTTGCTACAAATGGATTTAAAGAAATTACATAACCTGATGATTGTCTTCCTGACAGCTTTCGGTAATATACCACGCACTGCTACTGGTAGAATTTGTTGCATTAACACATGACAATCATGTGATTTCATACCTATTAATTTACAATCCTTCAATGACACAAAATTACTCACATTTGAAGAAAAACCACTGGGTACTTTAATACCATGAAGACACTGACAAAAATTCATCTTTTCAATCTTGCTTAATGTGTGACAAGCCGGAGGTAAATATGTTCTTTTTCCTTTCACAGCGGGAGCTAACTCCAAACGTATTCGCATTAACATCAAGTCCAATCTAGCATGTAATCCATCTTTTGTCTTTCCTTTTATGTCTAACAAAGTTCCAATCAAACTATCACATATGTTTTTCTCAACATGCATAACATCAATGTTATGTTTTATCTCTAAAAATCTCCAATAAGGTAGTTTGAAAAAAATAGACTGCTTCTTCCAGATATGTTTTTGTAAACCAGAACTTTTTCTCTTTCCGAATGTTGAATCAATATCTTTCACTCTGTCATAATATTCTTCAGCTGACAATGGTTGAGGGGGGAGGTTGTATTCTTGTAAACCGTTAAATGCTTTTCTCAATCTACGATAAGGATGATCAATTCGCAAAAATCTTCGATGTCCCATGTACACTGTCTTTCTTCCATTCTGCAATTGATAATATGAAGTTTGTTCTTCACAAATTGGACATGCTTTATGTCCCTTAACACTATATCCAGATAAGTTTCCATACGCAGGAAAGTCGTTTATAGTGAACATTATCATAGCACGCAAAAGAAAATACTCTTTCTTGTATGCATCGAAAACTGTAACACCTTTCTCCCATAGCAGTTTTAAATCCTCAATCAATGGTGTAAGATACACATCAATATCATTTCCTGGTTGTTTTGGTCCAGAAATCATCAAGCTCATCATAACATATTTTTTCTTCATACATAGATGTGGGGACAAGTTGTAAAGTACCAGCAAAACAGGCCATGAACTATGTTGGCTACTGAGGCTCCGATATGGATTCATTCCATCAGTACACAATCCCATTCTGAGATTTCTAACTTCACTTCCAAAATCATGAAATTTTTTATCAAAACTCTTCCACTGTGGTGAATCGGCCGGGTGACGTAAGTTACCATCAGAAATGCGCTCATCTGAATGCCATCTTAACCTTTTTGCATCATTTGAATTTGCAAATAGACGCTTCAAACGAGGAATAATTGGAAGGTACCAAAATGCTTTAGATGGAGTTTTGATTTTGGTACCTAAAAATAAACCAGAATTGAATTATCAGAATTGTTTGAAAAAAATATTGGATGATATCATTGGAAAGTAAAAAAATTGATTTTTCATAACGTTACATGACATCACCTGAAAATGAATCTGAGTTGACTTTCTCATCCATCTTATAGCGCGATGTTCCACATGTAGGACAACTTGATAAATGTTCATTTTCTTTCCTATATAGTACACAATCATTGGGGCAAGCATGTATCTTTTTATACCCCAATCCCATTGGGCATAATATTTTCTTCGCCTCATAATTGGAATCTGGAAGCCCATTGCCTTCTGGAAGAAGCTCTTTTAAAAGCTCAAGTAAACTGGAGAAACTTTTATCACTCCACCCATTTTTTGCTTTTAAGTTAACTAATCTCAAAACTGCTGATAACACTGTATATTTACTGCAACCTGGGAATAATGGTTTCTCAGAATCTCCATACAATCGTTCAACAGTTGGTGTTTTTTCGATGGTTTCAACACCTAAATCATGAATTAATTCTTCAATACGATCCTCTGCCTCATTATGAATATCGTCATCAACATTGGATGTTGAATTTTCAGTTCTTTCACCATGCAAGATCCAACGTGTATAATTAAGGCTAAAACCATAACAAATGAGATGATCTTTGATTTCTCTGAAGTTTAACTTTCTCATATTTACACACTTCACACATGGACAGAAAATCAAATCAATATTTTGATTATGCCGTTTAGCAAATTCCAAAAAATTGTCAACTCCTCTTTCATATTCACTAGTAGTTCTTCGTAGATAAATCCAATTATGATCCATTAATACCTGATATCACAATATAATTGATGAATATATTAAAACATAAAAACATTTAAATATCTATCAGATAAATTGTAAACAAAAACATATTCCATAAAAACTATTGATAATCAGATAAAAGACATCAAATATGAAACACGTTTACAAATATAGTAAACAGTTAATTTTAATATTATATACATGTGTGTTATATTGAAATACAAGGACAAAATGGTTAAATCAAAGGTTTCATTTTTTGAAAATAAAGTTCCATGATATAAATATTATATGAATGACATACAAGATAATATGATTTCTCACTATGACTACTATTGATCACACTATATTTATTTTTTTATTCATTTGATGTAACATGAATGAATCATGGAAAACTTAATGTGAAAAATAGTGCAATAACTATCCTTATTTAAAACAATGTGTATTAAAACACACATGTGGAACTCGATTAACAAAACTACTTGTGGGATTTGAAGAGTCATTAAAACTATTCAAAAGGGCTCCATATGGTTGGCCTAACTATGGGGGATAGACCTATAGCTACAAATCTTCATCCACCATCACCCCAATATTAAGTGAACCCCCAAATAGATTACACATCATTGGTAATTCAATCATCATTTTTATATCAAACACATAAAACCAATCAAAATCAATATCAAAATCCAACAATAAATCCTAGAATTACATAAACACTCAAGGATTCAAATGGAAAAGATATTATGACACTTTTCCCAATGTGTAGCACTAGATTTTTTATAACCTATATCCATAATAACATTATAATGCCAAATAACAAAGGGAACTTGGAAACCCAAACCCTCTGAAAAATCTTGGTTTTGATACCATTTTCATGAACCAACCCAAGATATCTATCCATTAAACACCTAAACTAGACCATGACATACTTGAGGGGAGTACCTAATCCTCATAGACTAACAATAAGCATTATAGGCATCTAAAACAATCACTAGGTATGATTTCACCCATTAATCATAGTGTAATTAACATCATATTTCTATCAGAAATCTGAAATGACCTATCCATAGGTTATACATCAACACAAAATTTGAATCAGTAGAAATAATATAAAGAATAACTATAAATAGATATAAACTAATTCCCTCAATACACTTCATCTCCTAAATCACCTAGTCCTCACAAAAGTAATTCAATACACTTTTAACCATAATTTTAAGTAGTAAAAACATCATTTAAATGGAAAAAATTTACACATATTCTATTTAAATAAATCCGTAAAAAACCTATAATAGGCACACTTGGGATAATTTGATAAGTAAAACAATAACTGAGCTCAAGTCCCCACTAATCACTAACCCAAACTGAAACAGAATGCATCCTAAGAGGGAAAAAGAACTGGATAAGATCCTAAAATTGAAATGTAGATAAACATGAGTATACAAATACTAATTAGGCCACTACTCACCTTACAAAATTTCTAACTTTTAATTAAAGCCCCTTTTAATCTAGTTTGAAATAAAATAAAATAAAATCTTACATAATTATTTAAAATCCAACATAATATAAAATCTTACATAATTATTCAACCCGAATTGAGATGTTAAATCCAAACTGCGACCGGTATAATTACTTCCAAAAACAAACAATATCAAATCTACACCAACAATGATAATACAAACAAAAAATAATGATAAATTACAACTAAAATCTAACCAATAATCCAAATCACGCAAAATAGGGTTATTGATAAAGAAATAAACAATGGGATATGAAACAAGAGATAAATAGGAAGAACACATACCCAAAATCGTGCAGACGACAAAAAACCTTCAACAATGGCCGTTCAAGATCGCAAATCAAGTTCGAAGTTCGTCGGGAGTCCGAAGCGCCGCAGCGGAACTCGATTTCGACGGACGAACAAAATGAGGGTTTCTGTCCGTGAATATTTTTAAAAGACTTTTCGCGTCGGTTTTCATTAAAACCGACGCGAAATATATTTTTTTTATGAGTTTCGGCGTCGGTTTTCATGAAAACCGACGCGGAAAATATAGTCGAAGAGGTTTTCCGCGTCGGTTTTTCTACAAACCGACGCGGAAAACCGATTAAAACAGGATTTTCCGCGTCGGTTTTTAGAAAAACCGACGCGGAAAACCTATTCGACCGGATTTTCCGCGTCGGTTTTTCTAAAAACCGACGCGGAAAATCCTGTTTTAAGAGGTTTTCTGCGTCGGTTTTTAGAAAAACCGACGCGGAAAACCTCTTCGACCGGATTTTCCGCGTCGGTTTTTAGAAAAACCGACGCGGAAAACCTCTTCAAACAGGATTTTCCGCGTCGGTTTTTAGAAAAACCGACGCGAAAAAAAAAAACATAATTATTTTTGGCGTCGGTTTTGTGTAAAACCGACGCCAAAAATTCCCCGCATATACTATTCGCGTCGGTTTTTAAAAAACCGACGTTATTACGACGACGTTAAAGCCCGTATTTCCACTAGTGATCGATTCATCAGTGCAATAATATGATATCTCTGATGGGTTTTATCTATAAGAGAAATCAGTTTCTATGAATAAATAATTTCATGTTATTTCATTGTTTAGATGGATATTTTATTTACCCATCATGGTTTTTGTTATCATAAGAAAATAAATATGAAATTCATTGGATACTATAAAAATAATGGATAAAAGATTGTGAGATTTCCATTTTAATCATTGTGTGAATAGAAACATTAGAGAAATTATCATAAGTGGATTGGAAAATGTTCTAGGTGTTGAACTGAGGCCATAATGAAAATGAATTCCAATGTGAGGGGATGATGTTATATATTAAATAAAATATAGAAAAATCAGTACTTGATGCACCTTCCACACTCTAATACTATAACTAAAAAAATATTGGGAACTATACCAATCAGTGTAGAAATCTGATGGTTTTTGATGATCAACGTTAAAATCAATAATTAAAAAATACAATGAGAAATTTTATTTGATCATGACATTCAAAATAGTTTACGAGAAGGATGAGGTGAAAGGTACCAGTATCATCCACTCTAGAATATATATTTTTATATTTGATTATAGAACCACCAACTCTATTATTTATAAAAAAATTCTAATGGTGACCCCATATAAGCTCATAAATTAGATGTAGAGTCATATTTGAATATTGAAAATTGAATAATTATCATATGTAAATTTTATATTTCTTCTCCAATTGAAGTATGTATGAAAGTCATTCTAATAAATCATTTGATTCTCACATCAGTTGAATTCTATGTGATTCATAGAATATATATAATTTATCTATGTGAGGATTATATAAATTTTCCCTGAAGGGAGGTCACATTTTATATTCCAAATAAACACATAACCATTTATCAATTAAATGATCAATAATGACATCTGCTGGAAATTTTATCCATTTTGTGGGTATTAACTCTCATAATCGAAGGTTATTTATCTTAGATGAATGGGGATAAACTAAAAATGAAGGATATATTTTGTTATGGTGTTTGTTTGTGTCTTTATAATATAATTTATAGGTATTAAATAAAATCATGATGTTTAATATTTATTATAAATTGTTGATGGTTTTTTACCTATTTTGACCTCACTATTTAGAATGGACCAAATTAAGTTACTAAAATTGAAGAACCTTCTCTATGATAATGAATATAATTTATTCATAAACCCTATTAAATAAACATAATATAAAAATATTATAATTGTAAAATAGAAATATGAATCATTGTAATTTTTCATTGATTATAGAGAACAATATATGAAAACTATCAAGAAAACGTATCCACTATACTGTATTTTTGTCTTATTTGTTTAATTAAATGTTTCTCAAGATAATGAATCATAAATTAACAGTCATGAATGAGAATATACTCATGTTGGAATTCAATATAAGTTACGACCAATATTAATTTATATTTATGAGTTTTGGTTTAATAATTCCCTCATTATCATCCTAGATTTATCGAATAGTGTATTTTGAATCTTTCTTGATCAGTTTGGGGTTCACATTATAGATAATATTATTATACATTCAAATAGTAAGAAATAAAATTAATATAAATTCTGAATAGTGTTAAAGACCATGTGTATAGATATTATTTATGAAATATTTACCAATTTAGAATTTTGAAAAAAAAATATTCTCATTTTTATGTTATATAAGCTAAATTGTGGATATATCTGTAAATCCTTTGAAGCGTGAGGCGATTAAAAAATGGCTAAGCCTAACCATAGTAACAAAAATCTGTATATTTCATATTTTGAATGGATATTATATACATTTAATGAATTATTTCTTAGGATTATATTATATATAGATCTCGTTGACAGGGAAAAAATTAATGCCCATATAGTGGAGAAATGACAAGGGGAATTCAAGGAGGTGAAAGGAAGGACAGATAATTCACTATGCTCACAAATCCCTAAATTAGATAATATATTGAGATCTATAGTGATGCATCAAATAATGGGATGAGATGTGTTCACATCAGAAATGATATGGTGATTGATTATGATTCATTCTTATTGATGGTCCAGGAGAAATATTTCCCAACTCAATATTATGAGTTAGTGGGGTAATTGGTTCCTTAAAAAAATGGAGGCATTTTTTTGATGTTATAATGTGTGAAATATATATTTATCAAAATAATATAATGTATATTTTCACTAAAAAACAATTCAACACACATAAAATATGATTATTGGAGATAATTTAAAATTATGAATTTTTAAACATTACCATAAATAGACATGAACATAATGTAAGATTAATTGATCCCCATGGATCATTCTAGGTTATCTATAATGGGGATTATAAAAGATCCCATATTTATTTATTTAGAATGGTTGACATAATATGTCTAAAAAGAATGGATAACTCTTATCTAGATCAAATGAATGTTCAACCATATATCCATGTGAGGTTTTAATAAGCACAAACAAAATTTATAGATACAAAGAATGTGGAAACTTCTCTTGAGTTAACCTTGAATGTTATGGAATATTATGTTTTAGGAACCATATATGGGTTACACTAGTGTCTAATATGAAAAATGATATTTCAAATGGTGCTCAATGATCGCCATTCTCTATTCAATCTTAAAGTACAAAGATGTATAAAGACACGAAAGAATATTTATATTGGGATGTATTGAAGAGTGATATTTCGTAGTATGATACTCAATGTCTAATTTTTTAAGTTATGGTTGAGATAATTAATTTTAAGTGGTTTTTTAAACCATTAACCATACATAAATGTAAATGGGAAAAATCACCATGTATTTTTTCATTAGATTCACCAAAACCTCTAAAGTAGATAATTCTATATGATTTATAAGTAATATCCATACAAAGTTTATATATTGTATTTCTATTATATATATTTTCTCCCATGATAAGATTAGCATAATATATATTAATTATGTGGTAATTTTTCTTGGTGTACCATTTTCAATTATATCTTTTCATGATTCATGTTTTAACTTGATGTTTTGGGGAAGACTTAAACATGCTCTATATACACAGTTATGTTTTATAACTTCTTATCATCCACAAATATATGGTCATCCAATGATATCAATCTAGACAATTGAATAAATATTGAGATATTTCTCTATGGATTTCAAATATGGTTGTGATAAACACTATCAATTTGTAGTTTTTTTCCAATAAAAACATTCATTCAAGAATTTATATTGTTGCATAAGAATCCATCCGTGGTGAGTAGTGAAGAACACCAAAATATTAGAATTATGATTTTGAAATAAATAAATTAGGACCCCATGTATAGGGCAATTTGTAAGATAAAGTTATATCCATTCAATAAAACATAATTTCATCTCATAGTCAACAATGATGTTTTCCTATCATTCATTGGAATTATTTAGAGATGGAAGTGTGTGATATGGTATTTCATCAAATTTATCCTTTGAAGTGAGTGATGATATTTGGATAGAAGGTAAAACAAATCCATAGGTATATCAATCATTTCTATGCTCTTGGTCATATTAGGATGGTAGCTTTTTGATTGCTGCTTCAACTGAACCTCTCCCAAGATCATTATGTGTTCCATGAATCTCTCATAAGAATTTATATACTAGATCCTTCACATGTACTAAATACAGCAGTCATAAAGCTAGAAAAATGTCATTATTATAATGAACGACCAGTATATATTCTTGACTATATATATAATTTAATGGAACAAGACTTCTTCCCTTGTCTATTATTTTTGGGGAAACCACCAGTTTGAGGATGCTATGTGGGAACATGAGGATGTGATGAGGTAGTGTTATATTTATATTTTTTGCATCAAAGAGACAATTTTGTGGGATAAGTTTATTTTACAGGGGCATAAAATGTAATTCCTTGTTATATTTAAAAAATATTTCTCTTTAAATAATTTTATTTTTTAATAGATTGGAGAAAATAGTATACAATTAAAATATTATTTTCTTAACATCACCATTATAACAAAGTGTTTCAATTTGTGGTTATGTTTTTTAATAACAATATTATGAAATATATGTGAATTTTATATTCAATAAACATTTATTTATAAATTATTAGGCAATAAACAATTAATTTTTTAGTAAAGTCTATTTATTCATTAATAATATGTTTTCTATTAAAAAATATTTTTTTATTTTATTCTTTGAGATAACACATATAAATAATTTTCATATTTTATAAAATTTATTTAAAAATAAAACATAATTTTTTAATTATTCACCATTAATTTATCATAGGATTATTTTTGGTGAATTTTATAAAACGATTAATTATTTATTGAATAGTGAAAAATACTACAGTAAATTGGGAACTGTACTCTCATTTATAGAATTTATAGTGTTAAATTATATTATGGATTAGTTTCTAATAATAATTAGTTTATATATATTATCAATATTATAATCTGTTTCTATTAAAATAACATTATTCATTACTTTATTATTAAAACATTTTATTATTAAAAATGGATTCTTTAGAAAAATTCGTTTTCATTATGTTTTTCCTCATTATTATTAAATTATATTATTCAACTACTATGATTTGAATTTCTAAAATATCTATTACATTTTTAGCTAGGATTATCAACATTAAATAGTCCCCTTTTATTTTTTTTTCAATATGAATAACAAGCATTGTAATTTTTATTACAACAATAAAGGGTGACTTATTTAATTAAGAATAAAATTAATATGATAAAGACTATATAATTACCCCAAAACATGCACCAATTTTAATTTATGAGTATTAGTTGACCATAAACATTCATGGGTGGAATTTATGACAATTTTAGGACACTTGGTTAAGATTACAACCATTAAATAATTTTTTTAATGAAATATCAATCATGACACACTTATGTTTTTAATTAGTATATCATTTTTAATGTGGGATATCCAGTGGATATGTTTTGAAAATAAGTCTATTTTTAAATAAAACTCATTTTTATTAATCATGGAAATTATTTTTTTATTTTTTTAAATAAATATTTACCTCAAATGAATACACAATTTCGTTGCAATAATTAATGAATTAAAGTAAAAATCAAATTATTGATGTCAAATGTTTTTAAAATAAATTTAATTTTAGATATTTATGGTGATAGAAAAAATATATAGATTTACTCTAAAATTATATGATGTAAAAAATATTTTATTCTGGTTTTATTTTTTTCATGCTGTTTTTAATGTCCAAGTAATGAACTATATCATATTTAGAAATAATGACATTTTATAGATTTATTATTTGATTAAAAATCATAAAATCATAAAAATATTAAATAAACACCTAGGGGTTATTATATGATCTAAAATTGAATCCTTTTTTCAGTTTAAGGATATTTGGTAGCATTTGAGTCAATAATAGATTTTTTTTATTTTAATCTTTTGATAAATTCTTATTGTGCCCCTCAACACTATTATAGAAGTACGTTCCTACCTCAATTTATTTATCATTATTGAGGTATATAACATGACTATCCTATACCATATTATCATGCCCACTTCCCTAGACACATTCTATATATTCTACCATTCTATAATGACCAACCCTAGATCCCTTTATAGACGATTTTATGGAGTTGTTTCTATAAATATGTAATCGCTATAACTAACCAATTTCATTTCCAAATGTTCATTAACACCTATAAATATAAGACAATTATCAGAAAACCCAAAATTTATTGAACTCAATATACTAAATTTTTTTATCACAATAAAAAACACAATTATAAACCATATTTACAAACAGGACGTTAATGTATCACTCGTGTGCACGTACTAATTTTTGTCTACACTTAGAGATACAATTCATATTTCATAACCACATTTCATTTATGGGTATTAGGGTGTTTTTAATGTTTATATACTTCATTATGACATAGATATACTTCTAAAATGAAAAAAATATCTTTTTCTTTATCATCCAATCATTTGGGGAATGATTACATCACTAATGTGTACGTACAGACTGCCATGCCAATGACACTTGATGGTATGTTTTTCATTAATATTTCACATAAATGGTAATAAGTATGATTTTTAGGAATATATATGATATATATGATATAGTAATTATTCTTGAAATTAACATACTTTAATCATTGTATAAGGACCAAGATTACCAAAATGAAACATGCTTGATAAACAATGTATATGTCAACCAAAATAGTGATTTTAATAAGAAACATGTGAAAAGATAATATAAATAAATAACACATGGTATGATAGATATATAGTTCTAAAATTCATGTATAATTAATCAATATCTTTTATGCAGAGGTTTTAATCTGAATGATGAGATGCTAGACTTTAGGTAGGGGTTTATTTCCTGATCTCATTATTGTTGAATATTTCTTATGCTTATGTATCAATTGGTGAAAATATCACTCCCATGTACATGATTGTAGAAATTTTTTTCAAAGTGATTTTAATATTATGATAGAATTATGTTATATAATATTTACCCATGGATAAATTTTTGAAATTAATATTTTTAATGTTTTTAAATTATGTTCTTAATAGATTTTTCGATAAAAATACAGATTGAATGATTTATTAACTCATGCAGAATGAGTGGGTTTTACCATTATCATAACTCCATAATACATTGGATATTTCTTTAGAAGATAAAATTATCTTTTCTTTGAAATTTATTCATTTATAATTGCTTGAAATTCAAACAAATGATTTTATAATAGAAACGATATTTTCCTCCATAATTATTTCAAGATATATTTCAAAACAATTTCCCATATTATATGAAAATATATGATGTTACATATTATTAAATGTTAATATGATATAATGATACAATTATTGTTTTTTCTATGGTTGGTTTATGATAATGATGTTTCTATATTTACCAAACACGTTCATTCTCCTTGGGCTGGTTAAGATAAAATATTAATGAAACCCATTTCATTCAGTGGGGTTTGATATGATTAACGATTTTTTATTATTGAACACTTATTTAGGATATAAATTATGTGATTTGTGGGATCTATATCTCTCTCTATCAAAATTTTTAACGATTTATATACAATGAGATTGACTGTACTAGAATGGGTAGTGAAACCAATTCTATAAAGGAAATTTTCCTTTATGATAGTATTTAGAGTGATACATGACTTATATAATGGGTTGGGATGTCAACCCATTCTACTCTGATAGTTTGGGAAAATATCATCTCCCACTATGGAAGTGATTCCATAAGCTTATGTGTATACCAAAATTCCCTATCTCATTATAGAGCTACTCTTGGATGGATCATGTATCTTTATAATTTATGTCTTACAGACATCCATGATTTATCCCATGACTAAATATTTTGATCACTGATATGCAGTGTGTACTTTTAAAAATTTATGATAATGTTATTATTCCCGCATGGTTATTCTATGATAGGTGTATCCTTTTTTATCCTCAATAATAATTTTATCTCACCATTTTCTTATGTGTCATTACCGATTGGTATGATTAATGGTATTGTGTATGATATATCAAAATTAATTGTAGTTATGACGTAAAAAGTGGGAGAAAATGTAGATATTTTATGATTATGTTTTTGTTGATTTACACATTGTTAATTATACAAAACCAATATGGTTCTTGCATGGATTGTTTTGGTAATGAATATTTATCAAAAAATAATTACTTATAAAGAATGAAAATCATGGGTCCCTATAATTGGGCCCTTGTTCCTTATGTTATATCTTGAATGAACTGAAATAAATGAATTATACATCGTGATGGGAGTGGATTGGGGGTATAGTATGAGTAAAATTATAACCATTATCATTCCATTTCTCCAATATGGGAGTGATATAAGGGACTCTACATAAGGACATACTCAACATGATCCTTAAGTTTAATAATCCTTAATTTTGAGTGGAATTTCAAATACTCTAATAGTGACACATGGTTTTTTAGGAAATGACTTTGATGGGAACATTTTGAGGATTCCTTGCCTTAAACATGAGATATACATTATTTTTTAGTTGATTACCATGTATGTGTTTGGTGGCATGAAGCTAATGTTTATTTCCATGTACGATACTTAGTCCACGATGTGTTATACCATAGACCAACACAACAGTTTATGCCTTATACCATATCAAGAGTGATACTTGGGTTCCACTTATGGATCACCTTGGACTCATTCTAACACTCATCAATATTTTTAGTCCTCATGGTGTGATTCATGTATTTCACATTAGGATCACCATGGACTCACTAAGGATTTATTTTTATTAATTCATCTGGTTTATATTTTACCATATTTATGTATTTTTCCTCCATCAAAATTAATATATTTTTGTTTGGTGAATGATTACATAATAATTTTATTAAATATAGGATATTCTTCCCTACATGTTTTCTAGGATAATTATAATATATATATATATATATATTTATATTATATCTTTATATATGTATTCATTAATTCAGATACACATGAATTAATCTGTATAATGTAGTGTTGAGTAGTTTTCCCCTGAGAATCCAAGACCAATTTGTTTTAGTTTTATATTGTTTCAACAATAGCATTACCTGATAAAAATAAATTTATATGGAAATACTATATAAATCAAGACAATATTTGTAGTGGTTTATTGAGTATATCTCTCACCCAGTTTGGGTCACCCATAGTACCCGAACATACATAATTAATACATGTATATACAAATAGAAGCTCTAAACATATGATGTTTGATTCTCAATACTATGATTAAGGATGAGATAATATGACCAATAATATATGAATAAATCTAATAGAGGATGATTTTGGAAAAAAATTAATGTTGTGTATCCAAATACCCATTTGTCCCATATAATTCCCATTTTGTATAGAACCATGACATGATTATCCATTTTTCATTTAATTTTGATTTTGCTTCCACCTATTTATTTATCGTTTTGATTTATCTTTCAAATGATCGATAATGATTACCATTTATGTTTCTTATCATTATTAATTACCCTAGTGTTACACTATGAGCATGACAATATAGTCTACCCACAGTACAATAACAAAATATGGTTATTAGTTGGAAGCCCCTGGAATATGGGGAGGCCCGCTTGTGGTCATGTGGCCAACTGGCATAGGGGGGATATATTAAAATCCCACTCTTTATTAAATATGTAAACATTATTTATTACATAAAACATTCACTTGAAAAAAAAATTTAAAATCAAGAGGTCTAGTGTCTTTGGGTATTATGATCATTACATAACAACTTAAAACATAAAACATAATATATTATTCAAAACATCCATTAAATTACCACGACATTCTCTCACACTTTGCATTGCATGTGGTAATCTGAGGAAATGCATTAGAAAAGGGTGAGCTATAAATCCATGTAAGAGAGTAAACAAGGTATAACATGTATATTACAATAAATTTTATTAAATTGGAAAATAAATGTAGCGAAAAAGAAACATTAACATAAAGGCATGATATAACATTGTTTTCATAACAAGAAAATTCGTCAACAATACTTATCATGGAATTATCATTAGGTAAGGCACATTGCACATAGAGCATGAGTAAACCCTAATTTCTCATGAAGCATGTGTATAACCTTGTTGCACTAAAATTATCATGAGTCAAAACTCATTGAACATGAAGTATCATGACACTATACATTACCTAATACGAAGGAGCTCTTCAGGGTGCTCCCTTGTTAAACATTTAATTTCATGTATAAGTGTGCAACATTGATCATAAAACATGGAATCATTAAACATCATCATTTATTCCACGATAAAGGATTGTAGAATACATACATTAAAATCTTTAAAAAAATAAGTAAATGTTATTAAAGGATAATACCCTTGGTAGTGAAATGGGAATGGTATTCACTACACAATGACTTTGGATTCAAAAATCATGTGGAAATTTCTGAGGCAAAACGACATGACATAAAAATTCATAAAAAATGGTTGATTATAGTGAAAGGTGTGTCTCATTATATTTAAATGAAATTTGATTTAAGGGGATCATATAGATGCATGTCCCAATAATTTTAATGTAATTTCTATTCGTGTACAAATGAATTTTTTGAATGTAAATAAGGAGAGATATATTCCCCTCAAAATTTTGGCATTGTAACAGGTGTACATGGAAGGAATTAATGAGAGATAAAGGGGTAAAACATCATTCAAACATAAAGAGGATAGTATTGGGGAGTTTCAAATTCATACAGAAACATTTATAATTTAAAAAAAGGGTTTAAAAATATTAAGAAACTTGGATAAAATGGAAGAGAAAGGAATCCCATTCTAGGAAGTGTGATCCCAAAGGATTGAGAGAGGCTTGACAGTGGCTTCATGGGAGCTTGGGATTCCTTGGAAGGATTATAGAGAGATGAGGGAAGCGGTTGGAAGAACTCAAAAGACTTTGAGTGAAGAGGAAGTGAGAGCTTGGATGACTTTATATAGGAAAGAATGGGGAATTATTTATTATTTAGTTTTGGGATACCACACATGAAACTAATCAAAAAGTCAAACGAGACCATGGTTTCATTCACATGATTTATTTCCAAGGGCAGGGGAGAAATATTTTATAAGTCCAATTGATGAAATTTTCAAAATAATAGGGTTCCTTACTTGGAGGTGAGTTACACTTTGAATGAAAAAAATTAAAAATATAAAATGATTTATAAGTCCTGGAGGGTCCACCAAGGTTTTGTAAATTAAATAAAATAAATCTAAAATATCATTAATTTTATTATAAAACATATATTGGCCGAACATATCATATATAGTATTTTATTACATCAGTATTAGGTCATTATGATTTCATAAAACAAATTATATTTTTAAACGACATTTAATTTTTACCCAAAAAATAAATTGTCTCAGAAAATTATGAAAAAATTACCATTATAAAATTTCGACATCCTAATTCGAAAAATAATATTCTTTTTACATAAATTTTTGTATAAATATGTGAATTATTACTATTAAAATAAAAACTGACATTTATCAAAAATTAATGGTTATTGATAAAAACAAAATTCAATCATTAATAAAAATAACAATTGTATTCAAAAATATTATATAATCATTTAACTAAATAAAAAGTATTTTAATAGTGTTATATTAAAATATTATTTAATTAGAAAATAATTAATTTATCGAAATAAATTCTTTAGTATAATATTAACAGAAAATACCATTTGTTATTTTAAAAACTATTTACAAAGTAACAAAAATAAAATGAATGTATATTCTTTATTATATACAAAAATAATGCACATAATAATAGTGGCATGGTCTTGTTACATACCACCTTATAACCCCACATAAGATTGAAGGGTAATGTTTGCGATGGAGACATACTATTGGGGTGGCTTGTATAACATCACTCGGGTGGTAATCTCTATCAACTTACATTTCTCCTGTAGGAGGTTCCATTCAAGCTTAACTTGTTAATGATTGGAATGGGATTGGTCAGGAGAAAAGACCACTGACGCCACCTGCTACTATGATAAGACAAATTTTCTTCATATGGTGAATGTCTACAAGATGAGGCCATCGCTTCCTTTTTCTTAGTAAATTGGATATGTTAAAACCCATATTTATACAAATCATGTTATCACTGTTCAATGGCTATATTAGAAATGGTCACAATTCACAACGGTATTTTAAAATCCATAATCATAAAATCAATGATGTTCATATTTTATATAATCATTTTGCAAAATATGATATTAAATTACACCAAGAGGAATTTTCATTTATTAAAGTTTGGGTTGTTACAATCTTCTCCCCTTAAGAAATTTCACCCTTTATATTTCCATTTCCCACACTAAAATAGAGATGGGTAACTTTGCATTATCGCTTCCTCTGATTCCCATGTAACATAAATAAACTTGTGGTTTCGCCACAACACCTTGATGAGGGGAATTGTTTTGTTTTGTAGAAATTTTTCTCTATGATCTATGATATTCAGTAGTTGCTCCACGTAAGAATTATCATCCTCTAATTTTACTACTTTTGAATAGAGTACATGTGAATTTTTTGGTATGTACTTCTATAAGAGGGAAACATGAAAGATATGTTGTACTCTGGCCATGGTAGGTGGATGTACTATCCGATAGGCCACAACCCTGAAATGATTAGGAATCTCAAAGGGGCTGATGTACCTAATATTTAATGTCCCTTTCTTTCAAATCCTCATAACCTTCTTCCACAGAGATATGCATAGAAATTACATATCTCCAACATCGAACTCAAGGCCTCGTCGATAGTTATATGCATAACTCTTATATTGACATTAGGCTGCCTTGATATTCTTCACAATGGTTTTCACGTTCTCCACCATTTCGTCGACCATTTCAAATCCATGTAGCTTATTCTCACCAATATAAACCCTACACACAGGTGTTCTAAAGGATTTCCATAAAGGGATTCATATGGTGCCATTCAGATGCTCAAGAAGAAACTGTTATTGTAGGAGAATTTAACAAGAGGAATATTTTAATCCCGTCCTCCTTTGAAGTCCATTGAGAATGCTCTCAATGTGTCTTCAAGTATTTGGATAGTTCACATAGATTGGCCATATGTTTTAGGAAGATAAATTGTACTTAATTTCAGCTCTGTATCCAGAGCATGTTGAAGACTCGTACAAAACATAGAGGTGAATATTGAATCTCAATCGGATAAAATACATTTTTGTACTCCATGCATCCTTACCACTTCCCTGATATTTATCTATTCCATTTGATCCAATGAAAAATCCTAACGAATAGAAATGAAGTGTGCAACCGTGGTAAGATGATCCAAAAAATCCCAGAAAACATTGTTTACTTTGGATGTCTTTGGATGTCCAATGACAATGTATATGGTGATGTTACCCCATTTCCATGATGGTATGGGTAATGGTTTCATCATCCACTTAGACTTCTGCCTCCCAACCATCACTTTCTGACACAACATGCACATTTATGTATACTCAGTGATCTTCTTCTACATGTTATCCTACAGATAATGCTCTCTGATATATCGATACATCATTGTGTTTTTGGGGTGAATAGATAAATTGGAAGTTTTTATATCATACAAAAGTTACTTCTTCAACTCTGGTCTTGATAGAACACATAATCGTATCCCAAATCTCCCAATTCCTTCTTCATTAACATTGAACTCTGAGGATTTCCCACTTTGGATAGCTTTAACATTCATCAGAATTCCCACATCCTACTTTTATACATCCATTAAATTTTCCAAAAGAGACGGTTGAGAATTCATTTATGAAAGGATTTATGATGTTCCCTTCTTTATGATTCCCATGTCAATCATTATCAAATAATTGAATATTGGATCATTTTATATTCTCATCCATGATAGAATCATTGGGTCTTTTCTACTTAGTGCATTTTCCACCTTTTTTTCTTTCCAAGTGTGGTAATGGATTTAGTAGTCAGAGTCTTTGATCAGCTCTAACCACTTTCATTGGCACGTGTTCAACTATTTATTTGTGAATATACACTTGAGGCTTTTTCAGTCTCTATATATTTCACACTTATCCTCAATGAGATAATGCCACTAAAATTTTAAAGTGAATATCATTGAAACCAACTCCAAATCAAGTGTTGGAATTTTTTTCTACTGAAAATATAATTTCCTTGAAGTATAGGCAATAACATTGTCATTTTTCATCAACACACAGCCACAACCCTTCTTTGAAGAATCACTAAATGCCATAAAAATTTCTCCACTTGCGTGTAATGTGAGCATGGGCACAGTGATAAGCCTCCATTTCAACTCCGTGAATATATCTTCTCATTCATCACTCCATGAAAAGTTGACCCCCTTCCGTGTTTTCTTGCTCAGAGGGTTTGATAATCATGAGAAATTTATCACAAATAGGTGATAATATCCATCTAACCCCAAGAAGCAACAGATATCTGTTACCGATGATAACCCCAAACATCCCTCTATTGAAACTATATTCGAGGGATCCACAGATATCTCATTGCTTGTGATGATATGGCCCAAGAATGAGACCTCCTTTAACCAGAACTCATAGTAAATGTACCATGCATAGAGATTCTCCTTTCCCATTGCTTGTAGTACAATTCTTAGATTCTCCTCATGATCCACCTTGGTTTTATAGTATATTAGAATATCATCAATAAAGACTATGGGAAATTTATCTATGTAATCTCTACAGACTCTATTCATCAAGTCCATGAAGATTTTTGGAGCATTAATGAGTCTGAAAGGATTTACTAAGAATTCATAGTGCATGTATCTTATACGAAAACCATTTTTGTGTATATTTTCTTCATCACACATACTTGATAAATCTTGGCCACAAATCCACCATGGAGAAGTATTGTGGTCCATTCATCTAATAAAATAAGTAATTAAATCATGGGAGAGGATACATGTTCTTTTTCATGATTTTTTTAAGATCATCACAATCTAAGAAAAGGTGCATTGAACCGTACTTCTTCTTGATAAAGAGGATTGGTACACCCCACGGCGAAGCACATGGGCGTATAAACCCATTATCCAGATTATCTTGTAGTTGTTTCTTCAACACCTGAAGCTCAAATATAGCCATTATATAATGAGTCTTGGATATTGGAAAATCTTTAGGTATAGATCAACTGATAATTCAACATCTCTTCAAGGAGAAATACTATACAATTCCGCAGAAAACACTTCAGTGAATTCCCTCACTAAAGCCATACATTCAAGAGCATTTTCTTCTAGAGCCTCATGAATATGAGATAGATACATTTTCTCATAGGGAATTAATATCCACTCTAGAGATGATGGTGCTAATAAATATTCATCCTCCTCATTGAACTTGTACAGAATCAGGGGTCAATTCACCATATGGGCAGTGATTTTTCATTCACAGCAATTTATGTTGGCTATATATAAGGAAATACAATCCATTCCATGAATTTCATCAATTTATATTAGAGGGATTATGATGAGGTTTTTAGGGAATTTCAATCCAACTATTATGATAGAGGTGTAGTTATATTCAAGGGATGGAATTATTTTTCCAATTGTCGTACTCACCAAAATATTTACATCCCTGATTTGTTGTGGTGTTGGGATTGTTCTACTAACCTTTCAAGATACAAAAGAATGTATAGAACTAGAATCAAAATGTATATTCACTATTTGTGAATGAATAACTAGATTACCTTTCACCATTTCATTTTCGGGGTTCACTTCAGTGGTAGTTATGGCATGAGCTCACCCTTATTGTCTTGAAGGATGTTGGTAGCTTCAAAAAACCATTAGCTTAGGGAACAAATTTTCAAGGTGACTTTTTTATTTGTAGTTGAATCAATGAACAACACATTTAGGTTCAAACAGAGTGTTCCTCTCCTATATTACAATCACATGATTTTCTTATCGGCAGTTAATGACTAGGATCCCTTCCCATCTACTCCTAAAGCATTCTCTTGTCCCCTTCAAATAATTTTAGAGGTGATTCATTCCATACCATAGGCATGTGGGGTGTTATATTTTTGTAAAACAATTGTATTTATCCATTGGACCACAAGAATTGAATACCAACTAATGATTCATATCCCCATGACACCAAAGAGATTATCTAATATCTATTTCAACCTTGATGGAAAATCAGATAATTTCCTCATAGATATCGAAGTCACAGATCACCAGGGCTTTCTAAACACTAGGTTTCTACCCACCAAAGATGTGGTCAACCTTGAATTCAGGGGTAACGATAATGCTGAAGGCGTATTTTGCAAGCCTTGTGATGATTTCTTCATCTTTTTACTTGAGGGAAAGGAAGTCCCTTTCCATCTGAAGCCGGATAGTCCAAGGAAAATATTTATCAATTTTTTTTTTTTAGAAATCCTTCCATTATAATTCCTCGATTTTCTCCCCATGCTTAGTATTTTTTTATTGATGTCCATTATTGATTGACTTCACCCTCCAAATGATAAACATCCATAAAAACCATCTCTTGTTTGGAACATTGAATAAATTATATGATCTTTTCAATGTAGTTTATTTATTGTTCGGAGATTGATGGATCAGATGATCCATTATAAGTTAGAGGCCTTTTTATAATGAATCTCTCTATAGAAACTTGTTATTTCTTAGGTGGTGTTGACAATTACTCTTGAACAATGTTTCTTTTCAATGCGTGATTTCACTGGATGGTATCATGACAAAGTTCGTGATTCTTAATCCCAACGAATTAGGAATCCCATTAGAACATTCATCACATTGATCATCGCATCGGTTGTTAGCCCGATTCCTCCTCTTACCGTCCATTAGTTGGAATAAAATGAATGTTAGGGGTAACACATAAAGGGTAATCCAAGGACAAACTGGATGACTAATAAATTTCATTTATTTCCATAACATATGAATCTATAAGATGTAATCTATGCTATCCATGACATAATTTCCTACATATGTTCTTAGGGGATTTTTTTTAATTCCCATAATAATGGTTCATACTAGGATTATGAATTTACTAATGCTTATCCCCCAATAGTGTTGTATCCAAGAGTGGAACTAGGCCCATTTTGGTGTACTAGATACCCCAAGTCAAGCCCAAAACACTTTGTCAAGGTTTTCACCCCTAGGTAGAATTGTGCCAGAGCCGCCTCAACATGATCGTACCCACAAAAGGATGTATTTTCATTATAAGACATTTACTCAATAATCATAAAAAAATTTGGTATTTTTTTATTATACTTTGTTTTGTCTCTATGGCTTCAATAGGGTTTTCTGATCCTAATCCCAAAAATAACTAAACCTGTCCTTTGATATCTACTATAACAACCCTTCTCTATATTATATACATACACATGATTTATTACATAAATTTTTCACTTGATACAACATAGAAGATATATTGGTCTAGTGTATTTTGGTCTTAGGAACATTACAAAACATCTTAATACATAAAAAAATCTTATTGAAAACACCCATTACAAGACCACTACATTTCCATGTACATAGCATTGTAAGGGATAACATGAAGACATGCATACGAAAAGGGTGAGCTATAAAACCTAGTAAGGGAGTAAATAAGGTATAACATGATGATAACAATAAATGTTAGGAAATAGGAATATAAATTGAGTGCAAGAGAAAAATTAACAAAAAGGCGTGATATAAAATTATTATTATTACATGGAAATGTTGTAACAAAACATAATGTGGAATTATCATGAGCCAAGGCTCATTATAGATAGATCATGAGTAAACCCTCACTGCACATGAAGCATGAGTAAATCTTCATTTCACTGGAATTAGCATGACTCAACACTCATTTCACAGGATGTATCATGATATTATTCTTTATCCAATGCATTGGAGCGCTATCAGGGTGTATCTTACTTAAACATTTCATTCCAAGAATAAGTGTGCCACATGGATCATACAACATGGAATCATTAAACATCATCATTTATTACACTATAAATGAATTTAAAATATACACATGAAACTCTTTTAAAAAAAATTAATGTGAATAAAGGTGAATACCCTTGATAGTGAAATGGGCATGATATTCACTACATAATGACTTTGTCTTGGAAAATCATTGGGAAATTTCTACAGCATAACAAGATTACATAAAAATTCATAAAAAATTGTTTTCTGAGAGATAAAGGGATGTATCATCATATTTACATCAAATTTGAATTAAGGATATCATTTAGATACATTTTCCCATAATTGGAATGGAATTTAGATTCATGACACAAAAGAATTGATTGAATGTTATTGAGGAGAGAAAAATTTATTTCGTAATTTTGGCATACTTACGGGTGTACATGGAAGGAATTAGTGAGAGAGAAAGGGGTATCCCATCAATAAAAAATAAGGAGAGTAGTATAGGATCATTGAAAAATAATACCCCAACATTTATAATTTAAATAAAAAGGAAAACAATATTAAGGAACATGGATAAAATGAGAAAGGAAGGAATCAATTGCTAGGAAGTGTGACCCCAAAAGCTTATGAGAGGATTGATTGAAGCTTATTGGGAGATTGGGGCGCCTTTGGATTATTATAGAGTGAAGATGGTAGAGTTTGGAGGAACTGCATAGGTTTTTAGTGAAGAGGAAGTGGGAGCTTTGGTGTGTTTATATATGAAAGGAGAAGGACCCCATTATTATTTATGGTTGAAACACAACACATTAATCTAATAAAAACCACAAACTAGACAATGTGTTTTTCAAAAAGGGTTTGGAAACAATATATTATAAGGCCAATGGTAGAACATCTTGAAATAATAGGTTTTCTAATGTAGAGTTGAGTCACTCTCTAAATGAAAACAATTTAAAAAGATAAAATGATTTATAAGACTTGTTGGGTCCACTAAAGAGTTTTAAAATAAATAAAATTTATCTAAAATTACATTATATTAAAGATAAAACATATATTAGAATAAAATATCAATTATTTTATTTTATTACATTACTATTGGGACATTATGATATCATAAAACACATTATATAATTTAACGGTATTTAATTTTTACCCAAAAATTCAACTGTCTCAGAAAATTATGAAACATGCACCATTAGATAATTTCGACATCAGGATTCAAATAATAATATTAATTTTATCTAAAAAATTATCTAAATATTTGAATTTTCACTTTCAAAATCAAAACTGTCATATATAAAAAATTCTAGGGTTTAGACAAAAAAAATTTGAAATCGTGAATAAAATTACAATTGTATTCATAAAAATTATATGATCATTTGTAATTAATAAAATGTAATTTAATAATTTTTAATAAAATATAATTTAATTAAAAAACCCATTAAATTATAAAATTATATACCTTAGTTAAATATTATATAAAATTACTATTTATGCTTTAAAAACTATTTACAATGTAACAACAATAAATTAATGTATATTCATTATTTAGTATAAAAAAAATGAAAATAAGAATAGTGATAAGGTATTGTTACATAACCCCTTATAATACCAGAATAAGACTAAATGGTATGGTGTGCAATGGTGATAGACTATTGGGGTGGCTTGGATATCATCGCACAAGTGGTAATATCTATCAACTTTCGCTTCTCCTGTAGGAGGTTCCATTCGAGCATAACTTGTTCAAGATCATCTTAGTATTGGCCTAGAGTGAAGACCAATGACGCCAACTCCATTCTGAGCTAAAAAATCTGGGCTTTGTACGGGCAAAGTGTAATGGATGAGGCCATCACTTTCTTTGAGAAAATTGAATTTTTGAAAGCCCTATATTTCTAATAATCTTGTGATCACTATTCAACAAATATATTTGCAATGGTCACAATTCATAACTATATTTTAAAATACAAATTCATAAAACCAAGGAAGTGCATATTTTATATAACCATTTTGCATAATAAAACATTTAATTATACCAAGAGGAATTTTCATTGGTAAACGTTTTGGTCATTACCGACTACTTTGTGAATTTTTTTCTTAGAAGTTAAATTTATATATGTATTTTCCTTATAAAAAGAACAAATTTTGATCCTTTTTGAGAATATATATAGGTTTTTCTCTAATGAATAAATAATAACAAGAGATGATCAATTTCTTTTCTACTCTTTTTGACCTCCTAAAATAATATAGTATCTAATATAAAATAAAATAATAAAATTCCCCAATATGCATAAATGTTATTATGATTATAAAAACACCACTATACACTCTCTATTATATTAATTAGATGTTAATGTATTTCTTGTAGATATGTATGACTTACAGTCTCCACATAGTTATACATCTTATTTTTAATCACCATATTTTATGGATGAGTACTATGATTGGTTGAAGTGTTATATATGAAATTAATGACATAATTATACTTTTATAATGATAATATAATTTAAACCTTATTAAGATAAAATCCATTCGAAAATGATAATTTCGCTCATGTGTAGGTGTGTTTTACCACCTCCATGGAGGGATGGGATTCACTATTAATTTATATTTTACTATAATAGCAATGAAGATGAATTTGTTTTTTATATATGATATATATGGTATAGTAATTTTTCTCTAAGAGGATAATTAATATTTATCACATGTTCATTCTATCTGTTTAAATATAAAAATAGAGTTTATGCGTATATAAGACCTCCATACCAATGAATTGTGTAACTTATTTTTCTATGTAATAAATTTAATGATTAATCAAAATTTTTATGAAATAAATTTATATGAAAATTATATCACGATTATTAATCTTGAGGTTATGTAATCCAGATAATATACAATGTATATAACTACTTAACTAAAATACTCAAGTTTTATGAAATAGTTAACACCTAAAAATAATTATTTTATTTAGGAATTATTGATATAATGGTTTGTTATAAAGGGATAATTTATGTAAATATATTTATAAAAATGTATTATTTATTGATTTATAATAAATTATAAAAAATTTTATATTTGATTTTACTATTTATTGGAGAATTTATAACTTGAGGTATGTTTGTAATGTGAAAAATAACTGTCTATCTGGATTGGTTATAAAAACACATCTGACGATGAAATATAATATTCTACAATTTAAGAAGACATATTAATTCTATTATAATCTTTTTATTTAGGGAATTTCCTTGCGTTCAATACATTTTCCTTGCGAGAGTGAAAATTTTTTTAATGGAAATAAAATTTCATATCACTGTTTGGTTGCAATACATTTTTCTTGTACATACATGTTTTCTAAAATAATTCTAATCATGTTTTTACTCATATTATATAATTTTTAAAAGTCAATTTCATTATATATTAATTTTTTCATTTTTTTAAAAGAATTATTTTCCTTATTTTCCTTATGAGGAACTTTTTTCCATTTTCAATTAATAAATGGAAGTAATTTCGTTGACTAATATAGATTGAAAAAATATTCTCATCATGAGGAAAAGTATTTTAATTGAATATTCATTTATTAAGTAACATTTTTTATTTGTAAGAAAATTCTTTTTATTTTATTTTCAATGTTTTACTAAGTGAAATGAAAATGAAATGGGTATTTTATTCATGAATGTTTTAATGAACCTTTAATTATATTTCTCTTCATCAATGATAAAAACCATTTATTTACCTTATCCATTAATAAAAATATTATCCAAGGTTAGAATCCATATTATTTATCTATTTAAATATATGAAAATGATTATTTTTTAAATTAGTTTCATTTCCATAGGTTATGGTGTGAATAAATGATAAAATGTGAATCCCATTTCCTTTTAATATTCAAAAAATAAATAATTACAAAAAACATTTGTTTTCATGTCCTCATATATGATCAATTATTTTTTATCTTATTGAACATATATGCATGATTTTATTTATGTGATGGGTAGGACCTATTTGGACCTCCAATTTTTTTTGGAAATGATTGATATATTATAAGATAAATAAGAATAACATCGGGAGTGAACTGAATTCAGTAAGTGAAATTTTCCAAAATGATTGACTTTGGAGGGAACCATGACAACTAACATTGTTTGGGGGAGTTAACCGCTTCAACTATGATATTCATGGAATGGGTCTGGGGTAATATGCATATCATTTTTTAGGCTTGTTTGTATGGAAAAAATCAATGTATTATGCATTTGTTAAGAATTAACAGTGCATGTTCATTGATTACCTAATGATTAATGTGTTACGAATAAACAAACATTATTTCATGACTCTTGATTATGATCTATGATATGGAGGTTGTGAATATCAAATGTTAGGATCATGTTATCAGAAATGTTTTCTCATTATATTATTTTATGATCATTGATATCACACATGTGTAGAACTAATAAGAATGTAATAGCACCATTTTATTGTTATTCAAATTCAATGGTTATATAGAATGGTATTATGCAAGATATTTCTCAAAATGGTGATAGGTAATAAGAAATAAGTGGGTGATGATGTAGGTATTTTTGGAACTGGTTTATTTATTATTTGGGTTTCCAATGATGCTTGGCCAAAATTATTATAGCATAGATCAAAATGTTAGGTAATTAATACTCATTTAATAATAAGTAATATCTATGTTTTTAATGTATATTTTTATTGGTAAAATATCACATATGAATATTATGATCATGTAATGATTGTGAAAAAATTGTATCATGATTTTCATCTAAATAACATTACCCTAAATAATATTAATTCTTAATTTTTTATTATCCACATGAAAAAAGTGCTATTATTTTGAAAATAACACAGAATCTAATGTGTATATGGATCTATTTTATTAATTCCATGAGAAGGAATATATAAATCAAGAAATGAATTATTGAAAATTTGAATATAGGGATTTTCAAAACCAACAAATAAGATGTTTTCCCGGAATGTAAGTTAATTCGATATAAAATGACAAGTGGAAGATGAACCAAATTAAGATACATAACGTTAATGGTGAAATATTTATAGTGAAAGTGGTTATTTTGAATAAAACATATGCGGATTGTTTTTTTCCAATAAATTACATTTTTTAGATAACTTTTATAAATAATTAGTTTTTATTAACTATTGAGATGGTTTTTCTCTTGTTGAAATGATAAACACAATTTAGATATTTATATCGATATTAGCTCATTATGAATAAGATATATATATAATCAATGGGAAATATTATTTTCTATAACTAAAATTTAGTTAAGGATGAGTATATGATACTACCCTATGATTTTATATTCAGAATGATATTTTTGTTTGTTTTTGAAATATTCACCTATATATTTATCAATTAAACCCATTTCAATGAGTTGGAATGTCTTAGTTGATTATGTTATCAAATAGTATATTTTTATCAAGAATTTTTGTGATTATTTTGTATATATGTTGGTTATTTGGAGTGTTATGAATTTTCTTTTATTGTATGTGTATGATATAATAATTATTATAAATGAGGTCTTGAATGTACAATCAATAAATTTTTTGTGGGTAAAATTCTTCTCAATAATGCTCATAGGTTAAGAAACCCACATACTTGGTTTCTATATTCAAATAAATAGATAAAAAACGTTTATTGGATATATTTTAAAAAAAATATTTTAAATTTATTAAAAATAGTTTTTTGGTCTCTATTACATGGTATTTTTATTCTTCTGTGGAATAAATTATTAGACGATTCTTTATCATTATAAACCATTAAAATGATGAATGTGATTTTTTATTTTTCTATAATAAAATCTACGATGTATTATATGATTTAATTAAACATATGTCACTTAAGTATTGTTAAAATTAATTAAATTCTAATATATTCATGGTTAACATCATTGAGCTATAGTGATGAATATCGTTATGTACTTAATAAGAGGAAATGATATTTTAGTTTTCATATAAGAAAATATTTAGTTAATTATAAGGTAATACATTGATGGTAGTTACATGTATGAAAAATAAAATATGATATTCAATCTGGTATCATGTTTTTATATAAGCTTTAATCTCTAAGCTATAAAAATTCATAGTAATTCATTATGGTTGACTTGACCACAAAGGGAGGGTACATCACTACATCTACTGATACCAAGGAAAAAAGCTGTATCAAGATATGTATAACTGATCATGGGGTGGTTATTATAATTTTGGGATAGTCTAGTATATGTTGCAATAAAAATGAATCAATAACTTATTTAGGGGAACCTCAGGCTCACCATAGAAACTAAAACATCATTATAAAAAATCTATTCATTTGACAAATCATGGAGAGAGGTTATGTAAAGTAATTTTATTTTTTATAGAGAATAATGTGTTATATACATTCAAAAAACCATTATCAAATAAATATGTGGTGTTGATATAGAGTCTATGAGAATTAGATACATTATATACTGGGTATAGTGGATATAAAATGCATCATTATTTTATAATAATAGGGATATCTATTTAACATGGATTCATGTATGTTAAAAGTATAAAACTCAAATAATAGAACAATAAAGATGACCTAAAGTATTCCTTTTTGTTTTCCATAATGAAATATCATCATATCTTTTTTTTGGGTTTTGATTGTGTTTATATATTAGAATTTGTAGAATCATTTATTTGTTATAGAGTAGGATCACAAGCTAATGTATTGGAACTTATAAACTAGATAGAATGAAAAAAGTATATCACCTGGAAAGATACATGATATTCTATTTAATTACATAATAATGTTTATTAAAAATTCTATGTATATAATATTTTAAAATTTATTATTCATATGATCTTATTTACATTGATAACAATCTTATGTGAAAAGTGAATCTAAACTGATCAGTGGGGATTGGGAATCTTATAGATAATGCCAAAAGATGAATTGATCCAAATTGGGATTTGTTCACATGTATGAAATTAAATTAAATTTATGAATATTATAGAGTGATTGATGAAATGAATTTCAATTATTCGTTACTTTTCATCAGATGTTCCAATGTAGGAGGATAATTATCATGTGATGAATTAATTGTTTGAGGTTAATATACTTAGATAATGAAAAATGTACGATCCAACATAACATGATTTTAATTATAAAATTATAGTGTTCACATGATTTCATCATAAATATTATTATATATGTATACATATGATTTACATGGTAGAACAGGTGGGTGGAACAATCATCTAAACTTATGATAATGTTTTATCAAGATCATTCTAGAACACATTGTAGCATGAGTAGAAAATATTTTTTTAAAGATTCTATTTTTTAAAAATTATTAATTTATAAATTCACATGTTTTTCACATATAAAAAGTCACATTAGGCTATATAGTTAGGACACAGAATATGAGAGGTAACCTTAGCATAAAAGATAATCTAATTATATAATGTTTTGTTATTTTTTCTCGAATATCAAAATAGAACACATCTACTAACAAATCGGGTTTCATATTTAGTGACAAGATACATAACCAATATTGTTTACCAAATTTTCGAAAAATATCATTAATCAACATATCACATGATACACTTTTAGTTACACTTTATCGAATAATATTCTTCATTACCTGTACAATTAATCTTATGAAAGGGTGATATTAGATTATTAATAAAGTTAATGTTAAGAGATATCAATCATAGTTCATAAATAAGTATAACACGGTCATGTTTTTATTAGAGTATAACAATGGTACAAGGTCATTAAATAAGAGAATAAAATGTAATAAAACATAGATCGTAAATCACAAGTCATGAAAAAAATGAATTTTTCATATCTTTAGAAATGATATATAGGAATGTGGAAATATAAAAAAATAATCTTTATTGATGAAAACATGGAATTGGTATATGAATTTTTATTATTCATGAGCATAAAAAATCATTCATTATTCTAAGGATCAGTATAAATACCATCAGAAATTATTAGAAATTTTATATTAATGGATTAGTTTTAGTTCATAATTCCTTATATGTTAAATAATGAGATAAAATCTGTCACTAATTTAATTGAAGGGCTATAATTGACCAACCCATCCCTTAATTGACAACATCCATTAGGGTTTTGGGCTCACTTCTTACTCCCTATCATCTCATGAGATAATGCTTCATAAAATGAATTGGATTGTTCTAATAGAAACCCCATCACATAAAAATAAACAATACATATATCTACCCTATGAAAATATTAACATTCATAATTCCATTACCATGTTGGAATGAAATGGTTATCATAAAATTTAATAAAATAAATGATCATAAGACATCCATATTATTAACGTGGATGATATCATTAGATCACATCCCGTGGGTATAATTTTACACATTATTGGATGTTACCATATATAAAATATTCTTTTATATAATTATTGGAAAATTTTAACTGAAAAATAGGAATAAATATCTATTATAACATATAAATGAAATATTAAAAATAATAATTTATTAGTTAATTTGATTAGAATTATGATCTTAAAAATATCATAATTTTTGTAGTATTTTTTATATGATAATATATATAATGATAAAAAATGAATAGATATGAAATAATTAAAAAGAAGAAGATTATTTTGACACATTTATGATGATGGTTTAATAAAAAAATTTCTCATAAAGAAAACATTTAGAAAAATTACGTTAAATACCTTTTTGAAAAAGAAATGATTTTTTAAAAATTATTTTAATAAATTATATTAGTATATATAATAAAATATTTTAAAATAATAAAATTATTATTAACAAGTAAGATAAATAATTTTGGCCAAATAGATGAGATATAGTTAGTACCATTTATGAGAATAATTTTTATCAAAAATGACCCAAAAGGAGACAAAATAGTAAAAACAAGTGTAATCAAAGATAATGATTAATGTTGCATAAAATTTATGTTTATTTAGAAAAGATGAACATATAATTATCCAAATACATATTAAATTAACAAAATATAAATTTTACACTTATACTACTAAAGAAACCCTTGACATCAAAGTAATGACCTCCTTTATAACATACCAAAAAAATTTATCATCTTTAAAAAAATTAATCATATAAATTATCTTTTATATTATTATTATATATTAATTAATTAACAATATATTAGTTAGTTATCGTATCTATTCATCATTATATGTGGTAATTTTTATTGTCTCATATATATTTTATAATGGAGATGTTGATCCTCATTAATTGATAAAAAAAATTCAATACTAGTTTATTTGAGTTTATGTAATAGTTGTGGTACAATTATATTTTTTTTTACCAGATTCACTTTATGGAAGTTAAATGTATCTTTTTCAAGAATATTATCCGTTAATAGATTTTTTTCATGTAAGTTATCAATAATAATAAGTTAATTTATATTGATCATTCATTTTTATGACAACTATCCCAAAATATATTAAAAACATAAATTTTTATTTGATGTAAAATATTACCCATATTAATGATTTGATACAAGAGGAACCCCTATGCAACTTTCACATGTCTATTTCTAAAATAAATTATTTTTATAAATTCACATTAATAGGTATTAATATTATCCAATATAAACATGAAAAAAAATCAAATAAGTATTACATCCAATAATAATATCCCAAAATAAAAAAAACCTTTTGGTTTAATTTATTTTATTATTTTCTACATTTGAATATTATTATAAAATTCATGCAAACATTTTTCCATTATAAAACTCCTCTAGACTCTCTTCCTGACATCCCAAATTTTATGAACATATTAAAACATTGGATATGGAAACATATGAATGTTGTGATCTAAAAAGATCAATAATAGAAAAATTATCAATATATAATTAATGGTTGTATCATTAGAATATGGTAAATTATCAACCTAGGATAAATTTCTCCTTTAAAATTTACATTAATAATAGGATTTAAATATAAATATTTGGATAAGTATATGAGATCTAAGATATACAAATATGTAAATAGGAAAAGTGTATGAAATCATGAGATTTTAAATATGTGCAATGGATTATATTAATTGTAATATAACATGGAAATAAACCATGAAAATGAAACAAATAATAACAATGATATTTGGCACAAAATTTATCACACATAAATTTTAAAATTTTGACTAAAAAAATTCCAAACTTCTTGTTTTGAATAAATGTCCTTAATTCATGTAGTGAGATTTTTTTTCAATTCTTCAGATTATGTACAAACAATTTTCATTTATATAAAACATTAAATTTTGAGATAAAAAAATAAACCATTTAATTGGATGGATTTAATGTAACCAAACAATGTTAGGCCTTTATTATACCTGAACCATCTTAGAGCTTTTTCAAACCCAAACAATTTCAAGTATTTGTTAGAACCATACAATATCATGATTATATTTGACCCAAAATATTTCAATGATTTGTAATATAGAAACTACCTCAATGATATACTAGTCCCAAAAAGTCTTATGGATTTATCTTCCAAAACCAACTTGGGCATTTATTAAATCCTTACTCATTTTCACTGAAAAATAAATAAAATATAATAAATTTACAAACATATAATATGAAAATGGATTTCCTATCATTTATTATTTGTATCATCCTAATTTAACTCTATAATTTAAATGATTGATACCAAAAATTAAATGACTAAAAATATTATTTTAAAATAATATTTATAGGGTCAATAAAAAATATTTTATAAGGAAATAAATCTATTAGATATAATGAAAAAATGTTAGAGAAAAAATTATTTATTTTTTCATGGTGAAATTTTTTATATTTTTCATAAATTATAATTCCATGGCCACTATGAAATTTTATTATGGAAAATGTGATGTGTGATTTCATGAAAAATAATTACATTAAAAATAAAATTTCCTAATGGAGCCCCGAAACAAGATAAATATTTTTAAAAAGGTGAAGTGGAAAACCATTGGAAATATTTAATTATAAAGATAATTTTCAATAATATATCATTGAAAAGGTAAAAAGGATATTTAAAATGAATTTGGAGGTGATGTTAAAACATTTGAATTTGGTAGGAGGTTAATTTTTTGGAAGATTTCAATATTTCTTTTTTTTAAACACAAATTATAAATGGAATGAAATATATATTTTAATGTAGGTGATGGGTATCTGAGATGTAAGATGTGAAACATCATATTTTTAATCAAAATAATGAATGGAATAATTTTATGGAATAATTAACATAGAAATCAAGTAAAAATGACATTAAAGTCCATAAATTTTTTCTTCTAAAAAAAGTTTCACCGTTATGATAATTAAATTAATCAAGAAGGAATATTTTAGTTAAAAATATCATTTTACATAGATTTAAAATAATAATATATCTAATATAATAAGAAATAAAATAATTTTTCATAAATATAATAATTTTTCTCATGTAATAAAAATTTTACACAAAAAATAAAATTTGTGTTGACCAAATTCATGAGAGATACAATAATGCATGAAGAATTAAAATTTTAGAAATGATATTATGTGGTATTAGATTGAAAACACTAAAAAAATAGAAACAAATAATAAAAAATAAAATAAATTTATGATCCCAACATAATGTAAATATAATAATAATGTACCATCAAAAGAAAAATGATGAAATAATTTAATTTCCAAAAAAACATATTGAAATGGTAACATATGAAAAAGAGGGTATAAATGAAATGAAAAATAAAATATCATGAAAATATAGTCATTAATTAATATTAATGGAAAATGGATAGTCAATACACCATATAATTGAAATGATAGTTCACAATATCAAACCTGCATCATGAATTTTAAATTGAGACAAATAACCAATTACATTATATTTAAAAATTTACCAAACATGATCAAACAACATATTCAATAGATATTACTATATTAAAAACCTATTTACAAACCTTATTAATACCAATAATCTGTTAAAATAGTTTTTTAAAATCAATTATTATAATTATATTAGTAGGATATGGTTCATTATCAACATTAAATCCCAAAAACATTGATTTGTTATTCTATACTTTTATTGTAATAGCATTATTGATTATTCATTATTATCAAATTTTTTATCATTTATATAGTATCCAATATACTAAAATCATTTTTTTTTGATTTATCATATCCCATTCTCATTAATGATAATTGTACAGTTTCTGAAAATGGAAATGGTGAAAAACAAGTTTTGACATATTTCATGATTGAAATGTAATATATGAAAAAATATTTTAATATTAATTAAAACATTCCAAAATAATTTAAAAAAAGTAAATAAATTATTATTACATGATTTTAAAATTATTTAACATTCCATAATCATTCATGTTGTAATCATTTTAACACCTTTCACATATTTTCTAAAACCCAAACAAATGATATCATGTTACAAATTGTTTAGGTTTAATAATATGTTTTAATTTATTATTAATAATACATTTTAATAACCTTTAAAATTTAATCTATATAATATATATTGTTAAACTGCATTCTCAATAACCATCCATTAATAGTGGTGATGAAAAAAATAATTTCCATTGATACAATAGTCTATCATATGCAGAATGATCAATTCCATGTCACAATGGGTGGGATAAAATGAATTTTTATAGTAAATTATATAATAAAATTTATAAAGAAAAAATAATTAGTATATTAATTCAGCAAATTCATATTTTTTTACAAATCATGAAAATAAGTGTTGAAAAAGGGGAGATGTCTTTTCATGGAGGCAAAATTCCACACAAACACATGATTGATGTTCTTCTAATTTTCTGATTGGATGGAATGGAATAAAAATGATTGTTCCATTAATTGAAATATAATTATGTTTACTAATTATACTGATTTTGATATATAACCATGGTTTTAAAATGTTTTAAGAAAAAAAAATAGAAGAAAAAGTTAATGATTATGTAATACTCATGTGTTGGACCTTGAACATTCTAATAAATGTCCCCAAATGTACCATAAATCTGTTTAAGGGGTGAAGAATGTCACAACCCAAAATTTTAGATATATATTCCTCCTTTAAAAATAATACTTTTGAAAAATTTATCTTTTTGAAAAATAATGACCTAATATACAACAACTCTTTTAAATAAAATAGATTTTAACCAAATTGTGGGAGCTGCTGAATAAGTGAGTACAAACAATTTTAAAAAACATATAAAATAAAAGATCCTTTTAATACTATTTCAAGTCATCTAACCCGGAAACTAATACAATTTTTTATATATAAAAATTTATTTAAAATTTATTTAATTTTCATGCTTTATATATTTATGTTTAATACAACTTTTGGATGAATAGTAAACATACAAAAATGAATAAAAATAGTTTTTTAAACTATTTTTTGATTTTATATTAAATTATAATTTTCAAATAATTGATTTTATATTTGAAAACATTGAAATAATTTTTAAAACTATCATTATTTGATAACATGTAGATTTTGTTTCGATTTTTTCATCAAATATTTATTTTTTATTGAATAGTGACATATGAAAATTTTAAAAATAACATGATTTTTTTATATTATTTGAATATAAGTATAAATTTTATATTAAATAGAACTCTTGCTAAGAAAAAAATATTTTATAATTGAAAATAGAATTTTTAATAAATTTTTATTTTAATATAAAAACCCCAATTTTTTTTTTATAAAATATTTTTTTTCAATTTTTTTAATACATTACGAATTTATTATTTAAGATTATATATTTAGGTCTTTTATAAAATAAATATTATAAGATTAAATAAAATTTTGAATCACTTGGTCCATATTATCTATTAAGAAACATTTTCATTTCTTACATAAATGAAAATTTAATGTTGTTAAAACAAATTACCTCGATAAAAATCGAATGGGGAAAAAAATTTGAACCAAGGGAGAAAGACCAAAAATGATTTAAAACATGTGTGGGAATGGGTGTTTAATGCCTTGATTGAACATACCCCTTCTGAACTAAATTATTTTTCAATTTTGGAGATACATTTTTTTAGATTGACATCCCATTGTTAAAATTATTTAGGTATCTACAAAAATTTCATTCCTTTTCATTTATCTAAAGGACACTCCTCTTATCATAACCAATCACACCAAAACCTATTTAGTATATCCAAAAAACAACCCAAGAATCTCATAAAATTTCATAGATACCAAAAAGGGGTTATATTCTTCTCATAATACCATCCCTAAATCGATGTAACCCCTTTTCCATGGATATATTCTATGAACTGGGGAATACATGTTGAATAACTCCTTTCTCATTTATATTTATTTATTTATTGTTATCCTTCTGAAAATTTTATTCCACCATATTAAAATTATATAATAACTGTAATTAGTAATCTAGTATTTTATTATGACTATGGTACAAATATTAACCATGTTTCTATTTTCCGTTAGTAATAACACAAACGTGAATCATGCGTATGTACGAAAAAATGCATCCCTAAGGAATTGTTTTCTTCCATCAATAGATAAGATGAATAGTAAATTGAAGAATTATGTTAATAAGTATGATATATATATATATATATAATATTTATTATCCAAAAATTAGAGACCATGCTACTTATTTATTTATACATCTATTCATCCTCACACTACATGTATGAATCATGAAAGATTCTCTTTCTACATAATTCATAACTTCCATCATTATTTTAGGTTTTAGAGGCAACTATATAAGGTCCTAACCATTAACCTTACATAATATTGAATTAAATGATTAATTCACATTGAGTATCATTTCAGGTTTAGAGTTTTAGAGAATTAGGGAAAAATTATTACATCTCAAAAGATTACAAAGTAGACACTTCTACCAAGTATCCATTTTTTTAGAAAACATGGACTCTTAAAAAAATAAATTCATTTCTAGTTCCATGTTTAAGACAACATGAATTTTACTTGATCCCATCCTTGACCCAATTCCACATTATGTCCTGTGAAAAATAGTTCAAAAAAATGGCATGAGCATAAAAATATTATTAAGGAATACACAATGAATTAAAACTATTAGTTTCTCAAAACAACAAGTAAACCATGAATACTTTAACATAAGTAATAATTTTCACCTTTATGATGTAGTAAATACTATTCACTAAAAAATAGATCATTAATTATCCTTTTGTAACCAAATGAATACCATTAAACCCATATAAACAACACATAACATATAAAGGTAACTCGGGACATAAAAATACATTAATGGAATAACCATACTGTCCACTTCCACACATATCACTAAATGGAATAGCCATACAGTCGACTTCAATACCAAATGAACTAGAGGTTATAACGTAACAACTCATTCTGGTATTCATGGCACCACCCGTCATTTGGTTTATCATGTAACCACCCGTCAAATGTCCAAGTACCATTATAAAATCCGAAGACATAAAATAAATATAAAGGAAAGAAAAAAATTCAACATTTGAATCATAATATATCACATAATTATATTGACATAATAAATGCATTATCAATACAATTTTCAATACCAAAATACATAAAATAGTATATGGTATTTATTTTCTTTTATAAAAATTACGGCTTGTTGAGGAAGCCAAAGATCATATAATAATCAAGGCAGTGGAAAATGTCATTGTCATCGCTTATGTTAAAAGAAAAATTTCCCTTTTTTTCATTTAGTTAAATGATTAGTAGAATAATATTAACTTCTAATATTCATCGGTTTTTATTGAGCGTAAATAGAAAGTCGTGTATTAAAACAAAATATACCTCAATGAAAGGAGATTGAGACGATGTCCTTTACCTCATGTCCGACATGAATCGATCGTTCTTTAATCTCCTGAATAATAAACTAATGTTAATATCTACTATCTTAAGAACCTTTTTCAAATTTATTATTCCTTTAATATCACTTATTACCATGTTATAAATATTATGTAATCATTTTAGTTAATAATCTTTGTTTAGTCTATATTTGGTACTTGAGTCAAAAATGGACTTCTGATAATTACATGTTTTTCATGTGGTCAAAGGTTAATTATATATAGAATGATATTCTTGATTTGGATATCATGTATATCATATATATCCAAAATATTCATGTATTTATAATAGTACATAACATTAAGAGGTATGAAATAAAATGCACCATTCATGGAGATGGTAAGTCGTACGTATGCATGAATGCTAAATCTATTTCTATTTCATATTTAATGGAATTAAAACATAATGATACATAGTAGTATTATAATTCCAGTACTGTATCATATATAATATAATAAAATATATTCTTTATACGTACCACATATGGTATAAACGAGTCTTATCTCTTTGAGAGGGCGGTAGTCCGCACTTCCTCTAATGCGATTATCGCATTTACCAATAATAGAAACCATAAAGCCATGATATAAAAGAAGAATAAAGAATCATAAATTAAACATAAGCTTAATATATATCATATATAATATAGTTCCATCATAATGGTCACCATGAGAGGCGGTTTGAGATATTTGAACAATAATTGTTTCATGAGGCATTAGTTTTCCATCCACATAAACATTATGTCTTCATTCATTAGATGGAGGTGTGTGTAAGTGTAGTTATAATACTTATCATAAAATCATAATTCTATATTGATGATACTGGTGTTATAACAATATAAAAGAATAAAAAGAGTCTAGGGGTTGGAGAAGTAAAATAAAAGAAAACAATTTAAGAGAAACAGTTACCTTTAATTTGGGTAACACCATTAGGTTTGAACCAAAGGACATCTTGAAGTGGCTTCGTCATAAGGTAAGGATTTTAGGAGGAGGATAGGAATGTGGGGAGCTTAAATGGGTAGAGTTTGGACTAGCCAAAAGGCTTGAGAGGTATGAGGATTGGTTAGCAATGGTGTCATTTTATAAGGGGGAGGAGCGGCTCTTTAGGAAACTGTGAAAACATTATTTTATTATATAAAGATATTCGGTTTCTAATGGTCCAAAAATCATACTAGTCGAATATAAGATGACTCATGGTCTAAATAAAATCATCCAATAGGAATTGGCCCAGTTTTGGATAATACTTTTATCATTATAATCTTATTTATTTATATGATTTATTAATGAGGTGAACACTGCATCATTATTGTGTGATAAATAATTTAAATTATTTGATGTATAAAAATTATAAAACAAATACCAATGTTGTAGGAAATCTTCTTATATTTCTAATGATTATATATAGTAGAAAATATAATTTATATATCACTATATAAAAATTAATTTACTAAAAGATATTTTCTTTTGTCATTTTTGCCTTTACTTTAAGTTAATTAGTCTAAATTGGCATTATCACTCCCAAGTTGCTCAATGGGGTCCCAAAATCGACCCAAATATGCACATGGTAGTAAATGACTCACCCAATAAGGGTTGGAGAAGTGTTAATCTAATTTTGAATTATTATAGTATTCTTTTATCATTGAATTACATTATTTACCTTTAACTGTGGTTAAAAAAAGTCAAAAGTTACTATTCACCAAAAATTATTTTATTCTTATTTTACCACACTTTACTTCTTGATAATGACTATTTATGTCGGATTTTTGAAATTCTATTCACAAAAGTGGGAAAATTTCATTTAAATGAAAAAGTCAGTTTTTTAACTACTACTAAGTGGTTTCACTATTCATCAGAAATTGTTGTTTTTTAGAAAAATACCAAAAATTCAACCTAAGAATTATTTGATATTATGAATTCAAACTTGATTTCTATTTTTAGAAATTCAAAACATATAAGTGGCATTAATTAATTTTAATAATAATTCTCACTGTTAAAACAGATAGTGTGTTTTTAAGAAACAATAACTATCAAAATATTGACACTTTTTTATGTCAAATTTAAAAGTGAAATTAATTCCAATGACCAAAATTGGATTAAATGGTAAAAATATATTCTAATTACACTTTATAACCAATTAGAATGATAATCTAACCATATAAATAAATTATATTAAAACATAATTTTGAATTAAAAAATAATATCTTCACTATACTATAAAAAATGCACTTTATCGAAAAAATTCCAAACAATTTACAAAAAGTAATGTTTGATGTCCCTATTCTAAAGAATGATTTTAGTTGGTCATATGGAATGTATTAAAGTTACCAAATCTAGATTTAAAAAGGGTTTTCTATTAAAAGGAAATAAATCGTTCTTTTAATGTAAATTATGATTAAATTTAGATTCATTCACAATTTAAGCCTCTAACTATTATTATATAAGTGTAAATACATTTAACAAACATGTATAATAAAATTGTAGTTAGTTTCATTAATTTCCACCAATACAATCGCTAGGATTTAACTATCATTTAAAATAATAATATTATATTATTATTGTGCAATGTAAGATTTCAAAGAAACTCATTGTTGCATATCGGGTACGCTATTGAATATAGAAACACCTTTAAGGTAATATTATTATTTAATTATAAAATATTAATAAATATAAATATCTCTTATTCTTCATTTACCTGGGATGTCACATCCTTCCCCCCTTATGGAAATTGCGTCCTCATAATTATTATTCACATATCAAAATAAGTGGGGGAATTTATCCCTCATATAATTTTCAGATTCCCACATTGCCTCTTCAATCATATGGTTTTCTCAAAAAACCATTACATGGTTAATTACCTTATTCCGCAAAACATGTTCTCTACGGTCAAGAATCTGGACTGGTTGTTCTTTATAAGAGGTATTCTCTTCCAACTAAACTACTACTGGGCTCAAAAAATGAAATGGATCTGGAATATACATTCTCAACATTGAAAAATGAAAACCATTATGTACCTGGGATAAACATGGAGGTAAAGCCACTCTGTACACAACTGATCCAACATTCCCTAGGATTTCATAATCTCCAACGAACCTCGGACTCAACTTTCCCTTCTTACAAAAACACATAACACTTTTCCATGGAGAACCATTGAGAAAGACATTATCACCTACCTCAAATGAAATATCCTTCATCCGATTATCTGCATAAATTTTCTATCTGCTCTGAGTAGTTCCCATGTGATTCTGAATCAACTAAACTTTCTACACCATATCTTCTACCAATTCTGGTCCCATCATCATCCTTTAACTGACATCATCCAAAAATATGTAGTTAGACAACACTTTCCATATAATGCATCAAATGGATCCATCTGTATACTAGAATGAAAACTGTTTTTTTATTAAAATTCAACCAAAGAAAGATGTCAGTCCCATTTTCCCTATTAATTCATCGAATGAGCACGTAACATATCTTCCAATGTCTAAATTGTTCATTATGACTTCCCATCTGATTGAGGATGAAAATATGTACTAAAATTTAATTCAGTAGTCAATGAATTCTGAAGGCATTTCCAAAAGTTAGAAGTAAACCTGGGATCACCATCAGATACAATAGAGAGAGGAACTCTATGCAACCTAACTATCTCTTTAATATAGAACCGAGAAAGTTGATCCAGAGACAAAGTATCTCGAATAGGAAGGAAATGAACAGATTTTTTCAATCGACTAACAATAACCCAGATTGCATTATTACCTTGAGATGTCTTCATTAATCCCACAATGAAGTCTATGGATATATTTTCCCAGTTCAACCCTAGTACCGGTAAAGGCTGAAGCATTCCTTTTAGTAACTACTACTCTTCTTTAACCTGCTGACAAGTCTAAAAATTCACAGTAAAATCAGCAATATCACTTTTCATTCCATCCCACCAATAATACTCCCGAATATCTCTGTACATCTTAGTATTACCAGGATGAACTGAAAACAGAGAACTATGGTCTTCACATAACAACGCATTTTTAAATTGTGAATCACAAGGCACAGAAAATATCTTTCCAACCCTTTAAACACATTCATTGTCAATGTTAATGTCCAGAAACATACCCTCCTTAACCAACTCTACCTTTTTCTGTAACTCACAATCTTTTTTATGCGCTTGCTTCTTTCTGTCTGAAAGAGATGATCTCATTGACACCTGATACAAAACAGAAGAATTTCCTGCACTAACAACTTCTATGCCAAAGTTCATCAAATTAAAACCCAAAGGATCTTGCTCCAAACATTACATAGTAAATGAAGCATTACTTTTTCGACTGAAATCATCAGCCACATTATTTTCTTTTCCCAGATGGTAATTGATTGTACAATCATAATCCTTGATTATTCCATCCATCTAATCTGTCTAATGTTCATATCTTTTTGAGTGAATATATACCTCAAAATTTTATGATCAGTATATATTTCACACTTCACTCCATACAAATTATTCCTCCAAATTTTTAATGAAAAAACAATAGAAGCTAATTCCAAATCATGTGTAGGGTAATTTTACTCATGGGGTTTCAACTGATGTGAAGCATAAGCAATTACATGATCATTCTACATAAGGACACAACCAATTCCTTTCAACGAAGCATAACTGTAGAAAACAAACTCACCATTTCTAGAGGGCAGTGCTAAAACGGGTGCATTCACCAATCTTATTTTCAATTCCTAAAAACAACCATCACAATTTTTGTCCAAAAGAACTAAACACCTTTTCGAGTTAACTTAGTCATTGGACTAGATAACAGTGAAATATTTACAAAAAACCTCTGGTAATAATGTTCCAAAACATGAAAACAATGAATATTGGTTAAATTTATGGGTCTTGGCCATTCTTTATCAACTTTGGTTATTTTAGGAAAAACAATTATGCCATTTTTAGAAACAATGTGACCAAGGAAAGAAATTTTTTGAAACCAAATATCACACTTGCTGAATCTCCCAATCAATTTCTTTTCTTTTGAGGTGTACAGGACAACCCATAAATGAATTTCATGCTCCTCATTACTTTTATAATAAACCAAAATATCATCAATAAACAGAACCACTATTTAATACCTGATTCAAATGATCCATCACTGCAACAAACTATTAAATTCTGATTTCGACTTTCTTCAGATAGTGATTTTGAAAGGCCATTTCCATCTTTATGCCTCCCTAGTATAGCTTCCCTATTTCCTCTATGAAAAACCATTCATAAGACATAAATATCATTGGTGAAGCAACATGGTAATCTATAAATTCAATATCATTTCGATATTACCATAAATTAATTTAGGGACTTTAATTTAACAATACCATAACTCCTAAAGTTATCTAAACCGACCTATGACACCAACTATAAATACATGGCCTTTAACCTTACATAATATTGAATTAAATTATTAATTCACAATTAGGATATTTTCAGGTTTAGATTTTTTTAGAATTAGGACATAACTATTACATCTGAAAAGATTATAAGGTAGACACTTCTACCCAGTATCCATTTTCATTTTACAAAAAATTAACTATTGAAAAAAGAGAGTCATGTCTAGTACCATGTTTAATATAGAATGAATTTTCCTTGATCACATCCATGACCCTATTCCACATTATGTCCTGTGAAATAAACATTTCAAAACATGGGATGAGCATGAAAATCTCAGTAAGGTATACACAAAGAAGTAAAAATTTTAGTTTTTCAAAACAACAAGTAAACCATGAATACTTTAACATCAGTAATACTTTTCACCTTTATTAAGTAGAAATTACTCTTTACTGAAAAAAAGATCATTACATACCCTTTTGTAACCAAAATATTACTATAAAACCCATATAGATAACACATAATATATAAAGGTAACTTGGGACATAAACATACTTAAATTGAATAACCATACTGTCGACTTCCACAAATATCACTAAATGGAATAGCCATATGGCCGAATTCCATACCAAATTAATTTTAGGTTATAATGTAACCCCCTGTCCTTGTATTCATGGCACCACCTATCATTTAGTTTATCAAATAACCACCCGTCAAATGTCTATGCACAATTATAAAATCATAAGACATAAAAAATATAAATGAAATAAAACATTTCCACATTTCAATCATAATATACCAATTAAATATATTAACATAAAAAATCCATTATCCAAACCATTTTCAATACCAAAATACATAGAAGGGTATATGCTATTTATTTTCATTTAAAAATATTAAGTCTTGTTGAGGAATCCAAAGATCAAATAATACTCACGGGGGCTGAAAAGTTCATTGTCACCATTTACGATTAAATAGAAATTCCTTTTTGTCTTTTAGTAAAATGCCTCGTAGAAAAAGATTCCCTTTGAAATTTCAAGGGTGTTTATATAGCGTATAAAATAAAGTAGTGTATTAAAATAAAATATGCCTCAATGAAAGGAGATTGATACGATGTCCCTTGCCTCATGTCGGACTTGCCTCAATCCTTATTTAATCTCCTGAATAATAAAATAATGTTAATTTATAATTTCTTAATAACCTTTTTCATGTTTATTATTTTATTTATATCACTAATTACATTGTTATAAACATTATTTAATCATTTATGTTTATAATGTTCGTTTTGTCGGTATTTGGTACTTGTGTCAAAAATGGACTTCTTATAATTACATGTTGTCCATGTGGTGAAAGAAAAATCATATCCAAAATGATATTAATTATTTAGATATCATATATATCATATATATCTAGAATATACATGTATTTATAACAGTACATAACATTTAGAGGTAAGAAATTAAATGCACTATTAATGGAGACGATAACCCTTACGTACACATGAACACTACTTTCATTTCTATTTCATATTTAATGGAATTAAAACATAATGATACAAAGTAGTATTATAATTCCAGTATTGTATCATATATAATATCATTAAATCTATCCTTTATATGTACACCATATGTTATGAACAAGTCATACCACTTTAAGGGGGCGGTAGTCCGCACTTCCTTAATGAGATTATCACATTTACCCAAAATGGAAACCATAAAGGCATGCTATAAATAGAAAATACAGAAGAATAAATAAAACATAAATATAATATATATCATATATAAATATAGTTTCGTCATAATGACCACCATGAGAGGCGGTTGGAGATATTTGAACAATCATCATTTCATGAGGCGTTAGTTTTCCATCAAATGAAACTTTATGTTCTTCATCCATTAGATTGAGTTTTGTGTAAGTGTAGTTATAATCCTTCTCACAAAAAACATACCTGTATATTGTGGATACTGTTGTTGTTACAAAAGAAAGTAATAAAAAGAGTTTAGGGGTTGGGGAAGTAATATAAAAGATAACAATTTAAGAGAAATTGTTGTCTTTAATTTGGGTAACTCTTTTTGGTTTGAACCAACAGACTTCATGAAGAGGCTTCTGCCTAAGTTAAGGATTATAAAAGGAGGAAAGGGATGTAGGTAGTTTAATTGGGCATATTTTGGTCTATCCAGAAGGATTTCTAGGTGTTAGTAATTGGTTTTCCATGGTATCCTTTTATAAGGGGAAGGAGGGGCTCTTTAAGAAAGTGTGAAAACATTATATTATTATCTAATGATATTTGGTACTAATGCTCCAAAAATTATTACAGTCTAAGATAAGACGACACATTGTTAAAGTAAAATCATCCAATAAGAATTGGACAGGTTTTGTATAATATTTTAATCATTATAATCTTATTTATTTAAATGAATTATTAATGAGGTAATCACTACATCATTATTGTGTCATAAATTATTTAAATTATTTGATGTCTAAAAATTATAAAACAAATACCATGATGTAGGAAAGATTTTTATCTTTCCAATTAATATTTATAGTCAAACATATAATTTATATAACAACATATAAAAATTAATTTACTAAAGGATATTTTCTTTTGACATTTTTTCCTTTCCTTTATGAAAATTAATCTAAATTGACATTATCAATCCCAAGTGGCTTAATGGGGATCAAAAATTGACCCAAAGATTCCCATGGTTGTAAATGACTCAACCAATAAGGTTTCAACAAGTGTGAAGATAATTTTGAATTATTATAATATTCTTTTAACCTTGAATTAACCTATTTACCTTTAACCGCGATAAATAAAATTCAAAAGTTACTAATCACCAAAAATAATTTTCATATTATTGAACCACAGTTTACTTCTTGATAAAAACCATGTATGTTGAATTTTCTAAATTCAATTCACAGAAGTGGTAAAATTTCATTTAAATGAAATAGTCAGTTTTTTACAACTACTAAGTGGTTTCACTATTCATCAAAAAATGAATTTTTCAAAAAAATACCAAAAATTCAGCCTAATCATTATTTGATATTATGAATTCAAAATTGATGCCTCTTTTTGAAAATTCAAAACATAGAAGAGGAATTAATTAATTTTAAATAAATTCCCGTTGTTAAAACAAATAGCATGTTTTTAAGAAACAATAACTATCAAATGATTGACACTTGTTTATTTCCAATTTAAAAGAGAAATTAATTCCAATTACCAAAATTTGATTAAATTGTAGAAATATATTTTTATTACAATTTAAAACCAATTAAAAATATAGTCTATCTATATAAATAAATTATATTAAAATGTAGTTTTGAATTAAAATACAATATTTTCACTATTCAATAAATAATGAACTTTATCGGAAAAATTCGAACAATTTACAAAAAGTAAATTTTGATGTCCCCATTTTAAAAAAGGATTCTTTTTGTCATATAAAATGTATTAATGTGACCGAAACTATATTTAAAAAAGGTTCTTCATTAAAAGGTGATAAATCAGCCTTTTAATGTAAATTATGCATAAAATTAGATGATTCGCATTTTAAGCCTCTAACATTTATTGGATAAATGTAAATACATTTAACAAACATGTATAATTATATTCTAGTCAGTTTCATTCATTCCCCCCAATACAAAGGCAAAGAGTTAACTACCATTTAAAATAATAATATTATATTATTATTGTGCAATGTACGATTTCAATGTAACCTATTGTTGCGTATCAAGTATGTTATAGAACATTGAAACCCCTTTTAAGTAAAATTAATATTTAATTCAAAAATATTAATAAATATGAAAATCTATTATTCTTCATTTACCTGGGATGTTACAAAATATTTGTTGGTCCAAAACATTACCACTCCACATTTCTCTAATTTGAACCTTAGATTATTTTCTAAATTATTCTGTAGCTCTATATTATCCTTATGATCATATTTGATCATTAGGTAGTTGGATGGAGTAACAAAAACTTGGTAATTATATGATTTATCTCCTTCCCTAAGGACTTTAGGATCAATAAATTAAGAATACATGAAAATTACATCTCTTCCAAAACATATCATAGTTATGGATGAATTATGATTCTTACTAAAAGCTTAAACCACAATATTTTCCTTCCATGGATGGAAATGTATTGAGCAGTTATAGTCCTTTATTAGTTGCAACCATCCCCATTGGATCATAAATAAATCAATCTGTATGAATATATATTTAAAATTCATTTTCTTGGATTTAATATCACAAAATTCAATATAGTGATAGTTATACAAATTGTTTAATGAAATTATAACAACCCCATGCTCCAAATCATGTTTTGGGTAATTTTTATCATGATTTTTTAATTATTGGGAGGCATATGAAAATAAAATTTAATTTTTCATGATGAATCATCGAAATACCCTCTTTTATGATTCATTTCATATTATAAACATACATAAACCATATTGTAACATATGTGTGGTTCTTTTGTCCAATCTATTATTGTATTCATTATAATGATCTTAAAATTTTTATATCCAAATTATCATCACTCCCATCAATGTTAAATTTGTTATTGGATTACGTATCCATGATACATTTACCAAAAACGGTTAATAGTATCCAATGACCATAGAATATTTATGGATCACAATGACAATAGATAGAAATTTCCCTTTTGTAAAAACCTATATCATTGAAGGATCTATATATACACTCTATATAGAGATACCATGACCCATGATTGACATAGTTTATAGAAAAAATTCAACTCTTTAAAATTTATCATATAAATACTCCATTATTAATGTCATAAACATATATTTGTAAGGATTTACATTATCTTCTAATAATGTAAAATAAATATGAATTGAATCTTTTATTATATAAAAAACATATCAATATAGTCTCTGAAGACTCTATTCAATATACCCTTAAATATGGAATGAGAACTAGTCAATCTAGATGGAATCACTATATATTTATAAGGTCCATACCTTAACTGAAATAGTGCCATTGAAATATCCACCAAATTGAACATTTAAAAATGATATCTCGATAATAAATCGATTTTTAAAAATTATTTATCACCTTCTATTTGATGTAAAAATTCATATATATGGGGTAGATGATTGTTTTTATTCATTTTGATCTTTTGAATCTCACAATATTGTATTCAATGTTGCATTTATCCTTGTTTATTCTTATCATAATGGATTGGTTCTCCTCATAGTGAAGATCATAGGATAGTAAAATGGATGAAGAAATTACCCTATCACTTCTTATTGAAAGCCTCCAATTCAATAGAAGTCATTCTATATGAAATATTTTTCAATGACATAGATAAAATTATAAGTTCAGTAAATAACTCAGCCTCACTCACTAAAAGAATACTATATATTTCAACTAGTAATAAATTAGTATATTTCAATGTAATGATAATTTCATCTATGATAACTTATTCTATGATAATTTAACCTAAAAATACTTCTTGTAACAAAGAAATCAATCATTTATAGTGGTTCATAAATATCATATGATCAAACCTGATACAATTGACTTACGTCCTATCACCCCCTTTCTAGGTGTACAATACATAAGTTCATCTATAACAGAGCATATGACCACTTGTAGTATATTGAAAAGGATTTAGTGAATAGTAATATAACATAATAAAGACATTAACATTATTTTTGGATATCATCCTATATATAGACTCTTATATAGGGAATCATATACATCTTTTTGAACGAAATTCTCCAAAATTGATTTTCAATTTTTTAAAAATAAATGAACTTTTTCTAATTTTACAACTATAGAAACCTAAGACAAACATTCATATATTTTACATATATGGAATTATTTAAACATTATGTTCCAAATATAATAGTATCCCAAAAAATGATAAGTAAAATGTATTAGGAGACTATATATATAATTTGACCATTTAACAAAACTTGTGATCATTTCTCATTAATGACATGATACAATACCAGCATCTAGAAATATCATTTTTATGACTTGTCCTCAAAAAATGGGGAATTAGAACATAATAATTGGGTGATATCAAATTCATTGTATGGGATCAATAAGTTAATAATAAAGGATGAGTTCATAAGAATATATGAAAAACATGAGAATAAAGGAAATATTATAACCTCTTTAGTAATACTAACATGAAATTTGTGATTTTCTATATACATGGAATATGTAAATAATGTCACATAAGATAATAAAGGAAGAAAAATAACTATATCACTAATTAAAAGTGTTTAAAATAAACCACGAATCATGAAAAAATATAATTATAATGAATTTCATAATTTAATTGCCTCACAAATATCTACATAGAGAAACATTACATTCATGACCCACCCCATCAGAAGTCATTCTTCTAAGATACAAAAAGTACAAGTGAATATCTATCAAAATATATATAAATTCATAACCAATTAATTATAGGTCTTAATATAACAAAACCAATCATTCAACCATGATTAAATGTTCCACATAGAAATAATTCATATTTATAAATAAACCAATGGAAATAAGAAGGGTTTAGAAAAAATTCAAACTAAAATGATTCAAATTTCATAAATATCACACTGAAAAAGATACAATGTTCATAAAACACACAAAATGGTATAAAATAACATCATGAATTGAATCCGTTGATACTGAAAACAAGATCACCAAAAATGGTAAAAAATATGATGTACATTTTTTAGGTTATTAACTTTTATTAATATATTACAATAAAAAATCATTAAATTTTTTAAATATAAAAGTACATTCATCTTAACATATATTAAATACAAATATAATTTATAATAATTTAATAAAAAATAAAACAATCGATGAATTTATTAGTAAATAATAAAATGCATAATTATATTTAGCTTGTCGTATACATATGAACATGGATGTTGATTTAATTTTAAAACTGTGAAATAAATAACTAACAAGTATTAATATTTTAAGAAAATAAATATGATAAATATTTTATAAATATTTACTTAATTTCCCATTTATATCATCCATTTTCAGTAGTGATGTAAACCGAAATATTTTTTCTTTATGGAGGTGGTAATCCACATGAAGCATTATTCATGTTTTCATTAGCTCTAAAGGACAAGGGAAAAGAGGTAATTCTTGTATCATAATTATAGTAACATAAAATTATACCAATTACAGAGATTGTTTGATTTTAATATTGTTTTATGGAATCTTTGTAACAATAATTTCACATAATACAATTGATAGGATATATTAGTGGCTATAAATTTAAAAATCACTTCATGGATTATATCCATCCCTCTGTGCGTTATGCGTTTGAGGGATGCACTAGTACGAAGAATAAATCCTATTGAGGGTTTATTGGTTTTTTATTAGTGGTTTGTGTATTTATTGGGCCAAACTAAGAGTGTTTTGTTGTGATGTGATGTGAGGATTGGAGTGAAAATTTTATATATCGATGGTGATGAATGTTTTTAAATACAATGAGATTTTAAATAATTGAAAGTCACTCTCAAAGAATGTAGTTAAAAATAGAGTAATAATCATGAGTGGAAGTTATATGGTAAATAAATTCCTCATGAAACTGTTACCACAAAAGTTTTAGATATATTTTCGGGCATTTTATTTTGGTCAACCCATTTTACCACTTTTTTATGGAGATAACTAGGTTTTATCATAATAAAATATCAATTATTCTTGAATATATAAGGTACCATGAATATTAATATAGAAAAAGTGACTGAAATTTATAAATCAATTTTATTAAAGTAATATTATAAAATTGATAGTTTTTTAAATACTAAAATTAAAATTTGTTATATTTTAGAAAAATACAACCTCAGTTCTAAAATATCCGATATTAGTTAACAAAATAAACTATTTTTTATATTTATATATTCAATTTTAAAATATATATTTTGTCTTATAAAAATATTTCTTGAATTATAAATTTATACAAATTTAGTTGAAGTTATATAAAATTCATTTTATTTGTAATTCCATAGTTTTCATTATTCAACAAAATGTAAATCATTGCAAAAAATAAATTAAATAAAAATGTTATTAATATTGTTCTGATAAGTTCATGAAAAAAGAAATTTTTTTAATTCAAATCCTAAAATTTATAAATTTTACTTCAAAAAATGATTTTATATTTTTAAAATAATATTACTTATAGGAACTTAATTATTTTTGTATTATCTATTGCAATAATATCATAACTAACCGTAAATATATCATAAATGAATAATATACTTTTAAAAAAATTGATTTTTTATAAAATGATTTAATTATGTCCTTATCAACACTAATTTGAACAATATTATAATGGACCATTATTTTATAAGTTTGTTATAATTGTTTAAAGTAATCTATTCAACATCTACCATACATTGATTAATATCATTTTTCATAAAAAATAGTTTTTATATATTAGGTTTTTGTGTTTCATATGGGGAAATATGTGAAATAGAATACATCTTTATAAAAGAATATATCACAAAATTATTTTTTTGTTATAGTGTTTTCCATGGAGTGGTTTTTAATATATCATTAGTTTTGAATCAAAAATCCTTAATACAATATCATTGATGATGTGTATGTTAGTCATGTTCTCAATGATTTTTTTAAAAAATCATAAAATATCCTTATGGGTTTTAGATGGATCCATATAGGTCTATAAAACTCATCTTATAATGTTAAAAAAAAATTTATTTAGAAAACAGTTTTTAGGCCAATTATCTAATTAATATATTTATTTCAAAACATTTATATAATTAGGATGTCATAATTCCTACAACATTATTATACCGTTTTTTACTTCTTACACAAATATTTGACTATCTGAGGTAATTACAGAGAATTCACTATTTGTTATTTTATATATAATTATTCAAAAATAAAAACCATTTTATACCAAAAATTATCTAAATATAAGAAATTTAATTTTTAAAATAAAATGTTAATTAATTAAAAAATATTAGTTTTTAACATCATAAACCTTATTATCCTTATAAAAATCACTTGTAACATTATAAAAATATATTATCAGTTATATTTAAGTAAATAGTGATTTATAATGCTATTCTATGAAAATATAATTCATTTAAAAAACTGTAATTTATCATAGATTGAATTTAATTGAAATTATATATTTTACAACATTGAAATACGTTTTAATTTTATCCAGATATCTGTTTATCGTATTCAACATTTATTTAGGTAAAAAGTTTAAGTAAAATAATATAGAAATTATGATTAATGAGACCCCTATTTAATTTCAAAATGAAAAAATAACCTTTTTTAAAAAAAGAACTTTAAATATAACGCATTATTATACTAGAATACACCCCAAGGGAATGGTATATAAAAGTGGTTCATTATGTTTCCTTGTGACTTTTCCATTAATTTGTGTTTTAAAAATAAAAAACACTCAAACTAAAGGAAAATTTTATTTTCCCCATGATTATTTTTAATAAGAAAGATTTTCCTTAAGGAAATTTTCTTTTTACTACGATTTTCCTTAATAAGAAAAATTTTTCTTCCCCATGGAAAATTTTTCCTTACATGTTTTTCATTTATTATTTTATAGTTATTCTAAATCTAACTCTTTTTATTCTTAAGTGAAAAATTATGTTTCACATCTAAAACCTCGGAATTCAATAAATACTAATATATAGAGTATTCTATTTTCAGGATCAGAATTTAGGTTCTCAATTCTCTAAAATTAAGGTTCCATCTTCTCTAAAATTTAGAATTTGAATTCTCTGATATTCATTTTCCAAATTCTCTGAAACTCAAATTCTGAATTCTCTAAAATTCAGAATCTAAATTCTCTGAAATTCAGGTTCCAAATTCTCTGAAATTCAAGATATGAATTCTCTGAAACTCAGGTTCCGAATATTCTAAAATTCTTCTTCTAAATTCTTTGAAATTAAGAATCTGAATTCCTCTGAATTCATACTCTAAATTCCTCGGAATTTAGAATCTAAATTCATTAGAATTTAATCTTCGAATTCCTTATAATTCAGACTCTTAATTCCTTATAATTCAGACTCTGAATTCCTATGAATTCAGACTCCAAAGTCTACAGAATTCTAATTTCTAATTCTTTGGAAAAAATAATCCAAATATCTATATAGTATAGACTCCAAATGTTTTTTTCTTAGTCTCTGATCATTATTTTTTCATAGACTCTGAAAAATATATTTCATAGAGAAACCATATTTTAGTTACCATTGTTATAGTTATGAAACTATTTCATTCATTCTGTTTCCAACCAATCGTTGTTTGAGTGACACATGAATATGGCACTCTGATATTCAAGAAAAAATATGAATGTTGGAGGAGAGAGCCGACCGTTGGAAAAATTCCTATAAATAGGATCTCATTTGAACGAATGCAAAACTTTTGATGGCTGTTGTACAACTCTAGAGATTAGATGATGCTAAAGTTATTTCTAGAGAGAGAGACTCTCATGTCATGTATGTACTGAACATCTTTTTCATCTTGCTTCGTGGTACTCAGATTGTTTTTGTATAAAATTGAGGGCTTCTGAGGATAAGATGATATAGGTGACGACTACCTTAAAGATCAAGGACTTCCTTGATAAGGAATACAAATGTTCCGACTAACTTGATGTTCGAGGTCTTGCAAAGAGAGCAAGACAAACACTAGTATTCCTATCGAGTACTTACCCAGGTGTGGGAAAGACATACATTCATGAATGTATAAATCAAGGGACATTTATCCATGGTATTGGATACCCTACTCTACGGGTTAAAAGATTTAATACTTGTAACTTTTATTGTATTATTTTTTTTCTACTGAATTTTGATTATTAATGAAAGTATAACAGTTTTATACTTTCTTATAAATGTAGACACCGATTAGTACAGTTCTATAAAAATTAAGGTTGAATCTTTGTCTTTGTAAACATCTCTGCTTTTTCATTTCTGAAACCATTTTTCCAGAATCTAGCCTTTTTGTAGAACTAAGAGGTCATGTGTATTTACCTTGTTTAACCTTGTTAAAAAATAGAATGTTTTATATCAACTTTAAATGTTTAAAGGAATTTTTATAGGATAAAATTCACCCCCTTATTTTATATTGAGAATCTACATCATATTATGATCCAACAATTGATATTAAAGGAGGACTATGAAATACTTATATTCACATATATGTTTTCTTTCTCAATTTTCCTTTGTTATATAATTCCTAGCTTATGCTATTTTATCCTTGTTTACAAACATTTATTACTAACAAGATAATGTGGAATGAATTTTTTCTTTTAGATGTTAGGAATGAATGATGGTTTGAATGACAATCTTAATCCCACTAGACCAACTATATTTGACGGGAATGATTATGAATATTGGAGAGATCTTATTAAGACTTTTTTCATTAAGACAGGAGTGGAAAACTTTTTAATGCTTACTGATTATTACAAGATTCCTAATAAGGAAGTCAGAACTTTTACAAATCAAGAAAAGTCAGAATATCAACTAAACTACAAGGTACGCAATACATTGTTGAGTTCCATGACCATGAATATATATAGACAGATTTCTTCTTCGGAATTAAAAATTGTATTTGGAAATAATTTGATGTTATTCATTTTGAAACATCCAAAGATATCAAAACTAGAAGAGCTATACATAGACCATAATATCATGGATATCTATTTCCTTATAGTGAACCAGCGTGCAAGTTACAACATAGGATTATGACTATTATTAATAGTTTATAATCCAGGAGTGAAAATGGTTTAGATGATGAGGAACTTGTATACCAGATTATAGATATGATGCCTAATTCATGGGAATCAATTAGAACAACTATTTATGAGAATATGAAAGTCTCACAGATTAATGTTGATGATATTTTTGTGACTCTAATTCAACATGAGACATGAATGAAAAGATATGCTCATCTAAATAATAAGAAGAATGCAAGTGGATGTGTTGATTTTATAATAACTTCAAATCATATATAATCAATGACTCTTGAAAGGCTTACTAGATCCAAGTCGAAGAGGTCACTATTTTATCTGAATCAATTAAATGTGACCATTTTGAGAATGAACTAGCTAATCTTGCTCAATGGATGACCATGATAGATGGGATGAAATAATTTCAGTATAGATATAAGAATAAATAATTAAAGGACAAGAAAGACTCAGAAGTCACTTGTTATGAGTGAAAACAAGGAGGACATATAAGGCTATATTGTCCTATGCTTAAGAGAAAGGATAGAAAAGAAAAGAATTCTAGAGGAATAGAAAGAAATACTACAATTCTAAATCCAATAATTTTTTTTAATGCTAATGACACCTGGAGTGTCATTACTATAGACTCTTCTGATGAATCCTCAGAGTATGAATCTCTTGGTCAGATGAATCTTGGTTTTCCTTCCATTTTACCTATTGAAAATCATTGTTTAATGGCCAAGGTACACACTGTTGAATCCATAACCAATGTATCTTTGAACACAAATTATAGTGATAGTAAATATTATGAATCTTCGAATGAAGAATCATCTTCTGATTAAGATAATACAATACATACTAATAAAGAAGTGTCTAGGTTTTCATAGATCCTTCAGATTAAAAATTATAATTTCAAGAAAAAGCATGATAAAGAAAATTATAGAATTTATATACTTACTAAATAAGTATAAGATCATTCTAATAAATCCGGATAATAAAATTTATTATATTGAAAGTATTTAAAAAACCCATGTAGATGTTAATTCTGAGACGGATAAACTTTCTAATGAACTAAGAAAAGTAATTTCTATGAGAAATGTTTTAGATCCTACCTCTAGTGCTAGAACTAATGTTTTTAAGGATAAGAACTTATTTATTAAACTAAAGTCAGATATATTTTCCTTGAGGATGTTTTTTTCAAACATTACCTTATGTAAGGAAACGTTTGATAATATGTATTCCAAAATTCGACCTCTAAGGATTAATTCTAGATTTGGCTATACTCGTACAAAATCAATTATTAGTAACAATTATTTTGTACCTCAAAGTGATACATTATACAGTAAGTGTCAGTGTGGTGGGAATTAGGAAAAAAAGTTTCCTTAACAAAACTCATTCATTATGTTTTCAAAATGCTTATTTTTCCAACAAAATGTGGATTCCAAAAATTCAGCTTTCTGATGTTTCTGGATCCCAGAACGTTTGGGTTTCGAAAATCTAGAAATTTTTTTTTCAGGAATATAATGATAGTACCAAAAAAATACACAGTGCAAGGAATTTGGATGTTCCAGGCACATGACTGAAAAAAAAATCTTTGAAAATATTCTCATTATGAATGGAGGAAAAGTAACTTTAGGAGATAATGCTCAGGGAGAAATTATTGGTATAGGTAATATTGAATTTTTTTAAAAAAAATTATTCCAAATGTTTTATTTTTTAAGGATCCTAGGGTCAAAATTTTTAGAATAAGTCAATTATGTGATGAACGATACCTTGTGAATTTTAGGAATGATAAGTTTTTGTTACACAATTCTAGGGAATAGTTTATTCTTTCTGCCCATTGGTAAGTGAATTAATACACTCTAAACATAATAGATTTTAGGAGCCAATATCTACCTTATCTTAGTGAAATGGAAGAACATTATTGGTTATGGAATACTAGGTTAGGACATTGTATCCTTATGGAACCTATGTAAACCCTCTACAAAATACTATTTAAGGATCTACCCGATCGTAGATTTGATTCCTAAATTTTTTTTGATACTTCCAAATTAGGAAGGAAACATAAATTAAGTTTTCAATCAGTCAGTGAAGTCTGAACCACAGATGCATTACAGTTGGTGCATATGTATCTAATTGGTCCAAGGCAAACTAGAAGAATTAGTGGAAAATATTATGTATTTTTCATATTCAATTATTATACTAGATTTTCATGGTTCCATTTTCTAGAAAAATTTTCTGAAGATTTTTCTTGTCCCACATCTTTTCTCAAGTCTTCGCATGCTAAATAATTTTCTCTATTTTTAAGGCAGTTTCAGATCTTTTAAGTTTCCTTAGTATCTAATTTTTGAAGAAGACTATCCTCATAAAGATATTTCAACCTTAATGGGAATCTCTGAATGAAATATTTTTCATGAAAGGTTGGTAGTCCCAGACTTCATTAATAAGTATGATTCAAACATCTAAAAAAATATCATGTTAAATGGCAGGGAGAGTATAGTTGTTTCTAAACCCATGAATGAAGATCCGGTGATTCCAGATTTGCAAGTGTAGTTCTATGAATCTGTATCATTTTTTAATCAAGGATTAAAAGCAAAATTTTCGTTCAATAGTTATGACAATACTTATTCTCTTACTATTTCTAAGGTAGCTAGTACGATTGGAATACCTTAAGATGAGAAGATGAATTTTGTTCACATAATTTACCTATTTTCATAGGAAGTTTTGGTATGGAAAAATCCATACTGTGTCTTCATTTTGTTGGAGTTAAGACTAAGAAAATTCTTTATATATCATCAAATTTATGGATTCTTGTACTTTGGGTTCAAGGATTTAACATTTCGAGGAATTGAAAAAAAAATCTTTGAAGAAGAGCAATATATATTTTGTGTATTTCATGGTGAATCAAAGGAAGATAAACTTGGTTAAGTATATCTTAGTAATGACTGAGAATATCAAGAATGTGAATCTGATATCTCATATTATCTTGTATCCGACAATTCTATATAAGATTATTGTTTCTTGTTTAGAATCAATGAAAACATCCTATATATAGAAGTTGAGAAATTAAATTTTAATGTTGCTATGTGATGACACACTAAGGAGAATGGAATATGGATTTTCTGGGGAATCCGGAGTGTAATTTGATTAGTAAAATAAAGAATTTGAAGGATAATCAATGTAAACTATTATATATGAAACCTCCAAGAAAGGTGGATGGAAGAGAAAGGTGAATGAAGTTGAAGAGAAAGAAAAAAATGTTATGGCTAAAGAAATTATGTCAGCACCTCCAAAGATGAAAAATCAAAAATCCTATCCTGATGAAGTAGTTGAAAAATGGATAGAGGATAAGAAAACAACAATGAAGGGGTGTCTATGTTTGTCTATGACCCTTATGAGTCAAAAGAGTTAAAAGAAATGGCTCCTTAAGAGATTTAGAAGTAAAAAAAAGAGAAGATGAAAAAGAAAAAGATGTATGAGGCTGAGAGAGTACAATCTATTCTTAAGGATGTTGAGAATGAATCTGATGAAATTCCAGTACCTGAATTTTTTTAAATTGTATCACTTCCAGAGACTCTGGGAATAATGTTGGTGATTCTGGATTGAGATTAAAAATAATAAATTGTGCAAGATGAATAAGTGGAAGAAGATGAATATGGGACGGGTGATACAAAGGATTTGATAAAGAAAGTAAAATATTATCATGAAAAGGAGATTCCTTCTGAGATGTTATGAATCCTAACATCTGAAGCCAAGTCTTCCAAACTTTCTAACCCATGAAAGAATGAAAATGGTGAGGAATAAGTAATGAAATTGTCTAAAGACGTATCTAGCAATCACGTTTTCACACAGCCAGAGGATGTTGAGATGGGAGCTGAGACGGAAGAATTTGATAAAGATAAGATTTTTCAGGTATCAGATAGTGAACATGAATCACCTAAACAATTAGAAATAATTTCGAGAAACGTAATGGAAATGAAGGTGATGGTTGATACTCTTACCATGTTTTTGGTCAGTAAGAAAGATATTGGTGATTCATCAAAGAGGAAATATGATGTGCATGACAAGTAATCATCATCAACAAATAAATCGAATATAGAATCAACCTCTCTTGGCTATGACTTTTTGTTCAGTCGTTGATGAACTGGGTATGTAATATTGTGTTATTTTCAAGAAATGATTCAAGATGATGAATGCTTCATCATTCCTCAAATTAAAAAACAAATTCAGTATCCCTTGATATGGGTACATGTGTCAAACTTGAGGCCAATTTCAAAACATTTTTCATTAAATATTATTTCCATAAACGATCATGCAATTAGATAACCAGATGGTCAAGGAATACTATTGAAGAGATGAAAATTATTGATGAGTTTCAAATTAATGTCAAGGATGATTTTGAAATAAATGATGCTAGGTTGAAAGATCACATTAAGTCTTTTGATGAAATGTTATCTCTTGAAGAAACAACTCAAATTAAAGTAGTGAATGATCTGAATGGGAATGTTTATACAGTAATTGAGAGTCAGAAAAGGGAAATATATCATAGAATCATATTTGTGGGAAAATATGATAAACAAGAAGAATCCTTTATGGATTAGGATAATACACATATGTCTCAGGAAGAAAAAAATTAAAGCATTAGAAAAGAAAATTGAAGATCATGATCAACTACTAAAGTGTATAGAAGATGATCACAAGACACTCAAGAAGCTAAAAACTATTATGAAGAAGTTGACACTATAAGAGAAAGTGGGGTAATTTCATTCAAATACGAACTTTTCTTGTATTTCCCTGTTGTATAAGTTCTTTCAAATAATAATGAAATTTTTGTTGCACTTCATATTTTTTGTTGTTTAGTACTAATATTTCAGGTACCATATTTTCTTTTCCATTAACATTATTCCTTTTTTGAAAATCACAATGGGGGAGAAAATATTTTCATAAAATAATTCTAAGTAATGAAAATATTTCCATAAGTAACAGGGAGTTCATCTAAGGTAACGTTTTTATCAAGATGATTTTTTTATGCAAGAAAATGTTAAATCCCATTTAGAAAACCAAGAATGGTAATTTCAAATCCTTTGGGGGAGTTAGTCGTATTTATTATGATCTATAAGTAAATAGAGATAAGTTTTTATTTTTAAGATCTTAACAATTTCAAAGACCTTATATTCTTTTTAGAAAGGATGTTTGTGCTTTCCAAAAAGGGAGAGATTATTGAGTCATTAATATTTCCTTATGAATTTTCTATTACTTTATGTTTTGAAAATCACAAAAACTATATCTCCAAGAAAATTTTATTTTTCCTAAGATATATTTTAATAAATAATATTTTCCTTCCTCAAGGATATTATATTTTTACTCAGATTTTCCTTAATAAGGAAAATATTTCTTCCCCTTGGAACATTTTTCCTTACCTGTTTTTCATTGTTCATTTTTTAGTTTCTCTAAATCTAACTCTTTTTATTCCAAAGTGAAAAATTCGGTTTCACATATAAAACCTCATTATTATTTAAATACTTAGATATAGAGTATTCGGTTTTCAAGAGAAGAATTCAGTTTTAGAATTCTCTAAAATTTAGGTTCAAAATTATTTGAATTTTAGAATCCAAAATCTATCAAATTCAGGTTCCAAATTCAATGAGATTTAGTATCTGAATTCTCTGAAATTAAAAATCCAAATTCTATGAAATTCATGTTCTCAATTCTGAGAATTTCAGAATCCGAATTCTCTGAAATTTGGTTTTTGAATTATTTGAAATTCGGGTTCTGAATTATCTGAAATTCAGACTACGAATTCCTCTGAATTCAGACACTGAATTCCTCTAATTTCTTCATTTGAATTCCTCATAATTCATACTCCTAATTCCATATAATTCAAACTCCAAATTACAGATAATTCAAACTCTGAATTTCTTATAATTCAGACTCTGATGTTTACAGAATTTTGATTCGAAATTCCTTGGAAAACAGAATCTGAATATCCATGTAATATCGACTCTGAATGTTTTACTCTTATACTCTGAACATTATTTTTCCATAGACACTGAAAAATAGATTTAATAGAGCTACCATATTTTACATTCCATTTGTATAGTTATGATATGATGTCCTGCATTCTATTTCTAACCAATTGTTGTTTGAGTGACACATGTACTGGTCCCTCCGAGATTCAAGGAAAAATATGATCATTGTAGGAGGGATCTGACCATTGGGAAAATTCATATTAATAGGAGCACATTTGAATGAGCACATAACTTTTGATGATTTTTCTACAACTCTAGAGATTACATTATACTAATGTGATTTCTTGTCACAACCCCCTCCCACCAAAGATTCCCCTCCTGTGCTGGCAATGGTTAAAGGGAGATAATGACCCTCGAGTCCCACTACAAGTAGGACCCGGAGTAGTGACTACCACCAAGGGTATGAGTTTTCACAAATATGGGAGGCATTACCCTTTTTATTATTTAATATTGGGAAATAGGAGGAGTCAAACACCAAAGGAAAATGGAACGAGTAAATGAAAATAATCCCAAACCAATCCCACATGCATGTATAAAATATTCTGAAACAAAGTACAAGTACAAGAAAGCTCAAAAGTACAATACCAAAAGAAACAAGAGTAGAACAAACTGCAACAACTCCAACTGTCCCAACTAGTAGGGTCCCGCATGGACCTGGTAGTCCTCTTGGAAACCTGAAAGTAAACTTAGGGTGAGCATTAAATTATACTCAGTAGGGAAACCTAATGCTCTCATGTACAGGTGGGGAGACATCCGAATGTCCCGTGAGAACAGCAGAAGAAACCAAAACCGAGCAAATAATTCTATCCACCCAACCTCACCACCCACGTTCACCAAAAACACAAAACAACATGTATTAGTTTTATATAAGAACAAGCCTATTGGGTACCCTTCACCATTTCCCCCCACTAGCTTGCTTCTCTTCCTAACGGAGAATGTCCTGACGCTACCACACTATTCCTTCCCACACACACCTCGGCCTCACAAACCACATACCCCGCCCACACACACCTGGGCGTCACAAACCACATATCCCACCCGCACACACCCTGGCCTCACAAACCACATATCACGCCCGCACATACCTGGGCCTCACAAACCACATATCCCGCCCGCAGACACCCGAGCCTCATCCCGAAGATTCTTGGGAACAGTAAACCTACCCAAATAGTCTTGGGCTAAAATAACCCCAATCGAAACCTACCTGAAGAGTCTTGGGTTTAAGGTCACCTCAACACATCACAACCTATGGAAGAAGGAGCAGAAATGAGCTAGTAACTAGGGGAAAACACCCTCTCCCTTGAAATAGGAGTGTTCGACACTATGTGCTCAACATGGGTGGGGTGCGACAAAACACAAAGATATAGATACATATATGCTTACCAAACATACATCCAAACCTATGGCTTCTAAAAAGAGAAACTGAGCACATGCCTCAGAACTACTATTACGAATCATGCATACAACAAACAATCCCAACCCCATTTAGGTTTTCATGTTTCAATAATATGAGTTTATTAGTTCCTTAACTAATGTGAAAAAATCAAACCAGATCAAGCATTTCGTAAAACAAAACCCTTCCAACCAAAAATCAAGTTAGATAAAACAAAAGCAACACAAATCCAACCTTTTTATCATCAATAAAACCCCATTTATTATTCACGCTTTTATTTCATTATCATTCCCCACAGTTCATTTATCAACCCTCCACTTTGTTTTAATATCACAACCCATAACTACAGCACTGCTGCCATTATTACCACATCTCCACAACTGTATCACAAAACAAGGCTTGTGCCACATCATTGTCCCTTTAATATCATTTACTGCAGCCCCACTGCCCATCTTATTCGTAATAACCCAGGATTCATCCCCCCATTTTCACACACCATGTAACCAAAACAACACCCACATGTTCATTATTCCATTTTGTTCAACCGTGGTTATCACACAAGTGTTCCAGATATTCATTTATTCAGCCAACTTTACGTGATTAATCAATTTCCATATTGAACAATGTTTCCATCCATAAAACGGTCTAGAAAGAAAGGGAAACATTTAATTTAGAAAGAAAAGGTCCCCACCGACCGTGATATTCAGTAGGCATAAACCTATTCCATTCACAACATAATAATAGGATAAACAAAGTTAATCATAACAACTTCCCCATTGCTTTTCTTTAACCAGTTATTATATTTATTTATTGGTTCAACCGTATCTCTCGAAAAAAATATGATACCCAACCTCCATGATGCACAAAAGGGAGAGATGATGATATGATCCCTACCACAACAGGTTCTGATCACAACGCTCCCCTAGATCAGCTTTATAAGATGTCCATATGCATCCGTCAATTTTGTCAAAACCCAAAAAAAACCTCCTCAGGAGGACGCTGGGATGGAAAGGCCAAATGGAAATCAACAGATCCAAGCTCATATGTTCTGCCCCGTTATTACGTTACCGTGGCCACTAATGGATCGTAAATTAGAGCTCGGACGAAGAAGTTATGAAAGAAAGGATCTTTGGAGTCTCTCGGGAGTGCTCTGCTCGATGTAAAGGGGAGGAGAGGAATGGTCTGAAAAGGAGGAGAGGCCCCCTCCTTTTATAGGTGAGAAAAACTAAATTACACGGCATGTACTTACTAGTACATGGAATTTACTCATCCATTCCACACGGTAGCCACATGGATTCCAACACGGCATTCAATGCGGCACACTGTCATTAACATGTCATCACACAATTTGGGGGTAACGCGTACGCAGGGAATAACTCCACAGAGTGTAGTATGGGCTACACGGCTTGTACTCATTTATTTCACAAGGAAAGGACACGACTTCAACACGGAACACATCCGTTGACTGTTCAACACACAGTTTGAGGGTAACGCGTACGCGGGGAGGAACTACACGGCGTGTAGTATGGGCTACACGGCGTGTACTCATTTATTTCACGCGGCAAGGACACGGCTTCAAGACATGGTATACCTGGAAAGGAGGTACACAACGTGTACTCACACTACACGACGTGTAGTTACAGCATTCTGAAAAGTGTGGGAAAAGTCCATTCTACCCTCCAAAACACTTCATGACCTTCTTTTCAACAAAGGAAAGGGCAGGAGAAGTCCAAGACATTACATCAGATACCTCTTAAAACATTCTCGTCTTCGAGAATTTAAAAAACAACCCAGAGGAACCTAGAAAGATACCACTTAGGGATCTCCTTATAAAAGGAACCCAACCAAAAACCCTAATCATATGTGTTAGGAATTCCTTCTCCTATGTTGAGATATTATCCTCTTTAGGTGGCAATGAATCGCCTGCACGGGTTTAATCGCATCATCATTAATGCATCTCGATTAATAATTGGGTCTTCCCACTTCCATACATTTGTATTTTTCAAATTACACTACCCCCAACACTGTACAACCAATACACTATATGAAGACATGTCTTGTGGAATTCCTTCTCCAATGTCGAGATATTATCTGCTTTATGTGGCCCTAACTCACCTGCACGGGTTCAATCGCATCCGCATTAATGATTCTCGATTAAATACCATGTTTTTTACTTTTCCCCACATATCCGGACATGTTACACACTTCCAGAGAACAAGGAAACAAAACATCTCACAACTAACAATCCAAGCATTCCATATGTCAAAGGTACATAGCATAATATCAAAACAAAGCTAAAAAAACAAAGAAAAACACATGTCAAAACAACTCTGGGTACTGAGGGTGCATCCAGGCCTCCCGCTCCCAAGTGCTCTCCTTGAGGCTTCCATGCTTCCACAACACACGAACAATGGTGATGGTTCATCCACAAACCACCTTCTCTTTACAATCCTCGATTATGACCAGTCGGTCCTCCGAGGTCACGTCGTCTCGTATATCTAACTCTCCCCAATCGATAACATGAGAGTCGTCGTGTAATAACTGACGAAGCTGGGAGGCGTGGAAGATGTCATGAACCTTTTCCTACTGAGGTGGAAGGGCGAGCTGATATGCCACCTTGCCGACTCGCCTCATCACCTTGAATGGTCCGATGAACCTTGGGGAGAGCTTACTCCCCTTCCCAAACCTCTGTTATCCCTGTCGAGGGGAAACCTTCAAGAACACATGATCTCCCACCACGAACTCCAAGGGCCTCCTCCGACGATAAGCATAATACTTCTGTCATCCCTGAGCCGCTTTCATCCTCTCATGCACAAGCTGAACTTTCTCTATGGTGATATGTACTATCTCTAGCCCAAGATCACCTTTCTCACCAACCTCTACCCAGCAAATGGGTGAAAGACATGGTCTTCCAAACAAAGCCTCAAACAGTGCAATGCCAATAGTAGTGTTGATGCTTTTGTTGTAGGAAAACTCTATGAAAGGAAAGTGTCAAACACATGATCCTCCAAAATCCAGAACACATGCTCGTCGCATGTACTCCAAAGTATCGATAGTCCGCTCTGTCTGCCCATCGGTCTGGGGGTGGAAAGAAGTGATAAGGTGTATCTGGGAGCCAAAAGCATGTTTTAACCCCCTCCAGACTCATGAGGTAAACCGAGTATCCCGATCTGTGATGATAGTATTTGGAACTCCATGAAAACACACCACCTCTTCTATGTACCTCAGTGCTAAGGTACTCACCGGGCCAAAATTCTTAATTTCTAATCAGTGAGCTGATTTCGTCAGTCGATCCACCACTACCCAGATAGCGTCACAACCACCCTGATTTCTGGGTATTCGAGTGATGAATTCCATTGAGATGTCATCCCACTTCCACTAGGGGACATCTAAAGGATGAAACGAACTACTGGACACGTGTTGTTTAGACTTTACTTGCTGACACACTAGGCACATAGCCACAAACTCTGCCACTTCCCATTTCACCCAGGGCCACCAAAACTATTCCCTCAGGCATCGGTACGTTTTTGAAACTCTCGGGTGTACCGTCAAGGCTGAGCTATGGAACTCACAGAGAACTCCCTTACACATCTCCTCCGGAACAAACAACCTTCCATGAAAAATCATCTGATTTCGGTTGTCATATGACCATCCTTCGAGTGCATTCCCCTAATTGATATAATCTGGCATTACTTCTGCCTCAGAGTCTTCCCACTGACACTCTTCCACCTGCTGCAACAAGGAGGACTGCACAGTCATCTGAAACAAATAGCCTCTAACACCCACTACCCTTTCATCCACGTGCAAGGCATCCAACTCTCCCATTGCTTTCCAAGAATCAGTGGATTCCTGAACCACTTCCTTTTGCGTCTTCCTACTCAGGGTATCAGCCACAATGTTTCCCTTACCATCAGTGTAAGAGATCTCGAAGTCATAATCCTAGAGAAACTCGACCCATATCCGCTGCTGTATGTTCAGGTCACGCTGGGATAAGATATAACGTAATCTATTGTGATCATAGAAGACTACAAAGCACTCCCCAAAGAGGTAATGTCGCCAAAACATCAGTTTGAACACTACTAATGCAAGATCGAGGTCATGGGTGGTATAGTTACGCTCGTGAGGGAGCAACTGCCTAGACCCATAATAGACCACACCCTACTTCTACATTAGTATGCACCCCCAAAATACGTCCATAAGCATCACAAAACACATCAAACAACAACCCATCCTCTGGTAACCTGAGTACAGGAGCACTGACCAAATTCTTCTTTAGGTAGTCAAAAGATATCTGGCACTGCTTGCTCCATAGGAAGACCTGGTTCTTCCTAGTCAAAGATGTCAATGGAGTAGAAACTCGAGAAAAGTCTGAAACGACCCTCCGATAATAACCTGCCAACCCCAGGATACTACGGACATCTTCCACGCTCTTGGGTGCCTCCCAAGAAACAACTTCCTCCACCATCGAAGGGACCAATGACACTCCATGTTGAGACACCATGTGCAAAAGGAAGTGTACTTCTTGCGTCAAGAACTTACACTTCGACAATTTCCCAATAAGATGGTGGTGTCGAAGGACTTCCAAGACATCCCTAAGATGATCAACGTGCTCCTCCACTGATCTTGAGTAGATCAGGATGTCATCGATAATCACAACGATGAACCAGTCCCAAAACTCTTGGAGGACAATGTTCATAAGTCCCATGAACACAGCTGGTGCATTCGTAACTCCAAACGGCATCACTGCAAACTCGAAGTGCCCAAACCTGCACCTAAAAGCCGTCATCGAGATGTCACTGTATATTACCCTCAGATGATGATATCCAGATCATAGATCAATCTTAAAAAACCAACATGCTCCCCTCAGCTGGGCGAAGAGATCATCTATCCTAGGAAGTGGGTAAACGTTCATGATTGTTACCTGATTCAATCTTCAGTAGTCTATGCATATCCTGAGACCACCCACGGCCTTCATCATGAACAAAACTAGAGCACCCCATAGTAACATGCTGGGTCGAAAAAAACCATTCTCCATCAGATCGTAAATCTAAATCTGCAACTCCAGCTACTCCGAAGGTGCCATCCGATAATGAGCCATCAAAATCGAACGAGCACCAGGATGTAAGTCTATCCCGAACTCAATGTCACGTCGGTGGGTAGAGTCACATAATCTTCAGAAAAAAACATCGAGGAACTCCCCAAAAACCTCTGGAATATCCATAATCTATGTATCAGCTGAAACCACTGATAACCCACCTAACAAGGAAAGGAGAGGCTTCACATGCCAGATTCCCACTTGATAGCTCCTCTCGCCAACAAAAGCTACACGCTGCCCATCCACGTCGGAGAACAGGACTCTTCTTCAAAAAAAATTCGATAACGGCACTAAAAAAACATACATTTGATGCCTACGATGACATTTTATGGTTGCATCTGTAGGAAAAGAAGATCCCCACTAGATCGATGTGGTCCCAACGTCATCTCGCATCTCCGGAAAACACAAGATACGCTAGTCTAACCTCCATCTTTTGTACTCAGCACCAGGGGTATGGAATGTCTATCTATGTCTAGACCCAAAGCATGGTCTAGACAGGGTGCAAAAAAGTAGTGAAAAGCTCTTGAATTGAACAAAGCAGAAACGAGAGTGCTGAACAAAAAAAGTGTACCTCGCACAACCTATGGTCCTGCTGGAGCTGCCAACTCTACTGCGTGCAACTGTCCACACCTAGCTCCTCTGCCTCTTTGATGTCAACAACCTCCCCAACCACACCCTGGTTGAGGTCCCTGAGGAGCACCCTAAGGTCGGCCTCCTCCTGCAAATTATGCCCTCGGAGGAGCAGGGACCTGCTGCTTCTAGAAGGGCCTCGCCGGCAACGGGTGCTGCAAAGGCTGGCGTTTAACCTTCCCACCTCCACCGTACTGAGCTCGGGTCAGGCACCGACATTGTATGTTCCTGAAACCTCCAAAAGAGAAACACTCCAGTACTAGTCTCATGAAAAAGGGACGAGGTCCCGAAGATCTGAACTGGAACTGCTGGGACCTTCTCCCTACTGGCCTGAATCTGGATGGTCCAATTGCTGGAGACCTACTGCTGACTACCTTCCCCTTCGCGAACCCGGCTGGATCCCCTATCGTGGTGCACCTCCCTGTGATTTCATCCTCTCTACAACCTCTGCCTTCTATTGTACTGTTATATACGTCGGAAGGGTGAAGGGGGTGATATCATACTGGAGCGAATGACGAAGCGCCTCCTCCAAACGTCTCGCCCAAGACTCCTCATCCGAAATGATATCTGGAAAAAAGTGTAGGAGACCCCTGAACTTGATCCCCAAATATCATTCTGACATACTCCCCTACTAGAGGGAGAGTAACTCCTACCGCTTCTCCACCTTGATCATGGAAGAAATGAATCCCTCTTGGAACACCTTCTTTAAGTCAGCCCACTGAACCTCTGCCTCTGACCTCTCCCCGAGGTAGAGCGTCCACCACTAACGCGCCGAACCTCTCAGCTCACTGACTTCTAGGGGAACCCAGTACTCCCTCGGAGCATGGATCAAATTAAATGTAATCCCTAGATCCTCACGCCACACCTCCGTATCTATATCTGATGTACCACCCTCGTACTTCTTGAGGGTCTGTCGCTGGAATGAACAGAGAGTATTCTGTCACTTATCATCTTCCTCATCTTGCTCAGTCCTTAACTGATCGACCGCCTAAATCTGCTTGGCCTCGCCTGTCTGAGTCTCTCGGGGATGACGTCCTGGTGCCCTAGCTGTACGGTAAACAGGGATCTCCTAGGCCCAAGTAGTATGGAAATTTATAAAGGTTTCAATTTATCAATTTATTTCAATTGCTTTCCCAGAACACCCAAATCAAGTAAACACAAACATGATGACGCATGTACCTCTACTGGGGTCTCTACCGTACAATCAATGTAGTATCACATGGTCGTTCGGTATGCTGAGAGTCCTTTCATTAGATCACGTGGGGGCCCTAAAATCCCGTTTCCTAGCCGGTCTTCCCTGGCCTATGTCATGCACCAAGATCAGCCAACACTGCCGCCCTACAATCCCATGCAATCATCACTATGCCTAACTCTAGACTCCATCCTATCTCTCAACCATCACCTCTGATACCATTCTGTCATGACCCCCTCCCACCAAAGATGCACCTCTTGATCTAGCAATTGTGAAAGGGAGATAATGACCACCGAGTCCTGCCTCCAGTAGGCCCCGTAGTGGCGACTAACACAAAGGGTATGAGTTTTCAAAAATATTAGATGCATTAGCCTTATTATTATATAATATTGGGAAATAGGATGAGTCAAACACCAAAAGAAAAAGGAACAATTAAATGAAATTAATCACAAACCAATCCCACATGCATATTTAAACAATTCTGAAATAGGTACAAGTACAAGAAAGCTCAAAATTACAATACCAAAAGAATCAAGAGTACATAAAACTGCAACAAATCCAACTGTCCCGACATGTATGGTCCTGCACGGCCCTGGTAGTCCTATTGGAAACCTGAAAGTAAAGGTAGGGTGAGCATACAATTATAATTAGTAGGGAAACCTAAAGCTCTCGTGAATATGTGGGGAGACATCCTAATGCCCCTTGAGAACAACATAAGAAACCAAAATCTAGCAAGTAATTATATCCACCCAACCTCACCAGCCACGCTCACCAAAAACACAATACAAAAAGTCATAGTAGTATATAAGAACAAGAGTATTGGGAACCCCGCACCATTTTCCCCACTAGATATCTGATCTTCCAAACGGCGAACGTCCTGACGCTACCACATTATTCCTTCCCGCACACACCTGGTCCTCACAAACCACATATCCCGTCCACACAAACATGTGCCTCACAAACCACATATCCCGCCCACACACACCTGGGCCTCACAAACCACATATCCTGCCCGCACACACCTCGGCCTACCAAACCACATATCCCTCCAACACACACCTGGGCCTCATCTCGAAGATTCTTGGGCACAGTAAACCTGCCCGAAGAGTCTTGGGATAAAATTACCCCAATCGAAACCAACCCGAAGTGTCTTGGGTGTCAGGTCGACTAAATCAATCATAGCCTATGGAAGAAGGAGCAAGAAGGAGCTAGTAACTAAGGTGAAAACACCCTCTCCCATGAAATGGGAGTGTTCGGCATTATGTTCTCAACATGTGTGGGGTGCGACAAAACACAAAGATATAGATACATATATGTATACCAAACACACAACCCATCCTATGTCTTCTAAATAGAGAAACTAAGCATAGGACTCGGCACTACTATTACGAAGCATGCATGCTACAAACAATATCAACCCCATTTAGGTTTTATGGTTTCAATAGTATTAGTTTATTAGTTCCTTAACTACTGGGCAAAAATCAAAACAGATCAAGCATTTTGTAGAACAAAACCCTGCCAACCACAAATCAAGTAAGATAAAACACAAGCAACGCAAATCCAACCTTTTTATCATCAATCAAACCCCATTGATTGTTCTCGCGTTTAATTCATTATCGTTCTCCACAGTTCATTTATCAACTCTCCACTTTCTTTTAATGTCGCAAGCCATTACTACAGCCATGCTGCCATTATAACCACATCTCCACAACCGTAACAAAAAACAAGGCTCATGCCACATCATTGTCCCTTTAATATCATTTACCGTAGCGCTACTTCCCATCCTATACATAATAACCCAGGATTCATACCCCCCTTTTCACACACCACGTAACCAAAACAACACCCACATGTTCATTATTCCATTTTGTTCGACCGGGGTGATCACACATGGATTCCAGATACTCATTTTACAAGCCAAATTTATGTGATTAATAAATTTCTGTATTCCACAATGTTTCCAATCACAAAATGGTCTAGAAAGATAGGGTAACATTTAATTGCACATGTAAAGGCCCCCAATGACCGTTATTTTCAGTAGGCATAAGCCTATTCAATTCACAAAATAACAATAGGATAAACAAAGATAAACATAACAACTTCCCCATCCTCATTCTTTAACCAGTTATTATATTTATTTATTTGTTCAATCGTATCTCATGAAAAGTAGAGGATACCCACCACACATGATGCACAAAAGAGAGAGACGAAGGAAAGATACCTACCTCAACAGGTTTTGATCCCAATGCTCCCCCAGATCAACTTTAGAAGAAGTTCGTCGGCGACTATCGCTTCTGTCAAAACCAGGCACAAACCTACTCAGTTGGACGATAGGAAAGAAAGGATGAAGGTAAGGAAATAGATCCAAGCTCATATGTTCCGCTTTGTCTTTACAATCTCATGGTTGCTGACGGATCGTTAATCGAAGCTCGGATGAGGATGTTATGGGAGAAAGGTGCTTCAGAATATCTAGGGAATGCTCTGCTCGAAGGAAAGTGGAGGAGAGGAATGATCTGAAAAGGAGGAGAGGCCCCCTCCTTTTATAGGTGAGAAAAACTAATGTACATGGTGTGTACTCGTCCATTAGACATGGTCGTCATGCGGCTTCCAACATGGCATTCAACACGACACACGGTCGTCGACTGGTCAACACACGGTTTGAGGGTAAAGCGTACTTGAGGAGGAACTACACGGTGTGTAGTATGAGATATACGGCGTGCACTCATTTATTTCACACGACAAGGACACAGATTCAGCATGGAACATAGCCGATGACTGGTCAACACACGGTTTGAGGGTAATGCGTACGCGGGGAGGAACTACACGGCGTGTAGTATGGGCTACACGGCGTGTACTCATTTATTTCACATGGCAAGGACACAACTTCAACACGGGGTATACCCAGCAAGGTGGCACACGACATTTACTCACACTAAACGGCGTGTAGTTAAAAAATTCTGAAAAGTGTGAGAAATGTCCATTCTACCCTCCAGAACACTTCATGACCATCTTTTCGACAAAGGAAAGGGCTGGAGAGGTTCGGGCCATTACATTTCTAGAGAGTGACTCTCATGACTTTTGTGTAGTGAACATCATTTTCATCTTTCTTCATGCGACTTAGATTATTACTATGTACAATCAAGGATATCCGGGGATAGGAAGACCGAGGTTCTGACAACCTTATTGTTCGAGGACCTACTTGATAAGAAATACATAGGTTCCGACGACCTTGATGTTCGAGGGCTTGCGAGTATAGCAATATAGACTCTAATATTCCTTTTGAGGACTTACCCTTTTGTGGGTAAGACGGACTTTCTTGAAAATACAAATCAAGGGACCTTTATCCAAGGTTGTTGGATAACATAATCTTTGGGTACAAATATTTCATACAAGTTACTTATATTGTTTCATGTTTTTTTCCATTGTATTTTTATTATTATGGAATGTATAACTATATTATACATTCTTATATTTTAATACTCGGATTAGTAAGATTCTATACGCCTTATGGGAGAATCTTTTTCCTTATAAACTTCTCTTAAGTTTCATTTCTAGAACCATATTTCTGGAATCTAGAAATTCTATAGAAGTAAGAGGTCCTATGAATTTACCTTATTTAACATTGTTGAACAATAGAATGTTTTATAACAACATTAAAAGTTGAAAATTAATTTTTATAGGATACTATTCACCGCCTTGTATATTGAGCATCTATATAATATTTTGATCCTGAAATTCATGCTATGGATTAACTACCATTGATATTTTGGTGATTTCCCCTAACATAAACATATACCATAGTTGATTTCTCCTGATCCTTAATTGTTGAATATCTTCTGGGGTCGGCAGAGGAGAAAAAAAATTATGCTACATCCATTAAATGTTATGATAGATGGTGTTTGAAAGGCATGGTCTGAAAAGTTGAGGATTTTATTTCTCCCATGGACATTAATTTACTCCAATTATTACACATTATATGAACTAAATCCAATTTCTATAATTAAAAATATCTATATTGACCAATTTTCAAGTAATAATCATATCCCAACCACCACATTTCCCATTATATACTATATACATACACTCCACCAGTAACATATATCATCATTCACCACTTCACATATGAAATATTGTATACATATATTGATAATTTCAATCATATTCAGAATTCATCAATTTCAATAGTCTATTTTTATAGTAGGAGTGAAGATTATTGGAGAATCGATGCTTATTGAGTTCACATTAGTGTGTAAACTATTCCTTTTCAATTAATTTCTTGTATAACATCTTGTAGTGAATTTCATGATTAATTCATAATATATAATGATATTTAATTCATTCTTTTTTTACTATAAAAAAGAATAACAATTCATTAGGAAACATGAGTTCTTTTATTCTGGAAAATTTTGGGCTATTACTAGTGGAGTCTTCTCGATGAATGTGTTACGACTACCTCAACTTCAACTACATTCATAAAGCCGTAAAATTACAATACGATACACATATAAGTGACATATGTTTTTTATACATATACAATTTATTGTTAATGAATATTACATGAGATATATTGCATGGTAATTTATACAGCTAGAAGATATATATGATAATTAATAAATTCGATATGATTAAATAAATGTTATGTTATATCAGATATGTATATGAATGTATGATATTAATATTTTCCATGTTATAAATTAAATTTTGATATGGAATGAATTAAACATAATGATTTATTTTGGTAATAAGTTCATGGAAATAATTTATTAATACACATCACCTTGTCATTTATAGATATGTTTATAAAAATATTGAAAGATTGAGACATGTTGAGATTGAGTGGGAGAAGGTATTAATAATCTTGTATTTTTAGGTGAACCAGTTAGAATATACACGCAATACTAAATTATTATTATTATTTAGACTTTGAGAAATAGGGAACAAATATCCAAAACCAGTTTTTCACCTACAATATTATTCCTAAAATAATTTAGCTATTGTAACAATAATTTGAAGAAGCTAAAGTAGATACCATAAATAGTTGGATTGATGAAATTTTTAAAATTTATTTTATTCATATAGAAAATAATTACATGTTGAATTAATTATTATTATTATTTGTCACACTTATTTTTGATGAATATTAGTCATGAAAAAAACAAACTAATCCTATTAAAATTGAAGTATCATGAATCTTAAAGTGTGAAAATATCATAGAAAATATTATATAATAATTGAGTTTGTATATCATACTTATATTACTGAATGTAGAGGAATAAAATATCATGATATCAATTAATTCCTTTTTCATATATTATGATTTATGTATAAATCACTTAAGGTAATTTAAGAAGAAAAAACACCACTTTAGATTTATAATTTTTTTATTTCATGTATATTTCTATTTTTTATTATAGAATCTTTTTCATAAATTTATCAAAACAATTAAAGGACTCCAAAGAAATGTAGTAGACTATTTTCATTTTCTAATTTTATAGGTTATAACTTCTACCATGTGGGGTGTGACTAGATAGATGGTGGGATTGAGACAAAACACTAGTAGTATTTAGGTGTCGTCATCAAGAGAGTTACACTCACAAAATATTCCATGGCATCTCAATAGAGAAAATGACTAGTTAGTTTTGGAGAGACCCACATTCCTTAATTATACTAAAAATGTCTTTATTCAACCTAAAACTGCTATATAATGTTTCTAATGTAATTTCTGGATATATATACACCCTAAAGCGTCCATGAATTATTGCAATTAACTAGTTTCATAAATCGATCACTTGAATATATACTCTACCTAAAATGTCCATGTCGTTCTAGATGGAAAATAACTGGGCTGAGGTCCATAATTTTATACATTATACAACAATTATTGGAAAATTATAATTTCAAATTTACATAAATGTATAGATTATATTATATTACGTTTTTTTCTAAACTAATATTCCACCAACAAAAAATAATGTAAACAAATCCCAATTAAATTGTGGATTTTTAGTTTAATTTAAATGACAAGAATTGTGTACATTAAGGGTGAGACAGTTTTGAATCTATATATAATATCTATATATAAAATATCAAATTTTTTTGTAAAAATTATTAAATGTCACCCATGAGGGTACCAATAGTTTATATGATACTAGGAGTGATATGAATTGATATGATTTCAAAGGATATAGTTTTCATTTTCATTACCCTACAACTAAAATTATAGCTTGTTATACTAATATTTATAATAAATATATATTGGTAGGGATGTAATTTCCATGGAGACACTTTTGAAGAAGATCCTTTTCCCTAGACTAGCTTAGAGGCAACCCATTATGCTGACTATATCATATGAAAAGGGAATCAGTAATATACTGGTTGATGGACTTATTGGTTATCTCATTACCAATGAGATTTCAAGGAAGAGGAAATTTAAGGAAGAATATTAGGAGGTTATAGATTTTAATAACATCACCTTAAAAGATAATAATTATAGATATTAAAAAAGTAAATAGTATATTTATCATATTTCCCTGAAAAAGGAAAAATAATACAATATAAACAAGGAATACCACAATGAACAAATGAAAAGATACAAAGAAAACATGAGGTATGATTATATGATTTTAAAAAAAGGGTAACATAATGTCGATGTTCCCCAGTATTAAATATAAAATTAAGAATAATAAATAAATCATGATGGATTTCATGGTATTATTATATAGACTAATTGATGGATATATCTATATTCCCTTATTAGATGATGGAATACCCATGTTTTTATGGAAGAAATTTATGTGAATCAATTGGTAGATTCCTCTACATATTTTTCTTTTATAAAATTATTTAATAATTATATATGATATTATAAAGATAAATTAGAAGAAGGTTTTTAAAAAAATTATTCTATATTAAATGTTCTTAAAAATAGATATAGTATTTTTTTTAAAAGATCAAATTATTTAAGAAAATGAGAACATAAAGGAAGAAATTCAAACAAATATAAATTTTATTTTAATCAATTATGTCAATAATTAAATAATATTATTTATTTTTTGTATAAATATAATGTTTGTGAAAAAACATAGATAAAATTTTAAGGAAAATTGAATATCCTAAGTGTAAACCCAACATTGAAAAATTAGAATATAAAATAAATGATCTCAAATGTTTTCTTGTGTTGTTAACGTATGTTAGGAATTATGGGTTTTCTAAGTTATAAAAAGGTACTTATTAAGAAGGTTACTATAATCTAGAAAATATAATTATAAATTCTTAAAATAAAAATCATTTTAATGGTAGATCTGAAAACAAATTTTATAATTATTATAATATTACTAGGGACAAGATTTATGATTTCTATTTTATGATTTCTAATTATAGAAGCAAAAAATAGATATATAATTCACTAATTTTGTATTTTAGAAAACCCTTTTTTATGAAATGATGGTTTATAATATATTTTTTGGTTTACCATTGTGTCAATAAATTTTGTGTACCAAAATCCATAGACAATTAATTATTTTTACCGGAATATTACCATAGGAGAGACTCTGGGGAACATTATTATACATGGAAATCTTGTTCATTTGGAACACATGTGGTGACTATTATATGTTTAATCACCGTACTGATCTTTACTATGAGAATTTCATGTTTCAAAATAACTTAAGTAGTATGATCATCGATATATGTACCATCTGATTTCCAAACACCTCTCTTATTAAATTCATTTTACATATAGAAGGATTGAATCATATTTTTCTCAGAATTAAAATGTGGTTTGATAGTGAATTAATAGATTCATTTGAATGTAATGTTTGAACTGTTTTCAATTCCCATGAAATGAATTTAGTTTCCAAATATAGATATCAAAATGTTTTTGTTATTTATTTGAAATCACTTTAAAGGAAAAATGTTAGATGTCTGAGTGAAAATTATATTGATTCATGACTATAAAATATAATCCTAGTAATTCTAGAACACATTCCCTAGTGAATCATGAATAGAAATATCCATCCAAATATATTCTGAAATTGTATTTCCAAAGTGACATTGTGCATTAACTATGGACATTTTTCAAATAATATATATCACCCATTATGTATGATGGGAATGTTTCAACCTACATGTACGTTAATCATATACAATTAGATTTTTTTGGATCAAACTAATTTGCATATATTGTTGTGAGCTATTACGCAATCTTAAATGCCTTTAATTATACATGGTTTAATTGGGATTATCTGATGGCACCGAAAAGTGAGCCTTTTAATGACTTAATTAAGTATACCACGATGGAAAATAATGAAAAAGTTTACAAGAACATTTCCAATCAACTTGATCGTGGGAGAATGTCGGAGAATATTGATTTTGATAATTTTTTTGTTCTTCATAAATTTATCACCTTTCTGTTTTACTCTCTTAGAAGTGCCCAACAAAACTGGCTTACTAAAAGATAAAATCAAATATCATAATTGTTGATGAACAACCTAAAATGAAATAAATATCCCATAGTATTTTTTTCATTTTATACCATAAATATCCCATTATATAACATTAACCATGTATTCATAATAAACCTCATTTGGAATACCATTAATAAATTTGGGAAATATAAAATCCATAATGATTCTTATTTTACGTTATTTTATCATAACTATTTTATCCAAATAACCAAGGATAAAATAGGTAATTATTACCATAAATTGGATGAAGTTATCAGTAATGGATATTTTACCTAAATTTATGCAAACTAGGTTTCTATTAAGAAGACATATACAACTGAAAAGTCAATTAAAATCAAATATTTTAAGAATTTTCTCTAACCTTTCCCACAATTTGATTACTAAGTGGAAGAATAAGAAAATTTGTACTTAAATAATCATCTACATAGAAATGAAATTAAATTTAAAATAAAACCAATCCCTATAAATGATTCATGAGTTAGATCTAAATACCATCCACATGAAATTATTAATACCGATTTGATTTTTGTAACTCAATATAAGAGGAAATCATTTATTTAAGTATAAATTGGATGAATTTAATCACACCAAGAACCCCAAAATCATAATGATTAAATTAATAATGAAAATTGGATTCTTTCCAAGAAATAATAATTAAATTAATTTACCAAAAATAGTATTTTTTTATGGAAGGATTAAATGATCATCCCATTATTAGAAGCAATTATTTTTGTAGAAATAAGATGAAATGGAAGTGTAATATTAAAAATAAAATTACTCAATTGGTAGAAAATTTTTGTTTTAATGAGGAATTAATAGATCAGGATGCATAATTTACCCTAATACCTAGTCTAGAATCCATTAGATAAATATTTGTATTCATTGAAAATTTAAAGAATATGATTTTTTAAATTGATATTAAATGTATATTATTAAATGTTTTAATTTATCAAAATTGATTTTTTAATAAACTACTCCTTTTTAGATCCAGTATTTATGAATCCTGTTTTCAGGTTAATTAAAAAACATTATTAATTGAAAAAAGTCCCACGGGATTAGAATGAATGATAGAATAAATATATTAGTTAAAATCGATGTGAATTGTTAAAAGAAGATTCAATGATATTTTTAAATCATATTTCATATGATATTTTAATAAATAAAATTTATTTGAACATTGACATTTTTTGTTCAACCATTGATTATTGTGGAAGTAAATTTTCCTGAATGAATTGTTTAGTAATTTTAAATGAAATCTAGAGGAGAATGAGAAATATTCATTGGGGATAAAATTTTTCCATATTTGGATTGAATAATTAATTTTGAAAAAAAACTAATGATATTTTAAAATGTATTGGAATGATTGAAGATATTGAGATTAATAATCAAATATAAACATGCATTGAGTGAATCTAGTCAACTGGTGGGAAATAATATTTTTAGAGGTATGACAGGTAGCCTTATGTATCATTATAATACCTAACTAGAAATCATGTTTATTATTTATCGTTATTTCTATTTTTAACCCAATCCATCATAATTCAATTTAAAATACCTTCCAAAATATTTTATAATAATTAAATAGAACTAAAAATCATTGTTTATTTGGTTGAGAAGAAAACTATTTTTAACTTATATGTTTTTATAATATATGATTTTCAGGGTTCAAACTATATATAAAAAATAAAATGGGTACATTCTATATATATAAAAAACAACTTATTACATTTTGGGTATAAAAGAAAAATATGGTTTCACTTTAAATTTTCAAAGAAGAATTTATTTACATGAGTTTTTTATGTACACATTATATTGATAGAAAACTAATTTAGAGTATGTTTTAAATTATTACCTTGTTAAAATAATGTGATACAACCCTAGTGAGACTAATATTTATGAAAAGTAAAAAAAATCCTAAAAAACCTCATAAGAATTAGGACCGTTTTCATAGTGACCATTTCAAAAAATGGTTATATATTTATAGATTTTGTTTGTAAATATTTTAAATACCATATATAATTACTATAAACAGTAGTTTTTTATCCTTTTTATATTACTAATAGGTAGTTAGAAATGTATATCATATAGTTATATCATTTAACATTTAAAGGAATAATTATTTTCCATTATTTTTACCTTCAGATTTAATGATTTATTTTCAATATATAAATTCATAATACATATTTATCAATATAATTGTTTTGAACGGAATCCATCTATTTATATATTTTATTAGAATTTGAAATTGATTGATATATTTATTTAATTATATTAGTTTTTTTCTTGTTATTTTTATTTAACTCTTCATTTACATGTTTTTTATGGCCCCATATAATTTTAAGATAGTGCAATATTTTCGGGAGACTCAAAAAAACAAATTAATTTTGACCATTTTAAAGTTCAAATACCCATATCTATCAAAAAACAAAATTTTTGAATAATTTTTTCAAAAGTATAATTCATCATGTATAAATATTTTATTTTTTGAATCAGGTTTTTTAAATATTTTCTCATCAAAATATCTATTTTATATTTTTAAATAAATTAGGGTTTTTTCTCTCTCAAAATAAAATTAATAATGATCTTAATAAATCAAAAAATAATTTTTTTAGTATTGTGATTGAATTGACCCAAATTTTTCTAACCATAGTTTATGAAAATTATCATGATACACTAATTGGTAGATGTTTTTGAAGGTGATGATGTTGAAAAGAATACTTATCTTTGAGTTTAAGGTGTTAGAGGAGCTCTTTTGTCTTTTGATAATCTCAAAAGAGGATATGACTTTGATAATTATAATTAAAAGAATATTTATTTTTAAATGGGGAATAAAAATATAATGCTGGGAAAACGTTTTTATTTTTTGTAAAATTATAATTCATTTAATTATTTATTAATAAATTTCTAAAACATTATTTGATTTTCATTATAAAAAAAATTAAATTTATTAGTGTCATATATTGTTAAATGCATCAAGCATGTCCTTAGATCATCCCATAATATCCTCAAAAGTTATTTAAAATACTATATAATTATTATTAACATAATAATCACCTATTTAAAAACCTTACTAATATGGATTTTCATATATACTCATAATTAATTATAATTCCTTCAATGTATTATATGTTTATAATTTATTTTCCACATGAAGTGTTAAGAATCCTAACTATGTTGGGCAATGTCCATAGAAGTGATATTGATATTTTTTTGTTATCTAAATGTTTATAATTTAAATATCATTAATTATACCGAAATGTATGTTTTATGTATACCTACAAAATTATAATTTTATTATATGGGATATTTAGTAACGTTACATAATGGAGAAAATGCTGGCGAACTAGTTTGAACTTATTAACTGATAATGATAGATTACCTTAAAAATAATGTCATATTTTATATTATACATAAATAATCATATTCATGATACACATTAAATAAATATATATATATAATAAAAAATAAATAAATAATAACTAAAACCATTTAGGAATGTTATAGTGAATAACAGTATTAGTCGATCCACAGAGGTGGTAGTCTACAAAAAAACATAGACGATGACTTTATTTTCAATGAAAGCAGGTAAGAAGTCAATTTTTTTATAATTCCAAGAAATTAAATATGATATATATATCTATAAAATATATATTTATTTCATTCCACTTTCTTACTACCATTTTGTGCCGTAAAAGAAGACAAATCACAGTTTTTTGTGGAGGCGATAGTTTGAACGAATGTACAGTTAAAACATTCATTTACAATAAAGAAATAGATAAAGGATGTTAATTCTTATTACATAATTATAACAACATATAATATAACAATTATACTTATTATTTCATATTAATATGGTGTAATGAAATTTTCTTTCAAATGAATAATCATAATGAAATCAAAATGATAAAGGATAGATTAAAAATATAGACCTCACTGCTTGGATCATCTTTTTAATAATTGGTTTCAAGACATTTTGGAATGATATTTTTAGAAGAATAGAGAATCTTGAATGTGGATAACAATTATTAAGATAGTTATTTATAGAGTTTGGGAAATATTAAATGGGTTTTTCATGTGGTAGAAACGAAGAGAGGATTATCACTTTAAAGTGAAAAGGGATGTAATTTTATTAAATAACCAAATAATTATAGTAATGAGAAGTCACTATAAAGTAATGAATTTAAAAAATTATCAAAATATTGAAATGGGTTTGGAAATAATAAATTAAGGCATCAACCCCACATTCCCAGACATGTAATATTTGTTTTTGATTCCATTCACTTATGGTTAATCTCTTTTTTAACTATTTCTACTAGTACCAATGTAACTAGTTTTTACCAATGTAGTTTTTCCATTATTATTTAAAAAAATGGTACTTATTAAATAATTTGGTCTTAATGTTCAATTTTTTAAATCAGTTTTATAATATTAGTTTTCTAAATATTCCTAAAAACATGAATTTTAAAACTAATTGTAAAATGTAAGAGAATTTTTTAGAATAATAATTCATAAATAAAATTTAATGTATGGATTAAAAAATTAATCTTTTTGATGAAAAAATTTAGTCAATTATAAAATAAATAATTTTTCATAATTTATTTGATGAATTTCACATTTAATCTTATATAAAAATATATATTAAAAATGTCATTTCATTTTTAAAAATATTATATATCATAATTCTCATAAAATTAAATCTCATTATAAAAAAATAAACATTTAATCTTTATTCAATATTATAACTATGAGTTGAAAATTTATGTTAATATTTTTAAATTCACGTCATAAAATTAATAAATTTAACATTGAAATAAAATCATAAAATATTATAAAAATTTTTTGCATAAGAAATAAATTTTTTCAGATAACTATTGTTATAAAATTAGTGGTATTTAAAAATATATAAAACATGAAAAAAAATAAAATATATTTGAAGTATACAAAATATTTTAAGAGCTACATAGTTGGTCTAGTTGAAACAATATTAAAGGGGCCACTATTTCATAATTTTGATACTGAATTTTTATTTACTTATTCTAAAACTACCTTACATTTGACATTATCTATATAAATAAAAAAGATGAGTTTTGTTAGGGTGCGGTGTTTCATGTAGGGAAATATATCTAACCAAATACTTTTCTAAGGAAGAACATATCACTAAAACATATGGTAATTATAAAATGTTCCAAGGAGGATTTTCTTGAAATATTTTATTAGATTTGGTTAAGAACATATTAAAATAGTATCATTGATGATGTGGAGGATCATCTTATTATTAAATAATTTTTACCAAAATTTTAAAATATCATTTAGAATTTGAAATATTCTTAACTGGGTTTTAAAACAATTATAATTACTTTTAAAATTTATTATTTTATGAATCATTTCTTTGTTAATCAACACATTAATTCATTTATTGTATCACTTTTATATCATTGCAATGTCATTATACAAAACATGTATATATTATTTTTAAAAAAATATTTATTTTCCAAAAAAATATTATATATACTCTATAATTTTATTTCAATGCGGCACTTTAAAAAATGAAATAAATTTTATCGAGAATAATATCTAAATATAATAACATAAATTTGTAAATTAAAATAAATATTGATTGAAAATGAATAATTTTTATTACATAATCTATATTTTTATCTTTTAAAAAATTATCTGATAAATTCTAAAATATTATTATCACTTATATTTAAATCACTAATGTATAATAATCTTATTAAATGTAAATAAATTATATTTTAAATACCTCAAGTTATCATAAAAGTCTATTTTAATTGAAAATATAAATTTTCAAAAAATAAAATTATGTTTTATTTTTATACAACAAATCTATATATAATATTCATATTTTATTAATGTTTTATTTATTATGTAAAATACTAAATAAAATTGTATTAAAGAGACAATTATTTCATTTATAAAATTAGAATTACACCTTATAATATAATGGTATGGATACAAAACCCCTTATCACATTGGAAGACTCCATAATAGTAATGTCTGATATGTTTGTTTATACATGGGTGGATAAACTAACATTTATTAAGTGGCGATGTAAACTAAGTTCAACCTAATCCTTTAGTCGATTTCTCTAGAGGATCACTTATGGAAGCTCTTCTTGGGCTTAGTCAACTGTCAACACCAATAACACTAACACGCTTATATGTTTTGATATTTGTAAACTAAAAGGCATATATTTCTAATTGAGGCTTTTATTTCTCCGTTTTTCATCAATTATCTCTTATATTTACCCGTTATATAAGCTTATTCTGATGATCAAAATTCCCAATGGTGACATTGACCAAATGAAAGGTAATTGTAATATCCCAAAATTTATGTTTAGTAGTACACACTATAAATATACTCCTTAATTTTCTTACATCATTATTTAATACTCCACATATAAAGTTTCTTCACATCCCTTGACTTTTTTGATCATATTATCATTTCTTCAATTTATTTTTACTATTTTTATAGGAGGAGTGATATTAATTGATGAATTCAATCAAATAGTGTTTATATTATTTTTCTCATTCTATTTTTCATTTATATTCCCCAATAATTATTTCTATTATATATGATATTAATTATTGATACATAATGACGAATATAATAATTTTTTAGAGATTTCATAGTAATACAGAACAAAATAGTCATTGTAAATCATGATTTAGTTTATTTAAAAAATTTTGTGATTACAATTGGGGTCCTCCAAAAGCATGTGTCAAAGATACATGGAGTTAAAGTACACACATGATTCCATAAAAATGTAATGTGATAAAAATGCATTTTTTTGTTGTTGTTGATATATAGATAATATGATTTTATGGATTATGAAATTATTAGTATTTAATCATAATTTATCATATTGGATTATTTTTTTGTGAAGGGATAATCTAAATCTGATCAAATAAATTATATTTGATATAAGATATGTTTATACTGATATAACACAAATTTTTCCATATTGGAAAAGAATTTAAAGAAGTGGAATTGATGGAAATCATGATTTAGAGAGGATATTAGGAGTTTTAATTACATTAATAATACCCCTTGCATCATTATTTAAAAATATATTGAGAAAAAAATGAATGTAAGTTGGAGATTGACATTCAGAAGAAGAAAGTAATGACAATAATATTTTATCTCATGAAAAAATTTAATATGTAATTGTGGTAATCTTTTTTAAATCGTTTATACCAGGAGTAGTAGAGATGTGATAACCTAGTGAATTTTATATCCTACATAATTATCCCAAATATATTGGATGGTTAATAAATAATAATATTATGAAGAATGGAATACCAAAAACAGTTGGTTACTTGAGATATAGTAATTTTCTTGTATTTATAAAAACCATGATTTATATAGGGATTTCATGAAAATGTGAGTCACACGTCTTCTTCATGAAAAATCGATGTTGATAAATCCAAGATAGAATCCTAGTTTCCATTTTATAGAACGAACACATATGTGATAAAAAAGTTCATATTATCATGCAAAAAATTGAGTTTTCATGTCAGACATGTATTGATGCCTAAAAAAGATAGAATTATCATGACAACATGTAATGTATAATTCTTGATTTATTTTGTGTATATCACTATCATAGTTGTTTATAATAATCCCAAGAATTAAATTATGTTTCAAATGTTTTCATTCCATTGATTAACATATTTTTATTGAAAATAATTTATCAATATGTTATCATAACAAAAATAGAGTTAAAAAATTATTTGGTAGACCATTTTAAGGTATTTCAGGTATCAGTTAAACTAGATACTATGTTCTATACCATTTCATGGATGGTGTCATAAAAATAGAACAAATGTTCTATCCATGTTCTGTGGTCCATCCAATGACAACTACTGATTTTCTGATAGAATCCTGAAAATCATTGAAACAATAAATTGTTGTAAAGCCCTACATACCTTAATTAAATAGATAATGTTTATATATTCCCACCAACACCTCTATAATTTTTATAATGTAAATTAAGACTCTAAATAGAACCCCTTGGGTCCATGGATTGTACTAGTTTCCTTTAAGATTGTTTAATATCCCTCTTTCACATGTTCATGTCATTCTCAGTCTCTCTTAACTATTGTGTCACTCACTCACACTCTTCTCTAATTCTTTCTTATCGAGAGGATTTGGGGTGTACTTAAAATTGTGCCTATATTGCAATTCCCATATTTTTTAATGGGTGCTCAATACCAGTGATTTTGTGTCTTTGGTTAATAAACACCATTGAGTGTGTGTTATTTTGATTAAACATTCATTAAATTGTGTGGTATTTGGGTATCTATCCATAAAAAAGGAATGATTTTAAATCTTTTTTTATATGACTGCTAAAACATTTTCATACATCTGGTTATAACTTTGTTGGATATTTCTAAAGAGAAGTGTCTATACTAGAATCTCCCAATGATATTTTGGGGAGGAGACATATGGATATATTTTTGGACTATTTATAAATTCCTTTTTCAAACACATTGACCTTATCTTAGAATATTATATATTTTTTAGGATTAACAATTTTAATATTTTTATAATTTAATTATTATTTTTAATTAATATAATTTAGTTTAAAATTATAAAATTTTAAGTGGAAATTCACTCCCACTTTTTCTATTTGTACTTAAACCCAACAATTTATATAAAATCTATTATTTAATTAAAAAACATCACTGATTTAATGGATCAATCACATAAAAATTGATTCTAACTCAATTGTCTAAAATTCCTCCAATGGAAACTCAATGTGCAGAGCTCCATACATTGAGGTATTAGAATAAGGTTATTGAAAACAATATAATTCATACATTTCAAATAAATAAAGGATATTCAGAAGGGAAAATTGTTAGTACTGCCTATATTGTTGAAACATCCTAGGTAAATAAATAATATTACATTCTAATGTTTATCAATATTTTTGAATAAAATGTTAATATTACTTTAAAGGTAATGTTATGCTTGATGGCGTACCCAATACGCAACAATGAGTTTCTTTGAAATCTTACGTTGCACACTAATAATATAATAATATTATAATAGTTAATGCCTAGCCGTTGTAATGGAGGGAATGAATAGAAATAACTAAAAAATTATTACATATGTTTGTTAAATATTTTTACATTTATACAATAAATGATAGATGCTTAAAATACCAATGAATCCACTTTTAAGAATAAATACTCTATTTTTTTAGAAGATTGTTTTACCACCTTTTGAAGGAGAACCTTTTTTAAATATTACTTTTGACAATTTTATAAGCTCTATTTTTCAAAATAATATTATTATTTATAATTGGGACATTTAAATTTAATTTGAATGCATTTTTGGTATTTTTCTGACAATTTTCATTTTTTAATGAATAGTGAAAAATACTGCATTTTACTTTAAAACTGAAATTTTCATCTAAGTAAATTATACAATTAGTTTATATTTTTAATGTTTTTAAAGTTTAATTAGAATATATTTTTACTATTTAATTCAATGGTGGTCTTTAGAATTAATTTTACTTTGAAAATGGACATAAACAAGTGCCAAACATTTCATTGATATTGCTTCAAAAAACCCACTATTTGTTTAGGCAACGAGAATTATTTTGTAAAATTAATTATTGCAATTTCTGTGTTTGAAATTTGGTAAAATGGATTCCATATTTTTAATTATAAGGTCCAAATTATGTAATTAATACACTTTTGATTTTGGACATTATGAATAGTAACGACGGTAATTATCTTTAATTATCATGATTAATTAGTAATTGGGTAGTTAAGGATAATAAAATAATATCATAATAATAATAAATGACCCAAAAATGTATCATAATACTACTGTTTGTGTCATTTCCGACCATGGGATGCCTTGTTCCTAACTTAGGGACCCCATGGAATCACTTTTGGGTGGTAGTGACACTTTATCTTTTTATTTTTAACGAAAGGAGAATATCACAAAAGTATGTAACACCTAAGTAAAACAATTTTAGTTTTGTCTGTGTAAATGGTCTCTTAGACTATAAAGAATCATTGTAAATCTAAAAATATTTCCTAAATCATAGTATTTGTTTTATAATTTTTATACATTAAATAAATTAATTTATTTATGACACCATGATGATGCAGTGATTGCCTCATTAATGAATTATTTAAAAAATGAAATGATAATGTAAGCTCTAAGACTTACACTTGTCAAAAAAATATTGTATGAGTATATTTAAAACACTTATCACCTTATCCTAGAAATATATCAATGTGGGACCTGTAAAATCGGAAACTCATTACAAAATAATGTAACATTTCTTGACTTTCCAAGAGTACCCCTCCACCCTCTTATAAAAGACCCTCACATCTACCTATTTACCCACACCTCTCAAGCCTTTGTCTCAGACAAACCTTGCCCATTTCATCTCTCCATATCCCTATATTCATCATTGAAGTCTCACATTTGCAGAAATCTTTTCAAGAAACCCTTTTGGTCCAAACAAAAGGGTGTTACCCGATATAAAGGTACTGTCTTTTCTTATGTTATTTTTTTTTAATTTTCTTCTCCAGCCCCCTAAACTCATTTTATTACATTATTTTGTAACAAAAACAGAATCTTAATTATAATAATATGTTTTTATAAGATTGATTCTATCTACAATTACACACACATACGTCTAATGGTTAAAGAACATACTGTTTTTGTGGATGGCGAATTACTTCCTCACGAAACGATGATCGTTCAATATTATTTTAACACTTTTAAAGGTGGAAATTATGATGTCACCGTATTTTAAATATGATATAAATGATATAATTTTTATATATATTCTTCAGTATTTTATATTTAAAACATTCTTTTATTCTTTTCATGTTGTGCAAATGCGATAATTTCCTATGAGGATGTGTGGACAACCGCCCCCTCAAGTGATGAGACTCATTCATGCAATACATGGAATGTATAATGAATGAAATAAATGAACTTATTTGACCTATATAACATATATATTATTCTGGAATTATATATATATATATATATATATTTTTAATTCCATTAATATGACAATGACATGAAAGTAGCATTAATGCGTACGTACGGACTACCATCTCCATGAACGGTGCATTTCATTTCTTTTTATCTCGAAATGTTATGGAATATTATAAAATGAATATGTACTTCATATATATGATATTTAAATCATTAATACTATTCTGGAGATGATTCACTTATAACTACATGGACAATTCTTTTCAAACAAGTTCATTTTGACTCATGTACCAAAAATAAAAAAAACATCTGATATGAACACACATAATTAACTAATTATTAGAAAATTATAATATGTGATATGAATTGAATAGTAAACTTTAATGTAGGTCCTTAAGAAATTATAAATGGAAAAAAGTTTATTATTCAGGAATATAAATAAATGAAAAAGACAAGTCAGACTTGAGGTAAGGGATCCTACCTCCCTCTTTCTTTTTAAGTACTCCTTTTTATGTAACTTATTTTAATCTCCTCTATTTTATGTTGTGATATTTTATTTTATATTCATATTTCTATAAATTTTACATTAATATTATAATAAAACCTATTTGATCTCAACAATCCAATTTTGGAAGTTTTATGTGGCGCCGTTAGGCTGCCGAATTGTTGTAAGGGGATTTTCATCTCACTTTTTATTCATGTGAGATTAATGATACATTTTCCACTATTTACTTTTGTGTGGTGTATGTACTACCCATTATTTTACTATTTGTATAATATAATCTCATTTATGGGTATTTACATCTTCATTTTATGATCCTTCTTTCATGGGGTGTACGTTTCGAATGTTTCCCAAATTGGTAAGGGAACCTTTCACATTGATCTTTTTTAAAGACTTATTTTGTTATTTATTTTAGTTTACATATTTTTATGTTGGGATATGTTCTTATGTATCCTTATTGATGTAAATTTTATGTCCAAGTGATGAGATACCATTTTCTCTCTCATCAACTAAATTTATGAATTTTAATGTGATGCAATTAGGCTATCAAATTTTACCAAGGGAACTTCTTAACCCAATTTCGATTTCTTTTGGTTCAAAATGTGGTTATTGAATATGTCATCCTTTTAAATTGTGTGAATGACCTTTGATTATTTTACACTTAATATCCATTTATATTGGGTGTCTGTATATTTGTCCCACATAATTATGAGATTGATTTATCCTTAATTTAATGATACCTTCTTTAAAAGGGATTTCATCTCATTTTATATTTCTATTGAGACTTCATTGTTACTATGCACCAATTCACTCTTATATAGTGTATATAATTTCCTTTGGAATATTATATCATGAATCCCTTTATTCTCATGATATTATAATGTTCTGATTAAATTTTATTCCTCAATTATTGTATTCAAGTGTCTATCATTTTGTTAAAAACCCTTTAACTAAAATATCATTTTAAATGTTTTAATGATTTATTATTATAAATATTCCTAATTAATATCTGTGTTTTCAAAATGGTTTTATGGATTTATTAATATGGATATTAATGGTTTAAAATATTAAAAGCTTCAAAGTGGTATCATACACTTTGATTGAAAAATCACTTTATTAAATGTTTTAAATTATTTTGAAAATGGTTTTTAGAATGGATTCATTATTTCAATATCTTAAAATTTTATATTCTTATTTCAATGTGAAAATGTTATGTTTCCATTATGCATGTTTTATGTGATATGATTCTGTTATGGTTATCGAGCATTGTTTATGAAGACGGGAGGTTCTGTGATAAACTAAGGGCGAGAGAGCCCGATATTGCTCTCCAATGCATTGGGTAACCTGAAGGGGTTAATCGCTAAGGTTTCTCCAAAGAGATTTAGGTAATATACTGTGATGGGTATTCCAAACATAACCATGAGGGTTACTCCCTATATAAGAATGTTATGAATGCCTCATGTTACTTTTATGTCTTATGATTTCTATGAGTTATTCATAAGTCTTACGTTTTCATGAGGTATGTTAAGTGCTTATGTTTTATGAGTATGGTATGTTTTCATTGAATCTTATGTATACATGTACTAATGTTTTCTTTCAGTATTGTTATAACCCTTACTAATATTTTTATGCACATCACATGTTTTTGAAATGTTTTTGACAGGACATAAAGTGGAATAGGGTCAAGGATGGGATCAAGGAAATGTCATTCTGTCTAAAACAAGGTACTAGACAGGATTATTTTGTTCAAGAGTTTTTATTTTGTGAACAAAATGGAAACTATGTAGATGTGTCTACATTGTAATATTTTAGATGTTATAGTTATGTCCTAATTATCTAAAACTCTAAACCTGAAAAGATCTTCAATGTGAATTATTAATTTTAATTCAATATTATGTAAGGTTTAAGGCCGGGTCCTTACAGTTGGTATCAAAGGTTGGTTTAGATAACTTTAGAGGATAGAGTATTGTTTATGAAAAAGTGGCAAGTTGTGTATAACCACAATGGTTAGTATATAAGATGGAGTCATTGTTTTTTTTAATGTATAAATGAGTTTGAGATAACTTGGAAAAGTATATCTTGGTGTTTATATTCCTCATTATTATATGACGATTTTACTAATATACTCACACTGACCTGTTTGGTTTTAGTAAATGTTTGGATCTAGCAGGCACCAATGTAACAGTGGATTTGAAGAAAATTGTGCCGGTTTTATGAAAGAACAACTAAATGATATGGGATCTGCAATGAGAACTCTTATGGTTATCCTCAACCAACAATTTGGAGTCATGATTTACCACCTGAACCATAGTGATTTTTATAAAGCATCGTATAGGTGAAAAACAAATCCCTACGGAAGTTCAGGTAATAATCATAAAGGTAAGTATGTTCAAAAACCTATGTGTCAAAGATGTGGAATGAAAAACATAGGAAAATGTTTCAAAGGGACAGAAAGATGCTATAGATGTGGAAATGAAGGTCATTAATCAAGAACCTTCCTTAGAAAAAGGATGCATCTAGTTGCCTCTAGGAAAGGGAAATAAGTTCTTTCTAAAGGATCAGTGGAATGTTTTAAATGTGGTGTACATGGTAATTATGCAAAAAAAATGTCCTACGAAGAAGTTTCAGGAATGGGATCACCATGATCGTACAAATATTCATTTACCAATACCTAATGCCATTCTGATTGGTGATAAAGAAACTGACAATGACCAATGAATGTTATGGATTCTTTCTTAACATATGTTTTCCAATAATTGGAATCATAGTATATGATTCATGATTTTATTTGTAGGAAATAAGTATTTCAGAATAAGTTGAAAATGAATGGTTAATGTATCATGAAGAATTTTTAATGAGTAAGAAGTAAACATATAAGGGATTCAAGATTTATGGTAGATTTTAGGATGGTGAAATTCTAAAATGAATTAAGTCTCTCCTGATGATGGGTTTACATTAGAAGTCTTTTTATAGTATATGTAACCCTGATGTTTGATATATGAAAATTTTATTCGAGGAATAATTATCCATTCTTTTGTGGATATAGTTATAATGAACCATTTGGGTTTATATGATCCTTGAATTTGAGAAAATTACTGGTTAATACATTTTGGGTTGCAGAAAGAAAGTTATTAGATAACCTTTGTGGTTAAAATATGTTATGGTTATTTTTGATGATTTTATCACTTTTTGGGGAATTTTTTAAGAATTATATAGTTTTGTAAAAGGACAACACACAGACCATGTGACAACCCGTCGCGTCAGACAAAGTTGTAGGAATCGAACCCACAACCAAAGTGCGACTGGTATTTATCGCCTACAACTGGACAATGTGTAGTCCTTGGTTAGTTTGACTGATTCTTTTTAGATTAGATGATTTTATGATTCAAGAGTTAGTTGATTTTGGGTTATCTATGGATATGATTAGCCTATCATGGAGGATATGTGATTAGGTTAATTACTTTTCAGTATGAGACTTTAAGAGTAACCGATGTTATTTTTGGAGAAAAATGTTAAGATTTATCTTAAGGGACTTTGTGATTAAATCCTTCAGAGATTTGGGATTCAATCATAGTTTGGTTTATCTTTTAATAATTTTATGGAAAATTGTTTATCGAATGGTCTTTGTTAATCTTTGGGTTTGTTTGAAAATTTTTGGAGATTAAAAATAAATTTTCTTTTTATAATGAATTATCATTTTGTGTATTATCTGATCTTGTACATACATTTTTGGTTTCGGTTTTGGTTATGTTTTAAAGACATGGTAAACTTATAGTTCTTTTTTGTGGATTAGGCGATTCTAAATAAGTTTATTATATTACTCTTAATGTGAACAAGTTATCCTAAATACTCGTCTTTTGGAGAAAATATGAGTTTGTGTAAGAAATCTAGTAAAAGTTGAAAGTCAACATGACAAGTATGTATCCTTATGTTTTAGTTAAACACAAAAATAAACTCTTCAATTAAAACTAACTTAAAACAAAAAAGTTGTCTGTTATCTTTTTCTACTGGGGAATCTAATACCGTTTAACCCATCACATGTTTGTGATTTTCTTGTGGTTAAATTTCTCCTAGACATGTTTTCTATCACCCTCCCTTAGAACATGACCCTTTTTTTCTTCCATATACATGTTTTCCTATTGGAAACATAGTATGGGATAACTTCTGTGACCTTTGGACTTATATTTCTTTCTTTTCAAGTGATTGTTAAATTTACTCTTTATCCTATGTGGGGCTTACAATGAAGTTTCCAAGCCCAATTTTGAAATTTTGAGGACACAATTACCAAAAGGGGGGAAAGATGTAAAATCCTAGGTAAAGAAATAATATTACATTGTGATGTTTATCAATATTTGTGAATAATATGTTAATATTACATTAAAGGGAATGCTATGCTCGATGGCATACCCAATACGCAACAACGAGTTTCTTTGAAATCTTACGTTGCACACTAATTATATAATAATATTATAATAGTTAACGCCTAGCCGTTGTAATGGAGGGAATGAATAAAAATAACTAAAAAATTATTACATATGTTTGTTAAATATTTTTACATTTATCCAAAAAATGTTAGAGGCATAAAATTCAAATGATTCCAATTTTAAGAATTAATACTCTATTTTTTTAAAAGATTATTTTACCACATTTTGGTGGAGAACCTTTTTTAATTAAAACTTTTGGAAATTTTAAAAGCTATATTTGTCAAAATAATATTATTCTTTATAATAGGGACATTTAAATTTACATTGGATACATTTTTGGAATTTTTCTATAAATGTTCATTTTTTTAATGAATAGTTAAAAATACTGCATTTTACTTCAATACTGCTTTATTCATCAAAATTAAATATATGGTTAGGTTATATTTTTAATTGTTTTAAAGTGTAATTAGAATATATTTTTACCATTTAATTAAATGGTGGTCATTATGATTAATTTCACTTTCAAAACGGACATAAACAAGTGCCAATCTTTTCATAGATATTGCTTCAAAAAAACCCGCTATTTGTTTTGACAACAGGAATTATTTTTTTAAATTAATAATTCAAATTTATTTGTTTTTAATTTGGTAAAATGGATTCCATATTTTGAATCAGAAGGTCCAAATTATGTAATTAAGACTCTTTTGTTTTTTGGACATTATGAATAGTAACGACCGTAATTATCGTTAATTATCGAGATTAATTATTAATTAGGTAGTTAAGGATAATAAAATAATATCATAATAATAAAAAATGACCCAAAATGTATCCTAATACTACTGTTTGTGTCATTTTAGACCATGGTATTCCTTGTGCCGGTCTTAGTGACCCCATGGAATCACTTTTGGGTGATAGTGACACTTTATCTTTTAATTTTTAAAGAAAGGAGAATATCAGAAAAGTATGTAACACCTAAGTAAAACAATTTTACTATTGTCTATGTAAATGGTCTCTTAGACTATAAATAATCATTGGAAATCTAAAAATATTTCCTACATCATAGTATTTGTTTTAAAAATTTTATACATTAAATAAATTAATTTATTTATGACACCATGGTGACGAAGCAATTACCTCGTTAATGATTGATTTAAATAAAATGAAATGATAATATAAAATCTAAGACATAAACTTGTCAAAAAACTATTGGATGAGTATATTTCTAACCCTTATCACATTATCCTCTAAATATATCAATTCGGTACCTTTAAAATCCGAAACTCATTTTAAAATAATGTAAAATTTCTTGACATTCTATGAGTTCCCTTCCTCCCTCTTATAAATGGCCCCCACCTATATCTCTTTACCAACACCTCTCAAGCTTTTGTCTCTACCAAAACCTGCCCATTTCATCTCTCCACATCCCTATTTTCATCATTGAATCCTCACCTTAGGCAGAAAGCTCTTCAAGAAACACTTTTGGTCCAATCCAAAGGGAGTTACCTGATTTAAATGTAATGTCTTTTCTTATGTTATTTTGTTTTATTTTGCTTCTCCAACCCCATAAACTCTTTTTATTCCTTTATTTTGTAACAAAACCAGTATCTTAATTATAATAATATTTTTTATAAGATGTATTCTATCTACACTGACACATGAATCCGTCTAATGGTTAAAGAACATACTGTTTCTATGGATGGTGAATTACTGCCCCACGAAATGATGACTGTTCAATATTATTTTAACACATTTAAAGGTATCCATTATGATGTCACTGTATTATATATATGATATATATGATATATATGTTTTCTATATTCTTATTTGTTTTATATTTAAAATATACCTTTATTCTTTTCATGTTGTGCAAATGCGATAATTTCATATGAGGAAGTGTGGACTACCACCCCCTCAAGTGATGTGACTCATTCATGCAATACATGAAATGTATAAAGAATGAAATAAATTAACTTATGTGACCTATATAACATATATATTATAATTTAATTATATATATATATATATCTCAATTATTTTTAATTCCATTAATATGACAACGAAATGAATGTAGCATTAATGCCTACGTACGGCCTACCGTCTCCATGAACGGTGCATTTCATTTATTTTTATCTTAAAATGTTCTGGAAAAGTATAAAATGAATATTTACTTGATATATATGATATTTAAATCATTAATAATATTCTGGAGATTATGTAATTATAACTACATGGAAAATTCTTTTCAAACAAGTTCATTTTGACTCATGTACCAAACATCGACAAAAACATCTGATATAAACTCACATAATTAACTAATTATTATAACATTATAATATGTGATATTAGTTGAATAATAAACTTTATAGGAGGTCCTTAAGAAATTATAAATTGAAAAAAGTTTATTATTCAGGAATATAAATAAGTGAACAAGACAAGTCGGACTTGAGGTAAGGGATCCTACCTCTCTCTTTCTTTTTAAGTACTCATTTTTGTGTAACTTAATTTTACCACATCTTTCTTTTGTTGTGGGGTGTACTTATATATTAATATTGCTTTAAATTTTATGTTAATATTATGAGAGACCCTATTTGATCTCAACAATACAATTTTTGATGTTTCATTAGGTGCTGTTAGGCTGCCGAATTTTCATAAGGGGATTTTCATCTCACTTTTTATTCATGTGAGATTCATGCTACATTTGCCACTATTTCCTTTTTTGTGGTGTATGTACTGCACATTATTTTACTATTTGTATAATATACTCTCATTTATGGGTATTTACATCTACATTGTATGATCCTTCTTTCATGGGGTGTACGTTTCAAAAGTTTCCCAAATCGGTAAGGGTACCTTTCACACTCCTCTTTTTTAAAGACTTATTTTGTTATGTCTTTTAGTTTACATATTTTTATGTTGGGATATGTTATTATATATCCTTATTGATGTAAATTTTATGTTCAAGTGATGAGATACAATATTCTCTCTCATAAAATAATTTTATGCATTTTAAAGTGATGCTGTTAGGATGTCGCATTTTACCAAGGGAACTTATTAACCCAATTTTGATTTCTTTGGTTTCAACATGTAATTATTGAATATGCAATCCTTTAAATATGTGTGAATGACCTTTTATTGTTTTAAACTTAATATCCACTTATATTGTGTGTATTTATATTTGTCACACATAATTATGAGATTGATTTATCCTTAATTTAAGGATACTTTCTTTATAAGGGATTTCATCCCATTTTACATTTCTATTCAGAATTCATTGTTTCTATTCACCAATTCACTCTTATAAGGTGTATATACTATACTTTTGAATATTTTATCATGAATACCCTTATTCTCATGATATTTTTATGTTTTGATTAAATGTTATTCCTCAATTATTGTATTCAACTGTCTATCATTTTGTTAAAAACCCTTTAACTAATATATCATTTTAAATGTTTTAATGATTTATTATTATAAATATTCCTCATTAATATCCCTATTTTCAAAATGGTTTTAAGGATTTATTAATATGGATATTAATGGTTTAAAATGATAAAATCTTCAAAGTGGTATGGGACACATTGATTCAAAAATCAATATATTAAATGTTTTAAAGAGTTTTGAAAATGGTTTTTTAGAATGGATTAATTATTTCAATATATTAAATTGTAATATTATAATAGCAATGTGAGAATGTTATGTTTCCTTTATGCATGTTTCATGTGATATGATTATGTTATGGTTATCGGGCATTGTTTATGAAGACGGGTGGTTCCGTGATAAACTAAGGGCAGGTAAGCCTGATATAGCTCTCCAATGCATTGGGTAACGCAAATGGGTTAAATGATAAGGTTTCTCTGAAGAGATTTAGGGAATATACTGTGATGGGTATTCCAAAAGTAACCATGAGGTTCACTCCCTATGTAAGAATTTTATGAATGCCTCAAGTAACCTCTATGTCTTATGATTCCTATGAGTTATTCATAATTCAAATGTTTTCATGAGGTATGTTAAGTGATTATGTTTTATGAGTAAGGTATGTTTTCATTGATTCTTATGTATACATGGACTAATGTTTACTTTTCCATATTGTTATAACCCTTATGAGATTTTTATGCTCATCACAAGTTTTTGAAATGTTTTTCACAGGACATAATGTGGAATAGGGTCAAGGATGGGATCAAGGAACTATCAAATTGTCTAAAACAATGAACTAGACAGGACTATTTTGTTCAAGAGTTTATATTCTGTGAAAAAAAAAACTGAAACTGAGTAGATGTGTCTAATTTGTAATCTTTTAGATGTAATAGTTATGTCCTAATTCTCTAAAACACTAAACCTGAAGAGATCTTCAATGTGAATTATTCAAATTAATTCAATATTATGTAAGGTTTAAGGTCGGGTCCTTACAATCGTCACCCAAGAATAAGAAGAAAAATGGATCATTGATGATATAATTGCTATTAATCATGTTGGAAAATCCATGAATGCTAGACATTACAGATTAGATAGATTTTAATTTAATATAATTTATTAGTTCCAAACCCATAATAAAAATTTGAAATTATTAGAAGTTATCCATGAGCATATCAACAATATAAACGATAATAGGATTGATTTAAACACACTAGATTTTAAATGCATTACTATGCATCATAACGAGCTACAAAATTAAATGTAAACAAATATTACTGATACTTATAACAAAAGGATGTTATTAGGATATATAATATCAATGGATTAACTTGTTATTAAAAAATTTTAAGTCTTACCTTATTATTGGAAACCCAATGTGACAATAATTCAAGTAGAAAATGATATAAAAACTATGAAAATTGAATTTCACATTGGGTATCTCAGGACCAATTAAATTACAATGATGTGAAAGGACGATAAGGAATAAAACATTTTATAGAGAAGAAGACCAATACATTTAGAGAAAACACTTTAGAATCATCTAAATGTAATGGGGATATTTCACATGGTTCCCTATACGTAAAAAATATCAATCTGATGAAGAAGACATACCATCGTGAAAAAAGGATATGTAATAAACTAAACATGAGATAACAATCCATGAGTGAAAATAGTGTTACATAAAGACACAATACCAAACCTTGGAATATAATTCATAGGTAAATAAGTATAGAAATAAGGATTTCAACATATTAATATGTTGTGCAAGAGAAGGATCCTTCTCTTTATCTAAATTAAGTTATTAAATCCTCAAGATTCTCAGGGATGATTCTAATGTAAATAAACGAGTAATTTATTAAACTAATTTTAATTTTAATATTAATATAAATTTTCATGATATAATATATTATAGAGAAGAAATACATAATGGTTATTCTGAACATAATTCTAAATTCATAGATCATAAAAAGATATAATACTATGTGGTTTTGATGGAAGATAAAATTATCAAATAAAATGATATATTAAAGGAGAAAAATGAATAAGAAAAATTATTGTTTCAAAAAATGATGAATATTAGTAATGATGATTAATTTTTTATTAGGTGAATATAATGATTTAAAAAAATAGCTAAAATTTATGTGTAAAAATTAAGTTTGATTGGGCATCTCAACATTGGAAAAACATAAAATTAAATAAATGAGCTCAAAAAAATTCATTAAAATTTTACCCATGGTGAGTGGAATTTTAAATTTATTTTTGGTTCTCGAAGACTTTTGATATGTACTTAAGGGCATGCTCATTCTAACTAAGCAATAAAATCTATAAATCAAAAAAAATATCATTTTAAAAATAAATAAATAAATATGGATGATATTAATTATTTTATAATGACAAAGAACCCACTTTATGATTGAAATTTAAAAAATTAAAATTATATAAGGTCTAAATCAATTCATCATTGAACAAAATTTAATTCTTGAAATAATTTTTAAGTAAATAATGGGATTCAAAATATTTATTTCCTAAAAGGATTGGATTGAAAATATGGTCATGGAAACTGTTAGACTCTAAATTATTTTATGGAAAAATATATCGAGATGAGCTCTTGATAATTAACACAATATGTGGACAGTCGATCCTAAAGGTACATGTGTTGAAACAACAATGAATTTTTCCACCTAAGGATCTTGAGGGTGGGTATGTCACCATTGGTGCAAAATAATAGCATAATATCATCAGTAAAGGTTACATTATATTTAAAACACATGACAGACTATATATGTTTTAAGTGTTAATAGCTTCAATCATAATTAACATTTAAATAATCAATTTTTTATATTGGTTTTTTCAATTTTTTAAAAACAATTTAGATTGAAAAGTTTTTGATTCTCATTGAAATCATTAATTTTCCACACATATATTTCAAAATATTTATTTCATTGATTTTAAATAACATTAAATCCAAAATGATAAAATATTTCATTCATAATATATTAATTCATGGATCTAAAATCAATTCCAATGCCATTATTGCACACATTCAATAGTGAAACCAAATATAAAATATATACTATGAGTTTTCCGAAAATTGTATATAAATAATGATATTTTTTGTGACACATAACAACTTGATAAATATAAATGTCATCTTTGATGTCTAATGAAGAATATAAAAACTATAATTCAATTGAATGTATACATTTAGATCTTTTCAGACCAACCATCGCGGAATGTTTAGGTTGTAAAATCTTACAATTTCTTAATTGTTTAGGATTGTTCAAGGTTTATATGGGTTAATGTATTTACACATAAAACTTATTCATTATATTTTTATATTAAATATACCAATAAGGTTAGAAATTAAAATGTTAAAAAGACCATTTATTCTCAAATTGATCATGAAGAATACTTAAAAATATACAAATTTTGATGAATTTTTTGTTTCACAAGGTATTCACCATTCATTTTCATCTACAAGAACCCACAAACCAAATATGGCTTCTGAATGATATAATTTAAAATTATAAGATTATATAGTCCTATGCATAATGAAATATAGAACCATAAAAAAATTTAGGTCGTGGTGGTCAATACCATATGCTATATGATTAACTATGCACTCATAAGAACCAGTATGAAAAATTCCTCTACGATCATTAGAAATGTAAAAAACCAAAAATATATTATTTTTTACAGTTTGTTTTTATTGTTTATATACATAACACCAAATAAAACCTTGTTATATTTGACCCTCAATCAGATGAAGGTATCATTATTAGATATTCCATCTCAATTAAACCATACCAGGTTTTCAATAAAAGTTCAAAATGCCATTGAATAATCAATTCATATAATATTTTGGGATAATTTCTCCAACATAATTCTCAAATAGACGTAGATTGGTTATAACATGAATTTTTTACATTTAAGATACATCAAATATTTGAGTAAATTAGTGCTAAAATAGAACCTATCATTTTATAGAAGTCATTCATTAAATTTAAAAACCAGCATCTTGAAAATTTTATATATAAATTTCAATTCAATACTCATACTAGGATTCTAATTTTAAATGATGTAAAACATAAATATTTGTGTCACACATAGAGCCACAAAATCCTCATAATTCAATTAATTATGGAAATTTTATGTTTTCCAATAAATTAATAATTTATTAAATTTTCAAAAAATAATTTTTTTACTCGTATGTGAAGCCCAATGATCAACACATTATTGGAACCAGATGGGTATCCCGAATTCAATTAGATAAGCATGATAGTTTCAAATGTACAAAAAATTATATTGTAGCTAAAATATTAAATAATGATGAGTAAAAATATGATTACAATATTGTTCCCCTATTATTGGTCTATAATCTATTAAAATTATGTCAATGTTCACCTCTCATTTAATATTTATGGTTTTTTAGTTGTTAATTAAAGTAATGTTTTGATTTTTTTTATAAAAAACGTTTGTTCGAATTAAAAACATGCTTTGGAGGATCCTAAATTTCTAGATCATAATTTGAAATTAACTAGATATATTTTGGAATTGAAACATGACCCTCAATATTTTAATGAATGGTAACATATATTTATTTTACAATGTTATTTGGAATGTCAATTAAATATTAAAATTTATTTTTAATGCATATTTCGAAGTATATATTAGTTATTATTCTTTATAATAATGGATTCATCTTGGTTTTTACAAATGAATCTACATCAAATTAATTTTATTATTTAATGAGTAATGAATTTGAAATAAATTTTATGGGGGAACGTACAATTTTCTTTGGTTATATAATATATCAAAATTTACATAGAACATTTCATAGCTAATGAAAATTATATAATAATTTATTAAAGAATTTTAGAATGGATAATATTAATGAAATTAGTGCCCCAATGAGTAGTTATTGTGAAAATCATATAGAAGAAACCAATAAAATTGTGGAAAATATTCATTATTGAGGAATGACTGAGAGTCTTCTCTATCAGACCCCATCCATTAGAAAATATTTTTCATTAGATTTCATTGTTTATATTTTCAATTCAATCTATAATATTATAATTTGAACTCTCTATTAATAAATTCAATATTCATAAAAGGTCCTAAAAACAATGTTTATTTTATTAAAAGACATTGATTTTGAACATATATTTTTCAATGGGGATTTTAAAGTTATATATTTCGATATTAAGGGTAAAAATGAACTTTTTCCTATACAAGGAAAATAAAATGCTTTTTAGAGGAGTAAGAATAATAATTTTGATTCCAATTCTACGACCAAAGAATCATATATTTCATTAGGGGTAGTTCCTCCAAAATAGTATTGATTAAATCCAATCTTCTTGATTATATATTAAATTTTAACAATGTGAAAATTAAGATTAAACATATCAGTGAGATTTATATTTATAAAAATCCAATTCAACTCCCTCTATAAATAACATTGATCTTAAAATATTCTATGTAGTTTATAATTTCTAATATTGTTAAATAGTTCTTGTTTTTTATTGTAATAATGTTTAATTGGATGAAATGTTCACAAAAAACATTCATGTTGACATATTTTATTTTTAGGGGGTGTATTTTATTTTTATATTGTAATTAGTTCATTTTAATTTGGAATGAATAAGTATATTCCATTATTTTTCACTATGATGTTCATTGAATAATACAGTTTTCATTAAATATTAAAATATATTGAGGAATTTAATTATTCTCGATGAAATTGTTCAATTTATGTGTTTCATTTAAATCGTAAACAGTTTTATTTATTTATTTCCCTCTTTTAGTTGTGTTATTCTTATTTTTATTTAAATCTTGGTTTAATGGTTTTTGGAGGCCCTTTAATGTTTAAAAATTTTAGACCATTTACAGGGGAGAAAACAAATTTTTGTAATCTAAATTATTCTCATTATGTGATTTAAAAAATTATTTTTCTCTTATTTAATTTTGAATTTTTTACCTCAATGAAAAAAGGAATATGGTGTTTAGTGTTTTCGAAATATTATATTAACATGTATAAGTAATTTATGTTTTTATGATATTAAAAAAATATTATTTAATGAAAAGTCAACAATTAAATATTTATGTAAATGATAGATTTATATTGGAGAAATTAACATTATTAATTATATTAATGGAAATCAAATGAAATTTTGTTTATAATATATATTATGAATGAATTGAACAATATTTATCAACCCCTTATTTATGACCATTTTTATGAAATGTAAGTGGACATTGTTATTGAATGTGAGGTTGTTAAAAGGAATATTTACCTTTCAGTATATAGTATTAATGGATCTACAAGGAATTTTTGATAATCACAAACCTGAGAGAATATTTTGTTAATGGAAATTAATGGACCATTTTTTATGAATACGGGGAATAAATTTTTCAAGATAATAAATAATATAATTTTATTATGCTAATCAATGATATTTAGTGAATGTTGTTGATGGGAATCAATGATTCAAACATCATAGCAACTAAAAAGATATTTTTTTCATCAAACCAAAGAGATATCACTACAGTTGTGACATTTTGGTATCTTCTTCAAAACTAGTGGTACAATTTCATTCTTATGAAATATTTTTCAGGAGTTTTGGGATGTTTTCAAGTGCAGAACCTCCTTTTTCATTCATCGAAATACCACTGAATCTATATTATACGAGTCCATTCATGTGGAACTACATGATTCATGTCATACATTTTTCCAATTCATGTCTTAAAATAAAAATTACAGGATTTGTTGTAGATGATTGTGGTTATGTGGTGGTTGTCACATTATGTTTTTGAAATGGCCTATATATTTTAGCACTAATTTTGAACCTCCCCATTCCCCTGTTTGGATGGGATATTTTTGGGTTTCCATTTTATTTTTTAAATACTGATTCTCGCTTTTCAATATCTAATTTAATTGGAAAACCAATCAATGTAGATTATATTACTAAAAAACATCCACATCCATTAGTAGCTAGATTATATGCTGAAATTGAAATATCAGAACCCTTATCCCCAAACATTGGGATTCAAAATAGTGATTGTGTATTGTTGAAGGAATGTGTTATTGAAAACCATCAAGATTATTTCTATAATTTCATTATTATTAGTCATTAAAAATTCATCTGTGGAACGATATTTTTTTCTTCCAATATGATTACACAATATAATTTAATTTGGATCAAATATGGAGAATAAGGGGATGGATTTTGTTTACTCTGATTATCCCTTGGATTCATTTTTTAGGAATGAAAATTTTAATATGGATGATCCAACTAATTGTTAGTTCTCATATCATATCCCCTCTCAATTTTTACACATGGTTCATAATTATTAGTCCATAAATGAATATATTGAAAATAATTATCAGCCTAATCATCTATAATTGTAATCACAGGGGTTCCACTAGAATTATAAGATGTGGTTAATAATGTTCACTATTCCACAAATAAAATTTTGAAATATTATTATGAGAAATATTGTCATGTTAGGGATAATTAAATGATGTGGAGTGCGTGAAATGGTATAAAATAAATGGTGGATTTAGTTGGTTTAATTACTCCAAATCCCATGAAGAATAAAAAACATAGACATTATGATTACATAGAAAGAAAAATTATCAATGGATAATAAGAGTTCTCGACGATAAAAATATAAGAATTCAACCAGAACTCGTACTAATTAGTTTCCCATTTATATGAATCATTTAATTTGTGTTGGTGAAGTTGATACCCTTATGAGGGAATAATATCAGATATATGAGGATTTGGCAGAATAGTTAGATTTAAGGATAATTAAAAATATAAAATTGTCTATACTTGATATAGAGCTGGTGAAATCACTACATATACAAAATTTCAAATCCAAATGTGAAGATTTATTAGGATGGTGGAGGAACATAAATGAAAATATAATTTTAATTTAAGGAACATTCCATGGAAAATGATGATATTTTAACCATTCTAAAGATGGATTTCATTGATTTTTTTTCAGGTGTCCTCTGTTGTTTTTTATTATGAAATTTTTTATATTAGCTAGATTTTTTTTCTAAACATTTATATTTACCACATACAAATAGTTTCATATTTGTTTTTTATAATCTATTATTCCTTGTTGTTTTTTGAGGTATTTTTTATGGTTGTTGAAATTTTTGAAATCCTGTTTTGATAATAGTGATTCACATTTTCAAAATACGTTTCTCTGATCTTGAATATGTCGATTTTTTATTATAAAGCAAAAAATTTCATTTGATCACATTTGGTGTTTTTATTCTAGTTACAGATAACTAACATGATGGTTTTTTTATAGTATTGATGTTGAATCCATTCAATCAGGTTGTTTTGTTTCAAATATTATAAGAAAAGGACTGTTCATTATTCTTTGAATTATAATGATCTGATGGACATCATGGAAGAGTCTTCCACCTCTTGGGGATTTTTTGCTTATTGTGCTAAACACAGCTACATCCCGAACTATGTTATCACTAAAATAATGTGATTTATCTGATATATCCCCCAAATCATACATAGGATGGATATAAGAACTTTATAACAATTTAATTAATGAATATAATCCACAGATTTCATGTCAAAATCCGGAGTCCAAGCATGAATGGAAATTTCCTCAAGGTATATGAATAGTAGTATAACTCAAAATTTATTCTTGATAGGGAATTCCTTGATTTGATATGCTTTATAGATATGGACCATCAAGTTGTAAAGTATGGACCTGCCAGTTTATTGTATAAAAATTTTAATTTTCATGTTGTATTATATGATTCTATCTTTTCTTTAGTGCATTCAATTGCAGGATGGTGTAATCCAATTACACATCTTATATTCCATGTAACTCAATCATTTTTTAATATCTTTTAGAGATATTGGGAGGTTGAAAACCCCATGTATAACATTAATTAATAAAAAAATGTCATTAATTTTACTTTGAATTTAATTATAATATATTTAGATACCTTGTATTTAATTTCATGATAAAATCATCAAGCTAATCCTTGAATTATTAAAATTCATATATGTTTGTAATGATCAAAAGGGGGAGACTGTTGAATATATCACCCTTTTAACTTGTGTAATAATACAAATCACCAAATTATACTTTTAATTTTTTAATTTAATATGTTTCATTGTTTATATTTCGAAAAAAATCATGAAAATATCACACAAAATAATGGGACTAAATGAATTATACGGTACCAATTTGGTTCATTAAACTAATAGTCCTCACATCAAATAAGTTTGATTTGAATGGAACATCAATTCTTTCCAGGTACCACTAGCTAACATTTAAATCTTACAAGATATTTATAATCATTAATATAGACTCAAAACATGTCTTTGTTAGAGAGCCCCAAATACCATAATTTTACCTCTACATGCTCAATTTGACCCTATATCATCTACAAAATGATCCTAAAGATATTATAGGCTACAAATGTGACACAAAGTTCTTTGGATGATTGTGGTAACCCTGATGATCATTTTAGATATATCATGTGAAACTTATTGTAATTATGAATCTCACATCACTATTGTATCACTCTATACAAGTCAACTATTTTTTTATCTTGCTGAGAGGATAATGGGTGTTCTTTAGCGGGATTATATATAGAAGTTATCTTATTTTTTTAATTACATTGGTGATCACAACAATTGTGTGTGAGGGTTTGGGTACTCACTCTTCTTGAGTGTGCCACGGTTGGGGAACAATACCATTAATGTTCCAAAAAATATAATTTATTGCCACACCCACAAAAGGATATCAAAATAATAATTCTTATTATTAAAACAGTAATAAATAAAGGGTATTAATAAAGGTAACATATTTTTTTGGATATCTCTATATATAAGGGTTTAAAAGAAAACCTCTAAAGGAGATTGAGGATCGGTGATGTAAGGGTAACTTTATATAAGATTCATGACCTCCCTTATCCAAATATTTGTCATTTTATTAAAATTTTAAATTTCTTCTATTTAAAACAATTATAGTTTTTGCATGAAAATTTAATTTTTTTAATTAAATCTATTGTGTTTTTAATTTATAAATAGTTTTCAAAATCATATTTTCTAACTACTGTTGTATTTACTAATAAAAACCAATATTTGGTATGTAATTATATTGAGTGTCTATTATCAAAGAAAAATAGTTAAGGTGAATTAAATTTTGATAATTTATTATTGTTCAATTAATAATTAAAATAATTGAAGAAATATTGTCTTATTGATGCTAGAATATTTCAAAACTAATAAAGACTTGCATGGAAATGAAAATGGTGATTTGAGAAAGAATAAAATCATATAATATATGTAGAAATGAGAAAGGATGAATGTTTTGATCATAATACATTGAAACACATGAATAAAATTTAAATTATTGAATATCATTACAAAATTAATAGAATGAGTTGAGAATATTTTGTTTATCTAGAACTATTGGTCTAAAATATAGGATAATATACTAAACCATTGATACAATAATCTGGAAAAGGATGATCATTACCATGTGGTGTTATGGATTCTAAGAGAAAATTAAATATATTTATTATTATAATATGAAAACAACTTATAGTGGGGATTATGATACCTTATTATTCATTGGGGCCTTGAATATATTATATAGTGTGATTTAATACTGATATGATATGAACGTTTCATGGTATAATTTTTTTTATATTGGATAATCGTTGACTGAAGTTTGTAACCTATAATGATGTGGTGTAATACTATATGGTTTACCTTTTTTTAAAAAAAGTATACTCAATTCCATTTATATTTTTTAATATTAATATCAGGTTAAGATAAAGACATTTATTGGATTAATATCATAACTAATCGTAGATGTTAAATTAAAAATAAAAAAATCATGAAAATGATCACTAATTCAACCCCTCCTTGTGATTCAACATTATATTTGAACTTCACTCCATCATCTGTTTGTCTCTTTGACATATTTATAACAAAAAAATCAATTGTTTAACTCATCAATTATCTCATCACATTGCCAAACCCATGGTAATTTTTTTCTATGAAAAATACTTGATCAATGTCATAAGTGAACATAAATATATTTATAGATGATCAATGCCTTAGAATATCGATATTAGAATGGAAAAATATAATAAAAGGGGAACCCCTGAAATATCATTCCTTGATCCATCTTAATAGAAAATGGCTCGAACAAAAGCATAACATAACAAATTTTCCATCCAAATTGAATCTCATCCTAAATCATTACATTAGTGAATGGATAAAATCATATATTATATTACAATATTTATGGTTTTGAGGTATAGGGGAAGTGATTAAGAAAATTAAATATAATTATTTTTACTATCTTCCATGGATAAAATCATTACAAGTAGAGAACTATGACCAAAAAATATTCAATGTGAGGATAATTTCACATATAATTTTTAATAAATTTTAATAAATATTCACTTATTCTAGATATATTTTTAATTTTTTAATTAATGTTTATACCTTATTTTTATATAATTTTTGTGATAAAAAAATAATATTTATAAATAATCTAATGGTATTCATTCGTTATCCATGAATATCTGAATGTATTTATTGGAATTCCATGTGTTCACATATAGGAATGATACATCTTCCCTAATTATCAATTTAGCATGAAAAGAATTACATATAACATGAAATATTATTTCATATTCTCAAACTCTGGAGTGGGAGGTGGAGTATTATCTTCCCTTTTTCTGAAGATAATAATATTGGGAGAATTTCAATATGATGAATTATTCTTATATTTTTAGAAATGATATAATTTGTCTTATTTAATTAGGATTAAGAAAATAAATAATGAAATAGAGGCCCTAAATAATTTTTTTTATATGTAATCAACAATTAAAATTAAAATAAAATTATTATTATTATTATATTCCATGACATATGTTAAATCGATGAATGTTAGATATCATTTTCTACGAAATAAATCAATATTTATTTAATTTCTTTTCAAATATATCATTTGCATTTGGAACATTAATCACATCATTAATTATTCTCAAAATATATAATGAACTGAATATTAAATATATATTTACTTAAATTTTTGTCATTATATCAATTTTAGAAAAATAAATACATATTATATTCACAAATTATTTTAATATGCACATAAATAAATATATATATGTTTCGTAAATAAATAATTAGCGATTTTCTTGTAAATAAAAAAATTGGAAAATAGAAATTAAATTCAATAACTTGAAAATAATATCTATTAAATATTCAATTCATATATATTCCATACTGAATAACATATGTTTGAATTTATGTTATCAAAAAACCATAAAAATTAGTATTCCTTATTCAATATAGAAAACATAAATCGAATATTAAGTTTAAATAGAATTTAATTATCCTTCTAGATAAAAAAATTATAAGAACACCTATGACAATATATTATTATCATTAGGTGGGTTTTCGTAGGTTCAAATGAAATCATCTCACAACATATCAATAGAAACATAGAGAAATGAATATTTTATTTAATAAAAAAAACCTCAATCATATACCAAGTGCCTTGAAAAATTAATTTATTTGATATCTCATTTAGAAGGATTCGTAAATATGTTATTATCAAATATGGTTGATTTTCATTCCATGGATATTTGAAATGAACTCATCGCTAATCTTCCATGTTCATGGATATAATCATACACTTCCATTCCAATCAAAACAGATTGATATATCATCTTTCATAACAAGTATGGGAATAATACAATATTTACATACCTATTAATGTCATATCACTTATGAATCAACCAAATTGTCCTACCTCGCATTGGGTATTTTTCATCAAGAAATACATGAAAACATCTGTGTATATGATCGATGGAATTAATTTATAATAACAATTATTTAGAAGACCAATAAAAACATCCATCGATAGGAATATCTAATGAAACAATGATCATGTGAAACTTGAATTCAGGGGAATACCCTTACAACAACATCTATTGTAGATATAAATGGATGAACATTTATGTGATAAATCCTTAGTCTATTATATAAATATGACATCTAATAGGAAAAATATCATTAACATCCTTTTAGATATTTATTTTCTGATCATGGAATATCTATTTCAGATTATTGTCAGATAACAATTTAACTGCTATAACCTTTTGAAAATAAAAATCTAATAAGGAGTTTTTCACATAACAATTAGGTTGAATGACAATTATAACATGGTAATATAATTATTTATATAAATGAAATTAAATATTATGTTCATTGAATGTACAAAATAAGTTTTTTCTAGGGAAATGACATTTACATACTCCAATATTTACTTGATCCAACAACCAACATACTGATTAACTCTAACATGTAAAACACTATTCAATAGATTATTGATATAACGAATAATTGTAAAAAATTTTGTGGTTTGTTCTACTTATTATGGATTCATTGCCTTTGAAAAACACTCAATTGAAGTTAAAATTTCGAATTTACATTTTCATCATTGTTAAAGGCATAACATCATGGTTCAAACCACAACCAAGATTAAATACATTGATAAAACCCTTCTTAAACCTCATCAAAACAAAAAAATATGTCATTATTTTTAGATATGAATAAAAAATGATGTAATGACATTGGAATTATTATTAATTTATCCATACCATTTAAATAGGCTAATCTAATATAACAGATGACTAATTTTATAATTACTTGAAAACATGTATTAATACATCTCCAAAAAATAAGAACTCACCCAAATGTACTTTCTGAAGAACTATTATAATGTTCTTATAATAATTCTATGTAGTTCACTAGGTTATATTTGATATTTTACCTCAATAATGCATTAATAATAAATTTAATTACCTAGTAGACATCATATAATGTGATATAGATTCTAAATTACTCTAATTCATAGGTTATTTTATACTACTAAAAATATCATAATATTCATTCACACATTAACATGGAGTAGTTTTATCGAATATGACTTGGACAATATTTCATTATTTAATGATTCCATCTTTTTTATTTCTATATCTTTCTAATTTTTAATATATGAAATAATCTATACAAACATGTTGATTTATTTTTATAGATATATGTACATAGAACATTGATTTCTACTTTATGTCCTTCTTAGATAAATTATATTTATAAATAATAACTATATAACTAAATAATAATTTTCAATATTTTATAGATATATTTTTCCTGGAAAACTGTATCTCTCCCAAAAAGCTCTTGTAGCCTCAGAAAACACCATATTTCTAAATAAAACAAATATATTTAGTAGATTTATTACATGAATATTATATGATTCCAATTCTTGATACATTCAATAAATGGATTTTCTCATATTTTTGAACTTTTTGTGATTACATATTGTCACTAACCCTTTTGGTTGAATCATATCGACATGTTCCAAAGGGTATACTTCATTTAAGGTTGTCACAAATTTCTTTTATCCAATATAATGATTGTAAAATGTTTCGACAAATATAGAACTATAATTGATTTTAGAATGAAAACAGGTACTGATGTTTTATTCTAGAATATTCCTAGTCATCACTGAAACCCTCTTGTAACTAGTATATATTTAATGTTAATATTTTTTTATCATCATTGTGGGGTTTCTTCTTAAATACCAGAAAAAGGATTTAGAAAAAATTCCAAAAAACCTAAAATGCGAATTGTATTTAGATACATGGAATCCATATCATGATTAATCTAAAATTTTTAATCATTGAATATAACCATTTACAAAATTCATGGATGATTCATTTTTTATATAATAATAAATCACCAAACATTATGAATATAAAACCTCCTAATTTTTTTTACTTTCATGTGTCGTATGTGTCTCTACCCCAACGCATCAAACTGATATTTATGGAGTTTAGTGTTCTTATGAAAACTCGGGCACATATCAGTATTTGACATCATAAAATTAATTTTTGATTTGACACTCTCATTACAAAACGTCTCTCCTCCCATTGAAATACATTTAGTCTTGTCTAATTCTCTTATATCATAGGGATATTAACATATTAAGTAGATACTGTGTAATTTTGTGAGATTCACTTAGTGTCTATCTTGATATATGTTTATAGATAAATATTCTTCAAAAAATAGTTCTCATAAATTACATGAGCCTTTTCAATATTTTATTCTAATAATATTGTAACATATATGATATCCACTTGTAAATATGTTTGGGATATAGTTACTTAGTACATGGTTATTTGGAAAATTAGTCATGAGTTGGAATAATGGAATACTGGAAATATATATAATACTCCCCAATAATCCTCTATGTACTGTCATTTAGTATTTTATGTATACATGAAACTTTTATTGTTTAATTAGATCTACTAAATTCGTGTTCACTACATTTTTAGGATATTATTTGAAAATCCTACAAAATTAATCTTATTTCATTTACTATGTATATTTATTATATACCCATGTACCCATAATATCTCCTAACAGAATCTTAAATAATATATATATACCTTTATATATTACATAAAATTGTTCATGCACTCTTACTAAACTAACTCTTTAATCAATATGGATTTTTTTATTTCAATAGGTAACTATATATAAATTTTTTTTTCATTGCCTAATAATACCTAATGGCTTTATATTCAAAGAGTCAAAAACATTCTTATAAATATATAATTTACAACTAACTTTAATTTATATTGACTATTAATTATCCTTCGAAAATAGTGTATGAGTCATACATTTTATAATCATCATTGTTCTAATATTTGGATATTAATGAATAAATAAATAATAAAATATTTGTTATATTCAAAATAAAAAAAATCTTCCAAAAATGATATAATATATATTTTATGTATATAAATTCTAAGATAAATGATTTTGTAAAAACAAGTAGGATATTATAGTTTAAATTTTATCACTCCACTCAAAAATATATATTCATTTTCGTTTCATTACTCATTTAGTAATAAAAAATTCTCATATACAAGAGATAGGTCACCATACTTCAAATAATCATTCATTAAAGGTTATATTATTCCAATACAAATATTTTAGTTTCATATTGTATTTAAAAAATGATGTTAGATAAAATTATTACTCACAATGATAAATATACATGATGTATAATCTTATGGGGGAAATTCCTCAATATTATGTTTAAGATAATAATGATTTTGTTTAGTGATAATGATCATTATTTTTTATAAAGCACAGTGAAATTATCTAATAAATAGTGTATTATAGTGTTTTAATAAAGGGATGGATATAATTTATATATTAATAGTTTTTAGGATTTCTCATGAGTAATGTGGTGATGTTTATCAGTGACTCGATGCACATTGATCAAGTGAAAAGTATGAATTTCTCAAATAGTGGAAATGTTGAATGAAAAAAGTAATTTGAACTTCCCCCTTTGAGAGTATGTAAAGGATAATATTTTCATGAATGTATGGAAAATTTTCAACACATTTATATTTTTAAACATAGAGTTGGAGTTGGCTCCCATGAACAAAAAACTATGTACAATATGCTTTGTTATATTTATGTATTTTATTATAAAAAAATATCTTATCCAATCATGATTTTTATTCAGCATAACATAATATGTGATAATGTAATTAATTAAACATGTTTAACTAAAAAGTTAGAGAATATTCAAGCTATTAAGAGAATCTATATGTACAATGATAGTATTATTAAATATAAGATCTGTAACAAGATGGTTTATTTTGAATGGACCCAACATAAACATACTATTATAGGGGTCAACTCATAGGACATTGGGACACATTTCATGGTGTACTCCCTAGTCACTTTTCAGGGATAAACATTACGATAACATGAACCACTGATAAGAAATAAAATTTACAAGTGTCATTGTATATTCTTATCTATGATAATGTGTAATGACAATTATATTTTATAATTATTATTGACACATTTAATGAGTCGTGATTTTGATTTACTAATGAAAACCATGATGAATCATTATAATGGTGAGTTAGGATATATTTGGTTCCTTATAAGTGATATAGTATTAATAAATAATTAAATAAATGAGTTTTAAATTCTTGTCTTCAATAGAATGTGATATGTGAGGCTGTTTTAAGGGAATAAATTGGCATTATTATTTCCATGTCCATGGTGTTGTTTTCATAAAGTACATTTATAAAATGAAAAAGAATTTCATGTCGATAATATGCGTCGATGAACTGAATACATACCCTCCATTATAATATTTATCATGGTAAATATATTATATTTGTTTTTTTGTGGTCATTGGGTGTTATATGTCATTTAGATTCTATCATCATTATTTATAAGATTCATGGCATATTTATAGATTCTAGTCTTGTACTTTAATATGGGCCTCCATATTCCATTCATAATGTAGCCTATAGTGTAACAAAATAACATTATTCTGAGGCTCATTTAATTTCCATAGGCATTTGACTTGCTGGATAAATTTTTTTTGAGTACATGGTGTAATAATTAATAATGATGGTTTGATCATAGATATTGAGCACTAGTCATTCAAAAAAATACATACATACACACATACATACTAATATATATACATATTGAATATTTACTAAATATTTAGTCATTGGTTAATTGTTGAATTAATTACATTAATATAAAATAATTATTTATTTTGGTTTATTTACAATTTTATAATGTAATTATTTATTTAGATACATGAAAATTTAATAAATATTAATTCACAATTTTAGTTAATATAATTGTTATATATTTAGTGGATAATTGAATCCCCATGTGATTTTATGAAATATTTTATACAAATAAATTATATATTTTTTATATATTATTTTTCACATAACACCATTTTTTTCTTTTGTTACATGAAATACTATGTAAATCTTGTTCTACATGCAATACTTGGTTATCATTCATAAGACATGACACTATCATATAACTAAATCAAAAAAATATTATATTGTTATTTAAAAAACATTATTACGTAAATTTTATGCATATAAATATGAATAATTTTAAATTATTTTTAAATTTTAAGTATAATTGATTTATATAAATAAATCCTATTGAAAAATGGTAATTAATATTTAGAAAATTCATTATAAGTTTCGAAACTACTATTTTCTAAAAAAGTGAATTTAATTTTTTTATTAGTAATACTAAAATTAACACCTGAAATTTTTAACAAATATTTACAGAAATAAATTTTTTTAATTATATTTAAAAAATTATATTATGGATAATCATTGTGATTTTTCCAAAAAATTTAAATTTTTTTTGAATAGTGAAAAATACTGAATTTTCATTGAAAATTTATAATATGTTAATTTTATTTATTATGATAAACTAAAATTAAAAATATGTTAATGTAAAATTAGTTCAATAATAAATCAAATAATCCAAATTATGTAATTTAGTCATTTTAATAATGATTATTGATATAAAAACATTGAAAACATTTTTACATTTCTCTTTAAAAACCTCTCTCTCATTACGTTTGTGTGATTAATTTTATACTATGTTTTTCAACATCTATGAAATAATTTTTTAAAAATGTATAATATATTTTTTTAATAATAATATTTTATAATGTCTAATATTATCAACATTATTTTTGACAAATGTGAATAGAGATAACAGAAAAAAGTAATTATCACAATTAAGGTAAAAATGGATTTACGGGCGGTAAAAATAAGAATATAATGGTAAATCTTGATATAAATGCTTGTTAAAAACCAAATTTAATGTCTATATTCCAATTTTATCCTTTTTAGATATTATTATGGACAATGATGGAGGATTTTGGAAGCATAAAAATCTTGGTATGATGGAATCATTTCAAAAAATTAGAAGTTTCACACTCTCTTAACTTATAAATGTCCACTACTCTTATATATTATTCTCACATTCACACACATCAAACCATAAAATACTACAAAAAATCATATATCCACATCCCAAATAAATTTCTAAAATCCTTTTCATAGACAAAATTGTATCCATGGAATGATTTTATAGAAAACCTATGCCGAGTATTAAAGGAATAGGAAACCTTCATCAACAAAAATTTTGGTTGTATTTCTTCCAAAAAAACATTAATTAATTAATATATAAGGATGATATGAAAAATTACAAATATTAAATATACTAATTTTTCATTATGTTAATGTACCAACCTAAAATAGTCTCCACTTTACCAAAATGAGTTATGAAATCATCGTCTGTTTGTGCATTAGACTACCGCCTTGTGAATGAATGTTATATGTTTATCCGTTACCTCCTACCAAATAGGTAAATATTGATGGTTTAATTGATTATATATTATGTTGATGAAATTATTTTATTATTTTATTTATTTTATCACACAAAAATTTATTATTTAATTTTTTGGGAATATGATAACATCGCTCATCTGTACAACAGACTACCACCTCACGAAGCAATGTGATTCATTCACAAATTACATAAAAGGTATCAATGATTGGATTAATTAATATTATATATATATATATGAAACAAAAAATATTATTTAATTTTAATGTATCATTTACCTATATTTGATTCAACTGAACAAGAAAATGGAAACAATGTTAATGCGTAAATACGGTCAACCATCCCCATGAACAATGCATTTCTCTTTTGATCTCTAAATATTTTTTATTACTATAAGAATGTATAAAATTATTTAATATAAAATTAATATCATATTATATTATTTTTCTATTATGATAAAATTATTTAAGTATGATGAGAAAAAAATTAAAGAAAAAACCTTAAATAAAGGAAAAGAATGTATTGCCTGAGATTCGGCTTTAACAAGGAATTGTTAAAAAATGAGTAATAGATGGTCATAAAAACCCATAAATGGTATGATATATATGGATATGGTATTATAATTTATGTATAATGAAAATATTTGTATTTAGCTATAGGTTTTACCATCTATGAAGAATGGTACATTTTAAGGTAATGGATTTCTACACTCTCTTTCATGATTTATACATAGAGAAAATTTCAACACTAATTTACATTGTTCGGTGAATATACTACACCAATGACATGTTTTATCATGAATAGTATTATTTTCATGATATTTAATTTTTCCTTTTATTTTATTATTCATTACAGATTATTATTTAATGAATTAAAAAAATGGAAAGGGACTTTAGTCCCGCCTTTTTACATCTCTGAGCCACATTCCATATTCCACCCATATTTCTTATATAAGTTTTATATAATTTAATGAATTTATTTTATGAAGATTATAGTTTTTTTATTTACATATCCATTTTATAATAACTATTTTATGTGGTTTATAATCAATGTGTTACAAATGTGGTAATGGATATTTGTCTCAATTAGTTATAAATGAAATTATGTTATGTTATGCACCAATATTATATCCAAAGTATAAAATTTAGCCCCGTTTACAAATAATATCAAGAATTTATTCATCCAAGTAATATTTTATGTTATTTTTGATTTAATTCATTCATTGGGATTAAATTTCAATGTTTCAAATGTTGTAATGAATATATTTTTAAATATTATCATTTATTGTGACTATTAATGATTATATTCTCAATGATAAAATATAATGATCCTTATATCTAGAAAATAATGACTTCATATATCCTCTAGTTATTTCATGAAAATATTTGTATTCCCTCATTTTACTTCTATCTATTTACCCAAGTGTTCAAAATAATGTTTCTATAAAAATTGATTTTATTTCTCTTTTAAGTATTAATATGTTTTCTTCCAAAATCATGTTTTCAAAAAATGCTTAAAAAATATTTTCTTGATTTTCAATGCATTTATATTGAAATTTTACCAATAGTGAACATTTGAAAAAAAATATGAAAGGAATATGTGTGTTATACTTAAAAAAATTCCATATATATTTTATTAGAAAATGGAAATGATACATTATTTTAACACGTACATCATGAACATGACTTCTCCTCATCATGACCATTATTGTCCTAGAATATTTCCTTATAATATAACATTTTCATTCTCAATGAAAATTATTTTAAATAATTTTTTAGTTTTCATAATTTTTTTAAATAAGATATTGTATATTCCTCAAGAAATGTTTTAAATGAGTTTTAATGTTTACATTATATGGTTTCATGGTTATTATCAATGTAATGGATTTTGAAAAAGGATTTATTTTTTAAAAAGAATATTCAATGAAGATTTAAAATCATTATTTTGAAAATTATTTATAAAAATTATTTTCTATCATTGATGGCACCAATTGACATTATCAATGACTTATTTGGTATATTAACCCAATATACCATTCTTCTTATTTATATGAATGGTTTATGTGTATAGCAGCATGATGTTTATGAGATATATTTATCTTAAATTTTTTATACCAGGATAACATGATTATGAAACAAAATCCATATTCAATAGGTAATGTAGTCATGAAAAGATGAAATGATTATGAAACATGACTACTTTCTATAAGTTATTATAGGATGAAATATATAAGATACCAATTTCATTTTATGGGTTTTGATATAATTAATGCTTTTTGATCTCATGGAACACGTTAATATTGAATTTAAATTGTTATGGGTTGGAACTATATATTCGTTCAATGAATAGGGTAAAGAATTATATCTCATGAGACATACAATACAATAATAAAGAGTGAAACCAGTTTAATGAGGGACTCTATCTCTTATGATTGTCTAGGGATATATCATTTATTACTATGATGTTATAGTTTAACCTACATTACATGCCCATAATTTTATATCTGAATCTGATTTCTTGTTCATAGTGTTCTTAATTGACCTTTCCTTTATGCCAATAATGTTATTTGTGAACCTGATTACATGTTCACAATGTTATCTATGGACTTATATTTCATGACTACAATGTTTTGAATGGGCCTATTTTTAATGTCCATAATTTTAAGCAAAGGAATGGTTAAATGTTCAGAGGTTTATGTGAGTTCCATATTTCATGTCCTTAACTTAATGAGTGGATAATTTTTTATTTATAAATTTTTATAATCATTTAAACTTATGTGTATGAAAATAATTTTCATCTTATTTAAATTTTATACTCTTAATGACAATGTTATTTTATTATTATGTAATTCATGTATTATGAACATCAATTTTCTATATCCTGAATATAGATTATGATCCTTATTTGTTGGGTATGACTTTAAAATTTTAATATCATGGTTTAATACTATTACTATCATGTCATACTTAATTGATAATTGATATTTCACATTCTCACACTTTCTAAAAATCTGATCTCACCCTTTCTTATATTCTTTTATACATTTTATGAGGATATGTTTTATGTAGTGTATGTTTTTTAGGATATCTAAAGGGGAAGATCATTATTGGATATGTTAAAGACCATTCATAATGTATGAATATTGTCTACATAAACTTCAATGAAAATAAACTATCATATTTACCATTCCTATATTTTTATAATGTAATGAATATTCCTACAAAAATATGTTATATCCATCCCAGAGAATCCTAGGATTCTATATGAGTAATGCAGTTAAATTTTATATTGATTATATAATCTTATTTAAGGATTGATAAATATTTACATTGACTAGAGAACTGAGTAGAATAATTTGGTGAAAAAATTGAATGAAAATATTATTTGAATAAATATTATAATGTATATATATACACACATGAATATTATTATTTATTTTATCTATGAGATTAAGTAATTTTAATAAATAATATTAATTTATTTATTATTAGACATAGGGATTCCTACAGATTAATAAAATAATAACTGAGCATCAAAATTTATTTACTTTCTATACCATTCACTATATTAATATAGTTATGAAATATTTTTGATTTATAAGAATCATTAAATCATTGTTCCCAACCAGTTCTGAAGAGAATTCTTTCAACCATTAAAGGAACATCCTTTGGAACACGATGAAATAATTATAGAAATTATTCTCCACTACCAAAGTAAATCCATGTTCCCTTAAAGGATTTGGTTGTGACCAGTAGTGATCATCACTTGGATAGATTCATATATTCTTGGTCCCATAAAATTATATGGGGAAAATAATAGAATTGAAGATCTTTTCTGGATCAGAGCTGCAAGATGTGTGACATTGATTCCTCTAGAGAAATTATGTTCAACCACGAGTGGTCAACAAATTAATGAATAAAAAAATAATTCAATGAAATTAAATTTTTAATTTTATTAAATTTTTATATTATATATTTTAAATAATATTTTATTTGGGTAAGCATAATCAATATCATCGTAACATAGTCCTAGGATCATAAACATGATAAGAATAATTAATAAAAGGATTGAAAAGTAGAAATGACTAAAAATGACACCTTATGTCTTAGTGGTTAACTACAACACACTGTTGTGAAACAATATAGAATAATATTCACACTTATTTGAAATTAAATAAATAGATTCATCCCATTAACCAATGCATTGGTGCACTATATAATTCCATGCACCCCCGTCAAATCATAACATCATCATTTCACAATATAATTCTTGGCACATCCATCACATCACAACATTAACATTATTTTACATTCCACATAGAACATAAAACAATAAAGAACATAAATATCCCATTTAATGAATTATTTTATATTCATAAATAATACATTTATAATCTTTGGGTTCCCAAATAAAAAATAGAATAACATACTTGATACAATTACTATCAACCTAGAGTGAGATTTAAATGGTTTGTTTTAGAGAGAAGAGTTATCTTGGAAAACACTATATTTGACATAAACATCAGTGGTAAAAATTTATATTACATAATTGGTAATATGAATATGATAAATGAATTTTATGGAATAACCATTCTTAAAATGGAGTGAAATTGGGAAAACCAAAAGGAAGGGATTTGGGTTCAATAATTCCCTTTACCTAGTATCAAAATTTTTCAATAGTTTAATGTATTATATAATGAAATTAGATTCATTAATTAAAAAATATAGAAAATTTTATACATGAATTTAATTCTGTATGGTTTCATTAAGATCTTTTATGGGCCATCGGATGAATTATTTCATCCTCTATGAGTGTTCGTTTTCATATTTTTCATGATCGGTTCATTTGTATTCATGAAGGGAAATTCATTTAGAATGTTGATAAATACCTAGAATAGTTATTATATGTTATTAGTTATACTAAAGACTATTAAATGATCTTATAACGAGTTATTTTTATAACATGAGTATTATTCATTAGATAAATGTTAATGATGATCATTTTTGGTTAATTAGAGCGGTTTTCGATCAGAACGACCTAATTTTGATTTATTATTTACTAAAATGTATATAATTTCATCCCAGAATACAAATAGGGTTTAAATATAAATATGAAATACTTTTTAAAAATTTAATTATTTTATTAATATTTTTTAAGGCATTAGAGGGATGGTAATGGTATCAACCACAATGTCGGTATATTAGCACATTACAGGAAACAAATTCCTTATAAAACAAAAGTGATGGAGGGAGGAGTTCAATGAAAAATATTACATTTACATGATAAATTCCAGTATATATAAAATAATGGAGTGATCATTACATCATGATGAGATATGTTGAGTTTTTTCGAAGAAAAGAAATAAAATTTGAAAGGAAATTGAAGGAAACGAGAGATAAGAATTACCACATGAATTCTCCTCTTGAAATCCACCTTAAAAACATATGATTGGACTTTGGATGAGACCAAGAGCTCATTGAAGTGGGATAGTGGTAATGGAAGAGGTATGTTTAGAATTTGGACATGTCTTAATGCTTGTGTGGTGTGAGGAAACAAGGTTGTGAGGGTTCATATTTATAGTGGAGGGGAGGGGTTTTTTCACAATATTTTATTCATTTAATTATTAATTCCCTAATGCCAAAAATATTTATTATTCCATTCCTAAATAAAGTAATTATGGCATGTGAGTTCGAATCAATTTCTATTTACATCAGACATGACTGTAGCATGATGGAGAAATTCTTTTATATTCCATATATGTAAATTATCGAAATTTACTATCCACCAAAAATCAAAAAAATTTAGAAAATTCTAAAAAAGTAACCATAACAATTATTCAATGAGTAGAATTAAAAAATCAGCTCCATTGAATTCTAATAATTTATTATGTATGAGTAATTTAATTTTTAATTAAAATAATATTTTACTTGAATAATATAATTTTTTAAATTACAATTGATTTCCTAACACATTAAAAAATTAATTTAGATCTCATAAAATAATCATATAATCATAAGACATCAAATTAATTTTTTATGAATAAAATGAATGAAAATAAATTTTCATTCAAATTATTAAATTTATCATTAAATATTTTGGACTTACAAAGTAAGAACATTATATCATATTATCAAATATAGGTTGGATTGAATGTATTTATAATATCATTGGTATAGTTCCTAATCAATTGACCAATTTACAATTCATAAGGGTCAATTACTATTTACAAGTGTAAAATTAATATTCATAAAGATATGTTACTATTCACCAACAATTCTGTTTATCCAATCAGGATCCAAATATCTTACTAATCACAACCATGTGTGTCACAATTTTAAAATTCAAATCACAAAAGTGAAAAATTAATGTTTAAAGGACAAATAGAGTATTGTAATTCATTTATGAATGACGTGGCATTTTGTATCCTAAGGTGGTGATATGTGATTATACTATATGATATTACTATAATAAGGTAGAAATTGTATTGATTTTTTGGGACATTATAGAAACAATCTCCATGTAAACTCTAGGTCCCCACCATCCATAAGACCTCTATCTATAGAAGATATTAAAAAAAAATATAATCCTTAAAAATAGCACAGTTCTACCAATATTGTGTGTCCCAAGTAGAGTGTGATCAAAATACAACAGAGTTGGTTTGAACCATAGAGTCCACATATGTGATTTCCCTAAAATAGTTCATAAATGATAGTTTGAAATACTTATAATGAAAATTTTGTTTTCTATCATTACAAAAATTCAACAACGCTTTCTTGAAATCCATTTTTTAAAATATAAATGGGGTTTCAATTTAAAAACAATTTATTATTAATAATACTAGTTGAATGACCAAATAACAATTAGTATCATAACCCAAATAATTTATAAAATAATGGTGAATTAGAAATAAGAACAAGATGTAAGAAATAAACCTCAAACCCATAGATAATGTAACATCTGTAGTGAAAAAGTCATGTATCAAGGTAATAAGAAACAGATATTCTAAAAAAATAATATTATACCATATTGATATGTAATCATGGGAATTACCAATGAGTACCTAAATTAAATCATTGTATCCACTCATTTCGGTTCCACCTACCATAATATGGTGCACCTCTATAGTCGATGACCATCCTGGCTTCTCTAAACTAGAATCAACAGTTTAAATTACTACTTAGACAATTCTCTATCCAGGTGGCTCTAATATGTTTAATCGATACTAGAATGAAATCATCACTCGACCTTATAGGTGAAACCATGGATTACCATGTTAACAGTATAATGGATAACAAAGAAGTAATCACAAGCATAACATTAAAAAACTCATAGAATCCACCACACATTACTTACCCAATCCAAAATACCAACTATGCTATGTCCATCTCATCGAATGGATGAATATAGGGATTCCTAGCATGCATCGAACCATTTAAATGTTCCAACTCGGCATAAAAATGATAAGAATGTTAAAATAGGTTCCCAAAAATCACTATGTACCAAACATGATTTATCATTTACAAATCCAAACCATATCATGTGAAAATACATTTCATTCTAAATCCCTTACCAAAACCTATTTGAAAACATGATTCATTTTCACAAGGTTCCAAATGGTCAATTAAAACCATAAATGTTATGAATAATGATTAAGTTTACCCAATAGGAATTTTTTTGATCGAACCATTAGAAACCCCATGTGTTGTTATTTGGAGAACAAGTAGTCTCATAGAGAACACAGAAGTTTTTTAGAAAAAAACATTGGAGGAATAATAGAGGTAAGAGAAGAAATGGGTAAGGGTGTTTCTAAAACAATGGTTTTAAGATCAAAATATTAATGGAGTCAACATCAACATGCATATGTATATATAAATGTAAACCCCATTCACATATAGATAATACCACATTTACTATCAATGAAATATATATCCATAAAAACACTTGATGTATAATTTTTAAAATTAAAATGAGATTCAAAAACAAGCAAAAATATCCACACATAAGGAAAAAATAATTGAAAATTTACTAAAATCCCACATTTAAGGATTGATTTCATATGTAAGACAATTAAAATATTAAAAACAATGTCAAACAAAATCTCAATGCTATCAAGTTTCTTTTAAAATTCGAATTGATATCTTATCAAACCCCATGTATTCCTATAAATATGTGTAACTTATGAAAACCATTGAAAACACATTTTTAATCAATTTTCCATTATATAAATGCTTCATTAAATCAATATAACACATCAAAATTATAATAAAAACTTTTATATGTTTATCAAAAATGATCAGGAATTAAATTTTCATGATCTGAAATGAAATGGATAGAAACATCAACGTAATGTGGTGGAAACAGTTTCCTTCAATGAAATCCTATGATAAGGGACTAAATGGATGGATCAGAAACATCTGAATCCAAATACCAAATTATAAAAAATCATAATGAACGAAATTTTCCCACATGGAAATTACGATTAAATGAATAGTAGATAATAGAATGAAACCAAGATGGGATGAGACGATATGATGAATGGGAATTATTTGATGATGAAATCTAGAAGGTTCACAAACCATTGGAATGAAATATCCTAAAAAGTGGACTAATGTAAAGTATAATGATGTTGAGGTAGTCTTTTGTAAACACCTAACTAAGAAGTGGTGAACTGGGAGGTGGAATAAAATTATTTAGTTTTTTAATATAAAAGTTACATAGGTTTTAATGGGATTGACTGGTTTTACTTCATAGTTTTTCATACCGCTCCAAAATTGAGAAAATCCTATAGAAAATATATTTTAAACATGATTATTTATATTGAAAGGAAAACATGATAAAACCATGTGGCTGATGAATATCGAAAAAACCCTCAAATAACACCCCAAACACTTGGAGAGACCGCCCAAATATCATTTAACGAGTAAAATAAAATTTAGTGAAACCATTTGTCTCACAAATTTTACATCATGTAACTTTATCCCCATAACATTCACATTAATCTTCATAGGTTAAAAAAACATAATCTAAAAAACCCAGAAACATTCAACATAATATCAAAAATTAACTAAAAAACAATATTAAATATGTAGAAATAATATAATATAAATGAAATAAAGGAAAACTATGGTTGGGTCGTGACAATTCTCCCCACCACAAAAATTGTCTTCCCCCAGAAATTAACCTTGCCAAACAAGGATACAAACACGATGAAACTATGTTAGACCAAATGAATCCATATGAACTCAATGTGACCTTTCAAATCCATAAGTCACACATGGCCTAAAGTAAGGAAAAATATATGGAGATCCATGGAGGTTATCCTCCAAATTTGGAAAAAAACAAACATAACTTCAACTAAACCTGAACTCCCAACAGAAGTGGAAACTATGGAATAAATCTTAGACCAAACACCAAACCAAACCACAATTAATCCTTTCCCATGACATGAGTATCTCAAATTGGAACACATCCTAAAAAAATATATAACAGATTTCCATTCATTTATAGATTACCATAAATAATGAACCACAACAATACTTTTTTGAATATAATGCTACAATGATCCCTAGAATTATTTTTAATAAAAATTAGGAAAAATAACAAGGTGAACATAAACCATCTCCCCTCAAACATTTAAATTATAAATTTGGAAAAATTCCCCACACACATAAATACGTTGGAATTAATGAAGATCCTCACACTAGAGTCTATGGTGGGAGACATGAAACAATAAATAAACATCCACCCCATAGTCAGATGTTATAACCCTTTGACTGATAAATCCACTTCATACAATGCAGCATACAGATCTTCTCTTGGTGACCCAAATGATCATATCATTATAAAAACATTAGGGGATGATGATAAGAATACATAAAATTATTTAACTAACTACACTAGAAACACATGATAATTTTTCCAATAAAGGATGGGTAGTAACTAGAAAGTCATAATCTATAGGGATAGGATCATATATCATAGAGTTCCCCCCAAATAGGGAACTGTCCCATATTCCAAGAGACGGATGATTTCCAACTACTATAGAATTCACTATAGTAACTATATTAGCTAAAAATTAAACATCTTCTATATTATCTAATAGAAAAACCCTATATAATAGAAATAGGTAATTATATTATTAAAAAATACCATATATAAGGAAAAAATATTTTTGATAATCTTCTGAATCAATCTGAAGAGATATAAAATCCTTCGCATTAATGTGGTCAAAAAATGTCGTCTTCATCCATTGAATTAGCTAAAAACCCATAAACTTATCCATATTATATTATTTCACATTTTTAGGTATAATTCATCGAATATAAGTGGTCTTAATGACATATCATGACGTCAAAACTTGTAATTATGATGGTAAAATCACCTTCCACCAATCAAAATTGGGACCCTCTAAATAAACATGATCATTTCACACCCTCTTAAATTTGGGAGTTACTAAGAACTAGAAAAATCCTTTGACTTCCGCAAGTAACTCCACTACCAATAATGAACCTAAATTTTAATAAAGAATTCTAAAATAATATGTAGAACTCAACTCTAACACCCCACACGGAGTCTTTGTCAGGAATAAACTTGATGTGACATATTGGAAACAATTAAGATAATTTTGGGTGCAATACGCATGATAAAAAAACCAACACATAATCCAAATTATACCAAAATTCTACCAATGAAGAAAAATTAAAAATAAATATGGTATGTACTAAATCAAAAAATAAATAATAAAAGAATGCAAAACCGCATTAAAAATTACCACATCCAATACAAATTCATGACCATTTTACCCCAAGGACACTTTATAGAATATAAAACTAATTTTATAATTATTATCAAATATAAAATCACAATTGTAAATTAAAAAATTCTCAAAATCTATTTCCACCTATGAACATTTTCCTAAATACCATTTTAATTAAAATTACATGCACACAAACAAAAATTAATCAAAAACATAACCCACACAGAATCCCCAAGAATATAGAATTAGTGGACATTCATGACCCATCCACGTGGTTTTGTAAGACATGCCTCGAGAAAGAGAAAACACATAGAGTATGTCGAACCATGCACTCAGGATTCACATAGTCACTACTCCTGCAATCACACAATTCAACACGAGTTCACATACACTATTGTTATCCAAATCATCGAAAAAAATTAAAACCATTAGGAGAATGAAACTAATCACATTAAAAGTATCAATTTCTAAGATGTGTCTTGTAACTCAAGACTCCATATGAGTAGCAGTTCATGATACCTTTCCGAAATATAAATATCATGTTATGATAGTCTAGTCTCAAAATTACATGACACCCTAAATAAAGAGGATTTCTCTGATAACATTTTATTACGAACCAAATCGAGTCGACCTAGAACCAATCAACCATGTTGTACTAGAATGATGCTAGATATACAATCTCGATCATCCTGGGATGGGAATAATTTGAACGCATCATTGATCATATATTTGGGAACAATTTACACATAATTAAACACTAAAAATAAAATGTAACATAGTTCAGATTACTAAAAGTATAATCCATACACTAATATATGAAATAACTAAATATGTAGAACCATGTCCAAATCTAGTCGAATAAATCATGAAAAAAAAAACAAAATTAAAGACCCAAACTGGAAACCAAAATGATCTTCATGTTTTGTCTGAGTCACCTCATCAATAAAAATAACCGGCTCCACTGGTGAACCTGAATAAAAGCAAAATGTGTATAAAATAGCGAGTCTATCGACACTGAGTGGAAAAGGTAGTGAGTTAGAATATAACATCTCAGTATATATTCACTATAAATTTTATACATGTCCATTCCTGAAATAGAACACAAATGGTGTTTTGAAATATAATAAATGAAAATAGGTTTTTTATCATGAACAAAAATCAACACTTCTTTCTAGAAATACAACAATTAGAAAAAAAGATTTTCTATTTTAAAAAAATTCACATTATTAAAACAATTTTCAAAATCAAAATTCCATGTCGTATCATAAATCATATAATGAATTTAAGAATGGATAATTTAAACTAAGAACATGAATCATTGAATATAATACAGAACCAGGGATAACGAAAATAAAAGTACTGTAAATAAATATGTACCAATGAAATAAGTATAAATATTGCTAGGTAATAAAACAAGATCATATAGATTTGTAATCATGGAAATTTCATAAACATCCTTAGAAGAATTACCTAGACGCAATAGGTTCAGATCCTTCTACTAGAATATGGACCACTTTCATAGTCAATAGCCATCCTGGATGCTCTAAACTACCAACACTAATGGAAAATACCTCTGAGATTATCCGCAACCAAGAGGATCTATTAAATTTAATTGGTACTAGAAATAAATATTTTATTGAACCTCTAGATGAAATCAAATAATTCCATCATTATAGTAAAAAAGGTGAATGAGGCTGTCATCAAACATTTATAATTAATCATTACTCACTGATTCCCCCATGCATGCCTTCCCCAATCCCTAACTCCAACAATGTAATGAACCTCTTATCAGAAGGAAAACCATATAGTTTTCCCTCTGGCATAGAATTATTCAAATGTTCCAATATTCACAACATCTCATATGAATTTTAAAATAGTTTTCAAAGCATAAGCATATACTAAATAGGCATTAACATTAATTATTCAAATGCATTTCCTTTTAAAATACATTTCTTTATTAATTCATGTCCAAATAAAATGTTAAAACACGATTCATTCTCATAATTTTCAAAATGGCCCTTTAATCAGATGGGGTTATTGATCATATTTCATGGTACCAAATAAGAAAATATTTTTTTAAAACATTTAGAAACCACATTTGAGGTTTTTTGGAAACTGGTGAGCCACATAGAGAATATTGAAGGTTTTTATAAAACTCTAGCGTAGTATAGTTGGTGAGGGAGGGTAAATAGATGAATGGAGTATTCACAAAATAAGGTATTTAAGATGTGCATACTTATAAATTCTCCATATACATGCATGTTACAATCTATGTGTTCACCCCATGAATAAATATATATATATTCCTGCATTGAATAAATCATATATTGATATCTAAAAATATTTTATAATTATAATTAAAATAATTACAATCAGATTCATATACATACAAAATAATCCATTAATAAGGACCATGACATAGTAAAAGAAACAAAACCTTAATAAAAGGTTTGAATTATCAATTATCCTAATTTAAAAAAACAAATAATGTATAACATGATCGTAATGTAATCATTTTACTTTAAATGTTTTATATTTTATCGAACACCATGCATGAATATACATGTCTATAACAGTGTAAATCCCTTGAAGAACAAATTTTAATCAATTTGAATAATATATAAACTCAATATAAAATCAAACTAACACGTTACAAGAATTATTAACAAATTTAGAAATTAATTCAAAATTATCAAGAATCAGATGGACTGTTCTAGAAGGGAAATGTATGGAATCACCTCTATCTAGTGGTGGAACATTTTCACCATCAATGAAATTAACTCGAAGAGGACTAAAATGATGCATCCCAATTATCACATACCAAAATAAAAAAATTATAACCAACCTTAACAATGATAATTGAACCAAATTTTCATAAGGGTTTGAGGAAAAGTATGAAGAAGAAATCAAATTATGAGTAGAAAAGATAAGAAGATGAAAGGGAATGATTTGGTTAATAAGTAACGAAGGATAATATACCTTTGATTATAAATCACCCAAAACAATTCCCAACACGATATAGAACTATGTTTAGGGGAATAAATCTAGTTTATACACAAATAATTGTGGGTTAAATGGTTAGTGAAATGACTTAAATCAGTTATTTAAAATAAATTTTATTTATGTTTTAATGGGATGTATAGTTTTGTAAACCGTGTATAAACTGTGTGAATAATGCAATTTTTTTAAACATGCATATTTTTGTTTCATGGTTCATGAAAAAACGTCTAAGACCATGTAAATAAAATATTTTCTTAAAATCCCTTGAATGAAACCCCAAATAATATGATAGGAAACCCAGTGATCGTTCAATGATTTGAACCAAATGTTGAGAAACTATGGGTGTTAGAAACTCCATAACATGTAACATTCTCCACAAACCATTCATAGAAACAATTCAAAAGAATAAAATTAATTTCAAAAACATAAAATAATCCCCATAAATATCATCTTAGACCTTAACCAGATGATTAAATACCGTTAATTAAGTAAAAAGAAATGAATTAAAAGGAAACAGTGATTGAGGTTTGACAAGTCACCTACTGAAATGTTAGGCATCGAGATGAAGACTATGATACACACTTCTTTAGTCATGACCAAAAAAACTTATGTTAGAGGCCTTGATAGATATTTTCCACACATGGATGTACATCTAATCTGAATTTATGTAGTTAACTCATCACCAACTCCTACAACGTAAAGACCTAACCCATGTTTCTCATTGATGGTACCTTATATGATTATATTGGCATAAAAAGTAATAATCCTTTCAAAGGACAGAGTAGTTTATTATTATTGGATTCAAGATTCATACACAATTTTGAATTTACAACATGAAATGAAAATAAAACATAGAATCTAATTAGACAACATCAATAACTCCCAAGATATTTCATGATGTCATTTATAATAGACTTCTTCATGTCCTAAGATAATGAATCAAAATAAGTGGGTGAGATCAAATACTCAGTCATAGTAAGAAATACAGCGGGAGATATCATAACTTGAACATTAGGAATCTTGAATAAATAAAAACATATGCATTTAACAAATAATAAAACTGATCACGTTATGGAATGAATAAGAGTTTAGTAAATATTTCTATAATATAATAAAATCATGGGAATTATACTAGAAAAATAACCACATGAACCATCAATACTATTTTTATAATTATGGAATGCATAATGCGTGACAACATAACCATACCATCATAGCCTCGTGCCAAAACCATAAATAATCATTTTTTCAATGCCCTGTTCCAAGCCTGTAGTTTTTCCCATGAGACCTACCAATTCACCAAGGGGCAATAGTGGAAACCACACTACACTTATTGTGTCCAATTAATTCCCCATATTAACATGGATCCACAACATATACATTCTTATTTAAAATAATATATGAAATGTGGCTAAAATTACTCGAAAATTAAGAATAAAAACTAACTATTAAAAGTAAATTGGTGAATGGTTTAAAGATCAAAAATCCACAGAAAAAATAATCATAAACCATTAAATTAAATATGGTAGATTATTCCAATAAATATTAATCCCAATAATACTTAAGAATCAACAAGAGTGTTGAAATAAATGAAGATACACTTATAAAATATTCAAGTAAGAATCAAAAAGAGTGTTGAAATATATGATGATACTTATGACATCTATAAGTGTTATTGTTCATTTATATCATTCGGTTACATAGAAAATGGATGAAACGTGAGATGAATTATTAACGATATTCACTTAGATCATTTAAGCGGCATTTGACTATTAGGAACTATTTTTGTCTTACAATTTAAAAATATGTACATATACCAGTTCCGGAATATTAATTTGTTTATAATACATAAATTATAGTCTTGTTCGACAATAAAATTGGTTTCATGATCAGTAATGACGTAGAAATTGAAGAACGAAACATCGTCATCAACAAAGGCTATAAATTAGAACCTCAAGGACGTTGATTTTTTTTATAAAATAAAATGGTCAGATAGAGAGGATATTGATGATGATTAGTCCATTCACATGATATAATTATAAGATATATATGATACTATAGTTATCATGGCTATTTGGGATGTTGAGGTGAGGAGAGGAAAAGAAAATTGATGAACATGAAAATAAAAGAAATGTTGAGAAATCTTTATGAAAATTAGGCAGCCCAACGACATCGCATAAAATTTCATAAAATGAAATGATGGCAGAAAAATGGTGTCACGTCATATGGAAATACAAAGGATAGTAAGTGTAATACATAAAATCAATCTCCAACATATGAGAATGGAAATTCAAAGAGATAACATAAAAGAAGTGTCGACTAAAAGAAGAGGGTGAAGGATTCCCTTACCATCAAGAGTAACTCCTAGAACATAAAGGTTGGGACCTTGTGGGATAAAGGAAAACATGGGAGGACTCACGGAGTGGTAAAACCACTAGTGGTTTGAGGATTAGGGATTTGGAATGAATTAAAATGAATGGATGAGTGGGTATTTATAATAAAACAGAGTGAGTTTTTTAATAATTTCCATGGGACACCTCATTAGTGGTATTTGACAATCCATGGGCTTATCCATGGTATTTTACAATGGTTTTATCCACCTAGAACACCTCATGTCATATTTTACTGTACAGAAGTCACCAAGTAATTTATTATGTCCTTATGACGCCATTAATCTACGGAAAACTCAAAACAGTATTTTAACAATTCTCGAAAAATTCAAGTATTTTAGAAAATCCTATAAATTCACCACTACCCTTTTTCGATGTGTAGAATTCCAAAATGAAATCCATTTTTCAAAAATAATTTTATAAATATTATTTATTTAATTTTTAAATAAAATCATAATTAATTCAAAAAAAATAACAAATTTTAGGTATAATTAGTTTTATATCACATTGAAAAAATAATTAAGATCTAATTATCTTATAACCTTATGAAAATAAAATAACATCATTATTTACTATTCATAAGGGTCATATTACTATTCATAAATATATGTTACTATTCACCAAAACACATGTTTGTTCAATTAGACTCCAAATGACTTGTTGGTCACAACTCTAGTTGATAGTTTCTCTAAATTCAAAACACATTAAGGGAAATGTTGTGTATAATGAAAAGATAATAAAATGCCTTCAATATATATTTTCAAAAACGTTGGGGTGTTACATTCTACCCTCCTTACAAAAATATCTTCCACAAAATTCATAAAATGTTACCTAAAATGATTCGGGTATGTCTTTAACCTAATCTCTTAAGGCTCTCGTGTTGCATCCTTAATCTTATGGTTCATCCAAAAGAACCTTTAACAGATGAGTCAACTAATTTCTCAAGACTTGTTCTCTAGTGTAAAGAATCTTGATAGGCTCTTCACAATATGACATACAGGGCTCATGTTCTATCTCTTCAAAAGTGAGTACATGTGTTGTATCTGGCATGTATTTCTTTAACATTGATATGTTGAAAACATTGTGAACTTTGGAGACACTTGGATGCCTTGCCAAACGGTAAGCTATGGCTCCAATTTGATCCAGAATTTCAAAAGGTCTGATGTACCTAGGACTTAATTTGACTTTTATAATGAATCGTATAATACCCTTAAATGGATATACCTTTAAGAAAACAAGATATCCTTATAGAAATCCCAAATCCATCTTTGGATTGTTAGAATATCTCTTTTGCCTACATTGAGCTGTTTTGATATGGGTTTGGATAATATTCAACATTTCCATTGCTTCTGCAACATATTCTGGGCCTATGATCTTTCTTTCACCAACAACATCCTACAAAGTTGTTGTACCACATCTATTTTCATACTATACTTCATATGGTGCAATATGAATAACTGAGTGGAAGCTATTATTATAGGAAATTTCTGCGAGACGTAAATACTTATCCTACATGCCGAGAAAATCATGTGAACAAGACATCAACATGTCTTCCAATGTTTAAATAGTCCATTCGGATTTTCCATCAGTTTGGGCATGGAAGGAAGTGCTCAAACAAAGATCAATATCTATGTACATCTAGAGACATTCTATAATCGTGATGTAAAACGAGAATCCCAATTGGAAAGAATTCATGAGGATACACCATGAAGTCTTATAGCGTCATCAATATAATGTTGAGTCAATAAGGTTTTCCTTATGACTTTTCCATTCCTTCTTGTTTTGAAAATCACAAACACCTTATCTTTAAGGAAAATCGCTTTTGTAAGGAAAACTGCTTTCTTAAGGAAAATCGCTTTTATAAGAAAAATTTATCCTTATCATATTTTCATTAATATTTTTCTTAAGTATGAAATTCGGATTCACTTTCTCGGAATCATTAAAACTGATAAAAAGCATTCTGTTTTAAGATTCGGTTCTGAACAAGAACTATAAGGAAGTTTCATTCCGAATTCCGGATATGAATTCTTACTAAGTTCTATTCCAGATTCAGGATACGAATTCTGATGAAGAAATTCTCATTACGAATTCTAATGAAGAAATCTCATTCCGAATTCTCATTACGAATTCTGATGACGAATTCTCATTACGAATTTTGATGACGAATTCTCATTACGATTTCTGATGACGAATTCCTATTCCGAATTCCTACTCCGAATTCTCATTCCGAATTCTCCTATTAAACAGAATCTGATTATAATTGTTTTATACACTCTGAATTTACTCACTCCGAACCTTCACTCCGAAGTTTCTATTCCGAACCTTTTTGTTAGAGTTTAAAACGATGTCGTACATTCTGTTTCACTTGTTTTGTTATAAAACGATGTCGTACATTTTGTTATAAACTAACCGTTGTCTAAGTGACACGTGTACAGGTCCCTCCGAACTTTAAGGAAAATATGACCGTTGGAGAGGAGCCGACCTTACCTATAAATAGGAGCTCATTTGAAAAAGCTCGCAACGGATGGATGAACAATTTGGACTTTATGCATACATGCTGTTGAAGTGATTTCTAGAGAGAGAGTCTCTTATAAACTCTCAAAGCTTCGTGCGACTCCGAATGTTGGTGATTACATTCGAGGGCTTCCGGGGATAGGAAGACAGAGGTGCCGACTACCTTAAAGATCGAGGGCTTTCTTGCTGAGAAAGACAGAGGTTGCCGACTACCTTAAAGATCGAGGACTTCCTTGCTGAGGAAGACAGAGGTTGCCAACTACCTTGAAGTTGAGGGCTTGCGGGGATAGCAAGACAGAGACTCTGATCTTCATATCGAGGGCTTACCCTGGTGTGGGTAAGACAGACTTGCTTGAAAGTATAAATCAAGGGACCTTTATCCAAGGTTGTTGGATACCCTTCTCTTTGGGTTAAAAGACTATTATCTTGTTACTAGTAGTTTTACTACTTGTTTTGTTCCGCTGCAATTTGTATCTTAAGGAAAGTATAACTTTCTTATACTTCCTTACTCTGATTAGTTTAGATTCTATACGCTTTAAGGTAGAATCTCATATTGTAACTTTTGTTAAGTTTCAATTTCCGGAACCATATTTCTGGAACCTACTTTTGGAATCTCTTTCCTAGTTTTAGTTCGGTGTTAGAGGTGTTGTGAATTTACTTAGTTTAACTTTGTTAAACTTAGTCCTTTCCTTTTCTTAAGGAAACTTTAGTTATAAATATCTAACATTAAAGCTTCCAAAGGAATTTTTTAAAGTATACAATTCACCCCCCCCCCTCTTGTATATTGAGCATCTCATATTATATTTCGATCCTACAATTGGTATCAGAGGTTGGAAACCTCTTACTCTATACCATTCTTACATTTGGTATCAGATCCAAGGTTACTGAAATACTTGTACTCACATACAATTTTTTCTTGCTCAACTTTTTCATTCCGAACTTTGTCATTCCGATTTATCCATTCCGAACTTTTTCTCATTCCGAACTTTTTGATTACGAATCTTTTGCTATTAACAAGTTTGTTTCCAAGTTATTTTCAAGTATGGCAGGAATGAATGTTGGGTCTATTGACAATCTGAATCCTACAAGACCACCTATCTTTGATGGTAATGATTATGAATACTGGAGAGATCGTATGAAGACTTTTGTTATCAATACTGGAGTAGATAACTTTGTCATGCTTACTGGTGACTATAAAATTCCTGACAAGGAAGTCAGAACCTTTACTAACCAGGAAAAGCAAGAATATCAACTCAACTATAAGGTACGCAATACTTTACTGTGTTCAATGACCAGAAATATATATAGCCAAATTTCTTCATGTGAAGCAGCTAACTGTATATGGAAGAAGTTAGAGGTTACACACTTTGGGACTTCTAAGGTGATTGAGACTAGAAGAGCTATGCTTAGAGCTGAATATCATGGCTTCAGTTTTCCTTATGGAGAACCTATCTGTAAAGTTCAACAAAGATTTATGACTATCGTCAACAGTCTACAATCTATGGGAGAAAAAGGTTTAGATGATGAAGCTCTTGTGGACAAGATTATTGATATTATGCCCAATGAGTGGGAATCCAAGAGAACAGCTATAGATGAGAACAGGAAGGTTACTCAAATTACTCTTGATGAATTATTTGGAACTCTTCTACAACATGAGACAAGAATGAAGAGAGATGCTGACAACATCAAGAAGAAGAATGGAAATGGAACAGTTGCTTTTACTTCAACTTCAAATCAGATGAAAGCTAAGACTCCTGAGAGAGTTACCAGATCCAAATCTAAGAAAGTCATTTTCGAATCCGAATCTAGTGAAAGTGAAGTTTCAGAAAATGAATTAGCCAATCTTGCTCGAAGGATGAACAAGATAGCTGGAAAGAGAAACTTTCAATCCAAGTATAAGAAGAAGGATAGGAAAGATAAGAAAGATGGAGAAGTTACTTGTTATGAATGTAAAAAAGCTGGACTTATTAGACCAGATTTCCCTATGCTCAGAAAGAAAGAAAGGAAGGAAAGGCATTCAGACAAAAACAGGAAGAAGTATTACAAAGCCAAAGCTAAGAAAGTTCTGAAAGCTAATGACACTTGGAGTGCCAGTGGTGGTGACTCTTCAGATGAATCTTCTGATTATGAATCTTCAGGACAGAAGAATCTTGGTCTTATAGCCAGATTACCTATTGAAAATCATTGTCTTATGGCTAAGGTACGAAATGCTGAATCATTGACTAATGTTTCCTTAAATCCTAATGATAGTAAGTATTATAACTCTTCTGATGAAGAATCATCTTCTGATGAGGAAAATACTTTACCTACTTTTGAAGAAGTCTCTAGGTTTGCTGAACTTCTTGAGATTGGGAATTCCAAACTCAAAAAGAAACTTGATAAGGCAAATTCTAGGAATTCTATTCTTACTAAAGAGATATCAGATCTTTCTAAATATCTTGATAAGAAAAATGCTGATTTTGAAAATATTTCAAAAAATCTTGAGGAAGTAAGTTCTGAGAAGAACAAACTTTCTAAAGAATTAGAAAAAGTAATTTCTAATAAAAATGTTTTCGAGCTTAACTCTAGTTCCAAAACTAATGATTTTGAGGATAAAAACATGGTTGTAAAACTCAAGTCCGAAATTTTTTCCTTAAAGAAGTGTTTATCAAACTTTACCCAAGGAAAGGAAAATTTTGATAAGATGTATTCTCAAATACGACCTTTAAGAAATAAATCCGGATTTGGTTATACCCAAGCAAAACCTGTTTTCAGCAACAATTATTTTGTTCCTCAAAGTGCCCCATTTTGTACCAAGTGTCAATGTGGTGGTAACTGGGCAAGAAATTGTTCCTTAAACAAAACCCAATCCTTAGGTTTTTATAAAGCTTATTTTTCTAAGAAAATGTGGGTACCAAAAATTTTATTGTCTGGAAATCTCGGATCCAAACAAGTTTGGATTCCGAAAATCTAACTTTGTTCTTAATTTCAGGAAAATAAAGAAAGTTCCAGCAACAATATTTGGTACATGGATAGTGGATGTTCCCGGCATATGACTGGTAACAAAATATTTTTTGAAAAGATTATCAAAACGAAAGGAGGAAAGGTAACTTTCGGAGACAATGCTAAAGGAGACATTATTCTTCAGTTTATCGGAACGCAAGATCAACTTGCTGATATTTTCACAAAATCTTTACCTTCTGATAGATTTGAATATATTAAACAGAAGTTAGGAATGATAACCATAAGGTAATCTTCCTTAATTAACTTTCTGTTGAAAAATCTCCTTACAGTAATAAACTCCTTTTCATAGGGGGAGTACATTTGTTTGTTTATTTAACAAAGTTTTTCAAAATTTGTTTTCAAATTTTTCGGAACGAAAATTTCCGGAATGGAACTTTCGGAACTACCATTTTCCAGAATGGATATTTTCGTACAGAATACTTCTGGAATGAAAGTATTCGTATTGAAAATTTCCGGAATGGACAACTTTCGTACTAGGACTTTCATAACCAGATTTTCGTACCAAGTTTTGTTTTTCATATTTTACTTTTTCATATTGAGTTTTTCATATTGAGTATTTCATATTGAGTTTTTCGTATTGAGTTTTTCGTATTAAATTTTACGTAGTCGTCTTTATATTACCCATTACGAATAACTTTCCTAAGCTAATCCGAAAGGTATGATTTCCTTACTGAAGTTTTCGTAATCATATTTTACTTGCTGGTAGTTTCTTGTATTTTGTTTTCGGATTATAGTTTTCTTAAATCTTTGTTTTAATAAAACCTCAAAAAGATCGGATTCAAGCTTTCAACCGTCAGATCTAATCGCAGATCATTCTAAACCGTTAGATCAACTGAGGAAGTTGAACCGTCATCCAAATGCCTATATAAAGGGGACCCTATTTTATCGTCCCACATCGATTTCAAGCTTTTGCGTGCTGAAGCTCTGACTCTCTGATTTAAGGCCATTCCGAACTTCAGCCTTCTCAGTTACGAACTTCTCAGAGACTTCTAATCCGAATGTCTGCAGAGTTAGCTTCTCATGAAATGTCTTCAACTAAGCCCATTTCACAGTGGTTAGTCTATAGAGAACAGTTAGTTCATCCGAATTTCTTCAGCAACTATGATTCTATTATATCAAAAAATATCAAGCTGAATGGCTGGGAAGATGTTGCGGTATCAAAAACCGGCAACCAAGATGAAGTCTACTCTGACTTACTTGTCGAGTTTTATGAGTCAGTTGCTTTCTTCATGGAAGATAATAGAGACAAGTTTTCCTTCAAATCGTTTGGCAAGACATATAAGCTTTCTTACACCAAGGCTGCAAGCTTGGTAGGGTTGAGTTATGAAGGTGAAGCTGAGTTTATCTCGCACGTTCTGCCAGACTCCTTGGGTAGTTTCAACAAGGAGAAAGCCTTATAAATTCTCGGATTGGATGATGACAAGGCTCCGAAAATTGCAAGTCTTTCTACAAACTTCCGGATTCTGGAGTTATGGGTGCAAGGGCTTATTGTACCGAGAAAAGGAGATAAGGATAGCTTGAAGAAGAGTGAGATATACATCTTGGATTTCCTAATAAATCTAAGAAAGTTCAACTTGATGAAGCATATTCTTCTCAACATTGATAATTTGAAGAAGGGGAATCTGAGAGCTCAGATAGTGATGTACCCGGCAATTTTGTCGAAGCTGATAGTTCGGTTCCTAGAATCCTTCAAGGTTGCTTGTAGTTCTAAGCCGAAAGATTGCAAGATCATGTTGCTCAGTGATGCAACTCTTAAAAGGATGAATATAGCTTTTAACAAGGAGTCAGGGAAGTTCATTGATCTACCTCCTCAAGTAGAAGTGACTCCAAATGTGGCTGATCCGGAATCATCCAAGCCGGTAAGGAAAAGGAAGCAGAAAGAAGTGGTAGTCGATGCTGAGGAACCTAAGTCTAAGGAAGTCCATTCCGCACCTCCTAAGCCTAAGAAGAAGAAGACATATACTGATGAGGTTGCAGCGAAGTGGGGAGCTGACAAGGAGAAGAGGAAGGAAGGAGATCCGCAGTTCGGATTGGATCCTGCAGAGGCTAAGGCTCTAAAAGAAAAGGCTGCTGATGAGCTTGAGAAGAAAGCTAAGGAAAACAAGCTGAAGAAGAAGTTGTCAGAAGCTGAGGCTGTGCAAGCATTGTTATAGTTTAATGAAATGGTTTCAGCAACCATTCCCGTTCCGAGATCTTTTTCTCTGGAATCTCTACCTGAGACTCCAGGAAGAAATCTTGTAACTCCGGAAGAGGCTGTTGCTACTGAGGAAGTAGAGCAAGTGGAAGAGGTTGAAGAAGCGGCTGAAGGAAGTGGTGAGACAAGAGATGTGCTCAAACAAGTAGATGAATATAAGGGAACTCCTTCGGAACACCTCTCGCTCCGAACATCTGAAGCTCAATCTTCAAAGCTTGCTACTCCTGCAATGGAAGAAGAAAAGGGAGAAGAAGAAGTTACTTGTCAAGAACATATTTTACTTGATGCTGCTCAGATGGGTAACGTAGAAGACAATGTTCAAGAAGTTGCTGATGAGGAAGATAAAATTGTTCAAGTCTCTGATAGTGAGAACAGATCTCCGGAACAGGTTTCAATTTCGGAAAATGATAAGGGAAAGCAAATTCTTGCTGATACCCCGAGTTCAGAAAAAAGTATGAGGAAGGAACCTAGTAGCTCTTCTAAGAGGAAGTTGGAGCTTATTGAGGATGAAAATTCTCCTAGCAAGATTTCTGATTCGGAGTCATCATCGTTGGGGCATGATTTTGTTGTTCAGTCCTTGAAGAAGTTGGTGGGAACCATTCCGACCTTCTCCAGTATAGACTCTAGATGCCAGATGCTTCAACATACGATGAATCAGAAAACCGACTCCGTATCCATGGTTATGGATAAATGTGTTGAGATAGAAGCCCAGTTCAAAAATTTCTTTATTGGTTACGAAGCCCATAAAAGATCTTGCAAAAGGATGACTAGCTGGTCGAAGAAGAATGTGGAAGAGATGAGGTTGCTGGATGAGTTTCAGGAAAATGTTAAGGATGCATTTCAAACCGAGGACAAGAAGTTTCATGAGATGACTGCATCATTCGATGAGAAATTGACAGAGGAAAAGAACATTCGGAGTCAGGAAGTAAGAGATCTGAATGGAAAGCTCAACTCTGTTAATCAAAGTTGGAAATTTGAAAGGGATCATCGGATCAATTTTCTAGAAAGGATAATGTCTCAGGAAGTGAAAATGGAAGCTCAGGAAGAAAAGTTGAATGCTCAGGAAGAAATAATTGAAGCTCAGTCAGCAAGAATAGTTGCCTTAGAAAAGCAAGCAGAGGAAGATCACAAAGATCTCAAGAAGATCAAGACGATTCTTAAAGGGATAATGTCGAAGGAGAAAGATCCGAAATGACCAATCCGATCTTTTTGTTGTAATTTTTTTTTGTTACTGACATTTCAAATTTAATGAGAATCGTGCTTGTTGTTCCTTTTGTTGTCATTACTAATCTTTCAGGTACTTTGTTATTTTTTCCATTCCCTCCAAATTCTTTTTGAAAATCACAAAGGGGGAGAAGGAAAAGATCCTTAAGAAAAAGAGGAAATCTAATAAGAGTTTTTCAAAGGGGGAGAAAGGAAAATACCCAAGGAAAAAGAACTCTAATAAGAGTTTGTTTAAGGGGGAGTTTTTCTTAAAGAAACATCACTCCGGAAATATGAATACGATCCTTGGAGTTTCAAAGCCTAAGGGGGAGTTAGTCGTATTCATCTATATTCTTAAACCAAGGGAGATAAGCTTTAATATGTTTCTTTCTTCTTAGAATAGCTTTTTCGTAAGGATGTTTGTGCTTTCCAAAAAGGGGGAGATTGTTGAGTCAATAAGGTTTTCCTTATGACTTTTCCATTCCTTCTTGTTTTGAAAATCACAAACACCTTATCTTTAAGGAAAATCGCTTTTGTAAGGAAAAATGTTTTCTTAAGGAAAATCGCTTTTATAAGAAAAATTTATCCTTATCATATTTTCATTAATATTTTTCTTAAGTATGAAATTCGGATTCACTTTCTCGGAATCATTAAAACTGATAAAAAGCATTCTGTTTTAAGATTCGGTTCTGAACAAGAACTATAAGGAAGTTTCATTCCGAATTCCGGATATGAATTCTGACTAAGTTCTATTCCAGATTCAGGATACGAATTCTGAAGAAGAATTCTCATTACGAATTCTAATGAAGAAATCTCATTCCGAATTCTCATTACGAATTCTGATGACGAATTCTCATTACGAATTTTGATGATGAATTCTCATTACGATTTCTGATGACGAATTCCTATTCCGAATTCCTACTCCGAATTCTCATTCCGAATTCTCCTATTAAACAGAATCTGATTATCATTGTTTTATACACTCTGAATTTACTCACTCCGAACCTTCACTCCGAAGTTTCTATTCTGAACCTTTTTGTTAGAGTTTAAAACGATGTCGTACATTCTGTTTCACTTGTTTTGTTATAAAATGATGTCGTCCATTTTGTTATAAACTAACCGTTGTCTAAGTGACACGTGTACAGGTCCCTCCGAACATTAAGGAAAATATGACCGTTGGAGAGGAGCCGACCTTACCTATAAATAGGAGCTCATTTGAAAAAGCTCGCAACGGATGGATGAACAATTTGGACTTTGTGCATACATGCTGTTGAAGTGATTTCTAGAGAGAGAGTCTCTTATAAACTCTCAAAGCTTCGTGCGACTCCGAATGTTGGTGATTACATTCGAGGGCTTCCGGGGATAGGAAAACAGAGGTGCCGACTACCTTAAAGATCGAGGGCTTTCTTGCTGAGAAATACAGAGGTTGCCGACTACCTTAAAGATCGAGGACTTCCTTACTGAGGAAGACAGAGGTTGCCAACTACCTTGAAGTTGAGGGCTTGCGGGGATAGCAAGACAGAGACTCCGATCTTCGTATCGAGGGCTTACCTTGGTGTGGGTACGACAGACTTGCTTGAAAGTATAAATCAAGGGACCTTTATCCAAGGTTGTTGGATACCCTTCTCTTTGGGTTAAAAGACTATTATCTTGTTACTAGTAGTTTTACTACTTGTTTTGTTCCGCTACAATTTGTATCTTAAGGAAAGTATAACTTTCTTATACATCCTTACTCTGATTAGTTTAGATTCTATATGCTTTAAGGTAGAATCTCATATTGTAACTTTTGTTAAGTTTCAATTTCCGGAACCATATTTCTGGAACCTACTTTTGGAATCTCTTTCCTAGTTTTAGTTCGGTGTTAGAGGTGTTGTGAATTTACTTAGTTTAACTTTGTTAAACTTAGTCCTTTCCTTTTCTTAAGGAAACTTTAGTTATTCATATCTAACTTTAAAGGTTCCAAAGGAATTTTTTAAAGTATACAATTCACCCCCCCTCTTGTATATTGAGCATCTCATATTATATTTCGATCCTACATATAATACCCTGCTAAATGTTCACGTGGTAAATCTTCTCTTATAGCATGAAAATTTGATGATTTTGTTAGAAGATCAAAAATGACCAATATCGCATCATTCTTTCTTGGAGTCATTGGTAGAACCATGACAATGTCAATCGTAATATCATCCCATTTCCACACAAGAAAAGAAATGGGATGCATGAATCCTCCAGGAAGTTGTCTTCCATACTTCACCTGATGACAACCCAAACATCTCGATGCATAATCATCAATCTCCCTTTTCATGTTTTCCCACCAAAAATGTTCTTTTAAATCTCGAAAAATTGTAGTTCTACCAATATGTATAGAGAAATTACAGCTTTGAGAATCATGAAATAGTTCCCTCTTTAGCTCAGGAATAGCGGGATCACAATACCTCTTTCTGAAATTCAAAATTCCACCATCATATGCGATGTACATCAACATCCCATCATTCATAGCTCTAATTTTATTTTGAAACTCCTCATCATTAGCCTGAGAACCTTCTATCCTTTCCAGTAAAGAAGGTTTGGCAACCATTTGAAAAAGTAGTGATGTTTTACCTTCATTGATAATTCCCATATCCATCTTTTCTCGATCCATGAACATATGATCACTTTCAACTCTCATCTTGTTCATAATTCTATGGCCCTTTCTACTCAAAGCATCTGATACCTTATTTTCCTTCCCCTTGTTGTAGTGTATTGTGTAATCGTAGACTTTGAGTAGCTCAATCCATCTCCTTTGTCTCATGTTGAGTTATTTCTGTGAGAATATATATTTGATACTCTTATGATCATTATATATCACATATTTTATGCCATATAGGCAATGTCTCCAAATATTTAGAGAAAATATTACCACTTCTATCTAAATATCATGTGTTGGATAGTTTTGTTCATGAATTTTTTGCTACCTAGACACATAGGTTATCACTCGATCATTCTGCTTAAGGACACAACCAAGTTATTTCTTTGATGCGTTTCTCTAGATAAGAAACCCATCATTCGTCATTGGTAGGGTCAGGATTGAAGCATTAACTATCATCCTCTAAAATTATTCAAAACATTCCTCACATTATTTTTTCCATATGAACATAACCCATTTTCATTTGAGCTTTGATATTGGGTTGGCTAAATGTGTGAGGTTCTGGATGAAACACTGATAATAAACTTCCAAACCTATAAAACTACATACCTCTATTATGTTCATTGGAGTAGGCCATTCTTACACAGCCTTTGTAATAATAGGATCTATAGATATTCCATCCTTAGAGACAATGTCGAAAAGATAATAAACTGATTGGAGCCAAAAATAACACTTTATAAACTTCCCATATTATTCATTTCATCTCAGAGTCATGAAAATAATGCATATAAGATTTTTATGATCTTTATAGCTTTTCAATTGTACCAGGATATCATTAATAAACACCACCACAAATTCATCAAGATAATCCTTGAAATCTCTATTCATAGGATCCATGAAATACATATGGTTCATTGTTTAGTCTAAATGGTATTTCTGTAAACTTGTAATTCATGTACCTAGCTCAAAATGTTGTTTTTTGAATGTATTACATCCTTATAAGCAACTGATGATATCCATATCAATGATCAGTCATTGAGAAATATTGGGATCCATGAAGTCGATCAAATATATCCTCAATTCATGGTAGAGGATACTTATTCATTATTGTAATAGCAATGATTTCCCTATAATCAATGAACAACCTCATAGACTCATCTTTTATCTTAATGAAAAGAACATGGGATCCCCATTGAGAAACGTTGAGGAAAATAAATCATTTATCACTCAATTACTCTAGTTGTTTCATTAACTCCATTAACTCTACAGTGGCCACTCTATATAGGATCTTTGATACGAGCCTTTTACCAGAAATTATGTCAATGGAAAACTAAATTTCCCCATCTAGAGGATGTTCAGGTAAATCCTATTGAAATACATCAATATATTCTTGCACAACAGGTACATATTCTATTTGATACTTATTTTCCTCACTGATGGTTATTTCATTCCCTTCCTCCCCAATAAGGGATTCCAAACCATTATCAAAAAGGTTATCAACTTTCTTCTTGCAATAGATTTTTGCATCATAATTTGACATCCATTTCAAACCGAGAATTACATCAAATTCAGTCATTGGTATTATGATAATGTCCACAACTAAATAACTTTTATGTTTCATGAGGGGGACTAATTGACAGGCCATTGTTTCAATGGTACATCAACTAAGGGTTCAGATTGATAACTCCTTTATTAAGTCAAATTGGACATATCTGATTTTCATGGAAAACATAGAAGATATAAAAGAATTAGATGAACTAGAATAAAATAAATAATTGGCTATTTTTGATGAAATGGTCAATGTACCTGCCACCACTTTGTTAAGAACTTATACATATGCGGTTGTGACCGTATAAGCTTGGCCATTCTCCCTTGGCCTTCTTTGTGGATCATTTCCCTAATGATCAATATATTCATGTGATTAATGTCACATCTCCCTATAAATGTATTGAAAAACATTGGTAGTTTCTTTCATTCACATAAAATCCCGAGATAAGTGGCCTTTTTCTCTGCACATGTAACAGACTCTCATTCCCTTTAGGAAAGTACTAGGATGTTTCTGCCCAAAATTACTTGTTGAAGGAAATTCAACTTTTCTCTTCTTCCCCATTTAATTATTTCTTTTCCCAATGTTTTTTGTAGTCCTCTTCTTCTTCTTCATTCCATTGAAGTCATAAGACAAAGGTAATTCCTTTTCCATCTTGATAGTACATGATACTATGTATTCAAATGAAGAGAAATTCTAGGAGACCAGAGCGCTTCGGAGAAATGGTTTCAATTTATCAAAGAATCCGTCAATTTTTCTCCTTGGATTACTTATGTAGTATACATCATGCCTTACCAGTATTTTAAAGTTGGATTCATATCTGGTAACATTTTCATCCTCCTTCTACCTCAGATTCAAGAATTTCCTCTCCATATGTACTAGCTGTTCAGGAGGGAAATATTTTCCAAATAATATTTCCTTAAAATCCCCCATTCAATCTCTTCTATTTGATCCTCCTCCTTTGTGTTTTGGATTAATAACCACCACTAATATTCTTCTCCCATTAGATGATAAAGGACCATCACAAGATTCTCTCTTTCATTACATAATAAAGTATGAAATTTCATGTCAAGGGAACTTATCCACTACTCATCTAGAAATGGGTTTGTAGTCCCATTTAATGATGGAGGTTATTGTAGACAAAAGAGATCTAACATAGCTCCTCCACGTGGTGTATCTGGATGCTTCATATGGGTAATGTTATTATTAATAACCTGCATATGTTTTCCCAATATTGTTATAAGTTTCTCATCCCCAGTCACAACACCAGAGCCTACATCATTATATTGAATCAGAGGTAAATCCCTATGCACATTCGTGCAGTTTCCATTACTTCCACTAGGCCCCATTTCTAAATAATGGCATATGCTAGATTATGGTATGCATCATAATTTATATTCTCAATGTATAAAAATACTTAAAATAAATCAAAATTTTATGAATAGATAATCTCTTATTCATAAACACAGCTTCCTTGAGGAAAATTTTACATTTAAATCCTTCACAATGGCCTGTAAAGAAAATTGGAATTATCCTAAGCATATCGCCTGAGAGTGTCGTAACACAGAGTGAAGAAAGGCCCATTGTCACGTACCAAAATACCCCGGGTCATTTTCGAGACTCCTTTTTGAAGCTTTCCCTACTAGGTATATCTGTGCTGGAGCAGCCTATAACTGCTCATATCCAGACATCTATGTATTTCTTGAAAATACACATAATCTATTACTTACCAAAATATGAGGACATTATTGTATATTTATCATCAAATACTATCTTAGGTACTCTTCCCTAGTATTTGTTTTTTAATTATACTTTCCATGTTTTCGACTAAACATCCTCTGATACCAACTGTATGGAACCGACCCTATTGCCCGGAGCAGGTTCCTTATTTGATTATATTGGAATTCAAAAAGGAATATGAATCCTGAAGGAATATGTAGTTTTGTATTATTGGAAACAAGATTCATACATAATTTCTTCTTCAAAACATGAAATTAAAATACAACATAGAAACTACGTAGACAACATCCAAAACTCTTAGGTTATTTCATCATCTCATTCATAATAGACTTCTTCATATCCTGAGAAAATGAAACAAAATAAATGGGTGTGATCAAATTATCATTCGGAGTATGAAATACAGAGGAATATTTCATAACATAAAGACTAGGCTTGTTGAATGAATAAAAACATGTGAATTTAACAAATAATAAACTTGATCATGTTATGGAGGGAATAAGAGTTTAGTAATTATTGGAATAATATAACATAATCCTGTGAATTTTACTAGTGAAATAACCACATGATCCATAACTAATATTTTCATAATGAGGGAATTCATTATGTGGCACAACATAAACATACTGTCAAAGCCGCGTGCCCGGACCATAAATAATCATTTTGCCAAGGCCTTATACCAGGACTGTAGATTGTCTCATGAGACTGGACTATGCACTGAGGGGCAATAGAGGCCCCCACCTGACACTTAGTATGTCCAATTAATTTCTAAAATGGGTAGGGATACACAATATAAACATTAATATTTAAACTAATCTATGAAATGTAAATAAACTTCCCCAAACATTAAGAATAAACACTAACTAATAGAAGTAAATTGTTGAATGGATTAATGATAGCACATCCAAATCCAAAATATTCATAAAAATTTAAATAAAATATGTTATATGATTCCATGATATATTATTCCCAATAATACATAAGAATCAACAAGTGTATTGAAATAGATGAAGATACTCTTATAAAATCTTCCAGTAACTCATGAAATAAACACTCTTTCTCTTTGAATAGAAGAGTTCTTTTGGAGAAATAGTTCTATTCTTAACGGTCATATTACTATTCATTATGTTATGTATGTATTCACTAAAAATAAATTTTTTTCAATCATACTTCAACCAACTTTCTGGTCACAACTCTGTATGACAGTTTTTCAAAATTCAAAACACAGAATAGGAAACGTTGTGTTTATTGAATAGATTATAAATTTCATTCATTATTTATTTTCAAAACCTTATGGTGTTACATAAAATTTATTTGGAAAAACTATTCCTCCTTTAATAGTATAACATTATCTCCACCATAAAAAATATATTTGGAGAACATCTTGAAAATATATGATTATGTAATGTATCAGTGTTCGTATCTCCATGCTAAACAATCCTAACACACTATAAATATGGGGGTTGATAACCGTAGAATGAAGATATTAAAAACCATCATTGACAAATAAAGACAACTTCCATGAGGATAACTACTCTATCACCTCAACCGACAATTGGGAACAATATCTCATACTATGAGTTTCTTCCCCCGCAACCCCCTTTATAGAAGTATATACTATCAAGAATCCAATGTAACAAATAAAATCTTTACAATACCCCTATAAAATTTTAATATAATTATGTTGGATGATATAATTAAGTGGATTTTGGTCATAGTAGATTATAAACCGCTCTCCCATAAGGTAGTGTAAACGTATCATTAGGGTGAGAACAACCACTACCTACTCAAGATTGTGTTTTGAGTAGTTCTTCTCATGTGTTCTCATATTTTGAGACACAAAGGAAATCATATATTTATTATTCATCTTTTAAACCCCATGTCCATTTATTGAATAATCACAGAGCACCCCATACTTGACACCCTCATCCAACAAACTCTACATGGGGTGCTCTTAAACCTCGACCATATCTCCAAAAAATACCAATGGAACTATTTTGTATAAATGAAATAATTACCCATAAATGTTAAATCTTGTAAATTGTGTTTTTATCATGGATAAATTAGGAACAAATTTCTTGTAACATCCTTCCTACTCAAGGAATCTCCATTCCTACGTAACACACTTGGATGGCTATGAATCTGAAAATACCTTAACCTTTTATAGTTCCAGTACTACATGATCACCTAAGAAAAAATTTCCAAAAAAATAGAATAATTAAATATATAACTAAATCATAGTGAGATTCATAAAAATTTGTTTCCATTTTAGTGTGTATTGAACCATATTCATGTGCCTTGTGTACTCCTCCCCAAACGCAGAGTACAGTCGGATATCATCGATTAATACCACCACCCACTAGCCTAACATTACCTAAAATATCTTGTTCATGAGTCTAGTGAATTGTAATATGGTATTTATCATACCTAAGGTAATATCCAATTACTAATTGGGACTTTGTTTTTCTTTTAATTTCCCTCTTTGGTATTCCCTCATCCTATATTCCCAACTACTGATAGCCTTATCTGAGATCGATCGTCGAGAACCATTGAACCCCTCATAATTAATCGAAGAGGTAACTAGTCCATGGCACCATATACTAATTAATTTTCATCATCTATTTTAGGTTGCAATAAATACAAATACTAATAAGAAGGAAACAATATGTTTCGCTAATGGTTATCTTAAAATTCCTCCAACTGCACCCTCAGTTCGTGGACCTTCATGGGAGTTGCCTCATATGATGGTGAAGATATTGGAATTTTCCATGTGTGAAAATAAATTAAAAAGTGTAACTCTCTGGGGGGAGGTAATCCTAAAACATCATTGGCATTGACTTCCACATAGATAGACACCACAACATGGTATTTATTTCCCATTAAATTTTCTTATACATGTGTTATACTATCTAAATTGAATGTAATCAGCTACATCCTCCCACATATGCATCCATCTGGATCCTCATGCATATCCTTCTCACTTAAAAATGAAATCATCCTACCATCATTGCTGACACACCCCATAGACCACATAAAAATCCAATTTTTGATGGAATTCTGTATAGTTAGATCATGCCTTATATGATTTTGTAAGGTCATGTCTTTTCCACTAAAAGAACCCTTTAGAAACACTCTCCTATAAGCATAAAATCACACTATCAGTAAAAATGTGTGACTTCAGATTCATCTCATGTAGTAGTATCCGAATGGAATGGTTGAGCCATGGGATATACCAAGACATATAGGTCCATGATTAGGTATGTAGAATGAAAATATTTGCTAATTACCAAATATAGAAACTGATGAAAAAGAATAAAAGACATATATAATAGCTCTAATCATCAATAAAGCATCTAGATCATAGGTATGTATGGTATTCAGCATCCCTTCACCCCATCCACAAGCTCCCATGGTATATTGGGGACAACAAGTGGTGGTGATGGGAATATGTGAAGTCTTCTAGAATCTCCCACTATTCGTTGTGACCACTTCAATGGTTATCACCATGTGGACCTCCATTACCATAACTCCTTCACTTCCAAGGAATCTCATCCATTGTCTCTCTACCATCCATTCAATGGGTTGGAATATACCACTGAAAATTTCTCCAACAATCACAAGTGTATCATCACCCCTCCATAAGTTAACTAGACACATCCTTTGATTCCTGTGTTGTTGTCCTTTGTGGTCCTAATATTATCTCCGGAAATTTTACTCACATCTATATCATTTCATCTACAATTTAAAACCAAATTCATAATTATCCATATATATATGAGAACTAATAGAACTCATTATCATTGTACGATCATTAAAAAATATCTCTATCACCATGGTACTCTCTCACTCCTTTATATGTAGGAATTCATAGATATATCTCATTTTCATTAATATATCTTCATATAACAAACTTTATGGTTCATTACCAAAAGAAATAACCCTAAACCAAATCAATTTATTATCATGAAAGTTTGGGAAAACATGATGAATACTCAACCATAATCAGTATTTCTTTCTTTAGAATTAAAATATATTGGATTGACATTTTCCAAATTAGTCTTGAAGTGTTGTCCTCACTTAATAGATGCTCAAACCCTCTCCTTGAAAGAGATTCCTCATCATATGATAAAAACTAAAAAATATACCAATGGCCTAAAAACCATATATTAGGCTTACTGGAGGGAAAACCATATGGTTTTTTGTTGTTTTTATGATTTTAAAAACTCTAATAACCACCGCAATATAATCATTAGATACCCATGTGACTAGATAACCCTTTAACATGATGGGTCTCTGATAAAAAACACATCAAGTGTGATCATATTTCTCAGCACATCTTTAAGTATTGTGTGTCCCATATTCTTATTTATGGGTGGTTATATGAAAGTATAACCTCATGGAGTCATTACCTCTTGTAATGTAATTCATTAATGCCTCATAATTGAGGGTATTATACTTATGATACATCTATGGGATCCTTAATGGAAATTATCATGGTGGCAACATAAAATAGATAAAATTTCTCACAATCTATGATTATATCTGTGACGTTGACTGAAGAAGGAATTGTAAGTCAAAATCATTCCTATATGATTCATATAACATTGTTTTTTACTAAAAAAAAATTCAAAATGTACTAAGTAGGATAAAAGGTGATTAGTATCATACTATATTTAAACATTACTTTCTGCACCAAAAAAGGAGTCCCTAGACTGAAATCCAAAATTGAATGACTTAATGGAGTTTATATAAAATGAAAACCAATCCCATATATAGGAAAAATTCAAAATCCATTCCGATAATGGAAGAAGATATGATACAAATCTATCATGACTTGACAAGAAAATGACTTCCATGTGCTTTATAAGTTTAGTGTGGCATCCAAAATCCAATCTCTAATAGGATAGGGGTTTGTGAGAAACACAAAGTAGGCATAGCCCTGACATGGGTGGCCATATAATTATGGTGCATATATGAACACACTCAAAAACCATTCCCATTGAATGATTAAATTTAAAATATAATTGATACCATATATCAAATTTGTCTAAATACAACAATTAGAGTACAAAAAAATATTGTGAAGCAATAAGGACCAAATACTTTCCCAAAAAAATATAAGGAAGTCCATCATGATAATAATAGGGGACTATAGTAAAATATTAATTTGATAACAAATAATACTTATATAGTAATATTAATTCTCCATATTATTTAGGTACATCAAGAATCCCATCAAATAACTGGTCATCTAAAAATGAAATTACACAGGTGGGGATATCCCATGGTGGGTTGTGTATATAAATACCTAGTAGGACTCCTCAAAATAACTAATAATTAAGCATGAAGAGTATTTATCTAATCATAGGTATATTATAATAAAAACATGAGACATAAAATAAGACATTAAAATATATTAATAGTATACACTACATCTCAATGTGTGGTCATTATCGTATTTTCATATTAAGATTCTTATTGAGATTCGTAACTACACTCACTCGGTAGAAGTCAATATATGAGACTGAAAGCACATGTAGAATACATATTCTATTTATTGATAATTATTTTCACCCATAATTTTGTAAAAAATAAAAGTATAGAGTGACCAATATTTTTATAGGGTTAAAAGCTAGGTTCATAGTGTATACAAGGAACCCAAATGGGTTATCTGAATAGGTAGGGGATCAATGCATGTGTATAGTTGGACTTTTCAATTCAGAAAACCCCAATTAGAGATCAATATAATAGAGTTTCCCATCAGGTCCTTAATGGGGTATTTCTACATCTATATCCCAAAAAAAATCTATTAGATAGGATCTCAATACTTTTTTCAAGATATAATGCCACACTATATCGTAACATGAATTGAATAAGGGAACAACTTAAGGAAAATAGTCCATGATGAGGGTAATAAGGTCTCAAAGTCATATTAAATGATGTAATCCGTGTTTCTGTAGAGTATAAATTTTCATCAAAAAGTACCAGACCTTATTAGTCTTGTTTCCATGTTCCATTCCCAATTAAAATGTACATCTGGTCATATACATGTTCAGAGGCCATTCTGTGTACCTTTATAGGTTTTAGTCTCATGGCACAGCAATGTACTATACGCCTTTTGATGTATGTTTCTCTATCTAGGGACATGTTGTAACAACCCGAAATTTTATAAGATATATTCATTTTAATTTATTTCATATCATCTGTTGTACGCTACACCAAGATTATCTTATGCTATACACAACACCATATTAGCTTGCAGTATATGCAACAATAATCTTGGATCGTGTTACACACAATTTCATGTTTGTTTGATAGTAGTTATTCTACAAAACATTGAGTATATATATATATATATTCAATGTATTTTGATATACGCAACTACAAAGGAGTCGTGAACTACACGCAACCCTGACATGGCTTGCATTACACACAATCACGACCTTCATCGATAGCGTGTGTTGTACGCAATACCGGGTTTTACTAAACAACGATATGCTATTAAAATATTATTAAAACTAGCCATTATGAATAGTAATACCCACTTTTTTAAATTTTGTAAATTTTATTTTTCAAAATGGACTTCATATTTGGATTCGTAATATCGAAATTAGCTTAGGGTGAAATTTTGGTACTTTTCGGATAACATTCATATTCTGATGAATAGTGGAAATTACTAAATTTTAATTAAATACATATTTTTTAATCGAAATAACTAATAGTGATAAATTATTAATTTGAGTGGTTTTATGGTATATTTAGAATATATTTTTACAATTTAATACATTGTTGGTCATTGGATGTAATTTCACATTTAAACCAGACGTAAACAAGTGTCAATCTTTTGATAGTTATTTTCTCTTAAGAACACACAATTTGATTTGACGACGGGAACTAATTTTTAAATTAATTAATGCAACTGATATGTTTTGAATTTGGTAAAATAGACATCATTTTTGAAATCATAATATCAAATATAGCTTAGGCCTAAATTTTGGTATTTTTCTGAAAACTTTCATTTTTCGATGAATAGTGAAACCACTAAGTGGTAGTTAAAAAACTGAATTATTCATAAAACATAATTTTACCGCTTCTGTGAGTGAATTTAAAAATTCCTAGAGACACGGTTAAAATCATGGACTAAAATGTGGTTCGAAGAGATGAAAATAATTTATGGTGAATAGTAACTTTTTACTTTTTTACCACAATTAAAAGTAAATAGGGTAATTAAGGGTAAAATAATATTATTATTACCCTAACACATGTCCTAATTCTATTGGATAAGTGTAATTCGGCCAAAAACAACCTTAGGAATTAAATATGACCATTTAGGCCCACATGGATTAGATTAGGACAATTATTATTAATTTATTTAAAGAAGGGTTAAAATAGTTAAAATCAAAGTTTATTAACTAAATCATTTTAAATATAGGGTCATACATAATATAAATTAAACTATAAATATTCATTAGAAAGATAAAAATATTTCCTATATAATGGTATTTTATTTATAATTTTTAGACTTAAAATAATTTACTTTATTTATGAACCAATGATGATGTAGTAATTATCTTATTAATAAAATATTGACATAATGGATGTTATAAATACCCAAATAAATGTAATATGAGAGTTTTTATGAATCACAATACTTTTATATGTTAATATGACATTTTATTATTGATTTTAATAAGTTTTTTAGATCTAATAATACTTTTATGATTTTCAAAAAAATCAATTACCAAATAGTGTCAAAATTGACATAAAATAGTTTTTAAAATAAATATTATATTATAAATTGTTATTATATTCCTAAAAATCTAAGTACTGGCCATGATACATATATCATGATATGTGTATCATTAATTTACCACTTGGGGTTCTCTTGGATGTATATGGTATGTATATTAACTATATAATATAAAAATACAAAGTGACATGGTAAATGTCAATCAAATTAACTAAGAGTTAAAACTAAAAGTTAAGGTTAATATAATTACCTAAACATGTCTAAATTCTATTGTATGAGATTATTTCGACCCATCCCCACTTTATATTCGAAATAAATCAATTATGAGATATTAAAAACCGAATATTACTTTATAATAAAATAATACTTTTAGTTATTCCAAATGTGCCCCTCTCATCCCTTATAAAAGGGAACCTGCTACCTCTCTTCCTCACACCACATTGAGGCTTCAAGCTCGGCCAAACCCTGAAAAATTCTCTTCTCCACTTTTCTAGAAACATCCTAGAGGTCCTCGTCTTCTTCAAATACCAATTTTAGTTCCCTAAGAGGAGGTCTCAAAGAGGCGCTTCAAAGAAGAGGTAATGTCCGTTATGGATTCTTTCAACTCTATTTATTCTTCCACTTATTCTTCTTAGGTTGTTTAATTATGAAGTAATAACATCAGTAGAACTCATATACTGATATGTTATTATAAGTATTAAACAACCGTATTTCACCATCTATCCTACCTACGGAAAACGAAATCACCCCGCGTGCGTACGTATGGAATATCGTCTCCACACCGTGGTGTAATCTATTTTCCCCCACCACCGTACATGGATGGGTATAATGGTGTAAATAATAACTATATATGATTATTTTAAAGTGATATTTATTCTTTAATATTATACATACACTACAATAAAATTCCACAATCATGGGAATGATATCATCGCTCATGCGTACGTACGGAATACCGTTTCCACGACGCAATGAGATTCATTCTCAATGATTAACGATTCATAAATGATTATAAATAATATATAATAAGTAATCATGAAATATATGACATAATAATGATACTGGATTTGTGTATATATATATTTATTTCATCCATTTAATTCCATTCAATTCAATGAGGAAACGAAAAAAACATTCATGCGTGCGTACGGCCTACCGTCTCCATTAACGGTGTACTTCTTTCCATTTATCGATCTATTATATATATGAATATTCTGAATATATATTATATATAAATCATGTTTTATATTTTTGAATTAAGTAATCATGATCTAATTAATCATATGAATAATTACAAGTAAAAACACGGATGACAAATGAAACGAATTTACCCAAAATGCTCTTTAACATTGAATTTACAAAAGAACGGGTAATATAAAGTCATAAGTGAACCATATATGATATCAAAACAATGAATATGATTCTGTAATAAGTCAATGACATTATTTAAATCATTATACAGGAGGTTCAGATAAGTACGAAGCATATCGGACATAAGGTAAGGGATAATTGTGCAAATATCATTTTTATCCGGGATTTCTTATTCGTAAGTATTTACTGGGGTTATTTATATCATCCATGTCCATGTTTTATAAAAAAGTTTTCATGTATGTTTTAATTCCTTTTTACCCTTTTTGACTTTTACTACATGGTATGTAAGGAATCTTTCATTTTTTTACGTTACGAGGTACTTTTTTGACTTTTCCAGTAAAAGTACGAGATGAATGTTTTTTTTAACTTATACGGCATGACAGGATTTTTACGGGTTTATAAAGCCGTATTTTCATGATGCTTCCTCCAAAATATTTCATGACTATTTTCTACAAAATCCTTTTCTTTTAAAATTGCATGATTTTTTGTGAAAAGAAATTTATTTTGAAGAAGAAAGGATATTTTCCTCAAGAATTCATTTCAAGTGTTTTATCAAAATCATTTTCCAACTAAGATGACATTATTTCATATGCGTTTGTTTCAAGTATAATGTCTCTATGATTTACATGGTATCATTTTTCTTATAATGAAATTATATCCATTTTTTATATGGATTATGTTATGATGGGATGATGTTTATAATGCCCATTTTATTCTTTGGGTTATGATGAATTGTCACAACCCGTCCTCGGGGCCCGTGTCGTGACTACCCCATGCCTGCCTTCCATAGGCCAGGGGCTAGAGACTAGAACCAATGCGTAAATCACAGAAAAAAGGAAGGCATTGCCTTTGTAAAGTAAACTACAAACTCCCCAGATCAAGAAGGAAGAAGTAAACACTAATTAGAAACCGGTACAACAGTAAGTGCAGAAAAGTAAGTGGGCTAGAATACAAACCCAAACCGAAAGTAAAGTACAACTGGAAGGGAAAAATAGCAACTGAAAAGTAAAGCCACAACGTCGAGCTGTCCACTGGAAATCCCACCTGAAGGGTGGGTACAGATTGCCTCCACTGCTCCTCGGGTCCAGCCGTCTGCTCCGAGTACGTTCCACCCAGCGGTCCACCTCTAGGTACTGTCCTGCTCCGAAAGCCTCAACCACGATTAGCGATGTCTATCGCCTGCAACCAACACAACGTAGTGCGGGCATAGCCTGTGCAGGGGTGAGTATAAGCTACTCAGTAGGGACCTAGAGACCCCCGAAGGTCTCCCAGAATCCACAAAGGATAATCCACAAGGAAAGATACAATCACGAAGTAACATCTGACACTGCTTAGGTATATGCCCATACATATACTTAAGTCATCAAATCTCGTTCGACTCCAACATCTGAGCCCAAGTACAACCCAGTCCACACAGGAGTGAAAAACGTAAATCCACACAGGATAGCACAACACAATCCACATAGGAAAGAAAAACAGGATTCATCTCACACAGGTATACTTCTTCATATGACGATAAAGATGACCATATGTTGCCACTGATTTATCTAAGCCGTTGGACCCACAATGGATCGAGGGGTACTAAGCCCTACAATGACCCACAAAGGATCTGACCCACAAAGGATCGATAGGTAACTAACCCCCGCAATGACCCACAAAGGATCTGACCCACAAAGGATCGATAGGTAACAAACCCCCGCAATGACCCACAAAGGATCTGACCCACAAAGGATCGATAGGTAACTAACCCCCGAAATGAACCACAAAGGATCTGACCCACAAAGGATCAATAGGTAACTAACCCTCGCAATGAGACACAAAGGATCTGACCCACAAAGGATCGATAGTTAACTAACCCCTGCAAAGACCCACACAGGTTCGGACCCACATAGGATCTGTAGGCACTGGCCCACACAAGACCGCTGAGCGCTGACCCACTCAGGATCAGACCCACACAGGATCGGTAGCACTAACCCACAAAGGATCGCTGAGTGTTATAGTCATCACCGTCGAATCCACTGAGGATCTCTGTACAGTCGTCGTCGTCATAGTAGCAGTCGCAGACAGCTCTAGGGTTCCCGCACACAGCAAGCTCATTCGGGAGGGTCCGCTCCACGAGCCGAGAGGCTAAGACATAAGCTGACACATAGTCCAGAGTTTATGTATCAAAAATTCTTGTATCGTCAACTGGAACACAACGTCGCAGACAGTGCGTCAATCAGATGCCCGGTCTGAGAGTTATTGGCCTTTTCGTCCCAGGGGCCTAGTTGGTTTTTAAGTCAAAACCAACCTGACCGTACTCCACCTACATCCAAACCTCAGGCGGAGTAAGCCAAAAGATCTCTCTCACTTAGAGGAATCCTTCAAAGCCGACAGTACGTCAATCGGATGTCCGAAGCTCAATATATGAGCGTTTCTGCTCCGAGGGCCCGGTTGGTTTCGTGTACAATCCAACCCGGCCGAACCCAAATTATTCCAAAACATTGAGTTTGATATACTAAAACGACTGCCTCGATCTAAGAATCGCATCTCCTCTCACGGAGCGTCGATCGGATGCTCGTAGCTCAAGATATGGACAAAAGACCGAAAGGGTCCGAAAACGGGGGTCTGGGCCCAGATTGACCCGGCCGACGCGGCGCGGCGCGGCCCGGCAATCCGGTGCGGTGGTGCATGCCAGGCGCCGCGCAAGGCAGCCTCCCCCCCCCCCAATACGGAGGCCGATCTGTGACACCCGGATGCTGCTTAAGCTGTGTCCCTCCACTGCGGTCCTGCGTGGCCACGAGACCGGCCAGGGCCACCCCGGCTTCAGCCGCGGCGGGTCTTCCCGGCGGTGCATCGGGCACCGCCGCATCCTGGTGGCCGGCCGCCACCTCCGGCAGCCGGTGCCGCTGGGCCGGCGTGGCACGCCGGTGGGGGGTTCGGCGGACCACCGGACGCGCTCCGGCGGTCCGATTTGTGTGCGGTCTTCGCCAGTGCTCGTCCCGGGACTCGTTCTTCACTACAAAGCCTTCATAATTAACTTGCGGCCCTATTTGTCGTCGCCCTCCAATCCGCGCATCAACAAAAAACTGCGGAGGGTTGTCAGGCCGTGTTTGTTTGGCCCACACCCTCCGCGTTAGGTGATAACAATTGGGAATAACAATCAACACATGAAAATCATAACAAGGCACAATTTTAATGAATTAAAATTGAACATTGACCTGGGTTCTTTGTTTTAGAAGAAACAACCATGGGAATAAATATTATTCTCAAATAAAACCCCTACCTCGTAGCTATCGTCGAACAAGAGTTCTTCGCGGAATTGACAATAGCGGAAGAAGAAGATCGCCGCGTCGTAGAAGGGTGTCGTGTCGTCGCGGAAGGGCGTCGCATCGACGATCTCCGAGGGTTAAATAAAACACACAGATTTAATTTCACGAATTAAATCCTTGTTAAGGAAAAAATCCACAAAGGAAATTCAAAAGATCCGTAATATCCTACCTCAATCAGTTGATGATCGGAGATTGTTGCGGGGAAGAACGTCACAGATGAAGCGTCGTGGAAGGAGAATTGTCGGCATTGTGGAACACGGCGTCGCATCGTCGATCTCCGAGGGTTCAGCGTTCTTCGCGTTCTTCGCGTTCTTCGCGAAGGAGGATGAAGGTATAGTTTCTCCAAATCCTCTCAACAATTCGCACCCAAGAAGAAAGGGTGTTGGTCTTACTTTATTATTATGCCAACTGTTTGAAAAACAAGTTAAGAAACGAACCATTAATTCAGTGATTTATTGGTAACGTCTTAACATTCCAATTAATACTAGCATTAAGAGTTTTAGAAAACTCCCCAGTTGACTTTCATTAATGAGGAGTTTTCGTGGGTGTGTTACTTAGAGGAAAGGAAATGGTGGGGCTCGTGCGGGCCCCACCTCACAAATATCCTACCAAGAGGGTAGGATATTCTGGGTTCCACCGTATCTGCTTCAACTCATCTTAAGCTGCTTTAAGTGGCTTTAAGTGGCTTTAAGTGAAATAAATTAAAGTTGTCGCACCACTTTATTTTATTTTCTTCACTTAACCCCATAAAATTAAAAACCACACCCAAGAAAATACAACTCTGGAAGAAAAATTTCTAAGAAAAACCCGGCGCTGCGATTCCATCGGTTCCCTTGAAATTTGATTCCGAGCACTAGTTCAAAAGTTATAAAAACCCGCTCATTCGTTCACTGAACGTACCCAAGCCAAACTTCGGAAAACGATTCCGGGCACACCGGGCCACGGAATCAGGTTCCGTCAGAAACTACATTCTTGTAAAATTCCAAATAAAATTAAGAAAAAAATTTCCTTGAATTTTTACAGGTCTTTATATCACTCCCACCTCAGGGATTTACGTCCCCGTAAAGATACATCATAAACTAAGGAAACAAATGTTGGTACTGAGCACGCATCTGAGCCTCCCGCTCCCAAATGCTCTCCTAGAGGTTCCCGTGATGCCATCTGATGCGCACTAGAGGAATCGATCATCCACGTAGAACCCTCTCCTGTCGATCCTCGATATCTACCAGAACCACAGAAAAAGTCTCCCCATCACCATCGTCTAGCTCCCCATGGTCAATGATGTGCATCGGGTCGTGCACGTATCTCCTCAGCTGAGATACGTGGAAGACGTCATGCACCCGGTGCAACTGAGGTGGTAGATCCAGGCGATAATCCACCTCGCCAATCCTGTTGAGGACCTGGAATGGTCCAATGAAGCGTGGAGACAACATGCTACCTCGTCCAAATCTCCTTAATCCATGTCGAGTTGAGACATGAAAGAAGACGTGGTCGCCATCCTTGAACTCTAGTGGCCTCCGCCTCCTGTCAGCATAAGACTTCTGTCGGCTCGGAGTTATCCTCATCCGCTCCTGGATGACCTAGACCTTCTCTGTCATGGCCCGGACCATCTCTGGTCCCACAAGTGCTGACTCCCCAGGGTCTGTCTAGCACAAATCAGATCTGCATGGTCTGGCGTACAATGCCTCGTATGGTTCCATCCCGATGGTGGAGTGGTAACTGTTGTTGTACGCAAACTCCACCAAAGGTAGGGGGTCCTCCCAACCGTGACCAAAGTTGAGGAAACATGCGCGGAGCTTGTCCTTGAGAGTCTGAATGGTCCCCTCTGTCTAACCATCCGTCTGAGGGTGAAAGGCAGTGCTCAAACATAGCTGAGTCCCGAACGCCTCCTGCAACCCCTTCCAAAGCCGGGATGTAATGTGAGCATCTCGATTGGAGATGATAGATGATGACACACCGTGAAGTGAATAGGTCGACAATCACCCAGATGGAGTCATGACCTCTAGAAGTGCGTGGATGTCCAGTCACGAAGTCCATTGATATCCCTTCCCACTTCCACTCTGGGACCTCCAAAGGTTGTACCAAGCCTACTGGTACCTGATGCTCTGCCTTCACCTACTGGCAGGTGAGGCATCGTGAAACGAACTCTGCCACAACCTTCTTCATGTCTGGCCACTAGTGCTGTCATCTGAGATCCTGGTAGATATTTTCCACTCCAGGATTTACCGCCAAAGGAGAAGTGTGAAACTCTCTAATCTCCTACTCCCATAATGCAACTGGTACCAAGGTACGTCCTCTGAAAAGGACGTCGTGCTCTGCTCCAAAGAAGAAACCATCGGGTGCCTGTCCTGAGGATATCTGTGCACGACGGGTCTCACAGTCAGCATCCCCATGTTGTTCCTCTCTGTCCTGCTGTAGTAGTGGAGGGTGACTATGAGAGACTGAAGGAAGGCTGCTCCATATCTATCCACAAAGGATATCCGCAAAGTGGCTAACTGCTCTGTCGCCTCCTCCAGTAGCTGAATACCCGTCCTCCTGCTGAGAGAGTCGGATACAACATTCCCCTTCCTGGGATTATAGACTATCTCAAAGTCATAGTCCTGGAGGAACTCGAGACATCACCACTATCTCAGGTTCAGTTCATTCTGAGAGAAGATGTACCTGAGGATCTAATGGTCAGAAAAGACTGTAAAGCACTCGCCCATCAGATACTGTCGCCATGTCTTCAGAACGAAGACCACTACTGCTAACTCCAGGTCATGGGTAGCGTAGTTCTGCTCATGCAGCCTCAACTGACGTGATCCATAGGTGATCACTGCCCGCTCCTACATCATGACACATCCGAGTCCGGTTCCTGATGCATCGTAGTCGACTACGTACCATATCCCCTCCTCCGGCAACCTCAAGATAGGTGCGCTGGTCAATCTCTGTCTCAGCTCCTGGAAGCTCTTCTGACATCTGTCTGACCACAAAAATGGTTTTCCCTTCTACATCAAAGCTGAGAGTGGTGTCGTAACTCTAGAGAAGTACGGAACAAATCTCTGATAGTATCCGGCTAGTCCCAAGAAACTTCGTACCTCTGTCATGCTTCTGGGTGGCTCCCAAGATTGCACTGTCTCGATCTTCGCAGGATCCACTCCAACTCCCGCCTCAGAGATGATGTGTCCCAAGAAGTGGACCTCACGCATCCAGAACTGACACTTCGAGAGCTTAACATAAATCCGGTTCTCTCGGAGTGTGTCCAGCACTACCCGCAAGTGGCATGCATGCACCTCCTCAGTCGTCGAGTATAACAAAATGTCGTCGATAAAGACTACGACAAATTGATCTAGGTATGGCTGAAAGATCCTGTTCATGAGGCCAATGAACACTTCTGGAGCATTGGTTATGCCGAATGGCATAACCAAGAACTCATAGTGGCCATACCGATATCTAAAGGCCATCATCTGCATGTCCTCATCCCGAACTCTGAGCTGATGATCACCTGACCTGAGGTCTATCTTCGAGAACCACTATGCTCCCTTGAGCTGATCGAAGAGGTCATCAATCCTTGGGAGTGGATACTTGTTTCTCATAGCCACCTGGTTCAGGAGACTCTAGTCGACATAAAGTCTCAAGCTCCCGTCCTCATTCTTGGCGAACAATATCGGGGAAGCCCAGGGTAAAACACTGGGTCAGATGAATCCCTTTCAATGCAAGTCTTCCAATTTTACCCGTAGATCTCAAAGCTCATCGGGGGCCATCTGGTACACTAGAGTCGATATTAGGGCTATCCCGGGGTACATGTCAATATAAAAGTCTACCTCTCTGTGAGGAGGTAGCCCTGGAACGTCGTCGGGAAAGACGTCTGCATAGTGATCCACCACTGCAGAAAAACATGGACTCCACATGTCAACTAATCCTAGGATGAGGCTAGCCAACTGATGAGTGATGGGATGTCCTCTCCTCTGTGGAAGTCCATCCTGTGCTTCGATGGATCCCTTCTCACCGGTAAAGGTGGACATCCTCCCGTCGGTGCGTACACATCGCACCTTGCGCCTACTACAGTCAATCTATGCATGGACATTAGATAACCCATCCATGCCCAAGATGATGTCGTAAGGCCTCGACGCCACTACAAGAAGATCTCAGCCGAAGCTCTCACCTCACAGAGTAATCTCACATTGTCGGCACCAGTGCGTAATCGTCGAGTCTGCTCTCGTAGGAGTCTCTAGCCGTAAGGATCGAGCCAACGGCTCTGTCGGAATCTTTGAGCTCCAAACATGGGTAGCGGCTATGAAAGAGTGACTCATTCCAGTGTCTATAAGAACTGCAGCAAGGATGGAATAGACACAGATCATACCTCGAATCATCTCGGGCGCGCTGTGGTTGTAGGCCTCCGCTGCCTAGAGCTGTGCCTGTCTCTGCCCACCAGCTCCATGTGGCCGGGGTGGACCTCCTGGTTGTGGTGGTGGTAGAGCCTCAAAGTGTCACCCACCACCTACTTCTCGGCCAACTCCTCTACCTCATCCTCCTGCTCCCTGCCGACTGCCACGGTCGACCCTCTGCCTTTTCCTGGGTGTCCCCTCAACTGTCTCATGCTCCTCGGCATGGAGGGTTGGGCAGTTACGAGCTGTGAAGACCCGTACATTTCAAGGAAATTTTTTTTCATAATTTTATTTGGAATTTTATAAGAACGCAGTTTCTGACGGCACCTGATTCCGAGGCCCGGTGTGCCCAGAATCATTTTCCGATGTTTGGCTCGGGTACATTCAGTAAACGGACGAGCGGGTTTTTCTAACTTTTGAACTGGTGCCCGGAATCGAATTGTGAGGGCACCTATGAAATCGCAGTGTCGGTATTTTCTTAGAAAAGCCTCTTCCGGAGTTGCATTTTCTCGAGTATGGTTTTTAATTTTTTGGCATAAAGTTTAGAAATAAAATAATTTGTTCGACAAACATTATTTTATTTCACTTGAAGCCACTTGAAATCCACCTAAATTGAGTTGAAACAGATAGGGTGCTATGCAGAAATATCCTACCCCCTTGGTAGGATATTTGTGAGGTGGGGCCCGCACGAGCCCTGCCGTTTCATTCCGCTAAGTAACTCACCCGCGAAAACCCGTCATTATGAAAGTCAACTGACGCGTTTTCGTAAATCCTTAACGCACCATTTAATTGGGTGGTTTCTTTCGTGAATTAAATGGGCGGTTTCTTTCGTTGAATTAATTCAACGAATTGATGGGTCGTTACATACCCTTTTTCGTTTGTTGGTGTAATAATAAAATAAGACCAACGAGTCTTTTTGGAAGATTACTGGTTGAGAGGTTTTGTCAGAGTTCTTGAGCCTTCATCCTACTTCGCGAAGAACGCGAAGAATGCGAAGAACGCGAGGAATGCCGGCCTCCGATGAAGAACACCGAACCCGAAGAAGTCGACAACATGACGCCGTGTTCCGCGACTCCGATGTTCCCTTCCTGCAACGTTCTTCTGTGACGTCTCTTCCTCCGCAACAAAATCTTCGATCAGCTGTTTGAGGTAAGAGACTTCAGGATTCTCATAAATCTCCCTTGTGTTTCTTTTAGCAAAACACGGATTTAATTTTATATAATTAAATTAAATCTGTTGTTTCTTAGTTCATTGAGTTCGCCGACTCAACGTCGTGTTCCACGACGACGCGACAATCCCCTCCTTCCGTGACGAACAAATCTGCGAAGATCGTGCGTATATCGACGACTACGAGGTAGGGGTTGTTGTGATTATTTCCTTTTTTTCCCTTTGATTGTTTCTTTTAAAAGTGATGAACCGGACAATAAGACCAATTTTAATCCATTAAAATTGTTGATTCATGTGTTGAATATATTTTCTCCTGTTGTTTTTATCTAACGTAGAGGGTGCAGGCCAAACGCACACGGCCCGACAACCCTCCGCCGTTCTTCGTGTTGTGCGGATTTGACGGGCGACGACGGAACGTGCCGTAACGGATGTTTGATGGTTCCGCAGTGAAGAACGGGTCCCGGGAGGAGCAGCGGCGCAGACGGGAATAGAATCGGACCACCGGAGCGACTCTGGTGGCCCGCGGAAGCTGCCGGTGGCGCAGGTCGCCGGCGCGGCAGCGCCGGCAGACGGAAGCGGTGGCGCCCCGGCGCGCTGCCGGACAAGGCTGCTGCTGCTGAAGCCGTGGCGGCGCCGCCCGCGGAACCACAGCCGCGCAGGTCCAGCGCACACGGACGCATCAAAGCCGCGTCCGGCTGTCCAGGGTGACACCCCGCGGGTGTCGCGGGGTTGTCACGTGGGGGCGACGGCTCCCTCCTCCCCCCCCCCCCACGTCACTCGGGTCATCCAGGGCGACACCCCACAGGTGCCGCGGGGGTGTCACGCGGGGGCGGGTCGGGTCGGCCCGGACCCCCCGTCTTCGGACCGTTTTCGGTCAAATGCCCGTAACTGGATCTATGGGCCTCCAAACGACGCGCCGTTAGCGGCAACGCGATCCTTGGATCAAGATGGTCGTTTAGGTATATCTCACTCAGGGTTTCAGAATACTTTGAGTTCGGCCGGGTTGGTTTGTACACGAAACCTACCGGGCCCTTGGAGCGGAAACGCTCATATCTTGAGCTACAGACGTCTGATTGACGTGCCGTCAGCTTCGTTGAATTCCTCTAAGTGAAACGGATCTTTTGGAAAACTCTGCCCGAGGTTTGGACGCAGGTGGAGTACGGTCGGGTTGGTTTTTCCTTGAAAACCAACTGGGCCCCTAGGACGAAAAAGCCAATAACTCTCAGACCGGGCGTCTGATTGACGCGCCGTCTGCGACGCTGAGTTCCTGTTGACGATACGGAACTTTTGGATACATCAACTTCGGACTTTGTGACATTTGATTATCAGCCTCTCGGCTCATGGAGCAGACCCTCCCGAACGAGCTTATTGTGTGCGGGAACCCTAGAGCTGGTTGCGACTGCTACTTCGACAGTGACGACCGTGCAGAGATCTCCAGTGGACTGCGACGACGACCGTGCAGAGATCCTCAGTGGACTGCGACGACGACCGTGCAGAGATCCTTAGTGGACTGCGATGAGGACAGTGCAGAGACCCTCAGTGGAATGCGACGACTACCGCACTCAGTGATCCTACGTGGATCACTGCTACAGGTCCTGTGTGGGCCTGACCCTGTGTGGGTCAGCGCTCAGTGGTTCTATGTGAGCCAGCGCCTATAGGTCCTGTGTGGGCCCGATCCTGTGTGGGTCTTTGCGGAGGTTAGTACCTATCGATCCTTTGTGGGTCCGACGACTTAGATGGATCAGTGATCATCTTTATAGTCATCCGAAGAAGTATACCTGTGTGAGCTGAATCCTGTTTACTCTCCTTTGTGGATTGTGTTGAGCTATCCTGTGTGGATTTACTGTTTAGTGTCCTTTGTGGATTGTGTTCTGCTATCCAGTGTGGGTATATGTTTTGCTTTCCTGTGTGGGTTGGGTTGTTCTTGGGCTCAGACGATGGAGCCGAACAGAAATTGATTACTTAGGTATATGTATGGGCATATACCTAAGCTGTGTCAGATGTTACATCGTGATTGTATCTTTTCTTTGTGGATTATCCTTTTTGGATTTCGGGAGACCTTCGGGGGTCTCGGGGTCCCTACTGAGTAGCTTATACTCACCCCTGCATGGGCTATGCCCGCACTACGTTGTGTTGGTTGCAGACGACGGACAACGCTGATCGTGGGGGAGGCGTGCGGAGCAGGACGGTACCTGGAGGTGGACCACTGGGCGGGACATACTCGGAGCGGTCAGGTGGACCCGAGGAGCAGTGGAGGCTATCTGTACCCACCCTTTAGGTGGGACTTCCAGACGACGGCTCGACGCTGCGGCTTTTCCTTTCAGTTGTTGTTTTTCCCATTCAGTTGTACTTTACATTTGGGCTTGTATTTCCAGACCCTTTTACTTTCAGCACAGCTTGTTACAGTTTTTACTTAGTGTTTACTTTTCCGCTTTCTTACTCTGTGGTGCTTGTTTACTTTTCAAAGGAAATGCCTTCCCTTTTGGTAGGGATTTACGCCTTGGTGCTAGTCGCCAGCCCCTGGCCTATGGAAGGCGGGCTTGGGGTAGTCACGACACGGGCCCCGAGGATGGGTCGTGACAAATTGGTATCAGAGGCGGTCTATTCTACCGCAGACTCTGATCTTTCTTCTATGTGAAGCAATAGTGTTTAGCGTATTGAGTGTGGTTATCAGTTCAGGGAGTCCCGTGTTGGTGCAGCGGCCGACGTATACGTACACCAGGTCCCTGACTTCTGATTTCCGACTTAATGCACGAAAACATTGATTGCATGTGTGTTTCATGTTTTTTCGTGATTACGTGTGTCATCTCACCAGGTTTATACTGTTCTGACTGTGGCGCACTTGTTTCCTTTCAGGATGGCCTAACGACAACAGCCAGCTAGGGTTCCGTGAGTAGAGCGTGACGACAGCCCACCAAGTGATGAGGCCTCGGTACAGGGCCCGTTGACAGCAGAGGCACTGGCGGTACCTTTACCCGTCGAGCCCCCGATGCTTCCAGCGCCGACCGCTGACGCTGCACGATGCGTCGGAGCTCTGCACGAGTTTCAGCGCCAGCGACCACCCAGGTTTCGTGGGGAGACGGACCCCCAGGCAGCCGAGGACTGGCTGGAGGCGGTCGTTCGAGTTTTCAGGCTAGTGAGGACACCAACAGTCCTCATGGTGATCCTCGCGGCGAGCCTACTGCACGCAGCAGCGAGACCTACCGCTGGGCGGCAGGTGTCGGAGTCTTCGGCAGCATGTAGCCGACAGATGACTCAGGGTTCCAGGCATTGGAGGCCTATGACCACGACACGCTAGAGATGATTCGAGGTATGATCTATGTCTATTCCACCCTTTCTGCAGTTCCTATAGACACAGGAGCGAGTCACTCTTTTATAGCCGCTGCCTTTGTTCGGAGGTCGGAGATTCCGACAGAGCCGTTGGCTCGATCCTTACGGCTAGAGACTCCTACGGGAGCAGACTCGACGATTATGCATAGGTTCCAGCAGTGTGATCTTACTCTAGGAGGCGAGAGCTTCGGCTGGGATCTTCTTGTAGCAGCGTCGAGGCCTTACGACGTCATCTTGGGCATGGATTGGTTATCTACAATCCATGCTCAGATTGACTGTTTTAGGTGCAAGGTGCGATGTGTGGGCACCGACGGGAGCAAGTTCATCTTCACCGGCGAGAAGGGAGCCTTAGCATCACAGGATGGACTCCCGCAGAGGAGAGGACATCCCACCACTCATCAGTTGGCTAGCCTCATCCTTGGAGCAGTTGACGTGCAGAGTCCTGGTTTTCCTGCAGTGGTGGATAAGTACGCGGACGTCTTTCCCGATGACATTCCAGGGCTACCTCCTCGCAGAGAGGTAGACTTTTATATTGATCTGTACCCTGGGACATCCCCAGTATCCACTCCAGCGTATCGGATGGCCCCCACTGAGCTTCGAGAGCTATGGGTACAGTTGGAGGACTTGCAGTGCAAGGGGTTCATCCGACCCAGTGTTTCACCCTGGGATTCGCTGATTTTGTTCGCCAAGAAGGCGGACGGGAGCTTGCGACTGTGTGTCGACTATCGTCGCCTGAACCAGGTGACAGTGAGGAACAAGTATCCACTGCCGAGGATTGATGACCTCTTCGATCTGCTCAAGGGAGCATGGTAGTTCTCGAAGATAGTCCTCAGGTCAGGCTATCATCAGCTCAGAGTTCGAGACGAGGACGTGTAGAAGACGGCCTTTAGGTGTCGGTATAGCCACTATGAGTTCTTGGTTATGCCTTTCGGCGTAACCAACGCTCCAACAGTGTTCATGAGCCTCATGAACATGATCTTCCAGCCATACCTCGATCGATTTTTCGTGGTCTTCATCGACGACATTTTGGTGTACTCGACCACGGAGGAGGAACACGCCTACCACTTGCGGGTTGTACTAGAGACACTCCGAGAGCACCAGCTTTATGGAAAGCTCTCGAAGTGCTAGTTCTGGTTACGTGTGGTCCACTTCTTAGGGAATGTCATTTCTGAGGTAGGAGTTGCAGTGGATCCCACGAGGATCGAGGCACGGCTAGCTTGGGAGCCACCCAGGAGAGTGACGGAGGTGCGGAGTTTCTTGGGTCTAGTCGGATACTATCGGAGGTTTGTGTCAGACTTTTCTAGAGTTGTGGTGCCACTCTCAGCTTTGACGAAGAAGGGGAAACCCTTTGTGTGGTCAGACAGATGTCAGCAGAGCTTCCAGAAGCTGAGGTAGAGATTGACCAGCACACCTATCTTGAGGTTGCCTGAGGAGGGAGTTGGATACGTAGTCTACTGCGATGCATCAGGGACAGGACTTGGGTGTGTCCTGATGCAGGAGAGGGCCGTGATTGCCTATGGATCACGTCAGTTGAGGCCGCATGAGAAGAACTACGCTACCCATGACCTGGAGTTAGCAGCAGTGATCTTCGCTCTGATGACATGGCGGCACTACCTGATTGGCGAGTGCTTTACAGTCTTTTCTGACCACCAGAGTCTCAGGTACATCTTCTCGTAGAAGGACCTGAACCTGAGACAGCAGCGTTGGCTCGAGTTCCTTCAGGACTATGAATTTGAGATAGTATCTACTCCTGGGAAGGGGAACGTGGTAGTCGATGCCCATAGCAGGAGGACGGGCATCCAGCTACTTGAGGAGGCGATAGTGCAACTAGCCGCATTGGAGATATCTTTCATGGATAGAGATGGAGCAGCCTTCCTTCATTGTCTCACAGTCACTCCTCCAATACTGCAGCGGGTCAGAGAGGCACAACGTGAGGATGCTGACTGTGAGACGCGGCGTGCACAGATATCCTCGAGACAGGCACCTGATGGCTTCTCCTTTGGAGCAGAGCACGTAATCCTTTTCAGAGGACGTACCTTGGTACCAGTCGCTATACGATAGGAGGTGCTGAGAGAGTTTCACACTTCTCCTTTGGCGGTACATCCTCGAGTGGAGAAGATGTACCAGGATCTCAGATGATAGCACTAGTGGCCGGGCATTAAGAAGACTGTGGTAGAGTTCGTTTCACGGTGCCTCACCTGCCAGCAGGTGAAGGCAGAGCATCACGTACTAGCAGGCTTGGTATAGCCCTTGGAGGTCCCATAGTGGAAGTGGATTGGAATATCTATGGACTTCGTGACTGGGCTTCCATGCACTTCCAGAGGTCATGATTCCATCTGGGTGATTGTTGAACCACTAACCAAGTCGGCACACTTCTTACCCATCCGAGAACAGGGCTTAGTGGAGAGCTTGGGGCGTCTCTACGTTCAGGAGATTGTACGTCTTCACAGTGTGCCATCGACTGTCGTCTCCGATCGGGATGCTCGTTTTACTTCACGGCTTTGGAAGGGGTTGCAGGAGGCATTCAGGACGCAGCTACGTCTGAGCACCGCCTTTCACCCTCAAACGGATGGTCAGATGGAGAGGTCCATTCAGACTCTCGAGGACATGATCCGCGCATGTGTCCTCGACTTTGGTTGCAGTTGGGAGGACCACCTACCCTTGGTGGAGTTCACGTCCAACAACAGCTACCACTCCACCATCGGGATGGCACCATATGAGGTGTTGTACGGCAGGCCTTGCAGATCTCCTTTGTGCTGGACAGACCCTGGGGAGTCAGCACTTGTGGGGCCAAAGATGGTCCGGGCCACGACAGAGAAGGTCCAAGTCATCTAGGAGCGGATGAGGACAGCTCAGAGCCGGCAGAAGTCTTATGATGACAGGAGGCGGATGCCATTAGAGTTCGAGGATGGCGACCACGTCTTCTTACGTGTCTTACCTCGACGTGGTTTGTGGAGATTTGGCCGAGGCGACAACTTGTCTCCACGCTTCATGGACCATTCCAGGTCCTCAGTAGGGTTGGAGAGGTGGCTTATCGCCTGGCCCTACCAACACAGTTGCACAGGGTGCATGACGTCTTCCACGTATCTCAGCTGAGGAGATACGTGCACGACCCGATGCACATCATTGACAATGGGGAGATAGATGTGGATGATGGGGTGACTTTTTCAGAGGTCCCAGTGGAGATAGAGGATCGACAGGAGAGGGTCCTACGTGGGTGATTGATTCCTCTTGTGCGCATTATATGGCAGAACGGGAACCTCCAGGGGAGCACATGGGAGCGGGAGGCTCAGATTCGTGCTCAGTACCCACATTTGTTTCCCTAGTTTATGAAGTATCGTTACTGGGACGTAAAGCCCTAAGGTGGGAGTAATGTAAAGATCGGTAAATTTCAAAGAAATTTTTTTCTTAACTTCCTTTGTAATTTTACAAGAACGCAGTTTCTGACGGCACCTGATTCCGAGGCCCGGTGTGCCCGGAATCATTTTCCGAAGTTTTGCTCGGGTACGTTCAATGAACGGAAGAGGGGGTTTTTCTAACTTTTGAACCGGTGACCAGAATCAAATTCTGAGGGCACCGATGAAATCGCAGCGCCAGTATTTTCTTAGAAACGCCTCTTCCAGAGTTGCGTTTTCTCGGGTATGGTTTTTAATTTTTGGGCTTAAAGTTTAGAAATAAAATAATTTGTTCGACAAACTTTATTTTATTTCACTTGAAGCCACATGAAAGCCACTTAAACTGACTTAAAATGGATAGGGTGCTATCCAGAAATATCCTACCCCCTTGGTAGGATATTTTTGAGGTGGGGCCCACACGAGCCCCATCATTTCTTTCCGCTAAGTAACGCACCAGCAAAAACCCGTCATTATGAAAGTCAACTGACGCGTTTTCTTAAATACTTAACGCACCATTTAATTGGGCGGTTTCTTTCGTGAATTAAATGGGCGGTTTCTTTCGTTGAATTAATTCAACGAATTGATGGGTCGTTACATACCCTTTTTCGTTTGTCGGCGTTATAATAAAATAAGACCAACGAGTCTTTTTGGAGGATTATTGGTTGAGAGGTTTTGTCAGAGTTCATGAACCTTCATCCTCCTTCACGAAGAACACGAAGAACGCGAAGAACGCGAGGAACGCCGACCTCCGATGAAGAACGGAGAACCCGCAGAAGTCGACGACGCGACTCCGTGTTCCGCGACGCTGACGTTCCCTTCATGCAACGTTCTTCTGCGATGTCTCTTCCTCCGCAACAAAATATTCGATCAGCTGTTTGAGGTAAGAGACTTCATGATTCTCTTAAATCTCCCTTGTGTTTCTTTTAACAAAACACAGATTTAATTTTATATAATTAAATTAAATATGTTGTTTCTTGGTCCATTGAGTTCGCCGACTAAACGCCGTGCTCCGTGACGACGTGACGCCCTTCCGCGATGACGTGACGATCCCCTCCTTCTGTGACGAACAAATCCACGAAGAATGTGCGTACGTCGACGACTACGAGGTAGGGGTTGTTGTGATTATTTCCTTTTTTTCACATGATCGTTTCTTTTAAAAGTGAAGAACCGGACAATAAGACCAATTTTAATCCATTAAAATTGTTGATTCATGTTTTGAATATATTTTCTCCCGTTGTTTTTATCTAACGCAGAGTGTGCAGGCCAAATGAACACGACCCGACAACCCTCCGTCGTTCTTCGTGTTGTGCGGATTTGACGGGCGACGACGAAACATGCCGCAACAGAAGTTTGATGGATCCGCAGTGAAGAACGGGTCCCGAGAGGAGCAGAGGCGCAGACGGGAACAGAATCGGACCACCGGAATGATTCCGGGGCCCCGTGGAAGCCGTCGACGGCGCGGGTCGCCGGCAGCCGGAAGCGGCGGCACCCACGGACCCGCGGCCGCGCTGATCCAGCGCACACGGACGCGGCAAGCCACATCCGACTGTCCAGGGCGACACCCCACGGGTGCTGCGGGGTGTCACGCGGGGGCGGCGGCTCCCCCCCGCGTCGCTCGGCCGCTCGGCCGAGCCAGGCCAGACCGGGTCCGGCCTGGTCGGACCGGGTTCGGCCGACCCAGGGGGGTCGGGCCGGGTCGGCCCGGGCCCAGAACCCCCGTCTTCGGACCGTTTTCGGTCAAATGCCCGTAACATGATCTATGGGCCTCCAAATGACGCGCCGTCAGCGGAAACGCGATCCTTGGATCGAGACGGTTGTTTCGGTATATCACACTCAAGGTTTCGGAATACATTGAGTTCGGCCAGGTTGGTTCGTACACGAAACCAACCGGGCCCTCAGAGCGGAAAAACTCAGATCTTGAGCTACGGACGTCCGGTTGACGTGTCGTCAGCTTCGTTGAATTCCTCTAAGTGAGACGGATCTTTTGGCATACTCTGCCTGAGGTTTGGACGCAGGTGGAGTACGGTCGGGTTGATTTTGCCTTGAAAACCAACCGGGCCCCATGGACGAAAAAACCAATAACTCTCAGATCGGGCGTCCGATTGACGCTCTGTCTGCGACGCTGAGATCCGGTTGACGATACAGAACTTTTGGATACATCAACTTCGGACTTTGTGACAGTTGATGTATCAGCCTCTCGGCTCATGGAGCGGACCCTCCCGAATGAGCTTGCTGGGTGCGGGAACCCTAGAGCTGGCTGCGACTGCTACTTCGATACCGACGACCGTGTAGAGATCCTCAATGGACTGCGACGACTACTACACTCAGAGATCCTACGTGGATCAGTGCTACAGGTCCTGTGTGGGCCCGATCTTGTGTGGGTCTGATCCTGTGTGGGTCAGCGCTCAGCGGTTCTGTGTGAGCCAACGCCTACAGGTCATGTGTGGGCCCGATCCTGTGTGGGTCTTTGTGGGGGTTAGTATCTATCGATCCTTTGTGGGTCAGACGACTTAGATGGATCAGTGATCATCTTTATCGTCATCCGAAAAAATATACCTGTGTGAGCTGAATCATGTTTACTCTCCTTTGTGGATTGTGTTGAGCTATCCTGTGTGGATTTACTGTTTACTCCCCTTTGTGGATTGTGTTGTGCTATCCTGTGTGGGTATACGTTTTCCTTTCCTGTGTGGGCTGGGTTGTGCTTGGGCTCAGACGTTGGAGCCGAACGGGAATTGATGACTTAGGTATATGTATGGGAATATACCTAAGACGTGTCAGATATTACTTCGTGATTTTATCTTTCCTTTGTGGATTATCCTTTGTGGATTTCGGGAGACCTTCGGGGGGCTCGGGGTCCCTACTGAGTAGCTTATACTCACCCGTGCACGGGCTATGCCCGCACTACGTTGTGTTGGTTGCAGACGACGGACAACGCTGATCGTGGTGGAGGCATGCGGAGCAGAACGATACCTGGAGGTGGACCATTGGGCGGTACGTACTCGAAGTGTTCAGGTGGACCCGAGGAGTAGTGGAGGCTATCTGTACCCACCCTTCAGGTGGGACTTCCAGAGGACGGCTCGACGCTAACGCGTTTCCTTTCAGTTGCTATTTTTCCCTTTCAGTTTTACATTACAGTTGGGCTTGTATTTCCAGCCCCTTTTACTTTCAGCACAGCTTGTTACAGTTTTTACGTAGTGTTTACTTTTCCGCTTGCTTACTCTGTGGTGCTTGTTTATTTTTCAAAGGCAATTCCTTCCCTTTTTTTGGGATTTACGCCTTGGTGCTCGTCTCCAGCCCCTGGCCTATGGAAGGCGGGCTTGGGGTAGTCACGACACCGGCCCCGAGGATGGGTCGTGACACGAGCCATGTGGCTCTGCCCGCCGCATGTGTAGCACTGCCTGCCTCCCGAAAGACTGGCTCCACACTGTGTGCCCCGCACTGCGGAGCCAGTGTCCTGAGGTCGTATGTGTGAGGGTCTGGTCTACCTGGACCCCTGAGTCATCTGTCGACTGCCTGCTGTAGAAGACTCTGCTACGAGCCGCCCCGTGGTAGGTCTCGGCGCTGAAGTAGACTCAGCAAGAAAGATCTCGATCAGAAGGGCTCGCTCCAGTACTCTTGCCTATGTCAGAATTATGAGGGAGATCAGTGATGCCCTGATCTCATGTCTCAATCCCTGCTCAAAGATCCAGGCCCGGAAGAATGGGTCTTGTACCATGTCGGTCGAGTAGCGAGAGAGATCGGTAAATCTCGTCGAGTACTGGGCTACCGTCAAGCTGCCATGCCGCCGGTGAAGAAGCTTTTGGATGCGCACCACACGCTGGGTGGCCGAGACGAAATCTGAGTGGAAGAGTCCATCAAAGTCTGTCCAGAGAAGAGATGCCTCATCATGCACCTGGAGCATCAAGCTCCACCATCGGCCCACTGCTGCGTGCAATAGGCTCGCTGCGAGGATCACCATGAGGTCTGCTGGTGTTCTCACTAACCGGAAAACTCGCACCACTGCCTCGAGCCAGTCATCGGCTGCCGGGGGGTCCGTATCCCCGCGGAACCTGGGCATTTGCTGGCGCTGGAACTCATGCAGTGCACTGAGGCGATGTGCATCGTTAGCGGCTGGTGCTGGAAGCATCGGTGGCTCGGCGGGTAAAGGTATCATCGGTTCCTCAGATGTCAAAGGGCCATGCACTGAGGCCTCATCGCTCGGTGGTATGTCGTCACACTCAACTCTCGGAACCCTAGATGGCTACCATTGTGGGGCCATTCTGAAAAGGAAACAGATGTGCCACAGTCAGAATAGTATACCTGGTGAGCTGACACAACGTAATCACAAAGAAAACATGAAACACACACACAATCAATGTTTTCGTGCATTAAGTCGGAAATCAGAAGTCAGGGTCCTGGTGTACGGATACGTCGACTGCCCCACCAACACTAGAATCCCTGGACTGATAACCACACCCAATATGCTAAACACTATTTCTTCAAATAGAAAAAGATCAGAGTCTACGGTAGAACCGAACTCCTCTGATACCAATTGTCACGACCCATCCTCGGGGCCCGTGCCATGACAACCCCAAGCCCACCTTCCATAGGACAGGGGATAGAGACTAGCAGAAAGGCGTAAATCTCGAAAAAAGGGAAGGAATTGCCTTTGTAAATTAAACAACAAACACCACATAACAAGCAGGAAGAAGTAAACACTAAGTAGAAACTGGTACAATAGTAAGTGCAGAAAAGTAAGTGGGCCAGAATACAAACCCAAACTGAAAGTAAAGTACCACTGGAAGGGAAAAACAACAACTGAAATGTAAAGCCACAACGTCGAGCTATCCACTGGAAATCCCACATGAAGGGTTGGTACAGATAGCCTCCACAGCTCCTCGGGTCCAGCCGTCTGCTCCGAGTACATTCCGCCCAGTGTCCACCTCCAGGTACCGTCCTGCTCCGCAAGCCTCAACCATGATCAGCGATGTCCGTCATCTGCAACCAACACACCGTAGTGCGGGCATAGACTATGCAGGGGTGAGTATAAGCTACTCAGTAGGGACCCCGAGACCCCCGAAGGTCTCCCAGAATCCACAAAGGTTAATCCACAATGAAAGATGCAATCACGAAGTAACATCCAACACTACATAGGTATATTCCCATACATATACCTAAGTCATCAAATCACGTTTGACTCCAACATCTGAGCCCAAGTACAACCCAGTCCACACAGGAGAGAAAAACATATATCCATACAGGATAGAACAACACAATCCACATAGGAATGAAAAATAAGATTCATCTCCCACAGGTATACTTCTTCATATGAAGATAAAGATGACCATATGTTTCCACTGATTCAACTAACCTGTCGGACCCACCAAGGATCGATAGGTACTAACCCCCGTAATGACCCACAAAGGATCTGACCCACAAAGGATCGATAGGTAACTAACCCCCGCAATGACCCACAATGGAGCTGACCCACAAAGGATCGATAGGTAACTAACCCCCGCAATGACCCACAAAGGATCTCACCCACAAAGGATCGATAGGTAACTAACCCCCACAATGACCCACAAAGGATCTGACCCATAAGGGATCGATAGGTAACTAACCCCCGCAATGACCCACAAAGGATCTGACCGAAAAAGGATCGATAGGTAACTAACCCCCGCAAAGACCAACACAGGATCTGTAGGCGTTGGTCCACACAGGACCGCTGAGCGCTGATCCACACAAGATCGGACCCACACAATATCGGTAGCACTGACCCACAAAGGATCACTGAGTGCTGTAGTGGTCGTCATCGAATCCAATGAGGATCTCTGTACAGTTGTCGTCGTCACAGTAGCAGTCACAGCCAGCTCTAGGGTTCCCGCACACAGCAAGCTCGTCCGGGAGGGTCCGCTCCACGAGCCGAGAGGCTTATACATCAACCGACACATAGTCCAGAGTTGATGTATCCAAAAGTTCAGTATCGTCAACAGGAACTCAACGTCGTAGACGGTGCGTCAATCGGGCGCTCGGTCTGAGAGTTATTGGCTTTTTCTTCCCAGGGGCCCGGTTGGTTTTTATGTCAAAACCAACCCGACCACACTCCACCTACATCCAATCCTCGAGCAGAGTAATCCAAAAGACCTATCTCACTTAGTGGAATCCATCAAAGCCGATGGTACGTAAATCGATCGTCCGAAGCTCAAGATATGAGTGTTTCCGCTCCGAGGGCCCAACTGGTTTCGTGTACAAACCAACCCGGCCGAACACAAATTATTCCAAAACCTTGAGTTTGATATTGCGAAACGACCGTATCGATCCAAGGATCGCATATCCACTGACGGCGCGTCAATCGGAGGCTCGTAGCTCATGATATGGGAAAAATACCGAAAAGGGTTTGAAAACGGGGGGTCTGGGCCCGGGCCGACCCGGCCCACCCCCTGGGTTGGCCCGAACCAGGTCGACCCGACACGGGTTCGAGTCTGACCCGGCCAGGCGCGGCGCGGCCTGGCGGTCCGGCCGGGCGGCTCGGCCGGCGCCGCGCAAGGCAGACCCCCCCCCCCCCCCCCACCCCACACGGGGGCCGCTCCGTGACACCCAGACGCGGCTGAAGCTGCGTCCCTCCTCCGCGGTCTCGCGCGGCCACGGGACCGGCCAGCACCGCCGCAGCTTCAGCCGCGGCGTGTCTTCTCGGCGGCGCGCCGGGCACCGCCGCATCCTGGCGGCCGACCGCCGCCTCCGTCCGCCGGCGTCGCGCACCGTCGTGGGGATCCGCGGACCACCGGACGCGCTCCGGTGGTCCGATTTGCACGCGGTCTTCGCCAGTGCTCATCTCGGGACTCGTTCTTCACTACAAAGCCTTCGAAATTAACTTGCGGCCCGGTTTTTTGTCTCCCGCCAATCCGCGTATCAAAAAAAAACTGCGGATGGTTGTTGGGCCATGTTTGTTTGGCCCACACCCTCCGCGTTAGGTGATAACAATTGGGAATAACAATCAACACATGAAAAAAATAACAAGGAACAATTTTAATGAATTAAAATTGAACTTTGATCTGGGATTATTGTTTTAGAAGAAACAACCATGGGAATAAATATTATTCTCAAATAAAATAGCTACCTCGTAGCTATCGTCGGACGAGAGTTCTTTGCAGAATTGACCGTCACGGGAGAAGAGGATCATCGCGTCGTAGAAGGGCATTGCGTCGTCGCGGAAGGGCGTCGCGTCGACGATCTACGAGGGTTAAAGAAAACACACAGATTTAATTTCACGAATTAAATCCATGTTAAGGATAAAATTTGAAAAGGAAATTTAAAAGATCCGTAATCTCCTACCTCAAGAAGTTGATGATCAGAGATTGTTGCGGGGGAGAACGTTGCAGAAGAAGCATCGTAGAAGGAGAATCGTCGGCGTCGCAGAACACGATGTCGCATCATCGATCTCCGAGGGTTCGGCGTTCTTCACATTCTTCATGTTCTTCGCATTCTTCGTGAAGGAGTATGATGGTACAGTTTCTCCAAATCCTCTCAACAATTAGCACCCATGAAGAAAGGGTGTTCGTCTTATTTTAATATTATGACAACAGTTTGAAAAACATGTTAAGAAACGAACCATTAATTCGGTGAATTAATGGTAACATCTTAATAGTCCAATTAATAGGAACATTAAGAGTTGTTGAAAATTCCCGAGTTTACTTTAATTAATGAGGAGTTTTTACGGGTGCATTACTTAGAGGAAAGGAAACGGTGGGGCTCGTGTGGGACCCACCTCACAAATATCCTACCAAGAGGGTAGGATATTTTGGGTTCCACCCTATCAGCATCAACTCAGCTTAAGCAACTTTAGGTGGCTTTATGAGGATTTAAGTGAAATAAAATAAATTTGTCGCACCACTTTATTTTATTTTCTTCACTTAACCCCGAAAAATTAAAAACCACACTCAAGCAAACGCAACTCCAGAAGAGGCATTTCTAAGCAAAAACTGGCGCTGCGATTCCATCGGTGCCCTCAAAATTTGATTCCGAGCACCGGTTAAAAAGTTAAAAAAACCCGCTCATTCGTTCATTGAACGTACCCGAGCCAAACTTCGTAAAATGAATCCGGGCACACCGGGCCTCGGAATCAGGTGCCGTCAGAAACTGCGTTCTTGTAAAATTCCAAAGAAAATTCAGAAAAAAAATTTCTTGAATTTTTATGGGTCTTTACATGAATGATTAATGTGTATGTTGTGGCACAAGTGAGAATGATTTCATTTTGAGATGGGTGGGACCTATATCTCCCTCCAATGCATTGTGTAATGATTTAGATCTCATGAGATAGACATGGCTGGAACAGTAAGTTAATCTGGTTCAGTGTTACAGGACTGAAACTAGGAGTGAACTCGATTCAGCAAGGGACTTTTTCCACTAAGATGGACTTGGCAGCAATGCCTTGGCTAATATGGAAATCATTACATGTGCTTAATGGCTGCCACAATTACATGTTTTATTCCCATGCTATTTTATCATGATTGATGTTCCCTTATGATATATACCTTTCGTACTTCCAAGATTCATGACTTTGCTCAATATTTTGATGTTTAGATTTTACGTTCAAGTTTTTGCATTCAAATGTTTATGGATTGTTTTATGTTTTCTATGTTTACCCTTACTGGGCATTTGAGCCCACCCCTTTTATGTTTTCTTTTCCCCAGGATATAAAGAAAGGTTTTAGGTAAGAAAAAAAGGGTAAGATCTTTATTGGGAGATATTGAAGATATTTCACCACGATTAGAGGGTTTTATTCCGAGTTTCCAAAGACACTAAACTATTACGATCATTGTGTGTCTGTTTTTGTTATGTACTAATTATTCCACAAAAGTAATGTAATGTCCATGTACGTCAAGCTTTGGGTCTCTACAGTTGGTATCAAGGGAATGGTTTAGTCAACCTTTGGAAACTAGGATGCGAGAAATTTAGTGAGATCCCTAGAAATATTTCTTAGGTATGTCTAGGGATGTCCCTAAAGTTAAGTATAAGTATAAGTTATAGTCCTAGAATTAGAGTAACGATCTTATAATTAAACCTAAGATGTTAGATATTGAAGGCACTCCCAATTTATTATGTTGTTTTCTCTAGCATGATTTTTTCCTCTCACACTATTATTTTTGGGTTTTAGAAAATGGCTGGAAACAGGAAGATTCATGATAATGGAGGATATGACGGACAATGGAATGATATTCTTCATGGGAAACCAAATGAAATGGGTTTTGGAAGTCCAAACATCGTTATTATGCCTAATAAGCAATATCATAATATGATCAATAATCTCAACTTTGGTATGTTTCCGGACTCAGATAAAAAGAGAAATATAGAGTTTCATGATGATCATAGAGGAAAGAAAGTTCAATTTACCTCATGTAAATCATGTGGGAAGAGGCATCAGGGAGATTTTTTCAAAGGAACTGGAAGATGCTTTGGGTGTGGAAGAAGGACACAAAGCTAGTATGTTCAAAGGAAAAGGTTCAGTTAAAACCATGGATGAGGATAATGGTATTGCTACGACATCAAAAATGGTTAAATGTTTTAAATGTGGAATGTACAGGCATAATGCAAACCAATTCCCTAAGGGCAAGTCTCATGATGAAAATCAGTATGGTCATATGGGTAGTATTTATGATGATGATGACGAAGAGACTACAAATGATATGTGAGATGAAATAATTCATGAAGCTCGGTCAATGGTTTAAGAAGGTAGTGGAATGATTTCATGTTTATCAAGTGTAATGTTGTATAAGTAATCTCATGGTACTATGGAATAAAGAGACATCTAAGGATTGTTACACTGTTGTCTTTCCTTATGTTTTGAAAGTGTATGATTAATGGTACCAGTAACCATGAAAGGTCATTCAGATATTTTTGTAAATTAGATGATATGCGCATAATGAAGGGATACTGATACAATTAAATGTTTGATAGTATTCATGAGCTCATGAATGATATAAGTAGAAGGTTATATCATGGATTAAGTATATAGAATTTTTGGATTTTGGTATGTGGAATGTGTTGACTTTTAACTACATTGATGTTTTTACTAAGGTTCAATGGGTATTCATTTTTCAAGAGAATACATGATTAAGGACTTGGAATGTTTGGAATGTGACCAACAAGACATATCTTATGATATTTGGGGATCAATGATGGTATTAAATCTATGGTAATCATTTTCAATATATTATGAGAGTGGACTACAGTATCATGGATAAGCCTAAAGATTAGAATGAATTATGTTGGATATAAGTTAGTATTGTTTAAGTATAGATGTTTTTTCGATATTATTGATGGGATGTTATAGTAATATAGTTTTAGAAAAAGGAAAACGTGCAGGACGGGCGACAGCCCATTGTGTCGGACAAGGTTGTGGGAATCGAACCAACAACCGAAGTGAGACTGGCCTTTAACGCCTACCACTGGCCTACATGAAGTCCCTATTTAGTAGAAACTAGTTTTATTATATTATGTAGTATGATATATGAAGTATAAGTCCATTTTAGGAACCATATATGATTAATCTCAATATAGATGGACTTATGTATTTTTGATAACTTTTATAACCTTTTATTTGAGACAGATGGGATGACCCATCATTCTATCACATGATCTGCTAACACTTCACTAATGACAAATTCAACATCATTTTTTTAAGAGATGAAGTGGAAATTATCCAAAGAATGACCAACTGTAAGACTGTACCAAAATCATGAAAGTATTTCTTCTAATTCCAATTTCATCAACTTTAGGGAAATGATCTTGAAAACAAAAAATGTTGTCCTAGTGCCCTTATATCTGATGAATTAGATGGTACCTTAGATCATTACAAATCTATGGCTTTGTGATTGATGGATTTTTCATAGCCATGTTCTCTACCACTCTCTATCAGAACTTGATGGTTAGATTTTTCTTCCATATCCATATTTTCACCTATGTTCTCCTATATGGAAACCCAGTGATGAGTTTCTTTGGGTAATCATTACATTTCGTACTTTAGTTTTTAAAATTAATTTTTAGTTTTCCTTTTTACGATGTGGTTTTTTATGAATAGTTAACGATTTATAACTCCGACAAATTTCGAGGGCGAAATTCATTTTAAGGGGGGTAGAATGTAACAACCCGATATTTTATAAGATATAGTTATTTTAATTTCTTTCATATCTTCTTTTGTACACTACACCAAGATTATCTTGCACTATATGCAACACCATATTATCTTGCATTATACGCAATAATAATCTTGGATCATGTTACACACAATTTCATGTTTGTTTGATAGTAGTTATTATACAAAACATTGAGTATATATATATATATTCAATGTATTTTGTTATACGCAAATACAAAGGAGTCATGCACTACCCGCAACCCTGACTTGGATTGCATTACACGAAATCACGACCTTCCTCAATAACGTGTGTTGCATGCAATACCGGGTTTTACTAAACAACGATATGCTATTAAAATATTATTAAAACTAGTCGTTATGAATAGTAATACCCACTTTTCTAAATTTTGTAAATTTTATTTTTTAAAATGGACTTCATTTTTGGATTTGGAATATCAAAATTAGCTTAGGGTGAAATTTTGGTATTTTTCTAGAAACTTTCATTTTTTGATGAATAGTGAAACCACTAAGTGGTAGTTAAAAAAACGGAATTTTCCATAAAACTTAATTTTACCGCTTCTGTGAGTGGAATTTCGAAAATACCAGAAACACAGTTAATATCAATGACTAAAATGAGGTTCAATGAGATGAAAATATTTTTTGGTGAATAGTAACTTTTTACTTTTTTTTACCACTGTTAAAAGTAAATAGGGTAATTAAGGGTAAAAATGATATTATTATTACCCTAAATCATGTCCTAATTCTATTGGATAAGTTTAATTCTGACAAAAACAACCTTAGGAATAAAATATGACCATTTAGGCCCACTTGGATTAGATTAGGACATTTATTATTAATTTATTTAAAGAAGGGTTAAAATAGTTAAAATCAATGTTTAATAACTAAACCATTTTTAATATAGGGTTATACATAAGATAAATTAGACTATAAATATTAATTAGAAATATAAATAGATTTCCTAAATAATGGTATTTTATTTATAATTTTTAGACTTAAAATAATTTAATATATTTATGAAACAATGATGATGCAGTAATTATCTTATTAATGAAATATTGACAGAATTGATGTTATAAATACCCAAATAAATATAATTTTAGCCTTTTTATGAATTAAAATAATTTAATATATTAATATTACATGTTATTATTGATTTAAATATGTTTTTTAGAACTAATCATTCTGTTATGATTTTCACAAAAATCAATTACCAAATAGTGTCAAAATTGACATAAAATAGTTTTTAAAACAAATATTATATTATAAATTGTTATTATATTCTTAAAAATATAAGGTTCGGTCAAGATACTTAAATCATGATAAGTGTATAATTTATGGACCACTTGGGGGACGCTTGGATATATATGGTAAGTTTATTAACTATATAATATAAAAATATAAAGTGACATGGTAAATGTCAATCTAATTAACTTAGAGTTAAAACTAAATGTTAAGGTTAATATAATGACCTAAACATGTCTAAATTCTATTGTATGAGAGTATTTAGACCCATATCCACCTTATCTTAGAAATAAATCAATTTGGATCTATTAATAACCGAATATGACTTTATAATAAAATAATATTTTTAGTTATTCCAAAGGTTCCCCTCTCCTCCCTTATTAAAGGGCACCTCCACCTTCTCTTCCTCACACCACTTTGAGCCTTCAAGCTTGGTCAAACCCTGAAAAATTATCTTCTACACTTCCCTAGAAGCATCCTAGTTGTCTTGGCATTCTTCAAATACCAATTTTAGTTCCCTAAGAGGAGGTCTCAAAGAGGTTCTTCAAAGAAGAGGTAATGTCCGTTACCGATTCTTTCAAATCTATTTCTTCTTCCACTTATTCTTCTTAAGCTGTTTCATTATGAAGTAATAACATAAGTATCACTCATATACTTATATGTTATTATATGTATGAAACAACCCCTTTTCACCATCTATCCATCCTACAGAAAACGAAATCACCGCGCGTGCGTACGTACGGAATACCGTCTCTACGTCGTGGTGTAATCTATTTTCCACCACCACCTAACTTAGATGGGTATAATGGTGTAAATAATAACTATATATGATTATTGAAAATTGATATTGATTTTGTAATAGTATACATACACTCCAATAAAATTCCACGATCAATGGAACGATATCGTCGCTCATGCGTACGTACGGAATACCGTCTCCATGACGCGATGAGTTTCATTCTCAATGATTAACCATTCATAAATGATTTTAAAGTATATATAATACGTAATCATTAAATATATGACAAAATAATGATACTGGATTTATGTATATATATATATGTATTTCATCCAACTAACTCAATTCAATTCAATGAGGAAACTAAAACAACGTTCATGCGTACGTACGGCCTACCGTCTCCATGAACAATGTATTTCATTCCATTGGTCGATCTATTATATATATGTATATTCTGAATATATATTATATATAAATAATTTTTTATATTCTATAATTAAGTAATCATGGTCTATGTAATCATATGAATAATTACAAGTCAAAACACGGATGACAAATGAAATGATTTTACCCAAAACTCTATTTAATATGGAATTTACAAAAGAACGGGTTATATAAAGTCATAAGTGAACCATATATGATATCATAACAATGAATATGATTATTTAATAAGTCAATGACATTATTTAAATCATTATACATGAGGTTTGGATAGGTACGACGCATATTAGACCTAAGGTAAGGGATAATTTTGCAAATCTCATTTTTATCCAGGATTGCTTATTCCTAAGTATTTACTGGGGTTATTTATATCATCCATGTCCATGTTTTATAAAAGAGTTTTAATTTATGTTTAAATTAATTTTTACCCATTTGTTGACTTTTACTACAAGTTATGTAAGAAATCTTTCCTTTTTTTTATGTTACGAGGTACTTTTTTGACTTTTCCGGCAAAAGTACGAAAAGAATGTTTTTTTAACTTATACGGAATGAAAATATTTTTACGGTTTTATAAAGCCTTAATTACCTGAGGCTTCCTTAAAAATATTTAATGACTATTTTCAACCAAATCCTTTTCTTTTAAAATTGCATGTTGTTTTGTGAAAAGAAATTGATTTTGAAGAAGAAATGATATTTTCCTCAAGAAATCATTTCAAGTGTTTTATCAAAATCATTTTCATTATAAGATGACATTATTTCATATTTGTATGTTTTAAGTATAATGTATCTATGATTTACATGGTTTCAATATTCTTATGATGAAATTATATCCATTATTTATATGGATTATGTTATGATGGGTTGATGTTTATTATACCCATTTTATTCTTTGGGTTATGGTGAATGATTTCTGTTTATGTTGTGGAACAAGTAAGAATGATTTCATTATGAGATGGGTGGGACCTATATCTCCCTCCAATGCATTGGGTAAAGATTTATATCTCATGAGATAAACATGGTTGTAACGGTAAGTTAATCCGGTTCAGTGTTACAGGACTGAAACGAGGAGTGAACTCGATTCAGAAAGGGACTTTGTCCAATAAGATGGTCTTGGCAGCAATGCCTTGGCTACTATATAAATCATTACATGTTCTTAATGGATGACAAAATTACATGTTTTATTCCCATGCTATTTTTTTATGATTGATGTTCCCTTATGATATATGCCTTACATACTTCCAAGATTCATGTATTTGCTCAAGATTTTGATGTTAAGATTTTATGTTCATGTTTTTGCATTCAAATGTTTATGGATTGTTTTATGTTTTCCATGTTTACCCTTACTGGGCATTTGAGCTCCCCCCTTTCATGTTTTATTTTCCCCATGATATAAAGAAATGTTTTAGGTAAGAAAAAAAGGGGATGATCTTTCTTGGGAGATGTGGAAGATATTTCACCATGATTAGAAGATTTTATTCCGAGTTTCCAAAGACACTAAACTATTACAGTCCTTGTGTGTCAGTTTTTGTTATGTACTAATTATTCCGAAAATGTAATGTAATGTCCATGTACGTCAAGCTTCAGGTCTCTACACATGTATACGTGATAATTAACACCAATTTGGTTTTTAGATGTAATATGGAGAGTGACATGAGTACCATGGTGTGTGACTCTTTTCCTCTCCTTGAAACCCCTATCATTGTAACCATGGACCACACCACATGTACTTATGGGTTAAACAATGTGTATATTGGGATTATATAAAAAACAAAATAAATTGTACGGGTCTTAACAATCATATCCATAATATAATCCAACCGTGATTCTCTTCAAAAAAACTGGATCTACTTTGGCTAAGCTCAGTCTTCCCCACCCACCTAAATTCAGTAGTATGATTAATATATTAAACCATCCAGTCACGCCATCCCATTTCCGTAGATAAAATACCACATAAAGATACTAGTTATATTATTAATACCTCATTATCCTCTCAGTACCTTGATCCTACCGTAATTGGGAATATATGTCTTAGTTATCAATCAGGTGGGCCATTAAACGGGTACACAACATTTGATTACTTTGTATTTGCTGAAAAATGAGACAAAATGAATACCGATGATGTAAGAATAAATAATAGGGGATGAAATGAACCATAAAATAACATAAGGGATGTACCTTATCCAGAGATCAATTTTTTCATGGCTCATTGTCGTTAGAATGACGAAAGAATATATATAAACAAAATATCATGAGAAATCCCCACAGTACTAGTAAAATAATCCCCTATCTGTAATACGAACGATCCATAGAACACTATATTTTTAAATTGATTTCAAATCATTTTTTTATAATATCCAAAAGGCCCAACACATAGGGGGAGCCTTCTCCCAACAAAATTATATATATATATATATATAAGTAAACAGTACAATTCAAATCAAAGAAGGGGAGCTTTACAGAACCTTGTATAAAAAATACAAGCACTATCATCATGAACCAGACCACTGAAATAACATGGAAACATAAATGACCAGCTGGAACAGACCTCCATAATCGCTCTTTTGGAAAGAGCTTCAGCAACCTGGTTTGCCTCTCGGTATACATTAGAGTCCTCAAGGAAAATCATCTCAGCAAGATGGAGACATTTTATCCCGAAAGATAACATCCTCCATGGGACATTCCTGGATCTGCCCTTCAAAATCTACAGAACAATAGACTTATCCAACTCTAGCCATAGATTTATACAACCATAATGAACATCATACCTGATCTCTTATATAATCGCCCATAGTTCATCCTCAATAGGAATCCCATTCCCAATTTAATGAAAGTATAAACCTTTCACAAAGCCCCAGGGTGTCCTAAATACTCCACCACAACCAGCCAGGTCTGGTGCACCAGAGGCTTCTCCATCCACATTTACCTTCATCCAATCATGGATTGGTGGAATCCAACAGATATATTTCATCATTTGTGGCTTCCTCTCCCTTCCACTTTCACCAAGAGTCTTGAACAAAATGAAGTCAGACATATCATTATTCATTTTTTCTTTTTGTTTCACTAAAGCAAGTTTAATGCTTCAGAGGATTTCCAGTACACCCTCCATATTCATGGGCCTGATATTGTAAAAGACCATGCCATTCTCAGACCTGCAAATGTTTGAAAAAATGGAAATAGTAGTGGCAGTGAGCAGATTTCTCACTTGCTCACTGCCTTCTTCCTGTAGCGCTGAGGTGAAAAAAGAGTCAACCGAGCACTATGTGAGGCAGAAATGATAAATAGATTGCAGATACATCCATAAACGAGCTACAAATGGGAATTCAAGGAACAAATGCAGGACAAATTCTTCATTATTCTAACAGAAGTAACATACTGAGGCAAGGTGCACTCTAGTGCACTGAAAGGAAGACTGAATTGGAAACGGTTTCTTCCAGATTTTCCAAATCAGTAGAGTGTCATTTGAAAACATTAAGGGCCTACTAACACCTTTCACCCACGCAGGTGCAATAGGTGATGTACCACACTGCATTATTTAGAAATCACGACTAGAAAACAGCCCATTGAGTACAGGTTTCCAGACAAGAATATCTTTATCAACATAGTCATAATTAGAAATTTCCATGCTAAAATTACTAGGTATGATTGAAATAGGATCATCTTTTCCCTGCATGTCAGATATATACATATTCCTCTAATGAATTGGGATATCAATGGAGTCCTTAAGTGGAGTAGAAATCCATGAAGTGTTCCAGCAATTCAAATGAGAGTTGACACATACCAGCCATTTGGATTGTGCCATAATTTGAGAGTATGTACTCTTGATCGAGGTCCACAGAGAGGACTGCACGTACACAAAAATAATATTGTGCAGCCTGTGAATAAAAATACTAGAAAAGAATTCCAATGAGTCATCTCTAGTTAGATTTCTCTAGGTAAACAACATAAGAAAAGCATCATTAAATATCCTGATATCTTGTACTCCAATCCTCCCATAGCCACTGGATTTATACATTCTTTCAATGCCACCCTGACAAGTTTCACTGATTAGTTGATCCAGTCCAGATAAAGTTTTGAACCATTACTCTCATCTCTATAAGAAAACATGATGGCCATTTATATATTGGGAATGATTACACAATCATTGAGTTGATGATAGAGTTAATGAGACATACTCTCCCATCATGGTACATGGTCTTCCCTCTCCAACTAGCCAGATGATTAGTTATTTTGAGAGTTATCCCCTCCATATATACACGTTTTACCCTTCCCCAAAATAGAGGAAATACAAGATAATTAAAGGGAAAACTACCTATTTTTACACGAACCCTGCTAGCTGCGCTGTTTTGCTTCTGAGTTCGAATTCCTTCCCCAAAGACAACAAAATATTTTTTCCAGCTAATGACCTGACCTTCCACTTCCTCATAGTGTGAAAAGATATTCTTGATGCCAGAAATGGTTTTCCTTCATCCTTGGAGAATAATAGTATATAATTAGTATAAATCAAGTGAGAGGGAATAAGACTGTCTCTACCAGCCCTCATCCTTTGATATAATCCAATATTGGAAAGATCATGCAGACAGACACACATGTAATCCTCAGCAATGGAAAACAGAATCCCAAAGAATGGATCACCTTGCCTAACTCCTCTAGAGAATTGAAATAATCCCCTAGGGGATCTATTGACTAGAATAAAAAGGCTATCACTTTTCAAAATTGAGAACACTAAACCAATAAATTTCCGTTAAAATCCATGCATGTTAAGAACATTGAAAATAAAATCCCACCATATGGTGTCAAAGGCCTTTGAAATTTCCTCCTTCAAGGCCATGATACCATCATTAAATTTACACATCATAACATTAACACACTCTAAAGCAGTGAAGAGGCAATTCTGAATGTTCCTACCAGGAAAAAAACCAAACCGGTTAGAAGAAATAAGATGGTTAGAAATATCACCTAACCGTATTACCATGATTTTACTGATAACTTTTAGAATGGAGTTTCTAATGGCTACAGGACTAAAGTTTCTAATTTCCACAAAATTTTCTATATATTTGAATTATCTTAAAATTATATATCTATTCATTGTTTTTTCTTAGTCATAAAAAATCGAACAATCACATTATCAATGTATTTGAATTATTTAATAACAAAATAATTAAAAATTAATAATAAATTTGATACACTAAAAAGGTATAAATAATATTAAATTAAAATTAGAAATCATTAATACCATGTAATGGTTGTGGAGTGATGAATAAGTGGTCTAGACATTGAAAAAAATGATATTATTCAGTATCATTGGATGAAATCCATAAAATTTGATGACTTCAAGCCTATATTATTTTAATAGGTGATATTTTCAGATATAATTATAATTAATTTAAAAATGAAATACATTATTCGAATAATTTTTTTATGAATTCAGATAATTTTACTTTTGAAGCATCCTTTTGGTGAAGAATTTAAATTAGATCTCCTCTAGTAGTATCCAAATTGATCTAATATTATTATAATTCCACCTTTTTGTATTATTGTTCCTAGTGTGGAGGAACAAAACTTATTTTTTGATTCTCTTTAAAAAATAGTTTCGTCTACCTTGAAATATTTTCTATCATTCTATTGGTCTTTAGAAGGTGGATGTGGATGATTGTCTCTCATTTTTTAGATCATTCATTAGATGCTCTACTAGTCTTGAGAAAATCCTTTAAGAATTATTATCATTTCACACCTATTATCTGATATTTAGAATCAATATAGATTGGTTTATATAATTTGGGTTTGCAGATTAGTAATTTCTAAGAGGCTTTTTAAAAATTTAATTATTCTATGTAAACTCCATATCAAATGAAAATAATAAATATTATTTTATATTCCTTAATATATAATAAAATATGAACAATTAAAAATTCATTGTAAAATAAATAAATAAATATTAATTTTAATATTATTAAATTATATCATTTCTATAATTTTTGTAACTTAATCTTCAAATCTTTATTATCATTTATTGACCCAAAAATAATTAATATTTATTTAAATAATGTTTTAATATTATCAATTCAATAAATGAAAAAAATTATACCCTATCTATTTAACAAATCTTAATTTCAATATTTATGTAAAAAAGTAAATATTTATTAAAATGATAATTAATTATGTATCACATTTTGAATAATAACAATTTTGATTGTCAATAACTTATTAGTTCTCATATATTATATTCAATTCATATATATATATTCTTTATCAACTAGTGGATGTATATATGTCATTATTAAAATAAGAATAATTAATATTCCAAGATCTGGGAATAATATTTATTATAATATTAAATCCAAATTGAATTTAACAAAGATTATGGATACACATAGTGTTTGACCCATTTAGTTTTGTTCTCAAAAACATTACTTCTAGATTCTAATATTCTTTTATTAACATCCAGCATCATATCGGGGAATTTATATTGAAAGAATATATTATCATAATGACAGGAGGATCATATGGATTCATACGATATAATATAATAACTTTGTTTTGATATCACATTAGGTAGGGTTGATACATTTTTCATCTATAGGATCAAATTAGAAGATGTAGATGCTCAAATACAGAAGGGGCGGTAAATTGTAGATTTTATATTTTTTCCCTTTTAAAACAACATGTAAATATATGTCTAATAATGTTAAACTAGGTAAATTCAAACAAACTATTTGGTACTTACATAAATTTATAATTCGAAGGGTCTAGGTCGTATTATAATAAACATAAAAATGATCAAGTTAAACATATGAAAAATAATGTAGGTTTAACTTAGGGGAATATTCTACCATAATGCATATAGAATCTTATTTATCAGAGTAAATATAAGTAAAAGGAAGTGTAAGAAAGTTATACATAATTCCTTTAACAAAATACAGTGTAAATAAAACTTAAAACAACAATCACGTAAAAGTTTATTAAATATTTTAACCCAAATAGAATGTTATCCATCAAACGTGGAAAAAGGTCTCTAGATTAATAATTTCATAAAAGTGCGTCTTACCCACACCATGTTAATCCCTCGATAATAATATTGGAGTCTTTATTTCTATCCATGCATGTCCTTGAAAATTAATGTTGCTAGAACCTCCATCTTCATATCCCCAGAAGCCCTCAATTGTACTCATCAACAATCGGATTCGTAAAAAGTATGTTAAAAATATTTTCATGGTTGAACATGATGTTCATATAAAAAACAAGGCACAATCTTCATTCTCTCTCTAGAAATCACTTCAAATTAGGTCATCTCTATGATCACAGAATAGTAATGAGCTTGTTCTAATGAGCTCATATTAATAAGAAAAACATAAACTTTTGGCTCCCTCCTCTAATAATAAGAATTCTCCTTGAATCTCTAAGGGATGTGTACATTGTAACTTAACAAATTGTTAGATAGAAATAAATTGTATGAAATCGTTTTATATAGGAAAATCATGGGAAACATTATCATGATTAATAATCAATAATGTGTAATAAAAATTATGCAGCTTCAAAGAAATTTAAAAACATGAATCTTGGGAATAATATAATTCAGAGTCTAAGTATTGAAATAATTATATTATAGAAGAATGATTATTTATATTTGAAATTATGTGGAATTACAAGTCTTAATTATATGGATTTTAAAGTTGAAATTATGAAAAAATTTGATTTTGAATTACAAGGAATTTAGAGTATGAATTCAAAGGAATTTGGAGCCTAAATTTTAGAGAATTCAATGTTTGAAATTAAGAGAATTCTAAGTTTAAATATATAGAATTCAGTGTCTATATTTCAAATAAATTGGAGTCTGAAATTCATATTATTTGGAGTCTAAATTTCAGAGAATTCAGAGTATGTATTTAAGAGAATTTGTTGTATGAAAATAGAAAGACTCGATATCCAAGGAACTATAGGATTATAAAGTTGTAGATAATGATTGAAATTTATAAATAACATGAAAATATACTTGTTTTTCAGAATAAATCGAATAAGACATTGAAAACCAAGGTAAGGATAATCCATTTCATAGAAAAAGATATAATTCCTTAAGAAATTACTTAATATTGAAATAATGTCTTCCTAAGAATGTGTGTTTGTGATTTTGAAAACATTAAATAATTGAAAAGTAATAAGGAAACCTTATTGAGTAAAAAATATCCCATATTTTGGAAAGCACAAACAACCTTTAGAAAAAATATATAAGGAATAAGGATTCTGATTTTTGAACCTTAATATAAATATTTATTTCCCTTTACTTATAACTTATAAGGAATTTTAATTTACACCCCCTTAGGTTTTTAAATACATAATGATCATATTCATGTCTTTTTTTGATAATTAACCTTTTCTATTTTAAGAAAATATTTATTATGTAGACTCCGCCTTATTTAAACCCCCCCTTTCTAAGGTCACTATATTATTTTTAATTAATATTCATTTCATAATTATTTTCTCCCACTTTGTGATTTTTAAAATGGAATGTAGGGAATGAAAAAAATGTATATTAAAGATTAGAAATATTAAAGAATAAATAACAGAGTAAAAATTTCATTATGATGAAAAAATATTGTTACAAGGAAAAAAATAAAACCAAAGATCGTATTGTTAGGAAAATCATTATTTTTATTTTCCATCGACATGATCTTTTTCAAGGAAGACATTTATTTCTTCATATCATTGTGATCATCCTCAATCCTTTTGGGAAACAGATCCTGATACTAATTCATATTTTCAAGAGCCTTGAATTTTCTCCATGAGACTTTAGAATTTCAACCAGATACTTTACTACATCTTCTTACTGTTTTAACATTTCCTCAAACACTACCCTATTTTCTCATTCACTTTTTATGTTTAATGAAACTAAATGGATTTTTCCATGATGGCCGTTTTCATCTTTAATTCAGGTGACATTATCTATATTATACTTATCTACTAGAACTAAAATTGGGTTCTTCAAATTTTCATGTAACTCGTCAAAGGAATCTTTTACTGATTCATGGAAATCATTTATAATTTTTATACTAGAAATTACTATCTTAGAAAATTTGGTTATTTCCCTTGATGATCTCTTATGAGCCTCCTCACAAATGTATAAAGTCTTCCATTCAACATCATTCTTGATAAACATTTACATAATCATACATATCGCATCCTAATTTGGATTAAAATATTTTTGGAGCCACTAATATCTTGAATCGATACATGGAAATAAGGGTAATGTGTTCACTAACATTTTAAATGATTAAGAAACAAAATATTGTCCCCAAGAATGTCATTATTTGGAAGATGATACATTTTTTGGTGAGGAAACTTCTTCTAGCTCTCAAACTATCCACTTGGATGTTCCACTATAATATTTCTTAGCATTCACAACCACATCCTATCTAGGATAATTAATAACTACATGTTTTCCATTATCAACTTTAGAAATAACCTTTTCATCTCTTAGAGAGTCATGTTCACAGTCAATGATTTGGTTTATCGTATCTTCATCAATAATTTCTTTCTAAGAATCATGCATAATTTCTTCAGGATGAATGAAATCATGGCCGATGGTCACATCAATAGTATGTTTATCAACCTCAACCTGCCAATCATCATCTGTCTCTTGAGATATTATTTCCGTAGGTTCAACCTAGGAAGTTCCAATAGATAGATTACCTGAAGGAATTTCATTCTCATGAAATTATTCTATTTATTAGATGAAAAATTACTCTCTTCCTCTTCTTCTTAGTCATCTCCTTCATGGTGATTAACTATATCTTCTTCCACAATAGGTTAATGTATTGAAATATTCTATAAAGACCCAAAAATTCCGTGTAATTGATTTAATTATAAGGGAATATAATGAGTCCACTAAAAATAATGGAACGTGATTCCAAGGCCCGGAGTGGACGGAATGAATTTCTGAACAATTTTTTTGGGTACGTTCAGTAAACATCCGAGCAGGTTTTTGTATCTTTTCATCAAGATCTCAGAATAGAAATAAGAGGACACCATTGAGCTTGCATGGACGGTATTCTCTTAAAGAGACCTTCATCTCGACCATAATACGTCATGGGTGAAATTTAGTTTTTTTGATTTTCATGGGTGAAAATAAAATAAATTAACATTATTTTATTTGTGAAATTTAATCCTCTCAAATTGAATTTGGTGGTGGGGACCACCCGAACTCCCAATTAATGTTGGGAAAACAATTGGAATTCCCCTAGTTAATGTGAAAACATCAATTTAATTAATGTTCCAACATTAATTAAATTGATAAAAATAATTTATTAATTTGGAATTTCACCTCTTTGATGGGGGATTTGTCGGAAAATGAGAGCTTGGGAGAATTGTGGAGTGACAATATCTCCAACGAAGAACAATTACTCCAAAGAAGAACTTCGTTGAAGGATAACCATTGAGGAATGTCTTCCATGCTGATGAACCGATGTACATCATTTCCTCTCATCATTGACATCATCAAGAAATTGAGGTGGGAAATGTTGTTTTGAATACCCCATAACTTGTTATTGTCAATCATCTGGATTTAAAAAAAATTATGCTACTAGCTACTGTTTTAACACAGAGTGTATGGGACAAAAAAACAGGGCCTGAACACTCTGAAACTGTTGTGGATTAAGATGGCCTTGAATCAATGGAAATGTTCTGAGTCGAGTGTGGGAGTTTTTGGAATGAAGAACGGGCCACCTGGGCGTGGCCAGTGACCCGATGAACATCACCGACATCCCCTGTCGGCGACCTGCACCAGTGGGTCTCATGAATGGAGGCTGGAACTCTGGCCGGCCACAACGACATCGGTAGCGCGACCGCACTGCCTGAAATGGCCACGGCGCATCGGCTGCGGCAGAGCTAGGGCGGCGAATGACTACTCGAAGGGGCGGTGGCGCACGACCGTGTCGCACGACCTACAGGAGTCGTGGCACGAGGCCATGATAGCGAAAGAGAGTGGTTGGATCGCAGCCGTCCACCGGTGGGGGCACAACGTGTGACTGCGCCGAATGGGTGGGCTGGCCGTCTGGCTAGCCAGGGAGCCAAGCGGGACCCCAGTTCAAGCATTCCTGCTTCCGGTGCCACGTGGCGTTGGCCAGTCGGCTACCCAACCCAAATGGCCTAGCCATTCAGGGTACCCAAGGGGTTCTTCCACCATTGTAGGCGGCTAGGGAGAACCCCACCATGGGGCCACCCAACTACGGGCCACCCCACGATCTGCCTATTGCAGGCCGCACCGGTAGGCCGGGTGGGACCTAGCAGGCAGGGTAGGACCCAGCTGGCCATGTCGGACCAGGTCGGACCGGACCCGAACCAGCTTCGACCCTCTTCAACACTTTTGACCATAACATGAGCTACGTGAATCCGTTTGAGGAACCATTTTTGGCCTTGGGAACCTTAGATCTAGAGGGTTATTTTGGTATACCCCATTTGAGTTTTGGGTAAAGTTGGGGTATGTCCAGGTAGGATCGAACACGAATCCGATCAGGCCCTCAGGACTAAAAGTCCTATAAATTATAGAACGAGCATCTTATTGACTTACCATTAATTGGTTTGAGACCCCTATTAGGTGGAAGTCCTTTGGGATACTTCTTCATGGGACTTCATTTCAGTTGGAGTATCAACATGTGGATTGAGGAGAGGACCCACTCGGAATTAAGAGAGCGTAGTGCAGGAACCTTGTAGCTGGTTGTAAGTTGATAAGGGGATATTATGTGGGTTTCTGCCTTAGGATCCTATGTGGGTATATTATTTGGGATCCTACGTGGGTCTTTGTTCTAGTATCCCACTTGGATCCTCTCTAGGAATTCACATGAAATCACTATAAGATCCTATATGGGTCTGCTGTATTAGGATTCTATGCGGGTCTAACAATTTAGGATCCTACGTGGGTCGTCCTCTTAATATAGTAAGATGATTTAGTAGTCATATCTAATCATATTTACTTCCATACACAAGTTATACTAGATGTTATGTGAGTATTTACCTTTGTGGTAATCATCTGTGTTGTGTACCTTTGTGATGCATGCCTTAATGGTGATACCTTTGTGGTATTCTTCTGTATGGTATTACCTTTGTGGTACTTACAATCGTGGTGATAACTTTTTGGTATTCTACTATCTTGAGTTACTTTTGTCGTACTTACCTTTGTGGTGTTACCTTCATGGTATTCTATCCATCCTGGGAATGCTGAGCTTTTGGCTTTCGAGTTGGGCCTTGTGTTTCTCCATGATTGACATGGGTTTTCTTGAAAACTTATCTATATGTATTGGAATATACCTATGTTGGGTTTTCAATTGTTTTCAGGCTTTGTGTTTTATCCTTTTTAAATTTTTTGAGACCTTTGACGGCCTCGAGGTCCCTACTATGTATCGTTATACTAACCCCTACATGGGCTACACCCGCACCTTGTTGTGGTTGGTGAAGACGACTAACAACATTGATCGAGGATGAGGGATACAAGGACTAGAGGTAGCGCGGATGTGAAAATTAGATGAGGCATACCACAATGTCAACCGTTCGAGATCTTTACCTACACATCAGGTAGGTTCCTTTGCGGCTGTTCACAATATCTATTCTTGTTTTCTTGTGCATCCCCGTTTTCATGTACTTTCTTGATGGGCTTGTATTCTGCCCCCTACTTAATTTTATACCCAACCTATTTACTATATAGTTTTCATATTTTATTTGTATTCTGCATTGTGATTAGTTTTTTGAGTTTACATGTTATAATGGAAATTCATTCCTAGTTTTATGGAATATACGATTTGGTGGTAGTAGCCTGCCCCTGGCATATGGAAGGTGGGTTGGGGGTAGTCACGACACGGGCCTCAGGGGATTGTTCGTGATAAATTAGTATCAGAGGAGTCGGTTATACCGTAGAACATTGGACTCTGACCTTTTAACGGAAATAATGTTAAGTTTTATGACTGTGGTTATCAGTTTAGAGAATCCAGTGTTGGTGCGTCAGTCGACGTATCCATATACCATGACCGAGACTTTTGATTTTTGTCTCAAGGCACGAAAACCCTAATTATGCGTGTGTTTTGAAAATGTTTCTTTCCAATTTCATGAGGCAGCTCACCAGATATGAAATATTGACTGTGGGGAACCTATTCCTTTTCAGGATGCCTCAACATAGACAACCATCTAGGGTTCTGGGAAGAGTACGTGATGACAGCCCACCGAGCGACGAGGCCTTAGTGCGGGGCCCTTTATCAGTAGAGGCCCCAGCGGAGGCACCAGTGAAACCATTACCAGTTGGGAGACCAATGCCACCATCCCTAGTAAAAGAGAGTGGACTCCACTTGAACATGTTGCACGAGTTCCAGCACCAGAGGCCATCCAGGTTTAGGGGTGAAAAGGACCCACATTCGGCTGAGGATTGGCTGGAGGCTGTAGTGAGAGTCTTCCAACTGGTAGGGACACTAGCTGATCTCTTGGTGATACTTACCGCCAGTATTTTTGAAGAAACATCAGGATGATGGTGAAGCTTGATGCTCAAGGATCACGACGAGGATTCATTTCTCTAGGTTGACATTGAGAGACTGTTTCCGGCATAGATTGTCCCAGTGACCCTACGCATAGTGCACATACCAGAGTTTCTTCATCTACAGAAGGGCATCATTATTGTGGCTCAATACTCAGTGAGGTTCATTGACCTCTCAAAATACTCCAATGATATGGTGCTAGACCCATTTTTTAGGGCCCAGACATTCGAGAATGGACTAAGGATAGTGATCAGGGCTTCAATGATTTCTCTCAGTATGCCAATGCAAGTGTGAGTTTTAGAGTGATCCCTCATAGTAGAGAGTTTTCTTTCGGAGCAGTCACCAACAGCGATACCCACCACCATGCATAAACTATGAGAGTATTCTGTTGCTTTTAGTAGATATATGTCACAGAGGTCCATGAGAACCATGCCTACGGGTGGACGACCGCAGGATTCAGGGTCTGTTGTGCGGGGCACCCGAAACTGATACAGTCAAGCAAGGAGAAGAAAGTGTTACACATGCAGCAGGCAAGGTGACATGGCTTGTGACTGCCCAACCCGTTGTATGGACGATCAGGAGATGGTCGAAGGACCACCCAGGCAGATACAATGGCTCAACCGAAGAGGTCCACAAGGAGGAGGCAGACGTGGAAGAGGAGCTGGCCATGTAGCTAGCGGTGAGCGATGATTCAAGATGTTACCACCACCACCACCAGGTGGTCCACTCCAACCACATGGAGCATTAGGACATGGTGATCTCAGCTCCTGGAAGCTGAGGCCTATGACCATGGGGCCCCGGAGATGATACTAATTATGATAGGTGTCTACTCTACCTTAGAAGCAGAACATATGGACACAGGTTACAATAATTCTTATATTTCCACATCCCTAGTTCGGTAGATGGGGATTTTGGTGGAGCTATTGGCTCGATACTTACAGCTAGAGACTCTTACGGGGGAGGATTCAGTGATTACACACTATTGCTAGTAGTGTGAGCTTTCTCTAGGAGGCGAGAAATTTGGTTGGGATCTCCTAGTAACGGCGTCTTGGACTTAAGACGCCTTCTTGGGTATGGATTGGTTATCTACAGTCCATGCCTAGATCGATTTTATTAGGCTCAATGTGTGGTGTGTCCACACCTAAGGGACTAGGTTTACCTTTACCAATGATAAGTGATAATTTTTAGCACATGATGGAATTTCTTGGAGGAGAGTGCAGCAGATCAATCATCAGATTTCTAGCCATACCCTAGGAGCGGTTGTAGTGGAGAGTCTGAGCTATCCTATAGTGGTGGACTAGTACGCAGATGTCTTCTCTAATGATGTTCCAGGTCTACCTCATCCTAGAAAGGTGGAATTTCACATTGACTTGTAGCCTAGGATGACACCGATATATACACCAGTGTTTTTGACGGCTCCCATGGAGCTTCATGAGCTATTAGTACAATAACACGACTTATAGGGGAAGGGGTACATTCAGACCAGTGTTTCTGAAAACCAACCTCTTTTCATGTGTTATAATATGATAAAATAATTACAAATCACATATATTGTTAATAATTTTTGGTATTTTTTTTATAAAATCCATGGCTCTTTAAGGGTCATGATATGATGGTTGTTAAATTATTTTATTCCATAGGTATGTATGTCTTCATTATATGATGGGTGAGACCTATATATCCCTCCAATTTACTGGGTAAATATTTATATCTCAAGAGAGAGACATGGGTAAAATGAAGAGTGAGATCAATTCAATATGATAGGTCTAGAAAAAGGAGTGAACCAATTTTAGTAACACTGATCTGGAATGAGGAATGACCTTTGTTTATTAATACTGAGCTATGACGGGATGTGATCCCCTTTCATTAATTCAAGGCTGCAGGAGGAAGTGAACTAAATTAAGTAATACTCGATGATAGTGGGGAGTGAATCCTATTTAGCAATGTACTTTTTCAACTATTATGGTAATGGTAGTGAATATATACTTCCAATATGGTTTTGGGAGTGAGCATATTCCACTAAGATGGCATTGGGAGTACTTATTGTCAACTATGGAAATACATTTAAATGTTTATGTGTTTTTTTCTATTACATTTCTTATTCCTATGATATTATTTCATGGATTATAATCTTGATTCCCTTATTATTCATTTATTATGAAATGAAAATCATTATTCCATGATACATGTATATAATCATTGATTTTTCGGGTATGTTTTTCAAATGACACAATCATGTTATAATACCCTTAGGTTCATGATATTCATAAATATCTTACTAGTTTACCCTTACTACGATTTTGAGTCTACCCTTTCTTCATTTTTCCTTACCAATGTTATTTAAATTTTTAAGTTGGTTCACCAAAGGGGAAAGTCTTTATCGTTAACCTTGGAGATATTTTACAAAATAAGAAAATATATTTATCTTATTTTCAAAAGATAATAATCAATAATGATCATCGAGCATTCATTTTTTTATTGTGATGAGTATATATTTAAAATGATGTATAGTTCACATATGATAATATAATTTTTCTACAATTATGGTGAAACTATGTGGCCTACTAATTTTATGATGTAATCTTAGTAGGTACTCTATGGTAGTCATCACATACTCATTGTGTACATATGAGGTTGTCTAAAAAAATAATTATTTTATTATATTAGTTTTTGTATAAATGATACATGATCTTATTTCAAAACATGAATGTCATAGTGCTCATAGAATCCATATTCTCCCATTATATATTTCAATTTAGAAGTATCTATTCATTTCCATATAATTTCATTATGATTTTCATCTCTTGGATTCATTGTGGAAAATACCTGAGGTCTTATGTCAATTTTTTTTAGTATTTCCTCAATTTCAATTAGTTTCATTTAAAATATATTTTTAGGTATATTAATTGGTTTCATGATTTTCCAAATGATATATGATATTGAATATTATATCTGATATGAAAAATCCTCTACATAGCATGTATGTGGTGCCTATATATTCTAATTACTATTCATGTGTTTATGCATCATATGATTTATAGATGTGGGTCAGTTCATGTGTGTGACTAAAAATAGAATAAAATTAATTTTTAATTTTTATTATTTAATTACCATGTATGATAATATGTGATCATGGATTGTATATGATAACTATAGTTTATTATTTCATGGTATGTAACTTGGGTACATACTAGGATTGTTTTTAAATATTGCATGGGGATGGATCATGGGATGTATTTCTTGATATCTTTCATTAGAAATCTGAAATGTGTTAACCATGTGATAATGGGGTTATTTGGTTCCTTAATATGGGTGATTGTGATATCCTTTTCAATAATGGTTGTGATATGGTGGTTCACATTATGGGTTCACATTATAAGAGTTTAGTGATTCTAATCACCATTGGGTTCAGAATGTTGGACTCATGTGCAGACATATAATTGACCAGTAGGTGGCATTAAACACTTAGGTTTCTATATTATCCACAATTGAGATGATATTTGTTGTGTTTTCATCCATTAAGCTAGAGTAGGGATACATGGTAGTTCTATAAGAGAATTGGGAGTAATTATGATAATGGTTTAGGAGTGAAATGTCGTTTATGCAGGGTGTTTTTTGATACTGTTGAGCCATAATTTGTGGAAAATAAATATATAATTTGGATTAGGGATTCCCATACACTAATATTACATGGTTATGAACATGAATATTTACAATATTATTAGAAAAATGATGAAATATAATTATTCCTTTATGTCTGTTCAGCCAATGGGTGTGTCATCATACTTAGACATTGGTTGATGAATGTTATGTGCTCACCCGTGGATGGAATATTATCAATGGGGCATAATTTTTTGATTTTATAGATGGTTTTACAAATCAATTTTAATAAATATTTATATATGTGAGTATAATTTAATGATTTTATTTTTGTTATCCTACTAAGTTTATACTCACGCCTAGCATGAGCACTCAAGGATGTAAGAAGAAATTAATATTCAAAACTATAGAAATGGTTTTTTCCCTCCAACTGATGCATTAGAGGATTTAGATACATTAGATATGCGAGAGTGTTATCATTGGATTTTGGTTAATGGAAAATTGGATACTCGACAATGAGTTCGGGTTATATTTTTTTGTATTTGGAATTTTCTATATGTGGTTGACCTATGAAGGATCTATGTTTATTTTTTATAACGGGCATGATGTTTCATATTTAAATTTTGTGCACAATGGTTTTTTTGGAATTTGTCTTAATGATATTTTTTTCTGATTATTTATGAGGTTTTTTGGTAATACTTGTATATACCTTTAATATATCCTCTTCACTATCACCTCCCTTTACCAAGATTCTTATTAGTATCTTCTGAAATATTATGAGGTGTACATGATGTTAGTGGTTCACTAGCTCTGGTGTTATTTGAGAAATAGTTTTTCAAGATACTAAAATATTATTGTGGATAAATATTGTTATATTGTGGTAGGGAGATGCTTGTTGCTGTTATTTGGGGAATTGTGATAAAGATTGTGGGATGTTTCTAGAAATAGGACATAAATCCGGTTATGTTATTTTTTATTAAAATTATTGAATGATGTTCAACATACCAAGGGAACAAGTAATGTTTTTTATTTTTCTAGTCTTCCATTGAGTTATTTGATCTTCATTAAAATTGGATTTTATGTAATTGATCTATTTTTTTAATTGTAGACCACAAGACGTATGACGTGGTATTGATTAGATAATAGAGGCATCTTGATCTCATATGACATGTATGTAACAGCCCAAGATTTTATAAAAAAATATTCTTTTTAATTTTATTAAAGTCTTGTGTTGTACGCTACACCAAAAGGAGCTTGCACAACACGCATCCTTGACTTGCCTTGCATTACACGCAATCACGACCTTCCTCGATATCGTGTGTAATACGCAATACCGAGTTTCACTAAACAACGATATGCTATTAAAATATTATTAAAACTAGCCGTTATGAATAGTAATAACCACTTTTTAAAACTCTGTAAATCTTATTTTTTAAAATGAACTTCATTTTTGGATTCGAAGTATCGAATTTAGCCTAAGGTGAAATTTTGGTACTTTTCGGATAACTTTCATATTCTGATGAATAGTGAAAATTACTAAATTATAATTAAAAACAACGTTTTTAATCGAAATAATTAATAGTGATAAATCCTTAATTTGAGTGGTTTTAAAGTATATTTAGAATATATTTTTACAATTTAATACAATGTTGGTCATTGGTTGTAATTTCACATTTAAACCAGACATAATCAAGTGTCAATCATTTGATAGATATTGTTTCTTAAAAACACGCAATTTGTTTTAACAGCGGGATTTAATTATAAAATTAATTAATGCAACTTCTATGTTATGAATTTGGTAAAATAGACTTCATTTTTGAATTCGGAATATGAAATATAGCTTAGGATGAAATTTTGGCATTGTTCTGAAAAACATCAATTTTTGATGAATAGTGAAACTACTAAGTGGTAGGTTAAAAACTGAATTTTGCATAAAACATAATTTTACCGCTTCTGTGAATGGAATTTCAAAAATCCAAGAGACACGGTTAATATCAAGGACTAAAATGTGGTTCAATGAGATGAAAATAATTTTTTGGTGAATAGTAACTTTTTACTATTTTTACCGCGGTTAATAGTAAATAGGGTAACTAAGGGTAAATATGATATCAATATTACCCTAACACATGTCCTAATTCTATTGGACAAGTGTAATTCGACCAAAAACAAACTTAGGAATAACATATGACCATTTAGGCCCACTTGGATTAGATTAGGACATTTATTATTAATTTATTTAAAGAAGGGTTAAAATAGTTAAAATCAAAGTTTAATAAGTAAATCATTTTTAATATGGGGTTATACATAAGATAAATTCTACTATAAATATTCATTAGAAAGCTAAAAAGATTTCCTACATAAGGGTATTTTATTTGTAATTTTTAGACATTAAATAATTTAATTTATTTATGACACAATGATGATGCAGTAATTATCTTATTAATGAAATATTGACATAATTGATGTTATAAACACCAAAATAAATGTAATTTGAGACTTTTTATGAATTCCACTAATTTTATAGGTTACTATGATATATTAGTGTTGATTTAATCAACTTTGTTCGAACATATAATTCTGTTATGACTTTCACAAAAATCATATATCAAATAGTGTCAAAATTGACACAAAATAGTTTTTAAATCAAATATTATATTATTAATTGTTATTGTATTCCTAAAAATCTAAGGTTCGGCCAAATGACTTAGATAAGGATATATATATTAATAATAAACAATTTAGGGTTCGTTTGGCATTTTATAGTAAGTTTATTAACCATATAGTGAAAGAAAACAAAATGACATGGTAAAAGTTAAATTATTTAACTTAGAGTTAAATTTAATTGATAAGGTTAAAATAATATCCTAAACTTGTCTAAATTCTATTGGTTGATAGGATTTCGACCCATCCCCACTTTATCTTTGAAATAAGACCCTTTGGAACCATTATAAACCGATTTTTACTTTAATATAAAATAATATTTTGAGATATTCCTAAGGTGCCCCTCTCCTCCCTTATAAAAGGACACCTCCTCCCCCTCCTCCTCACACCAATTTGAGCACTCAAGCTCGGCCAACCCCTGAAAAAATCTCTTCTCCACTTCCCTAGAAACATCCTAGAGGTTATGGTCTTCCTCAATGACCAATTTTAGTTCCCTAAGAGGAGGTCTCCAAAAGGCGCTTCAAAGAAGAGGTAATTACCGTTACCAATTCTTTCATCTTTATTTCTTCTTCCACTTCTTCTTCTTAGGTTGTTTCATTATGAAGTAATAACATCAGTATCACTCATATACTGATATGTTATTTTAATTATGAAACAACCCTATTTCACCATCTATCTATCCTACGGAAAAAGAAATCACCGCGCGTGCGTACGTACGGAATACCGTCTCCACGCCGTGGTGTAATCTATTTTCCACCATCACCTTACAAGGATGGGTATAATGGTGTAATCAGTAACTATATATGATTATTATTAAGTAATATTGATACTGAAATAATATATATATATACTCCAATACAATTCCACGATCATAGGAACGATATCATCACTCGTGCGTACGTACGGAATACCGTCTCCACGATGTGATGCGACTCGTTCTACATGATCTTCATTTCATAATGATTATATAAATGAATTGAATGAATGAATATGGTATATACTACACTAATACCATTCTGGAAATGAATTATCTATAACCTAAAGATAAGAATAAGAATTTATTCGACAAAACACGCATAAGAACAAAAAGTTATAAAGACCCGAGTAACAAGTAACAATGAAATATTACTAACAAGAAGCTAATAATATGACCATATATGATCTCATATCAATATGTATGATTCTGGAATAAGTCAATAACATTATTTAAACCATTATACAGGAGCTTCGGACACGAACAAAGCAAATCGGACCTAAGGTAAGGGAAATATCACAATCTCATTTTTATCCGAGATTGTTTATTCGTAAGTATTTACTGGGGTGTATTTTATCATCCACACACTAGTGCAGAAAACGTTTTTTACGTCGGTTATTTTTTATTATTTACGTCGGTTTTTAGGCGACGTTAATACGGACGACGTTATAAATAACGTTTTTTACGTCGGTTATTTAAAACCAACGTAATATCCCTAACATCACGGTGGTTATCACGTCGGTTCATATAATAACCGACGTGATAAATATGCGCGGGGGGCTTTATCACGTCGGTTATTCCCTAAACCGACGTGATAAAACGCTTGGGATATCCTTTATCACGTCGGTTATGTCATAACCGACGTTATAAACCCTTCCCCTGGCCTATTATCACGTCGGTTATTTAGGAAACCGACGTGATAAAAAGGCCTGGGAAACGTTTTAGCACGTCGGTTATTCAATAACCGACGTAGTAAATCGATTCCCAGGCCTTTTATCACGTCGGTTATATTAAGAACCGACGTGATAAAATCCCCGGGAACGGTTTATCACGTCGGTTCTAGAAAAAACCGACGTGATAAACCCCTACCGATTTATTTACCACGTCGGTTATTTTATAACCGACGTGAAAGAAATTATTATTATTTTTAAATAATTGCACTGCTCTCACCAAAAAGCAACCAGAAACCATACAAAAATAGCCATGCCAGCCCTCCCCCAAGCCCCAACTGAACCCCACCCTCATCTATACCCACCTAACAACCTGGCAAGCCCTCCCCCACCACATTGGAGCCCCACCACAACCCTTGGACACCCCTCCCATATCCCTTGGACAACCTCCACCCCTTGGACACCCCCCACCCTCATTTACACCCCCAAGACCCCTAGTACAGCCTCAAACACCCATTGGACACCCCCCCACACCTTGACAGCCCTCCCAGACCCCTTGGACACCCCCCCCCCCCATTTACACCCAACCTGCCCCTTGGACACCCCCCCACCCCTTTGACAGCCGCCCCACCCTCATTTACACCCCACGAACACTAGGACAGCCCCAAACACCCCTTGGACACCCCTCCCATATCCCTTGGACACCCCCCCCCCACCCCTTGGACACCCCCCCACCCCTTGGACAGCCCCCCACCCCCTGGACACCCCCCCGACCCCTTGGAAACCCCCTACCCCTTGGAAACCCCCCCATCCCCTTGGACAGCCCCAAACACCCCTTGGACACCCCTCCTATATCCCTTGGACACCCCCCCACCCCTTGGACAGCCCCCCCCCCCACCCTCATTTACACCCAACCGACTCCTTGGACAGCCCCAAACACACCTTGGACACCCCTCCCATATCCCTTGGACACCCCCCCCCCCTTGGACACCCCCCCGCCCTCATTTACACCCCCCCCCCCCCGACCCCTAGGAAAGCCCCAAACACACCTTGGACACCCCTCCCATATCCCTTGGACACCCCCCAAACACCCACCCACCCCCTTGGAACCTCTCCCCCCATACCAAAATCCAGACCAGAAAAACCATCAACAGTAGACCAAAACAAGAAGTAGAGAAAAATTAAACATTCACTTATATAACATTCAAAACTTACAATGTCAACTTAAAAAAAAACTAAATCCAACCTAAACGCCTACGAAATACACAATTACATTGACAATATTCAAAATTACATTTTACATTACAAACAACTAAAAGTCAATCAAACCTGTAAAATAATTTGACCACTCCACTTGTAAGTGTTTGATATCTTCAGCAGTAAAGGGTTGAGGGTCATCAAAAAGCTACAAAGGAAAAGGATAGTAGTCAATGTGTATAATGAATAAATCAAATTGAAATATTATTAGAAAAAGGAAATCTTACCAGGTCAAAACTCAGAACTGTCCCAGTTGTTATTATTTCATACATAAATCTTAACATGTAATATCCGCATTCGATGATGCCTTGTTGCTCATGACATTTCTGTTTGAATGAGTGTAAATTCAATATATTATTTTTATGTAATAAATCAAAATGTACAAATTATAAATGGATATTTACCTTCGCATGTACATATTTGATCTTGTAATTCCTTTTCTTTGCGCTTTTTCGAAAGTGGACCCATGCCCTGTTAGAAAATAATACGAATGGGGTAAATTTAAAATTCATTATAATATATAAAACTATTGTGAAATTGAAACTTACGTTTCCAATATATTCTTAAAACTTTCTCGCACATCATCATGGAGAGAGCATATCCAATAAAGTGTTTTCTCCCTAGGGAAAAAAACCCCTAACATCCAATGATCCCTGAGAAAAGGAAATTTAACGTTAGTGGTTTTTTATGTTAAAAGATAATTAACTCTTTGAGAGGGATGTGTTTCATACCTCTCACAAAAAGGCATCATCCAACACTGTGTGATTACATTCTTTTCAAATCTATTAGCAATATAAATCATTCTTTGTTCCTCATCCAATGCACATGCTTCAGGGGAAATCAATTGTGGGTCCACGAATCCATATACATCTGTCAGCTCATTCCTCTCACAAATTTTATACATATACCTAATACAAAGCAGACATAAGTATACATTTTTAATAAATATAATGCAAGGAAAAGGAGTTAAGACTTACATGATAAAAATTTGAACCACGTTGATGCCCAACTTATCTCCAGTGACAAACTCCATGATATCAGTTTTCATAATCCCCACACATAGTTCACGTCCACAGACATGAGCTTCCATTGTAAAGTCATAATGATCCGCCAACAAATTTGAATATCTTGACAATTTGTCAAGACTGCTAGTATCTGCATCTGATGTCATAGCTATCTGTCTTTGTTGTTGTCTATACAGTATTTCTTTACCTTTGAAGTATTCCTGTAAAAATAAATTGAAAAATATATTAGTTTTCAAATGATAAAACATTAATAAAAATATAAAATAAAAGATATAACATCCATACCTCTATGGTAATGAGTCGAAGAAGTCTGGATGGCCAAAGTAAAAAATGGCCGATACTATGTCCAACTGTCGTCACCTCATCTGTAGGTAATGGTATCCGAGCTGATCTATCTATAATATCCTGTACAGTGACCCTCTGATTCTCTACCTCTAACTGTTGATGATGAACTGTATCTCCTATACAATATACCATCCCATATGCAACTATATGATGTTGAGGATCATCAACATACAACTCACAATAAGTAGGTAGCTGCGGCGGAGGAGGAGGATCAAAAATGGGGTCCGCAGGCTGAGGTGGGGGAATGGGAGCTACTGGGAGAGGTGGAGTGGGAGCTGCACCCTGAAATTGTCTTTGCAAGTCTGCAAACATTAACTGCATCGATGCTCTAATCTTGTCCTCCATTGTCGCATTAATATTATGGACTTCAGCCTCCAACGATTCTATTTTTTTTTTATAAACTCCATCAACGTTAGAAGTTGAGGAACGTGGCAACACTATTCTTACCGATACACCTGCCGGATATCCTCTTACACGGCCAGGATGTTCGGGCTTTCCCAATGCCACAGATAAAATATCTTCCCTCCCAGATGGTGTAAATGTCCCCTGTGAACTCTGCTCCTCAAGAGAGTCCTGTAATAATTAATTGAACTTTTCTATAATGATTGGAAATATATGACGAAAATAGTAAACTTAAATAAATAAAATAGATATCTTACAATCCTCTCAACTACGAGTCTCGATTCTTCCGAAAGATATTGTCCTTTTTTGCCCTTCCGAGCTCTTTTCCATTTCTCATGTCTAGATGGAGGGGATGGAGGGGCCACCTCTCCAGAGCTTGAAGACGCAACTCTTAGTTGTTGAAATTTTTCTGCCATCATTTGTTCTTCCAATAATGCATACCCTCCCTGAGATAAACTATGAGGGTATACATTTTTAGATTGGATCTCTTGATGAGCTTTCCTTGTTTGCTGTAAATTAAGAATAAGTAATCATTAACAAAACAATAATAAGATCATTTATATAAGAAAGCTTATAAAAGTTTACATTGCCCTTACCAAAAATGATTCTTTTCTTCTACTTTCAAAAAATTCTCTCCATGTGTCTTCATCTATAAAAGGATATATACGACATGGATTCCCACGACTCCTATGACCATAAATGAAATCAGATGAGAGGGTAGATTTGAAATCCCTCCATCTCCTAGCAGCCAACGATAAGCATTTCTTCCTGACTCCTCCAGTGTCAGGAATATCAAATGTCATCTGATAAAAAAGAGGTTAAAAATATTATATATACTAGAAACATTTAAAGAACAGTCAAACAATAGCAAAAGATCTTACCAAAATGGTCTCCCACAGCTGAGAAATTATCGCCTTATCCACACTTCTCCAATCATCATAGAGAATGCTTACTTTGCTCTTAGCCTGAGTTGCTACAAAACCCTTAAAATCTTTAGCATTTGGACCTCTAGGAAGATCATCCTCATCAAACTCCACGACTATCCTCTCCTCCTTCGTACGGGCAAGTGATAATTTTGGTAAACGTGTGCACCCACGCTTACCAACCTTTGAACTCTTTTTCGTAAAAGGAGCATGTGAATGTTCCTCCCCAGATGTATGACCAATATGCTCATCTCCAGAATCATGTGGCTGATCAACTGATTGATCTGTCATTTTCCTTCAAATCAAAAAAACAAACATTAGTTCACAAATAGAAAAGTGTACTAAATTACATAATAGTAAACATCGGTAATATGGTAAGAATGTTAAACAATGATAAACATGGTAAACACAGGCAAAATGTTGCCAAGGAGTTGGCATAAGAAAGCTGAAAAGTGGAATCACTGATGCCACCGGCCGGCCGCTGGCTCACCACCGGCCGGCCGGTGGACCAGACAGCCTTCCTCTGTCTGGACCACCGGCCGGCCGCTGGATCACCACCGGCCGGCCGGTGGACCAGACAGAGCATTCCTCTGTCTAAACCACCGGCCGGCCGCTGGCTCCTCACCGGCCGGCCGCAGGTGATCCAGACAGAGAGGAAGGCTCTCTGTCTGGTCCACCGGGCGGCCGGTGGTGATCCAGCGGCCGGCCGGTGGACCAGACAGAGCCTTCCTCTCTGTCTGAACCACCGGCCGGCCGCTGGCTCATCACCGGCCGACCGCTGGCTCATCACCGGCCGGCCGCTGGCTCATCACCGGCCGGCCGCTGGTGATCCAGACAGAGAGGCTCTGTCTGTCTGGACCACCGGCCGGCCGCTGGCTCAGCACTGGCCGGCTGGTGGACCAGACAGAGAGCCTTCCTCTCTGTCTGAACCACCGGCCGGCCGCTGGCTCAACACCGGCCGGCCGCTGGTGATCCAGACAGAGAGGAAGGCTCTGTCTGGTCCACCGGCCGGCCGGTGGTGAGCCAGCGGCCGGCCGGTGGTTCAGACAGAGAGGACCGGTTGCCGGTGCGCCCAGGACTTCTCCTCTTTACGGTTTTTATTGTTTTATCGTTTTGGTTTGATACATATTTTAATAAGTAAAAAATTTACAGTATCTAACATTATATGAAAAAACTAAATGTAAACAAGAAATAAACTTGTGTTACCTGTAATTTTAGGAATGTACAGTTGGATTGTTTTCCCAAATTCCTTCATCGTGATCATTCCTTATGGCACAAACCATGTCTTCAACATACTCATCATTATGTTCTGTTAATCTTTCCATGGAAGTAGGGATCTCACATAAATCAGCATCTTCATCAAATTCATCCTCACCAACATATTGGTTTTTCCCTTGTAAAACAACAACCCACTGCATATCTTATTGATCTACTACATAGAAAATTTGTTTGGCATGTGTTGCCATTATAAAAGAATCAGCTGTGTCTTCCAATCTATTCAGATTAACAAGTGTCATTCCAAATTCATCGTGTCTGACACTGTTGTTACCGATAAACCATTTACAGTTAAAAACGGGAACTTTAATTTTAAAGTAATCAGCCTCCCATATGTCTTCAATCACTCCATAATATGCACTTGATGCCGAAATTGGGTTTCTATCCTTAGCACTCGAAAAATGCATTGCTTCTGCAAACACCAATACACCACTATTCTGAACTGCACTTCTGTTGTCCGGAGCTTTCGTATGAAATGTATAGCCATTAATGTCATAAGCGGACCATGTTATCACATTTAAAGATGGACCACCCACTATCCATTTTAATGTCTCTGATACATCTGATCTACCAAGCAAGGTCTTTTTAAACCATGGAAAAAAAGTTTTGTTGTGCTCATTCAAAATCCACATTTCTTTCTTCTTTGGATGACATTGTTTCAACTCATTAATATGCAATGTGATATACGGTTGAACATCAGCTATGTTATTCAAGATGTATGATTCTAACTTCTTCATATGTTCAGCTGACAGTTATTTGACTTTCAAGTCACGAATCCCCTTTCCCTCATTATTAACCCGTTCATGGTGAGATGGAGGCAAACCTATATGTTGCGCCGTAGCCAAGTAACTCGTACAAAACTCTGCTACCTCCTCAGAAATATACTTTTCAATAATGGAGGCTTCAGGTCGATATGGATTTTTAACATATCCCTTTAATATTTTCATATACCTTTCAAAAGGATACATCCAACGAAGATATACAGGTCCACAAAGCCTTATTTCTCGAACCAGATGAATCAGTAAATGCACCATCATATCAAAAAAAGTTGGAGGAAAATACATTTCCAAATGACAAAGTATAATAATTGCATCCTTTTCCAAAATGTTCAAAGCATTCACATCAATCGCCTTGTTGCAAATTGAATTGAAAAAATAACACAACCTCATTATAGTCTTTCTGACACGGATGGGAAATATTCCACGCAGTGCAACTGGTAGAATTTGTTGCATCATGACATGACAATCATGTGATTTCATACCCATCAACTTCAAGTCTTTCAATGAGACAAAATTTTTTACATTTGAAGAATAACCTTGAGGCACTTTGATATCATGAAGACACTGACAGAAGCTACTTTTCTCCCTCTTCGATAATGTATGAAAAGCCGGGGGAAGAAATGTTCGTCTTCCTTTAGGAGTGGGAGCTAACTCCAAACGTATTCCCATTGACAGTAGGTCTAACCTTGCATTCAACCCATCTTTTGTCTTTCCTTTAATATCTAGCAATGTTCCGATCAAAGAATCACAGATATTCTTCTCCACGTGCATGACATCAATATTATGTTTGACTTCATGATACCTCCAATATGGTAGCTCAAAAAATATTGACCTTTTCTTCCAAATATGTCTATCATTACCAGATTTCTGTGTCTTTCCCAATGTCACATCAAGGTTTTTCACCCTCTCAAAATACAATTCTGGGGATAAAGGTTGAGGAGCAGTATCAAATTCTTGTGAGCCATTGAATGCCTTTTTTAGTCTTCTATAAGGGTGATCCATAGGCAAAAACTTTCGATGACCCATGTACACTGTTTTCCTCCCATGATGCAATTGACAATATGACGTCTGTTGTTCGCAAATTGGACATGCTTTATGCCCTTTAACACTGTATCCAGACAAATTTCCATATGCTGGGAAGTCATTTATAGTGAATAGAAGCACTGCATGCAGTTGAAAATATTCCATTTTATAAGAATCATACACCCTAATACCATCAGCCCATAAAAGTTTCAAATCATCAATCAGCGGTGACAAGTATACATCAATATCATTGCCGGGTTGCTTTGGACCAGAGATCATGATACTCAACATGACATATTTGCGCTTCATACAAACTTCAGGAGAGAGGTTGTAAATTACCAATAAAACAGGCCATGAACTATGTGTGCTACTGAGGGTTCGGTATGGATTCATTCCATCTGTGCACAAGCCTAGTCTCAGATTTCTAATTTCATTTCCAAATGTAGGGTACTAGGCATCAATTTTCTTCCATTGTGGACAATCAGCTGGATGACGTATTTTTCCATCACATACCCGCTCATCAGCATGCCATCTTAACCTTTTTGCATCATGTGAATTAGCAAATAAACGTTTGAAACGAGGAATTATAGAAAGATACCAAAATACCTTTGAAGGGAGCTTTGTAATCTCTACATCAGCTTGTGATTTTTCTTTCACCTTATACCGTGATGTCCCACATTTGGGACACTCTTTCAGAAATTCATATTCCTTCCTATATATAATGCAGTCATTCGGACATGCATGTATTTTCCTGTATCCCAATCCCATCGGGCATAATATTTTTTTGGCCTTATAATGTGAATCTGGAAGATCGTTATCTTTTGGAAGAATGTCTTTCATCAATTGTAGCAGCTCTGTAAAACTTCTGTCACTCCATCCATGTTTCGCCTTCAGGTTAATCAATCTTAACACCACCGACAAAACCGTAAAATCTGTACAACCAGGATATAATGGTTTTTCGGCATCACCATATAGACGTGCAACTCTCGGTTCTATCTCAATTTGTTCTGCTACAATATCGCGAATCATTTCTTCAATTCCATCGGAGTTACCATCTTGCGATTCATTATCATCAGTGACATTCTGTCCAGTTTCGCCATGCCAAATCCAAGGGTTGTAACTCGGATTGAAACCATGACAAATCAGATGATCTTTTATCTCTCTACTTTTCAACTTCTTCATATTCAGACATTTCAGGCATGGACAGAAAAAAATGTCACTACTTGGAACATTTCGTTTAGCAAATTCCAAAAAGGCATCAACACCTTCCTCATATTCATTTCTCATTCGATGTGCCGTAATCCAACTTCGACTCATTATTACCTATAACAAATAGAAAAAATATATATATTTTTTAGATAAGACAAATATATGTTTATATGAAAAAAATCATAATTTGAATATAACAATTTTGAAATATAAAACAAATCGATGTGTAAACCCCCCTGGACACCCCCCGACCCCTCTGGACAGCCCCCCACCCCTCCTGGACACAACCCCCCACCCCCGACCTGCTTGGACACCCCCCAACCCTCTGGACAGCCCCCCCACCCCTCCTAAACACCACCACCCACCCCCTACCCCCCTGGACACCCCCAACACCCACCCACGCCCTTGGACAGCCCCCCACACCCACCCACCCCCTTGTAAACCCCCCTGGACACCCCCGACCCCTCTGGATAGCCCCCCGCCCCTCCTGGACACCACCCCCCACCCCCTACGCCCTTGGACACCCCCCTGGACATCCCCCAACCCTCTGGACAGCCCCCACCCACCCGGACAACCCCAAATACCCTCTGGAGAGGCCGCCACCCACGTGGACAGCCCCCCACACCCATCCACCCCCTTGGACACCCCCCTGGACACCCCACTGACCCCTCTGGACAGGCCGCCACCCCCTTGGACAGCCCCCCACACCGACCCATCCCCTTGGACACCACCCTGGACACCCCCCGACCCCTCTAGACAGCCCCCGACCCCTCTAGAAAGCACCCCCACCCCTCCTGGACACAACCCCCCACCCCCGACCTGCTTGGACACCCCCCTGGACACCCCCCAACCCTCTGGACAGCCCCCCACCCCTCCTAAACACCACCACCCACCCCCTACCCCCCTGGACACCCCCCAACACCCACCCACGCCCTTGGACAGCCCCCCACACCCACCCACCCCCTTGTAAACCCCCCTGGACACCCCCGACCCCTCTGGACAGCCCCCCGCCCCTCCTGGACACCACCCCCCACCCCCTACGCCCTTGGACACCCCCCTGGACATCCCCCAACCCTCTGAACAGCCCCCCCCCCACCCGGACAACCCCAAATACCCTCTGGAGAGGCCGCCACCCACGTGGACAGCCCCCCACACCCATCCACCCCCTTGGACACCCCCCTGGACACCCCACTGACCCCTCTGGACAGGCCGCCACCCCCTTGGACAGCCCCCCACACCCACCCATCCCCTTGGACACCACCCTGGACACCCCCCGACCCCTCTGGACAGCCCCCGACCCCTCTAGAAAGCACCCCCACCCCTCCTGGACACAACCCCCCACCCCCGACCTGCTTGGACACCCCCCTGGACACCCCCCAACCCTCTGGACAGCCCCCCCACCCCTCCTGGACACCACCCCCCACCCCCTACCCCCTTGGACACCCCCCTGGACACCCCCCAACACCCACCCACACCCTTGGACACCCCCCCACACCCACCCACCCCCTTGTAAACCCCCCTGGACACCCCCCGACCCCAAATCCATGCACCTATGCCATGGTTGTGTGTGAATAAAGTAGTAACAATTGTAAAAGGGCAACCCATCCAAATGGACACGCCCCAACCCTCTCGGGGATTTATAGAAAACGATGAAAAATTAGTGAAATCATAAAATTACTCAATATTGCAAGTCGAACAAATAGATCTAGGGATGATAAATAAGATTATGGTGCCAAAACGAGTTAAAAGGGTTCGCAATCGAAGAATCTTAGCTAGTTTCAACAAAAAAATCACAACACATATATATTTACTATCCGCGAAAAAAAACGAACGAGTGGGAGGATTACCTGAGTGCTGCGAGTTTAGATGATTGATCCGAGGAGATTAAATATGAGAAACGATGATCGCAAAACGAATCTAAACCAACGAAATGGACTAGCCGATACGGGTTTACGCGCGAGAGAGACGAGTCACGACTGTCGAAGGTAAACTCGCGAATGACAATCCACGGGTCTGGGTAAATTTTTAAATGAGTTATCACATCGGTTATTCAATAACCGACGTGATAATTGTTTTAAAAACATTTATAACGTCGGTTATTTCAATAACCGACGTAAAAACCTTCCTCCGATTCATTTTTTACGTCGGTTATATAATAACTGACGTAAAAAATGGCTCAAAATCCGCGTTTTTTTACGTCGGTTATTCCATAAACGACGTCAAAAACATCTGCGGATTCTTTTTTTACGTCGGTTATTTTATAACCGACGTAAAAAAGCCTTCAAAAACCGCGTTTGTTACGTCGGGTATTCAATAACCGACGTCAAAGGGCCTTCGAAAACCGCGTTTTTTACGTCGGTTATAAAAATAACCGACGTAAAAAACGAAGCCGCGCGATTAATAACGTCGGTTATAAAAATAACCGACGTTAAATGTGTACCGAACACAGGTTTTTACGTCGGTTATTTCTTAACCGACGTAAAAAACCTCGTTTTACATATTATGACGTCGGTTTTATATAACCGACGTAAAAAATGGTGACGTAAAAAACGTTTTCTGCACTAGTGACATCCATGTTCCCTCAATATGTAATATTGTTTCCATCCACTTGAAATAGTTTAAATCCAATTTTACCCTTAGGTGAGTTTTTAGTAAAGAATATGAAAGGAATCTTTTGTCGTTTTTCCGTACGAGGTACTTTTTGACTTTTCCGAAAAAAGTACGAAGAATGTTTTTTTTAACTTATACGGCATGAATGGATTTCTAAAACATTACTTCAAAGAAGCTTCCTTTACAAGTTTTCAAGTTTATTTTTAATCAACTTCTTTTATTTTAAAGTTGTATGACATGTTATGAAAGGAAAAATGTTTTTGAAGAAGAAAGGATATTTTCCTCAAGAATTCAATTCAAGTGTTTTATCAAAATTATTTTCCATCTAAGATAATAAAGGGTTCTGTTTCTATCCATATTTTTACATTGGTTTGACTATGTTGTGATGTAATTATGTTTATGAATTCCTTTATCATATATGAATTGATTTATGATGTCATGATGTTTCAAGAATCCCATTTTTGTTATATGTGTTATGCGATGATGTATGTTTTATGATTATGTGGCACACATAAGAAAGGATTCATTATAAGATGGGTGGGACCTATATCTCCCTCCAATGCATTGGGTAATGATTTTATATCTCATGAGATAGACATGGCTGGAACGGAAGGTTATTTCGGTTCAGTGATACAGGACTGAAACGAGGAGTGAACTCGTTTCAGAAAGGGACTTTGTCCACTAAGATAGTCTTGGCAATGAGTCATGACTAACAAGAAATGATTTTCCATGATTATGTGTGCATGCCACAAAGATTCAAGTTTTATGTTATGATTATGGGGATCTCATTTTCACTTCTATGATTTATCCCATGTTATGATATTATGAGCTCTTTTGCAGGTTAAGATTTCCAAAAGCTATGTTCTTATGTATATGATGTGATTGATATTTCTTTTGTTTACCCTTACTGAGCATTTGAGCTCACCCTTTTATGTTTTCTTTTCCCCAGGATATAAAGAAAGGTTTTTAGGTAAAAAAAAGGGAAGATCTTTATGGGAGATATTGAAGATCTTTCACCACGATTAGAAGATTACGTTCCGAGTTTCCAAAGACACTAAACTATTATGATCCTTGTGTGTGTGTTTTTGTTATGTACTAAGTATTCCGCAAAAGTAATGTAATGTCCACGTACGTCAAGATACGGGTCTCTACAGTTGGTATCAGAGGAAAGGTTTAGTCAACCTTTGGAAACTAGGATGCAAAAACGTTAGTGAGATCCCTAGAGATATTTCTAAGGTATGTGTAGGGATGTCTCTAAGGTTAAGTATACGTATAGGTTATATTCCTAGAATTGCGCTAAAGATCTTAGAATTTAAACCTAAGATGTTAGATATTGAGGGTACTCCCCCATTACTATGTTGTTTTCCCTAGAATGATTTCGCCTCTCACGGAATTCTTTTTGTGTTTTAGTTAATGGAGGGAACCAGAAGGAATTCGGTTAACATTGAATCCAATGGACAAATTGGTGACTATGAGCAACAAAATTGTGTAATGCCTAGAGATAAAGATATTGTGATTATGCCAAATCAGCAATCTCACAATATGATCAATAAAGTAAAATTCGGTAAGTTTCCCGACTCGACTAATAAGAGAAAGATGGAGTTCCATGATGATCATAGAGGAAAGAAAGTTCAATTTCCCCTATGTAAATCATGTGGGAAGAGGCATCAAGGAGAATGTTTGAGGGGAACTGGAAGATGCTTTGGGTGTGGAAAAGAAGGACACAAAGCAAGTAAGTGCAAAGGAAAAGGGTCGGTTAACACCATGGATGAGGATAATGGTAATGCTACGACATCAAAAATGGTTAAGTGTTTTAAATGTGGAATGTATGGGCATTATGCAAACAAATGCCCTAAGGGAAAGACTCATGAAGAGAATCAGTATGGTCATATGGGTAGTATTTATGTGGATGATGATGAAGAGACTACAAATGATATGTGAGATGAAAGAATTTTTGAAGCTCGGTCAATGGTTTGAGAATGTAGTGGAATGATTACATGTTTATAATGTGTAATTTTGGAATAAAGAGACATCTATGGATTGTTACACTGTTGCCTTTCCTTGTGTTTTGAAAGTGTATGACTAATGTTACCAGTATCCATGAAAGGTTATTCAGATATTTTTGGAATGTAGATGATATGCGCATAATGAAGGGATAAGAAGAAAATTAAATGTTTGATAGTATTCATGAGCTCATGATTGATATAAGGACTAAGTGATATCATGGTTTGAGTATATAGAATTTTGAGGATTTTGGTATGTGGAAAGTGTTAACTTTTAACTGCACTCATGTTTTCACTAAGGTATTCAAGAGAATACACGATTAAGGACTTTGAATGTTTGGAATGTGACCAACAAGAAATATCTTATGATATGTGGGGATCAACGACAATATTAAATCTCTGGTAATCGATGTCACTATATTATGAGAGTGGACTGCAGTATTATGTATAAGCCTAAAGATTAGACTGGATTATGTTGGACATAAGTTAGTATTGTTTAAGGATAGAAGATTTTCGATATTATTGATGGGATGTTATAGTAAAGTAGTTTTAGAAAAAGGGACAACCTGCAGGACGGGCGACAGCCCATCGCTTCGGACAAGGCTGTAGGAATCGAACCCACAACCGAAGTGCGACTGGCCTTTATCGCCTACCACTGGCCTACAGGAAGTCCTTGTTTAGTAGAAACTAGTTTTATTATATTAAGCAGTATGATATATGAAGTATAAGTCCATTTTAGGAACCATATATGATTAATCCCACTATAGATCAACTTATGTATAAAAATTTTTCTAACCTTTTGAGACAGATGGAATGACCCGTCATTCTATCACATGATCTGCTAACACTTCACGAATAACAAATTCAACTTCATTTATTTAAGAGATGAAGTGGAAATTGTTAAAGGCACGAACAACAGTGAGATTGTACCAAAATAAAGTAAGTATTTATTCTAATTCAAATTCTTTAACTTTAGGGAAATGATCTTGAAAACCAAAAATGTTGTCCTAGTTCTCTTATACCTGATGAATCAGATGGTACCTTAGATCGTCACAAATTTATGGATTTGTGATTACTGGCTTTTCTATAGCCATGTTCTCTACCACTCTCCATCAGAACATGATGGTTAGATTTCTCTTCCATATCCATATTTTCACCTATGTGGAAACCCAATGATTAGTTTATTTGGGTAACCGTTACGTTTCATACTTTTGTTTTTAAAGATTAGTTTTGGTATTCCTTTTTACGATGTGGGTTTCTATTAAAGAAACTTTCTAATAGTAAACCATTTATAACCCCGACGAATTTCGAGGGCGAAATTCATTTTAAGGGGGGTAGAATGTAACAGCCCAAGATTTTATAAAAAAATATTTTTTTTAATTTTATTAAAGTCTTGTGTTGTACGCTACACCAAAAGGAGCTTGCACAACACACATACTTGACTTGCCTTGCATTACACGCAATCACGACCTTCCTCGATAGCGTGTGTAATACGCAATACCGAGTTTCACTAAACAACGATATGCTATTAAAATATTATTAAAACTAGCCGTTATGAATAGTAATAACCACTTTTTAAAACTCTGTAAATCTTATTTTTTAAAATGAACTTCATTTTTGGATTCGAAGTATTGAATTTAGCCTAAGGTGAAATTTTGGTACTTTTCGGATAACTTTCATATTCTGATGAATAGTGAAAATTACTAAATTATAATTAAAAACAACGTTTTTAATCGAAATAATTAATAGTGATAAATCATTAATTTGAGTGGTTTTAAAGTATATTTAGAATATATTTTTACAATTTAATACAATGTTGGTCATTGGTTGTAATTTCACATTTAAACCAGACATAATCAAGTCTCAATCTTTTGATAGATATTGTTTCTTAAAAACACGCAATTTGTTTTAACAGCAGGATTTAATTATAAAATTAATTAATGAAAATTCTATGTTATGAATTTGGTAAAATAGATTTCATTTTTGAATTCGGAATATGAAATATAGCTTAGGATGAAATTTTGGCATTGTTCTGAAAAACATCAATTTTTGATGAATAGTGAAACTACTAAGTGGTAGGTTAAAAACTGAATTTTGCATAAAACATAATTTTACCGCTTCTGTGAATGGAATTTCAAAAATCCGAGAGACACGGTTAATATCAAGGACTAAAATGTGGTTCAATGAGATGAAAATAATTTTTTGGTGAATAGTAACTTTTTACTATTTTTACCGCGGTTAATAGTAAATAGGGTAACTAAGGGTAAATATGATATCAATATTACCCTAAAACATGTCCTAATTCTATTGGACAAGTGTAATTCGACCAAAAACAAACTTAGGAATAAAATATGACCATTTAGGCCCACTTGGATTAGATTAGGACATTTATTATTAATTTATTTAAAGAAGGGTTAAAATAGTTAAAATCAAAGTTTAATAAGTAAATCATTTTTAATATGGGGTTATACATAAGATAAATTCGACTATAAATATTCATTAGAAAGCTAAAAAGATTTCCTACATAAGGGTATTTTATTTGTAATTTTTATACATTACATAATTTAATTTATTTATGACACAATGATGATGCAGTAATTATCTTATTAATGAAATATTGACATAATTGATGTTATAAACACCAAAATAAATGTAATTTGAGACTTTTTATGAATTCCACTAATTTTATAGGTTACTATGATATATTAGTGTTGATTTAATCAACTTGGTTCGAACATATAATTCTGTTATGACTTTCACAAAAATCATATATCAAATAGTGTCAAAATTGACACAAAATAGTTTTTAAATCAAATATTATATTATTAATTGTTATTGTATTCCTAAAAATCTAAGGTTCGGCCAAATGACATAGATAAGGATATATATATTAACAATAAACAATTTGGGGTTCGTTTGGCATGTTATAGTAAGTTTATTAACCATATAGTGAAAGAAAACAAAAAGACATGGTAAAAGTTAAATTATTTAACTTAGAGTTAAATTTAATTGATAAGGTTAAAATAATATCCAAAACTTGTCTAAATTCTATTGGTTGATAGGATTTCGACCCATCCCCACTTTATCTTTGAAATAAGACCCTTTGGAACCATTATAAACCGATTTTTACTTTAATATAAAATAATATTTTGAGATATTCCTAAGGTGCCCCTCTCCTCCCTTATAAAAGGACACCTCCTCCCCCTCCTCCTCACACCAATTTGAGCACTCAAGCTCGGCCAACCCCTGCCAAAATCTCTTCTCCACTTCCCTAGAAACATCCTAGAGGTTATGGTCTTCCTCAAAGACCAATTTTAGTTCCCTAAGAGGAGGTCTCCAAAAGGCGCTTCAAAGAAGAGGTAATTACCGTTACCAATTCTTTCATCTTTATTTCTTCTTCCACTTCTTCTTCTTAGGTTGTTTCATTATGAAGTAATAACATCAGTATCACTCATATACTGATATTTTATTTTAAGTATGAAACAACCCTATTTCACCATCTATCTATCCTACGGAAAAAGAAATCACCGCGCGTGCGTACGTACGGAATACCGTCTCCACGCCGTGGTGTAATCTATTTTCCACCATCACCTTACAAGGATGGGTATAATGGTGTAATCAGTAACTATATATGATTATTATTAAGTAATATTGATACTGAAATAATATATATATATACTCCAATAAAATTCCACGATCATAGGAACGATATCATCACTCGTGCGTACGTACGGAATACCGTCTCCACGATGTGATGCGACTCGTTCTACATGATCTTCATTTCATAATTATTATATAAATGAATTGAATGAATGAATATGGTATATACTACACTAATACCATTCTGGAAATGAATTATCTATAACCTAAAGATAAGAATAAGAATTTATTCGACAAAACACGCATAAGAACAAAAAGTTATAAAGACCCGAGTAACAAGTAACAATGAAATATTACTAACAAGAAGCTAATAATATGACCATATATGATCTCATATCAATATGTATGATTCTGGAATAAGTCAATAACATTATTTAAACCATTATACAGGAGCTTCGGACACGAACAAAGCAAATCGGACCTAAGGTAAGAGAAATATCACAATCTCATTTTTATCCGAGATTGTTTATTCGTAAGTATTTACTGGGGTGTATTTTATCATCCACATCCATGTTCCCTCAATATGTAATATTGTTTCCATCCACTTGAAATAGTGTAAATCCAATTTTACCCTTAGGTGAGTTTTTAGTAAAGAATATGAAAGGAATCTTTTGTCGTTTTTCCGTACGAGGTACTTTTTGACTTTTCCGACAAAAGTACGAAGAATGTTTTTTTTAACTTATATGGCATGAATGGATTTTTAAAACATTACTTCAAAGAAGCTTCCTTTACAAGTTTTCAAGTTTATTTTTAATCAACTTCTTTTATTTTAAAGTTGTATGACATGTTATGAAAGGAAAAATGTTTTTGAAGAAGAAAGGATATTTTCCTCATGAATTCAATTCAAGTGTTTTATCAAAATTATTTTCCATCTAAGATAATAAAGGGTTCTGTTTCTATCCATATTTTTACATTGGATTGACTATGTTGTGATGGAATTATGTTTATGAATTCCTTTATCATATATTAATTGATTTATGATGTCATGATGTTTCAAGAATCCCATTTTTGTTATATGTGTTATGCGATGATGTATGTTTTATGATTATGTGGCACACATAAGAAAAGATTCATTATAAGATGGGTGGGACCTATATCTCCCTCCAATGCATTGGGTAATGATTTTATATCTCATGAGATAGACATGGCTGGAACGGAAGGTTATTTCGGTTCAGTGATACAGGACTGAAACGAGGAGTGAACTCGGTTCAGAAAGGGACTTTGTCTACTAAGATAGTCTTGGCAATGAGTCATGACTAACAAGAAATGATTTTCCATGATTATGTGTGCATGCCACAAAGATTCAAGTTTTATGTTATGATTATGGGGATCTCATTTTCACTTCTATGATTTATCCCATGTTATGATATTATGAGCTCTTTTGCAGGTTAAGATTTCCAAAATCTATGTTCTTATGTATATGATGTGATTGATATTTCTTTTCTTTACCCTTACTGAGCATTTGAGCTCACCCTTTTATGTTTTCTTTTCCCCAGGATATAAAGAAAGGTTTTTAGGTAAAAAAAAGGGAAGATCTTTATGGGAGATATTGAAGATCTTTCACCACGATTAGAAGATTACGTTCCGAGTTTCCAAAGACACTAAACTATTATGATCCTTGTGTGTGTGTTTTTGTTATGTACTAAGTATTCCGCAAAAGTAATGTAATGTCCACGTACGTCAAGATACGGGTCTCTACAGTTGGTATCAGAGGAAAGGTTTAGTCAACCTTTGGAAACTAGGATGCGAAAACGTTAGTGAGATCCCTAGAGATATTTCTAAGGTATGTGTAGGGATGTCTCTAAGGTTAAGTATACGTATAGGTTATAGTCCTAGAATTGCGCTAAAGATCTTAGAATTTAAACCTAAGATGTTAGATATTGAGGGTACTCCCCCATTACTATGTTGTCTTCCCTAGAATGATTTCGCCTCTCACGGAATTCTTTTTGTGTTTTAGTTAATGGAGGGAACCAGAAGGAATTCGGTTAACATTGAATCCAATGGACAAATTGGTGACTATGAGCAACAAAATTGTTTAATGCCTAGAGATAAAGATATTGTGATTATGCCAAATCAGCAATCTCACAATATGATCAATAAAGTAAAATTCGGTAAGTTTCCTGACTCGACTAATAAGAGAAATATGGAGTTCCATGATGATCATAGAGGAAAGAAAGTTCAATTTCCTCTATGTAAATCATGTGGGAAGAGGCATCATGGAGAATGTTTCAAGGGAACTGGAAGATGCTTTGGGTGTGGAAAAGAAGGACACAAAGCATGTAAGTGCAAAGGAAAAGGGTCGGTTAACACCATGGATGAGGATAATGGTAATGCTACGACATCAAAAATGGTTAAGTGTTTTAAATGTGGAATGTATGGGCATTATGCAAACAAATTCCCTAAGGGAAAGACTCATGAAGAGAATCAGTATGGTCATATGGGTAGTATTTATGTGGATGATGATGAAGAGACTACAAATGATATGTGAGATGAAAGAATTTTTGAAGCTCGGTCAATGGTTTGAGAATGTAGTGGAATGATTACATGTTTATAATGTGTAATTTTGGAATAAAGAGACATCTATGGATTGTTACACTGTTGCCTTTCCTTGTGTTTTGAAAGTGTATGACTAATGTTACCAGTATCCATGAAAGGTTATTCAGATATTTTTGGAATGTAGATGATATGCGCATAATGAAGGGATAAGAAGAAAATTAAATGTTTGATAGTATTCATGAGCTCATGATTGATATAAGGACTAAGTGATATCATGGTTTGAGTATATAGAATTTTGAGGATTTTGGTATGTGGAAAGTGTTAACTTTTAACTGCACTCATGTTTTCACTAAGGTATTCAAGAGAATACACGATTAAGGACTTTGAATGTTTGGAATGTGACCAACAAGACATATCTTATGATATGTGGGGATCAATGACAATATTAAATCTCTGGTAATCGATGTCACTATATTATGAGAGTGGACTGCAGTATTATGTATAAGCCTAAAGATTAGACTGGATTATGTTGGACATAAGTTAGTATTGTTTAAGGATAGAAGATTTTCGATATTATTGATGGGATGTTATAGTAACGTAGTTTTAGAAAAAGGGACAACCTGCAGGACGGGCGACAACCCATCGCTTCGGACAAGGCTGTAGGAATCGAACCCACAACCGAAGTGCGACTGGCCTTTATCGCCTACCACTGGCCTATAGGAAGTCCTTGTTTAGTAGAAACTAGTTTTATTATATTAAGTAGTATGATATATGAAGTATAAGTCCATTTTAGGAACCATATATGATTAATCCCACTATAGATCAACTTATGTATATAAATTTTTCTAACCTTTTGAGACAGATGGAATGACCCGTCATTCTATCACATGATCTGCTAACACTTCACGAATAACAAATTCAACTTCATTTATTTAAGAGATGAAGTGGAAATTGTTAAAGGCACGAACAACAGTGAGATTGTACCAAAATAAAGTAAGTATTTATTCTAATTCAAATTCTTTAACTTTAGGGAAATGATCTTGAAAACCAAAAATGTTGTCCGAGTTCTCTTATACCTGATGAATCAGATGGTACCTTAGATCGTCACAAATTTATGGATTTGTGATTACTGGCTTTTCCATAGCCATGTTCTCTACCACTCTCCATCAGAACATGATGGTTAGATTTCTCTTCCATATCCATATTTTCACCTATGTGGAAACCCAATGATTAGTTTATTTGGGTAACCGTTACGTTTCATACTTTTGTTTTTAAAGATTAGTTTTGGTATTCCCTTTTACGATGTGGGTTTCTATTAAAAAAACATTCTAATAGTAAACCATTTATAACCCCGACGAATTTCGAGGGCGAAATTCATTTTAAGGGGGGTAGAATGTAACAACCCAAGATTTTATAAAAAAATATTCTTTTTAATTTTATTAAAGTCTTGTGTTGTACGCTACACCAAAAGGAGCTTGCACAACACGCATCCTTGACTTGCCTTGCATTACACGCAATCACGACCTTCCTCGATAGCGTGTGTAATACGCAATACCGAGTTTCACTAAACAACGATATGCTATTAAAATATTATTAAAACTAGCCGTTATGAATAGTAATAACCACTTTTTAAAACTCTGTAAATCTTATTTTTTTAAATGAACTTCATTTTTGGATTCGAAGTATCGAATTTAGCCTAAGGTGAAATTTTGGTACTTTTCGGATAACTTTCATATTCTGATGAATAGTGAAAATTACTAAATTATAATTAAAAACAACGTTTTTAATCGAAATAATTAATAGTGATAAATAATTAATTTGAGTGGTTTTAAAGTATATTTATAATATATTTTTACAATTTAATACAATGTTGGTCATTGGTTGTAATTTCACATTTAAACCAGACATAATCAAGTGTCAATCTTTTGATAGATATTGTTTCTTAAAAACACGCAATTTGTTTTAACAGCGGGATTTAATTATAAAATTAATTAATGCAACTTCTATGTCATGAATTTGGTAAAATAGACTTCATTTTTGAATTCGGAATATGAAATATAGCTTAGGATGAAATTTTGGCATTGTTCTGAAAAACATCAATTTTTGATGAATAGTGAAACTACTAAGTGGTAGGTTAAAAACTGAATTTTGCATAAAACATAATTTTACCGCTTCTTTGAATGGAATTTAAAAAATCCGAGAGACACGGTTAATATCAAGGACTAAAATGTGGTTCAATGAGATGAAAATAATTTTTTGGTGAATAGTAACTTTTTACTATTTTTACCGCGGTTAATAGTAAATAGGGTAACTAAGGGTAAATATGATATCTATATTACCCTAACACATGTCCTAATTCTATTGGACAAGTGTAATTCGACCAAAAACAAACTTAGGAATAAAATATGACCATTTAGGCCCACTTGGATTAGATTAGGACATTTATTATTAATTTATTTAAAGATGGGTTAAAATAGTTAAAATCAAAGTTTAATAAGTAAATCATTTTTAATATGGGGTTATACATAAGATAAATTCGACTATAAATATTCATTAGAAAGATAAAAAGATTTCCTACATAAGGGTATTTTATTTGTAATTTTTAGACATTAAATAATTTAATTTATTTATGACACAATGATGATGCAGTAATTATCTTATTAATGAAATATTGACATAATTGATGTTATAAACACCAAAATAAATGTAATTTGAGACTTTTTATGAATTCCACTAATTTTATAGGTTACTATGATATATTATTGTTGATTTAATCAACTTGGATAGAACATATAATTCTGTTATGACTTTCACAAAAATCATATATCAAATAGTGTCAAAATTGACACAAAATAGTTTTTAAATCAAATATTATATTATTAATTGTTATTGTATTCCTAAAAATCTAAGGTTCGGCAAAATGACTTAGATAAGGATATATATATTAATAATAAACAATTTGGGGTTCGTTTGGCATGTTATAGTAAGTTTATTAACCATATAGTGAAAGAAAACAAAAAGACATGGTAAAAGTTAAATTATTTAACTTAGAGTTAAATTTAATTGATAAGGTTAAAATAATATCCTAAACTTGTCTAAATTCTATTGGTTGATAGGATTTCGACCCATCCCCACTTTATCTTTGAAATAAGACCCTTTGGAACCATTATAAACCGATTTTTACTTTAATATAAAATAATATTTTGAGATATTCCTAAGGTGCCCCTCTCCTCCCTTATAAAAGGACACCTCCTCCCCCTCCTCCTCACACCAATTTGAGCACTCAAGCTCGGCCAACCCCTGCCAAAATCTCTTCTCCACTTCCCTAGAAACATCCTAGAGGTTATGGTCTTCCTCAAAGACCAATTTTAGTTCCCTAAGAGGAGGTCTCCAAAAGGTGCTTCAAAGAAGAGGTAATTACCGTTACCAATTCTTTCATCTTTATTTCTTCTTCCACTTCTTCTTCTTAGGTTGTTTCATTACGAAGTAATAACATCAGTATCACTCATATACTGATATGTTATTTTAAGTATGAAACAACCCTATTTCACCATCTATCTATCCTACGGAAAAAAGAAATCACCGCGCGTGCGTACGTACGGAATACCGTCTCCACGCCGTGGTGTAATCTATTTTCCACCATCACCTTACAAGGATGGGTATAATGGTGTAATAAGTAACTATATATGATTATTATTAAGTAATATTGATACTGAAATAATATATATATATACTCCCATACAATTCCACGATCATAGGAACGATATCATCACTCGTGCGTACGTACGGAATACCGTCTCCACGATGTGATGCGACTCGTTCTACATGATCTTCATTTCATAATGATTATATAAATGAATTGAATGAATGAATATGGTATATACTACACTAATACCATTCTGGAAATGAATTATCTATAACCTAAAGATAAGAATAAGAATTTATTCGACAAAACACGCATAAGAACAAAAAGTTATAAAGACCCGAGTAACAAGTAACAATGAAATATTACTAACAAGAAGCTAATAATATGACCATATATGATCTCATATCAATATGTATGATTCTGGAATAAGTCAATAACATTATTTAAACCATTATACAGGAGCTTCGGACACGAACAAAGCAAATCGGACCTAAGGTAAGGGAAATATCACAATCTCATTTTTATCCGAGATTGTTTATTCGTAAGTATTTACTGGGGTGTATTTTATCATCCACATCCATGTTCCCTCAATATGTAATATTGTTTCCATCCACTTGAAATAGTTTAAATCCAATTTTACCCTTAGGTGAGTTTTTAGTAAAGAATATGAAAGGAATCTTTTGTCGTTTTTCCGTACGAGGTACTTTTTGACTTTTCCGACAAAAGTACGAAGAATGTTTTTTTTAACTTATACGACATGAATGGATTTTTAAAACATTACTTCAAAGAAGCTTCCTTTACAAGTTTTCAAGTTTATTTTTAATCAACTTCTTTTATTTTAAAGTTGTATGACATGTTATGAAAGGAAAAATGTTTTTGAAGATGAAAGGATATTTTCCTCAAGAATTCAATTCAAGTGTTTTATCAAAATTATTTTCCATCTAAGATAATAAAGGGTTCTGTTTCTATCCATATTTTTACATTGGTTTGACTATGTTGTGATGGAATTATGTTTATGAATTCCTTTATCATATATGAATTGATTTATGATGTCATGATGTTTCAAGAATCCCATTTTTGTTATATGTGTTATGCGATGATGTATGTTTTATGATTATGTGGCACACATAAGAAAGGATTCATTATAAGATGGGTGGGACCTATATCTCCCTCCAATGCATTGGGTAATGATTTTATATCTCATGAGATAGACATGGCTGGAACGGAAGGTTATTTCGGTTCAGTGATACAGGACTGAAACGAGGAGTGAACTCGGTTCAGAAAGGGACTTTTTCCACTAAGATAGTCTTGGCAATGAGTCATGACTAACAAGAAATGATTTTCCATGATTATGTGTGCATGCCACAAAGATTCAAGTTTTATGTTATGATTATGGGGATCTCATTTTCACTTCTATGATTTATCCCATGTTATGATATTATGAGCTCTTTTGCAGGTTAAGATTTCCAAAAGCTATGTTCTTATGTATATGATGTGATTGATATTTCTTTTGTTTACCCTTACTGAGCATTTGAGCTCACCCTTTTATGTTTTCTTTTCCCCAGGATATAAAGAAAGGTTTTTAGGTAAAAAAAAGGGAAGATCTTTATGGGAGATATTGAAGATCTTTCACCACGATTAGAAGATTACGTTCCGAGTTTCCAAAGACACTAAACTATTACGATCCTTGTGTGTGTGTTTTTGTTATGTACTAAGTATTCCGCAAAAGTAATGTAATGTCCACGTACGTCAAGATACGAGTCTCTACAATGTAGGTGACCTATTTTTATTTCTATTCAATAAGGGGTGTGGATGATTAAATAAATAAAAAAGAAATATGGGGTATCACCGTATACTATTTTTTGTTACAAACTTGTAGCAAAAAAAATTAGATATTCAAGGCGTTATCATGTATGTAAATCATATGTGTGTGTATTATGTTTGGTAGTTGTTGCAGAGATGGGTAGGTTGGTTCATAAGGCCATATGATATAGGGAATTGTTGTGAGTAGGAAAGTGTTAAGGCTTGTAATATGTGAAACATATTATATCAATATGTAAAAACCCCTAAATTCATATTTCTTATTACCATTATAAAATTCAGTCTATTCGACATATTTCTTTACATGTGACATTGAACATAAATGAATCCATGATATATTCAAATAAAATGTAATCACAAATTTTAAAGACACTCCATTAAATAAGTGGGAAAAAATAGGGATAAGAAAAATTAAAAATATTTAAAATCAAAAAAGGGATGATTTAATATGAATGAAATTCGATTAATACTCCTAAACCTACTAATAAGATCATTTGTTTCATGGAAAAGTTTTATTTTAATAATTTTCATTTGGGTGACATGAATATTTTTCTCAAGAAACATTTGGTTAATAATGATAATTTTTTTTATAAATAATTGGGTAGCACCATATTTCAAAAAAGGATTAATAATAAAAAATCATTTTAAAATGAAAATTTCTATCAAAAAATGGTTTTCATTATATTTAATGATTTTTTTAAAATAATGATTTTTTAAATTTCTTTAGTTTTATTTTAATAAAACTAATATTATTTATGATTTTATCATATAATAATGTGTTTACTATTAATTTTTTTGTAATTTCTAAAAATGTCGATTTTTTATTAAAAATTTACAGGATTATAAAAAATTAGAATTTCAAAAAACATGTCATTATTTAAGAATAGACTAAAGTAAATAAAAACATTAATGTAACAAGATATGAATTTAAGTCATAAATTAATTCATTTTATGATATTATTTTAATAAATAAAACCAATGGGGAACATTTTAATATTAAATAAAATTGTTACATTATTATAAAAAAATTTCTCTTTTATTGCAATCATGTATTTTTCAAAAGTGATTCAATTTTTTTATTTTCTTAAAAGCCTCACACTATTTTTATTTATTTTATAATAATTAAATATACATCAAATATATAATTATAAATTAAATTATATCTCATATATTAACTTAAATCATAAAAATATTATTATGTAGAAAAATATTTTTACATGATTAATTGTATTTATTTTGACATTATCATTTCACAAATTTATAAATATTATTTTACAATGATATATTCAAATTTAAAATTAAAAAATTAAATTAGTAAAAATTATAATCTTAATTGTTTTCATAATAATTATTTACAATTGTTATAAACTAATTACTATGGTATAACAAAAAGAGAAAACATTATTTTAGAATAGTGTTATTATTAAATAGAATTACAAAAACATTTTTGGAATTGAATTTTTGTGTATTAATATGACCTCAAAATGTTTTCCCTACAAGTTTTCCATTTTTATCCACAAATCCCAGAATACTGTAATGGAAATATTAGAAATGTATGGGTTACTCCCAAAAATACATTTCCATTCACACATAAAAAGTAAAAATCTTGACCACTTCAAGAAAAAACCTTATCTTAAACATCCACATTTATAATTAGAAAATTTTACTCTCCCTAGAATGCTCCTCAATGAAAATAATCTCATGGGAACTTATAATTATCCTAGTGAATTTAAAATCAACAGACAATCTAGGAAAATTCCAGTCCCCGATGTGTGTATTATCAACTAAAGAGAAATAATAAAATATTGATATAATTATCAGTCCTCTTTTTTAGTTTTTTTATAATTATTTATATATATAGCCTTTCCATTAAGAAAACCCATCTTTTGTGTGTTGTGATGATTACTGCCTCCAAGACACGAACAGATTTATTTTCCTTTAATACCAAAAAATGTTATAACTAATGATGAAATTAATGGAAAAATATTCTTTTCATGATATAATTATGTTTATATAATGATAAATTGGAGAACCATTTAATTATATTATCAGAAAATGATCAACATTAATATAAACATTTAATATATGCACTCGTAGAGAATAATATTGTATTTAAAATTTTAATGCATTATTATCCATTAAATTACTTTATAAATCAATTCAATTATTATATAAAAAAGTAATAAACACTGTGTAAGATAATTATTTATCTAGTATAATTAAATTACAATTAATACCATAACTAATCATTCATCAAATTAGTGTATCTTCATGTTTAAGTCGTTTTAATTACCTAATTAGAGAGTACTATGAATTGATGTCATGAATGACTATGGGAACATAATTAATTCAATAATTGGGTATAAATTATTCAATAACCATTTTTTATTCAAACTAGATATTTTATATCATTATTTTATATCCTTATTTGAATCAATAATTTACAAAACATACTCTGATCATCTAGAATCAATAAAAAAAGATTATTATTTATATCGTCAAGAATGATAATGTCTGTAACAATAATGAATGTGATTTTAAACCACAAATATTATGATAATTCATCCATGATTTTAATTTTAATGTCATACTATAGATTATTTTTCTCAAATGAAGAATACCTAAACCACTCCTATGAAACTACTATAAGTGATCCAAAATACAAAAAATAGAGGTGGAAAATCAAAAAAATTCAAATAAAAATAGACTATTTAGGAAGATTATTAATGAAAATGAATATGATAATGTACTATATTAAGGGATTAAGATAGCTATTATTATGATATAGAAGTCCAAATTATTTCTGTGGAAGTGAGGAACAAGAGTTATGGGTTTATGTCTTAAATTCCCCTCTTTGAGAGAGGTTTGGTATAATGCACATAATGTCAATTATGTGGTGTATATACACCCAATTTGAGATCTCAAATAAATAAATAATTTTTTTTAATTAACATAAAATTTCATGAGATATCATTAAATTGGTTTAGATTCAATTGTTTAAAATGTCATAAGGCTTTCCATTGTCTTATTTTTTATTCTTTGGGACATAACACATTTAATAAAATATATTTTTTGAAAGGTATATTGACATTCCTTGGATGTTTTTTTATAAAAATCTATGTATTTTATAGGATTTAGTATAAAAATATGTCCCCTCATTAAAGTTTATATTGATTCAGTCGTGTCCCTAGTATTATGATTTTTTTGGTAACTGCATTTTCATTCATTGATTTCAAATCATCATATTAAACATATTTAATATAAGTATAGTACATTTGACCTATTTATATTATTATTTCATATTATCTCATTATTTTCTATGGATGTGAATTTCAACCACATAAAACCTTTAAAATTATTTCTCACTTATTGGGAAATGTTATTTTAAAACAACACATTTTCTATATCTGGATAGATTATGATCATGTTATTTTAATATTGAATTTTTCATATAATAATTAATTTATATTGTGTGAAAAGATATTTTTTGTAAATAAGATTAAGATAAGGTAACTATTAAATAGAGATATTTGTTTACATTTTTAAAAGTATTAGTATATCATATGTTATTATTCAAATGTCAAACATAATTGTCAACTAGAATATATATTGTTTAACCAACAAAAATATTCCTATAAATGGGTTAATATCTTTTGATCCTTTTAATTGACATATGGAATTTATTCCTATACCATATGTTTTTTCAATATTAATTTTTTGGATGGTTTTTTATATATTTAACATCATTGACTCTCATGGTGAATGCATTGTCCATAAAAAGTGACATGTAGAAGATGGTATTATATATACCTTCAATGAATTAACTAGTCTCATGAGAAAACATAGGATGGGATTTAGTGTATTCTTATTCCAATAATATTATTGTTTTATATAACAAATGAATTGAAAATATATTTTTTCAAATGTGGTATTGGTAGAAATTAAGGTGTCTTTGTATTAGCCTTGATAACAGTTTTCTGATATATGACATTATTTGTTCTAAAAATATGCAATCTGTATTTTTGATATTAATTTTTTTAAATGTATATAGAATGTTCCCAAATTGAATATTTATATAACATGATGTGGTGTACCGATTCTTACAAAAATACTTTTCTGTTATTTATTCCATTATTGAATTAGTTAAATGTTTTCATGATCCCCCTTATTATAATTAAATTTCATCAATTTATGGTGAAAATTTGAACATAAGACATGTTTTATATGATAAAATGTATAAAATAATTCATGGGGTATGCTTAATAGTTATTTTTAAATAAGTTATTTGAAATATAATCGTAAAATTTTCTATTTGTTACAAAGAACATGTGATTTATATATTTATGTTTTGTATTATTTATCAAATTTTATAAATATGAATTCTTCCATTGGATGTAGGAGATGAAAAAATATTTTTTATCCACAATGTTAATAAATATCTAATATTTTATTGTAGTTATAAAATAAAAATGTATGATATAATTTTTTGAGAACCAAATATGCGAGTGAAAGTCAGAGGAATCGTAGTTTCTAGCAATATAAGGATTTAGATAACATCAATGAATAGATTGTTGTTAAAGATAAATTATGGGATTATAATATAGGTAAGATCATCAAATAAAATGTATAGATAACCAATTTAGATCAGATCAAGATTTAAATATAAGGAAATAACTAAAATTTTATTTGAGGATATAGACACAAAATCATCACTAAAACCCTTATTAATAAGCCTAAGTATTATGTACACTTTAATTTTTTTACATGGATGAGATTATGAGGTTTTTATTTCAATACATCCCTATCATAATATTGGAAATCGGATACAGGTGTGAAATAGTATCACCATGCAGTAATCACCCATAAATGAGCTAGTTGAGTATTGACTCGGTCAACACATTGATCCATGATGAGTGGTCATATGATTACATAACTCGTGAGACACTTTCATGGAATATGATTTGGTTAATAATTTTATTTTTTGAAATCACAATAAATTATTTAATATTGATGTTATTAAGTTAGGTTATAGTATGTAATATAAAAATTACCAAGGATAAACATGGACTTCACAATGAAGTGTCATTTGTTTATCTGAAAGCATTATAGGTAAAGAACTATTAAGGTTGGTGTTTTTATTTAATATTTTAGATATTATCATTTCCATTATTGTTTCATTATATGGTTTAAACATAAAAATAAAAATAATATAATGAAGGTATATATATCAAGAAATCACTTTTTTATATAAATGAATTAGGGAGAATATACAAATGTTTGATATTTTTTGTAATTTATGACAAAAATTGGGAGTTTCATAGTCATAACTAGTGTAGTAAGGTAGAAATTATAATTGAAAACAATTAGTGCTAATAATTGATATTTTAATTGTTTAATTGATATTTATTAAAGAAATTTTGGAATATTATAAATGTTTTTAAGGATTTTATTAATTTTCTAATAATTATTTTTCAGTAGTTCTTATTTAAAATGTCTGTGAATCTATAATAAATAATATTAAATACATTTACAATATATTTGGAATAAATTTTATTTTCAGGGGATAAATATTAGATAACCCATGATTGAGGTATGGATAAAATATTGGTTTAATTTAACCTTCATATGGAAGTAATATGGGATTTATCCATTTGGAGAACAGAAGTTATATGTTGTCAATATTCTTGGTGTTAAGGACAAATAATGAATTGTTTTGTTATGTTTTCCAATTTTTTGGATTATAGAAAATGTTGAATATTGTGAGCCCATTTAAACTAGTGTTTAATACATTTTATGTGTTATGGATTGTGTTATTTTTTGGAGAAATATATAATCTCATTGTGGTTTAATGTATTACTGATTCAAATGGGTTTTTGGAAGGGTAATTTTTTGAGATTATAATATCATGTTATATGAATACATGTGTACAGGAATATAGGAATGAATAGTGGTATTTGAGTAAGGATGAGATGGATTCTAACATCATATATTTTAATAAGTTTGGGGGGTATAGTATTTTATTAATATCTATGGTCATTTGGGATATATCTTTTAATGATTATTATAAAATGTAATAGATAAACCAACTCAATGTAATCATGGTTAAACCAAAAATGTTATATGTTATAAAAATATTAATAATTGTTTAAAATTATCAATTAAATCTTATCATGTGGATATGGATATAAAGATTATGGTTGAATCCATTTTAGGTTATTTATTGTAATAGTTCCACCATATTGTTAATGTTTTGTCACACATTTCAACATGTTTCGTATTATTAATGGATGGAAAGTAGAAGAATCAAGGGTTCTAGGGTCAATGTAGATGTTACCAAAATGATCAACCAAACAGAATGAGACAAGGACTAAAACATAAAGTGAACATGCCAAACCAACTTTCATGAAGTATGATTAACAATGAGAACAAATTAGATTTCCCAAATGCAACAATGAATAAAAATATAGAATCTCATGAGAGAAGATGTGAGGAAGGTAAAAATACTCACCTATGTTAGATAAATAGAGAATATAATTAAAATACATTGCTCCAATTATTAATGTTTTGTGACTTCTTTATATCAATATTACAATACAAGGTCCAAGGAGAAGTAACAAAATATTTTTTTACACAAATAAGAATTTATTGTTAGATAATTGAACTCTTAGTAATAATTAAAACTTACAAAATAAATTATGGTTTAATAGTATTAATTTTATTTAAAAATACTTATTTTTAACATTAGATATATCTTTTGATGTTGATCATTCATTTTTATAATGATAAATGTATAAGTTTATAAAAATATTTCCAAAAAGTTTATATGGACACCATATTATGAGATAAAAATTATTGTACTAACTTTTTTTTTCATTAATAACAAAATTGACAATAAAGTATTTAGTAACATATGTTTAAATATCAGTAACACATTAGTATAAATTTATTTATAGGATATAATTATTATTTACTAATTCAATTAATATTTTGGGGGTTTTAATAAAAATATCACAATAATTGATTTCAATCATCAATTTTCTCTACATATCATTAGAGTTCACTTTTTCAAAATTTTTAATTTAGTAAAAATCAATAATCACCTTTTATTTTAATGTAATTTAAATCAATTTGATATTTGATATATTTATATATGAGTTTGATATTATATTAGGTCTTGTTAATTTCAAATTTATATTTAAATTTTTTTGTTTGTCGTATAAAATCAAAAAAAATATATCATCAAATAAATATATTATTATTAATATTATTATAACAAAGTTATTTACATTTAGAAAAATATTCATAAAAAATTATTAATTATACCCAGTATGTCACCATAGGAAACTCCTCAGACAATTTATTAATAAAATAAATGTTCAGAAAACAAGTGACACAGACCATACAGAAGAACTACATACCTCCAAAATCAGACCCATCACCATCACCATGATAAAAATATTCTTCAGCAGTCATTGACTTCCATTCCAAACATTCATACTATTTTAAGACTTTGGAATATTTTCTTTGAAGGTTAAACCACTCCAATGGAAGTAATTAATTAGTAATTGACATACCATTAGATCTTGTGGACATTGGCTTCCGAAGATAAGAGTAATCCTTCCTTTCTCTTCGTCGCTGGGAAGCAGTCATATCCTTCTGATTCCTAGACATCATCTTCCTCCCTCCCAAGATGATGTCACTAAATGATGGCTTGACCATACCACCCTTGTTTTCTTTATCACTATCAGAAACTTCCCTCCACTTTCCATGGACATCAATCCCTTGATACTGTGCAATCTGATTTTTCTAAACCTGGAAATTTGTATCTATCGTAGCAAGACAATTCAGGTGTTCCGCCATCTCCTGACCCAAAAACATCCCATTTACTATTTCATTATTCACTAAAACCAATTTCTAAGACCCAACCTGCATGTTTGATATAACTCCTTCATGCTCCAGCCCTTGGAACCGATTCCTAGTGGAGACCGGGACCAACACACGACCATCCTCACCAGCTTGTCCACTATTCCTCACTGCAGCATGCAGCCTTCTGTCCTCCAAGGCAGACCCCTAATCCCTTTAGGACACACCACCATTGCTTCACCATTTCCAATGACCATCCATTGCTGCATCCCCCTCAACCAGGCCACCCTTCTTCAGGCCAACCACGTGATGGGCCGTTTTCTCATGCTGCCTTTCCCCTGCAGCCACAACCCCATGTGAGGCCATACCATCAGTCTTAGCAGGACTCCTGTTAGCATTCCCTTCAACCTCATTCACAATAGAACCCATGACAGTAACCTCAACCCCATCACCCCAGCTCAGATCCTGCTTGAGCCTATTCATCATAGTAGAATCCAAAGGGTTTTTTGGAATTTCTGCTGGCTTTTCCAGAACCGCATCCAAACTCACATCAGGTGCGTTTATAAGGACCCATCCTTAAACCATACTTAATCTTGAGTTATTACAAGATTACACATTGAGGATCTTTTTAGGTTTAGAGTTTTAGATAATTAGATCATGAAACTTGCAATACATTCCACATTTAAACGAAGTGGTTACATAAAAGACAGTATTCATTCTTCCCATCAAAGGAACGATATTGAAAATAAAACATGGATTCTTTCTTAACACATCCTTGACACTATCATCACATCATGTACCATTCCCTTGACCTGTGAAAAACATTTCAAAAACTTGGGATGAGCATAAAAAGCTCAGTAAGGGTTATAAAAATATGGAAAGGAAACATGAGTTCATATATACATAAGAATTAAATCATACTTTACCCATAAAACATAGGCACTTTAAAATACCACATCAAACCATGAATAAATCATAGAAATCATAAGACATAAAAGGTAACTTGAGGCATTCATAACATTATTATGTAGGGAGTAACCCTATTAGTTATTTTTTGGAATACCCATCAAAGTATATTCCCTAAATCTCTTCGGAGAAATCTCAATGTTTCACTCCTTCGTGTTACCCAATGCATTGGAGATCTATATCGAGCTCACCCGCCCTTAGTTTATCACAGAACCACCCATTTTCATAACAATGCCCAAGAACCATAAATGTATCACATAAAACATGTATAAAGGAAACATAACATTTCCACATGTCAATCACAATATAACATTTTAGTATATTGAAATAATGAATCCGTTCAAAAAGAAACCATTTCCAAAACCATTTAAAACATTTAATAAAGAGATTTTTGAATTAAAGTGTCCCATACCACCTTGAAGCTTTTAACATTTAAAACCATTAATATCCATATAAATAAATCCTTAAAACCATTTTCAAAACATGGATATTAATAAGAACAAATCATTAAAACATTTAAAGTGATATTTTGGTTAAAGGGTTTTTACCAAAATGAGAGACACTTGAATACAATAATTGAGGAATAACATTTAATCAGAACCTTATAATATCATGAGAATAAATGGATTCATGATATAATATTCCAAAGGACAGTATATACACCATATAAGAGTGAATTGGTGCATAACAACAATGAAGTCTTAATAGAGATGTAAAATGTGATGAAATCCCTTATAAAGAAGGTATCCTTAAATTAATGATAAATCAATCTCAAAATTATGTGTGAAAAATATAAATACACCCAATATAATTGGATATTAAGTGTAAAACAATAAAATTTCATTCACACATATTCAAAGGATGACATATTCAATAACTACATGTTGAACCCAAAGAAATCGAAATTGGGTTAAAAAGTTCCCTTGGTAAAATTCGACAGCCTAACGGCATCACTTAAAAAATTCAGAAAATGAGTTGATGAGGGATAAAAAGGGAATCTAATCACTTGGACATTAAATTTTCATCAATCAGGATATAGAAGATCATATACCAACATAATAGTATGTGAATTAAAAGACATAACAAACTATGTCTTTTAAAATGAGGAGGGTGAAAGGTTCCCTTACCGACTTGGGTAACTTTCGAAAAGTACACCCCATTGAAGAAGTGTCATACAATGAATATATAAATCCCATAAATGGAATTATATTAAAAAAAGAGTGTAATAATGGGCAGTACATAAACCAGTCAAAGGAAATTGTGGAAAATGTAGCATAAATCTCACGGGTATAAAAGTGTGATGAAAAATCCCTTACGAAAACTCGGCAGCCTAACGGCGCCACTTAAAACTTCCAAAAATGGATTGTTAAGATAAAATAGGGTATCTCATCACATTAAAATAAAATGTACAAAAAGAGTAATATAAAATAACATCCCCCCTCATAACAAATAGGAGCTTAAAATAAGTGACATAAAGGAGAGTACTTAAAAAGAAAGAGAGAGGTTGGATCTCTTACGAAAAATTCGGCAGCCTAATGGTGCCACTCAAAACTTACAAAATGGATTGATGAGAGAGAATAGGGTCTCTTATCATATTAACATAAAAATTACAGTAAGAGTAATATAAAAATACCATCCCAATAACAAGAAAGATGAGATTTAAAAGGAATGACATAAAAGAGTATTCTTAAAAAGAAAGAGAGGAGTAAGATCCCTTACTTCGGGTCCGACATGACTCGATCGTTCGTTAACATCCTGAATAATAAACTTGAGTTAATATATACTTGCTTAAGAACCATTTTCAAGTTCATTATTCCTTTCATATCATGTTATGAACATCATGTAATCATTTAAGATAATAATGTTCATTTTGTCGGTATTTGGTTCTTAAGTCAAAAATAGACTTCTTACACTTACATGTTGTTAATTTGGTCAAAGGTTCGTTATATACAGAATGATACTAATGATTTGGATAACATATATATCATATATATTCAGAATATAAATGTATTTATAATATTACATCACATTTAGAGGTAAGAAATGAAATGCACCGTTCATGGAGACGGTAAGCCGTACGTACGCATGAACACTACTTCCGTTTCTATTTCGTTTTTCTGGAATGGAATCATAATGATATAAGAGTATATTATAATTCCAGTATAATAACATATATAATATCATCAACATTATCCTTTACACATCCCACATATGGTATTAATGAATCAAATCACTTTCAGGGGGCGGTAGTCCGCACTTCCTAAAATGAAGACATCATGTTTACCCATAATGGAAACAATAATGGTATGCCAGAAATGAAAAATACAGAAGCTTAAGGAAAGAATAAAAATATTATATATCATATATAAAAATAGTGACATCATAATGTCCACCTTTGAAGGTGTTAAATGACTATTGAACAATCATCGTTTCGGGAGACAGAATTTCACCATCCAGGGAAACCGTATGTTCTTTAACCATTTGATGTAGTTTTGTGAGATTTTAGCTCGAATAAATCATATAACAACATACTAATATATTGAAGATACTTATGTTGTTACAAAAGAATTAAATAAAAAGAGTTTCGGGGGTTGGAGAAGCAAAATAAAACAAATGAACACGAGAGAATGAATTACCTTTAAAAGTGTAACTCCTTTTGATTTGAGCCTAGAGGCTTCCTTTGAAAGGCTTCTGCCCAAATGGAATCCTCTAGGATGAGGAGAGGTATGTGGAGAGAGTAAATGGGCAGGTTATGGCCAAGCCAAAGGTTTGAGGAGTGTGTGAAATGAGGTAGAGGTGGGAGCCTTTTATAAGAGGAGAGGAGGGGCACTTTTGGAAATCATGAAATTATTATTTTATTTTCAAAAGTGTTTCTAATTTCTAAGGTCCCACATTGATATATTTCGAAGATAAGATGATAAGTCTTTGAAATATTCCCATCCAATAGTTTTTGGACAAGTGTAGGTCTTAGATTTTATATTATCGTTTCATTTTATTTAAACTGTTCATTAATGAGGTCATCGTTGCATCATCATGATGTCTAAATTAAATTAATTTATTTAATATCTAAAAATTATAAAGAAAAAACTATGATTGAGGAAATATTTTTAGCTTTATAATGAATATTTATATTCAAAATTTGTACTTGTGTAACCCCACTTAAAAACTTTGTTAGTAAAACAACTCATGTTTGTGTCAATTTAATTTTAACATTAAATAAATATATATTAATGTCATTTTCCATCCAAAGTGGCTCCATGGGGTCCCCAAGTTGAACCATTGGTTTTCATGGTCGGCCATGGCTCATAAAATGGGGTTAGGACAAGTTCCATGGTGTTTTCATATTTTTATAATATCATTTTTACCTTAAATTACACTAATTACCTTTAATCGCGATTAATGAAAAAAAGTTACTATTCACCAAAAAATTATTTTCATCCCATTGAACCACATTTTACATAATAATTCCATCAATATATGACATATTTTAAAAATTCAATACACATTAGTGGTAAAAATTTATTTAACTGAAAAATCAGTTTGCTTGATTACCACTTAGTGGTTTCACTATTCATCAAAAATTGGAGTTTTTCAGAAAATTACCAAAAATTCAACCTAAGCTATATTTGATATTCCGAATTAAAAAATGATGTATATTTTATAAAATTCATAACATATAAGTAACATTAATTAATTTAATAATTAATTCCCACTGTCGGATCAAATAGCGTGTTTATATGAAACAATAAGTACCAAAAGATTGACACTGGTTTAAGTCTAATTTCAAAGTGAAATTAATTCCAACGACCACTATTGGATTTAACGGTAAAAATATATTCTAATTTCACTTTAAAACCAATTCAAAAGATAATCTAATCATATAAATAAATTATATTAAAAAGTGGCTTTGAATTAAAATACCACATTTTACACTATTCATTTTAAAAAATGAACTTTATCGGAAAGATACCAAAAATTTACACAAAGTAAATTTTGATGTCCCAATTCTTAAGAAGAATTTTATTTGGTCCAATTGAATGTATAAGAGTGAACAAAACTATATTTAATGACGGTTCTCCACCAAAAGGCGATAAGTGACCCTTTAGTGAAAACCAGGGCATATACGCCTAAAATTGAATTATTTCCATATTTTTAGCCTTTATCTTTTATTGGATAAATGTAAAAACATTTAAAAACATTTATAATCATATTTTAGTTATTTATATCCATTCCCACCAATACAACGGCTACATTTTAACTACCATTTAAAATAATATTATTTTATTATTAGAGTGCAACGTAAGTTTCTCAAGAAACTCGTTGTTGCGTGTTGGGTACGCCATCGAGCATAGCGTCCCCTTAAAAGACATATTAATATTTTATTCACAAATATGGATAAATATGAAAATTTCATATTCTTTATTTACCTGGGGTGTTACATCCTTCCCCCCTTTTAGGAATTGCGTCCTCGCAATTTTTAAAATTGGGCTTGGAAACATCCTTGAAAATCCCACATCGGAACAAGATTCGGTAAAACAATCACTTTAAAATAACGAAAGGGAAGTATAGAGGTCACCCGAGTTAACCCATACTAGGAATCCATGTAGGAAAACATGGACATGGAGGAGAAAACATAGGGTCATGTTCTGATGGAGAGTGATAGAAAACATGTTTAGGAGAAAGTTAACAATAAGAAAATCACAAACTTGTGATGGGTTAAACTGTGTTGGGTTCCCCAGTAGGAAACGTTAATAGAAAACATTTTTTTATGTTACTTATTATTGAGGAGTTTATTCATAAGGAAAAATAATCACTTATCATGTTGACTTTCAACTTTTACTGGATTTCTTAATCAAACTCATATTTTTTCCAAATGACTTGTATTTAGGGAGACTTGTTCGCATTAAGAGTACTATAATAAACAACTAGAGAGTCACCTAATCCAAAAAAGAGAACTATATAAATACCATGTCTTTAGGATTTAACCAAAACCAAAACTAGAAAGGTTAGTACAAGGTCCGATAATCTAAAAAAGGATAACCCTTTATAAAAAGAAAATCTATTCTTAATCTCACAAATTTGTCCAACAAAACCCAAAGTTCAATGAGGACCATCCGATAAACAATTTGTCCATAAAATTCTTCAAAGTAAACCAATCTAAGATTGAATCCCAAATATTTGAAGGATTTAGTCACATAGTCTTCCAAGTTAAATCTTAACATTTATCTCCAAACAACATCAGTTGCTCTTAAAGTCTCGTATTGAAAAGTAATTAACCTAATCACATATCCTCCATGATAGGTTAATCATTTTCATAAATAACCCAAAATCAACTTACTCTTAATTTATAAAATCATATAACTAAAAAGAATCGGTCAAACTAACCAGGGACTTCACGTAGTCCAGTGGTAGGCGATAAATACCAGTCGCACTTTGGTTGTGGGTTTGATTCCCGCAGCTTTGTCCGACGTGACGGGTAGTCGACCGGTCTGCGTGTTGTCATTTTTCCAAAACTATATAATTGTTAAATCATTCCCCAAGAAGAGATAAAATCATCAAAAATGATCACAACATATTTTAACCTCAAGTTTATCTCATTCCATTCATTTTCCAGCATATCATATAATAACCCATAATTACTTCAAAAGTAAGGATCATATAAACTCTAATGGTTACCTTTATAATTATTACTTAAACTTCCACATGGATTGGTCATCTCGTACATGATGCATTAAAGATCATACCAAGGTTCAAGTGGTTGATCATGACACCTTTATATTTGGTTTAGAACAACCATGAGTTTCCTCATTGAATCCTCCATTTTATCTAGTATCTTAATCAGAGAACCACCACAGTTTCCTTCAAACCTGTTGTCTCCTTGGTGCCTGCTAGATCCATCATTTCACTAAAAACAAAAATGTCAGTGTGAGTATATCAACAAAACCATCATGTACTAATGAATAAGGTAAACACTAAGATACACTTACTCATTCACATTATCTAAAACTAGGAATCTTTCTGAAATCCTAACCATTATGGTAATGTCACTTATGCTTAAAGAATACCCTAACCTCTAAAGTTATCTAAACCGACCTTTGATACCATCAATAAGGCCCCAGCCTTAAACCTTACTTAATCTGGAGTTATTACAATATTACACATTGAGGATCTTTTCAGGTTTAGAGTTTTTGAGAATTGTATCATGAAACATGCAATACATTCCACATTTAAACGAAGTGGTTACATAAAAGACAGTATTCATTCTTCCCATCAACGGAAACATATTGAAAATAAAACATGGATTCGTTCTTGACACATCTTGGACACTATCATCACATCATTTACCTTTCCCTTGACCTGCGAATAACATTCCAAAAACTTGGGGTGAGCATAAAAAACTCAGTAAGGGTTATAAAAATATGGAAAGGAAACATGAGTTCATATATACATAAGAATTAAATCATACTTTACCCATAAAACATAGGCACTTTAACATACCTCATCAAACCATGAATAAATCATAGAAATCATAAGACATAAAAGGTAGCTTGAGGCATTCATAACATTCTTACGTAGGGAGTAACCCTCTTGGTTACGTTTTGGAATACCCATCACAGTATATTCCCTAAATCTCTTCGGAGAAACCTCAATGATTCACTCCTTCGCGTTACCCAATGCATTGGAGAGCTATATCGGGCTCACCCGCCCTTAGTTTATCACGGAACCACCCGTTTTCATAACAATTCCCAAGAACCATAAATGTATCATAAAAAAAATATATAAAGGAAACATAACATTTCCACATGTCAATCACAATATAACATTTTAGTATATTGAGATAATGAGTCCGTTCAAAAAGAAACCATTTCCAAAACCATTTAAAACATTTAATAAAGAGATTTTTGAATCAAAGTGTCCCATACCACCTTGATGATTTTAACATTTTAAACCATTAATATCCATATAAATAAATCCTTAAAACCATTTTGAAAACATGGATATTAATAAGAACAAATCATTAAAACATTTAAAGCAATATTTTGGTTAAAGGGTTTTTACCAAAATTAGAGACACTTGAATACAATAATTGAGGAATAAAATTTAATTAGAACCTTATAATATCATGAGAATATATGGATTCATGATATAATATTCCAAAGGACAGTATATACACCATATAAAAGGGAATTGGTGCATAACAACAATGAAGTCTCAATAGAGATGTAAAATGTGATGAAATCCCTTATAAAGAAGGTATCCTTAAATTAAGGATAAATCAATCTCAAAATTATGTGTGAAAAATATAAATACACCCAGTATAATTGGATATTATTTATAAAAAAATAAAAGGTCATTCACACGTATTCAAAGGATGACATATTCAATAACTACATGTTGAACCCAAAGAAATCGAAATTGGGTTAAAAAGTTCCCTTGGTAAAATTCGACAGCCTAACAGCGTCACTTCAAAAATTCAGAAAATGAGTTGATGAGAGATAAAAAGGAAATATAATCACTTGGACATAAAATTTACATCAATCAGGATATATAAGAACATATCCCAACATAATAGTATGTGAATTAAAAGACATAACAAACGAAGTCTTTTAAAATGAGGAGGGTGAAAGGTTCCCTTACCGACTTGGGTAACTTTCAAAAATTACACCCCATTGAAGAAGTGTCATACAATAAATATGTAAATGCCCATAAATGGAATTATATTAAAAAAAAGAGTTCAATAATGGGAAGTACATAAACCACTCAATGGAAATTGTGGCAAATGTAGCATAAATCTCACAGGTATAAAAGTGAGATGAAAAATCCCTTACGAAAACTCGGCAGCCTAACGACGCCACTTAAAACTTCCAAAAATGGATAGATGAGATCAAATAGTGTATCTCATCACATTAAAATAAAATTTACATCAAGAGGAATATAAAATAACATCCCCCATCATAACAAATAGCAGCTTAAAAGAAGTGACATAAAGGAGAGTACTTAAAAAGAAAGAGAGAGGTTGGATCTCTTACGAAAAATTCGGTAGCCTAACGGTGCCACTCAGAACATCCAAAATGGATTGATGAGAGAGAATAGGGTCTCTCATCATATGAACATCAAAATTACATTACGATTAATATAAAATAACATCCCAATAACAAGAAAGATGAGCTTTAAAAGGAATGACATAAAAGAGTGTTCTTAAAAAGAAAGAGAGGATTAAGATCCATTACCTCGGGACCGACTTAACTCGATCGTTCTTTAACATCCTGAATAATAAACTTGAGTTAATCTATACTTTCTTAAGAACCTTTTTCATGTTCATTATTCCTTTTATACCATGTTATGAACATCATGTAATCATTTAAGTTTATAATGTTCATTTTGTCGGTATTTGTTACTTAAGTCAAAAATAGACTTCTTACACATACATGTTGTTAATTTGGTAAAAGGTTCATTATATCCAGTATCATATTAATGATTTGGATAAAATATATATCATATATATTCAGCATATACATGTATTTATAATATTACATCACATTTAGAGGTAAGAAATGAAATGCACCGTTCATGGAGACGGTAAGCCGTACGTACGCATGAACGCTACTTCCATTTCTATTTCATACTTCTGGAATGGAATCATAATGATATAAGAGTGTATTATAATTCCAGTATAATAACATATATAATATCATTAACTTTATCCTTTACACATCCCACATATGGTATTAACGAATCAAATCACTTTCAGGGGGCGGTAGTCCGCACTTCCTAAAATGAAGATATCGTGTTTACCCATAATGGAAACAATAATGGTATGCCATAAATGAAAAATACAGAAGCTTAAGGAAAGAATAAACAAATTATATATCATATATAAAAATAGCGACATCATAATGGCCACCTTTGAAGGTGTTAAATGAGTATTGAACAATCATCGTTTCGGGAGGCAGAATTTCGCCATCCACAGAAACCGTATGTTCTTTAACCATTTGATGTAGTTGTGTGATAGTGTAGCTCGAGTAAATCTTATAACAACATCCTAGTATATTTAAGATACTGGTGTTGTTACAAAAGAAGTAAATAAAAAGAGTTTAGGGGGTTGGAGAAGCAAAATAATATAAATGAACATGAGAGAATGAATTACCTTTAAAAGTGTAACTCCTTTTTATTTGAGCCTAATGGATTCCTTTGAAAGAATGCTTCCCAAAGGGTATCCTATAGGATGAGGAGAGATATGTGGAGAGAGTAAATGGGCAGGGTATGGCTAAGCCAATGGTTTGAGGAGTGTGTGAAATAAGGTAGAGGTGGGGGCCTTTTATAAGAGGAGAGGAGGGGCACTTTAGGAAATCATGAAACTATTATTTTATTTTCAAAAGTGTTTCGAATTTCTACGGTCCCACATTGATATATTTCTAAGATAAGATGATAAGGCTTATAAATATTCCCAACCAATAGTTTTTGGACAAATGTAGGTCTTATATTTTATATTATCATTTCATTTTATTTAAACTGTTCATTAATGAGGTCATTGTTGCATCATCATGTTGTCGTAATTAAATTAATTTATTTAATATCTAAAAATTATAAAAAAATACTATGATGTAGGAAATATTTTTAGATTTATAATGAATATTTATAGTCAAAATTTGGACTTGTGTAATACCACTTAAAAACTGTTTTAGTAAAACAACTCATGTTTGTGTCAATTTAATTTTAACATTAAATAAATATATATTAATTTCATTTTCCAACCAAAGTGGATCCATGGGGTCCCCAAGTTGACCCATGGGTTGTCTTGGTCGTCCATGACTCATACAATGGGGGTAGGACAGGTTTCATGTTGTTTTAATATTTTTAAAATATCATTTTTACCGTAAATTACACTAATTACCTCTAATCGAGATTAATGAAAAAAGTTACTATTCACCAAAAAATTATTTTCATCCCATTGAACCACATTTTACATACTAATGACAACCATGTATGTCGGATTTTCAAAATTCAATACACATTAGTGGTAAACATTCATTTAACTTAAAAATGAGTTTGCTTGATTACCACTTAGTGGTTTCACTATTAATCAAAGATCGGAGTTTTTCAGAAAATTACCAAAAATTCAACCTAATCTATATTTGATATTACGAATTCAAAAATGATGTCCATTTTATAAAATTCATAACATATAAGTCACATTAATTAATTTAATAATTAATTCCAACTGTCAGATCAAATAGCGTGTTTTTATGAAACAATAAGTTTCAAAAGATTGACACTGGTTTAAATCTGATTTCAAAGTGAAATTAATTCCGACGACCACTATTGGATTTAACAGTAAAAATATCTTCTAATTTCACTTTAAAACCAATTCAAAATATAATATAATCATATAAATAAATTAGATTAAAAAGAGGTTTTGAATTAAAATACAACATTTTACACTATTCATTTAAAAAAATGAACTTTATCGGAAAGATACCAAAAATTTACACAAAGTAAATTTTATGTCCCAATTCTTAAGAAGAGTTTTATTTGGTCCAATTGAATGTATAAGAGTGAACAAAACTATATTTAATGACGGTTCGCCATCAAAAGGCGATAAGTGACCCTTTAGTGAAACTAGGGCATATACGCCTAAAATTGAATTCTTTCCATATTTTTAGCCTTTATCTTTTATTGGATAAATGTAAAAACATTTAAAAACATTTATAATCATATTTTAGATATTTATATCCATTCCCTCCAATACAACGACTAAATTTTAACTACCATTTAAATTAATATTATTTTAATTTTAGAGTGCAACGTAAGATTCCCAAGAAACTCGTTGTTGCGTGTTGGGTACGCCATCGAGCATAGCATCCCATTTAAAGACATATTAATATTTTATTCACAAATATGGATAAATATGAAAATGTCATATTCTTTATTTACCTGGGGTGTTACAGTGTTTCCAATATCCCCAGACACATAAGGCATCCTCCTCCCATCATAATTTTTTCCTAGCCTTCTATCCATACCTGGTGGACTCGTGTTCTTATATACACAATGAAAACTATACTCTATGTTCCCCAATCTTCTACAGGCTATGTAATAGTTAGTCCATGAATCATAGACCACATCATACTTCCATCTGAATTACGCACGCACAGAGATCAAGACCCAATAAACTGGATCCCTCGAAACATATACTTCAACACACAGTCGGGGATTGATCAGATGACAAACAGTGGATGTACAAGCATCAGAGCCCATGAAGGAACCCACTAGGTTCCCAAGCATACGAATAATCGCTGGATTCTGTGAAGGTATTAGGAGGGGATGAAATCTAACCCAAATCGGGATGGAGGGAGGATCACGATTCATGCAGAGGTCGAATGTCTATTGGAGAAGAAAATATATGAAAATGTTGCAAAGCCTGGGGGCACTGGACCATGCCAGAATTAGGTCTTCCTCATCACTACCTTACTATCTTCACAAAACCTATCTGTTTCCATTAGCTTGTGAAATTCGAGGGAAAGTTCATTCCTTGAATATTTTACATGAACCATCATCCTGGAATTGTTTATTTGAGCAGAGCCTTATTAAAATGACCTCAATTTTTTGTGAGCCTTCAATGGGCCAAATACAAGGAGTGTCATCTACTTCATCTATTATTTAATCATGAAGTGAAATTTTCATTTAGATTTAGGTAGCATTAAATAGTTCTCGATCTATTTTCGACCCTCCATGGAAACCCATCATACTGTATAAAAAATAATCTTCATCATATAATTATTATTTTAAAAAACAAAGGTTTATCTTGGAATAATGTAGTTGTGGTTTTTATGTCATTGCAACTTTGTATTTTTGTAGAAGTATGTTTTGGGTTGAAATTTATCTATATTTTCTCATCCTTTATTTGTGTTTTGGTCCATTTTGGTACCATGTGATGGGAATAGTTCATATGATTAATTACTTTTATGATTCAATTTTTCTTAGATCCACTTCAATTGTTAGTATTATTACCTTAGGTAGAGATATCATCATTTTTTTCAATTCTCAATGCTGAAATGTTTGGCTGTAATTTTATTGATCAATTTTAAAATCTATTTTACATAATTAGAAATCGTTTACAGTAACTCTTATAAGACCATGATTTTTTTTACTACAGTATATATATATATATATATATGAAAATGATTATATAATAAATCTAATTTTGTAATACATAGAAATTATATGGCCATAAATCACTTATAAAATGATTTTCTGAGGTTAATAGTACGGTTAAAGATAATAACGTAGAGTAATTACATGTTATTTTGAATTTACCAAATTGAAATCGAAACAATGACATAATTTTACTATGATTTAAAATTCAAGTCGTCATTTAAGAATATTATCTTACTCCTCGGGATACTGTAATGACAATGAATATTATAAATGAATTTCCAAACTTATTTTTTTATATAGTTTAAAACAGCTAATAATAATAATAATTTATTCTCATAAATGATTGACTAAATAATTGGTATTTAAAAAATTAATGAAAATATAGAAATAAAATAGATACCTAACTATTAGAGTAATAATATGTTGACTAATAATAGATATCTAACCAATAAAATATAAAAATCACATATAATATATTAAATAATATTCAATAATAATTTTTAAAAATTATACTATAATTATTTCTTGATATATATAAACAATTTTTTTACAAATTATGATTTATGTGTCTCTATTTTGTTTGTGATAAATATGTATTTTAAAATTTATATTTAATATAATTTCTTAATATAAAATATATTTTCACAAATAATATTCATAAATGAGTATTTTTTTTATAAATGTAATTTTATTTTATTACTCCATAATTAATTTTTCCACATGTAATAAAAGTGGTTATAATAAATAAAGCAGTATTTTTTAAAAAATTACAATTTTAATTATAAATTAAATTTCTAATATCTTGAAAATTATTTTCATAAAATTGATTAAAATTTTGAAATATACACTTCAATAAATGATTAGGGTAAATTTTTGGTATTTTTCTAAAATAGGTCAATTTTTGTGAATAGTGAAATACATAAATTTAAGGTATATAACAAATACAAGAATTGTTGTTTCATGGATGTGGAAATAACCCAATATTTCAAAATATTTTGAACCATTTTCTATACTTAGTCACAATAGTAAACAATATTGATATCCTTCTTCCCAAATAATAAAAAAATGAATAAAATCATCAAAATACTTGTTTCCTTCCACTATAAATACGACACTGAATAACCTCTTCTCCTCACACTATCTAAGAATTTAATTGTTTTTATATTGAGCCCATTTTTACTCCCAATAAACATCCCCACAACATGTACATTATGTTTCACTAAATGGAATAACCTAAGTGCCTTAAATATTTTGTCAAGTTCTATATTTTTTATTCCATTTGAAAAGAACTACCTTAATTAAACACAAGGTAACCAATTATAAAATCATGAAACGAAAGCTTAATAATTGAAAAAATTGAAATTATAATACAAAAAAGGACATAAATGAACTTAATAAAACAATAATAAATAAAATAAATGTATAATAGGAAATGCATTAATTAATTAATGGATCATATTTATTATCTAGTGCATTAATTTAACGTGTAGAACACTTTTGGACATAAGGTAAGGGATTCACTCTGAGCCTCCAATTTTTCATTCAGATTATACTTTCTCTCTATTAACCCCAATGAAATTGTTAATTATTATTATTTACTGTTCATAAATTATATTCTTATGTTACAAACATATTTACCTATATCAATTCTTATTTCAATTATGGTGAAATACATTTTTCACAAGGATCCCTTTAGAATTCATCCCAACAATTAATCCTGACTAAATGGGACATCCCAAATTATTTTCCATTTTTAAGTAGTCTATATAATATATATTAATCCCCCAATATTTTTCTAAAATAATTTATTTTAACATTAAAAAGTAATCTTCATTTAATTATGGTTTTTTAGAAACAATTATTACTTTTTCGCCACAACTACTCTTTAATATTTTATGTAAACTGAACAACAGTGTATCACCTAAAAAAATTCTTAGAAGCTAATTTTAAATGTTTTCAATTTTGTTGAACATAATTTATCAATATCTATTAATATTATACCTTAATAATATCCATGTATTATTTAAATCCATTCATTCATGGACTCCATTTTGATATTGCATTTTATTATCTCTTATGACACGATTATGTTACTGATTTTATTCAATAGGAAACAGTTATGTTTATAAATTATTATTTATAAATATTATAAAAAAATATTCATGAAAATGTTATGATGGTTTTGAATATATATTGATATAATTTTTTAGGAGAATTTTTCTCTCAAGTTTCGTCAAGTTGGGATATGGACTGACCATAATTCCCTATTTGGGATATTTTCCACCTTGTGATATAGTCATAGAATTTTTCCTATAATCATGTTTATGTCATGTTTTATGTTTCTGCAACATTATATTGATTCCATGATCAAATGATACTAGGTTTTACATGTTACAATTCCTTAGGGTTTTTCATGTTCTATGCCTTTTATGCCATTATTTTATTGTTTCTAAAAAATGTGTTATGCCTTATTCTAATGTTTATTCCCTTACTGGGGATTTTATTAATCCCATTATTCATGTAATCCATATTCTACCCAATGAATATATAAGACTTAAAATTATTATAGGATTCCATTTTCGATTTTAAATAATTTTTTTGGTTTTATCTTTTATAATTATGTGCGTATTCTTACAAACACAATATACATTACATTCCTTGGATTTTATTATATGGATAATTATGAATAAATTCATGAAATAATATGTCGTAAATTCTTAGATCATTATAGTTCGTATTATAGCATATTTTATTTAATTATATAAAATAATATTAAAAAAATATAGTAATAACCCTATGGATTATTCTATCACCATGGATAACCAAGGTTAAAACATAGGGAATTGAATGTTTTGATATAATTTTCATTTTCAATTTTTACCATTATATATTCAATGTTTAATTTTTAAATTCTTATTATATTGGTATTAAATATCCATTATTGTACTCTATTTTTATAAATTAATTTTTAGTAATATGAAATTGAGTTGAAACAATCAATGTTATAGGAAATATAACGATTTATGTTATGAAATTAAAAATCTGATGTGAATGAGAGCTCAATACATCATGACTATACTGGCTCAACTGGATAATGATATGAAAAATAACATGAATCAGTTAGAATTTCCACATTTTTCAATGGAATCGAATTTTACTATCAAATCCATTATATTATAAATGTCTCGTATCTTTAGTGAATATTATAACCCATTAACAAAATAGAATGAATTAATTCCATTGAGAAAATATTCTTTATTATTTAATGGTTAGAAGATGATAATGTCTTATTAGAGGTTTATCATTCTGATCGGGAAGCTAATCTATAGTGAATGATACATATCTAACCCTTGTGTGTTTTTAATTCACATATAATAAATCCATATTTAATAGTGATATAATCTGAATCTCATTAACAAATAAAACATAGTATGGAATGGGTTTCATCATTGGAGTCAAACCATCTAAAAAATAACTATATGTTTTTCATTTATAAATATGGTTTAATACATGTGAGGATTATATAAAATAAGAGTGTCTAAATTCCATAAAACATCACATATGATAATTTATAAATGAAATTATAAAAACTATTATAACTAATCCACCCCCTCTTAGTGTTATATTAATATAATTGGGATCTTAAGATTTATTTAAATTGTACAATTTTGATATAAATATAAAATATTTTAAATTAAATTCAATATTTATTCGAATTTACCAACTCCTTTTCATGTTCATGTAATGAACTACACCAAGCATATAATTAACACAAAATAACCAACTACCCCATAGATAAATATCTTTATCAATATCTATATATACATAAATATATTTATTATTTATAACATATATCTACTCAAGTGATTTTCAATTTTAATATCTCTACAAATAATGATCTTTAATATTCTTGTTAATATATATTTTTTATTTTTCATATCCATACTGTATTAAAAGTTAAATAATTTCAATTTTATTTAGTCACTAATTATTATGTGGTGTCGTACCCTCATAAAAATAATATTTCGATATCATAATGGGGCTAGAAGCCATATATTAAGGAGAAAAATATGAACCTTGATGTGTTTTCCCACATGATAGATGATTTTATTAAAGTCAACGATCTATTCCAAGGACCATGCCTATGAATAATGTTTTTTATTTTTATTATATTTTATATATTTATATATATTTTTAGACATATTGACCAAGAATATTTATAATTCATTAATAAATTTCTTTTATATCAATAAAACTTCTACCTATCTATAGAGTGTTTATATATTATTAATATTACACAATGTAGATACCCAATTCCCTTTAATTTTAAATGGAAACTATTATTCTATATACACCATTACTAAGGAATAGTACAATAGAAAATTAACAATAGAATTTTAAAAAATGTCCCCTTATAATGGATTATACAACTAGACCATTTTCATTTATCACTATTAATCACTATAATAAATGACTACGTTGTGGGGCATGTCTCCAAAATTTCTTTTTAAAAATACAATCACTATCTATCATATCGAATGAAATTCAACCATATTTTCATTTTTTAGTTTTCTATTTTTGGAAAATTTAAATCAAAAAATTCAACCTCAAATTTTGGATCAATAAAGATGGGAAAAGTTTTAGTTATTGAGAAATTATAAAAAAAGAAATATGGTGTACGGAATAATAAGAATGTTAAAATAAAACATTAGTGGGGAATAGAATTATCAAATTAATATGTTTTTATATTAATGAGATATTATTTATATAAATGTGATAATTTTATCATTATATTTATAAATTATTTTGTAAACATAACTAGTACATTGTTTGTTAAAAATATTTGGTATGTATTGAGAATGAGAACACATAATTTTACATTGAGAATTATATCATGATGTATGACATAAATTATTAGTATTTTAATCTATACCCTCCTAAAAATAGGGTACATGAAAAAAATATATAATCCTAATTGATTTAGGATGGCCATCCATTATATATATAACAATAAAACCTAGATTAATACACATAAATATATTTTAAAAATTTTATTCCTTACAAACTGTCTTTGATACTGATTGGAGTAATCCAAAATTTTACCATCCATGAATTGCGAAATTAATATCGAATATTGAGTTATATACATTCTCAAGGCCTTTTGGGATTATATATTTATATAATTTTGAAAAATATATAATAAATAAAACTAATTTTTTTATATATAATTGTTGTATTTACTTATCTATGAAATAATATTATTTCACAAAACAATATTCATCATATGAAAAAATTTATTGAAAAAATACATTCTATGATATATCATATATAATACACCCCATATAACCAAGAAAAAATTAAACAGAAACAAGGAGAGCTTAAACATTTAATAAGGGTAAACATTAATGATATTTATAAGAAATCATAAATGAGAATAAGTCAGACATGTGGGTATTAGATCATATTCATCATACATAAACAACTTATAATAAAACAATTCATAGTAAATCTTGGGTCATAAATCATGATTCATAATGTTAATCTTGTCATATTATCTTCGAAAATGGAGATATATGTCATGAATCAACTACTATGAGATATAACATAGATAATTTTCATTTTAATAGATTATGAAATAAATAGTACAAAATTATAAGAAACTATAAATACAATTTAATTATCATGAAGATTATTTGGGTTATCATATTTATGTCACTATAATAATGGAATAACATATTCAATTAATTCAAATATCATTCATAATTTAATAAACTCTTGATTAATTATAAAATCACATATAATAAATTTACTTAACAAAATAATTTTGAAATATTTATGGAATTAACTAATATCAAGATTAATCCTCTTTCATTTGCATTAAAATAAAGGGATATATGGGGCCTTACATTAGAGTATATAATTTATAAGAATTGTTACCTGAATAAATATAGAGACTCAATTGTAGCCCCGTCATATATTATAGTATTCCTATAAATAATTCCAGTGTAAGGTGAAAAGATAGAGTACGAGTATAAGGCCTGATGTGACCAAAATTTATATATATATATATTAATTATTTTCATACTATGCACGAGGTGGTAACAATGTTTCTCTCAAATGTTTTCTATGATCAAAAATTTGAGGCACCATTGCGTCTCGAGAATGTTTTTTACCCAAGGAGGGGTGTATGTTTTGCAGGCATGGACATGCTATTAGAAAGTTTACTGAGGGAATTTCTGTAAATAATGTTTTTAGTTTTTATTCATTTCATCACAAATAACTACTAATGTAAGTCTCAAATCAAATTTCAAATCCCACCATTGAGTTAAGAACACTAAATTTACCATTGGGGAGAAATACAATTTTCTGCTCCATGTGTATTTGTCAGGGTGTTAAATAGTTGTTTAACTAATAATTTAGTTAATTAAAACAAAAAACTATACCTTCTCCTCCACCACCCCTTCAACACTCACAGGAAGAAAAAATCTTATTCGTTGTAACACCCCAAGATTTTATGAGAAATATATTTTTTTAATTTCATTGATGTCTTGTCTTTTACGCTGCACCAAGATTATCTTGTTCTATACGCAACACCATATTATCTTTTAGTATACACAAACACAATTCTTGGCTTCTGTTGCATGCAAGAGTGACCTTCCTCAATAGCATGTGTTGTACGCAATACCGAGTTTCACTAAACAAATATATATTGAACAAGACATTGTGAATTGTATTAACGAAAATTTGAATTTTATAACATATATTTGATCTTTCACATATTCTATTACATTTTATGAGAACAAAATAAATTTTGCGGGTAAAATACGTATTTTAAAAAAAAATGCAGTTTTGTCGCCTTTTCATGGCACGCCCACTTTAAATCTAGTTTTGAAAAGTTTATAAGATCAATTATACAAAATAAACTTATTCATTGCAATAAGTATATACAATTTTGCTTTGTATAAATTTTTTATATTTCTCTGTTAACTTTCATATTTTGATGAATAGTAAAAATACGCTAAATTTTAATTAAAAACAAATTTTTTTCATCAAGATAATTTATATGGTTAAATAATAATATTGAATGGTTTTAAATTATAAATAGAATATAATTTTACCATTCAATATAATTCAAGTCATTATCCTTAATTTTACATTGAACTCATAGGTAAAAACATTTCAATCTTTTGAAATGTTTTATCTTTTAAAACCCGGGTTCTAAACAGTGGGATAAATATTAAATTAAATACTACAACTTCTAGGATTTGAATTTGAAATAATGTATTCCATAATTGTAACCTGTATGTCCAAATTATGTTAATAGGATACTTTTTATTTTTAGACATTAAGAATAGTAACTACGTTAAATTTTACATAAAACAGTTAAAGGTAAGTCAGGTAATTAAGGGTAAAAATAAGATTATGAAATTAACCAAACAGTTTCTAAAATATAATTGGATGAATAAAAGTCGACCCATATAACCTAAGGGTAAAAATAGATTCATTTCATGGAATTTTAACCATGAAAATGATGTAATTATTTTTAAAACCAAAGAAAGTGACAACATGTCACTCTATTATATCTTATAAGTGTAGTAATTTTAATTAAGTGATAGACATAACAAAACCTATAATATAAATAGTCTCTAAAAATATAATATAGTTATCTACATCATGAAAATTTATTTATAATTTTTATGGATAAATAATTATCATAAATGATGACACAATACTGATGTTGAAATTATTTTATTGATTGAAATATAAAATAAATGGTTTTAAAAATACTAAAATAATTATTATATGAAATATTTAATGTTAAAATATAATTTAATATATAAATATTACATTTTAGGAATGAATTAATTATTTTGGATGGAATATATCCTCTGTGTGGATTTTATTTAAATTCAAATAAATGAATAGTGTCAAAATTGACACTAATGTTATTTTATAAAACTAATATATTATAAAATTGATTAAAAATCAAAAGAAATATATAAAAATTATAAATTTGAAATTATAATGTCTAAAATTTCTTAAATTATCCTATTATGGACAATTCAAAACACATAAGTAATTATTTATAACAATTTAAAATTGAGAAAATTATTACCACAAATGTAATTAAATAGATTAAATAAGGATAAATCAAGTTGATAAGGTTTAAAATACATTTCCAACATGTATAAATTTTATTGGTTGATGCGATTACCACCCAATATCATCTAATATTTTTATTTGAGTCATTTTTGGTGTTTTTTAAGTGGGGTTTGAGTTAATTATAAATTAATAATTTAGAGGTTTCCAAAAGTGCAACTCTCCTCTCTTATAAAAGGGCACCTCCTCCATCTCCTCCTCAAAAAATTTTAATCATTCATGTTCGGACAAAACCTATCCATTTATCTTCTACACTTCCATAGAACAATACTAGAGGTCTTGGTCTTATTTTAAGACCAACATTAGTGCCCTTAGATGACGTTTAGAAGAGGCGCATCGAAAAAGAGGTAATATCCTTTACCGATTCTATATAATTTATTTCTTATTCTACTTCTTCTTAATTATTTGTTTCATTATTAATAAATAACATCAGCATCACTCATATAATGATATGTTAATATAAATATGAAACATCCCTATTTCACTTTCTATCAACCCTACCGAAAAAAATCAACGCACGTGCATTCGTACGGCATACCGTCTCCACGCCGTTGTGTAATCTGTCTTCCACCACCACCTTACCTGGATTGGTATAATGGTGGTAATAATAACTATATATTATTATTATAACATCATACTGATTCTGATAAATTATATCATCCACTCCAATTCCATTCAATAATTATGGGAATGATATCATCGCTCGTGCGTATGTAAGGATTACCGTCTCCACGACGCGATGATATTCATTCATCAGGATTAACCATTAAAGTATGATTATAAGGTATATATAATAAATAATCATGAATGATATGTCATAATAATGATACTGGATTTATGTACATATATGTTTCATTTGCTTAATTACATTAAATTCAATAAAGAAATGAAAACAGCGTTCATGCGTACGTACGTCCTACCGTCTCCATAAACGGTGTATCTCATTCAATTTATCGATCTACCATATATATTTATATGAAGAATATATATTATATATAAATAATGTTTTAAATTCTGTAATTATATAAATTAGGATATAAGTAATAATATCAAGAACAACAAGTCAAAAAATGTACGATTAATGAAACGATTTTACCCAAAACGCTCTTTTTACATGGAATTGACAAAAGAACGGGTAATATAATGACCTATATGAATCATATATGATATCATAAATATTATTATGGTTCTGTTATAAGTTAATAATATGTTTAAACCCACTATACTAGAGTTTCAAACACATACAGAAGAAATTGGACCTAAGGTATGGGATAATCATTTCAGTCTCTTTCTTATCTGAGATTGTTTATTCTTAAGTATTTACTTGGGTTATATTATTCATCCTTGTCTATAAAATGTTTTTATAAATTGTTCAATATTCTTCTATGTATTATTAATGTCATGTTATCCCCTATTTGACTTTTACTTTGTGTTGCGGAATGAATCTTTCTTTTGTTTACCATACGTGGTACTTTTTGTCTTTTCCGTTAAAAGTATGAGGAGAATGTTTTTTTAACATGTACGGCATGAACAGATTTTTAGGGTTTCATAATTCCTTATTTCCATGACGCATACTTTACAATATTTTAAGATTATTTTCAATAAAATCATTTTCTTTTAAAATTGCATGGCATATTGTGAAAAGAAAATGATTTTGAAGAAGAAATGTTATTTTCCGCAAGAATTCATTTCAAGTGTTTTGAAAAAACTATTTCCCATCTAAGATGACATTATTTAGGATGATTATTTTTCATGTCAAATTTCTCTATTATTTAGATGGTTTTATTTTTCTTATGATGAAATTATATCCATTTGTGTTTTATAGATTACGTTATGATGGGATGATGTTTATGAAACCCATTTTATTCTTTATGTTATGATGAATGATTTATGTTTATTTTGTGCCGAACGTAAAAATGATTTCATTATGAGTTGGGTGGGACCTATATATCCCTTTAATACATTGGTTAATGATTTATATCTCATGATATAGACATGGCTGGAATGACAAGTGAATCTAGTTCAGTAATACCGGGCGGGAACGACAAGTAAAACCCGGTTTCGTAATGGAATTTGTCCACTATGAGGGTCTTGGCAGCAATGTCTTGGATACTATAGAAGTCATAACATGTGATTAATGGTTTTCCACAATTAAATATTTTGTTCCCATGAAACCTTTCCATGTATAATGTTTCTTTATGATATATGCCTTATGCACTACCATGATTTATTTCATTACTCATGATTTTGAGTTTTTATGTTTATGTTCATACGTTCAAATTTATAGGGATTGTTTTATATTCTCCATGTTTACCCGTACTGAGCATTTGATCTCAACCTTATTATGTTTTCTTTTCCCCATGATATAAAGAACGGTTTTAGGTAAGAAAGTGAAAGGGGATGATCATTATGGGACATGTTATAGATCTTTCACGATGATTAGATGATTATGTTCTGAGTTTCCAAAGACCCTAAACTAATATGGTTATTGGGCGTCTGTTTTTTTTCATGTATTGAGTATTCCACAAAAGTAATGTAATTTCCATGTACATAATGTTTTGGGTATCTACAGTTGGTATCATAGCAATGTTTTAGTTAAACATTAGAAACTAGGATGTGAAATCCTTAGTGAAATCCCTAGAGATATTTCGAATGTATGTCTTGGGATGTCTATAAGGTTAGTATAAGTATAAGTTATAGTACTATAATTTTGTTAAAGATATTAGAATTAAACCTAACATGTTATATATATATAAGGTACTCCCCCTTTAATATGTTTTTTGCTAGCATAAATTTTACCTCTCACACTATTCTTTTTCGGTTTCAGACGATGGCTGGAACTCGAAAGAACCGTGTTGATCAATGTAATGGAAAATGAAATGATTGTCTTCCTGAACAATCTAATGTTATGGGAGATGGAGTGAAAAATCTTATTACTATACTTATATAATTTATGAATCATTATGGACTTCCAAATGATCAGAGAAATGAACAATATTTTATTGAGTCCTTCATGAGGCAACTTCCCCCTTCTTTCAATGGGTCTTTTGATCCACTGTTAGGTGAGTAATGGATCAGTTCCATTGAAAATATACTTTCCATAATTCCATGTTCAGAACATGAAAAAGTAATATTAGCTATTTATCGTTTAATAGGTGAAGTAGTCTAGTGGTGGACTCTAATTAATAATGCAAGGCCCCAAGATGAAATTAAATTCATGGAATGGGATGAGTTCAGGAACATGTTTTTCAATAAGTACATTCGTCTTATTATTCAAACAAATATGGAAAAGGACTTCCTTGAGCTCACAAAAAAAGGATGGTGAATCTATTGGTATATACGAGGTGAATTTTACAAGGCATGCAAGGTATGAATCTGACTTTATCATCCAACCTGAATGTATAGTTGATCAATTATTCACTGGCTTAAAACCAATCTTCGACGGGAATTAGCAAATGATACTTTAGTATCTTTGAGGAAATTTTGTGTTGTGCTATCAAGGTAGAACTGTAAGTTGGTTTTACATATCCATCTCATGGTTTTGACAAGAATCAAAAGATGTAGTTGAAGGAAAAATCTCAAAACTATTGTGAAAAGAAGATAAATGTTTCGTTATGCTCAAAGTGTGGAACGAAACATGGGGGAGATTGTCTTAAAGGGACTAGAAAACGTTTTAATTGTGGAAAAGAAGGTCATAGAGCATCTGAGTGCTGAAGTAATGGGAAAAAAGTATCTAATGATATGAATAGAGAAAATAATACAGACAACACACCCCCATCACATCAATGCTAAAAGTGCATGGAAATTGGGTATTATGCTAACCAATGCCCTAATCCAAGGGTTAATGGTTGTCGACATCAAAAACCTCTTAAGGAAAAGGACAATGGGAAGTCACATGAGATCACTATTGGGGTTGTTGAATATGAAAACGAAGTGGTGGAATGATTAAGTATTTATGTAACGGGATTCCGAAATAATGTTGTGGGATTTAATTTCTAGTATCGGGGAATATTTGAATATCTATTTATTGGTTTATGGTGGTTTTCAATAATTTTATGGTACTGGTAACTATGAAAAGTGATTAAAATAAATTTGGAAAGAAAATGATACATACATAATGAACAGATAAAGAGATAATGAAATGTTTGATAGTATTAATGAGCTCATGACTGATATAAGGAAAAAGTGACATCATGGTTTGAATATATAGAAATTTTGGGATTTTGGTATGTGCAAATAGGTAACTTTATGTATAATTCATGTTTTCAATATGGTTCAATGGGTATTCATTTTTCAATAGAATACATGATTATGTTATTCACATGTTTGTAATGTGACCAACAACAAGATATATCATATGATATATGAGGGATAAATGATGGTATTCACATGTTTTGTAGATGACATTTTTAGTAATCATTAACATTATACTATGAGATTGGATAGAAGTATTTTGGATAAGCCTAATGAATGGAATGTATTATGTTGTACATTAGATATTATTGTTTAGGGATACAACATTTTGATATGATATTTGAAATATTATAATAGTATAATTTTAGAAAAAGGACAACATGTAGGACGAGCAACAACCCGTAGGATGGACGAAAACCCGTCATGTCAGACATGGATGTAGTAATCATAACCACAACAGAAGTACGTTAGTCCTTTATAACCTACCATTTGCCTACAGGAAGTCCCTAATTAGTGGAAATTTGTTTTATTTTATTATGCGATATGATAGTTTAAGTATAAGTCAATTTTTGGAATCATATATGATTAACCTCACAATAGATGGACTTATGTATATTTTATAACATTTGCTAACATTTTGTTTGAAACAGATGGAATGACCGATCTTTCTATCACATGATCTACTAACACTTCACGAATGATAAATTCAACTTCATTTTTTTATGATAAGAAGTGGAAATTATTCAAGGAACAACAAATGGGGATATAGTACCAAAATCAAGTTAGTATTTCTTCAAATTCAATATTATCAACTTTAGGGAAATGATATTGAAAACCAAAAACATTGTCCTAGTACACTCAAATACGATGAATCAGATGGTACCTTAGATAATCACAAATTTTTGGCTTTCTAATTGCTGTATTTTTCATAGCTATGTTCTCTACCACACTTCATCAGAACATGATGGTTAGATTTATATTCCATATCCATGGTTTCACCTATGTTCTCCTATATGGATACCTAATGATGAGTTACTTTGCGTATCGATTATGTTTCTAATGATTAATTTTTAAATAAGGTTTTAGTATTATTTTTTACGATGAGGGTTTCTATTAAAGAAACAATCATGTAGTAAACAATTTATTACCCTGATAAATTTCAAGGGAGAAATTTATTTTAAGGGGGGTAGAATGTAACACCACAAGATTTTATAGAAAATATTTTTTTTATTTCTTTGATGTCTTATATTGTAAGTTTCACAAAGAATAGCTTGCGCTATATGCAAAACCGTATTATCTTGTAGAATACACAAACGCAATACTTTGATTGTGTTGCATGCAAGAGAGACCTTCCTCAATAAAATGTGTTGTCTGCAATACCGAGTTTCACTAAACTAAGATATATTGTTATAATATTTCAATGAACAATCCATTAGGAATATTATTAACCACATTTTGAATTTTGTAACATTTATTTCATCTTACACATATTCTAGTAAATGGTATGAGAAAAAAATATATTTTATGGGTAAAAGAAGTAATTTTTTTTAAAATGCAGTTTTGCCACCTTTTGATGGAGAACCCACATTTAATCAAGTTTTTAATACATTTATAAGTTCATTTGGACAAAATAAATGTATTAATTTCAATAATGATATAAGAATTTACTTTGGATAAATTTTTTATATTTTTCTCTTAACTTTAATATTTTGATGAATAGTAAAAATACACTAAATTTAAATTAAAAACAATTTTTTTCATGAAGATAATTTATATAATTAAATTATAATATTGAATGTTTTGAAAGTATAAATAGAATATATTTTTATAATTTAATATAATGCAAGTCATTATCATTAATTTTATATTGAATTCATAGGTAAAAACATTTTATTATTTTGTAATGTTAAAACTTTTAAAACCCATTTTCTAAGCAGTGAGATTAATTTTAAAATAAATACTTAAAATTATGCATTTTGAATATGAAAAAATGGATTACATATTTGGAATCATTAGTTCCATATTATGTTAATATTCTACTTTTTATATTTTGACATTATGAATAGTAACTACGGTAAATTTTATTTACTACACTTAGAGGTAAATCGGGTAATTAAGGGTAAAAATAAGATTATAAAATAACAATAACACATTCCAAAATTCAATTGGATGAATAGAAGTCGACCCATATCACTTAAGGTTAGAAATAGATTCATTTCATGGTCTTTTGACCATAAAATTGATGTAATTATTATTAAAACCAAAGAAAGTGACAACATGTCACTCTCTTATATCTTATAAGTGTAATAATTTTAATTTAGTGATAAAGTCCATAAAACATTGAATATAAATATTATACAAAAATATAATAAAAATATATATATAATTAAATTTTATTTATAATTTCTAGGGAATAAATAATTATCATTAATGATGACACAATAGTGATGTAGAAAATAATTTATTAATTGAAATTTCAAATAAATAGTTTTAACAATATTAAAATAATTATTATATAAACTATTTAATGTGGTAAACAAAATTTTTATATAAATATGAAATGATAGATATCTATTAAATATTTTGTTTCGAATATATCCTCTATGTGAATTTTATTTAAAATCATAAAAATGAATAGTGTCAAAATTGAAACTATTGTTATTTTATAAAAATAATATATTATAAAATTGTTTAAAAATCATAAAAATATTGAAAAATTATAAATGAAAATTTATATGGTCTAAAATGTCATAAAGTATCCAATTATGGACAATTAACAACACATAAGTAATTATTTATAACAATTTAAAATTTAGAATATTATTACAACAAATAAAATTAAATAGATTATGTAAGGATAAATCAAGTTGATAAGGATTGAAATAAATTCCCAAAATGACTAAATTTAATTTTATGTTGTGATTACAAACCTGTATCATATAATATTCAAATTTGAGTCATTTTGGGATGTTTTTAAAAGGGGTTTGAGTTTATTATAAATTAATAATTTAGAAGTTTCCAAAATTGCCCCTCTCCTCTCATATAAAAGGGAACCTCCTCTCTATCATCCTCACAACATTTTGATCAGTCATGCTCAGAAAATCCCTGTCCATTTATCTTCTACACATACCTAGAAACATACTAGAGACTGGTATTCTTCAACGACCACCTTTATTGCCGTAAGTGGAGATTTAGAAGAGGCGCGTCAAAGAAGAGGTAATATCTTTTACCGATTCTTTAAAATTTATTTCTTCTTCTACTTCCTATTATTTATTTATGTTATTATAAAGTAATAACATAAGTATCACAAATATATGCATATTTTACTATAAATATGAAACAACCATATTTTACCTTCAATCCATCCTATGGAAAATTAAATCACCGCGCATGCGTACGTATGAAATATAGTCTCCACACTGTGGTTTAATCTGTTTGCCACCACCACCAGACATGGATTTTTATAATGGTGGAAATAATAACTATATATGATTATTATAACATCATAATGATTCTGATAAATTATATCATCCAATCCAATTCAATTCAATAATTATGGGAATGATATAATCGCTCGTGTGTACGTACAGATTACCATCTCCACAACGCGATGAGATTCATTCTCCATGATTAACCAATCAAGTATGATTATAATGTATATATAATAAATAATCATGAATTATATTACATAATAATTATACTGGATTTATGTACATATATGTTTCATTTACATAATTCCATTCAATTCAATAAGGAAACGAAAACAGTGTTTATGTGTACATACGACCTACCATTTCCATGGATGATGTATTTGATTTCATTTATAGATCTATCATATATAATTATATTCTGAATATATATTATATATAAATCATTTTTTACATTCAGGAGTAAAGTAAATTAGGATATAAGAAATAACATCAAGAACAACAAGTCGAAACATGCATGATAAATGAAACGATTTTACCCAAAACGTTGCTTTAACATGGAATTGATAAAAGAACATGTTACATAATGTCCTATGTTAATCATATATGATATCATAAATATTATTATGGTTCAGTTACAAGTTAATAATATGTTTAATCCCACTATACATGAGTTTTGGACATGTATGGAAGAAATTGGACCTAAGGTAAGGGATAATTATTCCAGTATCGTTCTTATTCGAGGTTGTTTATTTGTAAATAATTACCAGGGTCATATTTTTATCCATGTCCATAATTTTTTTTCATAAAGTGTTTAATATTCTTTCATGTATGTTTAACGTCATGTTTACCCCTATTTGACTTTTACTTTGTGTTGTGGAAGGAATCATTCTTTTGTTTACCACATGTGGTACTTTTTCACTATTCTTTTAAAAGATCATGGAGAATTTTTTTTAACATATATGACATGAACAAATTTTTATGGTTTCATAACTCCTTATTTTCATGACTCTTAATCTATATTATCTCATGATTATTTTCAACAAAATCCATTTCTTTTAAAATTTACAAGCAATTTGTGAAAAGAAAATGATTTGGAAGAAGAAAGGATATTTTCCTCATGAATTCATTTCAAGTGTTTTATCAAAAATATTTCCCATCTAAAATGACATTATTTAGAATGATTATGTTTCAAGTATAATGTCTCTATTATTTACATGGTATGATTTTTCTTACGATGAAATGATATCCATTTTTTTATGGATTATGTTATGATGGGATGATGTTTATGAAATCCATTTTATTCTTTGGGTTATGATGAATGATTTATGTTTATTTTGTGGAACACGTAAGAATGATTTCATTATGAGATGGTTTGGACCTATATCTTCCTCAAATGCACTGTGTAAAGATTTATATCTAATTAGATAGACATGGATAGAATGGAATGTGAATCCAGTTTAGTAATAAAGAGATGGAACGACATGTAAATCCTGGTCCAATAATGGAATTTTTCCAGTATGATGGTATTGGCCGAAATTCCTTGGCTACTATGGAAATGAGAACATGTGCATAATGGGTTTCCACAATTAAATATTTTATTCCCATGATATTTTTCAATGGATAATGTTCCTTTATGATCTATTCCTTATACACTACCACGATTTATGTCATTAATCATGAATTTTATGTTTTATGTTCATGTTCTTAAGTTCAAATGTTTTGGGATGGTTTTATGTTCTCCATGTTTACCCTTAATGAGAATTTGAGCTCACCATTTTTATGTTTTAATTTTCCCATGATATAAATAAAGGTTTTAGGTATGAAAACTAATGGGTAAGATCATTATGGTTGATGTTAAACATCATTCAACATGACTAGATGATTATGTTCTGAGTTTCAAATGACACTAAACTAATACGGTCTTTGGATGTGTGTTTTTTTCATGTATTAAGTATAAAGAAAATGTAATGTAATGTCCATGTACGTCAAGATTTGAGACTCTACATTCGTCATCTTCATCATTTGACGATCCAGGCCAGGAGGTGTCTTCAGAAAATAATTATTACAACAGACGCTCTCTATTCGGGTTGTAGTTGCTTCAAAGCGCAGATCTGACCCCGAAGCGTCTGTGTTTCACCCATGATGAAGGAGGAGTAAGATTTGATTCCATAATCTCCAATATATGCTTATGTTTTTGATTTTTCCTTTTTTATATGTTGATATTGTCCCGAGGGTATCATAATAGGTATTAGATCTAGTTTTGGAGACCTTGGGTGCTCATAGTGGTCCTTGGAAGCTCTGACTGCATCATTCGGTGAGGCAGGCGGTGGTCCGACTAGAGGTGTGGTGGTTTCCAATGACATATGTGGCTTCATTACTAGAAAAACTATGATTTGTTGGTTTCTATTAAGGTATGTGGCTCCAACATTGGTCTAGTAGATGTTGTGGTGGTCCGATCAGGTGTTAGTGTGGGTTTCTAGGGAAGCAGCGGTGGTCTGGAATGAATTTTCTGAGAGTTCCTTAAACCCCCGATCCTTGCAAACCGCAAGTTCTATTTGTGAGATATTTGGGATGACACAATTAATGAGTCTAGATGGACCCTTTTACCATGTTTGAGGGAATTTTTGAGTTCGTTTTGAGGACATAGTCCAAAAAACGTTGAAATAATAATAATATTATAGTATTATTCAACATCGAACTACCATAACATATGTACAGAGTGTATGATTGATCCACTATTAGTGGCATAGTGAACCTGATGGTAAAGCAGATTTTTTTGGGTATATTTCAGGTTTCGGGACTGGGATTAGGGTATGGGCCCCACGAGGCATGCTTTGGGAGTTTACGGAGAAATATGACATATTCCTTAGGTGTCTATTTTGGAAGAATGAGTAGTCGATATCGTGTGTTTTATTCAAGGTGATAACAATTATGAGATCATCATGATGAGTTTCAATATAGAGTCATGGTACCCAAGGGTTTACGTTGTAGAAAATTAAAAAAATTTCATTTGAATCACGTTTCAAGAAAATGAATAGCCTATCATGCGTGTTTTTATGCGTAAAACATTGTGGTTGCCTCTTTTGGGCATAAGAGGTGCGAAATGTGGCTTTGTTTTCTGTCTCATGGGTTAGCAGCATTTAGACTAATTGAGCTTGTGTGAACTCCATTGATATTTTCTAATTAGGGTTCATGTGGCATTGAAACCTTAATATATGTTTTTGATCCCGTCGAATGGAAGTGTCCTGCAAGAGTTGGGGAATCACACCGGTGAGCCCAAGGCATGATCCACTACCTTTTCATTCCTAGACCAAGTATGTGGTTTATTTGTTAACAAATATAAACAGGTGACCATCCCCTAACATCTAGGAAAACCTTTTAGGGTTGGTGTAATCATTATGAATATGATACCCTATAGAGTGGGAGATAATAGTAGGGTTATGATATCATCACTACTAAGATCCCCTACTCAGCGTGTGGGTACTAGTAGGATTATGGTATCATCAGTTATATGATCCCCTACTCAGTATGTGGTTTATAACAGGGTTCTGGTAAAATCGATAATCTGATCCTCTATTTTGTTCATGGGTTTCAGTAGGGCTTGTGGAATCATCCGTTCTATCCCCTACTGCACATGTTGTACCAGATGGGGTTTACATCATCATCGTGACCATCATTAAACAAGAAACAATACTCTATCTGAGTGATGTGATCTATGGAACATTAGATTGGGTTGTGATATTCCCAAGATGAACCTGGGAGTGATCACTTATCTGTGAGATCTTCATTTGACTGGGGAAGGTTCTAGTATACCCTAGCAGATCATTAGAGTGATCCACTATCTAATGTGTTTGGTGTTCTACTATTTAATTGTGACGTTCTTAGTGATGATATTCAATTATTTTGTTCTCCCAGATAGTCCATCTGGGATGTTTATGTATCCTGATGGAGTGTATACCTCAATCCATGGTTATTTAGGATTCTACAACTCGTTGAGTGTGGTCTATGGTTATTTTATTGCCCTATATCCTCGAGTCGAACTAGTCGTTGGCGATGAGGTCAAAACATACTATGACTTGATGCCTTAGATGAGAATATCTGGTGTGTTTTCTAGGTTCCCCTTTGGGTGTTATCACATATTTTTTGACATAACATGTTGTTTGAGTATACTGGTTTTGGTTAATTGAGGATGGTATGGAGATCAATTGTGTATCTCTTTTGGAATCTCTCTGGCTATGTTGAGATGAATGATGTCGTTATTTTCTCCCATCAGTTTTGGGTTTTTGGGCTCCCTACTGAGTATCGTTATACTCACCCCTAGACAGGATTTTCCCGCACATATATTTTTGTCTTTTGAAGACCACATGACTTTCAGCGGAATCCTAGGAGGACCCACAGTAGGCATAGATTAGTGAGCTAGAAATACCGTAGTTTTTACTAGAGGCGAGCCTAGGATCTTTTCGATGGGTGAATTTGATAGTGATCCCCCCATTCTGAGTAGGTTGGGTGCTTTTTTGTGTTATTTTTATGGGCCAAATATTTTTCCTTTTGTACTTTTCTATACTCTAGTTGTGTTGTATATGTATTCATGCATTTAATTTTAGTTTTTATATATGTTGAATTTTTTCATGGAGGTGTATGTGTGTGCATGTCTAAAAGTACCTTAATATAAGGTCTCCATGTGTGTGATAGCCTACTCCGTGCGTGTCGCCATCCCTTGGCCTATTTGAGGTAGGCATGGGGAGTCCTGGCTCAAGCACCGTTGGTTCGGGTTGTGACAGAGTGGCATTAGAGGAGGTTCCACCTATGGGATCTCACAACGTAGGTGTTCTAGCTCTAATATTGGTATGGGTTGCATAGAGGTAGTGTAAGCATGTCTTGAGTTCAGATTTTAGGCTAGGGACTCCAATTTTGGTGCAGCGGTGGACATATCCATTCAGTAAGACTTTGATAACACGTCTTTCGACTCGGGACATTAGAACACTGGTCATAGTGAAATAATTGTACATTCATCATAAAAGACTAAGTTTTTTGTTTTTCTTGTCCATTTTGAGTCATCACCCTAGATATACTCTTTGATAGTGGAGCATCAAAATTTTATTTCATGATTCCCCCACAATGCCTGCCTGTGAGGGTTCTATAGAATGATTGTGGTGATGATCATCTCCCAGTTGAGGATTTAGAGTAGGGCATTGGTTCTAAGGCTGGACCACCAGGTGGACCACTAGTTGATCAACCACCTATCAAGATGCTGGTTGGGATAGCAGTGTAGGACGACAATGTGCATAGGCTGAGTGCGCAGGACTAGTTCTAGAGGAAGCAACCAATGAGTTATCATGGTGATCCAGACTACCAGGCAGCTGATGACTGGCTCGAGGTGGTATCATGAGTTTTATTCCTGGTGAGGAAACCTCTAGATCTGATAGAGGTCCTAGAAGAGAGTGTTCAGCACAATTTGGAAGGGTGATGGTTGATTCTGGGGATTTAGTTCCATAAATGGAAGACGGTCATGTGGACCATGTTTGAGTGACCCTTCAGGGAAGAGTTCTATCTGGTCACGATATGGTTAGTGACAATCCAAAGGCATATACAACTCTAGTAGGAAGGCATGACTATGTCGGAGAACTCATCATGGTTTACAGACCTGTCGTGATACACCGTGGATGTGGTTGGAGACTCATTCATTAGGGCTCGGACCATGGAGTTGGTCGAACACATAGATATTTAGGAAGGTGTGGTTTCCTTGTCCCTGCCCACCTATTCTGGAGTACTGGAGCGGGCCATGGTGGTGGATAGAATTCTGTCTAAGTTGACTCATACCATCAACACTCGGCATGCGGAGCTGATACAAATGAATATTATTCTATATCTGGTAATCAACGATTGGCATAGTGGTCTATAAATGCACAACATTTCAAGAGGCGACCCCATGATGAATGTTCTGTGGATTAGGACTATGAGGGATCTCAGGCCAGTTTTGGTCAATCGTAGGAGAGAAGTGATACACTTGTGACTATAAGGACCTAGCCTTAAAACAATACGTAATCTTGAAATAAGTGAATAATTCACATTGAGGATATTTTCAGGTTTAGAGTTTTAGAGAATTAGTCCATAAATATTAGATTAAATCTCAAAAATTACAAACTATACACTTCTACAAAGTACCCAATTTTCATAAAATAAATACTCATGAAAAAAATATTATTGTCTAGTTCCATGTTTTAGATAGCATGACATTTTTGTGATGCCAACCTAGACTCATTCATCTTTAAGTCCTATGAAAAACATTTCAAAAAAATGGGATGAACATAAAATGATCAGTAAGGGTTATAAAACATGGAATGAAAACATTAGTCCATCGAAACATAAAAATCAATGAAATTATACTTTTTAATATTTAACATAACACAAAAATTCAAATTATTTATGAATAAAAAAAGGAAATCATAAATCAGAAAGGTAAGTTGTGGCATCCACAACATACTTGCATTGTAGCTTTCATAGCTACGTAGGGAGTTACATTTGGAATACCCATCATATTATATTGGAAAATCTCTTAGTATAAACATTAACATTAACCTCTTATATGGTACCTAATTCATTGGAGAGCTATCTTGGGTGCACCCGCCATAGGTTTTTTCATAGAACCACCAATATACCTAAACAATTACAAAGAACCATTACATATTCATAACAAAGAAAGAAAACATAAGGAATGAAAACATTTCCAAAAATCAAAAAAAAATATAATTTGAAGATAATGAAGTAATCAATGCTTTCTCAGAACAATTTTCAGTACCAATGTACTTAAAAAGGTTATATGGTATTTAATTTCCTTTAATAAATCATTATAAATTGTTATAGAAGCCAAAAATAAAATAATACTTATGGCAGCAGAAAGGTCGTTGTCACCATATATGTTAAAAAGAAATATTACTTTTGGTAATTTTGTAAAATACTTCATAGAAAAATATTCCCATAAGAAGGAAATGAAATTTAAAAAGGGTTTGTACAATCAATAAAAGAATGCCGTATATAAATAAATATAGGGCCCAATCAATGTATATTATGATGAAGTCCCTTACCTCATGTCCGAATTGACTCCTACATTCATTAATATCCTGAAAAATAAACTAAAGTAAATTTATAAATGCTTCAGAACGCTTTTCAGTTTTATTATTCTTTTTATATCACTTATTTTCATATTATAAACATTATATAATCATTTAAGTTAATAACGATCGTTTGTCAATATTTGGTACTTGAGTCAAAAATAAACTTCTTATTATTACAAGTTGTCCATGTGATCAAAATTCCATTTTCTCCAAAATGATATTCATGATTTATATATCATATATATCATATATATCTAGTATATATATATATATATATTTATAACAGTACATAACATTTGATGATATGAAATGAAATGCACTATTCATTGATATGGTAAGTCGTACGTATGAATGCACGCTACATTAAATTATATTTAATATTTAATGGAATGAAAATGTAATGATACATAGGTATATTACAATTCTAATTTAATATAATATATAATTTCATTAACTCCATCCTTTACATGTTCTATTCATTCCTTGAATGATTCAAATCACTTTGAGGGATCGGTAGTCCGCACTTCCTCAAATAAAATAATCTCGTGTACACTTTATGGAAACCATAAATGTATGCTAAAAATGAAAAATTAAGATATATAGAGACAACATACATATAATATATATCACATATAAATACAATTCCATCATAATGCACACCATGAGAGGTGGTAAGAGATAATTGTACTATCTTCGTTTCGTGAGGTAGTAGTTTTTCATCCACCGAAAGAGTATGTTCGTATCCATTAAATGGAGGTGAGTGGAATTTTAATTCGAATACTTATCATAAAAACATTGTAGTTTATGGAGGTTACTGCTGTTGTCATTAATTAATGGAATACAGAGTGTTTAGATGATTGGAGAAGTAAAATAAAAGAAAATAACTGAAGGAAATACGTTACCATTAAATCTGTTAACTCCCATACATTTGACCCTAAAGAATTTTTTGAAGTGTATTCTTCCAAAGTTAAGGATTCTAGGGGGATGATAGAGATGTTGGGAGATTATTGGAGCATAGGATAAATTATCCTAGTTTTTTGAGATGTGTGTGTAATGGGTTAGAGGTGGTGGCCATTTATAAGGGGGTGGATGGGCTCTTTAAGAATGTTTGAAAGTATTATTTTATTATAAAATAATTTCATTTTCAAAAGTCTGAGACTCATTAAATTATAATATAAGATGAAATTTTTTCTATAAAAAATCATCCATATATAATTGGATAGGTTTTGGATTTTTTTCAAATTTAATAATATTAGTTTGTTAAATCATTCATTAATAAGGTAATCACTACATCATCTTTGTGTTATAAATAATATTATATCTTTGATGTATAAAAATTACAAATAAAATACCATAATGTAAGAATTTGTTTTATCATTCAAATTAATATTTATAGTCGAAGATATAACTTATATAACACTATGTAATAATAGTTTTAATAAAACATATATGTTATTTTCACTTTTGTATTCACTTTAAATTAATTAATATAAAGTGTAATTATCATTAATAAGATGCAACATAGGGTACCCAAATCGACCCAAGTATTCCCTTATTCGAAAATATCTCATCCAATAGGGATAAGACAAGTTTTAGGGTAATTTACTATTATTATAATGTTATTTTTGACCACTTTAACCAGATTTACCCTTTATCTATGGTAAATAAAATATTTACGGAAGTAAATATTTGTAATATCTGTTAATAAATGTTACCTATTTACACAATTTAGATCTAATAATTCCAAATAAAGAATAAATTTTTTCAAATTCAAAATACAGAAGTGGCAGATATTAATTTAAAATGAATTCATGTTCTCAAAATAAAAAAGTGTGTTTTTATGAAATAATAACTATCAAAAGACTAACACGTGTTTATGCCCAATTTCAAAATGAAATTATTTCCAATGAACAAAATTGGATCAATTAGTAATAATATGATCTAATTACTCTTTAAAACCAGCTAATAAGATAATATAACCATATAAATAAAGTAGGTGAAAATATAGTTGGAATTAAAATGTTCCATTATTCAGTATTAATTACAAATTTAACATTATCAGAAAAATACCAAAAATCAACCCAAATTAAATTTGTATTTCATGATTCTAAATAAGATTTTTATTTTTTCTAATAGAACATATAAAAGTTAAAAAACAAGATTTAAAATGGATTCTCCATCCAATGGTAGTAAATGAACTTTTAACGAATATTAGAGTATTTATGATTTAAATTGAATTCTTTATTATTTTAAGCCTCTAAAATTTAATAGATAATCGTAAAAAACAATTAACGAATATGTATACTCATATTGTAGGTAGTTCTGTTCATTCCTTCTATTACAACAGTTAGGCATTAACTACCATTTAATATAATAAACTTTTATTAAAATTTTTCAGTATAACTCATCGTTGTGTGCAACATAAGATTTCAAAGAAACGCCTTGTTTCGTATCAGGTATACCATTGAACATACAATCCCATTTAATGTAAAAATAATATTTAATTCACAAAAAAAATGAAAATGTAATTTGTTTATTTACAAGGGGTGTTAATTCCTTCTCCCCTTTTGGAAATTGTCTCCTCTCAATTTTTTTTCAATTACAAAATAAATGGGGGTATTAATCCCTCAAAGCATTTTCAGATTCCCATTTTGCCTTTTCAACCATATGGTTTTCTTCCCAAAAAATATATCTAATAGATTACATTATTCTGCAACACATGCTCTCTTCATTCAAGAACTGTGATTGGTTGTTCCTCATAAGAGAGATTCACTTCCAACTTATGTACCTATGGGCTCAAAACTTGAGATGGTTCCGGAAAATAGTATCTCAATATTGAATCATGAAAAAAAAATTGTACATGGGATAAATATGGAGGTAATTCCACTTTGTAGGAAACTGATCTAACTTTATCTATGATTTATTAGGGTCCAATGAACATTATAATCATATTTCCCTTCTTACCAAAACGCAACACACTTTTCCATGGATAAACATTTAAAACGAAATGATCACCAACCTCGAAAAAAATATCCTACTTCAGTTTACCGCATAATTTTTCTACCTTCTCTGAGATGTTCTCATGTTCTTATAAATCAACTAAACCTTTTATGCCATCTCTTCTAGCAATTATGGTCCCATCAACTTTCTTTCACCTACTTCATCCTAAAATTCTAGTGTTTGACACCGCTTCTTATATAATGCCTCTAAGGGAGACATCTGTATAATGGAATGAAACATTTTATAATAAGAAAATTTATGAATAGAAAGATTTTTTCCCAACATGCCTATTAATCCGTTGAGAATTCATGTAGAATATTATCCTATGTCATAATTGTTCGTTCTGACTGTCCATGTGATTGAGGCTAAAAATATGTACCAAAATTTAATTCACTGCCCAACAACTTCATAAGGGATTTCCAAATGTTAGAAATAAAACTGAGATCAAGATCAGATACAATTGAGAGGGGACCTCCATACAACCTTACTATCTCATTAACATAAAATTTATAATGTTTGTCTAGATATATAGTATCTCAAATAGGAAAGAAATGAGAAGATTTAGTCAATCGATCAACAATAACACAAATTGCATTATTACCTCGAGATGTCTTTGCGAATCCCACAATTATGTCCATGGATATATATTATCATTTACACTCGAGCACCAGTAAAGGATGAAGCATCCATTTCTATAACATTCCATCTAATTTAACTTGTAGACTATTCAAACACCTCATAGTAAAGTCAACAATATCTCTTTTCATTTCATCCCACCAGTAATACTTCTGATGATCTTTGTACAACTTAGTGCGGCGAGGATAAACTAAAATCGGAGAACTATGAGCTTCGCATAGCTACACGTTCTTTAACAGTTAATCACACGCCACACATAATCTCTTTCCATATCTAAAAACACAGTCTCTGTCAATATTATACTCAGGTAACATACCCTTTTAAACCAACTCTATCTTTTTCTAAAACTCACAATATTCCTTATGTGCTTCTCTAATTATGCCTGAGAGAGATGATTTTACTGACACCTGAAAAAAACAAAGGAATCTCCTACACCAACAAAATCTATTTGAAAGATCATCAAATTGTTAATCAATGTATATTGTTCCAATCATAACATGGTTAATGTGGCATTATTATTTCGAGTCAAAGAATCATCAACTTTATTTTCCTTTATCTGATTATAATAGATCTTGCAATCATAATCCTTGATTTATTCTCTCCTTTTCCTCTAACTCATGTTTAGTTATTTTTGAGTGAATATATAAATAAATATTTTATGGTTCATATATATTTCACATTTTACTCCATACAGGTGATGCCTCTAAAATTTTTAAGCAAAGAAATAGCATCTAATTCCAAATCATGTGAAGGGTAATTTAACTCAAGAGGTTTCAACTGAAATGAATCATATGTAATTACCTGATCATTCTGCATTATGAAACAACCAATTCCTTTCAATGAACTATCACTACATATAACAAACTCACCATTTCTAGAGGGTAGTGCCAAAAATCCATCATTCACCAATCTTCTTTTCAATTTCATAAACCAATAATCACATTCTTTTTTCCAGATGAACTTAACACCTTTTCAAGTAAACATAGTCTATGTGCTAGATAACCGTGAAAAATTCTCAGAAAAATATCTTTAATATCCTACCAAACCATAAAAACTATGGATATCGATTATATTTGTGGGTCTTAGACATTATTCAACAACTATTGTTTTAGCATGATCAACAGTTACACCATTTGTTGAAACAATTTGACCCAAGAATTAAATTTTTTGGTGTCAAAACTCACACATGCCGAATTTCCCACACAGTTTATGATATTTTAATGTTGGAATGAAAACCCTTAAATGAAATTCATGTTCCTATTTACTTTTGGAATAAACCAAAATATTCTCAATGAACACAACTACAATCTTATCCAAGAACTCACAAAAAGTTCTATTCATAATATCCATGAATATAGTCAGTGCATTGGTTTACCCAAAAGACTTAACTAGAAATTTATAATAGCCATATCTAGTTTTAAATGTTGTCTCCATAATGTAAGCTTCCTATACCTCCAACAGATGATACCTCAAGCTCACGTCAATCATCGAACATTACTGAGCTCCCAGGAGCTGATAAAAAAAGCCATCAATATGAGGCGAAAGATACTTTTTCTTAACTAAGATGTTATTAAGGGCTATATAGTGATTTAAAAGCCTCATTGAACCATATTTCGTTTTAACAAACAAGATATTAGAACCCCATGTTGATGTTCAAGGTTGAGAAAAATCATTATCTAATAATTCCTAAAATTTATTCATGAACTCTTAATATTCAATTTGAGCCATTAGATAAGGGGTTTTAGAAGATGGATTAGCTTCAAGAACTAAGTCAACATTAAATTCTTCTTTTTAATCACGTATTATACTAGGAAACTCATCAGGAAAAATAGCATGCCACTTATTTACCACAATTATATCATTAATATGAACAGCTTCTTTTTTAAACAATATGTTTATGGTTACATTCATTACCATATTTTACTAGTTTCTTGGCTTCCTAATATGTTATCAAATGCATGAGTTCATTTGTGAACACAAATAGAAAATATTTTAGAAAAGAAACCTCTTTAGCTCTATAGTTAATAATATCATGAAAAACAGAAATCGAATCTATTCCCAAAATAAAATTAAACTCTACTAGAGGAAAAAATGATTGTAGGTATATTCTTTCTGCACACAAGTAAATGTTGGTTCATATGGTTTATTTTTGTATCAACATTTCTTCAAGGTGATTTTACCGTATGTTTATTATTCGTAACATGATATGAAATCTCCAATTTACCAGAAAATGTCTGAGAAATTAATGAATGTGTAGACACTAAATCAAACAAAAAATTTGAATAATCTCAATAGAAAAATAGTGTACCAGATACTATATCCTTTGATTTCCCAACATCTTCTGAAGTTCTTGCAAAGTATTTAACCACTCCTTTATACTTTTTTCCCAGCAGATTTCCCCCAGTTGATATATTTTTTGGACAATCATTTGAATAATGACCCATTTCATTGCACTTAAAATATTATACTGAAAGTAAATCATATTTTATCTTACTATTACCCTGATCTTTTTTAGGGAAATTACTACCATTACCCCCCATTTTACAACATAAGTAGCACATAACTGAATTCAAAAGTCATTCCCCAATGTGCTTTTTACCACAACTTTCACAAACTATAAACTTGTGTTTCTTACCATTAGACTTATTTGAAGAGTTTTTCCCTTTCATCTACCACCTCATCCTTTTATTATAGTCTTTTTAATAGAACACATGATCATTATAAAACATCATTTACAACTTCTCCGCACATTGAATATGTTTTTCATAAATTTTTTACCCACAAGAAGATAAATCCATTCAATACTTTGGCTTCAATCTTGAGTAAACATGATCTATTTTAGTATCAATATCTCATAGGAAATGCAGAGAATACCGTGCTATATGAGTGAATTTTGAATCATAAGAAGCCATTGTGTCATCCTTTGGCAACAATTCCATGAATTTGTTTTCCAACATAAGATGAACCACATTAGTAATATATTTCTCAAGAAACATACATTTGAATTCATCCCAATCAAGATCATCAATCTCATAACTATACCTGATATTTTTCACTATAGATCACTATTGATCAACTTCACCTTCAAAATGGTAAACAGTGAGACTAACCTTTTGATGTTCTGAACAACCCATGACATAAAAAATCTTTTCTAGTGAATTAATCCATCCTTCAGCTATCATAGGGTCAGATGATACTCCGAATGATTGGGGTTGTTTTCTCATAATACGCTACACTATAGACATGTCCCTATGTGGTATGTCTGGATGATCTCTTATGGGGATACCACCACCATTTATATCATAATTAAACTATTCCATCACAGTAAAAAACTATTTCATTATGGTTTCGAGCATCTCTGGTTACTGATTTGGATGTTTGTCTTCTTCTGGATGTTGTCTCATCATACTGCCCATGTTTCCTCTAAGGAAAACCATTTTGAACACAGAAATATCTTTGGAAAAGAAACATTGTAATCTATAAATTCTATATCGTTTTATATCTAACCCTAAATTAATTTGTGGATATTAACATAATAATATATTAACTCCTAATGTTGTCAAAACTGACCTTGGATACCAACTATAAGGATGCAGTCTTAAAAAATTACGTAATCTTGAATTAAATAAAACAATTCACCCAGGTGATATTTCCAGGTATATAGTTTTAGTGAATTAAGACATAACTATTACATTACATATCAAAAATTACATTGTAGACACTTCTATAAAGTATCCATTTTTTCTATAAAATTAAAACTCTTTAAAAGAAGAGTCATATATACTTCAATGTTTTAGATAGAATGACTTTTCCTTATCCAATCCTTGACCCCATACATTATTAAGTCATGTGAAATACATTTCAAGAACATGGGATGATCATAAAAATCATAGTAAGGGTTATAAAAAAATGAAATAAAATAGTAGACCATCAATACATACAAATCATTGAAATCATACTTTTCAATATTTTACTTACCACTAAAATCATAAGATATAAGAATAAAAAAATGGAAATCATAAATTATAATTTTAACATGTGGCATCCATAACATACATACGTTTTAACTTTCACAGATAAGTAGGGTGTTACATTTCGAATACACATCCTAGTATTTTCTATAAATATCATAGATGAAACTTTAACATTTAGCTCTGTCATGTAACCTATGGCATTGGAGAGCAATCTCGAGCTCAACCACACTAGGATTATCAAGGAAACACCCATATGCGTAAACAATTTCCATGAGCCCTAAAATATTCCTAACACATGAAACAAACATAATGGAAAAATAAAATTTCCACATTTCAATAACCATATATTATTTAAAGATATGGAAATAATCAATTCTTTCTCAAAACCATTTTCAATACAAAAATACCTAAAAGGGTATATGGTATTTATTTTACTTTAAAAAATAGTACGACTTGTTTTGTATTCCCAAGATAAAATATTACTCTTAGTGGAAAAAAGGTTTTTTTCACTACACATGTTAAAAAGAAACATTTTTTTCATTTATTATAATTCATCATAGTAAAATATTCCCTTTTATGGAAATGAAATATGAGAGGGGTTTATAAACTGTATAAAAGAAAGTTGCGTATAAATCAATGTATACCTCAATGAAAAGAGATTGAGGCAATGTACGGAATACCTCCCACTCAAAAAAATTTTAATGTTTATTATTCCATTTATATGATATATTACCACTTTATAAACATTATATAATCATTTACGTTAATAAAAGTCATTTTGTCGATATTTTGTACTTGAGTAAAAAATGCACTACTTATAATTACAAGTTGTCCATGTGGTAAAAATTCCATTATATCCAGAATGTTATTAATGATTTAGATATCATATATATTATATATATCAAGTATATATATGATTTTATAACATTACATAAGATTTTAAGATAATAAATTAAATGCACCGTTCATGGAGACAGTAATTCGTACGTACGCATGAACGCTACTTTAATTTCTATTTCCATTTTAACAGAATTAAATCATAATTATACATATTAAAATTATAATTCTAGTATATCATCATATATAATCTCATTAACTCCATCCTTTATAAATTCCTCGTATGGCATAAACGAGTCTTATCACTTTGAGTGGGAGTTAATCCACACTTCCACAAATGAAATAATCACATTTACCCATTGTGGATACCATAAATGTATGCTATAAATGAAAAATAAATAATTATAGAGACAATATAAATATCATATATATCACATATAAATATAGTACCATCGTAATGGCCACCATGATAGGTCGTTGGAGATAATTTAACGATCATCGTTTCGCGAGGTAGTAGTTTGTCCTCCATAGAAATTGTATGTTCGCATCCATTTGATTTCGATGTATGGATTATTAGTTAGAATCCTTCTCATAACAACATCCAAATATATTTTGGAAACATGTGTCATCATTAAATAACGAAATAAAGAGATTTTAGGGAACTGGATATGTAAAATAACATAAGAGAACTTGAGAGAAGATGTTACCTTTAAATCGGGTAACTCCCTTTTGTTTGAACCAAACGGTTTTCTTGAAGGGCCTTATTCCTAAGGTAAATATTTATGGTGGAATAGTGGGATTTTCGAAGCTATTGGAGATGATTAGGGATGAGACAAGTGTATTGAGAATTGTGTTTAATGGGTTAGAGGTGGTGGCTATTTATAAGGGGGATGGGCTTATTAGGAATGTTTGAAAAAATTATGTTATTATAAATTGATTCTCAATTTAAAAAGGTCCAATATTCATTAAATTAAAACATAGATGAATATTTATTGAAATAAAATTATATAATATGAATTTTATTTTTTTGGTTTTTTATTTTAAATTTTATAATCTCATTTATTTAAATCATTCATTAATAAGGTTATAACTACTTCATCATTGTGTCTTAAATGATTTTATTTATATGATGTATGAAAATTAAAAATAAAATTCTATTATTTAGAAACTAATTTTACTTTTAAAATTAATACATATAGTTGAATATATTACATATATAACCCCTTGTAGTAATTTCATTACTGAAGCTTATATGTTAATGTAATTTTTGTCTTTACTTTAAATTAATTAATATACAGTGTAATTATCACTCCTAAGTAGCTCCATGGGTACTAAAAGGGAGTCATGGATTCCCTTAGTCAGAAATATCTCATCCAATAGGGTTAGGATATTTTTATGTATAATTTAATATTATTATAATATTATTTGATTACCCTTATTAACCAGATTTACCATTTAAGCTGGTAAATAAAATATTCATTGAAGTAAATATTCATAATGTCTAAAAGTAAAAGTTATATATTTACAAAATTTTGACCAAATAAATCTAAATATTGAAACCATTTTTCCAAATACAAAATATAAAAGTGGCTGAGATTAATGTAAAATTTATTTCAATTGTCTAAACAAAAAACTTGTTTTTAAGAAATAAATATTATCAAAAGATTGATGATTGTTTATGTCCAATTTCAAAGTGAAATTAATTCTAATGACACAAATTTTATTTATTGGTAAAAATATAATCTAATTAAAATTTAAAACAAATTAAAATTTTAATCCATCTATAAAAATAAAGTAGATGAAAAGGAAATTTTGAATTAAAATGAGGTATTTTTCACTATTCATCACAAAATTAACTTTATCTGAAAAATACAAATAATTTTTTCAATGTAAATTTTGATGTCCTGATTATAACAAAGAATTTTATTTTTTCAAATAAAATATATAAAATAATGAAAAACCTAATTTAAAAAGGGTTCTCGATCAAAAGGTGGTAAAACGACCTTTTAAAGAATATTTGAGTATTTATACTTAAAATCATATTCTATATTATTTTAAACCACAAAATTTTATTGGATAATTACAAAAAAATTAAACATATATGTATAATCATATTGTAGTTAGTTCTATTAATTAACTCCATTATAAAGAAAATGCGTTAACTACAATTTAAAATAATAATATTATATTAAAATATTTCTGTATAACTCATTGTTGTGTGCAACGTATGTTTTCAATGAATCTCGTTGTGGCATATCAATTATGCCAACGAACATAGAATTCCCTTTAAAGTAAAATTTTTATTCAATTCAAAAATATTAATAAATATGAAAATGTCATATTTTTTATTTTTTTGAGATGTTACAGTGATAACCGAGGAAATCATGTTAGAGATTATCCACCCCTAGTGCTGCCGAGAGGGAGCTAGTTGGCATGCCACCTTGTCCGAGGAAACATCTCGAGTATGGTGGTCCATATGGTGGAAAATGAGGTGACGGAGCTTGTGCGACAACTAGAGGTGGCATGCGGTATGAGATCCCACATCCACCACCACCATGTGGTCCACACTAAGAATAGAGTGCTAGAGGACAAGGGAGAGGAGAAATAGACGCATTAGAGGTTGTTGACCCAGAGGATTCGTAGGTGGAAAGTGGTATGATTTTTGTCCTTTCTACATTATGTAGTATATTTGATAGGCATTGTTAAGAGGTACTAATTTATTTCCATTTATTTCGTGTGTTTTTTTTTTCAGGGCATTGGTCAGACAATGTGTTGGTGTTGATTGATGTGATTCGAATGCACAAGGAAGTGGGATCCTCTCCCAACCAAAAATCTTTTTTTTTCTGATGCAATTATAATCATGAAAGTGAGTTAGTGCCAACCAAAATGATATTTAAATGGTGTGGTGGAAGAGTCCCACTAATTTATGCATTCAAGAAGGATTTGTTTTGGGGAGTCTATGCGAAAGGCCGTGGATTGCCCATAGTGTGTGCTACATGGTAGCATGGGATCACATGGTGGCTTTGTTGTGGTTTTTGGTGAACTCTCTATTGTGTGAAGCACCGTTCAGAGATCAGTTTATTTCTCTCATGATTATTTATTTTTACGGATGAAAATTCATTACATGTGGAGGATTTACCCACTCAGGTTTGGCCCTATTATACTTTGAAACAATGCTATGAATAATTCTATAGCAAGGTGCGAAGATGGAATTTGATTCTAAGGATTGGTGTGCTCGAAATAAATTTTATAAAAATTTTAATTATTTTTATACTATGAAAAAGGATGGAATAAGTTATCTCTCAAACAGTAGCTCATATAAGAATTTAGAGGGGAAGGTTTCTTCTGGAGCATTTCATTTTCCCTAGACATGGTGTATGTTTTGTGGGTACAAGCATGTTGTGGAAAAACATACCGAGGGAATAATCTTAAATAAATTAATTTATTTATTCATGTAACTCCACTCAAATAACCCTTGAAAAGATTCTATTATTAAAATTATGGGCCCACAATTGAGTTTAAAATTCCATTATTACCCTTAGGGAGACCTAATATTTTACCTCACCTGGAGTTTTGGTCTGGTGCATAAAACTGTGGTTTAATTAGTAAATTAATTAATTAAAACCTAAAACAATTTTATCTCCTCCCCCACCCATTAAATACTCACATAAGGAAAAGATACTCCTCTTATTCCTTATAAATTGATGATCTGGGCTAAAAGGTGTCGTTAGACTCATATTTTGACGATACATGATCTCGGACCGAGCTGTAGTTTCTTCGGATTGTGGATTAGACCACGGATCGTCACATTGTTCCCATGAGGTAGGATGTTAGAACCATAATCCCATCATCCCCTATATATGATTTTTTATTCATTTCTTACGATATTACTTGTAGATATTGTCTTGAGGGTCTCAGAATAAGTTTCAGATCTGTTTTTGGTGCATCGGGGTGCTCTCGGTGGTCCTTATAAGCTCTGGCAGCATTATTCCGGTGAGGCCAGCGGCAACGGCGGCGGTCTGTTAGGCATCGCTATGGTTTTTGATGATTAATGTGGATAAAATAGTGTAATTTTGGTTTCCATCATGGTCAGTGGCCCTAGTAGGAAGCACAATTGTTTGGTCAGGCATCAGCAGTTTTTTTCGATGAGGCAACAGTGGTACGACCAGAATATTCCGAGAGTTCATTAGACCCCCATAACTCTCGAACAAGAAGTCTGATGCGTTTGCCATGCCACAATCCATGAATTGAGACATACACATTGATCATGTTTTTTAGATTTTTATGAATTACATTCATGGCCTGGGGGCCCGAAACATTGAAATAATAATTATATTTTATTATTATTCAATTCTGACGCGCCATAACATCTAAATCGAACGTCCAATTGACACACCGTCAGTGGCATTGTGAACCTGATGGAAATTAGAATTATTCATGATAGATTTATGTTTTTAGGAAGGTGATTAGGGTGTGGGTACTATTAGGCCTGATTTAGTCATTTATAGAGAAACCTGATTTATTCATTGGGGGTCTATTTTAGACGAATAAGTAGTCGATATCATGCATTTTTTTAGGGGAGCACAATGGTGAGATCCAAATGATGTGTTTTGGAACTGAGGCATGGGCCCTATGGATTTCCTTTTAATTTTTTACCCATTTTTCATTAGATTCCAATTTGAGGAAAATTAATAAATTATCCTATATATATTATAGTGTAGAACGTTGTGGTAGAATCTGTTTGGGCATATGTAGTGTACAATGTGGCGATGTTTCTAGTCACTTGGGTTAATGATGTTTAGACTATAAGTTGTTGAGTGAACACCATTGGTTCATTCCAACGAGGGTTCCTGTGGCATTACAACCTCAGTATAGGATTTTGATTCCCTTGATAAGATGATTTATGTTAGTGTTGTGGAATCCCTCTTTTTAGTCTAGGGAATGATCCTCTGGCTTCTCTATCCCTAGATTAGGTTCTTTGTATCGTTTTGAGAAAATTTATAGGGGTTACAATACATAATCTAGTAGAAAAACCCTATAGAGTTGGTGTCATCATTTGGAATATGATACCCTACACAGTGGGTGTTAATACAAGGGATACGGTGTAGTCAATTATACAATCCCCTAATCAGGAAGTGATTAATTGTATGGATAAAATATCATCTGTTATACGTTCCCCCTACATATCATGTGGTTTATAGTAGTGTTGTGGTGTTGTAAGTAATGTGATTACCTACTCAGTGTTTAGTTAAAGTATGGTTATCGAAATCGTCAGTTTGATCCCCTAATTCACAAGTTATACTAGAAGGGGGTTTTGACATCATCGTGACAAAATTTACGTGGCGTAATATCTTCTATCATAGTGATGTGATCTGTGTAATTTCAGATAATGATGTGGTATTCCCTAGTATATGGTGGGGGTGATCCACTATCTATGCGATATTTCAGTGAACAGGGTGGATTTTGGTATCCCCCAGCTGACCCTAGGAGTGATCCCTTACCTGAGGAGTTTGCTGTTTTGCTATTTCAACATGACATTATCAGTGATGATATTCAATGAGTGTGCTATATTGGATGGGCCATCTGGGTTGGTGATGTAACTTGATGGGGTTTATCACATAGATTAGTGTCATTTATGATGACAGAGCTTGGGGATTGTGTTCTCAGGTTTTTTGTATGCCTTATAATCTAGAGTCGAACATATCATTGTCGGTGAGGTTGGAAATTCTTGATGCATTGCGCTTTAGACCAGTATATCTTGTTTATTTTCTAGGTTTCCCTTCTGTTGTGGTCACATTATTGATGGAAGACCCTATGGATTGCATTGACTAGTTGATTTTAGACGAGGATGGTCTCGATATGATGTTTTAATCTCATCTTGGTTCCCTTTGGTAGGGATGATAAGACTGATGCCTTTTAGATTCACCCTTTTAATTTGTTGTTTTTGGGGCGCCTATTGAGTATATTTATACTCACCCCTGAATGAGATTTTCCATAACATGTTTTGTGACTTCGGAAGATGACATGACTTTCAATAGAGTCCCCGGAGGACCTGAAGAAGTCGGATCATAGTGTGCTAGATCGACTGGGGTGTTTACCGGATATGATTTGAGGATCATTCTGATGGGTGAATTTAACTGCAATCCCCTACAACTGAGGATTTTGTATTCTATTTATGTTTTATTTTGGGTGGGATTTGTATTTTTCATTCAGTAATTTATCAATTATCTGGTTGTGGGATAAATGTATTTATACATTTTATTTCAATTTTTATATATCTATGAACTGTTTCATGGAGGTGTTTGTGGGTGTGTGTGTGTGTATAGGTACTTTATGCTAAGGCATATCATTTGTGTGATAACCTACTCAGTGCTAGTCTCCATCCCCTGTAATATTGATGTTGGGAATGGGGGGTCACAGATAGAGCCCCATTGGGTTGGGTTGGGGCAATAAAAAGAATTTTTAATCTACTTTTATCATAATGAAACCCATCCTAGATTAATTAATACATATAAATGAAACATGATTCATGATAATTTCCTTAAAATATAATCAAAATCATTTAATAGATATCATGTAGATGATAAAGTAAGATAATATGCCCAATTAAATTTAAAATTCACTATATAATGTTGATATTTATGAAAAATAATTTTAAACAATAATAAATATTCATTTAAAAATAATACGAAATTCCATTTTCAATTTTAAAAATTTTAAAACATAAAAACTATCAAATAATAATTGATGTAGGATTTTTAATGAAAATTCAGGGAAGCAAGGAAATGAGTATTATATAAGAACACCAATCTGAACTGTAAGAAAATGCTTACACATGGAAAATGATAAAAAAGAGTTTATTTCAAATTTTAGTAAAGACGAAGAATTAATCCTTATATAAAATACTAAAAAGGATCCTTTTTCATCATTGGAAATTAAATTCATATATAGATTAATATTATGTTAATAAATAATTTACATAAATATAATAAATTTCTTAAAATGGAATATTTTTTTTAATATGGATTAAATTATTTATGTAAAAGACTTTAAAACCATAAATGAAATTATATAATGCTAAACCATTTATATATTTAAAATATAATATCTAACTAAATGAAAGAACACTAATAATAACATTAAAGTCCATGAAAACTTGAAACATGGTATAATATGTAAATGATGTGTTATATACAACATATTAAATATATATATGAATTATACGAAACATGTTTAATAGAACAAAAATTTATTAGAAACCCACTTACGATGTTGTTAATATTTGAATCAATGCCCTAAGGATGAACATGAAATATAATATTAAATATAATGAATGAGATTCTAATTATGATATATAATTCTTAATAATAATTAAATACAATATATATAAGAATATATGTGTGTTACATGAAATAGGTTTCACTGAAAAATGAATGAAACAATGTACAACTGTAATTTTTAAAGAACATGATTTCAGTAAAATTTAATTAATGATTTTGTGTATTTTTAAATATTTTCTACTTTTTTTAAATCATTTTAGAATGTATTAAATTTGTATTAGTTTGATATAATATCGTATAAAATTATATATGACAAAAAATTTGAAATATGTCTTAAAGATTTGAAATTTAGATAATTAAACCCTCACTAACATCATAACATATAAATTAATTATAGTTGAATATATATCTCAATGGATTAATATATAATTTAAATTAATTTTATGAGATATATGATACAGTAATTTATATTTTAAATTATTAATAAAATTAAAAATGTGGTGAATATGAAGAATATCTCAATTAATGGAGATAATGAAAAGAAACATATAACTCAAAAAGTCATCTAGCCCGACACACTCTAACATCACTATATAAATTTTTTTTTATTCAGATGAATAACTATATTTTTTTAGTTATTTTACATTTTACAATACATTTATAATTCATTATTTTCCATAGAGTAATTATTATTTTTTAAAATTAATATCCACATGTTAATCATTTGGTTTCCCTAACAAGATTTGGATTTTTTGATTCTGGTCCCTGAGACTTTTTCATAATATAACCATTTACATATTTTTCTTTATAAGTTAATTCATACATTTTATATTTTTATGATGTCCCGTATTCCTTAACTTAAGTGAATTGTTTTCGTGGAACTCTTAAAAATTACAATTCTCGATTGTTATGAAATTAATGAATGAATTAAATTTACAGGATAATATTATATTCAATTTCAAATCTCAATAAATATGAATTATGTATTAGGATTTAAATTATAACATATTATTTTTAGTATTTATGTTGTCATAGTCATTCATGAATGAAAACCCATAATAATGATAATGTAGATGCTAAAACAGACCACAATAAGAACAATTTATAATAGTTGAATGAATAAGAAAAAGTGAATTTATAATGATAATATAATATTTATAGATTCCAAAGTGTTTATTTTTTAAAATTTCTATAAATAATATTCTATAATATGATAATGGTGATATATAAAATTGAATGATAAAATTTTATTATTTTCAAAGTGTTTTGTAGTTATCATTTTAAGTGGATAAATATTATGATGAACATTTAATGAATATTATCAATAGAATAAAAAATATATAATAAAAAATATTAATGTAATAAATATAATATTTATTCCTTATATTCATTTTTGAACAATCCTAGTAAGATAAATATGAAATTTAAATATATCAATTATGAAGGAAGTTGGGTAAAAATAAGAAGGAAAAATTTTTCATTCTCAATTATATGGAATGGAGGTATATAAGGGTAGTTCAATCAAACAATGAAAATTTTATAATAATTAAAATTATTATTTTACTATATTTTTATTGTTATTATTTATTTTTAGTAGGTTAAAATGAAATAAACTTGAAGAGACATGGGAATGAACATTATCTCATTCTCTAATTTCATCTTTTCAATTTAATAAAATATATATACATCATAATATTAAATGTTTAATTTTTATCCAATTGATTCTATAATATAATTTCTATCATTTTATAGAAATATTTACATATATAAAGTATATATTTTAATTCATAATCATGATTATTAATAAAAAATTAATGTGATATCTTGATCACAATACTTGGGTGGTCACCTTCCCCCATTAAGGAAATTCCATCCCTAAAATATTATCTTTGGAAAAAAGTGAAAAAGGTTATGAAATTTAGAAGTAAAAAAACATTACAAGTATATTTCATAGGGTATTATAGAACATTTATAACTGTAATTTTCATTTTAAACAATTTAGTACATTCCAAAAATATAAAGGAACACAAAAAATAGATATTCTTGATCAAATAAATTTCCAAATTGAAAATAACATTTAGTCAAAAAAAATAAAGTGACCCATAATTTCAAATTGAAAACATATATATAATTAAATCATACATTCCCCCAAAATATGGTAATCATTTCCTAAAATAAAATCACCACATTATTACAATTATACCATTTTACCTCAAAATCAAATCACATAGAAATCCAACGTATTATATAATTCTTAATCATGTATTCTTACTAATATTCAATAATAATATCTCATTACATCTTTAATACCTCAAAATAATACCTAAAATGTGGTATGTTGTTTTTTTAATTATTATCAACCATAGGATTATCAAGAAATAATTGTATCAACAACTCCTAAATTGTCTTCATATAGTAAATTCATAACATATTCATTAATCTAAACCCTTTAAAAAGTTTATAATATAAAATCCCAGACCATTACACCTACCTATGATGTTAAAAAAATATTATTTATGTATGGTATTTGATAAATATTGATGTAAATCAAAATTTAAAAATACATACATTTTAAAAATGATAACCAATATTCAATCACATACATATCTATGACCATTTTGGTTTATAATTGATGGTAATAAAAAAACAATGACATACATGATATATATCATTCCTATCTAATAAATTCTTTATCCGTTATATATATAATATATTACTTCACAATATTACATAAACATATTTAAAAATGAATTATCCAAAACAAAATATCAACTATCATAAATAATACACCTTATTACAATAAATAGAAATTGAAATATAAAAATGGTGAGCTCAAACACTCAATAAGGTTTTACATGATCGATGTTAATCAATTTTTTTATAATATCATAAACTAGTGTGTATGAGATTATAACTAATGTATATGAATACATTATTACAATACCGTACCAATTTTAATCTGGAACATAATTCATGATACAATACATGAATAATGTAATATGACATGAGTGTAATGTGCTGTAATATCATGAATTAGTTACATTTTTCCATAATATCGATTCATTTAATCATCTTAGATCAAGAATTACATTACAAAAATAAAATAAAATAAACACCTTGAGGGTTTCATGGCACACCATATTCATATTTCAATGGAACGACACACCTATATTATTATAATAGCATTCATAATTGAGTAACCAACTTTTTTACATCCAAAGTTGAATCTTAATGGAATAACATAACAAAATAATTCCATATTCATCATTGGAGTAACTCATATAAAACTAAACTTCTCATAACAACCAAATGAGTTGTATGGTAAAAACCATACCTACTCTACAACGTATATATTTTCTTGTAACTATAAAATTAATGAATATCACATTACATTACACCCTCATTATAAAAATCATTAATCAAATATTAATTAACGAATTAAAATGAAATAGACTTCTTGACAGCTTCCTTCCAATGCCATCACAAACACCAAAAGAAAGATGATGTATAGTCTAATTTGGTACATTCACCTACTAAGAATAAAAATTATTAAATGATGTTGAAGTTGATTAATAATATTTCCATAATATAGTTATATGTATGATTCAAAAAATAAAATGAATATTTTCTTCATTTTATAAATTTTAAAAAATGACAAAATTAGAGAAAAAACAAATATGAACTTATATAAAAAATAATAAAATTATTTAATGTAAATGTATTTATAAATTAAATTCATTATTATAAAATGATACAGTCACATGGAGAATTTTTAAAACACATTATTTTCATGTTTTATTTAATACTAACTAATAACTCATATAATATCGATTAGAAAGAATAATTATTTAAACAATTGTAATAAAATTAAATTAGTGTTTAAAATGATTTTATAAAGACAATTTTGTTTATGAAATCATATTATATAAATAATATAAAGAAAAAATATATAGAATAAAATGTGTTATGTAAAATACATTAAATCCATTATGTAATATTTTAAAACAATTTTTTTGAATATTTAAATCAAAATAACCAAATAAAAGATCATGAAAAGGAACATTAAATACCATGAGTAAAAAATCATGTTCTAATATTTTATATTGTAATTATATAAAACCTATAATATAATACAAGTTCTTTATATGAAACATGTATGAAATAAGTAAAATTATGATGCAATACTTTTATGTGATTAGTAACCCATTAAATAAAATTCATAAAATAAAAGAACATAAAATTGAATATTTATCCCAATCAATAAAAGTTCATTAATGATATATAATGTCAACTAGGATGTAGAAGAACAATATAAATGAATATTGGTTTGTAACATGAAACATGGCTCTAGGAATTATGGTTGAGAAAAAGAATACTTATAAAATTTATAGTACATAGTCGAAAACATATTGAATAAAAATAATTTACTTTTAATTTTAAATACCATTAATTACATGGAAGTCATTTTATTATATATCTGGGTAATTTTATATTAATTTTTCAAAATAAAAACAATACACAATACCTTATATAAAACATGTATCAATGAAATGAACTTGCGTCCTTAAAACCATTATGACCTTAGAAATATTTGAATAAGATTTTGTAAAAGAGAACCATAAAAATATTTTTAAATCACATTGAATTCATTTCAATATGAGTAATATACATTTATGGGTAGTAAACACACTGCAAAAAAGAATCCAAGTAGGGTATATGATGCATTTCTTAATGAAGTGAAACTAAGGTATGAAACCCTTTCCTTGGAAAACCCTTTGGATGAGTGTGTTTTAACATCCCTATATAATAAATTTAGTTTTATTAATCATATTAATAAAAATCATATTTCTTTACACCATCCATTATAAGTCCTTATTTCAATTATATTAATTAATTTTTTTTAAATTTGTATTGAGGTTTTAATTGTTCTATTTACCATACCTTATTTTTCTTGGTTCTAATAATCAATTATTTTTTCGGATTTCATGACCTGAAGAGTTTTCATCATAATTTATCCCATGTGTTTCAATTAGTTATTCATTCTCATTCACAATTTATGGAACATATTTCTAAAATTTTCACGTAATTTTTAAAAAATCCATTTATAAGTTATTACAGAAATATTTATTGAATTTAATTTATAAGATAATATAATTAATTATTTATCAATTTTTAATTATGAAAGTGAATTAAAATTTTCATTTTAAAAAATTATTGACATTGTTTCTGTATTCTTAACCATTCATGTGATAAAAATTATAACAATGTTCATGTGAACCGTAAAACTGACACAAATAAGAACACAACCTCAAACCTCAAATCCATAATTTTTATTTTATAATAACACTTTTAAATTCTATGTGTGAACCTTTACAAAGTTCCATCCCGCTTAAACATTTAAGATATTTAAGACCATCACAACCCAGCAAAATCAAAATTCAGAAATAAAGACAACATCTACCAAAAATATAATTTCAAAATCTATGTAGAAGATTCATCACATTCCAACCTAATGTAGATGGAAAAACCTTACTCCACCATAAATGTCATTACTGACTCCACAATGCCTCAAATGTTTTTTTTATTTTGAAATAGGAAAGACATCCAGATCATCCGCCTCGGTTGCCGTCATCTCGAGATGCACACCGCCTCGCGATACGCACCCTGACAGAAGATGAACTCATCTTCTCCACCAAACACATAACTGTCACTCATGTATCATCGCCGACACGAAATTCCTCTAGAGTGCATCATCAACACGAACTTCTTCACCCTTCGTCATCCATCTCCAATGAGGAAGGCCTCCTTTTCTAGAACTGAACCCAACCTCACCACCAACAAACAAATCGTCATCACCATCAAACGCCTGAAGCCACCCTCTCAGACACACATCCCATATAAGAACACAATATAATGGCTAAATATGTATGAATTTTTTATTGAATAATGATATCATAACATTAAATAATATAAAAGTTTTAAATGATTGTTTTTAAATTGAAAATATACATTCAGTAATAGGTAGATGAAGAAGATAAATAAAAGAGAATGACAATATGTTATTTCATTCTATGTTTCTAGATATTGTTTTTTAGGTTATATTTTATGATAACATCCCATTGTTAATATTATAAATATATTTTAAGAATTATGAATCAATAATCATATTAATTGGAAAAATATAATTTAAATTCATGATTTTTTATAACCATCCATTAATAGAGGTGGTGAAAAATGAAATACATCATTCATTGATGCAACATTCCCTTCATAACAAGGGTGGAATCTTCATTTTAACGTGGATAAAAGAGAGAGATACTAGAAATTAAAAAAACATATTAAAAATAAATATATTATTGATACTAATGTAATTAAAATAGTTTGGTTATATTATATGTGGAGGAGGTGAAATTATAATGAAACTTGAAAGGATTTGGTTAAGACAATTACCTTTTCCATTGATAAAATCCTTTTGAATGAACTTAATTTCATTAATGGAATAGTTTATGGTTACTCTAGTTTACACGTGATGTGTATATGTAATATTTTAGAGACATTTGAACATAATTTAAAGAGGTGTACAAAACCTTATATATCTTAGGGATAGAGGGATTTAGTGTAATTGTTGGGCAAAAATCAAAAACTTTTTAACATGTATTAAGTCATCAGTGGTTAATAAAGAAATTTTAATGAAACGTATTTCTTATGAATGGATCATTAATGTTATTATAAAAATGTTCTCATATAATATACATATAATATGATTTCAATATTAAAAACAATTAATACAATATTGATTAACATTAAAAACCCATTAGAGTCATTTTTCTAAAAATTAAAATAATTTGACAAAACATATATCTACATAACCATTAAATATGATTTTAACAAATAAAATTATGGATTATCAGCAATGTATTAGAATAAATGTCATTATATGTTCCATTTCATCAAAATATTATAACAGTTAATATTTGTTATGTCATTCACGTGGAATTTTCTATTTCTTGTACAAGTGTGGTTTCAAATATGAATATTCGTGTTGTATATTTATAATGTTAATTAAAATGAAAAATGAATTTCTACCATAACTATAATTTACATATGAAATGTACTTTTATGAACCAACTTAGGAAAACCATAAACAGGACACTCTAGATGGATCATAGATAGAATGAAATGGTGTTATTGATTCCCAAATAACGGAAACATCACATGCACATCAATGAAAAACCATTGGAAAAAATTTATCCCACAATGACCTAAGAAAACCTATCATGAAGATGATAAGTACATATAAAAACTAAAATAATTTTATTAAATTAAACTCCTAACATGAAGGAATGATAAAAATATAGATATCAATATATGTTATCCCAATTAGAAAAAATAACTTGAAGGGGGGAGGGGTGAATATGGGTATGATAGATAAAAAATTACCCATTTAGATCATGATTAATTATAAAACAAAACTATATTCTCTCACTTTAAAATAGAAATATATTAACAGAAATGAAACCAAGCATGAGACACATAAATTTTACAAGGTTCACCACTAATGGGCAACATCACAGAAGAATACAATGGAATGTTTCCTACATACCAAATACTCTAAACTGAACTACTTTTAAAATTTTCAAGGAGGAATCACTATACCTTATGGATTAAAAAAAATAAAATTTTAATATTGAGCACTCTCTAAACTAATGTTTTCTCATTAATCCTTCAAAATATTATTCTTTTGATCAGTTTAATCATAGTGTTTTCCACCTCATTTAGGGAATCATTAAGATCCATTTTTATTAAATTGATTAAGTAAAATTTTCTACTGAGTTATTATGAAAGACCTTCTTATTCTCGTGATATTAAAATTCATGAAATCCCATTCTCAAAATTCACAAATCTAACAAACCATTCATGAATCATTTTAGAAATGCATGAAATATTTACATTCTTGATACTCACAACCATTCTTAAATTTTTTTTTTATTTCTTAAAAATAATAAATATTCAATAAAATTAAGAATCATATTCCATTCCTAAAAATATATTTGTTATGAATCTTTCAAACTGGAAAATATTTCAAGACATTCCATAATGAATTTAGTGGCTTTGGATTATTTATAAGGAATAATCAATTAAAATTATGGGTTTTCCACCTATTTATTTATATTTTATCAAATTCAAGAAAAATTTAATATATCCACATCCTTTTCATGAAACGCTTCAATCATGTTCATGAAACTATATATCTTTTCAAAATTTCATGGAAGTTTTTTGTTTTGATAAATGTACCATGATTACATAATATTTATTATTTCTGAAATAACTTAGCCATATACACCCATTAGGCATATACATGGTGATAGATAAAAATACTAGTATTCTAACACAATGTGTTGTATAAACACATATTATTATATAACAATGTTATGATCATTAAATAAGTATTAAATTGGATGAAATTGGGTTTTCACATTATTATATAAAATATTGAATTGAAACACTTAATAGTTTTAAAATATTATTTATCTATAAACTATTTCAAAATAAATAATTGATAACTCATACTGAAATATAAAAAATTTCCACCTTTTTATGGAATTTTAATGTATTTTATGATAATGTTTCCTGGGATCCTCAAACCATAAATTAGTAAGGAAAAATAAATGAGTGTACACACATATCCATATAACATAGACCTAGGTATTGGAGATCACACGCATTTTTCTCATTCCCTTACCGATAATCATTTACTGTATTCTTATACATTTAATAGTAGGGAGGATAAAAATACAATGAAGTGATTTTCTAAGACTACCCATCTGACACCCAAGTTCATATGTTTTTTCTAATTCATAGGAGAAACCATTTTCAGAATAAAATTTATTCCAAAATGTTGTTTGATCAATAAAAATTACTCTTTATCAAAAATAATTAATAGTAATAAATGCCACCATTTTAAGAAATTTAAAATATTTTTTAACAATTCTAATGAAATCTATGACCATTTAAAAATCCTTCAATGATGCCTCATAGAAATGAAATACGAAATAGATAATTACAAGTGACATCCAACAACCTGATGGAATAGGGGGATATAATGAGATTATAGGAAGTCTTAAAACACATATTATAATCACATATGTTGAGCCTAGAAACCATATCCTTCCATATCCTTTAGGAAAATTAAAAAGGAATGATTGATGGTGAAAATATCAATGGATGATAATGAAAACCACTTATCATGATGATCCTTAATGATATTAGCAGAGATTCCACCAATGTATCACTATAAGAGAAGGGAAGGAGAGTTATTGATGAGAGAAAGTGTATGAGGTTCAATATGAAAATTTAAGATAAACTAAACAAATGTAAAATTTAGAATCGAACACTTTTTTATGATTTCATAATTAGTTGACATTGTGAAACTGCTATTCATGTAGTAAAATAGTTCAACTCATTGTGTTTATAAATATAACATGATGTTAATTTCATGAAAAATATTTATGGAAACTCATGATCAGTATTAAGATTAGTAATCATGTAAATAACACTTTATTTCATTTATTTTATAAAATATGATTTTTGTATCTAAATAATTGAATCAAAATATGATAATATTGAAATAGATAGTGGAATATGTCATTTAAATATTTAACACATGAAATAGATTATGATATGTGATTATTCAATCCAAGATATTTCATTTTATCCTCATAAAGTCCTCATATTGAATATTTATCAAAAAATAGGTGACGCCACTAATCCCTCACTTATGATTCTCACACCAATGTTTCATGATAATTTTTATACTCTGACCATATCACTTGAACTAAAAAATGGGCATTCTACATAGGATTATTTATAGGGTATCATTTATCTATATGGGTTATTATAAAACTAACATATCTACCTCTATATTTTCATTATATTGATCTATTATTTGATAAGGATTATGATTCTATTTATTGAGCTCAGAAACATGTAAAATAGCAAGTATCATATACAATTAGTATGCTAATTCCAAATGATATTCAACATTTCTATACCTCTAGAAGGTCTTAAAAGGACCTAAAATTCATCGGGATAATTGAACATTCTTCAAGATATATTAATAACTCAATAGATTAAAAATGTAATAAAAATATCTATTTACTAACCAGCAACTCTAAATAAAAATATTGGCTATATATATATGATTTTTTAAAACAATGGTATGTCACTAACTACTGAATAATATTATGGATCAAAAATAATTTATTTTGATAAATTTTCGTCCAAACCAATGATGATTTACCAACATGAGAACAAAAATCAGGTTTTATATAATGAAAACAAATCAAATGATTCTATGGGATCAATTATAATTGAGAAAAGTCTATTGTTGTAAAAAAACTACTAGTCAAAAATAGAAATCCTATGATTCTACAAATTCTCAGGTATACAAAAACATCATATCATGTAGACATTGATTTTCTCACAATGTTTAAACATATTTTGTGGATGGATATTCTCATTGTAGTGATATATATCACTACCTCTTAGATGCATTTCTAAAACTAAGATGTTAATTTTTGTTCTATTTTACAAATTATAGTTGACAGATCTCCATTCAACCTCCAAAAATATTTCTTTTACATAACTGTTATACCTTCATCCTCTTGGAATCCTGGATTCGAATAAAATAATTTTACTTAGTTAATTATTTAATCACCACTAATGTGGTGTTAATAAATTAGTGAGTATTGGGTATTCAAATGATAGAATCTATATACCATCTCCCCAATTCGATATCATTATATAGTTTTATAGTAGAAAACTAGATGAATCCTATTATTCAACCTTATTCTTATGAAACATACAACAATTAGATATTAAATGAGTTATGTATATCATGAAACCCTTCAACAAAAACTAACTCTTCATGAAATAATACATCATAGTAGAGTCCAGATGAACAACCCACTAGTTGAAATGTGAAATCTCTATCATGATATTTCTCATGGATAAAGAACAATATACCAATTCATGAAATAAATAACATCTCTTGAGAGAGATACAAAGTGATAATGGTCTCTCCACTATATAAATATTTCCTCACACACTTGATTCACCTTCACATATAATATCATTTTAAACAAACTATATAAGAGACCATGTCATTTTAGTACCTCCTAGATTTATATACATGTGAGTCTTATTGAAGAGTCCAATGATGTTTAATTATATATATAACCAAATCACAACAAGAGAGGGATATTTCACACATATTCAATCAACAACAACATTTTCATATCCCATGGTGTACTCAATGTGAAAATCAAATGAATAAAGATACTCAATCCACTATCTATATTGGATGTTTATATCCTTTTTAGAAAATATATTTTTCGATCATTTTTAATTACAAAAGAAGCTAAATCATTACCAAATAAGATAATGTCACTAACTATTAATGGTTCTAATAATAATTGTATCCTATCATACATGGGTTCGGTGTTTCTTCACATGTATCTAATGATGATGACTAATATAGGCCACCATTTTATAGTCTAAAAAAACACCAAAAGAATATCATTGAAGCATTAAAAATTTATAATATCCCTACATTCCTTCTTGAAGGGCAAGGATTATAGATGATTTAAAACATCATTTCAATTCATCAATGTAATTTTTTGATCTTGAATCCAAATATTATTCAACTATCACCCATTTAGAGTAATCAATGATGAAACAATATTATTGAAATGGTATATAAATTATTCATAACACAATTATAGTGTAAAGAAACTATGAATCCTAAATAAAATTATATTATCTTCCAATGAAATGAAATTATTCACCATTTTACGGTCAAATGAGATTCCATGTTAAGAGAATTCATGTTTTATGAACATCAAAACATCAATCTAAAATTCAATAATTTGATTGAAAACATAAAAGAATAAATTTATCAAGGTTTGTAGAATAGTTCCTAGAATAATCATATTCTCTTCCTTAATACATGAATAAACCAAGATGTTTTTAACTAATAAAATGTATATGGAATCATGTTAGGAAAATAATGAGTTTATCATTTCCATTAAAATTATAAGAGTTTCAGTTCATCAAAATAGATTAAAAAGATACTCAATGTCCTTATACATACTCAAGATCACATAATATGGAATATAAAACCCCCACATCCTATGTCATTGGTTTTGAAACCATAGATATATTTTTGAGACGAAATTTTACTCAATTAATAGATCCAATAAATCATAATTTAATTGAAATGTTTAATTATTATTAATCATTTACAAGATGATATTTCAATAACCAAAACATAATTGGATAGATTCATTCCACTTTTTTTTCAAAAGTTCATTATTGTATCCCTAAATATAAACTCAGGTGGATGAATCCCCTTCCTTCCAAATTATCCAACTGAATTTTATCTATTTTAAATAATCAAGTGATATATGGTAAGATGATATAAATATTGGATTATTATCTATTACAAACTCAATCAAGGACTCTACATATTTCTTAAGAGGTAGACCATGAATTTTGGAGCTTAAACTGTAGGAAACACATTAATCACCATAGGTATTTCATAACACAAGGTCTCCTCATAATTATAAATAAAAAATAATATATTGTTTACAAATGATCTAGTGGAGAAGGTACTTCTTATGAGGCCCCATCCTTAAAAAATTTCTTTATATAGAGATAAGTCAATAATTTGATATTAATTCATATCTAAGATCTTTTCAGGTTTATAGTTTTAACAAATTCAGCCATTATTGATACATATAATCCCGTAAGAATTCAAGAGGATACTATAAAAATAGTATCAATTATTTCACTATAGAAAACCCATATAAAAACATGATTTATTTTCATGATAATAATCTTATTGACTTATTATTTTATCTTACACATCCAAACACCCTTTGAAAACATTTGAAACAACATGGGATGAGTATGAAAACTCAATAATGGTTAAAATAAGGAAATAAAACATTAGTCCATGAATAATTATAAACCCATGAATTCATAAGAATCATGAAAACAGTAATAGAAATCATAAATCAAAATTTTAACATGTGTAATCATATCATACCTACTTTGCAGACTTCACAACCACATAGGGAGTAACCTTTATGGTAACATTTTGAATACCCATAATATTACATTCCCTAAATATTTTTGGAGAAACCTCGATGTTTACCTTTGTCATGTTACCTAATGCATTAGAGAGTTATCATAGGATCACCTACACACAAATTATCATGGAACCACCCATATACATAAGTAAGTCCCAAGAACCATAACATAATAATATCACAAGAACATGCATAATGAAAAAAATAACATTCACACATTTCAATAAGAATATACCATTTCAAGATATTAGATATAATAAATCCATTATCAAATTAATTTTTAATAAAAAATTACCTAAAAAAGAAATATGGTATTTATTTTTATTTTTTAAAAACCTTAAGGCTTGTATAGGAAGCTAGATATCAAATAATGCTCGTAGCGGAGGAAAGGCCATTGTCACCACCTAAGTTAATAGAAACATTCTTCTTGTAGTTAAGTAAAACACTTAAAAAATAATTATTCCATTCAATAACTATTTAATGAAATTAAATTTCAGTGGGGTTGATCATACAATTTATATAATAAGGTCTTATATAAATCAAAATATGCCTCATATAAAGTTGGTTGAGATAAAGTCCATTACCTTGAGTCTGACTTTTCTTGTTCTTTAATTAATTTCATGAATAATTAACATAAGTTCATTTCAACATTCATTAGAAAATTTTTAAAAATAATTATTAATTTCATAACACTTATTAACATGTAATAACAATTAGTTAATTAATTGTGTTTATATAGGACATTTTGTCGATGTTTTGTACTTGAGTTAAAAATGAAGTTGTATTAATGCAAATTATACATGTGGTCATATTTCCATTATCTTTGGAAAATTATCAATGATTTATATATCATATATATCAACTATATTTGTATTTATAATGAACCATAACATTTGGAGCTATTAAATGAACTTCACAGTTCATGGGGAACGTTTGTTGTATGTACACATGAACATTACATTCATTCCTTTTTTATATAAAATGAATGAAAAATAAATGATAGATATGTATATTATAATTATAGTATAATATCTATGTAATAATTTTTACATAATTTCACTAAATACATACATTTTATGTTTCATGCATGGTATGAATGATTCATATCACTTTGTGGGGGTAGTAATCACACTTCCTCAAATGAAATTATCATATTTACATATTTTAGAATGAATAAAGGTATGTTGTATATAATAATTACATAATAATTAAACAAAATAAATATAATATATATCATATATAAATAGATTTCCATAATAATTTCCTCCATTATAGACGGTATGAGAAAATTAAACAATCATCATATCGTGAGGCAGTAGTTCGTCACACACAGAAATAATATCTTAAATATAAATTAGATTGAGGTGAGTGTATGCATAGGTATAAACCATAGAATAAAAACATCCTAGTATATTTTAAATACATTTTTTGTTATAAAATTATGTAATTAATATTGTTTTTTGAGTTTTAGAATGAAAATAAATGAATGTAGCTTTAGAGAAGTTGCTACCTCTAAACCAGGTAACTCATTTTGATGGGAGAAAAAAAATGCTTTCTTGAATTTTCTTATTCCTAAGGTAAGGATTTAAGAAAAATTTTGGGTTTGTGGGAGATTATATGAGAAAAATTTGGATGATACATGGTACCTGATATGTGTGAGTAAGTTGGTAGAGGTGGTGGACTTTTATAAGAGGGAGGAGGGGAACCTTTGGAATATCTCAATTTATTATTTTACTATAAATGGATTTTGCTATAAAAATAGTTAAAATGTGATATATTTCTTAGATAAAAAGATTATGGGTCTAAATCCTCTAGAAATATATGTTTTAGGCATGTTTTGGCCATAAATGTAACATTACCTTTTGTCTTTAACCCTTTGTTAAAAAATTAACTCTTACGATGCCTTCTTGTATTTTCATACAACATGGATAATATGGTTACTATAAAACTCTATGTGAACCTCTTGTGGATCATTAATGAAATTTGAAACATTATATATATTTTTTTTTTGAATATCATATTTTAATAACTATTATATCATATAATAAAGTAGAAATTTTCTAAAAACACATTAATGAAAATTTTGACACTATTGAGTAATTGATTTTTGTGAAGTCATAAAAAATTGGTAAATAAGAAAAAATCATTAAATTAAATATAACATATCATAATCACCCATAAAACTCATATATGACATAAAAATTTCAAATTACATTTATTTTAATATTTATAATATGATTTATTTGAATTTTTCATTAATAATGTAATCACTCCATCATTATTGTGTCATAAATAAATAAATTTATTTAATTTATTAGAATTTGAAATAAAATAAAATGATTTATAAAAATATTTTTATATTTATAATGGATATTTGAAGTAACATATATATATTATATAACCACACATTAAATTCTTTTTTCTAAAAAGATACATGTTTGTGTTATATTTGTCTTTACTATAATGTAATTATTATAACATGTAGTTATCACAACCATGTGGCTATATGGTGTCCGAATATCATCCCATTGATTTTCATGGTCAGAAATATCTAATCCAATAGTATTTGGACATGTTTTAGAGTAGTTTTATATAAATATAATATTATTTTTCACCATTATTTACCTAATTTACACTTTAACCGTGGTAAATAAAAATAATTACTGATGTTTCTATTCAAAAAGTTCGAAAACAAAAGGTACATATATTCAAAATGTGTATCTATTGAATGAAAATATGGAATAAATTTTGCATAATTCAAAACATAGAAGATTCATTAATCTATTTAATACTAATTCCCCTTATCAAAATCAGAAAGTGGGTTATTAAAAAGTAATGCAATCAAAAGATGGACATGTGTTTATGTCTAATTTAAAAGTGAAATTTCATCCAATTTAATTAATTGGATTAAATTAAAATAACATAATACAATTTCTCTTTATGATAAATTTAAATGACACTGTAACTATATATATAAATTCTTTGGGAAGCTAGTTTTGAATTAAAATGTAGTATTTTTCACTAATAATTGAAATATGGATTTTATCAGAAAAATATGAAAATTTCAAAAAAAATTTAATTTTGACGTCCCGATTATAAATAAGAAATTTATTTTTTCAAATAGAACATATAAAAGTAATAAATACTATATTTAAAAAAATCCATCAAAATTTAGTAAAACAACCTTTTAAAAATATTATTGAATTTTATGCTTAAAATTGGATTCATTCTCATTTTAGGCCTATAAATAATTTAGGATAAATGTAAATACATATTAAAACATGTGTAATCAAATTGTAGTTTGTTATGTTAATTCATTCTAGTACTATAAATTGGAATTAACTACCATTTAAAATATTATTTTTATTATTGTATTATTTTTTCGTATAACATAGTGTTCTGTGCAACATCAGATTATGAAGAAATTGATTGTTTCATGTTGGGTACAATATATTAAAAAGTATCATCTTTAAACTAAAATTAATATTTAATTCAAAAATAATAAAATATCTGGAATTATATTATTCTATAAATACCTAGGAAGATACATCCTTCTCAAATTTTGGAAATTACATCCCCATGATTTTATTTACTTATCAAATAAGTGGGGGTATTTATCACCCATTTCATTTTCAAGTTCCCATATTTCCTCTACAACCATATGGTTTTTCAACATAACCATTACCTAATTCATCACCTTATTTGGAAAAAATTTCTCTATATGGTCACGAATCTATACTTGATTTTCTTCATAAGAAAGATTCCCTTCAAACAAAACTTCCTATGGACTCAAAACATGATATAATTCCAACATATATTTCGTAAAATTAAAACATGATAATAATAGTCTACCAGAGATAATATTGGAGGTAAATCCACTCTATAGGAATCTGATCCTACTTTTTCTAGGATTTCATAGAGTAAAATGGACCATGAACTCAAAATTACCTTATTACCAAAAAACATCACACATTTTCATGCTGAAAATTTGAGAATGACATGATCACCTACCTCAAAAGAATAGTCCATATTCCAGTTATCTACATAACATTTCAACCAGCTCTGATTTATCCTCATGTGATTCTGAATCAACTGATCTTTTTATGTCGTCTCTTCTTCCAATTATGGTCCCGTCAACATTATTTGACAATCATCATCCCCAAAATATGTATTTCAAAACCACTTTCCATATTATGTTTCAAATTGTGCCATCTGTATAATGGAATGAAAACTATTATTATAAGAAAACTCAACCAATGAATAATGTTGGTCCCAAATTCACTAGTAATCTATTTAACTAGAATATATTATATCTTATAATGTATGAATTTTTCATTCCAACTTCCGATCTGATTAATGATGAAAATTTGTACTGAAAGTTATTTAACTTTTGAGTGACTTCTAAAGGCCATTTCAAAATTATTAAGTGAAACTGGGATCACGATTAGATAGAATGGAGAGGGTAACTCCTTTTAACATGACTATATCTTTAATATTAAATCTATAATATTGATATAGATAAATAATATCTCAAATAGGATGAATATGAGTAGATTTAGTCCATCGATTACTAATAACCCAGATTGAATTATCAACTTGAGATGTCTTTGTTAATCCAAATAAAAAATCCTTGGAAACATTTTTAAATTTCCCCTCTGGAATAGGAAATGGATAAAGCATCCCATTCGGTAAATACCTCTCAACTTTAACCTATTTAGTAATCAATCATCTCAGGTTATTGTTAGCAATATCTCTCTTCATTCCATCCCACAAGTAATACTCCGAAATATCAATGTATATATTTGTACAACCACAATGAACTTAAAAAATTTAACTATGAGAATAAAACAATAACTCTTTCTTTAACTGAAAATCATAAGGCCGGCATAATATCTTTCCACACCTCAGAACATAGTCTTTATCAAAGTTAAATTCAGGTAACTCACTCTTAAAAACCAATTCTATATTTTTCTGCAACTCATTATCCTTGTTATGTGTTTGCATTATTCTTTCAGCTAGAGATATTATCATTGAAATTAGAAAAGAAATTGAGGAATTTCATCCACCAAAAAATTCCAATGAAATGTTTATAAAATCCTTAATGAATTAGTCACATTAAAAATGTAACATGGTTAATGTAGCACTAATTTTTTTGACTCAATGCATCAACCAATTTTTTCTCTTTTCCAGGATGGTAATGAATCATGAAATCATAATCCTTGATTAATTCCAACCATATTCTCTATCAAATGTTAAATTGTTTCTATGTAAATATATACATCTATAGTTTATTATAAGGAACCATCCTTAAAACAATACATAATCTTGAATTAAATGTATAATTGACATTGATGATCTTTTCAGGTTTATTGTTTTAGAGAATTTGGCCATAACAATTACATTAAATCTAAAAAATTTCAAATAGACACTTCTTCTCAGATTCAATTTTTTTCTTAAAATAAAAACACTAGAAAAAAGAGATTCATGTCTACTTCAATGAATTAAATAGAATTACTTTTCCTCGATCCCATCCTTGACACTATTCATGTTTATGTCCTGTGAAAAACAATTCAAAACATGGGATTAACATAAAAGGATTAGTAAGGGTTATAAAATAAGAAAAGAAAACATTAGTCCATGAAAACATATTCTTTTTAAAATAGGCCATGAAATATAAGTATTTATGAATAACACATAGAAAACCTAAATCTTAATGGTAACATGTGGCATCCTTAACATTCGTACGTTGTAGCTTTCACAACTACATAAGAAGTTACATTTGGAATACCCATCATATTATATTACAAAAATATTTTATGAGAAACAATAATGTTAACCTATGTCACATTACCCAATTAATTTGAGAACAATCACAGGCTCACTTTCCCAAGTATTATCATGGAAACACTCATATACATAAAACATTTCGCAATAATCGTAACACATAAAACAAGCATAATGTAACGATAATATTTCCACATTGAAATCACCTTATATCATTTCAAGATATTCAAATTTTCAATTCTTTATCAAAACCATTTTCAATGCTAAAATATATCTAAAAGGTTTATGGTATTTATTTTCCATTAAAAATCATAATAGCTTGTTAAGGAAGCCATAGATAAAATAATACTCTTGACGGCAGAATGCTCGTTATCACCATGTACGTTAGAAAGAATAATTCATTTTTTTCATTTAGTTAAACAATTAATAGAAAAATATTCCCTTTGAATTTATTTAAAATTCAAATGTTTTTATACACCATATAAAAGAATGTTTTGTAAAAAAACAAAATATTCCTCAATGAAAGGATATTGAGACGAAGTCCCATACCTCATTTATGAGATGAATCGTTTGTTCATTAAATATATTTAATAATAAAGTATAGTTAATTTCAACTTGATTTAGAACATTTTTCATGTTTATTATTCCTTTTACATATCTTATTATCATGTTATAATCATTACATAATCATTTATGTTAATAAAAATCATTTTGTCGATATTTGGTACATATAATTAAAAGTTTTCAATGTGGTCAAAATTCAATTGATTACAGAAAGATATTCATGATTTACATATCATATAAATCATATATATCCAATATATATGAATTTAGAAAAGTCCATATCATTTGTATAAATGAAAATTAAATTCACCGTTCAGGGATATGGTATGCTTTACGTACACATGAACGCTACTTTCATTTTTTTCATTTTTAACGGAATTAAAACCGATTGATTAATATGTAAATTATAATTCTAGTATAATATAATATTTTATATACTTTACATATGTTCATTAACAACATCCTTTATACATTCCATGTATGGTATGAACGAGTCATATGACAATGAGGGGGCGGCAGTCCGCAATTCTTCAAATAAAATTATCGTATATATACAAATGAAAAGCATAATGGTATGTTCTAAAAGATAATTACAGAAGGATAAAAATATAATAACATATTAAATATCATGTATAATTATAGTTTCCTTATAATAGCCACTATGTGAGGCAGTATGAAATTTTTGAACAATGATTGTTTAGTGAGGCGGTAGTTCGTTGTCCACAGAAACGGTATGTTCGTATCCATTAGATGGAGGTGTGTGTATGTGTAGATCTAATATATCTCATAAAATTGACCTAGTATATTGAGGATAATTTTTTTATAAAAGATAGGAATAAATTTTTTTAGTGGGTTGGAGAAGTTTGTAAAAGAAAAGAACATAAGAGAAGATGTGGCCTTTAAATCGGGTAACTCTCATTGGTTTGAACCAAAAGGTTTTCTTGAAGTTCCTTATACCTAAGCTAAGAATTCTATGTGGAATAGAGGGATTTTGAGAGCTTATTGGGGAAGATTTTGACTAAGCCAAGGGGCTTGAGAGGTGTGAGTAATGAGATACAGGTGATGTCTTTTTATAAGGGGGAGGAGGGGCTCATTAGGAATGTATGAAAATATTATTTTATTATAACCTAAATTTCTGTTTCAAAATGTCCCAAACTTATTGAAATAAAAGATAAGGTGACTATTATTTGAAATACACTTAAACAATAAGTTTTTGACATGTGTTGGTTTCTAATATAACCATATCATTTTGCTATAACCCATAGATAACTAATTTCTTTCTTACCATGTTTTCTTGTGGTTTCACTCTATAAGGAAAATATAGTTACTATACAATTACAATTCATCCACAAGTGGTTCATTACATCATAATTGTGTCATAAATAAATTTATTTATTTGATGTGTAAAATTATAAATAAAATACCATGATGTATGAAATATTTATCTTACACATATGGCATTAGTATTCCAAAATTATCACCCAATGATTTTATTTTATATCCATTACTCATAAAAGATGTTTAGGACAAGTGTTAAGATAATTTTATATTAATAGAAAATTATTTACACCTTGAATTACTATATTTACCTTTAACCACGGTAAATAAAAATCAAAAGTTAATAATCACCAAAAATTTTTTTTATCACATTGAACAAAATTTTATTTATTGATAAAAACCATGTATGATGGATTTTTGAAATTCAATTCACATAAGTGGTAAAAATGTTTTTATATTAAAAATTTGTTTTTTAACTATGTAGTAATTTTTAGTATTTACAAAAAAATTATTTTTTTATAAACGATACCAAAAATTAACCCTTAGATAATTTTTATATTATTAATTAAGAAAAAGATATATATTTTAACTAATAAAAAACATATTATTTTCATAAATTAATTTAAAATTAATTTCTGTTGTCAAAACTAGAAAGTTTATTTTTAAGAAATAATAACTACCAAAAGATTGACATTTGTTTATATCTAATTTCCACGTAATGTTATATACAATTACTATAACTGGATTAAATGGTAAAAATATAATCAAATTACACTTTAAAATCATTTAAAAATAAAATATATCTATATAAATAAATCAGATAATATAACTGTTTTACATAAAATGCATTATTTTTCACTATTCATTAAAAAAATGAACTTTATCTGAATAAACCAAAATTTCATCCAAATTAAATTTTGATCTCACAATTATAAATAAAAATTTTATTTTGTAAAATGTAACATATAAAAGTGGAAAAAACAATATTTAAAAATGGTTCTCCTCAAAAGGCATTAAATTGACCTTTTGAAGAATATTAGAGTATTAATGCTTAAAATTGGATTCATTATTATTATAAGCCTCTAAAATTTATTGGATAAATGTAATGAAATTTAAAAAACATTTATAGTCATAATTTAGTTAGTTTTATTCTTTATTACAAATACAATGGTTAGGCATTGACAACCATTTGAAAATAATAATATTACAATATTATTTTTTTTTCTATAAGACAACATTGTGTGGAACGTATGATTTCAAAAAAAATCTATCGTCGCGTGTTGAGTATGCCATTGAAAATAGAATCCTCTTTAACGTAAAATTAATTTTTAATTCAAAATTATTAAAAAAATAGGATAATGTCATTTTATTTATTTACCTGGGTTGTTAAATTTGTGGTCAGTATATATTTCAAATTTTACTCCATACTGATGATGAATCCAAATTATTTAATCCAAAAAAATTACTAGCTAATTCAAAATCATGTGTAAGATACTAAACTCATTATTTTTCAACAAACATGTAGCATATGAAATTACATGATCATTCTGCATTAATACAACGCCTTTTCCTTTAAACGTTGAATCACTCTAGATAATAAATTGACCATTTCTGAAAGGCAGTTCCAATACCGGAGCATTCACTAATATTTTTTTCTATTCCTAAAAAAATTCATCACACACATTTTTCCTGTTGAACTGCACACCTTTTTGAGTTAATGTAGTATGTGGACTGGATAACCGTGAAAAACATTCAACCACCCTCCGATAATAACCTAATATACTAAGAAATCTATGAATTCTGATTAACATTGTGTGTCTTGGTCATTCTATAACAACTTTTGTTTTATACCGGTCCAAAGTTATGCCATATTTATAAACAATGTGTCCAAAGAATGATCATTTTTTTAACCAAAACTCAATCTTGATGAATTTCCCAAATACATTCTTTTCATTTATGGTTTCATGATAACCCTTAAATGAATTTATTTCTCCTCTTTACTTATAGAATATATCTAAGTATCATCAATAAATACAACCATAATCCCATCCAAAAAACGCATGGAAAATTATATTCATAAGATCATTGAATACAATAGGGTGATTGGTTAATAAAAAAGGAATAACTACAAATTCATAATATCTATATTTTTTATGAAACACGGTCTTTGGAATTATTTCATTCTTGATTTTCAACTGATGGTATCCCTACCTCAATTAAATATTCTAAAATTACTAAACTCATTGTACATTATAATGAAATAATTAATATGAGGAAAATGGTACTTGATCTTAAAAGTGACGAAATTCAAGGATCTATAAACAATGAGAATTTGTATTGAACCATATTTCTTTTTAAAAGACATGACTGGCACACCTGATGGTGACATAAAAGGTTTAACAAAACCTTTATCTAAAAACTGATGAAATATATTAATAAACTCTAAAATTTCAAGTTGAGCCATTCGATAAGGGGTTTCATAAATTGGATTAGCATTAGGAACCAAGTAAATAGTAAATTCATCTTACCGGTCATGTATTATTATAGCAAACTCATCAAGAAAAAAAATCTATATAAAAATTTAACACTGGAACATAATTAATCTGAAAAGTTCCTTTTGTCAACAATATGTGCAAGGTAACATTCCTATACCTCTTTTAATTTTTTCTCATCTTCCTGATATGTTATAAAAAGTAGGGGTCCATTCTAGTTCAAAAATTGATATTCTTTCTGAAAATAAACCACTTTATCTATGTAGTCATTCATATCATGATAAACAGAGACACTATTCATACCCAAAATAACATCAAACTCTGCTAGAAAAAAACTATATTCTGAGAATATTCTTTCAACATACAATTATATTAAGGTTCTTATAATTTATTTTTTTCTCAACATTTCCCCCATATGTTATTTTCACGTGTTCAATACTCATTTCTAAATATGCAATTCAAAATTTAGTATAAAAAATCTCAAAAATGAATGAATGTGTAGACCCAAAATCAGACAACACATTGTCATAATCTGAATAAACAAACAGTGTACTTGATAATAATTAATTTGATGGGCCAAAATCTGATGAAGTTGTTGCAAAGGATTTCACCACCCCTTTCTGCTTATATTCTGGATGCTTTCTATCATTTTAGTTCTTTGTTGGAGAATAATTTTTATAGTGACCCATCTCATTGCACATAAAAAATTTTAGTGTCTGTAAATAAGATTTTGTCTTACCACAATCGTTATCATTTTTTTTGATATTTCTACCCATATGTCCCATTTTACCATATAGTAAGAACTTACTAGAATTCAAAATCCTTTCTCTAGTGTTCTTTTTTCCATAATTTATAGAAACTATAAACATGTGTTTCTTACCATAAACCTTTTTTGAAGAGTTATTCCCATTCACCCGCCACCTCAACCCCCTATTATGTTGCTTTTCCAAAGAACATATAATTATTTAAAAACTCCTTTTACACCTTCTCTGGACATTGAATACCTTTTTCATAACATTTGAACTCACGAGAAGATAATTCCCTTTGATAATTTCTCATTAATCTTGTTTAAAAATTTCTTATTCTACTAACAAAATCCCATATGAAATTTGGAGAATACCATGCTAGTTGAGTGAATTTTGAATAAAATGTACTCACAGATTCTTCCCCAATCCTCAATTACAAGAATTGTTTCTATCCTATATCTAACCTCTATAGGAAAATATTTATTAAGAATCATACCTTTGAATTCATCCTAATCAATAACATCAATCTCTTCACTCTCCCAAATATTTTTAACCCTCGACCACAACTGATAGACTTCACCTTCATAATGATAAATAGAAATACTAATCATTTGGGTTTATAAACACCCCATGACATAAAAAAATCTTTTCTAGGCATTTCTTCCAATATTAATCTAGCATAGGGTTAGGTGAGACTCTGAATTATAGAGGTTGTTTCCTCATGAAATGCTCCACCACTGGCTTGTTCCTCTGTGGTTGATCACTATGATCTCATGCATGGATACCACCTCTATTTTTAGCATGAGTCCATAATTCCATCACTACAATAGAATATTTAGTTTTTTTAGACCATCTCAAGTTTCTAATTTTAAATGGTTATTTTCCTATGGATGTCGTCCGATACATGCTTCCCAGTCTCCTGTACAGAAAACCATATTGACTGTACATATCTCTGAAAAAGTAACATGGTAATCCTCTAATGCTATATCAATTTGACCATAAATTAAAAATACATTGTGCATATTCTGTTAACATGATACAAACCCTTAATTTTATTAAAACAGACCTCTGATACCATCGACAAGGACCCATCAACAAAGAAAATTTATCTTGAAATATGTTAATAAATTTTCATTAATACATATCAAGGATCCTTTTTGGTATAGATTTTTAATGAATAAATCCATTATTAATATATATCATTCTATAATCATACAAGTGGATACTATAAAAAATTTATCCATTATCCCACAAACAAAATCTATAAAAAAACATGATATCATAATAAATGACTTCTGGACATCTTCCCTAACCCTTATACCATGTGTAAATATTTCAAGACACTTTAGAAGAAAATAGAAACTCAGTAATGGATAAAATTATGAATTAAAACATTTTTAAATGAAAATATATAATCCCATGAATTCATAAGAATAACTAAAACATCATAGAAATCATAAACTAAAATGGTATCTTGTGGCATCTCTATCATATTTACTTTTTAGATTTCACAACCACATAGTGAGTAACCTTAATTGTTACATTTGGAATACCCATCATAGTATATTCATTATATATCATCAAAGAAACCATATGGTTTATCTCCATCACCCTAAACAATGAATTGGTGATCTATCATGGGCTCACCCACCCTCAGTTTATCATGGAACCACCTGTAAACATAACAAAATACCATGAACCATAACATAATCATAACACATGAAAATGCATTATGTAAAAATAAAATTTATGTATTTCTATAATAAGACATAATTTCAAGATATAAATATTATAAATCCATTCTATGAAAAATTTTAAGTAATAAAATACCTCAAAATTTAGTATGGTATTCACTTTTCATTTTAAATTACATTATATTTTTTATAGGAAGGAAGATAAAAAAAAATCCTCACAGTGGAAGAAAGGTTATTGTCTCTGGGTAAGTTAAAAAGATACATTAAATTTGACGTTTAGTAAAATTAATCATACAAAAAGATTTTTATTTTAAAATTTGATTGAAATTAAAAGTAAAATTGGTTGATTATACAATGAATAAAACAATGGAAATCAAAATATGCCGCAATGAATGGAGATTGAGATGAAGTCCCTTATCTTGAGTCTGAAATGTCTCATTAATTAATTGATTTCTAGAATAATAAAAATTGGTTAATTTATAATTGATTTAGAACCTTTTTCTATTTTATTATTCATTTTATATCCCTTATTAACTTGTTATGACTATTAGTTAATTATTTAGTTCATTTGAGACGTTATGTCGATGTTCGATACTTGAGTCAAAAAAATAACTTGTTTTGATGTAAATTATCAATGTGTTCATAATACCATTATCTAAAAAAATTATTCATGATTTTAATATCACATATATATAGTATTTATGTATATAGAACATACCATAACATTTGTATATGAACAATGAAATGCAGAGTTCATGGAGACGGTAGCCCATACGTACACATGAACAGTACATTTATTTCATTGTCATTTTAATGATTAAAAAAAGATAAATATGTATATTATAATTATAGTATAATATATATGTTATATATGTTACATAATTTCATTGAAACTATACAGTATACATTCCATGTATTGCATGAAATATTGATATCTTTCTGAGCGGGAGGTTGTCCACACTTCCTCAAATGAAATTATAGTATTTACACATTTTGGAAAGAATAAAAGTATGATGTAAACACAAAATTACAGTTTTATAGAGACAAGATAAATATAATATTTATCATATGTAAATTATGTTATATCATACTATACACGTTGAGAGGTTGTCTGAGAATATTGGTCAATCGTCGTTTCGGGAGGCAGTAGTTCATCGTACATAGAAACAATATGATATATATCAATTAGATGGAGATGTTTGTTTTTAGGTATAAAACATATCATAAAAAATTACTATAATATTTGGGATAATTTTATTGTTATAAAATAATGGAATAAATAGATTTTATGGGGTTTTAGAGGAAAAATAAATCAATGACGATTGAGAGAAGATGTTACCTCAGAATTAGGTAGCTCCTTTTGATTTGAAGCAAAAGGCTTCCAGTAATTTCTTTATGAAAATATAATGTTTTCTAAGATGAATGTAGTGATTTTTTTAGAATATTTTAGTGAAAATTTCATTATATAAGGCGATCGAGTGGTATGAGTATGTGGGTATATGTGGTGGAAAATTTTAAGTGGGAGGGTGGGAACATTAAGAAAGCCTTGAGATATTGATTTTCTTATAAATTTATTTTAGAAATAAAATATTTCCAATGAAATATATTTAGGGATAATATTTTTATGGGTATATATAATCTCATCCAATAGGTTTTATAAATGTTTAGGTCACAATATTATCCTTATCATTTGGCAGTTACTACTAGTTTAATAAATTAACTCAGACAATGTCTTCTTGTATATTCAAACTATATTGTAAATATAGATACTATAAAATAGAAATTGAACCTAATGTGGATGATGAATGAATGCTTTAACATTATATAAATCATTTGGCAGAATGTAAAATTCTTATGACTATTATATGATTTAATAAAATTGCATTTTTCTAAAAACACATTTCTAAAAATTTGGACACAATTACGTAATTGATTTTTGTTAAAGTCAAAACGACATGATTCATTCAAAATAAATAAATTAACTAAGATATTACATGAAATGGTAATCCATTAAATTATTTGATGGAATCATAAATTTTAAATTACATTATTATTAATATTTTAATATTATTTATTTGGATCATTTATTAATAAGATAATCAATGCATCGTTGTTGTGTCATCAATAAATTTATTTATTTAATTTCCAAAAAATATAAATAAAATACCATGATTTAGGAAATATTTTTTTCTCTTCAATTAATAATTATACTCAAATTGATCAATTATATAACCCCAACTTGAAATTGTTTTAATAAAAAGATATGGGTTGGTGTTATATTTCTCATTTCTTTAAATTAATTATTATAACTTCTCATCATGACACTAAAGTGGATCCATGGGGTCCTAAAATTAATCCATGGATTCTCAACGTTGTAAATATTGTATCAAATTGAATTAGAACATGTGTTAGGGTAGTTTTGTAATATTATAATATTATTTTTTATTCATAGTTACATGATTTACCCATTAACGATGGTCAATAAAAATCATTATTGATGTTACTATTCATAATGTCCAAAGAAAAAAGGTAGCAATTTACATAATTTGAGACTTATGATTATAAATATGGAATTTTATTTTCCAAATACAAAACACATAATTTGAAATAATTTTTTAAAGATCATATTTTTTTTCAAAATCAGAATGTTGGTTTTTTAGAAGTAAAAACAATCAATAGATTGAAATGTGTTTATGATAAATTTAAAATTGAAATTACTTCTAATGAAAAATGATTTATTAAATGTGAAAAAATAATCCAATTAAACTTTAAAACGAATTTAAATGATCATATAACTAATAAATAAATTAGATATAAAGGATGTTTTGAATTAAAATGCCTTATTTTTTACTATTCCAAAAAATAATGATTTTAGAAGTGAAATACCAAAATATCAACACAAGAAAAATTGTATTTCCCTATTACAAATAAGAACATTATTTTTTCAAATAGAACATATCATTTTGGAAACAACTATATTTAAAAACGGTTCTCCATCAAAAGGCGGTAAAATAACCTTTAAAAAATATTATAGTATTTTATGGTTATAATTAGATTCATTATCATTTTAATACTCATAAATTCATTCGGTAAATGTATTTAAAAAAAATCATGGGTAATCATATTTACATTAGTTATGTTTTTTACCTTCAATACATCAACAATTAATTAACTACCATTTAAAATAATAATATTAGTATTGTATTATTGTTCGATAATACTCAGCGTTATGTGGAATATAAGAATTCAAAGAAACCTGTTATTGTGTGTTAGGTAAGATATCACACATAGTGTCCCCATTTAACTAAAATTAATATTTAATTCAAAAATTTTAATTGATTTGAAAATTTATTATTCTATAAATACCTTGGATGTTTCACTTCTCAACGTGCCCTAAGATCTAATTCTCCATGTATCACGTGAGAGTACCAATTAATGGTAGTAAATTAAACACCCTAAAAATATAATTTTTGAAAATTTTATATCAAGTGTGACACCCAATAACATTTTTATATGGGAGTATAACATCCCATGAATTTATGATATATTGGATATTATAAATTAATTTATTTGATGAAATGTATTCAAAATCAATGACTACCAAGTTATTTACATTCTCATGCAACCAAGAGTTTCATTGTTAGTTTTAATTATAGGCAACAATGAATTTATTCAATGTATTTCAATTAATTAAATATTTTGTTTTTGCAAAAACTATTGATATGATTAATAAATTATAATTATTATTATTACATAGCCATTGTAATGTTGGTAATGAATAAGATTAACAAAATTATGAAAATATTTTTTTCAATTGATTATATAATTAGTACATTGCTGAGAAAAATATGAAATGAAAAAAATTTACGACATAAAACTTCTAGGATATGAGAAATAATGAAAAGTAATCCACTATGTTTCCAAAAAATATACCTTATTAGAGGCAAAGGGATCTATGCCGATCTTTTTTTGTTGACACAACCGAAGTGGAATGATTAATGTTATTATGTACATGGATATAAGTAATATGTTGTAAAAGTATTTTTATATGACGTTCCCATAATAATAATCGAGAAATATATATGGATTCACTATAGAACTATTTAATTAATTATTTGATATCACATGATGAATGGTTCAAAATAAATGAATCAGTAAAAAGTTAATTTTTTTTGTAAAACACTAGGTTGATGTAATGATAGCCCTAAATATGTTCTTATTTTTTGGAAAATGGTGGTTGGATAATGATATGATTTATATATATATATTTAATTGAATAATATTTACTAACATGGTAGTAATTAATTATATGATGACAAAAATATTTATTCTATCATCGATGGATTTAACTTTTTATTTGTACTTATTGAATATATATAATAGTATAATTTTTCTTTATGAAAAAGGAGTAAATAATTTTTTCAATATGATTTTTGGTTAATTAATGTTTTTAAAATGATTAAAAAGAATACATGATAAATTTATTAACATGTTTTTAACATATAGTTTAGAGAAAAATTATGTTTTCTGGATGAAAGATAAGTTCTTTTTTAAAATTCAGTGATCATATAAATCACTGGATCATGAAGTTTTTGAAGGTACATAAGTTCTACAATTTCATAACTGGTATATACTTACATTTGGCAATGATTTTTGAGATTTATGTATTTATTCTCCATATGATGCATCCTATGATAATAGATGAAGTCAAAATAGATTAAAGAAACTAATAGATAATATTGTGCTGAGGAAATAGAAAACTATAAAGTAATTATATATCCATCTATTTATTGACATTTAAATAACTCCTCAACTATTTGAAAAGGGTATTCAAAAAACATTTTGTTAGGTTACCATAATTTTTTTATAATATCAATAAACAATTTCATTTATTTTTTTATGATTTTTTGGTATTTAACCTTTTTGTGATGAGCCACATTCTTGTGATTAATGTTATATATAACCCTATATCAATATTATTGTGTTATTTTTATTTACATGTCCATGTTTTGATTTCCCCACTATGTTGGCCAATTTTGAAACCTAGTTATCTGATTATTCTAGATGAATTTTATACATATGTTACTCATTTATTAATAGAAAATTTTATTAAACATTTTACAATGTGGGGGTTTCAATGAAGAAATCATCAAATAAAAAAATATAGACAACAAAGGTCAAGTGTAAAAAACGAGGGATGAATTTAATTACGTTTTTCAGAATTTATCTTGTATGAAACAAAAAAAAAAGATTAATCATTAAACTACATTACATGAGGCTATAAATTTCTTTGATGGAATTCGTTGAACACATGAGTATGTTTTAATGAATACAATTAATGTTATTATAAAATTATTATTTTACTAATAATCTAGACACAAGAATGGTGGGAATGAATAATATTTTCTAAATTATGAATACATGGTTTACACATGTTAATATTATAAATAATTTGGTGAAATATTAATTAAAAATGAAAACAAAAAATAATTGAATATAAAGGATGTGTATTTAAAATTTAATATTTTTATTCTCACGAAGATTTTTATAATAATTAATTGAATTGATCATTATTATAGAATTATATTAATTAGATTTTAATGTTATATTTTTCATAAAATGTTTTTAAATCCATCCAATATATTAATTAGCATAATTTCATGCCTCGTTCCCTGCGGCATGTTACATGACTACCCTAAACCCGTCATCCATGGGCTAGGGGCTAGTGACTCGCACCAAAGGCGTAAATCCCAAAAAATGGGAAAGCATTGTGTTTAAAACTTGACAATTCACACAACAGAGTACAAGATAGAAGAAAAACATTAAGTAAAACTATATAAAAATAGTGCTGAAAGTAGAGGGGCCGGAATATAAGCCCAAATTTAAAGTATAAGTACAACTGAAAAGGAAAAATCAACTGAAAGGCGAAAAGCAGCTCCTGGATCATCCACCATGGATCCCACCTGAAGGGTAGGTACAAATTGCCTCCTCATCACACCATGTCCATCCATCTCTTCGGTGTACTGTCACGCCATGTGGTCCACCTCCGGGTACGTCCAATCCTGGTACACTCAGCTTCAGTTAGTGTTGTCCGTTGTCTGCATCCAACACAATGAGGTGCGGGCATAGCCCGTGCAAGGGTGAGTATAATGATACACAGTAGGTACCCCGAGACCCTCAAGGCCTCAAAAAACCAGCAAGGTTAAACCACAAATTATGAAATAAAAATATAACCCCCATAGGTATATGCCTATACATATACGTAACTAATCAAGTAATCCATCTCAATCATGAGAAAACTAAAAAGTTGCTGACTCAGCTCACACTAGGATTTATACTAGGGGTAGTATCAGGTAACATCTCCAATCACAATGTTGAACACCATGTCTGCTGGATAACTCCTCCTCTAACGAGTACAGTGGGTTGGCCACATCACACAGAGGTGTTTCCCACTATCCCTGGACTGCTGAGGAACTCCTCCTGTCAAGTACCTTGGGTCTACTGCATCACACAGATGTGCTCCCCACTATGGGTCAGCCGCGTCACATAGAGGCGCTCCCCCTCAATTCATGTTGAGGTACTTCTCATGTCGAGTACCATAGGTCTGCCTCGTAACACAAAGGTTCTCCCCACTGTGAGTCTTCCGCGACACCAAGGTACTTCCCACTGGGCCATTCGAGTCACTCCAAGTAGAAATAGTCAGCAGTATTCAGGTCTCATCCAGCTTCTTGGTCTCCACACTTTGCTCACTCATCTCCGGAAGATCTGCACCATAAGCTACTAGTCAACTCTACGAATTCCACGAAGTCCCAATAAGAAGTATCTCAATGGTCTTCCACATAATAGTGGCCTCAATGCAACAAACGGAGCATCAATCAGATTCCCATTCTACGAGTTATTAGCCTTTTAGTCCCGGGACCCTGTTGGATTCATGTACGATCCAACCTCACTATAAGTCAACTTTACCTCGAACTCCAGTGTGGTATACTAAAAGGGGCTGTCACACTCTATGAAAACCAGTTCTGCTGACGGGTCTTCAAATAGTAGTCCGGTGCTAATGGTTTGGCCAAAGAATGTAAAGGGGTCACTAGTGGGCCTGGGTCTCGTCCGACCTGGTCGGACTGACTCAGCCCAACCCAGACTAGGCCGACCCGGTCTGGGTCTACCTGGTTTGACCTATTAGGTCTGGCCCGACCCATTGTGCGGGGTAGCCGGTTAGGTTTGGCCCATCCCACTAGGACATACCCAGCGGGCCACAAGGGTGCTTCGGCCCAGAGAGTCGTGAGGGAATGGCCCAGACTGGCTCGGCCCGAAGGGCACAACAGGGACGGTTCGTCCAAGGTGTCATGAGAGGGGTCGTGGACCGGTTCGGGAGGTCGGGCGGCCCGGAGGTGGAAGGGCAGGGTGCCCAGCAGGCCGCTAGACATGGCAGGGGCATGCCATGAGGTGGCTGGTCTGGGCGCATGGTGGGTCGGCGGGCGGCCGGGAAAGGCGCAGTGTTGGTCGGCGAACAGCCGGGCAGGGCACGACCGAGCCGGCTGGCAACCGGGTAGGGATCCAGGCAGGCCGATGCACGTCCGGGTAGAGCGTGACCAAGTCGGCATGTGGCTGGGAGGTCGGGAGACCGGTCCGGTGCATTTCGGCACGACGCGGGCCGAAACGAGCCGATGGGGTTTGGTTGGGGTGCCGGGAGGCTGGCGGCAGTGCGGCTGGGCGTGCGGCAGGCTGACGGTGGATTGGCCCATGGAGCTGGCTCGGTAGGGGCACCTGAACACCGATGGGGCAGCGCGGTTCGCGGAGGCCACGGGAAGTACAGCCTTTGCCTGTGCCTTCAACGCCTTCAACGCTACTTCGTCGCCATACCGAGAGACAACACAAACAAGATCGGCGGAGGTGTTGGGCCATGTTGGTTTGGCCTGCACCCTCCTCATTTAGGGTGCTAACACTTGGCTCATCAAAGAGTAAGAAAGATGAAAAACAATTGTTTACAACCACGCAACGATTCATTTCAAATCCGAAGATGATAAATAGAAAAATAATGTTACAAAAAAATAAAACCCCCTACCTTTGATTGTCAGTCGTCGATGTTGATGTCATGGGAAGAAGATGAAGGAGTTATTCATTCGTCGCATCCGCCATGCACTCCCCATCCCAGGCTTTGTCGGCTCATTTACGACGATGCAGAAGGTAGGTCAGTTGAAGATGTCCCACATCAGTAGAAGTTCCAAGGAAGATGTCAAAGATGGATGACATTCATCATTCTTCGTTAGGAGAGTTCTTCCCTTTTCACACATGTTTCCACCAATATGCCAATGTAAATAATAATAGATTGGTTTATCAATTATTTATTTGGCACAAAATTCAAATAGTTAAAAAAACTAATTGGATCCCCCTAATTAATGTGTAGGATTGGCACAAGTTAATTAGCGTAGTTGGCACAAATTAATTAAAGGGAAGGTGTCACCATAAAGGAGTGAGGTTGTGAAGAGACTCTCCCCCATTAATGAGGGGAGTTGAGAGGTTTTCTACTCCCTCCAGTAATAGTGGAGCGTATCCCCATGTGATCCTCATGTCATAACCTCTCGTGAAAGGTTCGGTTCGGGTGGGCCCCACCACCATAACCTTCCATTGGAGGTTAAGGTGTAGTGGTCACACCTCTATCTTCAATGAGGAGATTTTAGCTGTCAAATTAAAAAATCCAGAAACTTTATTTTTTATTTAATTCAATCTCAAAAAACCCCAAATAATAAATTTTATTCATGACCCTCTATCGTCGAAGTGAAATTCTCATTAAGAGAATAATATCACGACAAGTTCAACGGTGACCTCAGATTTCTATTCCGAGCACTGGTTCAAAAGTTATAAAAACCAGGTCATATGTTTACTAAACGTAAGTGAAAAAAACATCAGAAATAGATTCCTAGCACACCGGGCCTCATAATCATTCACCGTATGTTTTTGAGGACTCGTAAAATTTCTTTGTATTTAAGAAAAAAAATTCCACATAATATTTGGGTCATTACATTCTCCCCACCTCTGGGCTTTACGTCCCTATAAGCTATAACTCAATCTAAGCGAACAATTGGGGGTACTGAAAATGAATCTGAGCCTTTCGCTCCTATGTGCCCTCCTAGAGGTTCCCATGCTGCCATTGAACGCACACCAGAGGTATCGACCATCCACGTAGGACCCACTCTTTTCGATCATCAATCTCCACTGGATCCTCTGTGAAAGTCGCCCCATCGTTGATGTCCAGCTCTCCATGGTCGATGATGTGAGAAGGGTCGTGCATGTATCCCCTCAGCTGGGAAAGGGGGAAGACTTCGTGCATCTGGTGAAAATGAGGTGGAAGAGCTAAGCGGTATGCCACCTCACCAAACCAGGTGAGGACCTATAAAGGTCTGATTAATCTCGGAGATAACTTTCCACCTCAACCAAATATCTGTAGTCATTGTTGAGGTGAGACCCGTAGAAAAATGTGGTCTCCTGTTAGCATATGATTTCTACCTACTCTGTGCAGTCTACATCTACTCCGGGAAATCTGAAAATTCTATGTGGTAGCTCGTACCATCTCTGGTCCCACTAGTGCTAACTCCCCTAGGTCTGTCTAACACAAGGGTGATCTGCAAGGTCACCTGTATACCACCTAAAAAAGATCCATCCCAATGGTGGAGGGATACATGTTGTTATCAAAAAACTCCACCAATGGTAAGTGGTCCCCCTAGTTATGAAATAAGTTGAGGACTCATGCACGGAGAATATCCTAGAGATTTTGAATGGTCCTCTCAGTCTGGCCATCAGTCTGAGGATGGAAGGCAGTTCTCAGATGAAGCTGCATCCCGAAATCCTCCTACAACCCCCTCCATATCTGGTAAGTAAACCATGTGTCATGATCAAAGATAATAGAAGAAGGTACTAAATGTAGCCGCACAATATCCTACATGTATAGGCATCCCAATCTCTCTACCGAACCCTGCTATCTGATTGGTAGGAAGTGGGACAACTTGGTGAGTTTGTCAATGATCACCCAAACCGAGTCGTGACCCCATGATGTACGCCAATGACCCATCACTAATTCCATGGATATCTCATCTGACATCTACTCCAGGACCTCTAAAGGATGAACCAAGCATTCTGGTACATGGTGCTCTGCCATTACTTGCTGAAAAATGAGGCTTTGAGAGAAAATCTCCGGTACTACCGTCTTCATACCTGGCCACCAGTGCTATCATCGATGGTCTGTGTACATCTTCCCCACTCCTGGATGTACCTCTAAAGGGGATGTGTGGAAATCCTCATCACATCCTCTTGAAGTGACACTAGTACCATGGTACGTCCTCTAGAAAGGATGTTGTTCTCCCCACTTTCATAAAATCTATCAGGTGCATGCCCTATGGATATCTCAGCACATCATGTCTCGCGGTCAGAATCTCCACGCCCTCACTCCCTGACTTACTTAAGTAGTGGGGCAGTGACTATAAGAGTCTGTAGAAAGGTTGTTCTATCTTTATACACAAAGGATATCTGCATGGAAACCAACTGCTCTATCACTACACCTAGAAAATGTATACTAGATCTCTTGTTGAGTGCATCTGCTACAACGTTCCCCATTCCTGGAGTATATACTATCATGAAGTCATAGTCCCGGGGGAACTCATTCCATCACCACTATCTCAGGTTCAGGTCATTCTGGGAGAAGATATACCTGAGACTCTTCTGATCAGAGTACACAGTAAAATGATTACCCATTAGATAGTTCCACCATATCTTCAAGGAGAAGAACACTGCTGCTAACTCTAGGTCAATTGTAGAGTACTTCATGCTCATACTGTCTCAGTTGCTGAGAACCATACGTGATCACTGCTCACACTTTCAACAGGACACACCTGATTTTGGTCCTTAATGCGTCGCAGTAGACTACATACCCTACGCCATCCTCTGGAATCCTGAAGATGGGGGCACTAGTAAGCCTCTGCCTCAGCTTCTGAAATCTCTACTGGAATTTATCTAACCACGCAAAGGGATTTCCCTTGTTCTTCAAGGCTAATAGTGGTGTTTCATCTCTAGAAAAGTTTGGAACGAACCACCGGTAGTAACAAGACAAACCCAGGTTACTTCATTCCCCCATCTCACCCCAGGGTAGCTCCCAATCATGTACCACCACAATCATCGCTGGATCCACTGCAAATACAGCCTCTGAGATGACATGTTCCAAGAATTAAAGCCCTTATGTCCAAAACCGGCACATCTAAAGTTTACCATAAAGGTGGTGCTCTCGGAGTGTGTCTAGTACTACCCACAAATGGTGGGCATGATCATTTTCCGTAGTCGAGTTTATCAGAATGTCGGCGATGAAGAATACGAAAAATCGATCGTGGTAAGGCTGAAAAATCATGTTCATGGTTCCCATGAACAATTCTAGAGCATTGTTTACGCTGAAAGACATAAACAAGAACTCATAGTGGCCATACCGACATCTGAAATTCGTCTTCTACACATCCTCATCTCGAACTCTGAGATGGTGATAGCCTGATCTGAGTTCTATCTTCGATAACCACCATGATCCGTTCAGCTGATAAAAGAGGTATTCAATCCTGGGAGTGGGTACATGTTGTTCACGGCCACCTAGATTAGGTGAGAGTAGATGACACAAAGCCTCAAGCTCATATTCGCCTTCATGGTGAACAGAATAGGAGCTTCCAAGGGAGAAACAATAGGCCAGATGAAACCCTTTTCCTACAAGTCCTCCAGTTGTACCCACAACTCGTGAAGCTCCGCTAGGGCCATCAGATATGCTGGTGTAGATATCGCTGTCATCTTGGGGTGAAAATCAATGTATAATTCCAACACATTATGAGGAGGTAGACCTGGGAAATCATCAGAGAAAATATCCGCGTATTGGTCCAATGCTACATGATAAGTCATACATTCTACATCAACTACTCTGAGGATAAATCAAGCCATGTGATGAGTGATCGGCTTCACCCTCCTCTGGGAAAGTCCATCCTATGATGCAAAGGCTCCCTTTTTCACTGGTGAAGGTGAACCTGGTCCCATCCGTACAGACATACCGCACATTTCACCTAATACAATCGATCTATGCATGGACTGTATATAACCATTCCATACCCAAGATGACATCATAATTCCTCGACGTCGCTACTAGGAGATCCCAGCCAATGATCTCACCTTCTAGAGTAATATCACACTGCTGGCACTAGGGCGTAGTCATCGAGTCTACTCCCATAGGAATCACAACCTGTAAGGATCGATCCAATGACTCAGTCAAAATATTTGAGCTCCAAACAAGGGAAATTTCAATGAATGAGATACTGGCACCTGTGACTATAAGTACTGCAGCAATGGGGGAGTAGAAATAGATCATACCTAATATCATCACCAGAGCACTGTGATCATTGGCCTCAGGAGCCGAGAGTTGAGCTCTCCCATGTCCACCTGCTCCCTACAGTTAGGGTGGACCTCCTCGTGGTGGTGGCGGTAACACCTTGAAACGTCGCCCACTGCCAGTTGGAAGACTAGCTCCTCTGCCACATCTGCCTTCTCCCTGCAGATCACTTTGATTGAATCCTTGTCTCTTCCTGGGTGGTCCTTCAACCATCTGATGATCATTCAAACAGTGGGTTGGATATTCACAAGCCATGTCACCCTTCCCGCCGCATGAGAAACACTGACAGCTCCTGTCATTTATGTCTCTGCTTCAGGTTCCCCGCACAACCGATCCTGAGTCATGTGGACGTCCACCTGTAAGTTTGGTCCTCTTGGACCTCTGCGACATCTATCTATTACTAGATACAGAAGACTTCGATATATATTGACTGGTGGTGGACCTCGCTGCTAGATACTACTCAGCAAGTAAACTCTCCACCAGGAGGGCTCTCTCTCTCACTCCCGCCTGTGTTGGGATGCTATGGGAGATCATCGAAGCCCTGATCTCTCGCCCGAGACCCTGCTCTAAGGTCCAAGCCCAGATGAATGGGTCTCGTACCATATCATTAGATTAGCGCGAGAGGTCTGTGATCCTCAATGAGTACTAAGCTACAGTAATGCTTCCCTGTTGTAGATGAAGTAGCTCTAGAATGCACACTTCTCGGAGAGTCGATGGGTCAAACTCTGCCTAAAACAAACCCTTGTAGTCTTCCCATAGAAGCAACATCTCATCATTAACATAGAGCATCAATCTCCACCATCTACCCGCTGCTTCCTATATAAGGCAAGAAAAAAGTATCGCCATGAGGTCTGCGAGTGTCCCTACCAGTCAGAAAACTCTAACCCCATCCTCTATCCAATCCGCAGCCGCCAGTAGGTCCATCTCTCCCCTGAACCTGGGTGTCCACTGGCACTGGAACTCACGCAACGCAGTCAAGTGGTGTGCATCATCTACTGCTTGGGCTGGTGGCATTGGTGGCCCAACGAGATTGGTTTCGTTGGTGCCTCCACTGTGATAGGGCCCAACATTGAGGCCTCATTGCTCAGTGGGCTATCTGTGCCTACAAATCTTGAGGCTCTAGATGGTCATATGCGGGGAGGCATCCTGAAAAAAAAAACAGATGCGACAAGGTCAAATATTATACCCGTTGAGCTGACCTAGTTGAGCTGACATAACGAAAATTTTGAAAACACACACGCAATCAGTGTTTTTGTGCACTGAGTTGGAAATCAGAAGTCAGGGTCCTGGTGTATGGATACGTCGGCCGATGCACCAACAATGCACTCCCTAAACTGAAAACCACACTCCGTACACTTAACACTATTGCTTCACAGAAAGGATTAGAATCCTAAGTTCTACGATATAACTGGCTCCTCTGATACCAATTTGTCATGGCCCATCCCTCAGGGCCCATGCCGTGACTACCCCAAGGCCACCTTCCATAGGCTAGGGGATGGGGACTAGCACCATAGGCTTAAATACCTATAACTGGGAAGGCATTGATTATAAAATATGAAAATTCACACAACAAAGTATGATATGGAAGCAATACACTAAGCAAAACTCTATACAAAAGGGTGTTGAATGTTGAGGGGCCGGAATACAAGCCCAACTATAAAGTACAAGTAGAACTAAAAAGGATAAAATAGCCAAAATGTGAAAAACAACTCCTGGATCATCCACCACTAATCATACCTGAAGGGTAGGTACAAATAGCTTCCTCAGCACTCCACGGTCGTCCATCTCTTCCATGTACCGTCACACCATGTCTTCTACCTACGGGTACCGTCCAGTCCTGGTATACTCAGTTTCAGTCAGTGCTGTCTATCGTCTGCATCCAACACAATGAGGTGGGGGCATAGCCCGTGCAGCGGTGAATATAACGATACTCAGTAAGGACCCCAAGACCCTCAATGTCTCACAAAACCAATAAGGATAAACCACAATGTAAGAAATCAACATATACCCCCTCTTAGGTATATACTCATACATATACCTCAATAATCAAGTAATCCATCTCAATCTTGAGGTAAACACAAAAGTTATTGACTCAGTACACACTAGGATTTATACTAGGGGTATTATCAACTAACATTTCCAAGAACATTGTTGAACACATCAGCTTCTAGAGAACTCTTCCTCTATCAAGTACAGTGGGCCTGCCGCATCACACAGAGAGCTTCCCCCTAACCATGGACTGCAGAGGTACTCCTCCTGTCGAGTATCGTGGGTCTGCTGTGTTACACAACAGCTCTCCCAAATATGGGTTTTCCACATCACACATTGGCGCTCCCCCTCATAGCCTGCAGAGGTACTCCTCAAGAAGAGTACCATTGGTTTGCTACTTCACATAGAGGTGTTCCCCACCGTGGGTCTGCCGTGACCCCATGATGCTCCCTACTGGGCCAGTCGAGTCACACAGAGTCGAAACAGTTAGCAGTCGTCAGGTCTCAGCTAGCTAGTAGGACTCTTCTCTCTACTCGCTAATCACTGGAAGATTTTATCCACAGGAAACTAGTGAATTCTTAAAATTCCACGATTCCCCATGAAGAATTATCTTAATGTTTTCCATGTCATAGAGGTCTCAATACAACAGACGATGCATCAATTGGACGCCCATTCTGTGAGTTATTAGCATTTTAGTCCCCGAGGCCCGGTTGAATTCATGTATGATCTAACCTGATTGTATATCAACATTAACCTAAACTATAGTGTGGTATACTCAAAGAGACCGTCGTGCTCCAAGAAAACCAGCACCATTGATAGTTCTTCAAATGGTCGTCCAGTGCCAATGATTTTTCCAAATAAAGTAAAGGGATCAGTAGTGGGCCTAGGTCAGGTCTGACCCAGTCGGACCAACTCTGCCCAACCTAGTCTAGGCCGACCCATTCTAGGTCGACCCAGTTAGACCTATTGGGTTTGGCCCCGCCCATTGGGTGGTAGAGAAATTTTATTTTGGCCTGCCTGCTGGGCCCAACCTTGCAGTTTGCAAGGGCGGTTCAGACCGGGCTTAGGGCCAGGTAGGCCCGGAGCGTCGCGAGGGCGGGCCCGGATCGGATCGGGCTGGAGGGCACGGCCAGGAAGGTTCGTTCAGAGCGTTACGAGAGGGGCCACAGTCTGGTTCGAGAGGCCGGGTAGCCGAGAGGATGTCGGGCAGGGGCACCGTGCGGGACGGTGGGCGGCCTAGGAGGGCGCTAGGAGGACCGGCGGGTGGGCGGTCGGGCATGGCCTAGCCGGCAGGCGGTCGGGCAGGGCACCAGGCAGGACGACGGGCAGTCATGCAGGGTGTGGCCATGTCGGCATGCGGTCGAGAGGATGAGCTGTCGTGGTTCCTGCCATCATGGTTTGGCACGGGTCAGGCTGAAACAAGCCAGAGGGGTTCGGCCGGGGAGCCCGGGAGGACGGCGGTAGTGCGGCCAGGCCCGCGGGAGGCCAGTGGTGGTTCGGCCCATGGAGATGGCACAGTCGTGGCATCATAACTCCGTGAGGACATCGTGGTTCGCAGAGGCCGCGGGAAGTGCAGCCTTTGCCTGTTCCATCATCGCCTTCAACGCCGCTTCTTCGCCATGCTGAGAAACAACACAAACAAGAATGGAAGAGGGGTTGGTCCATGTTAGTTTGGCCCTAACCCTCCATGCTTAGGGTGGTAACACTTGGCTCATCAACGAGTTGGAAAGATGAACAACAATCGTTTTACAACAAAGAAACTATTCCTGTCCAATCTTAATAATAGAAAAAGAAGAAATTGTTACACAAAAATAAAACCCCCTACCATTGATTGTCGGTCGATGACATTTAATTCGTGGGAAGTAGACGACGGAGATTGACATTCGTCACATCCTCCACACACAACCAATCCTGAGTTGCGTCGGCTCGCTGAAAAAGATGCGGAGGGTAAATTGGTTGAAGATGTCCCAAGTCGGTAGAAGCTCTTAGGAAGAAGTTGAAGAAGCTCAGTGTTTTTCATTCTTCATTGGGACAGTTCTTCCCTCTTCTCCCATGTTTCCACCAAGATTCCAAAGAAAATAATAGAAGATATGTTTATCAATTATTTCGTTGTCACGGAATTCAAATGGTGAATAAATTAACTCACTCCACCTAAATAATGTGGAGGATTGACACAAGTTAATTTGGGGAGATGGCATTAATTTATTAATGGGAAGGATGCACCATAAAGGATGAAGGGTTTGGAGTGAATCTCCATCATTAATGAGGGGAGTTGAATGGTTTTCTGATCCCTCCATTAATACGTGAGTCTATCCCCGGGTGGTCCCCATGTCATAACCTCTCACGGGAGGTTAGGTTCATGTGGGACCCACCACCATAACCTCTCAAGGGAGGTTAAGGTGTGGTGGTTCCACCTAAAACTTCCATGAGTAGATTTTAATTGTCAAATAAAAATAAAGCCACACAATTGATTTTTATTTAATTCAATCTCAAAAAACCCCCAAAAACAATATTTTATTCTAGACCCACTACCGTTGAATTGAAAGTATCATTAAGCGAATATTGACACTGCAAGTTCAATGGTGCTCACATATTTCAATTCTGAGAACTGATTCAATGGTCTTAGAAACCCGCTCGTATGTTCTCTGAACGTACCCGATCAAATATTCAGAAATTGATTCCATGCACACCAGGCCTCGGAATCATGCATCATCAGTTTTTGCTAACTCGTAAAATTTCTATGTATTTATGAAAAAAAATTCCATGTAATTTCTTGTTCCTAACAAATAAAATATAAACAAATCCAATTCAATGTATAAAACTATTTACATTTCTAAAAGGTAGTTTTGTGTCCTTTTAAAGGAATAACTGTATGAATAATATTTTTTTACACTTTTTTTAAATTTTATATGATAAAATAAACATCATTTTTCAAATAAAAATTTATAAATTATCATCATTTTCATATTTGGTTTGTTTATTTGAAGTTTCTTTTTTGATGAACTATGAAAAATACAAAATATTATTTGAGAACTGAATTTTCATCCAGAACAATTGTTAGGATTAATTATATTTTTAATTATTTTATTGTAACATTAGATCAATAATATATATAATATTAAAATTTATTTCTTTGAAGATATTTTTAAATATAATTTAGATATATAATCTTCGTAGTATATTGAACATTTTTACTCTAAAAACAATATTTTTTCGTCATGTATGTAGGAATAATTCTAAATTATTTTCAGCTAATTATATTATAAGAATAGTGAAAATGGATTCCATATAGTGAATCATAATATTTTTTAATTTCATTTATTTTTAAAATATTTTTCACCAAAAATATTTGCGAAATAAATTAATATTAATTACAGTGAATATGGTGAAAACTAGGTTACATAGTGGTTAAACATTAATCATAAGGGGAAAATGACTTAGACATATGTAAAAAAATAGATATTTTTTTTAACAATATACACTATTTTTTCCAAAATTTATCATTATTTTATAAAATTTTTGTATGTTAGACCTCCTAATAGTGTTTACATTTGGGTATTTAGAAGAATGCCACTCCTCCAACACAATAAATATGCACTCACCCCAAAACCCATCACTTATTCAAAACTCTAAATCCATTTGGGTTGATAAATCCTTCCAAAATAACATCGTAACTTCCTTAAAATCATCTTGGAATCCTTAAATTGGGGAAAAAGTCACCAAAGGATATCCTTTATAGGGATTCTGAAGGAGATACCAAACGAATTAGTAACATTCTTCAATGATATGTTTTATATTATTACATTTTATATCACTTAATGTTTTGGTATATCAGAAATATTTAAAAATAAAAATATCTTAAATATACATATATGATGATATATTTTGGGTAAAACATAAACCCACATAATGTATCATCAAATGGGGTACACAATCCTTGTTTTTTTGTACGTCGGACTACAATATCATGAACTGATATCATTCGTTCATCCATTACAATTTTAAAAGAATGATAATAATTATTTATAGTAATTTTTATAGTAAATATATGATATTGATAATATCTTTATGATTCTATTATAATTATATTCCATATACATTTATGATTTTCATTTTATGGGAAAATCATAACAAAGGTTGTGGAAATGTGAATTATCACCTCGTCAAAGTTATGTTATTCTTTCACAACTTACATGGAATGTATTAAGGGTGTGTTTGAATATAATATTCCATTTATATGAAATAAATCTTGTTCTATAAATATAATATAAATATATATCATTTAATATTTTTAATATGACAATAAAATGGAAAAATTGTTCATGTATACATACAATTAACCATCTCCATAAATAATGCATTTCATTTTGATCAATATAATTTAAAGATTAATAAATATATATATAATAAATAAATATTATATTTAAATCACAGTTTACATAGTTGTGATAACTAAATCATTTTCTATGTATGATAACTCAAAAACAACTAGTCAAAAAAAATTTGATAAACAAGGCGACTAACACCCGAAATAATAAAAATAATGAATGAATATAGAAAAATATATGATATGATGTATGAAAAGAAAAATATATGAAATTAAAATTTTTAATATTATGTGAGAATAAGTTAATAACATGATTACAACAATTATACATGAGGTTTATGGGCATTCAACTAAGAAGGAGTGTAAGATATATGATTTTTTATGACTTTACATTCTATTAATTCTTAATTGTTATTATTCACTAATTCATTTTTATGTGGTGAATATATTTTTTATTTGACATGTAATGTCATGAATAAATTATTAGTCATTTTTTAAGTCATAATATTAATTATACTATCAAAGGTATTTTGACATTAAATTTTTCAACTGGTAAAATTTATCTTGAAACATCACTTTATATTGTGAGTGTTAACGTTATCTTCAAATAATCCCTTTATAGAAATAAATTTCTTGTAGATATTATAATTTTTTATATATTAATATTATTTTATTATGGATTATATTATTTCTTCACCTATATACCCTTTAATATTTGGTGTTTACATTTGATGGCATATGATTTGTTTGGAAAATATTGATTGAAATACATCATTTCCTAAATAGAGATACGTTATAAGGAATATTTATTACGAATTAAATTGATTTTAAGATATATAATTAATTCATTGGACTGTTAAAACATGATTTGGGGAAAATTCATGGTAGGCCCCTTGATGCCTTAGTTGTGTAATGAAACAAATAATTTGGACAAATTAGATGGGTTCCTACCTTTTATGATAAACCATATTGTTAAAGGCCATGTCAGTAAATATACAATTTATCTGTAAAAAATTATTCCAATAATTAACAATTACATTAAATGTGAATTAAGTTATTATTATTATCCATTTTAATTTCACAAAAAATTATGGATTCATTTCATTTTCAATTTATTGTTTTATAGGAATGTGGTTTTAGTTATTTACCATTCCATATTTAGTGTGTCCATTGACTCATTATAAGTTCTATTGAACACAACCATTACTAAAAATCATAGATCACCATTATTTTCATTATTTTCCCCATTTTATGAAGAATATTTCATTGAATGTGTATTCAAGGATTTATTTCATTTATTTTATTTCATATTGTATCTCATTTTATATTCCCAATGTAGAATGGGTTTCATTTATGTAATATTTCCCTCTAAAACTACACAATTTTTCTATCCTATGGGACTTAATTTTAGTATCAATTCAAATTTAAAAAACAATGGGTCAGTCTCCATGATGATAGGGTTGGTGTCATTATAGAAATTTACACCAAATAATGAAACCGATTAATCTATGAACTATGGAAAATAATCTAATGCATCATTATAATAAAACTAAAGTGTCCCCTTTCAAGAACTATGAGTTCCCAAGATATCTCAACTTAAGATACTGTAATGATTTGTAAGGTTTCTTAGACACCATTCACCCTTTACATTCCAATATTTTCCATGTATTCTCTATTATATGGAATGATTTGTGAAGGGAAATTAAATATATTCAAAATAAATATATAAAGTACCGAGAGGAACCAATTTCATGAAGAGTTATTTCATTATATGAATCAATTAATGTATTAACTCACACAATTATAGGGATGACATTGATATCCTCTTCAAAAAAATCAACTGCAGTTAAAGTATCATTCAAGATGAGGTGATTGTACATATCCCAAATGTTTACCACATAACACCCACTACCATAGAAGTATCTAAATATATAATGAACTTTGATGGTATCGAATCACGTTTTCCACATCACTAGGATGAAAAATCTCAATAGAAAAACTATAAATGACCCTGAAAACTACAAGATAGTTATAATTTTTTTATTTCCTGAAAAAAAATATCTTCTAAACTATCATTCTAGAAATGTAACTAGTTAATAGTTCTCTTTTTCCAAATTAGTGGGTATATTATGAATCTTATACTATGACTTATATCCACATTTTTTACTAACCACATTCTTCTTCCTTTTCCAGAAATAATGTTCACTGTGACACCAACCAAATATAATAGGAATCACAACCAATACGAAAATTTCATCCTGATCATTCTTTTCAAATGGTACAAAATCAAAAAACCATACAAAAATGGATATATTCAGCATGGAATCAGAAAAAATTCTATCCATTTAGAAGACCATAAGAAATATTTTACCCATTTATAGTTTCATTCGTTAAAACATCTACTGAAAAAAGGGAAATCGAAAAAAAATAGTTGGGGTACTCCATAACCCTATGATAACCTTATTAATGAGTGGATAACTCCCCGAACTTATCAAAAACATTATCTCAAGAAAAAAATTACTTGGTTATTTTTTATAAAATCCCATTCAATATAAATTGACATGAGGAATTTCTAGAATGAAAATATCCCACCTCATTTGAATTGGGACTTCTATCCTAATGTAAACATACATCAACATAACATAATTCAGAGTCATTTTGAATTAAAAGATCAAATCAATATTCCCCATCTAGATTTCCATATGTGGTGGATAATTTATTATATTGAAGGACTGTAGTTTTTAGTAGAGGTTCTCTTGGTCATGATTTCTATCTCCACCCATCCATATATCATCTCCTATGGTTTCTGTACTGACTTGAGATGCACCTTAGTAATCAATATGGACTATGCACCAAATTTATCACCAAGATATCAATAAATCTGATTAATACTCCATGTAATTTTATTTACAACACTCTCATCAGGATTAAATGGATTTACTTTTGGAGGAATTATACTACAAAACACCAAATAGAGTTGAGATATCATGAAATAAGAGATAAACCAAATCAAAACCCCAAATAAAAAATATAACATAAATAATTAACACTCTTTCATAAATATCATATAATAACATAAGGATTTTAATGATAAGATCTATCTAAGAACATACTCACATAAAATTTTTAATGGCGCAATTGTCTTAATTATTTTATGATATAACCCAAATCATTTAGACTCTCAACCACTATTGGTATAAATTTTTCCTAAACCAATCCGGGTGAACCCTAATTAGGATACTTGATTCGTTTGATGTAATATCATGGAGTTCATTCCAAATGACCATTTATTGAATTTATAATGACCCAAGCTTATTGATTTATTTAATTGATCCTATCTTTGATAGATTTATCCAAATGAGACACTGGTTTAAAATGATATATCAATTAATAAATAAATACAATTGAAAAAAAAATTTATAATAATAAAACCAAAGTAGATAAAATTATATTACAAATTATTGGATAATTAATATTTAATATAATACGAATAATTAATTTCATCAAAAAATTTCTTTTCAATATAAATTTATTTTATTATATATATAAAATATTCATTTAAAATTAAAATTTTTATATCTTTTTGATATCATTTCAGAAAAGTAACTTTATTATATACTTCACATAAAAAAATTTACCTGATGGTAAATTTTTTCTATTTTTATAAAATAAAATTTTTAGGTGATTATTAAACAAATAATTATTTTTGAATACCATTTCAAATATTAAATTTTTATAATACAATAATGACTTATGAGTATCTGAAAAATTTTACACATAAAAAAATATATTTACAAACAATATTATATCATTCAAAATAAAATATTTATTTCATTAAACCCATTTGTATTATTTTGGATACTAAAAAAATATATTTCTCTAAAAAGAGTTTTATTCACTTAAGTTAAAAAATATTTCTCATCACTTATAAAAAATTAACATTAAAAATATTGATTTATTTATTTAATATAAATGTAAGTTTTTTTAGAAATAATATCAATTTGAATTTTAGGAATTAAATTTTTATAACTATGATTACAAATATATTGCCCATGATAAGGGAGTAAGTGTTATTTTCAACTAATTTTTTTTATTATGTTATATTTTATTTAGAAATTTAAATTGATCAATATTATAAAATTATGTTTACGTGATTGTTTCAAATATATACAAATATTTTCCTTCAAATTAGATTAATAATCATTACTATATAATATTAAGAACAGTTAACGGTAAAAGTATTTTCCCGTAAAAATAAATTCCTATATATTACATTTTATAATTTAAAGTTATTTTTATATTATCTATAAACTGAATTAGAATACATAGAACATAAATATATATTTAAAACATTAAAATTTAGTTATATGGGCTACCTTATGTCACACCATGACCTTATTTTACAAATTAAGTATAAATATTTAATCATTTTTCATTTTATTCTTGAATTTTTTATTGAACACAAGTGTGATTTAAAAATCCTAGAATCATTGTTTGATTTCATGGAGGGTTAATGGTTAGTAGAAAATATGATTTAATATTGAGAGGGAGTTTAAAATTTTCTTGTAGTAAGTACTTCCTAGATTCATGGTTTCTATATCCATGATCGCTGACCATGTGAGGTTCTTCAGGTAATATAGTGTGGGGTTCATGGTTTGAGAAAATATTCGCCAACCCTAGAGAAAAACCATGCATAATTCAATATATTTTCAAATAATTATTTTTACCATACTAAATATCTAATTTTTTAATTTAATTCACTAATTATCTTAAAAAATCCCCATTAACATTCGACAAAGGCCTCTGAGTGGTTCCCTCACAGGTGGAATTCCTCCCTCTAACTTAGAACATTGATTTCTACCCCGATTCATGGCATGATCATATGAGGATGTAATTTCTTATTCTAATACTCATTTATCTTCATTATTTTTGGTTTAACTTTACTCCATTGTTGTGCACCACCCTTTGATGACCACGGGATGGATTTCAGTTAATATTTGATATGATTTCTAGTTCGTAGTTTTTATAAAAAACTATTTGATGCCCGATTTTATGTAACTCATCTAAAAAATTAATTCCACTCCATTCGCTGTGGTTAACCCCCATGTTATAGAGAATTATGTTAGAAATCATACATAGTTTCACTTTAATACATTTTCATGGGAAAAAAATCAATATTTTTAATTATATTTAAATATATTAGGAAGCAAAATCCTGATTCAAATGTTTTCAATTTCAATTTAATGATGTTTACTAAAATTTAATTTTTATTTGAATATGATTGGAATGAAAATTTCCATTAGATTTGTTATTAAAATCCATTATTATCTTTGTAAATATGTTAGTTGTTCATATAATTTTTTTTTCAATATGTGATTTTAGTTTAAATTTTTATTTTTCATGGTATTTAAATTATTCTCAAAATTCCATGTATCAAAAAATTATTTCAATTATTGTTTTAAATTTTAAGGTTTGACTCTTGATAATATATTTTCACATTAGGGATAGATATATTCATAAACTTGTGTCTATAAATATATAAATCTATATTTAAATATTTATATATGAATATAAGAATTTGGGTATTGGATGATATATGTATTAATATATAAGGGAATATAATTCAAATTGTTATTATGAAAACATTGTGATTTAAATGGGAAATTCAGACATAAATTTCAATTTGGTATTTATGATGGAATTAATTTTAAAATGAATTACAAGGATTAGAAGGATATGTGATTTGAAACTACTTGAGGTATTTTATTATTTTCATATGTTTTAAAAATATTTTTTAAATTTATAGACATGTTACAAATTAATGATTGTGGTTCAAACGTCATTGGAATCCCATTTTCTTTGGTAGAAAGACCTAGTTAAGGATGGTTGCCCTTCATGTAGGAATTCATAGTGATGTATGGACTTTTTCCACAATCTAGTGATATGTTAAAATCTAATTCAACGAATTTAGGTTCTCCGTAATTTTTAATATTATATATATTTTCCTCTATCATTTATGTCACTTTTGGTTCTTTACCAGAATGTACATTTTATTTTATTACTTATATGATAAAATTTCTTATTACTTTTCACATCATTTAATTATTGATTTTTTGATCCATGATGCCAATAAATCAATTTTATTTAAAAATATATTTTTAGATTGTATGAAAACTCCATACCAAATGTGTTCCAAACTGAAGTAGTTTAAAAAATGGTATTGGCCTTGATAATTGTATTAAATATATTATCTTTCTTTTTAAAGAGTTATAACTATAAATATAAAAAATATTATATAATATATTTGTTGATTATAATGTAATATTTAATAAAAACCTATTTTCGAATAATGTATTTTAAACTACAAAAATGGGGATCTAGTATTAATCATTCACATGGGTTGTTTTGACATGGAATGCCTAATATGATTTTTGTCCATGACCATTATCATATTCATTTTAGGTTTAAAAATATATATATTTCCACCAATGAGATATTTAGGTTCTATATAACGGATAGTTACATGAGATGTGATGGTTAAATATGATTTTAGTTTTTTATTTTACTTATAATTTATTTTATGTTATTTTCCACGTAGCCTATTTTCTAATTTCTACAATTGGAGGGTAGTTGTATTCTATAGGTGTTTAGTGGTGTATTAGTGGTATCTATAATTTTCTTAACAATTGAGAGATGGTGTGGTATATGATGTTTTAGTTAGTTTTTTTATTTTGTGTTTGATTTTTATAATATGAATTCATATTTAAAATTATTTTTTGATTTATTTGGATGGTAAATATATGGAAGAGCCATGTTAATATTTTATTTATTCAAAACAACCTTTTTTATGGGATATACCATTACCACTATAAATAAACTATTCCCACAATTCTTGATGCCACCACAGGATGATTGAAAAATCACCTCTGGTATTTCATGGCATGCCATGGGTGTATAATAATGGAGAAATCGTATTGGTTTCTGAAAATTTTATCCAAAACATTGTTATTCATTAGTACAAGGTTTTGGAATTTCATTTGTTCTTAGGAATTAAATTTATATTGGGATATGACTTTTAGGACTCAGATTTAAGTACAGGAAGATTCTATCCAGCTCATTCATGTTTGGAATCCTTGTTTAAATGGGATGTTAGAAATTTTTATATTCTATTTTTTATTTTTTTTATTTGGGGGATGAAATAGAGAGAAAATGGTGGTACATAATGAGATCATAATGATTTTAATTCCATGTAAAACCCATGTCCAGAATTTGTGATTAATCTCATTATATGTTTTATAGTTGGAACATCATTCACCAAGCCTTGTGGATAAGCTACACATTGATAGTAGTCTCCTCTTAAAATGATTCATTATAATCGTTTAGTCTTTTAGTTATAAATATCACATTTTTTTGTTTTTAAATAGAGTTCCTATTAATTATTAAAATAATTTAATATAAACAGAAATTTTCAACATTTAAATGAATATAATTTTTTCCATATATTAATGAAAAAATATTTATAATTTTGGTTAATAATTATTTTTTTTTCATATGTTTAAAATAATTAAAATTTAAATGTGTGAATTTTGGTTTTAAAAAGAAAAAATTGAGTTTATAGTATTGTTTTGTTGAGTCTATGGAAGTTTATAGGTTTTTGAATCTATAAGAATTCTTTTATAAATAAATTATATATTTTTAAATGTATACTTGGTTTCTAAAATACATTAGAATAATATTTATTTTTTGATATTGACAGTAATGTCGATAACAAACATAAAGAATTTTTCATAGAATTTAATATAGTATTTTGAAATGATAAAGGGTAAATGTAATTTTTTAATAGTGTAAAAAATAACATTATGAAAATTATAATGTGTTTTAATTAAAGAGCCTTATAATTTGAAATTATTTCTAAAATAATGGTTACATATTTTTTGGTTTTACAATTTTAATAAACTGATTTAATAGATGTGATGTTTTTATTTTCTCATGTTTAAAAATTTACCATGAGTAATTGTTGTTCTATTATTGATATTGATTTGATTAAGAATCGTAGAATGTTTTGGATGATAGGGGTCAATGATCCCTCTATAGGATGCCTCCTCCCTTTGACTCAATGTGATTTAATATTATAATGGAAGGAATTTTATTTGGTATATTTTCAATTGTGAATACTAGTTTAGAGGGAGACATTAAAAGAAATCTTGATTTTCTCATTGATGAATTGTTTTTTATTAATATTTTTTACAATACCATCCCTTCCATGTGATCATGTTTTGAAAGGTTTGGAAATTATAAATCATTGGTATATTTATGGAAGATCGGCATGGGAGTTCCCAAAATGTTGGTTATACCATATCTAACATCATGATGATTGATATGGGTTTGAAAGTGTTTTGGGTGTAATTCCCCACGTTAACTCCCCTTCCACCTCTATTCTAAGGATAACGTCATTTATCCATGTTTAAGAATGTATTCTTTTTAGTGACTCTAACCATGTCGCATTTTCCCACATTTGTTTTCCATTATTGTTCTGGTTTGATATAATGGGTTCTCTATAATAATAGGTAAATAATGTAATAATATGGTAATTATAGATATTTGGTATTATCCACTTTGAATAAACTTATTCTCTCCATTATTGGATTGGTTGAATTTCTTCATTTTTTGTTTTCTACCCATTTTTAAAAAACATGAGCTTTCTAATTTCATGGAGTATGTGGGTTTTATAGATTTTTAGTTTGTTAAAGACATTATATAAGGATGGGTAGACCACCATAATTGATAAAATTTAGAGATATTTTTTGTTTTCATTCCCAATTAATCCCATGAAAATAATGAATATTGATCATCGATAGCCATTCAAACCTTTAGAATCATTTTTACGAAAAAATACCAATCCAAATTTGGTTTATCTTTCCATTAATCCCCATGGTATTCCTATAATCACTTTTTAAGAGTACCCATAATGTTAGAGGACTATAATATTAATTTAAGCAATGCGAATTTGGAATATGTGGTTTGTTCAATTTACATATTATGTATGGCATCATCTATCAATGTTGTAAATTTTAGTAGTTATTTTCACTTTCGATATCATTTTCATAGTATTACAGATGGTAATCATTTCAATTAGAATTAATCTTTTCTTATTATGTTTTTCTTGTGGAATAATCACTATGGAATGGTGAAATTTTAAAATGTATCAATATTTTATTAATTATTTTTAATTTTTTACTTATATTAGTCGTATTATTGACATTTATGCTAAACCATACTATGATTTTAAAATTTTTTAATTGTAGTGTAGGCAAACAGTTTCCACGTGATTATAAGAAATCATGATAAACCAATGAAATTATTCCTCTAACTATTCTAGATCCATTACCTTGTATGTGAATAATTTCCCAACCCATGCATCGTAACTGTACATAGTTCCTAAAAAATTATTTTTTGGAATGCACTATTTAGTCACAGTTCCCCCATCAATGGTTCGAAGCCATGTGGTGTTTGATATCACATTAAATTTATATATTTACTATATTACCCATCTTCCATTTTAATTTAACACCCCCACACTCACCCTTCCATCGAGAATAGAAATCCTTATTCCTCGCCTTATGTCATTAATTTTCCCTCACAACTAGTTTTGATAATTCAGTGTCAGCATTTATTCTCTTACCCCTTAATTATCATATTTATTCCCTATTTCCATTCCCTAAATATCTTTTCACCACCTTTGTATGAACTATATAGGGTTTGGCATCTAATATAATGTTATTTGAAGATTACAAGAATTGTGAAGCTTGATTTTGAGGCCATTATTGGGATGTTCATAGAGGGAAGTAGATTACATTTTTTTGGTTTGATAATGCATGTTTCATAGATGCATGTTTATCATCTATACATTATTCTATTCCATTATAATGAAATTCCATGTATCAATGGATCGTTTCAAGGATAGTTTTAAATTAAAAGTTTGAGGCTTGCAAATATATTTTTCCCACTATATGGATATACACATATACATATGTATCCGTATATTTACATTTTTATGTTAAAATTTATATGATAACATATGAGATTGTGTAATTGATGATAAATAAATATATATATATATATATATATATTTGTATGAATATTTGTCTAATTTGGAAAATAGATCTTTGGGCATTTGAAAGGGAAACTCAAACATGTTTTTGATATTAGAATTTATTTATAATTTATATATAAATTATACTTTATGTATTAGTTATATGGGTCATATTAAACTATAATTGGTGTCATATTATTTTTATAGATTAATGGAATTTTTAGTACATGATAGTTCTATTTCGTTTTATTTCATGTGGTCCAAAAAACAAGGGATTCCTTTAGTGGTTATCTAAAAGGACCATGTACGATATAGTTTCCCTTAGACTAGGAATTCCCATTGAATTATATTTATTTATTTTTTGTTGGCTAGTTACGTGGTCCTATCTCTTTGAACATGTTGATGATTTCCTTAATAAGTGATTTTAGTCCTAGCTTTTCATTATCCTTATGGACCCTTAGGTTTATTTCCCATGATTCCCATTTTAGATTATTTCTTGTATATTATAATTCTTATATATATTACATTTCCAATGATTAGTATTTTAATTATTACTATAGACTTACAATCAATCTTTTCGTAAAAAAATTTATTTCAAATTTTACGAATAAGCATTTCCAACAATGTTTTAAATGGATTTATTAAAAAATATTTGTTTGGTTGATAATTTTTTTGAAATATTGTTTTTTAAATTATATAAATGGAAACATTTGAAATATTTTTGAAAACATTATATTGTGTTTTGTGTGTGAATAAATAATAACTTATTATGAATAATGTATTTTATTCTACATAAATAAGATTCCTATATTTAAATACCTTACATGTGGTTTTGTTAAATATAATTCCTATTATGATCATTTATCATTCCTATCATCCTCTTTAATTTTATTTATAAGATTATCTATTCATAAATATTGGGAATTCATAATCAATTTTATTGATGGTGACTTGTATATTCATATACATATATATTGTTTTTTTGGTTTTAATTTTAAATATCTATATTTATTGGACATATATGACTTTTACCATTTTCTACATATGTATGCTAATTATAATATGCAAGATTCTTAAAGGTACCCATGGTTACTATGGTTTTTTAAATAGGGGAGAGTGATAATGGAAATAGAAGGATTATATTTTTTTATTTATTTACAAATCTAATTTTATGTTATGAAAAAAATTACAATGTGGTGTGGGTGATCAAAAAAAGGATGGGTCTTGCAAAAATTCCATTTGTTCTCTAATACATATTTTTAGGCGAACGAATTTTCATACTAGATAATTCTGATTCCCACTATTCCTGATGGCCAAAGGGGAAATCAATAATTCACATCAGTAATTTCAAAGATGGATGAGGTTTCTAATGGAGGGAGGGTTCATAATAGTTCTTGACACCATATATGTTTAATAAAATATTTAATACTAAAGTAAATTATAAATATGTTGGTAAAAACATAATTGTAAAATGTAAATAGGGAGGTAAAATTCATGGAAAATCTTTAAAACAAGTATGAAAATGTGTGTTGGAGAACTATACAACCTTATCTCTCGCCAAAATATATTTTTTATAGTTTTTGTAACAATTGAACCTTGAATAGTTTTATTCAATTATTCAAAAAAAGTGTTTTTACAAAAGATTACTTTTATTCCCTTATAAAAAGCTATCAGTTATACCCTCTCAAAGTATCAAGTTAACATATAAATTGAAATAAAACCATGACATATTTTACACTTCCTGAAGTCCAATACATGACCTATTTATTATAGTCACAAAAATATATCCAAATCTCAACATTTTGAAGGAGATATTCATCATATGGATGATGGAGCCAATGTTATTATAACATAATAATTATTTTTTATCATTCTTTATCATATAATCCTACCCTATCAATAGTTTTATAATTACTTAATTACCAATAATATAATGAATTTTAATTTTATTAATCGAAAAATGATAACCTATTCCATCCCATCGACATCGAAAAATATTATGGAAATAATTATTTTGTACAGACTATCATTTCAACAAAGTGGTTTGTGTTTCCTTCTATTACCATGTAAATTATTGAAATTATAAATTTAATTGGGAATACGAAATAATATTTATGACAATAAAAATTTATCTATTTTATGGACATTATATAAAAAATATTAATTATAAACCTCTATAGCGAACATAACCATCTAAAATGAATATATCAGAGTACCATTTTGAATATGAGTTACATTTATAATAAAATCGATAATTGTATAAATTTTATGATAATAGGATTATAAAAGTAATAAAACTGTAAAATTATTTAATTTATGATGTTATAATACAACACAATATACTGTGGTCCACAAAACCAGAATTTTTATTTAGAAATTAACCAAAGAACCTCAAAAATTGAATATACGGAAAAAATATATAATGAAAAATAGATAGTGATATTATATGGTATATTGTAATTTAAATATACATGATTAAAATTACTAATTATGTGTTTTAAAAAATAATATTTTTTATTTATGATGTTGAGTGCCTGAACCTGATGAAATAAGAATAAGGTGAGGGGGTGTTTCCAAAAATTATAACCCATAGTGACATATTTATATTAATACACCATTTTGTATTTGGAATGGTGTATATGATAACCATTTAATATATTTTATAATTATTTTATTATATTTCAGGATATTATTTGTTCAAATTCTTTTAATTTCATTTACGGGGTTTTGACCCAAAAAACTAGATATTTTAAGGGTTTATTTCCATATATTCATTTCTTTTAGAAACATCTTAATTAAAAAAAATAGTTTAGATTTTTATATTCTTATTATATGATTTATTTTAACATGAAATATATTTCATTCATTGCATTGTAGTTAAAATTTCAATAACATTCTCATTTATGTGGTTTCCATTTATATGTTACATGATCCCTAAAAAAATTTCTAACTCAAACTAATTATCAATGAGTTATAAGATCTATATTTTTTATGTTCCTGTAATACCCATTTTATCATTCCATTTATTTGTCTAATAAAAATTGAAATTTTTATATATTGATGTAAATATTTTTCATTAGTATTACATTATTTGATGAAATACCTTCTCCAATAATATTTTATAATTTGTATAAATAACTCTAATAATTTATATAAGATATTTATCCTCAATAGGCCATATATTCACACCAACCAATTCTTTTTCCATATTTGGTAACACATAGATGGATGATATCTTATGATCCTCATAGTTCTTAAGATAAAAATTTAAATGGTAGATTTATTTTCTGACTTATGATGTTGTTTTTCAATAGTGTAGTTTTAAAAATATTAAAATGATTTATAATTCATGTATATATTTATTTACATTACCTCCACATTTTTCCTATAACACAATTATTTATTTTTCAAGACAACATTATTAGATATTCCATTGAATGTAATTTTTTTTATATCACACTTGTTTCATTAAAACATTTATTTAAATGATATTCATAAGATACATGTGACTTTGTGACATAAAAATCCAATATAAAAATAAAAAAACACAATTTTTTTAAAAAATTATCAAGAACTTATTTGTCGTGATATTTAAACATCATTCCCATGACTCGCAGTTTATAAAATAAAACAAAATCTTTACTGTATTCTATGATATTAAAAAAATGGGATTTCATATAAAATAGTCATTTTCCATAAGATTTTCAATGTAAAATTTCACTATTCTTCTAAATTTATTATATATATAAATTAAATTATATTCATATATATTCAGAAATGATAAATGTTAAATACCTATAAGTGAAATGATAATTCTCATTAATTTAAATGCATTTGTTTATTTCCTGCATAACAATTATTTTTCTTCCAATTTAATTACCCTAAAAATAATCTTTTTTTGATTCCTTTTATGGATGATTGTTATCTTAAATTCCATTCAAATATTTTTTGGTTAAATTATTAACGAAACTATATTCTTTTTATCAATATTTTTAAAATACCATATAACTCATCATTTTAATTGAAGGATATTTAGAAAACAAAGATACAAAATTTCATTGGATAACCATTTATTTTTAATGGAGTTATCAAGTTATTATTTTAGATGGTTTTATGAATGATTTTATTATGTGGGTTTTTTTGAAAATGTGATGAATCCCGTATTCATTGCATGGTGTTATTTTTTATAATATGGGTGATTAGTTTGTAATGGACCGCATATGAATGGATAATTATGGGTGGGATCCAATATCTCCCTCGAATGCAATATTTAATATTATATATCTCCTGAAATGAAATATTCCTAATAACATTATAGTTACTCTAAATTAGGGGATCCAATAGTGTGGCTCATGAATATAATGTTCCATATAATAAATAATTTTATATATTTAATTAATGTTTTATATTATTATTTTATTATTGATTTTGTTTTTAATTAATGTAATGTTCCATACACTATAATTTGATATCTGTTGTTGTGGTATCCTAATTATATGATCTTATGGATCTTATATATTAAAAAATTATTCTACACACTTTTATTCATGTATTTATTTCATTACATGATTTATGATCTATGAATTTATCGGTAGATCATCATGCTGAATCTTTATTATACTGTTATTCTCAACATATGAAATCTTATGGTCATTGATACCTAACACCTTTTCTTGCCATTAAAATAACATATGGGCTCAATAAATTATTTATTTTACAATTCCCTAGGTTATGATGATGTCTGTATGATATGATAAGTCTATAAGGGATGCTAATATTGTTTTAGTATGGAGAATTATTCACAGATATTTTAATATAAATTTCTTATTTACTACTTCCTCAAATACACTAATCTAAAAGGCTCTCCATGTTTTGTGATATTATTTTGTGATTAAATACAAATTTTGTTTTTTTTAAATTATATAATGTATAATCACACATGGAATCAATCATAATTTGTACCAATATATGATCTTATTACTAGGAATGGTGGTGTAGCATTATTGGTCCTCATATGAAAAGGATAAGGGTATCCATGAAACACTAGTGGGAATGATTTTATTATATTCATTGTATCATAGGAGAATTAGTAAATAAATATGAGAATTAAATTATTGATTTAATAGAAGAATCATTTGTAATGAAATAATTATCGGTTTTAGTTCAATATAGATGAGATGATGTTTATGGGACATGATATCCATAGGTAAGGTATTATAGTCTAACCCAACAAATTAAATGAAATTATATCATGAGAGTGACATATGAACTTTTTTAATATTCATATAGTTATTGTATTGAACATATATGACTTGTTATTAATAAATGTTTTCATGAGGATAGAATTACCGATGATTGAATAACCGCAATGGGTGATAGGTTTGAATGAGATGATAAATATAAAAAATCATTTGATGAATAAAATATAATAATAACTATGAATCTTGTGGTGGTACTTAATAAATAATGTAGTATAAAAATGTTTTTATACAGTTGAAGTAGGATTATAATGTGTTCATTAAAAAATTGGATTATTTAGTGGAATTTCATTTAGAAAAATATTGATGCTTGAGAAGAATTATCCAATACATGACTTGTATATGGTTGTGGTTTCTCTCACTCAAAAGTGTAAATGATATTAACATAATATTGATAAATTTATGGGCATTTAAAATTGAATAAATTTAGATTATATTTTCTCCCACTATGAATATTTTTTTTAAAGAGAATGGGTATAATATACTCATAATTTCATCTTTATAGTGTCATATAAATCATTGATTGGTACTAATGTGGTGGATTCCAATATTAAAAACACATGAGATGTGAAAATAGAGAAAACATAATTGATATTAACAAATATATGTTAAAATCCTAAAAGTTGTGTCTTATTTATTAGAATGATAATCATTATGTAAAATTGAAGATAAAGAATTTTAATTTTTTTATACTTGATTGTCATATTTGGTAGTTTTTTATTCAACGATATGGGTTGGATTGGGTGTTTTTTATTTTTTAACTAATTAAGAGATGTTTGATGTTTATAATGGGTGATTTTAATAGACCTATATTATATTTATGTATGGGATTAGAATGATGATTAATATTGGGAATCTACCATTAGATAAATCTCTATGATGGAATGAATATACAACATATAACCATTGGTTATATCGTAGTATTTGATTGGCTGATGTGAGCATGTTATAGGCCCCAGTCATGAGCTATATAAAATCAATGGATGGATAGTTATTCCCTATAAATGAACATTTTCCATTCAAATGTGATAATTTTCTCCCCTTAATTTTGGATGATGATAGAAAAGTTATGGAAAACTAGTTGCTTGGTCGGTCGGACCTACTAGCCTCCTGAAGGCAATAAACTGAGTAGAAATAAATACCCAACCATAGGTGGTATGGAATGTAATAAATCAGATATTAATTCATTGTAATTTATTATTTTAATCATTAATAATGGTCATCTCAAGGAGAAATCAGTGATTATCCTATCATGTGAGGTTTAAAATGGGAGGCTGTTTTTATGAAGTAGCACCTACCAGAATTGAGTAATTGATTAAAATTCATCCAATCATTTCATGACCTAGAATTAAATAGGATCAATTTATGTTGGACATTTATTAATGATTTTATACCATAGATTAATGCCATTAATTTCAATGAAGAAAATGTATGTGTGATTTGAGTGAAACACTTTTTCGTAGAGGATATAACCATATTAATGGAGGTCATCAAATAAAATTACATTTCTCCGGAGTTCAATAGATAACTAAACCATAGTGTGTAGAATAATGTGTATTCATATTTTAAATGATAATTCCTTTAAATATAGAGATATTATATCCTGGAGAGTGTGTATTAATTAGAATAAAATGATTTAGTAAACATATATCCTATAGGAATTCATGGAAATAAAATACACTAGAATAATGAGAATATGATATGGGAAGACTGGATGATTTAAAATTTCTTGTTATATTGGATTTTACATTAAATTTCCAATAACTACCCTACAACTAGTACATTTAGTCTTGGAGTTATATGGTATTATTCCACAGATCATGGGAGAGTAAAATTGGAGTTATTATGCTAGTTTTGTAGACAATTTCATTTAAAACCCACATCATAAAAGAGTAATGAATTCTATAAAGATATGATTTTCCATTATTATGTATATTATTAAAAGGGAAATGTATGGGCTTTAGGGTATAATGATATGAAGAGGTTGTGAATGATGAGACTATACCAAAATCAGAGAGTTTTAAGAAAAATAGTAAAAACTATATTGGTATATTAAATTGATGTTATGAATCATATATCCATGTCATTAATTTAGATTCAATGAAATACTATGATACCATTAAATATATTGTATAATTGGAATAATCAAAATATAAATATATGCAATCATATTGTTTATATTTATAAGAAAGAGAGTATATCTTGTTAAAAAGATTGTGTGGTATTTCTAAATAGATAATGATCGTAATTATATTATATTAAAACATTTAACTTTTAAAAGTTTGAAGTAGGTATTACATCAATCAAATAATTTATTAAAATATATATATATGTAATAAATTTCTGATTCTCACAATGATTAAGGATAAAGGATGTTCTAGGAAATCTATAGGAAATAAGATGATGATAAGGGTGATGTTCAGGAAAACACTATCAAGAATAAGTAATGGATTAATGTTGGAAAAATTTACTCACTCATTTTTCATCTACAATATGGAGATATTATTATTATACTATGTGAAAATATGTAGTGCTTTTCCTAGAATAGTGATTTAATGGGTGAAAGTGAGGGGATGTTCTCGTTTTGTGGATGTGTGTAAAAACCATGACCCAAAACTCCTTGATCATGTGTAAAAAACATAAACATTAAATTTCTAGTGTTGATATTAATTACATTCACCCAATTATATCAATAAATACCGTATAACATTAAAAATAAATCTAGAATAATTTAATACCAAAGGAACATTTAGGATTACTATTTTATGGAATAAGGAAAAAGTCTTACTTGAAATAAGTGATACATAAACAACTAATTCATAAATATACATATAATTTTCCAATAAATAATTAATGTTTATTATCCTACATAGGAATAACATAAAAAAATAATTCTTCATGAAAGGTCGAATAATTAATATAATAAGGGCGAGATCAACATATTAGTACGGGAAACCATAAAAATTAACAATGAAATGTCAACAAGGAGGGTATAATGAGAATAAGTGTATTATGATATAATCAATGTGTGTAAGAATAACATAAGAGAACCCATACCCATTAATACTAGGATCATCAATTATGAAACATGGAATGGAGAATAATCATAATATAAGAGACATAATAATATATAGTCACGTGCTATGGTATATCATACATAATTAACAGAGTCATTAACAACCAATATATTTTCCAACATAAGAAGATGAAAATATTTTTTAATAAACATAAAATCATTAACAAAAATGGTTAAATATTATTATATTAATAAAATTCTACATAAGTAATATAAAAACATATATGGTTCTTTAGGAATTACTTTAATTAAACCCCTATATATTGAGTAACCTTCATGGTCACACATAGAGTAACTATTACAATCACACATGAAAAAAAATCACATTAACACATAGAATAACCATCATACTATATTCCAATAATATCACGGGAGAAACCTAATATATTCCAATAATATCATGGGAGAAACCTAATACGTTAAATTCATTGAATATTTGGATAAAAATAATAGTATATACATATATTCTCTTAGCAGAAAGATAATGGGATTACAATATCCCTTTACTAAATTCATTAGAGAGCTATAATGAGATCACCCATTTTCAATTTTAAAAGAACTATCCATCCTCATAAAAACATCAAATAAACTATGACTTAAATAATGAATATTGATAATTCCATTCATCCTAAAACTCATAGAATCATCACTTAGTCTTTTTATAACATCATTATCTCATGTATTAGAAACTAGTTAAATGTGAAATATTTTTAAATAATAATAAATTATTCCGATATAGAAAGAGGATGGTATTAGTAAAAAATATCCCTATAGGATTAACAGTAACATCAAAAGCTTTAGGAAGTTATTAATGTATAATCCATTAAATGATGATGGAAAATGTTTTTGAGTAAAAAACATTTCAACTTCAAAATAAATTTTTAAAATTTAATATTTCACATAATATTTTGAAAAACCATTTCATTGAAAATAATATTGGAAAATGTAAGGGGCGTTTAAATGAATATAATTGTCATTATGATTGGAAAATATTTTCATGTAGTAAATGATGAAAATAAACAATTATTTTATAACATTTTTAAAAGGGTGTGAATATTTACCCATTTGATAATTGGTAAGAAACTTTCATTGTAAAAAATATAATAAAAGGAAAAATATAATTATAAATTGGTATAACTAATCATTTAAATTTATGATATATTTTTTTAAACATGTTAAAATACATGTATACAGAAGATAAGTATTCATGATCTAAATGATGATACAAGATCAACATCATAAAATAAATATTTATTGGCAATTTATTAATCAATAATGGGGGAAATTTATTTTAAACATGTAAAAAACATTCAAAAGCAACATAAATTAATAGGGATGTTGTATTATAAAATAAGTTCTAGTGTTTTTCCCTCATGGATCCCTGAACATAAATAATACAGAAATAAAATTCATTGAACTATAAATCCTTTCCCACTTTGGAAACTCTAAAATTATTGCCCCATGAATGAATAAAATCGAATGAAATTTAAAATATCATTATAATAAATGGATTAAAGAAATTTTATCTCAAAATGGATTTATATATACCATATAAAAGATTATATGGGCACCACATAAACACATATCAGAATGAATGGAAATTTGAGATGATCAACCCTTAAAAAAATAATATCATTGAATTGAGAATCAATAATTGAAAATATCGTGTGTAAAAAAATTGATGTTAAAATAAAACATTTCTATGTACAGAATAGATTAATTTAGAGAGGAATTCAAAAAAATAGTGGCATAAAAAGTTATTTTAAAAGAGTTATAATCCAAAAAAATGGAATAATAAATTTTTTTCTACATGGTGGATTTGTAGTCAAATTCCATTAGAAGAAAGAAAAACCTATCCCGAAAAGAATATATTAGGTGCATTTCATTTTTAAATTCATATAATATACAAGGAAGTCACATCCTTAAGGGATGACTAGTTTAGTTTCTTATGATAAAGAAATACAAAAATATGTTTTACATTACAACTTGAAATAAATTTCAACATAGAAACACTATTGGAATCATCCATAATATTTTATATTATCCTTGTAAGTCATTCATATTATTCTTCTTGGCCTCATGGAGAAAAATGAAAATCATAAAATGAGTGACTTCGTATTCTATGTAATGGTAGGAATTACATCGTATGCTATCATATATACATAAAAATAGTATGTCATTATGAATAACTAAAAACACATGCCATTAAAACATAATATCTAGCATAATATGAGAATAATAAAAGACGATTAAGTAATTTAATAAATGATAAAATGGGAAAGAGATATAAACATGTATATTATAATAGTAGAATATTCACATGGAATATCTAGTACTACTATCATACTGATGGAATGAGTATTGAAGTACATCATAAATATACCTTCAGCGCTTCAGCCAAGATACCATACGTAATTTGATAAAACATGGTCTATTTCGACTAATGAGACCTAACAATGCATCAGGGGAATAGATAGGGTCCCACCTATCACATACAAATTCCAATACTTCTCTAATATGAAAGGGGTGAAATGTAAAGACCCGTAAAATTCAAGGGAATTTTTTTATTAATTTTCTTTGGAATTTTACGAGTGCGTAGTTTCTGACATCACCTTATTCCGAGGCCTGGTGTGCCCGGAAGCAATTTCGGAAGTTTAGCTCGGGTACGTTCAGTGAACGAATGAGTGGGATTTCCTATCTTTTTAACTGGCGCACGGAATCGAAATATGAGGACATCGATGGAATCACAGCGCCCGTAATTTCTTAGAAACACCTTTTCCGGAGTTGCATTATCTCGGGTGTGGTTATTAAATTTTTGGGTTAAGTAAAGAAATAAAATAAAAGAGGTGCAACCAATTTTATTTTATTAAAGTTGATTAACCTATACTAAGTGGTTGGAGTGGGACCCACAGTGTCCTACCCCACTAGGTAGGATATTTTTGAGGTGGGTCCCACACGAGCCCCACTTTTTCAACTCCCTCAAAACCACCTCCTTTAGTTTAGTACCGCACCCGCACCCCCCCCCATTTTTTATAAGTCAACTCATGCATTTAATTAAATATTAAACACCTCTCTTAATTCGGTGGTTTAAGCATTTCATTTAATTCAATTAATTGTTGGTTCAATTTTGATTTTCAAAGACGTTGGCTTGTGTGTTAATAAAATAAGACAAGTCTTATTTTATTATGGTTGGGCTAGTTGTTTTGAGTTGTTGGGAGAAAAAGGGGAGTCTTGAAGTTCTTCGTTCATCTTCGAAGAACGCGAAGAATGCACCTCCACTGACGAAGAACACAGACCTCCAATGACGAACGACAGTGGGAGACTCCTTCCTCAGAGATCGACGACCCGCCGCACATCTCCTCATTCATTATTTCCACGTCAATGGAAGAGAGACATCATTCCTCTGCGACGCGACGATCCGACTTCTTCCGCGATGATCAATTCCGCGACGTCCCTTTTCAGCGATGAGCCTTCGTTCATCAACGCTCGAGGTAGGGGCTGATTAATTTTTTTTTCATGAAAAATCCTTGTCGTTCATCGTCTTTGAGCCAATTGTTATCAACTTAACGGGAGGAGGTCGGACCACACGAACACAGACGACTCTCCTCCCACTTTGTTGTTTTGTTCATTGTGGCACGAACAATGGTTGTGCGGAGCAACGGCACCACGAAAAAAAAGGAAGAAGGTGATGAAGAAGCGGGGCGCCTTCGCGTCGCGCCATTGAGGCCGAACAAAACTGCGACCGGAGTTGGGGCCACAGAGGCGATTCGAAGACTCCATCGGTTGATCGTTGTGCGCGGATTGACGGGCGATGACGAAGAAGGCCGCAAAGGAATTTTAAGGTCATCACAGGGAAGGTCCGGTCCTGGGAGGACCGCTGGTGGAGACGGCATGCCAAACAGACCACTGGAGCGCGTCCGGTGGTTCGCGAAAGATCCCGCCGGCGCGCCGCACCGGCAAGGCAGCGGCGCCCGGCGCACCGCCGGGAAGGGCCACCGCGGATGAGGCCACGATGGCTTGTCCCGCGACCGCGCGGGACCAGGGGAGACGCAGCGCTAGCCGCCGCGTCCCTGGCAAGGAGCAGCCCCCACGCGGGGCCGCGACTTCATTCTAGGGGGCGACCGCACCCCCCTGTTCCGCTCCGCCGGACAGCCGAGCGGCTAAGCGGCCGCGCCAGCGCAGCAGGCCAACCAGCCGGATCGTGCCCTTTTGGGCCAGACCCGGACCTGGTTCTGGTCGACCAGGTTCGGGCCGACCCAGGGGGGGTCCCAGGCCTTGTCGGTCCGGGCCCGAACCCCCTATTCTCAGGCAGTTCTCTTTCAAACGCCCATATCTTGGGATATAGACCCCCGATCGATGCACTGTTAGTTGCAATGCGATCCCTGGATCGAGATGGACGTTTTAGTATATTACACTTAATGTTTCGGAAAACATTGAGTACGGACGAGTTGGTTCGGATACGAAACCAACCGGGCCCTCGGAGCGGAAACACTTATATCTCGAGCTCCGGATGTCTGATTGACGTTCCGTCGACTTTGTTGGATTCCTCATGATGAGACGAAGCTTTTGGAATGCTTCTCCTGAGTTTTGGATGCAGCTGGGTAATGGATGGGTTGTATTGTACCCGAAATCCAACCGGGCCCCTGGAAATGAAAAGCTGATTACGTTCAGACCAGATGTCCATTTGACGAACCGTCAGTGGCGTTGGTGATCACGTTGAGAACCTGTCCCTATGAGCATACCCTATGAGATTTAGGGGTACAGTAGAGATACGGCTGGGTTGGTTCACACACGAAACCAACCGGGCCCCTAGGACGAAAAGACTAGTAACTCACAGACCCGGGCATCCGACTGACGCGCCGTCTGTTGCGTTGAGACCCCAATGATGAGGCGGTCCTTTGAGATATATCTTTGTGGATATTCATGATAGTAGGAGTATCGACCGGTAGCACGTGGAGCGGACCCTCCTGGTAATGAGCTAGTATAGTACAGGGACCTATTAGCTGGTTGATACTTGACGACTACTGATCTATCGACTCGGTGTGTTTCGGATAGCCCAGTGGGAAGAGCTTGGATGTAACGGCAGACCAACGGCAGTGGAGCGCATGGTAGTAGCGGCAGACCCGTGGTACTCAATAGAAGGAGTACCTGTGGAGGCTATGAGGGGGAGCGCTTGGTTGTAGCGGAAGAACCACGGTGGAGGAGCGCTTGGTTGTAGCAGTGGACCCGCGATACTCAATAGATGTAGTACCTCTGAAGCCAATGAGGGGGGGCGCTTGGTTGTAGTGGCAGACCAATGGTGTAAAGTGCTTGGTTGTAGCAGCAGGCCCACAGTAATCGAATGGTGGAGTACTACAGCAGTCCAAGGTTAGTGGGGCGCGCTTGGTTGTAGCGGCCAGCCCACTATACATGACCGAGGAGGAGTTCTCCAGCAGTCGTGGTTTCGATATCATGAATAAAATCCTGGTTGAGCTAAGTCTATGACCTTTTTGTTTTCATCATGATTGAGATGGGTTACATTATAACTTGGGTATATGTATGTGCATATACCAAAGTAGAGGTTATCTGTTGAGATCTTCTTTGTGGTTATCCTTGTTAGAATTTAATGAGACCTTGAGGGTCTTGGGGTCCCTACTGAGTATCGTTATACTCACCCCTGCACGGTCTATTCCCACACCTCGTTGTGTTGGTTGCAGATGATGGGCATCGCTGACAGAGGACGAGTGATTGAGGACTGGACGGTACCCGGAGGTGGACCTCACGAGGAGACAGTTTCGGTGGTGGACTTCACGACGAGGCGACACTCAGAGGAGGTTTACAGGTGAGATCATTTTGGAGGCTATCTGTACCTACCCATCAGGTAGGATCCGTGGTGGACGATCCAGGAGCTGCGCTATCTGTACCTACCCTTCATGTTCGATCCGTGGTGGACGATTCAGGAGCTACGCCACCTGTACGTACCCTTCAGCTAGGATTCGATGAGGACAACCCATGAGCTTCTTCTATCTTCTTCCATATACTTGTCTTTGTTGTAATTTCTTTCAGTTATAGCTATACTTTCGATTGGTTTTGTATTCTGGCCCATTTACTTTTCCGCACTTCCTTTTTGTACATAGTGTTTTACTTCCACTTGTACTCTGTGGTGTTTTGTTACTTTTATAAAGGCAATTCCTTCCCAATTATTGGGATTTATTCCATTGGTGCTAGTCGCCAGACCCAGGCCTATGGAAGGTGGGTTTGGGGTAGTGACGGCACGGGCCCCGAGGATGGATCGTGACAAATTGGTATCAGAGGTGTTCGGTTCTACCTCAGAACTCTGGACTCTGATCTTTCTTCTATGTGAAGCAATAGTGTTAAGGGTATTGGGTGTGTTTATTAGTCCAGGGAGTCCAGTGTTGGGGCGGCGGCCGACGTATCCGTACACCAGGACACTGACTTCTGATTACCAACTTAATTCACAAAAACATTGATTGCGTGTGTGTTTCAAATTTCATTGTGATTAATTTGTGTCAGCTCACCAGGTATAATTTTTGACCTTGGTGCACCTGTTTCTTTTCAGGATGTCCCCACGATGGCAGCCAGCTAAGGTTACGAGCATTGTGCGGGACGACACCCCACCGGGCGACGAGGCCTCGGTACAGGGCCCTTTGATTGCAGAGGCACTGGCGGTACTTCTACCCGCTTATCCATTGATGCTAACAGCCCCAGCCACTGACGTTGCACATCACCTTAGTGCACTTCATGAGTTTCAACATCAGCGACCGCCCATGTTATGTGGGGAGACGGACCCTCAGGAAGCCGAGGATTGGCTGGAGGTAGTTGTGCATGTTTTCAGGTTAGTGGGGACACCGGCTGACCTCATATTGATCCTCGTAGTGAGCCTCCTACACGCGGCAGCAGGAAGATGGTGGAGCTTGATTCTTCAGGTGCAGGACAAGGAATCTCTTCTTTGGAAGGACTTTGAGAGCCTTTTCCACTTAGAGTTCTTCCCAGGCACCCTCCGTGCGGTTCGCATCCAGGAGCTACTACAGCTGCGGCAGGGTAGCATGACAATAGCCCAGTACACGGAGAGGTTTACCGATCTCTCGTGCTATTCCACAGACATGGTACGTGACCCATTCCTCAGGGCCCGAACCATCGAGCAGGGGATCAGGCGAGAGATCAGAGCTTCGGTTGTTTCTCACAATATTCCTACATAGACAGGGGTGTTGGAGCGAGCCCTCTTAGTAGAGAGCTTCCTTATTGACCAGTCTCCAGCAGCAGGACCCACCACTAGCTGGCATGCAGCAGAGTCTTCTCAAGCAAGCAGTAGACAGATGACGCAAAGGTCCAAGAGGACTAGACCTACGGGTGGTCGACCGAATGACACATGATCGTTTGTGTGAGGCACCCGGGGTGGACAATGACTTACCATGAGCGAACAGTGTTACTCCAGCGACGGGGTTGGTCACATGGCTCGTGACTGTCCGACCCTCCATGCAGATGACCAGCAGATGAACGAAGGACCTCCCAGCCAGAGGCATAGGTTCGATCGAGGCGGACCGCATAGAGCAGGAGAATGTGGCAGGGGAGCTGGCCGTGCAGCTGGAGGTGGACAACGCATTGAAGTGTTTCTACCACCACCACCAGGAGGTCCACCCAGACTTCAGGGAACATGTGGACATGGGAGATCTCAGCTTCAGGCAGCTGAGGACTACGATCAAGGAGCTCCGGGAGCAGATGGACAGGAGAGGGACTAGCTCCAGACCTAGAGACTTTTGTTCATGTTTCTTCTAACTTTGTTGATGTTTGTTTGTAGATGCTTTGTGTTTTGGTAATTTGAGCTGTGGTAATAAAAGACACCTTTCTTGTGGCGTTTACCTTCCTATCCTCTCATCATTTTGTTACTAAGAGGTTCTGGTTTAAAAACTATTGACTTGACCCTCACATTGAGATACCTACTGGAGGAGACCTAGTGACCACACATTGATTCCGACAGTGTGACTCAACCATTAGAGGCGAGGGTAACGGTTGGATCTCTTGGGAGTAGCGCCGAGGCCTTACAATGTCATCCTTGGTATGGATTAGTGTCTTCAATGTCAGTATTGACTGTATTAGGTGAAGAACGTGGTTCATCTAGGGGATGAGACCAGATTTCTCTTATCGGCAAAGAAGAAATCTCACCAGCTCTTGTAGGACCAGAAAAGGTCCAAGTCATCCAAGAGCGGATGAGGAAAGCTTAGATCCATCAAAAGTATTGTGCTGACAGGAGGCAGAGGCCACTAGAGTTCGAGGATGGCGATCACGTTTCCCTACGGGTCTCAACTCGATGTGAGTTACAGAGTTTTGGCCAGGGTGGAAAGTTGTCTCTGTGCTTCTTTGGACCCTTCTAGGTCCTCAACAGGGTAGGCGAGGTGGTTTACCGCTTTACCCATCCACCTCAGTTGCACCAGGTGCACGACGTCTCAGCTGAGGAGATACCAGCACGACCCGGTGCATGTCATCGACAATGGGGTGGATTTTGAGGGGTTTCAGTAGAGGATGAGGAACGACAGGAGAGGGTCCTACGAGGACGGTCCATTCCTCTTGTGCGCTTTCTTTGGCAGCACGGGAACCTCTAGGTGAGCACATGGGAGCGGAAGGCTCGAATGCGTTCTCAGTACCAATTTTGTTTCCCTAGTATATGTTATAGCTTTACGGGGACATAAAGTTCTGAGGTGAGTGTAATGTAAAGACCCATAAAATTCAAGGGAATTTTTTTTCTTAATGTTTTTTGGAATTTTACGAGTGCGAATTTTCTGACAGCACCTGATTCTGAGGCCCGTTGTTCCTGGAATAAATTTCTGAAGATTAACTCGTGTACCTTCAGTGAACGAACAAGCAGGATTTCCTAAATTTTGAACCGGAGCTCGGAATCAAAATGTGAGGACACCAATGGAATCACAACACTAGTAATTGCTTAGAAACGCATTTTCCGGAATTGTGTTTTCTCGAGTGTGGTTATTAAATTTTTGGGTTATGTAAAGGAATAAAATAAAAGTGGTGCAACCAATTTTATTTTATTAAAGTTGTTTAGCCTAAGCTAAGTTGTTGGAGTGGGACCCACATTATCCTACCCCACTAGGTAGGATATTTGTGAGGTGAGTCCCACACGAGCCCCACATTTTCAACTCCCTCAAAACCCCCTCCTTTAATTTAGTAACGCACCCCCCCTTTTATTATATGTCAACTCGTGTGTTTAATTAAATATTAAACACATCTATTAATTGGGAGGTTTAAGCGTTGCATTTAATTTAATTAATTGTTGATTCAGTTTTTATTTTCAATGACGTTGGCTTGTGTGTTAATAAAATAAGACAAGTATTATTTTATTATGGTTGGTCTTTTTGTGTTGAGTTTTTTGGGAGAAAAAGTGGAATCTTGAAGTTCTTCGTTCTTCGTTGAAGAACGCGAAGAACGCACCACCGCAGACGAAGAACGCTGACCTCCAAAGACAGACGATGGTGAAATACGCCTTCCTCAGAGACCAACGATCCAACGTGCATCTCCTCGTTCCTTCTTTCCGCGTCAAAGGAAGGGAGACATTGTTCCTCCACTACGAGACGATCTACCCTCTTCCATGACGATCAATTCTGTGACGTCCCTTTCCGCGACGAGCCTTCGTTCAACAACGCTCGAGGTAGGAGTTGATTATTTTTTTTTTGTGAAATATCCTTTAAGTTCTTCATCTTTGAACCGCTTGTTATCAACTTAACGGGAGGAGGTCGGACCGCACGAACACGACCGACTCTCATCCCCCTTTTTTTTCTTCATTGCGACACGAACAAAGGTGGCGCGGTGCAACGACACCACACGGAAATAAGGAAGAAGGCAACGAAGAAGCACGACATCGTTGCGCTGCGCCGTTGAGGCCGAATGAAACCGCGGCCAGATTAGGGACTGTGGAGGTGATTCGAAGACTCCGCTGGTTGATCGTTGTGCACGGATTGACGGGAGACAGTGAAGCGGGATGCAAAGGCATTTTGAGGTCTTCGCAGTGAAGGGCCAATCCCGAGACAACCTCTGGAGGAGACAGTAGGCCAAACGGACCATCGGAGCGCGTCCGGTGGTCCGAGGAAGATCCTGCCGGCGGGACACGCCGGCAAGGCGACGCCGGCGGCCGGCGGCAGTGGTGCCCGGCGCGCCCCGGGAAGGGCCGCCGTGGCTGAAGCCGTGGCGGCAGGTGGCTTCTCTCGCGGCCACGCGGGACAAGGGAAGACGAGGCGCTGGCCGCCACGTCGCTGGCAGGGAGTGTCCCCCACCCGGGGCTATGACTTCATTCAAGGTGGCGACCGCACCCCCCTGTTCCGCTCAGCTGGATAGCCAAGCGGCCACGCGGCCGCGCCCGCGCGGCAGGCCAACTGGTCGGACCGCTCAGGCCGGGCTGGGCCACGCCCAGGCGAGGCCGAGCCGTGCCAACCGGGCTGGGCCGAGCCTTTTTGGGCTGGACCCAGACCCAGTTCGGTCCGACCCAGTGTGGGTCTCGGGACGGGTTAGTCCGGGCCCAAACCCTCTATTCTCGGGCAGTTCTTGTTCAAACACCCATATTTTGGTCTATGTACCATCGATCGATGCACCGTCAGTTGAGATGCGATCCTTGGATCGAGATGGTCGTTTTGGTATATTACACTCAAGTTCGTAGAACATTGAGTACTTCCGGGTTGGTTCGGATACGAAACCAATCGGGCCCTCGGAGCAGAAACGCATATATCTCGAGCTCCGTTTGTCCGATTGACATGTCGTTGACTTTGTTGGATTCCACATGATGAGATGAAACATTTGGCATGCTTATCCTGTGTTTCAGATGATGTTGGGTAACAGCCGTGTTGGATTGTACCCAAAATCTAACCGGGCCCCTAGAACGGAAACACTAATAACAATCAGACCGGACGTCCGTTTGACAAACCGTCAGCAGCGTTGATGATCACGTTAAAGAAAGGTCCCTATGAGCATACCCTATGAGTGTTCAGAGTATAGTCGAGATACGACTGGGTTGGTTCGCACACGAAACCAACCGGGCCCCTAGGACGAAAAGGCTATTAACTCTCAGACCCAGGCGTCCGACTGACGCGTCGTCCGTTGCGTTGAGACCCCTATGACGAGGCGGTCCATTGAGATACTTCTTCGTGGAAAATCTGGATACTTGGAGTATCGACCAGTATCTCGTGGAGCGGACGCTCCCGGTGATGAGCTAGCAGAGTGTAGAGACCTAGTAGCTGGCTGAGACTTGATGACGGCTGACCTATCGAGTCGGTGTGTTTCGTATAGCCCAGTGGGGAGCACATGGTTTTAGCGGTAGACCCACGGAGGAGGAGCGCTTGGTAGTAGCGGTAGACCTACGGTACTCAACAGAAGAAGTACCACTGAAGGCTATGAGGGGGACCGCTTGGTTATAGCGGCAGACCTACGGTGGAGGAGCGTTTGTTTGTTGCGACAGACCTGCGGTACTCTACAGAAGGAGTACCTCTGGAGCCTATGAGGGGGAGCACTTGGTTGTAGCGGTAGACCCATGGTGGGAAGCACTTGGTTGTAATAGGAGGCCCATAGTACTGAACAGGTGGAGTACTACAGGAGTCCTAGGTTAGTGGGGCGCGCTTGGTTGTAGCGGCATGTCCACTATACTCGACAGAGGAGGAGTTCTCTAGAAGCCGTGGTTTCGAAATTATGAATAAAATCCTGGTTGAGCTGAGTCTATGACCTCTGTGTTTTCTTTATGATTGACATGGGTTACTTGATAACATGGGTATATGTATGGGCATATACATAAGTAGAGGTTATTTGTTGTTATCTTTTTGTTGTTGTCCTTGTTTGATTTAGTGAGACCTTGAGGGTCTCGGCGTCCCTACTGAGTATCTTTATACTCACCCATATACGAGCTATGCCCGCACCTCATTTTGTTGGTTGTAGACGACAGTCAGTGCAGACAGAGGCCGAGTGTTCGAAGACTGGACGGTACCCAGAGGTGGACCTCTCAACGAGACAGTATCCGGTGGTGGACATCACGACGAGGAGACCCTCGTAGGAGGTTGACGGGTGAGAGCGTTTTGGAGGCTATCTGTACCTACCCTTCAGGTAGGATCCATGGTGGATGATCCAAGAGCTGCGCTATCTATACCTACCCTTCAGGCAGGATCCGTAGTGGGTGATTTAAGAGATGTGCTACCTGTACCTACCCTTCAGGTAGGATCCGAGAAGGACGATCCAGGAGCTGCTTCTATCATCTTCTAGCTGCTTGTCTTTGTTGTACTTTCTTTCAGTTGTAGTTGTACATTCGATTGGGTTTGTATTCTGGCCCATTTACTTTTCATCACATCCTTTTTGTACTTAGTGTTTTACTTCCGCTTGTACTCTGTGGTGTTTTGTTTCTTTTATAAAGTCAATGCCTTCCCAGTTATTGGGATTTACGCCTTTGGTGCTAGTCACCAGCCCCTGGCCTATGGATGGCGGTCATGGGGTAGTCACGGAACGACCCCCGAGGACGGGTCGTGACATGAAACCTAATCAATATTAATTCGTATTGAAACTATCTTATAAAATGTTCATAACCTCCCCCAATCAAGGAACATAATCATAAACCATCCAGTTTAATATGAAGAATGTTATCAAGATATACATGCCCAATAAAAATAATCAAAAACTATTCAATAAAAATGGAAAATGGTAATAATATTGATAAAATCAAATAATTAGTTGTTTCCAATAAAGGGGTTTTAAATATATGTAAATAATCTAATAAAACTATTAAGAATTTATTGGGATAAATACACTTTTTACTTATAAAAAGATTCATTCATTTGGAATATAATTCTGTATTTTTCTGAAAATATAATTATTTACATTTAAATCCAGGAAAAAAAATATATAGTCTGTGAAAATATTTTATCGGAAAAAATTATGTCCAACGTAAGTGAAAACATGTAAAACATGTTTTTAAGAATAATTATAAATGAGACACATCAGTGAATTTTGAGAAAAAATAAAAATGATTAAAGAGTAAATAATATTCATTTTTAGGTAAAAAATTATATAATATATTTTTTCATGAAAAAAATAGTAATACTATAAAAATATTGTTTCCCCATACTAGTGTATGATGTCTACATGAATATGAGTATAAAATTGGGAATACATATTAATCCAACATTTTTATCACGAATAATAGAAAAGTGAACCTAATAAAACATCTAATTCCCAATAAATAAAAGTTAAACTAGTCTAGATTCATTATTTTGGACAAATACATTGATTTTATAATAATTATATAAATATAAATAATAATTATATTTAGGTATACTGGGAGAAAGCGTAACCCGAATGTAAAATTGTGGTTCGGGGAGAATCCATTTTCTTATTTATGAAAGAATTATTCACATGTAATTAAATACATATAAAAAAATTAGATTTATTAATAATTTAACTAATAAACACATAATATTTATTTTATTTATTATAATTTTATTTAATTCATTTATGGTCTGTTTGATGAGTTATAATATTCAATTGCATTATTCGGAAGTGTCTGATTTTGTGGTTTTCTTGATTGGTTCACTTGTTTACATATATGGAATATCATTTAAAATGTAAATAGTTATCATGAATTGAAAATACATGTCATTAATGTACTTATAAAATATTTAATGTCTATAGGTATCATTTATTTCAAAATAAGTGGATCATTCATTCGATAAAACATTAATCATAACAATATGGAGTATTTTTTCATTTTTCGGATAGGTATCATTTATTTCAAAATAAGTGGATCATTCATTCGATAAAACATTAATCATAACAATATGGAGTATTTTTTCATTTTTCGGATCATCACACACTAGTTTAGTTGTATTAATTTATATTTTGTATATATACTAGTTATTAAAAGTTAAATAATTTTTAATATAAATATCATATATTGGATCGACAATAAAAATGTTTTTATGAACACCCTTGATGGCGTAATTGAAAAATGAAAAATCAGCATCTACGAAGTTGGAAAATCGGCACCTCACGGACAGTGATTTCATTTGTAGAATATTAAGGTGATGAGAATGAAATTGATGATGGATATAAAATTATCATACCAAAATTTAGTATATATATGATACTAGATTTATAATTCATTTTTTGGATAAAGGAGGTAATGAATGGATAATAAAAATATTGGAAAAAAATTAAATGAACAAAAGGGGATATTACCTCTTGAACTCCTCTCCTTGGGATCCTCCTTAAAGAATTGAAATGATATTTTGGAGATTCAAGGAAGAATATTATTTTTTGTATATTATTTGGATATGTATTTGGCCAGTATTGGAAAATACTCAATGCCTTAGAGGTGTGCGGAAAAGGGGTGATATTTATAGTGTATAAGAGGGTTGTTTTTGATTATTTAATTTACAAGATTATTATTTATGGTCAATAAAATAAATAATATGTATTCATGTGACTAAATAAAATATCTAGTTCATTTGACTTCAAAATAATGGCTCTTATATAATCCATACATCGACAATGACTCAAACAAATTTGTATTTATTTAATACAGTAAATTACAATATTTCACTTTTCACCGTGAAATTAATCTATATTAGAAAAATACCAAAAATTCACTCTATAAATTTTTTATTGATTAGAATGAAAAAATGGAATCCATTTTTTGATAATAATATTCAATATATGTTAAATTAAATAATTATATATTATTTACCATTAATCAAAAATACAAATTTTAATATTTTAAAATTTATTATAATACAATGAAATATTAATTAAGGTCTAATAAAATTATATTTTAATCATAATAAAAAAATATTAATTCTTGAATCTATTTTTTGAAAATAAATTATATTTTAAATAATTATATCAGTTAAAACATTATTTAAAAAATTTTAGGTTTCCAAAAAATACCAAATCTTTTTTTATTATTTTAAAAACATTTATTTACATACAAATGATGTAAATATACCATATCTCATTTATATGATTACAATGTTTTATTTATACCTTAATAGGAAAATTTAGTATTCTATTGGTTTTATTACTATTCCCAATGGATAGATAACTATTCCAATGGTTTTAGTTAATAATATATTATAGTTTTTAAATTAGTGTTGCATGAATAATAACATATAGAAGATGTTAAATTCAATAATGGATATGACATAAAATCGTGGGGGAGTTATATTCTCCCCTCTTTCAATGAATTTCATCCTCAAAATTTCCATAATGTCAGCTAATTTTTTATCAGTATTTCATCACCATTAATTCATCTAGTTCCCATATATCCACTTCAATTTTATGATTTTTTCAAATTACCTTAACTGGAAGAGTAGTATAATTCTTCAACACCTATTCTCAAGTGTCCAGAATCTACAGAGGCTCTTTACATTAAGATAAAACATGTTCAAATCCTATTACATCATAAGTGAGGACTTGAATTGGATTTGGAATGTTCTTCCTTAACAAAGATATGTGGAATACATTGTGTAATTTTTAAAGGAAATGTGGAATCTCCAAATGAAATTCCATTTATCCATTTGTATCTAGTATTTTCGAAAGTCTAGTCTATCTAATTCTAAGGATCTTTTTCTTTCGAAATCATAAAAATCACTTCCAATGAGATACATTCTATAAAACATGACCTCCCACATGAAATTTCAAATACATCCTACAATTTTTCTCAAACGACTTTTTCCAACAGTCGAGATGCATTAGATTGGGTCTGACTATTATTTTATTATTTTTTGGTTCCATTTATTACATGAATGGAAAATATTATTGTAAGAAAACCCTAAAAATGGTTACTATTGATCCCAAAAACCTCGTGAGTCATGTAATCATTATCTCAAAAAGTATTTTATTGTTTTAATTTTCCTTTTAGTAGCTTTTCATTTTGAGGTAGAGAATCTATGCCAATATAAAAGTCTGTTTCCAGTCATTTCTGATTAAATTTCCATAATTTATATGTAATTGATGGATCATGATCAGACACAATTAAAATAGGTTCATGATGAAGTATTATAACATCATTAATATAGAGCCTTTCCAGGTGGTCTGGTAGAAAATCCTCCCTTATTGAGAGAAAATTTATATATTTGGTAAGTCGATCAAAAATTACTCATATTACATCATTCAATATTGATGTATTTGGTAATCAAGTGAACAATTCCAAATTAATGTAATCATATTTCCATGTAGTAATAAGAAATGGTTTCATTCCCTATCTATTATTTTGTCTATCCGCCTTCAACAGTCGACATACTAGAAATGTTGATACTTAATCAACAATTTCTTTTTTCATATTATCCCACCATAATTATTCCTTCAAATATCAATATATCTCAGTTATACCAGGGTTTATATTAAATTTTTATCTATGGGAATAATCTAATAACTCTCTTTTTAGCTCAATTATATTGGGATCCCAAAGCATCTTCCAAAATGAAATGAGTCATTCCTTATAAATGATATCTGTGAACATCTCATCATTCAAACCATTAATTTGACATTAAAAATTTCCACAATAAAAATAGGAAATTAGAACATTCTAATATATATGGGTGGGAAACCAATTGAAGAAGTAATTATGGTTTACCAACCATTATAATTACCATATACATCATTGCAAGATCCATGTACATAAGATCCTAGTAAATAATCATTTAGATCATAAATCTGTGATCCTACTTGATCAATGCATATTCAACCATATTCTCCTTCAAAAGGTGTTAATTTATTGTACAATAATTATCATTTAGATCCTAATTCCATCAAATTTTACATATTTTGAGTTCAATATATGGGAATAAATTTTTAAAACTATTATGATCAGAATTTATGTCAAAAATCATACCATATAGATAGTCTTCCCATATCTTCAGAGAAACGATTATTGCTGTGAACTCAAGATAATGTGTTAGACATTTTTGTTTCATGAGTTTTTAACATCTTTGAGGTATAAGAAATATTTTTATCATTTTGTAGATGGATATACACATATACATTTTCGATTCATCACTATAAATAAAAAATACACCATTTCCTAATGATAGATTCAAGATCGGGGAATTCAGTAATATCATAATTAGTTAAAGAAAATATTCTTCACATTATTTTATCCATATATACACAACAGATTTATGAGTTATCTGGGATTACGGGTTATCTCATTTAGAAAAATTCTAAATGTAATACCGATAATAACCTACTAAACCAATGAAAATATATACCGTAGTTATGTTCTCTACTGTTGGCCATTCTTGAGATACCTATGTATTCATGTGATTAATGAAGATTCTATCCATAGAGTAAATGTGGACAATAAATTAAATTGTCTAATGCTAGATTTCACACTTTCTAAAATTACCATAAAAATATTTTCTTAAAAGAGTCTCTAGAAAAATCCTAAAGTAGAACTCATGGTCCCCATATCTATTTTAATATATCTTGTTATCATTAATAAATACCAAAAAATCATCAATATATACTTTGAACACTTTTTTAATTATATTCATAAAAATAGAAGTTGGATTAGTCAGTCAAAAAAGAATTATTTTAAACTCGTAATGTCCATACCTTGTCCAAAATGATGTACTTACAATATCATCGGTAAAAACATTAAATATATTATATCCATAATAATGATCAATATTAGATAAATATTGAGCTCCATGAAGTTTTTGGCGAAAGTAATTAATGTGAGGAGAAGGATAGTTGTTCATTGTTTTAATAGTATTGATATCTCTATAGTCAATAAATATCCTCGTATATCAATCTCACTTCCTAATGAAATGAAAATGATCTCCCTATGATGAAACACTAGGGTAATCCAATCACATATCACTCAGTTCCTATAGTATCATCTTCACCTATACTAATTAATTAATAGTAAATCTATAGAAAGTCATTGATATTGATATAGAATCAAGGATTAAATAAATAGAAAATCCCAGTCCCACCCTGTATGTTGTCCTTCTAAATACTATTGAAATACATCATTGATGTCCTTTAAAATAGGTTCGTACTCCATTTTAAGATCAATTTTTTTTTTCAATTAATTTATCTAGTCTTTCTGACTAAGAAAATCAATACGAAGAGCTTCTGGAGGTTCATCTGTGTACGATGTAGAAGATTATGTATCCCCTATAATGATAAGAAATTACATATCTTTATCACAAATCATAATTTACTTTTTCTTATAATAAATTATTGAATTATATTTTGATAGACATTACATACTGAGGATAATATAAAAATCCACCTTTGGTATATAAATAAAATTAGAAAGTATATAAGGATTATGTGTCATAATATGAACTGATTGATAAATATTTGTTTTCATAAGTTTTACACTATGATTCTATAAAGATAACTTCTTTTTCATGGTCAATTGGAAATATTTTTTTTACTAAAACTTGAAATATACTAAAGAATGTGATATTTTAGAATCAAATTATTATTTAAATAAATTAGAGGGGATGATAAAATAACAAGACACCAAATCATTAGAAACCTTAACGTCAACTTCTTTTAATACATATTTGTAGCCTTATTCACTTGGCCTCTTATGGGTAAATATTCATTGATGTGTACGACAATAATTTTAAAAATTCCCCATATCATTATAAAAGTACCATTAAACATTGGTATCATCTTTAATTCCCTTGGAATCATAGTCTTGTTGTCTTTTCTCTCCACAACTGTAACAGACTCCCATCCCCATTAAGCATGATCCATGATTTTTGTTCCCACATTTTTGTAGGGTGGTAAGTTAACACATCCCTTTTTCCAATTTTATTTGTTTCATTTTATAGAGTGTTCTACTACCCTCATATTTTCTACATTACTTTAATGTAATCACATATAGATTATTAATTCTCTATCACTTCAGAACACAAGAATATTTATTCATAGGATGAGAATGTTTGGGATACTAGTTCCCTTTAGAGAAATGTATTTTAACTATAAAATAATTTATAAATATTTTTATTTGTATTGACTACATAATCTAAAGTATTATTTTTAAACATGTGAATTTGGATTTATTCATAACTACAATCTAATTATCTTTTTTCCTCATTTTGATGAATTGTATCTCCATATTTACTTATAATATAAGAGGTAAATAATTTTCTATATGTTTTTCTTAAAATCCATTAATTCCATAATTTCAATTTATTTCTCCTCTTATGTGTTTTGAATTAATTACCACCATTTCTCAATATATCTCAATACAAGAAAATGTTCTATAAAAACATTCTCACATTTGTTACAACTCAATGAGAGAAATATATTCTCTGAGGAACTTATCCAATTTAAAGCTATAAATGGGATTGTAGTCCAATTTAATGATGTAGGATTATGTTTTATTAAATGGTATCACATTATTCCTACATATTATGTACCATGATGTTCTATATGGGTATGGGTATTATTCATAACCTGATTTCGTTGTCTATATATATTTATAGGTTTTTCGACTCCATTTTTATCTCCTTCTCCAATATAATTTTCATACATAGGAAGTAAATACCCACATAGAATATATGTGTTGATATGGGTTCCATTCCATCCACTAGGATTCTTTTATAAACAATTGCATAGACTAAATAAATTTAATAATCATAATGTATAATTTAAAACTACTAACACAAAACATAAATTGAAAATTTTATTCATATAAAATCTCATTATCATAAACATTGTTTCTTTGTGAACATATTTAAATTAAAACCCTTAATAATGGTATGTAATGAAATTTTGAATTATCCTGAGAATATCCCTTAGGAGTTCAAAACTAGGTTTATAGTAATGTTCTTTATTGTGAACCAGGTTACACTCAGTTAGGCCCAATACACCTTGTCAGAGTTGTTATCCCTTGGTACATATATACCAAAACCACACCCACTAATATTATCCAAACATGGATGTGTTTCTTGAAGGACCCACATACGACTTTAAATTCATAAATTATATTACATTCTTCTCTTCTTGTCTTCAAATCCTATCTTAGGAATCTTTTCCGATTTTTTTCTTCTAAATATTGATTTCAACTATTCAAATAATCATCCTCTAATAAAAACTATAAATACCAAAACCCCAATATATTACGGTCAGTGTTGTACTATATTAAAATATTTTGATAGAACAGAAAGTTTCATCCTGATGTTTGGAATAGTTGAGTATCTTTTATTAAACAAATGAATCATAATTTTAAATTAAAACTTGAAATTAAATATAACATTGAAAATCCATTTTAAACAACCATATACTCATAGAATATCTTTGAATTTTTTTATAATATAAATCATCACATCCTATGGAAAAATTAAACATAATAATGGGGTGAGAAAATATGTTCACTATGGGTAAGAAATATATTTGAAGCTATAATTAAAAATCATAAACAATAATGAATAGTAAATAACTAGTACACATTCCATTAAAACATAATATTGAGCATAATATGGAAGGAATAATAGCTGATTAAATAATTCTATAAATAATAATTAACAGAGAGACATAACCATGGGTATTCTAATATTTGTATAATAACATGGAATATAAATGGGTACTATCATAATGATAGAATTAATAATGTTGGAAATCATAAATAAACCATCAAGGCTTTGGCGAAGACACCATACAAAAATAGGTAAAAACCCAGTCTACTTTGTCTCATGAGACCTACCGATGCATCGAGGGGATATAACTGGCACATCCATCACTTTCTAAGATAAGAAAATTAATCATATAAAATTTATAAATCATAATCAATGCATGAATTTGTTTTGAAACTAGAATATTAAATTTTAATAAACATCCAAATAAAAAGATCATAATCATAAACAATCCAGAATAATACGGAGAATGGTATCAAGAGAGTACATCCCCAATAAAAATATTATAAATCATTAAATAAAATATTCTAGGTGTTAACATAAGATATCAATTTAAAGTCTGAATACGATCCAAAAATGGGTGTTCAAATATATGTATGTACACTAATAAAATAATTGTGAAATTCTTGGGTGAAATACACTTTTTTACTTCTAGAAAGTAGTGTTATTTCGGATGATAATTTTATATTTTAAATAATATAATATTTAACCATTTATAACATTGAAAAGAAAAGGGAATGAAAAATAAATCATTATTGATAATTTAATTATGTCTATGAGAAGTGAAATCATGTAAAAATAGTGTTTATGGAACATTACAAATGGGCCACATCAGGGTAGTTTGAGAGAAAATGTAAATGATTATTTAAAGAGGAAAAATGATTCATGGTCACATAAAACCATAGAATACCTAATATAGTTTTTAATAAAAATATGTATTTTAGAACAATTTTGGACCCATATAACATTGTTTTTAGTATTATTTAAAAAAGCTATGAAATTGGCAAGCACCCTTCTATTATGCTTTTATATCAGGTGGAATTGAAAAGGAAACCTTATAAAACATGTACATTCAAATAAAATAGAAATTACATGATCTAGATACATGTGTTTGAAGAATATACTTATAATTTAAATGTATTATATAAAAATAATGAAGATTTACATTATGTTAAAGTGAGATATATCGTAACCCGAATGAAAATTGAGGTTCGAGGAGAATCCACCACCTTATGTCTGAAAGAATTTAGCACTTGTACATAATGTCACAAATAAAGAAATTAATCAATTAATAATTTAAATCACAACCTATTTTACATTTATTTGATTTAGTATAATTTTATTATGTAAAAGTTTGGTGTTTTGGACGAGTTATAAGATTAAATTTTGTTGTTCGGAGTAGTTTGTTTCCTTGGTATTTATGATTTGTTCACTTGTACACGTCAATGAATGATATTATAAAATTTAATTACATATAAATAATTGAAATTATATGTCATTAGTGAAATTATAAAATATTAAATAATATGATATATCTTTTCTGTAGATGTGAGGATTATTCAATAGATAAAACATTAATGATATTTGTATATATTATTTTCACAATTTTTTGATCATTACCTAAAACTTTTGTTTTATTATATATATCTATATATATTCATAAATATTGATAAGTTGTAATTTACATATTATAATTGTTTTATATTTATAAATGGTTTTATGTCTAGCCGTGAAGGTGGAATTAAAAAATGAAAACTCATTGTCCAAGAAGGTGGTAAATTGACACCTCACAGATGGTGTTTTAATTTTTAGAATAAAAAAGGGAAGAGAAAATAAATGATGGTGGTTATCATATTATCATAACAAAATTAAAATATATATATGATAATGAATTTATAATTTATTTTTAGACAGGGGATGTGATTCATTTATAATAATAAAAAATAAATTGAGTGTAATTTAAAAGAACAAAACAAGATTTTACCACTTGAATTTCTCTCATTGAGACCACAATTATGGAACATTTAAATGAACTTTTGTAGTGACCAACATAACAAAAATGTGGTGTATAGGATGGAGAGAGGTACTTCACATAAAAATTTCCCACCTCAGGGAATTGGAGGTGTGAGGAAAATAGATGGGGAGAGGTGGTATCTATAGTGGGCAAGAGAGGTGTCTTTTATTTCTTATTCAACAGTTTATTATTTTGGATCCACATTATCAATAGTATTGATTTTAGTGAATAAATAAAATAACTATAAAATTCTAGTATTAAATAATGGTCTCTACATCATCCATATATCATAAATAGCTCAATAATTTAGGTATTTAGATATTGGTGTTAATTACCTTATTTTATTATTCACATAAAGATCAACTATATTAGAAAAATATAATTAAATACACCATAACATGTTTTTATGTGATGAAATAAAATAATTACTCTATTTTATTTAAATATTTTCCCAATTATGATTAATTTAATTATTCAATAAGATCACCATTTACTAAAATTATACCAATTTTAATATTATAACTATTTTTATGATACATTGAAAAAATAATTAAGGTCTCATTAGATTATATAATACTAATATGAAAACAAAAATTATTTTATTAATATATTTTTTAAAGTTATATTTTCTTGTAAATATGTATATTAATTAAAAAATTTAAATTAACACTTATGTTTCATAAAAATACCAACATTTAATTTTTCTTTTTATAGAATTTATTTACATATTAAATGATGTAAGTATAAAACATATTAAATTATAAGATAACAATATTTATTAATTAATTAGTATAAAATCTAAAATAATTTTTTTTTATATTTATATTCTTAATGGTCACATAAACATTCTAATGGTCGTATTTAATAGTATGTTATAGTTTTAAACTGGGTGTTGCATGAAGCATAAACATTAAATGATGATAAAATATAAAAAGAGATATACCCTAAAATCATCAGGTGATATAGATTAAGTAACTATTATTGACACATAAAATACTATTACATGTTATGGATTCATGATATAACATGAAATGTTGGTAGAATACACCCCATGTGTAATAAATTGCTGCATAATAGTAAAATTTCCCTCAATTAATGGAAAATTGAGACAATATATTTTATCTAGAGTCTATACATTCCATGAATATAAATGATATCTGGTATAATAATCTCATATTACTTTTTTTTATTTTTAAATTTTTCAATATTTAATCATGTATCCTTAAACAATTCATTTAATTTATCTTATAGACATAGTTAATTACATTATTTGTTAAGTCAACATCAGATATTTATACAACCATCAATACACATGTTCAAAATGTCTTATCTAGATTCACAAAGGTAAAATTTTTCATTATTATATCATATCCAAAATTATAATTACGAAATAATTATAATTTTAAAAGTAATATAGAAATATAGATAAGAAAAATGAACTACATTACGCTCATGGTGATGGTAGTCCATATATAAAATTGAGTAAAATTTTAACTTTTCAATAGTAATTAAGGTCAAAAGATAATTATTATTTACTATTTTCAGAAAAAATCTAAAATAATTATAATATTATTTTTTAAATATATCTCTATAATCCATTCATGTTATGTTGGAATGAAAAAAGAATCACATCGCTTTATTGAGGTGGAAGGCCACACGTACAAACCCATGACGTTATCAGTTTTCATTTTATAGAATGGTAATAAATGTAATGATTTAAAATAATTAAACTCTAGGAAATATTTAATGACTATAATATATGAAAATTAATTCCATCATTATAATCTTTATTGAGAGGAGGTTATAGAAAACAAATTATATCGATATATGAGATAGTTGTTCACCAAACAAATGAATGATGAATTAATCCACAATTTGATAGAGAGTTGAGATGGATATAGAGTATAAAATTAACCTAATAATATATAAGTATATTTATGTTATTCAATTTATTACATAATATTTTTTAAGGATTAATTAAAGGATTTTGAGGAAGAGATAAAATAGAAATTCTACGTTAAGAATGACACCTCTTTAGTGGAAATCATACTTTTCCTAACACACTAATATAACATTCATTTGAGACCTATAATAAAAAAGACCACTATAATATTTTTAGGTACTTTATTAATTGTGTTTTTAGGATATTTTTTCAATCATTTTGTTTCTCGGTGTGGAGTGAAGAGAATAAGTAATTTCCTTTTATATATAATGGGAGGGGCACTCTTCAAAATGTATTAAATTATTAATTTAATATATATTATTGATTGATGAACAAATGAATCAAATATATAATATTTAAATATATAATTATTAGGAGTCTAAATAATCTAAATCAATATTATTGGAGAATTTTTAGATTACGTTTTTATCACTCTTAAGCAGTAACCAAAAATTAACCATTTTTTACTTACAATGAAAATGATGTTTTAAGTATTTTACGGTGAATATATTAATTATAAATATAAAAAATTAACATATATGGGACCTTAATTATTTTTTAAATCATATAATTATCAATTTTTTGAATAGTTGTTTTTTTAATGTTAAATCATTTTTTAAATTAATATTCCATATAAAATGACATAACTATAAATTTTTGGAACTATTCTTCAAATTTATTTTATTAACACAAAGATTATAATTTATTTTTTAAATAAATAAATTATTATAACCCTAAACTATTACATTCAAATATAATATTCAAGGATCAAATTTATTATATAGAATAATATATCGTTTATTATTTTAAATATTATATATTTTTTCCCTTAATTGATTAATTATTTTTTCATCATTATGTAAGCATTGAATATAATTATATATTAATAGAAAATTAAAAACAAATTATTATTTTGATGAAAATTAATTTTTATTTAAAATTAATATTTATAACTAAACAAAACATAGGATTATCTCCATGTTAAAAATATTATATTTAGTAAAAAACAATAATGAGAAAAAAATTAGTTTTCTTTACATAAATAGTAATAAATTTACAAAGGCATCAAAAAAACTATGTAACCAAATATTTCTCTATTATTTATGAAATTTATTCATCCATGAAAATTTAGGAATGTTTTGGGGTCATATTTTATTCCATATCATATTATTATTAACCATTAATTTCTCAATTAACCATTTTTTGGGGTAGAAAAAAATATTTATGTTATTATTGATATTGAATGAAAATAAAAGGAACCTATTTTTAAATATTTCGCTAAAAAATTAAAAACATGGAATCCATATGGATAATATCAAAATATAGAATTTTATGAATATAAAATAAAATAAAACTAGTGACATAGAAGGAAAAAATTTCTCTTAATGTTATCGTTTTTAAATATGATATGTTTTTATACTAAAATTATGAAAAAAGGCATTAAAATAACCATAATTTTTTTATTTAAAATCAAAATTAATTAAATGAATTTTTTAAAAAATTAGAAATAAATTTTTTATATATATTTTAAAATAAGTATTTAGGGTGTCCATTTGATAGTGGTTCTATGTGATTCAGTATCAGATCATTGTTCAAATCGGGATTGGAGTGAATTTACATAGGAAGACAATGAAGGAGTGAGGAAAAATGTAAGTGGTGACTCATGCATGATGTATGTTGATGGTGACATAATCATCATGTTGAAATTGGCCTATAGAATTTATTTTGGGCCATTGAACCATGAAATGAGATTCATACACATTGGGCCTTTGGGACATTTTCTAAATAAAAAACTCATAATAGGTGGCCTATACTTTGGGGGATACAATATTATTTTTTGGCCATAGTGTGTGGTGTGTAATTTTTTAATGAAATTGTACCCCCAAACACCTAATATCAATAATTAAATATAAAATTCATTTATCGATTAAAATATATATTTGTCACTATCCACAAAAAAATAAATATTCCTATAAAAATTCCAAAAAAATCGAAATGAAAAGTTTAAAATTTTTATTTATATAATTATATTTAGATCGTAATAAATTACAATTAATTCCAAATATTTATCCTTATATTTCCAAATATTAAGAAATGAAAATCATATTTGGAAAATTAATATTTCTGATGAATAAATGGAGTTTACTATAAATTGACATCTTATTTCATATTAATTAATGAATAAATTGTTATTTATTTGAAAAACAATATATTTTTCAATATTTTGATAATCCTATTAATAATTGTATGTAATAGATATTATGAAATATATATTCTAGTGATTTATAATTGGAAATTACATTAATATTATCTACAGTTTATTTTTGGTTTAAAATTTTAGAGAATTACTTCTAACTCATAAATTGTAAACCCATTCATTAATAATGTAATGTTATACATAATATCCATTTAATATATATATAAAATAACTTAATATATGATTAATTATCATAAAAGATCTTCCTAATTTTATTTCTATTCTATTACATATCCATAATCCTCCCAAAACACTATGATATGAATTTGAAGACATTAGATGAGAAAAAAATATCAGTATGGGAAATAATAAAAAATAAACATTTAGTCCATAGAAATCCAATGAATTTTGTTTCTAAAAAATCTTGTTTACCCCTAAAAAAGAATCAACATTGAAAAATGATCAATATCATACCATTCATAAATAAATTTATTTTATAAAAAATCATACAAAAGAAGAAAAGAGTAATTTAGGTGACATGTGCTATCATTTTACGTATTCCACATAAAAATGGAATAACTAATATGGTCAGATTAAATTTATGGAGAACAAAATGATTTGGAGGTAATAATATAACCACCTATCCTTGAATTATCATAAAACAACATGTAATTATTTAATATCCCAGCCACCAATACTTGGTTTATCATAAAACAACTAATAATGCGTTTATAATGGAACAAAAATTTAAAAAAAATTAATTTACCATAACATAAACATAAATCATGATAACATGAAACATAAAAAATATGTGAATAAAATTAACTTTCCATATTTTCATCAGTCATTTTTAAAAACTCATCACATACAATAGGAAAAAATTATTTGGAAGTAACTATATAAACATGTGAATTATGTACCAAGTTAATATTGTGATATAAAATATGAAAATTATATGCATTTCATATATGTTAAAAAATATTCCTTTTGAATTTTTTTACAAGAAACATTTAAAGTAGTTGTTTACAATAAGACCCCTTAAAAATATAAAATTATTGAAGTGTGAGTTATTAAAATGAATAAATTATGTGTATATAATTTAAATACACCTAAAATAAGTGTAAATATAATATAAGAAAATAATATTCATTTTCAATGTAATCTTACCAATAAAATCTTTTAATGATGTTGATAGTTCATGTAACAACCCGATATTTAATGATAAGTATTCTTTTTAATTTATTTGATGTCATGTGTTTTATGCTAAAACAATATTACCTTGTGCTATACGCCACACTGTATTAGCTTGAAAAAACGCCATGCTATTCTTAGATTGTGTTACACACAATTTCATGTTCGTTTTATAATAGTCATTCTACACAAAATTGAGTGTATATATATATATTCAATGTATAAATGAAATATGGTTGGATTATGTTATACGAAACAACAAAGTATTCTTGCACAACACGCAACCCTGACTATGCTTTCATTATACACAATCACGACTTTCCTCGATAGTGTGTGTTGTACGCAATATCAGGTTTCACTAAAAAATGATATATGGTTATAATATTATTATGAACTAGCCGTTATGAATATTATTAAATAAATTTGTATCGTTATAAAATTATTATTTCATCTTATACATTTTCTATAACATGTTATGTGAACAAAATATATTTTTCGGGTAAAATAAGTATTTTTTTTAAAAATGAAGTTTTGACGCCTTTTAATGGTGCACCCACATTAAATATAGTTTCTGACATGTTTATAAGTTCAATTTTACAAAATATACTTCCTCTTTTGAATCAGGATATAAAAATTTGCATTGGAAAAAGTTTTGATATTTTTTTGATAACTTTCATATTTTAATGAATAGTAAAAACACGCTATATTTTAATTAAAAACAACTTTTTTCATCATAATAATTTATATTGTTAAATTATAATATTGAATAGTTTTAAAGTATAAATAGAATATATTTTTACCATTTAATATAATTTATGTCATTAGCATTGATTTTACCTTTAATTCATAGGTTGAATCAATTCAATCTTTTGCAATGTTTTAAACAAAACCACATTTTATTTCGACAACAGGATTAATTTTAATTTAATTTCTGAAACTTTTGTGTATTGAATTTGGAAAAATGGATTCCATATTTGGAATCAGTGGGTCCAAATTATGTTAATAGGATACTTTTTATTTTTTGGGCATTATGAATAGTAACTACAGTAAATTTTATTTCTCATAGTTAAATTTAAATCAGATAATTAAGGTTAAATATAAGATTATAAAATTACCATAACACCTGTCAAAATCTTATTGGATGACTAAAATTTGACCCATATCACCTAAGTGTCGGATTAGATTCATTTAATAGACTTTTTTACATGAAAATAGTTTAATTATTATTAAAACCAAAGAAAGTGACAACATGTCACTTTCTTAAATCTTATAAGAAAAATAATTTTAGTTTAGTGATAAACTAAATGAAACTACGGATATAAATAGTCTCCATAAATCTAATAAAATTATCTAAATCATATTAATTTATTTAGTATTTTTAAGGATTAAATAATTATCATTAATGGTGACATAATAGTTATGTTGAAATTATTTTTTTAAGAGAAATATCAAATAAATGGTTTTAGAAATATTAAAATAAATTTTATATGAACTATTTAATGTGCTGCACTAATTTTCTAGATTAATATGACATGTTATTAATCTATTAAATCTTTTATTTTGAACATATATTCTTGTATATTGTTTATCTAAATTCAAATAAATAAATAGTGTCATAAGTGACACTATTGTTTTTTATACTAATAACATATTATAAAATTGTTTAAAAATCATAAAAATATTGAAAAATTATAAATTTATATTTATATGGTCTAAAATTACATAAAGTGTCAAATTATGGAAAATTCACAACACATATGTAATTAATTTGTAATAATTTATAATTTAGAATACTATTACCACAAATAAAATTAAATTGATAAAATAAGGATAAATCATGTTGATAATGTTTAAAATAAATTCCTAACATGTCGAAATATTATTGTTTTATGATATTACAACCCTATCTAATCTAATATTCGGATATGAGTGATTTTGTATGTTTTTAAGTGGGTATGTGATTTAATATAAAGTAATATTTCTTATATTTTCAATGGTGCCCCTCTCCTCCATTATAAATGGGCACCTCCTCCCTCTCCTCCTCACACCAATTTGAGCGTTATATCTCAGCCAAACCATGCCCATTTTACTTCCCCACTTCCTTAGAAACCTACTAGAGGTACTGGTCTTATCAAAAGACCAACTCTAGTGCCCTAAGAGAAAGTTTAAAGGAGGCACTTCGAGAAAGATGTAATACCTTCTACTGTATTCTTCAAGTTCCATTCTTCTTCTACTCCCTATTCATTAGTTGTTTAATTATGAAGTGATAACATAAGTATCCCTCATATAATGATATGTTATTATAAATATGAAACAACCCTATTTCACCTTCTATCCATCCTACAGAAAACAAAATCACCGCGCGGTTGTACGTACGGAATACCGTCTCCACGCCGTGGTGTAATCTGTTTTTTCCACCAACACCTTACAAAGATGGGTTTAATGGTGTAAACAATAACTATATATGGTTATTATAACATCATACTGATTCTTATATATTATACCATCCACTTCAATTCTATTCAATAATAATGGAAACGATATCATCGCTCGTGCGTACGTACGGACTACCATCTCCACGACGCGATGAGATTCATTCTCCATGTTAACCATACATGAATGATAATAAAGTTTATATAATGAATAATGATAAAATATATGAAATAATAATGATAATGGATTTATGTATATATATATATTTATGTCATATATTTAGTTTCATTCAATTCAATAAGGAAACGAAAACAACGTTCATGCTTACGTACGACCTACCGTCTCCATGAACGATGTATTTCATTCCTTTTATCGATCTATAATATTTATGTATATGATGAATATATATTATATATGAATAATTTTTTACATTCTGGAATAATGTAAATCAGGATATAAGTAACAATATCAAGAACGACAAGTCGAAACACATACGATAAATGAAATGATTTTACCCAAAACGCTGCTTTAACATGGAATTTAGAAAAGAAAGTGTAATATAAAGTAATAAGTGAACATATATGATATAATAACAATCAATATGGTTATTTAATAATTCAATTGAATTATTTAAATCATTAAATAGGAGGTTAAGATCCATATGAAGCATATCGTACCTAAGATAAGGGATAATTTTTCGTATCTCGTTTTTATCCAAGATTGTTTATTCGTAAGTATTTACTGGGGTTATATTTATCATCCATGTATCTATTTTCTAAAAATGGTTTCATGTATGTTTAAAGTCCTTTTTTATCATTTTTAACTTTTACTACATGGTATGTATGGAATCTTTCTTTTATGAGGTACTTTTTGACTTTTCCGGCAAAAGTACGAGAATAATGTTTTTTTAACTTATACGAAATGAAAGGATTTTTAAGGATTTATAAAGCCTTATTTTCATGAAGAATTCTACAAATTATTTCATGAATATTTTGAAAAAAATAATTTTCTTTTAAAATTTCATGACGTTTTGTGAAAAGAAATTTATTTTGAAGAAGAAATGATATTTTCTTCAAGAATTCATTTCAAGTGTTTTATCAAAACCATTTTCCATCTAAGATGTAATTATTTCATATGTGTATGTTCCAAGTATAAATTCTCTATGGTTTACATGGTTTCAATTTTCTTATTATGAAATGATATCCATTTCATTTATATGGATTATGTGATGATGGGATGATGTTTATGAAACCCATTTTATTTGTTGCGTTATTATGAATTATGTATGTTTATTTTGTGGCACAAGAAAGAATGATTTAATTATGAGATGGGTGGGACCTATATCTCCCTCCAATGCATTGGATAGAGATTTATATCTCATGAGATATACATGGCCAGAATGGTAAGTTAATCTGGTTCAGTGTTACAGGAAAGAAACGAGGAGTGAACTCGATTTAGAAAGGGACTTTATCCACTAAGATGGTCTTGCAGGAAATGCCTTGGCTACTATGGAAATCATGACATGTTCTGAATGGTTTCGACAATTACATGGTTTATTCCAATTATATTTTATCATGTTTGATGTTCCATTATGATATATGCCTTACTTACTTCCACGATTTATGTCTTTTCTCAAGATTTTGATGCTGAAATTTCATGTTCATGTTTTTGAATCAAAATTTTTATGGATTGTTTTTTGTTATCTATGTTTTCCATTACCAAGCATTTGAGCTCACCCATTTTATTTTTTATTTTCCCCAGGAAATATAGAATGGTTTTAGGTAAGGAAACAAAAAGGGGAAGATCGTTATGGGAGTTGTTGATGATATTTCAACATGATTAGATGTTTATATTCTGAGTTTCCAAAGACACTAAACTATTATGGTCCTTCTTTGTATGTTTTTGTTATGTATTATGTATTCCGCAAAAGTAATGTAATGTCCATGTACGTCAAGAATCGGGTCTCTATAGTTGGTATTAGAGGAAAGGTTTAGTCAACCTTTGGAAACTAGGAAGTGAGAACTTTAGTGAAATACCTAGAGATATTTCTAATGTATGTCTAGGGATGTCCCTAAGGTTAAGTATACGTACAAGTTATAGTCTTATAATTGCGCTAACAATCTTATAATTAAACCGAAGATGTTAGATATTGAATGTACTCCACCTTTATTATGTTGTTTTCCATAGCATGGTATTTACCTCTCACACTATTATTTTTTGGGTTTTAGACGATGGCTAGAACTCGAAGGATCCGTGTTGATCAATGTAATGGACAATGCAATGATTGTCCTCCTGACCAAACCAATGTCATGGGAGATGGAGTGCACAATCTTATTTCTATACTTACACAATATATGAATCATTATGGACTTCAAAATGAGCAGAGAAAGGAGAAACATTATGTAGAATCCTTCATGTGGCAGCATCCACCTTCATTTTGTGGGTCTTCTGATCCCTTAGTGGCTGAACAATGGATCAGTACTACTGAAAAGATATTTTGAGTTCTACAATGTTCTGATCATGATAAATTCATCTTAGCAGTATATCATTTGGAAGGTGATGCGGAACAATGGTGGAATTTTATCAAGAATACGAGGCAAAGAGATGAAATTGAGTCCATGGAATGGGACGTGTTCAAGAACTTGTTTTTGAGTAAGTAGTTCGCTCGTATTCCTCGAACGAAGATGGAAAAGGAGTCTCTTGAGCTTAAGTAGAAGGATGATGAATCTGTTGGTATATACAAAGCGAATTTTACAAGACATGAAAGGTATGCATATGGATTTATCATCCAACCTGAAAGTAAAGTTGATCAATTTTTAGTGGCTTAAAACCAAGTCTTCGAAGGGCATTAGCTATAAGAGTCATCAGTAGCTATGAATAAATTGTGCGTTGTCCTATCAAGGTAGAACTGTAATTTGGTGTAACATATCCATCTCATGGTTTTTACAAGAAACTAAAGATGGAGTTCAAGGAGAAATCTCAGTACAATGGTGAAAAGAAGATGAATGTATCTTTATGCTCAAAGTGTGGAAAGAAGCATGGTGGAGATTGCCTAAAAGGTACTAGAAAATGTTTTATGTGTGGAAACGAAGGTCATCGGGAAGTTGATTGTCGACGTAATGGGAAAAAGGTTGCTAATGATGTGAATAGAGAAAAGACTAAAGAGAACTCTCCACCAAAACTTCCATGCTTCAAGTACAATTAAATGGGGCATTATGCTAATAAATGCCCTAATCCATGGGTTAATGATGATCAATGTGAGCAACCTCTTAAGGAAAAGGATAAAGGGATGTCTCATGCGATCTATATTTGTGACGTTGAGTATGAAAATAATGTCGGGTTATGATTAAGTGTTTATGTAATGAGATTTCAAAGTAATATCATGGAATCTCATTTATGGTATTGTGGAATTTTTGAATATCTATGTATTGGTTTTCAATAATTATATTGTCCCGGTAACCCAGAAAAAGTGATTGAATTTTTTTTGGAAAGAACCTAATATGTGCATAAAGAATTGATAAAGAGATAATTAATGCTTGATAGTATTAATGAGCTCATGAATTATATAAGGACAAAGTGATATCATGGTTTGAGTGTACAGAATTTTTGTATTTTGGTATGTGGAATGAGATAACTTTTGACAGCATTCATGTTTTCTATATTGTTCAATGAGTATTCATTATTTTCAAAAGAATACATGATTAAGGTATTAACATGTTTGTAATGTGACCAAAAAGATATATGAGGGATAAATGATGGTATTCACATACTTGTTAATGACCTTTTTAGTAATCGTTCTCTTTATACTATGAGTTTGGAAAGTAGTATTTTTGATAAGACTAAAGATTCGAATCTATTATGTTGAACTTAAGTTTGTATTGTTTAAGGCTAGAAATATTTTTTCGATCTAATTTATAAAATTTTATAATAGTGTAGTTTTTGAAAAAGTACAACCTGCAGGATGGGCGACAACCCATTGCGTCGGACAAGGCTATGTGAATCGAACCCACAAATGAAGTGTGATAGGATTTATCGCCTACCACTGGCCTACAGGAAGTCACTGGTTAGTGGAAACTAGTTTTATTTTATTAAGACGTATGATAAATATCGAATAAGTCCCTTTTTGGAACCATACATGATTAATCTGTCCATAATATGGACTTATAACTTTTTCTAACCATTTGTTTGAAATAGATGGAATGACCCATCATTCTATCACATGATCTTCTAACACTTCATGAATAACATATTCAACTTCATTTCATTAAGAGATGAAGTGGAAATTGTTAAATTCATGAACAACAGGGAAATTGTTACAAAATCATGTAAGTATTTCTATTAATTCATCAACTTTAGAGAAATGATCTTGAAAATGTTGTCCTATTTCCCTTATATCCGATCAATCATATAGTACCCTAGATCATCACAAATTTATGGTTTTGTGATTTTTTCCTTTTTCATAGCCAAGTTCTCTACCACTCTCCATCAGAACATGACGGTTAGATTTCTCTTCCATATCCATATTTTCACTTATGTTCTCCTATGTGGAAACCTAGTGATTAGTTAATTTGGGTAATTGTTAAGTTTCATACTTTAGTTTTTAAAGTTATGTTTTGGTATTTCATTTTACGATGTGTGTTGAAATTAAAGAAACTTTCAAGTGGAAAACCAATTATAACGCTGACGAATTTCAAGGGAAAAATTCCTTTTAAGGGGGGTAGAATGTAACAACCAAATATTTTATGATAAGTATTATTTTTAGTTTATTTTATGTCATGTGTTTTATTCTACAAAAATATTATCTTGTGCTATACGCCACACTATACTAGCTCGACGTATACACAACACTATTCTTAGATTGTGTTACACACAATTTCTAGTTCGTTTTATAATAGTCATTCTACGCAACATTGAGTGTATATATATATATATATTCAATGTATACATGAAATATAGTTGGATACTGTTATACAAAACAATGAAGGATTCTTACATAACACGCAACCATGACTTGTCTTGCATTACACACAATCGCGACTCTCCTCAATAGCGTGTGTTGTACGCAATATCAGGTTTCACAAAACAACAATATATGGTTATAATAATATTATGAACTAGATATTATGAATAGTATTAACTTAAATTTTAATTTTATAATATTATTATTTCATCGTATACATTTTCTAGAACATGGTATGTGAACAAAATAAATTTTTCGGGTAAATAAGTATTTTTCAAAAAATGCACTTTTTCCGCCTTTTAATGGCGCACCCACATTAAATCTAGTTTTTGACAAGTTTATAAGTTAAATTTTACAAAATAAACATCTTATTTTGAATCAAGATATAAAAATTTACCTTGGATAATGTTTTTATATTTTTTTGATAACATTCATATTTTAATGAATAGTAAAAACACGCTATATTTAAATTAAGAACAACTTTTTTCATCGTAATAATTTATATGGTTAAATTATAATATTGAATGGTTTTAAAGTATAAATAGAATATATTTTAACCATTGAATATAATTTATTTCATTATAATTTATTTTACCTTGAATTCATAGGTTAAATTAATTCGATCTTTTGCAATGTTTTAAACAAAAACCCGTTTTCTTTCAACAACGGGATTAATTTTAATTTAATTTCTGCAACCTTTTTGTATTGAATTTGAAAAAACGGATTCCATATTTGGAATCAGTGGGTCTATATTATGTTAATAAGATACTTTTTATTTTTTTAGAATTATGAATAGTAACTACGGAAAATTTTATTTACCATAGTTAATGATAAATCGGGTAATTAAGGATAATATAACATTATAAAATTATCCTAACACCTACCAAAGTCCTATTGTATGACTAAAAGTCGACCCATATCTCCTAAGGGTCGTATTAGATTCATTTAATAGACTTCTATCCGTGAAAATAATATAATTATTATTAAAATCAAAGAAAGTGACAACATGTCACTTTCTTAAATCTTATAAGTATAATAATTTTACTGTAGTGATAAACATCATTAAACAAAGGATATAAATAGTATCCAGAATTCAAATAAAATTATCTACATCATATGAATGTATTTATAATTTTTAGGGATTAAATAAATATCATTAAAGGTGACATAATAGTGATGTTGAAATTATTTTATTAAGAGAAATATCAAATAAATGGTTTTAACAATATTAAAATAAATATTATATGAACTATTTAATGTGCTCCAATAATTTTATAGATAAATATTACATGTTATGAATCTATTAAATTGTTTAGTTAGAACATATCTTCTTTTATATTGTTTATTTAAATTCGAATAAAATAATAGTGTCAAAATTGACACTATTGTTATTTTATAAAAATAACATATTATAAAAATGTTTTAAAATAATAAAAATATTTAAAAATTATTAATTTAAATTTATATGTTCTAAAATTTCATAAAGTGTCAAATAATTGAAAATTCACAACACATATGTAATTATTTATAATAATTTAAAATGTAGAATATTCTTACCACAAATAAAATTTAATTGAAAAATAAGGATAAATCAAGTTCATAATGTTTAAAATAAATTCATAACATGTCTAAATTTTATTGGTTGATGATATTAAAACACTATATAATCTCATATTTGGATATTAGTCATTTTGGAAGTTTTTATGTGGGTTTGGGATTTAATATAAACTAATATTTCTTATGTTTCCAAAGGCACCCCTCTCCTCCCCTATAAAAGGGCACATCCTCCCTCTTCTCCTCACACCAATTGGACCCTTCATGCTCGGCCAAACCCTGCCCATTTCAGTTTCCCACATCCTTAGAAACCTACTAGAGGTACTGGTCTTCTCATAAGACAAACTCTAGTGCCCTAAGAGAATGCTTAAAGGAGGCACTTCGAGAAAGAGGTAATACCTTCTACCGTTTTCTTCATGTTCCATTCTTATTCTACTCCCTCTTCTTTAGTTGTTTCATTATTAAGTGATAACATAAGTATCCATCATTTTCAGATATTTTATTATAAATATGAAACAACCATATTTCACCTTCTATCCATCCTACGGAAAACAAAATCACCGCGCGTGCGTACGTACGGAATACCGACTCCATGTCGTGGTGTAATATATTTTTCCCCAAACACCTTACAGGGATGGGTATAATGTTGTAAATAATAACTATATGTTGTTATTATAACATCATACTGATTATGATATATTATACCATCCACTCCAATTCTATTCAATAATTATGGGAACGATATCATCGCTCGTGCGTACGAACGGACTACCGTCTCCATGACGCGATGAGATTCATTATCTATGTCAACGATACATGAATGATCATAAAGTTTATATAATGAATAATAATGATATATATGAAATAATAATTCTATTGTATTTATGTATATATATTTATTTCATCTATTTAGTTTCATTCAATTCAATAATGAAACGAAAACATCGTTCATGCGTACGTACGGCCTACCGTCTCCATGAACGGTGTATTTCATTCCTTTTATTGATCTATAATATATATGTATATGATCAAGATATATTATATATAAAACATGTTTTACATTCTAGAATTTTGTAAATAAGGATATAATTAATAATATCAAGAACGAAAAGTCGAAACACATACGATAAATGAAATGATTTTACCCAAAACGCTGCTTTAACATGGAATTTACAAAAGAACGGGTAATATAAAGTAATAAGTGAAACATATATGATATCATAACAATGAATATGATTATTTAATAAGTCAGTGACATTATTTAAATCATTATAAAGGAGGTTTGGATCCATACAAAGCATATTAGACCTATGGTAAGGTATTACTTTTCCAATCTCATTTTTATCCGAGATTGTCTATCCGTAAGTATTTACTGGTGTTATATTTATCTTCCAAGCCCATGGTTTCTAAAAATGGTTTCATGTATTTTTAAAGTCCTTATTACCCATTTTTTACTTTTACTACATGGTATGTATGGAATCTTTCTTTAACGATGTACATTTTGACTTTTCTGGCAAAAGTACGAGAATAATTTTTTTTTAACTTATACGAAATGATATGATTTTTAAGGTTTTATAAAACCTTATTTTCTTGAATATTCTTCCAAATATTTCATGACTATTTTAAATAAAATATTTTCCTTTTAAAATTTCATGACGTTTTGTGAAAATAAATTTATTTTGAAGAAAAAATGATATTTTCCTCAAGATTTCATTTCAAGTGTTTTATCAAAACCATTTTCCATCTAAGATGACATTATTTCATATGTTTATGTTTCAAGTATAAAGTCTCTAAGATATACATGGTTTCACTTTTCTTAGTATGAAATGATATCCATTTCTTTTATTTGGATTATGTTATGATGGAATGTTGTTTATCAAACCCATTTTATTTGTTGGGTTATTATGAATGATGTATGTTTATTTTGTGGCACATGTAAGATTGATTTCATTATGAGATGGGTGGGACCTATATATCCCTACAATGCATTGGGTAAAGATTTATATATCATGAGATAGACATGGATGGAACGGTAAGTTAATCTGGTTCAGTGGTACAGGACTGAAATGAGGAGTGAACCCGATTTAGAAAGGGACTTTGTCCACTAAGATGGTCATGGAAGCAATGCCTTGGCTACTATGGAAGTCATAACATGTGCTGAATGGTTGCCACAATTACATGTTATATTCCAATTATATTTTATCATGCTTGATGTTCCATTTTGATATATTCCTTACCTACTTCCACAATTTATGTATTTGTTCAATATTTCGATGTTTAAATTTCATGTTCAAGTTGTTGCTTCAAAATGATTATGGATTAGTTTATGTTATCTATGTTTCCCTTACTGGGAATTTGAGCTCACCCTTTTTATGTTTTATTTTCCCTGGGAAATAAATAAGGGTTTTAGGTAAGGAAAGAAAAAGGGGAATATCCATATTGGGGTTGTTGAAGTATTTCAACATGATTAGAAGTTTATATTCCGAGTTTCCAAAGACACTAAACTATTACGGTCCTTGTGTGTTTTTTTGTTATGTATTAAGTATTCCGCAAAAGTAATGTATTTTCCATGTACGTCAAGCTTCAGGTCCTTACAGTTCACTCGTAGAATGTAAATTTGATTATTAATTTCTGTAAATCTTGTTAGAATTCATTAAAAAATATTCAAATCTTATGTATAATGGTTTAAAGAATGCTAATAATTTATTATATAGTTATATTATTATTTATAAAACCATATATGATCATTTAATAACATCTTACCATTGATTTATTAATTATATTTCATTATATTAATTGTTTCAGGTACATTTATTTCATGGTTTCATGGATGGTTCCTTAGTATATACATAAGAATTTTTTTCCTGAAATGATAGTAGTACACATTAAGTAGAATGATATAGTAATAATGACCATAAAAAATATAAATTTTTCTAATATATCAAATTATAATATATGGCCATTATTCTCTTAGTAACATGATATTGTTAATGTGTAGTTTATTTTTGTAGTTTTCTAATCATCGTGAAGAAGTTTCATTTTATTACTTATTTGGTCTATATAGTATACTGGGTACCTAAAGATAGTTTTATTATACGTATTATAATATTTTATTAACATAATAATTTTTTGACCATCCTTGAAGGTGTAAATGTAAAATGAATAATCACAGACCATATATAATGTTATCCAGAATAACTTCGACAATGGTTTCATTTTATTAATAATGAGATGATGAGAAAAATAAAGGATATAATATATAAAATTAGACAAATAATATTAAATTATATACACGATACATGATTTATAATGATTCAATGTACGAATGAGGTGATGGGGAAGTAGAAGAAGATTGTAAAAAAAGATAGGTGATTTGAGAAAGTTACCGGTTGAATGTCACAACCTCGGAGGACCACCTAAGGACGTTGGATTTGATAATTTGGTGAGACTATAAGAACATGGATGAATGAATAATGGGTATGAGATTATTTAGAAGATATTTTCAGATAATATTGTCATTTTTTGAGAACAGATTAGTTAAGAGTGGTATTTATACTAATAGAGAACATGTTTTATGTTAATAAATAATGATTATTTTATAATTAATGCAAACCACATTTCGATGGTATTAATTACAAAAGATTTTTTATAATTAAAAATTTATAGATTTTTTGATATCATTAAACACATAAACCACTCACCTAAGTTTTTCCTTTTTATTAATTTAAGTTTCTTAACTTTTAATATTAATTATTATCATATTTTTACATATATTACAGTAACTTGTTATTTTTAACATGGTAAATTGTTTATTCATAAAAATAAAAATGACAATATTATATAATTTTTCAATTACTATAAGAAATATAGATTTCATTTTACCAAAATAAATTCCTATAATTGGAAAATTATATTTAATATAAAACCATTAGATGTGACAGAAAGAACAAGTTTTCATGACGCGTATTCATCAATAAAATGAATATTTTATATTAACTGTATCACTAATAATTATCAATAAATGAAAATAAATAAATATTTATTGACATATAATATATAAATTTATATTAAAACATTCTCCAATGGGTATTATTTTAAATCAACTAAAACGTATAATCCTTATGTGTTTTAAAACTATTTTTTTGAAATGGAAATTTAAAACCCAAAATAAACATATTATTAAATTTAATAAATGGATTTTTCAAAATAATTTAATTGTATTAAAATTTATTAAAAAATAGGTAAGTGGAATAAATACATATTCAAAACATAATTGGAATTTTAAATTTCATTATTTATTGATAATAATTTACATTATAAAATATTGGAATTTTCAGAATACACTGATAAATTAATCATTTCAGAGAATACCCAAAAAAGAATTATAAAATATTTTTAACTTTATGAATATGAAAATGAAGTTAGTTTTTAAAATTTAATATTGAATAATTATAAAATTAATCTGTTCATTATATCGTTGTAGGAAATGATATTTATGAAACTATATCATATACGACAAATTTATAATGAATTAAACTATTTAATTGATGAATAATAATTAATAATAATAAATTTAGTCAATTAGTAAAGGGGTTGTTAGATTCTCACCACTTTTTAAAATTGAGTCCCTAAAATTTTATTCACATACTAAAAAAGTGGGATACTTGTTCCGATAACATTTTTCATATTCCCATGTTTCTTCTTCAAAAATATAGTTTCTTCACAAATCCTCAAACTAATGCATTAACTTAATCCACAAGAAATTTTATCTACAATAATGATTCTCAAAAGGTTGTTCCCACTAAGAATGGTTTACTACCTATTGAATTCTTCCACGGCTCAATACATTATATAAATCTAGAACATACTTTCTTAAAATTGAGACATGATATACATTTTGTACTCGGGATAAATTCAAAGTAAAACCACATGGTTGGAAACTAATATACCATTATCCTGGATTTTATTTTCTCTAATTAACCATGGACATAAATTTACCTTCTATTCCAAACTCATAAAAAATTTTCCATGAATATATTTTTAGGAAAACATGATCTCCTATAACTAATGATTGTTCTTTCCTCTTGTTATTCGTATACATTTTCTGCATATTCTATGTTATCTTCATATTTTTCAAATTCATTTTTCTATCTCATCCATTTACACTAGTTAACATAGTAAAAAAATATTCTTTCACCTTCTTCAACAAATAATTATTGATTTTTATACATTATTCCATATAATACTGAAAAAGGTTCCATATATAAACTGGAATAAAAACAGTTGTATAAATAAAACTCAAATAAATAAATATATTGATAAAAAAATTACTAGAAACACAATAATTAAGAAAAATTATAATTTTATTAGGGTCTTAATTATTCATTCCAACTATCCATAAATTTTAGGATTAAAATCTATGATGAAATTTAATTTATTTCCCAAAAACTTCTCAAGGAATTTCAAAAAATTAAAAGATTACCTAGGATCATGGGTAGATACAATTGAGAGAGGAACTCCTTGTTACATGAATATTACCATATTATTAAACCATGAATGTTGAAATAAATGTAGTGTATCTCAAATGTGATGGAAATGTGTATATGAATTCATTTAATCAATAATATCCCAAATAACATTATTATCTATATGTATATTTGGTTATACCACTCGGAAATCCAGAGAGATATTTTTTTTATTCAACATTGGAACTGGAAAAGGGTGATGTATCATATTTCATTAATATTTTTCATATTTAATCTATTTACTAGTCAAAAATATCATGTTAATGTCAAAAATATCAACTTTCATTTGATCTCAGCAGTAATACTCATGATTTTATCAATACATATTCGAGCATCATAGATTAACTAAAAATGGGGATCTATGAGCTTAATTTTACAACTCTCCCTTCAATAAAGAATGAAAAGGAAAACATAAACTCATACAAAATATAAAAATACATTCTTTATAAATATAATAGTAACAAAACATAATATTTATAAACAACTCTATATTTTTCTTTAACTCAAATTCATCCTTTTGAGATTTCTTAATTCTATATGATAGTGAAAATTTTACTAAAACCTGAAACAAAATAGAGGAAGTACCTACATCCAAAAATTATAAGAACAAATACATAAAATCAATAAATGTATAATCATGTTCCAAAAAAATCTTATTTAATGATCAAAGATGTTTTCAACTCAATGAGTCGTCTATATTGTTGTCTTCTCTAAGTAATTAATTTTTAATTGAATAATAATCATTAACCTGTGATAATATCTTCTCTACCACAGGTTCAAATATTTCAGATTTTAAAAATTCTAAAAAATTCTATGATCTGCATATATATCACACTTATATCAATATAAATGATGCCAAAAAAATTTTAATTTGAAATATAATAGCTAATTCCAAATTTTTTCTTATATAATTATGAACATGAGGTATTAATTTCTATGATACCTAAGAAATAACGTAATAATTTTTAATCATAAAATAACCAATTCTATTAACGGAAGCATAATTTTAGTTAAAAAATTCAATATTTCTCAAATTTAGGTCAAGAACTATTGAATTTACGAATAGTTTTTAGTTCATAGAAGCAATTTTCACATTATTTTTTCCATATAAATGTAACTGCATCAAATTTTATATTAGTTTGAGGAAAATATTAACTTGAAAATAATTTTAAAACAATATGATAATAAAATAATAATCAATGAAAACATAAAATAATGTAAAATTTATTGGTCATATTTATTCATAAACTACGTTTTTTGTTAGGATCGATTGTAATTTCCTATTTACTTATAATGTAACAACGAAAATAATTATGTTATAACCAAACATAAAATTTTTCAAAAAAATATATAAATTGTTTTCATTAAGGATTTTAAGAAAATTCCTTTTTCTCATGATCCACATAAATTTTTAAATAAACTTACAAAACATCACTAAAAAAACCACCAAATTGTCCAAATATTCATGAAATACTATATTTATAAGATTGAAAAATTCCACAATGGGGTTTTCAACCCAAAGGACATAAATACAAACTCATAATTCCCATATATAATTTGAAATGAAGTATTTACTATATCATCGTCTTTCAAATTCAATAGATAGAACAATGAAATGATATCAATATTTGAAATGTATATCTCCCCTATATCTGATCAAAAAAATCCACAATATGTTAGAAGGGTGACTTTAATTAACAATGATAATATTTTAAGAATTATAATCAAATAAAATTATAATGTAACCATATATGTTTTTATTAAAAAAATAGGTGTACATAGTGGTGTATCAAAAGTTATAATAATTTCATTATCCTACAACTCTGGAATTTTATTTTTTAGTACCAAATATTTTACAAAATTTATTAGATAAAGGCTTTTGAAATATGCTTAGAATAAAGAACTAAATCAATATTAATGTCTACCACTCAACTATAATTAACACAAAAAAAAATCATTAGTAAAAACATCCATGTATTCAATCAATATTATAACAAAAAATATCCAAACAGTTTCCCTTTTTTCAATGACTTGTGTTGTGTAAATTTAAATACAATTTCAAAATAAATTTCTGTTATTAGTGGTAGGTTATTAAATCTATGAAAGCACAAAAAATAATTTTCTAGCTCATCAATTTGTCATATCAAGAAAAAAATCCAATCCACAACCAAAATAATATCAAACCCAAGTAAGTGTTGTTCAATGGAATTTTTAGGAAAGGCAATTTAATCGATTATAATAGAAAAACTCATATATATATTGGTTTATTTAATACATCCATACATATTTTTTACTGAATGAGGTGATATCCCCAATATTCCTAGATATTTAACTGAAAAGAATGAATGATATTATTCTGTAACATCCGAGGTAAATTACACATATAATAATTTTATATTTATTAATATTTGTGAAATAAATATTAATTTTTATTCAAAGGTGATTCTATGTTGGATGGCGTACCTGATATGCAACAAATGGTTTCTTTTAAATCTTACATTGCACAAAATGTTGAGTTATATCGAAAAATACTATAATACTAATATTATTTTTAAATAGTAGTTAACACATGACCTTTTTATTGGTGAGAATGAACAGAACGAATTACAATATTATTTCACATGTTTCTTAAATATTTTTACATTTATCCAATAAAATTTAAAGGCTTAAAATGTTAATGAATCTAATGTTACGTAAAAATGCTCTAATATTCTTTAAAAGTCCGATTTAGAACCATTTGGAAGGGAACCCTTCTTAAATATAGTGTTTTCACTTTTATATATTCCATTTCGAAAATAATATTCTTATTTATAAGAGGGACATCAAAATTTACTCTGGATAAATTTATTGTATTCTTATTATAAAATTTATTTTTAATGAGTATTGAAATATACATCATTTTAATTCAAAACAACCTTTTTATCTTATCTATTTATATAGATAGATTTTTATTTTTATTGGTTGTAAAGTGTAATTGGATTATATTTTTACCATTTAATCCAATGTAGGTCATTATAAAGAATTTCACTCTTAAATTAGACATAATAACACATATCAATCTTTTTGTGGTTATTATTTCTTAAAAACTTTCATCTGGTTTAGACACCGAGAATTGATTTTAAATTAATTATTTCAACTTTTATGTTTTGAATTTGGTGAAATAGGAACCATTTTTTAATTCAGAGTATCGCATTTTGTTTAGGGTGAATGATTGGTATTTTTCTAAATACAATTAATTTTTGATGAATAGTGAACAATATTGCTTAGTTGTTAAAAACCGACGTTTTCATATAAATAAAACTATACCAATTCTATGAATTAAATTTAAAAAACCCAAAATTCATTGTAGTTATCATTAAATAAAATGTGGGTCAATGTGATAAAAATAATTTTTGGTTAATAGTATCTTTTGAGTTTTATTTACCGTAGTTAAAGGTAAATATGGAAATTCAAGGTAAAAATAATATTATAATAATATGAAATTACCCTAACACTGTTCATAACCTTATTATATAACTCAGGTCTAACAAATAATAACTTTTGGTGAAACTTTAGGCATTTGAAATCAATTTGGGTAAGATAATTACATTAATAATATTCTTTTAAAAGTGACAATAAAAATATCATAAACATGTATTGTTTTTCTAAATCAATTTTAATGTGTGGTTATATAATTGATATATTTGATTATAAATATTCATTATCAATAAAAAAATATTTCCTACATAAAGGTATTTTATTTATAATTTTCAGACATTATATGAATAAATTTATTTATGACAGACTGGTGAAGTAATGATTACTTCATTAATTAATGTTTCAAATAAATGAGACAAAAAATTTTAAAATAAATTTATTTTGAAACTTTTTATTCCATAAAATAATTTTCTAGATGAATATGACTTGTTATATTTTAATTAATGATTTTTTATAAATAATCAAATTGTTTTTGATTTCATAAAAAGTGAAGATATGAATAGTATTTCAATTGACGTAAATGAGTTTTTAAAAAAAATATTATTTTATTAAATGATATAATAAACCTAAAAATGTATAATTTGGAAAAATGAATTAGGTATGGTTTAAAATTTCATTAATGAACCAATTTTTTTTTATTGTCATTTTATAGTAACTACATTAACCATATAGAGTGAATACACAAGAAGACATGGTAAGAGTAAAATTAGTTAACTTATGGTTAATGCGAAATGAAAAGGTTAAATTTGAAAACAAAACATATCTAAAGCCTGTTGGATGAGAGGATTTTGAATAATAGTAATCATATATTTTAATTTAATAAGTTTGGGACCTTTTGAAATAGAAATTTTCATTATGATAATATAATATTTTCAAACAATCCTAAAGATCCCCTCCTCCAACATATAAAAGAAATGACCTTTAAGCCATTACTTACACATATAAATCCCCATAGATCATATAACCTATTTTCAAACAATCTCCCAAAATCATTATCTTCCACCTAGAATCATCATATTAGGCAGAAGTCACTTCATTAATTCCTTTTGATTCACACCATACTGAATTACACGATTTAAAGGTAACATCTACTGTTATGTTCTTTTCTTTTATTTTACTTCTCAAACCCCTAAACTCTTTTTATTTCATTATTTTATAAAAAAACATATATAATAAATACACTAAGTCGTTCTATGGTGAATTATTCAAACTACATGAACACACACCTCAATCTAATGGATACTAACCTACTATTTCTGTAGACGACAAACTACTGCCCCACGGAATGATTGTTGTTCAATTATCTCCTACCGCATCTCATGGTGGCCATAGTGAAGGAACAATAATTATATATTATATTTATTTTACCTCTATTATTCATTAATTCTATTTTAGAACATACCTTTATGGTTTTCATGTTGTATATATATGATAATTTTATTTGAGGAAGTGCGGAGTACCGCCCCATCAAAGTGATATGATTTGTTCATACGATAAATGGAACCTATAATGTATTGTGTTAATATGTAAAGTATATAAAACATGATATTATAATGAAATTGTAATATACCTATGCATCGTTTGTTTTTTATTCTTTTAAAATCAATATAAATAGTATGTGTGTAGTGTTCACGCGTACGTACGACTTACCACCGCTACGAGTATTACATGATCATTGGATTCCTTAAAATATGTAGTGTTTTAAAGAAAAATAAATACTATATAACTATTTACATATTTTTTTTATTGAAAATGGTTTTTCTAAAGCATTGACTAATTCAATATCTTGAAATTATATATTGTGATTTCAATGTTTAAATGTTATCTTTCTTTATGATTTTTTTGTGTTATAGATCCGAGGCATTGTTTTATGTATACAGGTGGTTCCTTGATAATACTATGGTGGGTGAGCCTGAGATTGCACTCCAATTCGTAGGGTAACTTGACAGAGGTAAATGTTAATGTTTCTTCTAAGATATTTGGGGAATACACTCTGATGGGTATTCCAAATGTAATTCCCTATGTAGATGTGAAAGATAAACATAATTATGTTATGGATGCAACAAGTTACCGTTATGATTTATATTTTCTATGTGCTATTTATTAATCATATGATTTATTGAGGTATGTTAAAATTATTTTGTTTTGATGGAATAATGTTTTATTTATTAATTTTATAACCCTTAATCATCTTTTTATTATCATCCCATTTTTTAAAATGTTATTCATAGGACTTAAATAGGAATAGGATCAAGGATTGGATCAAGGAAAAGTCATGATATCTAAGACATAGAACTAGACAAGACACTTTTTTTCTAGAGAGTTTATTTTATGAAAAAAACGAAACTGAGTTGAAGTGTCTACACTATAATTATTGAGATGTAATATTATAGTTATGGCCTAATTATTTAAAACTCTAAACTTGAATAGATACTCAATGTTAATTATTCATTTTATTAATGATTATGTAATGTTTAAAGGTTGGGTCCTTATATATACAAAATCACATATTGTATTAGAGTTTTTTGAATAAAGAAGTATCATATATATCATAAATCCATTTGACTTCCCATCATCAACCATACTAGTGGAAAATTATTCTATCAGAGACTTTAATGTATGATCATTATAATTCACCCCAGTGTGAAAAACCATTGATACATATTATCAAATTATCCCAAATCATTTCAATTGATGCATATTACAATAAATATTTCATTACTATTATTCTCATTTTCTCTATAGTTGGTGATCTATGTGACCAATTTTCCTTATTTAATTCATTTCCAATATTTTGAGTGTCATTCCCCATACTTATTCTTATAAAACACATCAATAGGATGCAAATTTTATTTTCTCAACTCCAAATTTCATTGATTAATTATATCCAAATTCCATCCAACATGAAAACTTATTATTAATATCGTTAGGAGGAACATATATTTCAAAAATCATCATTTAAAATATTTCATCACAACAACAAGTTTCTAAAAATATTAAAAGTCTCATAATTCCAATGATATTCGTAAAATTGTTTTCAATAAATGTGTAAAATCTATTAATTTTACTATGAATGTACCGAATAAATTATTTTATATACCTAAATAATCTCATTGACTTGGATTAATTTTTTAGTATAGATTATTCATCGATATGATTTAGTTCAATGATTTTTTTCCTTTTTGAGTAGACCAATCTAATGAAATTATTTTTTAAATACATGCTCTTATAATATTCCAATTCCATAGAATCCAGGTTATATTTCTCTATTGTATTCATAACTAAAGACCATATTTGATCAGAATCACATTCAGGAATATAAATGGAATGATAAATCATATGGAATTATTTTCATCCTATGAATTCTAATGGAATAAAAGATAATTATACCATCCTTTAGCTACCACTAGATATGTGGTTCCACTAAAATATAGAGGATGGTGAAACAAAATTATCTCCAATATAGCGATATTCCTCTCTGGTGTTTTTGGAATCTCCCTTTAATGGATAAATACACTATTTAAAGCTTGTGTCCTAAAATCCATCACATTTTCAAACTATTCTATTCTAATTCCAATCATCTCAAGATAATATTATTGACAGAACTTTTTCTCTTTATTCCATTCAACCATAGCATGCCTATTTTCACTATAGAAATACTATTTTAATAGATTTATCTTAGTTGAATCAACATGTTAATATATATATTTTTTATCATATCGAATTTATGAAAAATATAAAAAAATTATTTTTATCCTATTAACATTATCCTGACCTATGATTTTATATAACCATTCTCTAATAAAAACAATAAAGACCCACCTTTAAACATTTAATATTAATGTCATTTCAAACTAGAATTTAAATTATTAAAATCCCAAGGAAATTTTTATTTATTATTTTTTATTATTAGCAAAAAATCATACATGACAAACCCATAAATTAATAGTGTATGCATATAATATGTGTCTATATCTTCAATAAATAAATATTTTAAAAATATTTTCTCTATTTATGATAAATAGACAAAACATTACCATTTCTCTCATTATTGTTTTTACCGATCCTTAAACTATGTGAAATAGGGTTTTTGCACATTAGATGAGAAAAAAATATCATTTATATAAATATAATAATGTAAAGAGTTAGTCCAGTGAAATCCCATATCACATTCCCTAGAATACCAAATGTTTTACCAAAAAAATGAATAATCTTCAAAAAAATCATCATCTTGCCTTTATAAAATCATAATATCTTCATGAAAATTCATAAGAAATAATATAAATTAATATATGTAATTTGGGACATAATTTTACATTATGTACTTAAAATGGAATATCATGAATGGTCAATATTCATCTGTAGAGTACCCAATGAATTGGATATTATTACATAACCCTATGTCCATGGATTATAAATGATCGACCCATCATTTGTTAATAATGAAACCAACCATCATTTGTTTATGATGAAAACTATCATAATTAAATTATAATGGAACTACCAATCATTTTATAAAATCAACAAGAACCAAATCAAAAACATAAATCATTAATTCTTGTTTCATAAAACATTTTTTATAGAAAATGATTTTTTTGAAATAACTCACTTTGTTAAATTAGGAACACCAAATGGAGAACATTTTCATGAAATAAAACAATATAAAAATGTAAAGAAAGATTCAAAATATTCATAAATCATGAAATCTAGAATATCTTTTCATACCATATATTTATAAAACAATTCCTTATAAAATCTATAAAAAGAAAACATAATAATATAATTTTTAAGGAATATCCCTTAGAAATATAATATTATTTATGTGAGTGTTAATAAAAGGAATCGATTTTGGGTATCAACTATAAATCTAAATAACATATGTTGAAATAAAAATAATAAAATAAAAAATTATTCAAACAAATTATTATCAATAAATTATTAATAATGTTGAGGTTTCATCCAAAGAAAGGGAATTTAGTGTCAAATCCCTTTACCTAATATTTAAATTCCTTAAAATGTGTTCAAACCTATTGAAAAATGGTTTTTAGAATGTAATTATTTTTTTCTATAACTATATTTGTATTAATAAAACCTTATATTATATTTTTAAATCAACATTACTCTCATTCAATAATAATAATTCAATATTTACATTATTTTGGGTTCGTTCATTTTAGTGTTTCACAGATAGTTCATTTTTTTCTAATAATGTATTTTAATATTAAAGGAAAATATTTCTCCAACTAAAGAATGAAATGTAATTAATTTGAATCATTATTTTAAAATTTTCCCATATATCTTTTTATTTTCTATGATTAATTTGATAAAAGATTACTAAAATATGTTTAGTTTATTTTGGCGGTTTTTCTGACCATCACGATCAAGATAGTTTGTATTTAATAGTATCAATATATATTATTTCCAAAATATAAAATAAGTTGTAATGTAAAAAATAAAATCTGATTTAGATATAATAATAGTTTGATGACTGGACATGAAGGAGCTAATGGAAAATGAATAATCATTATCCACAGAGATAGTTAACATCCATAATTTGGAATATGTTTTCATTTCATTGAATAAGAGGAGAGAATTAAATGAATTTATATAATATATTCCATATGAAACATAAAAATCCATTATAAACATTGTATTTTATTTATTATGCTTCAATGGAAAAATGAGGTTAGAAAAAAGATTAGGACGAAAATAGAATATGATATGTTATTTGAGAAAGTTACCACTTGAATGTCACCAACTTGAATGTCCCCAAAAAGACATTAGAATGGGACTTTTGGTGAGAAAATTAGTGCATGAACAAGAGTAGAGTTTAATGGAGAGGGTTTTTAAGAGAATATATGAACATAAATAATTGTGATGAAAAATATGGTGGTGAGGAGTGTTATTCATACTTGTGGAGGGGTGGGTTTATGTTATTAAATAATGATTATTTTATATTTAAATAAATCCAAATTTGGGTAGTATTAATTCCAAATAATTTAGTATTTAATTAATTATTTAAAATATAGTCTAGTGAATAAACTCATCCAAATCCAATTTAATGTTTTATTTTTTAGTTACATTTTGAGTTTACCTTTTAACTATTACATGTTTTATTATTTTATATATAAAATGATAAATCAATTTTTTACCATGGTAGATTTTTTAAGAGGAATAATGAAAATAAAATTATGACTTATTTTGGAAGATATTTAAAAATATATTTTATCCACATTACCTAATTTAATACAAATAATTGGAGAAATTATATTTAAAAAAACCAACATATGAGATGAAAACAATGACTATTCATGAACTGTATTTTTAAAGAAAAATATTATTTCATAAAAACACTACAACTAATAATTATCATTGTACGAAAATATATTGATATTTAATGATATATCATTAGTACATTGCATTCAATACATTCCATGATAGGGATTATTCTATTTAATATAAAAGGAGAACAATTATGCACATTAAAATAGTTATTAGAAATTCTTAGTTTTTTAACCCCAAAAATATTCTTATTATAAAATATTATGTAAATTTGATTAAAATATTTTATGTGGATTAAATATTAATAAAAAATAATTATATTACATTAAATAATAATTAAAAAATAATTGGACTTTGAAATGTCTTAATATATCAATAAAAAACTAATTTTTTCAAAATCGATATCTTTCAATATTAAGTGAAAAAGTAATCATTTCAAATAATTATCAAAAACTCATCATTAGATAAATTTGACATGAAGAGTGATTTTAATTCAAATTAAAATTATATAATATTAATACCATTAGTTTATATATAACTTTATATTAAATGAGCTTAATAATACTATTTCTTACTTAACATATTTATAATTAATTAAACTACTATAATAATGAAATCTAATAAATATGACAAAACATTATTCGATTAGTACTAGGATGTTAAAATTACATCTAACATTACATCTATGTTATAAAATATACATTTTAATAACAAAATTTCACTCTTTTATTTTCTCAATGTTCCGTATTTTTTATGTTATAGAACATAGATGACATTTTTAAAATAATGTGGTATTAAATTCTCCCTCCCTATTATGAAATTTATTCCTAGACATTTTTAAGACAAAATATACCATAAAGGTTATGCATTTTAAAATAAAATTGTTTAGATTTGACATTTTAAAAAGGGTTAATAAATATCTATATGAAAATAGAGAAAAGGAAATATGATGATCATTTAAAATATCCCAAAACAATGTTTATGAATTTGAGATAATTTTTGGGATGTGAAATTTTGGGCAATGCAGAGAAAACTAATTCCAATGTATTAATATGGAAGAGAACATGGTTATGGAATGTTATCCATCAAAAATTCATATATATAATATGGGTTAAAAGGTCATTTATTTCTACTATAGGAAAATAAACACATAACATTTTTTCAATACACTTTTCCTAGAGATGATGAATTGTTTTGTAATCTATACTTTAAACATATGGATATATAAATTCTTGGCTAGTATAAGTATATCCTTTACAAAATTTCCACCACAATCTCATCTTTTCAAGAAATGTTGGATATTTCATAAAAATATTAAATACGTGATGCACATCCATTATATCATATACCTCCAAAAAATGGTAATAATTCATTTCCATTATATTTAGACATTAACCATAACCCTGATTTCTTCCAAAATGTATGATAATTCTTGAAAACGAAAAAGCCCTCATATAATGAAATAATACAATAATCATAAATTTTTATTGTTAATACCCAAATATTAAATTGATTTTGTCTATAAATAAATATGAATAAGGTTATTCAATATAATAACAACCATGAATGAAATAAAAAAATAAGTAGTGTTTGATCACACATTGATCTATGAAAAAAATTATCATTTATCTCCAAAAACATTAGTAATTAACAACTAATCAAATAATATCCAAACATCACTATACATACAAATTTTGATAAAATATTAATCCAAAATATAATTCAACAAATGAATAAAAAAAATTTATGTCATGTTAATCTGAAGGGTATCAAAACCCTCAACAGAATAAAATGTGTCTTAAGAACTAGTAGTCACCTTGGCATTCTTTCACATTATACCTCAAAAGGGGTGTCTAAACATTGAACATATGATCAATATCATAATTATATACCTATTATGGTATCGATAATACTTAATAGGATCTAAAATTAAAATATCCTAATATCCATTGTTACCTAAACCACACTGAAATGCTATCTATGATAGCCATTAACCCTCACTCTTGAATTTGAAGCTAAAAACATAAACACTTCATTTTTGGATTTTATATAGAAAAAAATGATCCAATGTTTCCACAAAAAAACATAACAAATCAAAGAGAAAATATATTATCACAAACATACCAATGGAAAATTTGGTTTTATAGTTTTAGAGAATGGTGATAAAATTTTACATTATATCTGTTATAGATAAACAACTACATTATTAAGATAAAAAAATTTCACACTAATTTATTATTATATAGTAACCTTGTTATGAATAAAATTCCTAAAATAATTATTTAAATCCTAGGAAATAATAATTATAATAACGGTGAGATAATATTATTTATAAGGGTAAACGTAATCATTATCAATGAAAATAAATTAGTCAGTTCAATGTGAGCATAAGTGAATGATCATATAATGATAGTGTCTATGAATAAACGAAGTGAACTCATACAAATCAATACTTTTATTTTAAATCATGATATATGAAATAGTGTTATAACATAATATAGGAGCCATAATAATCATTAATAATGATCAATGTAATATCAATTGTGATCAATTAAATCATTAAAACCCACAACATATCTCTAATAATAATTTATATATAAATTTATTTAAACATAAACTTATTATCATTCATTTTGAAATAAAATAGTGTCCATAAAAACCCCATTAGCATCATAGATGAATCATATATGTATCTTGAGGAATCAATTTTGTATCACTGTTCTATATAAAGTATTCATCACAGTGAAATAAATAGTAACTATCACTGCTAAAATTGATATAACCATGTTGTTTAAAATTATATTAACCTTCTTAGTATATTACCCTAATCAATTAGGGGAAAACTTCTCAGGTAACAACATCCATTATTTTGAATATCCATCAAATTATATAACCATTTTGTATTATGAGAAACTAAATCAGCTAACTAAAACTATTTACGCAATGTATTTGAGTGCTATAACAGGATCCCATATTCATAGTTTATAATGGAACAAACTATCTTCATAAACATTTAACATGATCCTTTAAATTAAATTTCTATATAGATAATTAATTTCAAGATAAAAATCATAAAAATATCATTTTTTTCCATTCATAATATGATTATCACATTAACACACAACAGATTCCATGATCATATATTTTTTTTAAAAATTATCCATCCTTAGAAAGAAGTATGATGGTGAAACGAAAAAATATACCAAATGGAGATTAAGTAGAATAAAAGGTTTTGTGATTGATTATTGGAGATACAATTAAAATATCATGAAAAACTACTCGATTGAAATTACATTTTCAATTTGAAAATCACATTTAAAAATAAAGATTCATAAAATATTATTCAAACCGTTTCATTAAAAATAATTTTTGAAAATTATAATAAAATATTTAGAGAAGATAATGGTCATCATGGATTAAAAATTTATTCATGTTTTAATAACTGAAAATAAACAATTCCTTCTAAACATTATGAAGGTGGAGAAAATTTATACCATTTGAAAAAAGTTAAATAATCTCCTCTGAAATCCTCATATTAGACGTTAAAATACCATGTAAAAAAGAACTATGAAATCATTCGATTTTATAAATGAATATTTTTTAAATAATTTAGAAATTCTAGATATGGAAAAGATATCCCATATATATAAGTTAAATATATCTTAAAAATAAACTTTTGAGGTTTTATTAGTCATGAAGTGCGGAAATATAAGAAAAACATGTCAGCCACATACATAAGTAGATGTTAATAAAATATAAATTTTAAATAATATATGTGACTATTAATTTTTTCAATGATCCATTAAATTAAATAATCAAATAAAGAAACTCGATTGCATCATGAAGTGTTTTCTACATCGTTAACTTTTAAACCATAATCCCAAGAATGAATAAATTAAAAAAAATTATATATCATAATAATAGGGAAAATAACAATATTTTATCTCAAAAGGATATGATATAAACCTCATAAAATAATATTAGTTATCTACATTACCATATGCCTTGTGGAAAGAGAATTTTATATGATACACCTCTAAAAAGATCATATCATTGGATATATAATTATTCAGTGAAGATATTTTGAGTAAAAATTTAAAATAGAAAAAGAAATAATAAATAAATTTATAAATTAATACACATATAATAATGGAATAAAATATTCATTTATGAATAGTTTTATGTTAATTAATAAAAATTGTGTTAAGAATTGATTTATGACATTGTAACTTTCAAGTCAAATCCCCATGGATGAATTAATTCCATCAAAATCAAAACATTACATAGAATATAGAGGATTCATGATATAACATGCAAAATGTTTTGTATACACATCATATTAAATAATTTGGTTTATAACATTACAATATTCTTCAATGAAAATAAAATTGAGGTAAAATAACTTAAGTTATGCCCAGACGTCCCATGTTTGTAAAATAACTATAACATAATAAACACATTTCAATTATATTATTTCAAAAGATCATGTTCTATGTTTAGTACATTTTTTTACAGAATAAAATTCTAAAATATTTATTATGTAACTAGTTATGTAATCATTGAAGTAAAAATCAACAATTTTGAGGTTGTTCAAATCATATGATCAAAAAGAAACATGTTTGTTGACAAAGGTCAAATAATTCATTATTACATAATATCTAGATTAATGATAAGGACATAATTATCATTTCTATATGAAATTAATACTTATTATAAATCCTTATATATAGTTATGAAAACTGAACAATGGTACACTAATAGAGATGGTTGGCCATATGTACATATGATTATTGTTTCCATTTTTCAAAGATCAATATATAAATATGGTATGTAATATTTTAAATTTATATAATTTTAATTATACAATAAATATAATATTAATTTTTTAAATATACTTATATTTATTAACCATGTTATGTTGAGATGAAAAATGAACTACATCACTCTTTGGACATGGTAGTAAACACATACACCGAAATAAAATTACCATTTTTATGTAAATAAAATAGTAATAAATTAAAAAATATCCTATCCGTTAAAAATGATAAATATGTCATGAATATTATATATAATAAATAATTACATAATTATATCTAGTATTTAGAGGTGTTGATGGAAAATTAATTACATCGGACTACGAGGTAGTAGTCTTCGGAACACATGAATGTTGAATTCCTTACCCATTTTATGTTGGTTGTAGATGGATGAAGGATATAAAATTGTTCGAGTAATATATATGAATACATAAAATAATAATATTTTTATTTAATATGGGTTAGGTTTGAAATGATTTATGTGTAAGATGAAATAATACAAATATGATCAGTTATGAATTAAACATATTTTTTGAAAAACCACATTCTATTAACACATAATTCACTTTGGTTTGTATTATGACATAATAATGAAATTTAGAAATTGTTCTAGGATGTTATTAATGGTTTTGGAAATACTTTTTCTGAAAAAATAGATTTTTATGTGTGATGTACGGATTGTATGAGATGACCTTTTATAAGAGTGGGATGGGGAACCAAAATAATTTATTAAAAGAATAAGTTAATATAAATTATTTTTATATGTCCTAAATTATATGAACTTATATGATTATAATAAAATTTTATTATCAATGAAAATAATCTCTTAAAATATTTTATTATCAGTGAAAATAATCTCATAAAATATTTTATTTACTTGTTTAGATAAAAATTTACCCTTATCATTTGGCATACACCACTGTCAATTCAATTCACACATACATTGAAATAATTATTGCTTAATAACTGATAGTCTATATAGTTACTATAAATTGACAAAGGACAATATATGGACCAATTTTTATGGAATGGACCATATAATAATCCATTTTCCAAATATAATATGGTTGGGAATTTCAAATCATTTTATAAAAGTGTATTTATTAAAAAATTAAATTAACATCATTATTTTTGAACCATTAATTTCTTGTCATTTGGTAATATCAAAACTAAAAGTAAGAATATAAAAATATTTTTCTACATAACTACCAAATTATAATAATTTATAAAATTTATGTATAAAATATTTATCTAAAATGTTATATTTTAATATTTTTAATATATTTTTTTCATTTTCAATTAATTGAATAATTACTGCATCATCATTATGTAAGAATTAAATGTAAAAACAACGAATCTAAAAAATTATTATAAATTATAATGAATAATTGAAATCATTTATCATTAAGTAATATTTATAATATAAAATATCTTATTTTTATCCCTATATTAAAAATAATAATGTTATTAAAAAAACACTCACTTTTTTAGATTTCATTAAATAAAATATTATAACATTTATACTCACATGGAAATGGAAAAAATAAATATATTTGAAAAGTGTATTATTATGGATAAATTTAAATAATATAATAATTATAATTATTATTATTACAATCATTTTTTAGTCATTATCATATCATATTTTACCCTTCTTTAACTTATTTAACATATACCCTAGTAGTAAAATTATTATTGTTAATATACATATTGACCAAAAATTGTGGAATGTTTAGAAAATTTAGACCTCCTATTTTTAAATATGGAATCTATTTTTCAATATTCACAAATCATAATTGATATAATTTAATTTAATATCATTGAAAAAAAATTCTACAAAAAATTCTTTTTCATAAAAAATCAATTAAAAATATAAATTTTTGTTATACAAAAAATCATTTATAAATTTAAATTCCAAAAAAAATAACTGGATTATTTTAAATTAAAATAAAAAAAATTAAATTTTAAGTATGATCCAAAATATTATTTTAAATTTTATATACTTTAATGTAAAATTATGTTTATTTTTTTTGGTATTTTTCACTTTTCACTTAAACAAAGTTCATTTACAAAATGTGGAAAAATTCACCCAGAAAAAATTTATATATGAAGATTAAAATAATAATATTTTTTTACCTGAAATTAAAATTTTAATATATCTACAAGTTTAATTTAATATTCACCTATGAAAAAATTTTGGAACAAATTTATTTATAGATAATAAAATGAATTTAACAAAAATTGAGTAATTTTTTTATTAGCAGTATCAACTAATTTTTATTTGATATACCTAATATATATATATATATATATAATCAATCCTATTAATACCCTCCAATTTAATTTCAATGTTACAAAATTTATATTTAAATTAAATTTTTAATGATTCATTTATACTCGATGTTCCTTGTATTATACACAATTTATCATAGTAATTATATTTATATTTGTGGGCTATTACAATGTAAAACCACAAAATCTATTCATAGGTATTGTTTCAATGTATGTTTTATCAAGGGAAACCCAAAGCGTTAAGGATTAGTGTTTTTGGTGAATCTGCATGTCTTTGACCATATGCTCCTAAGACCATCCCATTATGAAAAGCTATGTAAAAATGTTATTTTATTGTGTTTTTAATCACATATATATTTCAGAAATCATAAATTTATGTACTGTAATAAAGAAATAGTTATTTTTTTAATGTTTTGTAATGTTAAAAATGATTTAGATCATTTAAATATATTAAAAATAGCGGTGAACCTGTTCAGTTAGATATCAAGAAAATTAGGTTGGTGATGGATTAAAGAATAAGTGTTTTAATTAGAAATGAGTTATAAATCATGATCCACCCCTTATCAAGATATAACTTATAGTAATCGATTAATGGAAAACATGGCTTATATTTATGCATTAGTTTATTTTTTGTATGTTTTGTTTTGAAATAATATGATGTTTTTGAAATGTAATGCATACATAATGATATATCATTTTATAGATATAATATTTTTGTTTATTTTTTAGTTTGAGATCATATAATTTTAAAAGAAAAATTTGGTGGTCCTCATGATATTTCAAGTGAATAATTTTTTTAAGCTAAAATTGAATTATCATTAAAACATATCAACATAATTGAAATATTGATAAAATTGAGAAGTAAAAAATTTAAATATACTTGTCGAAGAATATGTGTTTGATAATATTTCTCACAATATTTATTTAATTATTTTTGTGTGTTACTAGAATATTCTTTGGGAATAGAATAAAATAAATTTAAATTTCTATTGTATAGAGGTATAAATAAGAAGGAGACGCATGATGAAATTATATATCAATGAACCGTTTTTATAAAAATTATGATCTTGTATGAATGAAAATAAATCTTAATATTTATATCAATATAATTTTGTAAATATAATTTATTGCATTGATAATATGATAAGTGATGTTGGAATGACTAACATTGATAAAATTCTATTGATTGAATGTGTAATTTTTAAAGGTAATGTAGAAATAGGATAAATGTTTTATTTAAGATAACATTATGATTAAATTAGAAAACCAGTCTAATGATATCAGTTTCTAACTATTATAAATTGAAATTTAAAAATCTAAAACCCTAAAATAAATTATTTTTGAATAAACATAGATAATAATGATGTATAATGAATCCAAACATATTTGGTTAAATTTAATTTTAACGTGAGGGGAAATAATTAAGGATAATTAAAAATATAATATGAATAACATAACATATATACATATTTATCATAATTAGAAGGGAGAGTTTTCCTAATATGTAATAGAAGTTCTTAAAGATGAAAAAAGTCTATAATAATGATGTATTTAAATAAACTTTTATATTTACAATAATAGTTATATTTTTAAATTTTCTCGATTTATTTTCAAAAATGTCTCACAAGCATCATAGGATGATATGTATCGATACAAAACAGTCACAATATATTTGATTGATCAACATCAGTTAATGTGAATATAGATTCTATAGCCAGAAACAAATTCTTTATCCACCATGAAATATGTGGAATATTTCTATGTTAATGGTTATCCTTAGAAAAATAATACTTTTTAATTTCAGGTTAGTATTTAATTTATCATATGATGATAATTATAAGGGGATGTATGTCATCTCGGAGTAGAACGATTAAAATTTAATCATGTGCTAAATACTATACGCTATGGGAAAAGATGGTATTCGCTATAATTGAACATCTATGTGGAATGAAAGGAAATATTCATTTGATATTTCAAAGAAAAATAATGTATTTATGCTGGTGAAAACATATCAAAAATGATACTAACAATATTATATCATTTCTAGGATTACCCCAATAGATCGGTTTGATACATGTGTTATATTTTTAGGATGCATCGACACATCTTTTAATATTTTTCATATGTAAGAGAATACATTAAAAATTATTAAAAATGAGGATTAGTTCAATGTATTATCTCTCAATGAAAACATTAGTGATATGGTTCTCCATATGAATTTTATTATTTACTAATAATTCCTAAATATGGAAAGTAGATTGTATTAAAGGTAGAACATGGCATAGAAACTATGAAATACTAGTTCCATTGAGAAATTTTTTAGTCATTTCTAGATATATAATTATGATGGGAATGAAATGTAAATAATTATTAATAATATTTATAATCCATTAACACATGGAGAAAAAATAAAAAAATTTTGGGAAAAGAATTTAATTAAAATATTTCAATGATGAAAATGATCCATGTAAAAGAAATTTCACAAGAAAATGTTTGTGTTTAATTTTATACCTATATTTTTTATAATAATATTTTTATTATGGATCATAGAAAAATTAATGATGAATATATTTTATAAAGAATAATATTTGGTGAGAAACATATTTTAGTAGTATAATGTTGTAACATATCAATGTAGAAGTGCAAAAGAATGAAGATTCTTTATGGAGTTTGGAATTCATAACATAGAGTTTAGACTAGAAATTGGACACTAATATTAATGCTAAAGGGTATGTGGTTGTCTTTGGTGGTTTATAATCCTTGTATACATGTGTATTATGAATTATACCCCTCCCCCAATTCACATAAGTAATTATAGAATGTTTTATAATGATCATTATAAAGATGGAGTCAAACTACATGGGAATGGTCTATTGATATTCACATAAGTATGATATGAAATTAAATATGTTTTTATATTTAAACATATTCGAAAAATAGAATTTAAATGGTGTCAAATCATTATTATTATCAATACCAAAGGTATGCACTATGGATATTTAAAATGGGAATGTTTTCTTCAAAAAGTTCTGATCAGGAAAATCACTAGCATCCTGCGAAATATGTTGCAAGACTACATCAATTAGTTTGAGTAGTTATTAAATTTAGGGTATTAATATAGAGAAGACATTTTGGTGTTGGGATAATAAAAATTTATAATTATCAATTTTTCATGTTTACAAAATTATTAACACATAATATTGATTCTTAGGATACTAAATACTTGTACCTTATTAATTTTTTAATCAATAATAGATATCCTTAATATAGAATTTATTTCAATAATTGGGTTTATTATATAATGATTCAAGATATCTTGTGATGATATTTACAAAGCTGATATTTCTTATTAATGAAAAAAGGAACTTGTGATTTCATGGTATTTACAAATGGTAAAAATGAAACTTCATGTTTTGGAAGTCCAAAATATTCTAGGATATTATTTTCCTTCTTGATTATCATGAACATCATAGTAGGGTATTTTTTTATAATATTCTTATCAATTAGGACCTATTATAGTAGGATTACATGATCTGTCTATTTTCTTTGTAGTATATAGTATAATCATTCATAAAAGTGTGAAGGTTTCTCATCTATCAGTGGAATGTATTTTTTGGATGATTCTCAAATTGAACATTCCAATATAAAATACTAAAAAACACTAAAAATGGGGAGATAATATAGTAGTATTCCATGGGGAAAATGGAGAATTTATTCCCAGTAATATTATACATTAAGGGGGAAAATATTAATAATTATTTTAATACCTACAATTATACGGATTCCCTATGATTAGTAATTATAATTATTATAGTATTTTGTTTTTGTAAAATACCATATATCATTCATTATACAATGGGGGAAATTAGATTTTTTTTTGATGAAAACAATATATAATTCTTTTGAATAACGGATGATTAATTTATACATTCACCATTATGTCAAAAATCGAAATGGGTAGATTTTTTATATTTGGAATGTTGTGTTGGAATCACATTAAATACATGAATGATAAATAATGGAATATCACTGAACTGTAATTGTCAAAAATTCATTAATGGTTATGCTTATAGTATTATTGTAAAAACAAAACATTTAGATTTCATGTTTTGTTTAGGTTGAATAAGATTAATATGGATAAAGTGATTCATAAAGGGTAGTTCTAGACTTAGAGATTCCCTAAGTATAAGAAAAAAATGTACAATGAGTATTTGGAAGCTACTACTGGATAATTCATTCTTAGGTAATGAACATACACTATAGAACCACTAGAAACACTAAGTTATTTTATTGAAATTTATTAAAACACCATATGTCCTCGATTATTCTATAGATGTATTGTGGTTGGCGGTTTATATGCGGAATATTAATATTCACCCCAAATTATCAAGATTGTATTATCTGCAATAATGGTGAACGCTATAAAAATATAGCTCCCAATTGTTAGGTCCATTTTTGGAGGAAATCATCAGGAAGAATCTGGTCAGGCCCAAATACATTTGGAGCATGTGGAAGTAGTGCATATTATCACGTCTTTGGGAATTAACATGTGTTTTAAAATAAATTAAAGTCATGTCATTGGTGTTATGGAATTAGTTTCATCCCTTTCAGGTTCATGATACATTGTCCTTTTGGTTATATATGTGATGTGTTGTAATATGGAATAGGTGGGAGTTATATTACATAGAGAATTATGGTGTGAGGGTGTTTAATAAGTAGGGAATGTGGTTGGATGGGCCTATCAACAATATGATGGAAATGATCTTATTATACGTGTATTCATTATTTGGTGACTGCTCCAGGGTGATGATTGGCTTGACTATTGACTCGTATATGTGTTTTTTATTAATTTATTTTCTCACTTGGGCATTAGTATGATTCATTGACACATTCATGATATCCTTATGAATTTATATTATGTCTGACATTATCATCTACATAGGTTTAAAATATAGTTTTCATATATCAATAAGGTTTAATTGTACCATGATATACATTACTAACTCAGACTATTAGAGAGTTTTTGTGTTTCTCCATATATTTTTATGGGTAATTAATTTTTATGACATTTCATTATATCATATTACTTTATACAATAATTATGGGATTGTTTTGGATTCCATTTTATGTAATTTCATTGAGTTTTAGGCATTTTATTACACATATTATTTTAAAATATATTAATGTAGTGTTATTTCTTCTAATTTATGTGTATTTTATACCCTCTTTGTTTTATTTCAATAAAGGGCCTCATGGAGGCGGTAACACATGAGTCATTTTATACCTTCCTTCATTATGATATCTTTAGAGAGTGGGGTTGTGACTAAATGTTTTCAAAGGATGATGGTTGCGAGATATGATGAAGTATGAAGTTTGGTATAGTGAGAATTTCATGAATTATTATGGAAGATGGTTATTTTATCATGGTTCGTGACATATGATTGGGAATACTAGCTAGGATATATGATTTTATCACCCTTGTGATCCAATGTGTGGACGTTGAGCCGGTCTAACTATTATACAAGGCTGAACTACAAGCAATGTAGAGAGATATGAGTAGTAAATGCATAATAATTGACATGTGTTCTTTTTGGAATTGGGTAGTCTTGGGAAATATAAATTTAATTAATATTAATTAATTTAATCCTGTGATAATTCAATACTATTGGGATGAGTAAATCCTTGTATATATCTATGTAATTTATTCCGGTCATCATTTTCATGTGGCTATGGCATTGGAGTTACGACATGCTATTCCGTTTAATCATCTTAGGGTAGATCTTTTTGAAGAGGATGACCTATAGATTATGTAATAGTGTGATTTTCAGTGGTACCCATTTCGGAACTATAGTGGTAGTGATTTATATTTGGAGATAAATAGAAAGATTTAGGAACTCATGATCGACCTTTGTTTGATATTTTCTTTTAAAAGGTATTATGCCCCATTATCAGTCAGTCATATGTGAGGATATACATGTCGGGGGGGGCTATAACTTGCTGAGTGAAGGGAGGTAGTTTTTTCAGGGTTAGAATTCATGAAATTGTAACTGGAGGTTCAAAAGGAGATGGATATTTTCTTCATACACAGATGATGAGGTTATCGTTGATAAGGGAACTAGTAGTATTCCCTAAGATGAAATGTTATTTGTAGTTGGATTTGGAATTGATACCTTTAATGGTATGACCAAGAGGCATTCGACATTAAAATATTTTCTTTTTGACTTATAGGGATAGCAATTCCAATGATGATCCATGGACATGGGACCAAAGTGTTTCATATATGGGGTTTTTTCCATCATTATGATTAGTGACCAATGGACAATTGAGATCAATTTTGTAGTGCTGGGTTGGTTCCAAATTGACCATATAAATATTTTCTATAGATTCCGTTTAAAAAGAATATGTTGTAGGCTTATTCTTAGTCAATAGGGGATAGGTAAATTAGAGTTTTGGCCTCAGAATGTTCCTTGAGATTGGGGACATTGACTAATGATTTTTCATCAATGAATACAACATTAGAGACATAGATGATTTTAGAATGGTCAGTTACATGGAGTGGATGTGGTAGCTCTATTAGTGAAATGATCAGTCATGTAATAGACATCATATATTCTACTCTTTTTTCATTTATTGATTTTGGGTCATATGACTCATTTATTTCTCCTAATGTAGCATGTACTTTGTAACTATATGTATAGAGGATTTTCATGCAATTGGTGAGCAATAAACTATGTGGAGGCAAGAAAAAATTTGTAGATTTTTGTTGGAGGTGTAGACTGATGATGAGGCCACGTATATTGAATGATTACATGTCATTTCTTCATATATATCCATACAAAGTCCATATATACCTTTAATAATTATTCCCTATTATCATATAATTCCCTAGAAGAATTATGTTTACATATGTGGATGGATCACATGCAGTTTTGGATGGAGAAAATTTTGTTCGTAGGAGTAGACATGTATATATACTTCTCTCCTTGATGGATGTGTATTCGATTGAAGATGTGGGATACAGGGTAGCTGTTTTTCTCAGAGGTGTTGTGATGGTACCACCTTAATGTGATATCATGTTTGGGATATAATTATATCCTAGTATTTTTATGATATTTATGTATGCTTTCCAGATATTACCCATTGAGTTCCACAAGTTATGTATTGGGTCAGATGATCTGAAGTTGAAAGGATTCATCCAACCTAGTGTGTCATAATAGCCTTCTCTATTATTATTCATTATGAAGGATGTTTACACAACAAGTATGTGCATATACCGGAAGAGGTAAATGTAGGTTATGATAAATAATTATTATCCCCTTCCAAGGATCAATAATATATTCGATAGATTGAGGGAATGTAGTTGGTTCTCCAAGATCGATCATATGTATGGATATCACTAGTTGAGTGTCAAGGATGATGATGTCCCAAAGTCATCCTTCAGATGCAGGAACATTCTATTCATGATTTTGGTCTTGTAGTTTTATTTCATGAAAACACCAGTTGTTTTCATTAGACTCATCAACTCATTGTCCCACTAATTCATAGACTAGTCTATATTCATATTCATAAATGATATATTTATCTACAACGATTTTGAGTGGGATAGTTTTTATCATCTCAGAACCCTCTGGAAGGTTTTTCAATGAAACAAGTAAAACGAATTGTTTCCAATGTGGATATTATAGACAAGATAGTTTTATTTCATTGTAAATTTGTATCATAAAATGGAGAATCCATGGTGTAATAAAATGGTGTGATAATTTGTTCATTTAAAGATCCTAAAAATGTGGATGAGGATTGAAGTTTCCCTAGTCTTATAGGATACTACCAAGGCTCATATATGACAACTCATGGAATTCTTCACATTTAATATATTATACTAGATAAGAATTTGATATCATCTATATGGATTAGGGAGAGGATGTATATTATTGTCCAATGGGTTTTTTTGTTAGTAATATAATACATCAGTTGTTAGTGGAGGATCTGTTATAGGGGGTGTTTTATAATGAATACATTATATGATTGGGATTTATAGTATATCATTATATGTTGGAGATCACTTATAGTTCTATATATCATAATCCCTACAATCATAAATATGGAATCCATGATATAGATCTTCCAAGACTTCAATTTTCATTGATGTTGTGGTGACATTACAACATTCGAGATCATTTTTTTCTTCACCGATCACATTAACATGATTAATGTATTTTCATTGTATGATATAAATATATGTAAATTGAGTTGGATAGAGTATCTTTAAGATTATAAATTTTATATCTACTACAGTATTGGAAAATTAAATGGTGTGGCTGACAAATTGAGATGATAATAATAGAAGTATACAATTAATGATTATGAGGATACTTGTAATGCAATGGATGAGTCAGTGGCCCTACACATTGATACAAGGGTGGATGATGGTTGAGTTTATATATTACATATGATAGTGTGGTTTTTTTTATTTTATTTGTGGAATATTCATAGTGGGTAGAGTGAGTTTCATGGGTTATGCATGCTTTATTAGGCCACTGGGATTCTTTAGAGTGACAGTTAGAGAATATTAAGATTTTTATTTTGTTTCAGGGGTGGTTGATGCATGATGAACCCATTTCTATGTTTCACATGTCTCATTTGGTGGTACTCTTGAGTGTATATAAGATATAGTATATCCTGAGAACATAGTTTTAGTGGATTAGGATGAAATTGTTCGTAGCAGAGTTTGTGGCATGGTTTCTATTTTCCATCATGTGATGGAAAATCCACATGTTCCAAGTGTTTATTTTTCCAAATTTATGATACAATGTTTAAATATGATAATATAGTGAAGGATTTCGTCACAAGTTTTTTCCTATCAAATAGAGGTTGTGATGATAACTTTGTAATCAGGGATTGGTTAATGAAATTGGATCACACCATTGTTTTCAGGGTATTAGGAACCCTATATGTTTTTGTTAGGATTTTTGTTGATTTGGTTGTGCAGTTTAATGGAGTTATGAGGTATATAGTCCTTGATTGGATGCTCATTCTACATCAGAAGTCTGGTGGGGATTAAACCATTATTTTGTAACTTAGTCATGCATTACATTTCATTCCATCATCAGAAATATGGGATGATGGATTAGGAAGTCTGGATTATGGATCATATGTTGAAGTCACACATCATAGACATTAGCATATATTGGGTAAATAAGATTAATTCGGTTTATTTTAATTAAACCCATACTGATATTTCATTCATTAAAAATTCCATGTTTAATGAATTGTTTGGGTTTTCATTTATTTCTCTATTGTTATGGTTTAAGGATGATGATCAAGTAGTTCTTAGACCCAATGTGGTACAATGCATGATTGAGAAGGTTTAGGCTAGTCATGAGATGAAGAAATCTGTGATGGTTATGACGAGGTCCTATGTTGAACATAGAAGGAAACCCTTGGAGTGTTACATTGGATACCACATGATCCTAATGGTTTCAACAGAATTTGGGTAGCATAGGTTCTTCAAAGTTAGTATGTTTTATCCCAAATTTGTTGTGCCTTTTGAGGTGTTGGGGAAATTTGGTGAGGTAGTTTATTGGTTGGGACTCCCACTATGAATAGACTAACCTAATGATTTATTCAATACCATCAAAGTACATTGTTATTTTCTAGATGAATCTTGTGTCATTGACTAAGAATATTTGGCTATTGAGGATTTCATGATATTTTTAGAGGGGAAAATGGAATGTATGTTTTTTCATAGAAGGGTCTAGGTAGATTAACTATCCCCTTGGTTTTTTTGTTTTGGTGATTTGGCGGTGAATGAGAGAGTACACGGGACAATAAGAATTAGATATGTATCCAATACCCTTAGTTTTTAAGATCATGCCTTTTTTTACTTATTTTTCTTTATTATGTGGTTTAGGGACCATAAAATCTTTTAAAAGATGTATAAATTACATGTTAATAAGATGGTTTTTCATGTAATCAAAGTATAAAAATGAGGTAAAAATTAATCCCTAATAAAGATTCACTCTACCGTGAAAATATTTAAACCATATAGGCAGGTAAGTGCATTGGAAAGAAGATTATATCCTTACCATGATGGTGGAATTCCTATATTTTTTTAATTGGGGAACTACTGTGTGTGGGATGTAGTAATTTTTTCCATGGGGGTATATGATAGATTAAAATTTTGCAAAAGTGGTTATGTCAATAAAGGAGGATTGGGGTTTTAAGGGATGTTCTGGACAAATTCATTTGGTATATTCTTATGGTTAATGTCAGTGTTTCAAGTATAATTATATCCTTGAGAGGTATATAGAGGGATGGTTGTTTTGTCCTTTTTCGGCATTCTTTGGGGTTTGTTTTGACTCTAAAGGTAATGAATATTTAGTGATGTATTTATTGTAATGTTCTTGAAATTACAAACCATTGCATTTCTATACATATATTTGAAGAAGTTCCCATATCATATTCCTTAGATATTGGTTATTTGTAAGTGGAAAATGGGAGATTTAGAGTATGATGGTAGATCCTTTGATTTGATTATGATGATATATTTTGAATGTTGATCATAGTGGTAGATCTCAATGGTATATCTGGATGGTAGAACCTTAAATTAGTTCATGGTGGTATAATACATAGTATAATGATACCTTATGCTAGTATCATATGATTGTAGCTTTTGATGGTATATTATACTGTCAAAATATATAGTGTGGTGGTCGCTTCTAGAGGTAGATTATAGCTGTAACTTATTTTTTGTAGATTCTAACAGTAGCTTCGGAATTCAAAATTCGGTAGTAGCTTCTTGTCGACTCTTATAGAAGTATATTGTGATAGTATCTTTTTTGTGATAGCTCATAAATGTAGAGCATGATGGTATATCCTATTATTATCTTTTCAGGGTAGATTTTCATATTAGATCACGGATTTATTATACTCCAGTTTTTATAGAATTTTTAGTTTTTTCATTTTTAATTTTTTTTCAAGTTATATAATTTTAAAATAATAATTATGGAAATTAAGTGAAATTTTAGGTGAATAGATGTATATCATCCCCTTATTTGATTTTTTGATCTATTAAATTGGTCACCCATATGTAATGTAATGATATCCCCATCAATGGTCAATTAGAATAATATCTACGATCTAAAAATATAATGGATTCATATATGATGAATCTATGTTTAATATTATTCCTTAATTATTTATTTCTTGATTTACTCTCATGTTGGAGGTTACAAATCCATTCACTTGGAACCATGGAACCTCTTGGACACTATTTTTCACTTACCTATTATAAAGTTTGTATATCCTATGTGTGAAAACATTATTTTTGGTTTAGTAAATCATGTGAGTCTTCATTCTTCTAGGCATGGGGACTCTTTATTTCCCAACAGTTGTATGATGAAGGAGGGTGTATGATTTTTTTATCTATTTAGTTTATGGATTCATGCAGATTAATAATGGTAAATTAATTATTTAAATTTAAATTTAAAGGTTGGGGTTCAAATCACATGTTTAAACATGTTTGATATTTTAGATATTTTGATTTTATGGGTTTGATTCATTATTGAAAATCATGGTCATTAGGGGACGAATTATGGGATGTAATTTTGGTTTTAGAGAACCAATGTTTTTATGATTTTTTGATATCACCATATATAGAATTTTCTAGAAAATAATATCTTGTTTCGAAAATGGATGCCCAACGAATATTGAAATTATATATGAATACCAATAAAATTGAAGTTGATTTGTTGAAAATCCACTATTCCATGTCAGAAAAATTTTATGTGGTTAATATTTAATGTATTTCAATGTGGATATGATTTATTTTGAAAATGATATGTGGTGGTTTTGTGTAGTCCATGAGGATAAATGGTATAGATATTCTTGTAATGAGAAGGTGGACATGGTGAGAAAATGGTGGTAATGTGGGTTTTTTGGGATGAGGATGATGTGATTTTTTTTGTTTTGGAATGGTGTGTTAGGAATTTTTTTAGTAGTAATGTAATTAAATGAATTATAACACTGAAATCCAAATGGTGTCGGTTGGTTTGTTATATTATTTGAATCGATAGTAAATGAGAGATAACTAATGGGTTGTGTTGTAAAATTGGGATGATATTAAATGTGAAAAAATGAGATTGAAAATATATTTTGATATTGTGTTCGTTGATTATATATATATATATATATATATATATATTGTACTTATATGTTATTTTAAATATAGGACCCTCCCATGTTGATATCTTAGTGTTTAGGACCATCAGTTTTAGCGGTGTTTCCAAATATCTATGATGTTAGGATGGATGAATTAGCACATCCTATTTCAAACTACCTTTTCAAGGAGAGGATGACATTAATTTTTTGTGATTGGAAAATGTTAATGTTCACATTCACGCTGTGATATGATCATATGGACACAGATTGATTGGGCATGGTGTTATTCAATGAGCAAGGCATTGTTAGGTAATATGATGAGGCATCATACAATGGTACTTGTCTGTGGCTGTATGAAAGAACATGGTTTCTTTCCATTTTTTCATGATATCCAAGTGTTTTAATTATCAATGTAATGTGATGTGATGTGATGTGATGTTAAATGGGATAGGTTTGAGTTCTATGATGTAAATTTTTGGGGAATGAGAATAGAAAATCTATGGGAAGGTGATGTGGGATTACCCTCATTGATATGATTTATATTATTTTATTATATTCGATCTGTTTTCTAGATAGTGTTCCACACTGAGGATGTGGGTGGTTAGTTTACATGTATAAGTGTTTCTTAGGTCATATTTTATCTCAATAGTGAATTTTTATGCTACATTCACATGTTCATGAGGGAACAAGGATAACCTATTTACATTGATTTTATGTTTACTCTAATTATATAAAATTATCTCAATGTTTCAAGGAGGATTACATGGACCTTTAAAGACGTTACTAGTTATGAACATTGAATATGATTTATGTTTCGTCCACTGATTCTGAATGGATATTTACTTTGAAAGACATTAATTTGAATATGATTACTTTATAGATAAACTGCGGGATAGTTTTTGTTTCGTTTTTAATATTCTTTCAAGGATTTTATTACAGGTTACTAATCATTCTCCCATCCAATTTCATTATTGTGTGTAATTCATCCGATTTATATGTTTTTATATATAATTGGATCTATTTTTAATCCAATTACCCATTACAAGTTATTCTTGTAGGTCATTATCTGTCATATTTCATTTGTGAATCTTTAGAGGGAGGGGTCAAGATAGTTTTAAAGTCTCACAAAATACCTTATGTGTTTATTTTTAAATCATAGGTAAGCTTATATATTAATAGTATTATAACCAGAATAGATTATCACATTACAATTTTTTATCTTTTATGAATCAATAGGTCTAAAAAAGGTCACTTCTTCATTCATTTCAAATTAAGTAATCCCATATAGAAGGAATTTCCATTACACTCGTCATTAAAATACCATGAATATATCATCCATTATTTTATTATATTGTGTTGTCTCTCCACTAAAATTAGATATTATATGATCATACACTCAAAATGAGGAATCAATTATCTAATCTTTATTTCATATATATATTCATCAATGTTATATCACAAATTCTACATAAAAAAATATTCTTAAATACACATGGATAAAACATGTTTATTTAATTAACATAATTGATTTAATATTTTTCTATCATTTAATACTACGAAATATTTAATATTTAGACAATTTAAGATATGAAAAACTAAATTTAAGTGTTACAATTCGTTCATCTATAATTTAAATTGAACATGATAAATTGTATAATAAATGAAACCAAATTTTATGGGTATTAATATAAATATTTTATTAAATAAAATTTTTATATAATGTACCCTAGTAATTTTTATCATAATTCTCATAAAAATATTCTACATTATAGATAATTGTATTAATAAAACACCCAAATCTTATTTTTGGTTCATTTTATGTTGGATCTATATTCAAAAATTCTTTGAAGACATTTAATGTTTGTTTAAGACCTATGAAATCTGTATGAGATATTTTACAGTGACAACGGTATAATCATTTTATTTACATTGATTCAAAACATTTCACATTCACTATGGATAACCATGTGACTGTACACCAACCATGCATCATTTTATGGAATATTTACTTAGAATAGACTATCACAGTGTATTTCCCTGAATAAAATAATGAAAAAGTAACAATTCCAATATTTTTGGGGTGTATGAACCCTGAAACCATTATTATATAACTAGAAGGCCATTATTTTCCTGAAATTTTTTATTTGTGTTCTCATATTTGTAATTACAAACCCAAAATTAATTTTTGAATTTTTAATAAAAAAATAAATCCAATTGGGAGTTTTCATTGTTTCTGAAAATAAGTTTCAATCAGTTTGGCCAATTTATTCACTCGTAAATTTACCAAATTTTATCCATTTCATGAATACAATATCTTATTATTTAAAAATAAAAAAACACCTTCAAAATAAATAATATAAATCCTAAATATACTAAATTAATAATTTTTCACATGGAAGAAAATTGAATTTCATTTTTAAAATATTTTTGTACACCAAACAATTCATATTCAACAAAAATTATAAAATCAATCCAACATAATCATTTCCAAAAAAAATCATAAACTTGAATTATTATTCTAAAAAATCCCTTCATAAAATATATAAATATATTCAATTTTATATAACCATAATATAAAATGGAATCACCAACCAATAAAAATTTAAAACATCAATAATTAAAAAAGCTGAAAATGAAGACCACAACCATTTCAATATAAAAATTTATTTTTTAATAATACTTTACAGTAAAATTAAAAGTACCGAACCTTAAAACGTTACATAATCTTGAATTAAATGAATAATTAACATTAAAAATCTTTTTTGGTAAAGAGTTTTAGTGAATTAGGCCATAATTATTACATTTACATCTCAAAAATTATAATGTAGACACTTATATTGAGATTATTTGTTTTTCATAAAAAAATCATAAAAAATTAGTCATGTCTAGTTCAATGTTTTAGACCACATGACTTTTACATGATCCCATCAATTACCCAATTCATATTTAAGTCATGTGAAAACCATTTAAAAATATTTGAATAGCATAAAAAGACTAGTTAGGGTTATTAAAGAAAGAAAAAAGTCATTTGTCCATCAATATATACAAAACATATTCTCTTTTAAATACTTTAATAAATCATAAGATTAATTAATAACACTTAGAAATCATTTTTTATAATGGTATCTTGTGGCATCTATAACATACTTACATTGTAGCATTCACAACTAATTAGGGTGTTACATATGTAATACACATCATAGTATATTCTCTAAATATCTTAGGAGAAACATTAACGTTTATCTCCGTCACATTACCCAATGCAGTGGAGAGTAATCTCAGGCTCACTCGCCCTAGGTTTATCACAAAACCACCCGTATACGTAAACCTTTACAAATAACTATAACATATTAATAACAAATAAAAAATCATAAATAAAAGATAAAATTTCAACATTTCAATCACAATATATCATTTCAATATATTGACATAATCAATGCTTTATAAAACCATTTTCAATATCATTTAAACCTTTAATAATAATATTATTGAATCAAAGTTACCCATTCCACTTTTAAGATTTTATAATAATTTGATTCATTAGAAATTAATTTCCTTAAAAAATCCCTAAAACAATTTTTTAAACATATACATTAATGATAAAAATTAATAAGAATAAATCTTTAAAACATTTAAAACATTGTTTTAATTAAAGTGTCTCTTACCACTTGAGAAAATAATTGAATAAAAATAATTATCGAATACCCTTAAACAAATAATATAATATCACGAGAATAATTATATTCCTAATATAATATTTAAAAGGGTAGTACATACACCATATGAATGTGAATTGGTTTATAAACACTGATAAGTCTCAATGGAATGTAAACTGTGACAAAGTCACTTTCAAAGATCGTATTCAAAGTATAAAGAGAAATAGGTGAAATAATTATGTGTCAAAAATAAGAATAAAACCTAAATAAGTTAATATTAAGTGTAAAACCATCATATGTATTTAACCAATATTCATATCAGGACAAAATCAATAAGTATATGTTTATCTCAAATAATTGAAATTCGGTTAAAAAGTTCTCTTACAGAAATTCGACAGCCTAACGACGTTGCTTTAATATTCATAAAATGAGTTGATGAGAGATAAATAGTTCCCATATCACATGAACATAAAATTTACGACAATAATATTATATTATAATACTTACCAACATGAGAAAATGTAAATTAAAAGGCATAACACAATATAAGTCTTTAACTAAAAGAGAAGGGTGAAAAGTTCCCTTGCCAAGATCATAAAATGAAGTTAGAATTTATAAATTGGGAGATTATGTATATAAACCTTATATCCACACACAATTTAGTGGAAATTACCACATAAATAAATAAATAGTGATTCCACACAAAATCATAGCATATCATATTTCAGAATTTGATGATTAACCCAAATAATGGAAATGGGGTTAAAAAGTCTCCTTACCAAATTGGTAACTTACGAAACATAAACTCTATTAAAGAGAAATCATACAGTGAATATGTAAATACCAATAAATTATATAATATTACAAAAATTAATATAATCATGGCTAGTACATACACAACACAAAAGGAAATAGTGTCAAATATATCATGAATCTCATGGTAATAAAATGTGAGATGAAAATTAGTTACCACATTGTAATCAATTGAGTTGTATGAAAAAAAGTTAATAAACCCAAAATAAATCATATAATACTATGATTATACATATAATCATGATAATATATATTAAATGGATTTTAAAAAAAACAACACATGCATTAAATAAGTTGTGAACAATAGATATTTCATGGAATTAAAAGTGAGATAAGAAACCCATTACCTTTTGTCTTACATGACTCATTAGATCTTTAAATATCCTGAATAACAATATAATGATAATTTATATTTTCTTCAGAACATTTTTCAGGTTTATTATTCCTTTTACATCACTTATTACCATGGTAGAAACATTAAAAAATTATTAAAATTAATAACAGTCATTTTGTGGATATTTAGTAATTATAATTACAAGATGTCCATGAGGTCGAATTTAAATTGTATAGAGAATGATATTCATGATTTAAATATCATATATATCATATATATCCTATAAACAAGTATTTATAATAGTCCATATCATTTGGATATATGAAAATGAAATGCACCATTCATGGAGACGGTAAGTCGTACGTACACAAGAGCGCTACTGTCATTTCATTTTTTTCTTTTTAAAGGTATTAAAACCATATTATAAATAGATATATTATAATTAAATTATAATATAATATTTTACATATGTATATTAACACCATCGAATATATGTTCCTTGTATGATATGGAAGAGTCCTATCACTTTGAGGGGTGGTAGTCCGCACATCATCAAATGAAATTATCATATATATAAACAAGAAAATCAAAAAGTAATCTTATAAAATATAATTAAATAATACTATATATATAATAAATATCATAAATATCATGTATAATTATAGTTCCATAATAATTTCCACCATGAGATGTAGTAGAAGATAATTAAACAATCATCATTTCGTGAGACATTAGTTTGCCGTCCACAGAAACAGTATGTTCGTATCTATTATATGATGATGTATGTATGTTATTTAAAATAATTTTCATATAAATAACCTAGTATTTTTATGATAATTTTTTTTTATAAAAAAAGTAAAAAAAGAATTTATGGGGTTGGGGAAGTAAAATAAAAGAAAAAATGTAAGAGAAGACGTTACTATTAAATCAGGTAACTCCCATTGATTTGTAACAAAAGGATATCTTGAAATGCCTTATTCCAAAGGTAAGGATTCTAGATTAAATATAGAGATGTTTTGAGATTATTTATAATGAGTTTGGATGATAAAAGGGGATTTAGAGGTTTCAGTAATGGGTGAAAGGTGATGATTTTTTATAAGAGGGATAAGGGGCTCTTTTGGAATGTATGAAAATATTATTTTATTATAAACTACATTTCGGTTTCAAAAAGTTAAAAATGTATTAAATTATAATATAATATGACTATTTTAATATATCCTCTCAAATAATTGGTTTTAGTTATGTTTTTTTTTCAAATGTAACCTTACCATTTAGCATTAACCCTTAGTTAACCAATTTGACTCTTAACATGTCTTCTTGTATATTCACTCTACAATGTTGATATTGAATCGATAAAATTCAAGAAGAACCACATGTGGTTAATTAATGAAATTTTGAACCCTATATAATTCATTAGTATGAATATTTTATTTTTATGATTATTATATCATTTAATATAATAATAATTGGTTTAAAAACTCATTTATGTCAATTTAAATACTATACGTATCATGACTTTAAAAAAATCTAAATCTACTTGATTATTTCAAAATAAAAATTAATTAAATGATAACATGTAATCCTCATCTATAAAATTCACATACGGCATTAAAAGTATCAAAACAAATATATTTTATCGTTAATAATGTTATTTATTTTAAAAATTCATTATTGGGGTAATCATTATATCATCATTGTGTCAGAAAAAATTTGTTTATTTGATGTCCAAAAAATATAAATAAAATAACTTTTTGCATTATATATTTTAATATTTATAATTAGATTTATAGTCAAATATATCAATTATATAACAATACATTAAATTTGTTTAGGAAAAACAATACATGTTTATGGTATTTTTATTTTTACTTTAAATAAAAAGTTATTAATGGAATTATCTTACCCAAATGGATTCCAATGGTGAAAAATATCACCCAAGGAATGTAATGTTCGTCCATGACTCATCCAAAAAGGTTAATACATGTGTTAAGGTAATTTTATATTATTATTATATTATTTTTACCATGAATTACACTATTTACCTTTAACCATGGTAAATAAATGTCAAAGATACTAATCACCAAAAATTAGTTTCATATTATTGAACCAAATATTAATTAGTGATTACAAAAATTTATGTCAATTTTTTGAAATTATATTCACAGAAGCGGTAAATTTTCATTTAAATGAAAAGGTGAGGTTTTTAACTACTACTCAGTGTTTTCAGTATTCCTGAAAAATTAACGGTTTTCAGAAAAAATTCAAAAATTTGTCCAAATATATATTTGATATTATGAATTATAAAATGACGTCTATTTTACCAAATTCATAACATAAATGTTTCATTAATTAATTTAAAATTAATTCATATTGCCCAAACAAAAAACCGTGTTTTTAAAAAATAATAACTATCAAAATATTGACATTGGTTAATATCCCATTTCAATGTGTAATTACATACAACTACCAAAATTGGATTAAAAGGTAATAAAATAATCTAATTATGTATTAAAACATATTAAAAACCTAATCTATCCATATAAAAAATTATATCGAAGGTGATTTTTGAATTAAAATACAGTGTTTTCACTATTCCATAAAAATGAACTTTATTAGAAAAATACAAAAATTTCATCTCTTGTAAATTTTAATGTCTCAATTATAAAGAAGAATTATAATTTTTTCAAATAAAACATATAAAAGTGAATAAAAGTATATTTAAAGAGGGTTATAGAAAAAAATGTGGGAAATCGACCCTTTAATGAATATTACAATATTTATTCTTAAAATTAGATTCGTTCACATTTTAAGCCCCTAACGTTAATTGGAAAAATGTAAAAACATTTAACAGACATGTCTAATCATATTGTAGTTAGTTATGTTTATTCCCACAAATAAAATGAATAGGTGTTAAATACCATTTAAAATAATATTATATTATTATTTCTCTGTATGACTTAGCCTTGTGTGAAACATTAGACTTTGGAAAAACTCATTGTTGTGTATCAGTTACGTCATCGAACATCTAACCCCCTTTAAAGTAAATGTAATATTTAATTCAAAAATATTAATAAATATTAAAATTTTATATTATTTATTTTCCTGGGATGTTACATCCCTCCCCACGTTTTGGAATTGCGTCCTCGCAATTTCAAAATTGGGCTCAGAAACATCATCGAAAGTCCCACATCAGAAAAAGTGTCAATAAAACTATCACCTTAAAAGAAAGAAATATAAGTATAATGGTAAACCGAGATATACCATACAAGGATTCCATGTAGGAAAACATGGATATGGATGAAAAACAAACACTCATAGAAAAAAAGAGAGTGGTAGAGAACTTGATCACAGAACGATGACCACCACAACACCATATATTTGTTGTTTTTTAAATGTCTGTTGAAAAAATAGTGTATAAAATTTTTTCATGTAGATTATTTTCAAAATGTATGAACATTTTATTACTAACAAGAATATGATCATAAGAAAACAAACTTAATTTTCATGTAGACATTCATCATTTATAAAATTTCTACCACAAACTATTCTTTTCTCCAAACGATAAGTATTCAATATGACTTGGTCACATCAATAGTGCTAAAATAAACTTTTACAGAATCACATAATCCAAAAAGTTGATATATATATATTTCCTCCCTCTTTATAAATTGACAAAAACTATAAATGGTTAGTACAAGACAAGATAATCCTAAAAAAGAACAATCCATTACAAAAAAGAAATAATATTCATAATCTCCAAAATTCAATAATTAGTACCCTAAGAAAAAAAATGACCATTCAATAAACAATTTTCCTTAAAACAATTCAATATAATCAAAACTGTGATTGTAACCCAAAACATATTTGTATTTAGTCACATAGTCTTCCATAGTAAATATTAACATTTATCTCTAAAAACATTGACTACTCTTAAACTCTCATACTGAAGTGTAATTAACCTAATCACATATTCTATATGATTTGTTAAACATTAACATAAATAACCCAATTCACCTTATATCCACAATAAAAACATGTATTCTTCCAAAATATTATTTCAACCATTAATGCACAAATCCAATCCTATAGTATTCTATTTTCCCTAATCATATAATGTCCCAAAAAGAGAGAATGTCTTCTAAAATAACCATTATCACTTAATCAAAAAATCATTTACCTATACTAAGGATATCCATTTGATAAACCTGAATGTAAAAATTTAACTTATTCTTGATTAATAATATCATTTAACTAAAAAAAATTAGTCAACCTAACACAGAACTTGATGTAGTCTAGTAGTAGGCAATAAACCCCAATCACACTTCGTTTGAGGGTTCAATTCCCGTAGCATTTTCCAACGTGATGGGATGTCACACGGTCTGCTTGTCGTCCTTTTTCAAAAATTATATAATTTTTTAACAATCAAAAAAATGAGGAGAATTCCCCCAAATATAACCATAACATATTTTATACTCAAATATTATCTAATACCTTTCAATTTTCCCCAAAAAATGTAATAACCATTTATCACCTCTAAAATAACTATGACACCTTCTAATATGTTAGCCATTATGGTCATGTAACTTATTCAAAAATAACACTCTTACATATAAAGTTATCTAAACCGACCACTAATGCCAATTATAATTCCCCTTCCATAAAACATTGCATAATCTTGAATTAAATGAATAATTCACCTTGAATGCCTTTTTAGGATTAGAGATATAGAGAATAAGGCCATACCTATTACATTACATCTAAAAAATTACAAATTAGATACTTAAAATAAGATTCCATTTTTTTAATAGAATAACAACTCTTAAAAAAAGTTTCATGTATAGTTCCATGTTTTAGACCGCCTAACTTTTCCTTGATCCCATCCTTGACCCTATTCATCTTTAAGTCATGTGAAAAACATTTCAAAACATGGGATGAACATAAAAACCTCAGTATGGGTTTTAAAATATAGAATCAAATCATAAGTCCATCAATACATAAAAACATAATCTATTTTACATACCACGGGAAATCATATGATTTATTAATGACACAAAGAAATCCAAAATCATAATGGAAACTTGCGGCATCCATTAAATACATAAATTTTAGCATTCACAGATACGTAGGGAGTTACGTTTGGAATAATCATCATAGTATATTCTATAAATCACTAAGGAAAAACATTAATGTATACCTTCACCACGTTACCCAATTCATTGGAGAGCGATCTCAGGCTCAACCTCCGTAGGTTTATCCCAGAACCACTCGTATACATAAAAAATTCCCAATAACAATAAATTAATCATTACACATTAAAAAATCATAAAAAAAGTTAAAATTGCTTCATTGTAATAACAATATGTCATTTCATGATATTGACATAATCATTTCTTTACAAACCATCTTCAAAACCATTTAAAACAATTAATAAACATATTTTTCAATGAAACTGTTCCATTATATTAAATTTTTTTAAAATAATTATTATTTTAAAAAATTATTTTCGTTTAAAATAAATCCTTAAAACCATGTTGAAAATATGTAAATTAATGTTAATTATTTATAAGAATAAATCATTAAAACATTTAAAACAGTTTTTTCATTAAATATCCTCTTACCACTTGAGAAAATACTAGTATAAAAATAATTACATAATAACATTAATAAAATCTTATAATATCATGAGAACAAGTTTATTCATGATATAATATGTAAAAGGGAAGTATATACACCATAAGAATGTCAATTTGTGTATAACAACAAATAAGTCTCAATGGAATGTAAATTGAGACCAAGTACCATACAACGATCATATCATTAGATTACAGATAAATAAATGACATAATTCTTTGTGAAAAAATTAGAAAATACCTTATATAAGTGTATATTATGTGTTAAAAAAGCATTCATTAAACAACATTCACTACATGACATTATGAATAAGTATATGTTTAACCCAAATAATTGAAATTGGGTTAATAAGTTATCTTATAGAAATTGGATATCCTAATGACTGTGCTTTAAAATTTAGAAAATGGGTTGATGAGAGAGAAAAGGGTGTCTCTTAAAATGAAAATAAAATGTACAGAAATATTAATATAGAAGAATATATCCCAACAAAAGAAAATGAAAATTTAAAAGACACAACACAAAATAATCATTAACTAAAAGAGAAGGGTGGGATGTTCCTTTACAACGATCATATAAATGACGTCAGAATTTATCAATTGGGTGATTTTGTGTGTTATGACTATATCTACAGAAAAGGGGAGTGTAAATTACAACATAAATAAATAAATAGTGATTTCACACATAATCATATCATGAAATAATTAAGAATTAGAAGATTAATCGAATGAATGAAATTTGGGTTAAATTAATTCCCATACCGATTCTGTAACGTAGGAAACATACACCCCATGAATGAAGGATCATGAAATGAAGATATAAATACTCATAAATTAATGTTTATTAAAAAATAATACAATAATGGGTAGTAAATACACAACACAAAAAGAAATAGTGGATAATATTTCCAGAATCTCACTAGAATAAAAAGTGAGATGAAAACCCTTTACCACATTTTAATTAATCGCGTTATATGACCAAATGTTAATAACCACAAAATTAATCAAATAATACCATTAATATAAATAGAATCATGAATATATATATATAATGGTAGTAAACAACACACCACAAACATGAAATAAGTGGCGAACAATTAAAATCTCATAGAATTAAAAGTTAGATAAGAAACCCCATACCTCGTGTCTGAATTGACTCATTTATTCATTAAATCTACTGAATAATAAACTAAAGTTAATTTATACTTTCTTCAGTACTTTTTATTGTTTATTTCTTCTTTTAAATCAATTATTACTATGTTGTAATCATTATAAAATGATGTATTTTAATAACGGCCATTTTGTCGATATTTAGTACTTATAATTACAGGTTGTCCATGTGGTCAAAAGTCATTTATATAAATGAATTATATTAATGACATGAATATCATATAAATCATATATATCCAGTATATATGTATTTAGAATATTCTATAACATTTAAATATATGAAAATAATTTTCACTGTTCAGGGAGAAGGTAAGTCGTACGTACACATGAACGCTACATTCATTTCATTGTTTTCATTTTCATAGGTTTTAAAAACAAATGATAAATAGGTATATTATAATTCCATTATAATATCATATTTTATATATGTTAAATTTGTTCATTAAAACCATCCTTTATACATTCCATGTATGGTATGGACGAGTCACATCACTTTAAGAGGGCGGTCGTCCGCACGTACTCAAATGTAATTATCTTATATATACAACATAAAAACCATAATGTTATGTTATATAGAATAATTAAAGAATAATATAGATAAAATGAATATCCTAAAAATCATATATAATTAAATTTCCATCATAATGGCCCCCATGAGAGGCGGTATGAGATAATTGAACAATCATCGTTTCATGAGGCAGTTGTTAGCCTTCCACAGAAACAGTATGTTCATATCAATTAGATGGATGTGTGTGTAACTCTAGATCGAATACATCTAATACAAAAAACTTACTATATTTAGGATACTTTTGTTGTTGTAAAATAATAGAATAAAAGGATTTTATGGGGGTGGAAAATAAAATAAAATAAAAAAACTTAAGAGAAGATGTTACCTTTAAATCGGGTAACTTTTTTTTGTTTGAACCAGAAATAGTTATTGATATTCATTCTGCCTATGAAAAGCATTCTAGGAGGAATATAGGTATTTTGGGAGCCTATTTGGGTAGATTATTGATGAGCCAAGAGGCTTGAGAGGTGTGATTAATTGGTTAGAGGTGATGACTTTTTATATGTGGGAGGAGGGGATCTTTAAGAATGGTTGCAAATATTATTTTATTATAAACTAAATTTCAGTTTTAGATGGTCCTAAATCTGTTAAATATGATGATAATATGAATATTATTTTAATTACTCTCGAACCAATAGGTTTTATAAAATTTTTGGTTTCAAATTTAACATAATCATTTATCTACAACCCTTAGTTAACTAGTTTGATTCTTACCATATGTTCTTGTGTATTCACTCTACAAGGTTAATACAGTTACTATAAAATACCAGTTGAAATAGAAGTGGTTAATTAATGAAATTATAAACCATAAATAAGTTATTTCGCCAAATCATATATTTTTATGATTAATATATCATTTAATAAAATTTAATTTGTTTTAAAAACTCAATTATCTCAATTTAAATACTATTCATATAATTAATTTTTTAAATATCTAAAACAAAATGATAATTTCGAAATAACTTCATTAAATCAAATATAAAATGTAATATTTATCCCTAAAATACAATGACGACATAAAAAGTTCCAAAATAAATTTATTTTGACATTTATAATCTCATTTATTTAAAACATTCATTAATGAGGTAATCATTACATCATAATTGTGTCATAAATAAATTTATTTATTTGATGTTTAAAAATTATAAATAAAATAACATGATTTAGGAAACATTTTATATTATTAAAATCTTATTTTTACCTTGAATTACAATATTTACCTTTAACCACGTTCAATATAATTAATAATTTATTAATCTCCAAAAATTATTTTCATCTTATTGAAAACTATTGAAATTACTTATTACAACCATGTATGTAGGATTTTTAAAATTCATATCATAGTAGAGGTAAAATTTCATTTAAATGAAGAACTCGGTTATTTTTTTGTTACATAATTTTTTCACTATTCATTTAAAATTGATGGTTTTCAAAAAAAATACAAAAAATCCACACAAAGCTATATTTGTTATTAAGAATTAAAAAATGATTTCTATTTAAAAACTTCCAAAAATAGTAGTCACATTAAATAATATAAAATTAATTCTTTTTTTCAAAATAAAAAGGCTGGTTTTTTAGAAATATTAACTATCAAAAGATTGACACTTGTTTATGTGAAATTTCAAAGTAAAATTATAAATAATGACCAAAAATTTATTAAATGGTAAAAAAATAATCTATATAAACTTTAATAACAATTAAAAATATTATCCAACCATTTAAATAAATAATTTCAAAAGGATGTTTTGAATTAAAATTCATTATTTTTCAATATTTAGTAAAAATAAACTTTATCAGAAAAATACCAAAATTTAATCCAAAGAAAATTTTGATATTCCCATTCTAAATATGAATTTTATTTTATAAAATAGAACATATAAAAGTTACAATTTCTATATTTACAAAGGGTTCACCATCAAAAGGTGGTAATTCGACCCTTTAACTAATATTGGAGTATTTATGCATAAAATTAGATTCATTCACATTTTAAGCCTCTAACATTTATTTGATAATTGTAAAAACATTTATAAAACATGTATAATCATATTTTATCTAGTTATGTTCATTCACCCCAATAAAATAATGACACATTGACTACCATTTATAATAATAATATATTTTTATTTTTCTGTATGACTGAGCATAGTGTGCAACATTAGACGTTGGATAGAACCATTGTTGCGTATCTGGTACTCCATTGAAAATATAATTCCATTAGAAGAAATATTAATAATTAAGTCACAAATATTAATAAATTTGAAAATGTTATATTCTTTATTTACCTTGAATGATACATGAACAAAGGGTTATACATACACTGATCAATGATGATCGTAAAACCCATAATTAAATTTCTTGAAATTAAATTAATTGTGTAAACCATTTTCAATTAAATAAAACTACATACAAATGAAATGGTAATAAAAAAATAAGGGATCTAAAAATATAAAAAAAATTAAACAACACTTTGGTTAAAATAGTCTTCCAGACAAAAATGTCATAGGATTCAAGTTGTCCAATAGTTAGTTAAAATAATTTACAAAAAAATTTTATTCCGTATAGGTAAATTTCCTTCAAATCATGCTCAAAATCACTTGTATTCCATTAAAATGTAAAAAGTATTGATATTTCAATTTTTCAATGTATATATAATATTTTATTCCAATGAAATAAAACAATACACCATATAAATATCAATCAACGTTTTTCTCAAAAAACAACATTCTGTATATTGACCATCATCTATTTATTGAATATTGAATATAAATAAAAGCATTAATTTTTCTTTACAAATTCATATACATTATAGATATAAAAAATATTACACAAGGGATATAATATTATTATATCAATTCATTAATAAATATTGAATAAAAATGAATTTCCCATCCCCAAAAATACAATTATATAATATTTCGAAAAAAATAAGTTGGTATCATATTTCAATTCATTTAATGAATATATATTCAATGAAAAAAATATCACATAATCAAGAATGTCTAATGATTTGGGAGGTCTATTATAAAAAAGGAGTGTTCTAAAATACTTATTTTTAAATAATCTGGTTATTTCAAAATGATATTCTGATCTAAATACCCATAAATTATAAAAAAATGTTTATCAATCCATTTATTCTTGAATTTAAAATTATCACTTGAAATTATTATTATTTTGTATTTTAATGTTTTTATTAAGAACATATCCTAAAATAAAACAATTTCTCATCAAGGCTACCAAAAGAATGTAGGAAAAGACACTTTTTCAAAAAAATTACAAATTCATTACATTTATAATATCATGTTAGTATAAATCAGTATTTATTAATAAATATATTTTTATAAACAATTACATATATATTCATCTAAATAAGACAAAATATTTTCTATAAAATACCATTTTATAGTGATATCTTATAATAAAAAGGTATATATATTTTTCTGAAAAAATATAAATGTAAAAAGATGTACAATAATATCCAGTATAATAAATGTATTACAATTAAAGTTATATTTAATTATCCACAAAATTTATTAATTTGTTTTTATAAGTGAAATAAATTGACTGTGAAATTAAAATAATCACTTCTCTATTATATGGTGTTCTAATATGAAAAATAATTCAAAAATAAAAGAATAAAATTTCATAAATATATTCCAAAAATAAATATAGAGAAATTTTAATATCCTCTATAAAATTCTATACATGGATGAATATTATTATATATAATTCAGATAGAAAATAATTTTTATATTTTACTCATAATGAAAGATAGTTCATTTAAACCATCCAATTTAAAAAAAATCATTTCATAAAACTAATTGAAATCCATTATATTATCATTAATAGAACTAAAATAATTCTATCATTTATATTAAATCAATTCAAAGAAATTTAGATGTGTAATATAATAATTATTATATGGGGGAATTAAATTTTTCATACCATAGAATTTTCAAAAAAAAATCACAAAACTTATTTTATTTTCAAATATAGTCAACTCTCTATCTATTAAATTTGAATGTAAATTCTTTATCATGTAAGGAAATACCATTCTTTGAATACTTAATATTTTATTCAAAAATTAAAGGTTTATGTCCATTGACAACCTTGCACATTTTTATTATTTAGTCAATGGAAAAAAACAATTGTTCACACTATAATTTTAAAATTGAGATTGCGTCAAAAGGTGAAAAGGAATGTCCCAATCGATTAAATTACGACTAATAGTTATTTATAAAAAAATTAATTTATATAAAAATTTTATAGTAAATCATAAATTTATAATTATATGAGAGACTCAAATTATATAGTAGGATCGTTTAGGGTAACAAAGATGAAGACACATTTCCATGGTAACAAAAAAAGAAATGGTATCCAATAATTATTTGATACCAATGACTAAAACATGGAATTCCAAAACCAAAATGATTATACACAATTAATTGGTTAATCAAGTTAATTTGTTGATTAATTTACAACATCCAATGATCCAAACACCTCCCAAAACACTCATTCATCTAATGTTTTGACACTATATTAAAATACACTATCTAAGACACCATTCCATCATCATTAACTTAATTTTCCAGAAATCCAATGTTTCATCCAAAAACTACCATTATCTAATAAATTGGCCTAAGGGTAGTATATGAAGAGATTTTATACGTTTCCTTTTATGAAAATATAATGAATAATTGAAGGAATATCAATACCATGTCCTAAAACAAATAATCAAACATAAAAATCACAAATAAACTATTCAAATGTAATAAATATTACATGAACAATTTTTTATAAGAATTTCTCAACTAAATCACCATTTCACAAGGCTAAATATACATGAAAATCCTTCAACCCTCCCCTACTGAGTCCATTTTTCAATACAAAATTTTTTAATATCCTTTAAAAACAACTATACATAGTGAAATAACAGGCTATATAAAAAATAATGTGTCTCATGATGCGAGGTATCATCCACTTTAGTATATCATTTATTCAAAGAAATTTTGTTTGTAAATAAAAATATAGACTCTAGACTGAAATATTATTAGAAAATAATTATATTAATTTTTTTCAAATGGAAAACCCAAACCACATTTCAATTCATCTTTAAAATCATGCCACTCTAAAGTAAAAAAAAGAATATTAATGTATCAATTATGTATGAATACCAAATAATATGTCAACATAAAATATTAGTAAGAGAACACATGAGGTAAACCTTGTAATAGACTAAATCATGAAATCATTTCAAAACCACATGGTAAAACAACATTGAGTATTTTAGGAAAACTGAGGACCTCACCTATAGTTCAACAGCTTTCCAAAATTATACCTTAATATAATTTAACATTGAATTATTCTTATTTTATCCCTAGATTTAAATTCATAAACATATTGAATTGATAACACTAGGACACCTGTGTTTTCACATTAAAAATTAATACATAACTCACCCATATCACTAAAAAAGACACTAAATTTTCCTATGTAATCCAAAAATATAAATAAACTAACACTTTCATAATTCAAATTTTAATAAAATGTGAAATTAAAAATATTACAATTTATAACAATATCCTAAAGAGGAATGATATATATGGCATCACATTATGAGTAATAAGATAAGATATTTCATAATATACTTTATAATGTATAACTCAATGTATGTACATTATTTGTTTTATAAAAAACATTTCAAAACATTACTATATTATTTAAAATCATTTGAATCAAAACAATTCTCAAAAAATTTCATAGAACAAAGTTCATAAATAAGATATATCATTACATAAAAAATTGAATTATTTCAAAAAAATGAAAATGAAATTTATATAAAATATTTATTATAAATCCATTTCAATGATAGATTATATCAAAGTATATTTAAATAACACATTTCTTTTACCAAAGTATATAAGCATCAATTTTGATAAGGACAATAAAAATAATTCATTTAACAAATCATAGTGTTTCCATGTAACATATTATGAATATTTCAAAAAACACTATAAATATATTATATAAACGTTTCTGAGTATAAAAATTCATTTTTTGAATCTCAAGAACAAATAGAATATAAAATATAGAATTTAAAAAATACACATAAATATATTTTGATGAAACATTGACTCTTTCAATGAACAGTGACACATCAAGGCTAACAAATAATATTGAATCCTTTTATCATAAAAATCCCCAAGGAAATCATGGTTTATTAATTATAATGGTAAACCATTATTTTCATTTACATTATATTTTTTACTGGTGTGAGATGAGTGATTTTCGAGAAAGGGAATAAAAAAGGATTTAAGACATACCTTGAATCTATTACAAAAACCCAAAGTATTTGGGGGGGACTCCAATGAAAAGGGTTTATAGGTATCCATAAATATGGATCCCACCGAAAATTTGGTGGAAAGAGACACTTATCTCCTCTTTCAATTCCATATAATAAATTTATTATTATATTAACATTTATAAATATATAAGAAATTAATTTTAGAAGCCTCTATGTTTTTTTATATAATTTTTTTTATATGTAACTTCATAATGAAATATTAATATCACCAAATTTATATGTAGTCACATTTATTAATTATAATATATATATATATAATATGAATACATGACATGTAATTTTATAGGTATATTTTCATTAAACAATATATTAATGAAATGATATGAACCAACACAGACTGCAACTTCAACTGAAACATGACACAACCAACTATTATCCCCATGGGAATTACCAATCCAGACAGGCTATTGATAAGCCATAGATAATAAAAATCATGAAATGGTAATAGTTTCACCCTTAAATTAGAGTTAATTCAAAATGGTACTTGCATCATAAAATACAGAATGACTCATCTGAATGATAGATATCAATACCAAATCCAATAAGAAGAAAAAAAATAAAAAAACTATATAATTAAATTAAACAATTTAAAGATAACAAATCAATCCACTATCCCCTACCCATACATATAAACATCCCTTTTTCTTATCTTCCATAGCTATACATATACTATGTACTACCCTAAAAATTAATGAAATACAGAATGTCATGTTCAGATGGGGAAACCAAGAAAACAAAGTAAAAGAACCCCGTATACCTTAATTTGAATCTCTGATTAACCATACAGTCTCTAAATTTTACTCTCTCCTTGATAAATGTTGAATTGAAACCAAACATGAAGTGGATATTCAATATAGTAATGAGCATAAACAAGATTAGTAGGTCACTAATGTAGTGCCCCTAGGTTTTTCGTAAGTAAACCTGACTAGATAATTTTTATATAATGGTGATGTTTAGGCGAGTTGTGTATAATTTCCCCATGTTTTTGGGGCTAAATTTGATGCACATTGGTAGTACATGGGTTGTCTAAATTATGTGGATATCTTAAGAGAATCAGTAAGCAGTTTCATTTTTCAGGTAGTTTCTTTAGTACATTTTGAGCATTGTTAGGGAGACCGTGTGGGGATTCCATGTATGGGTTTCCTTATGGAAATCTCTAATGCACAGTTATTGCTCTATTTTTCTAACATTGTGTTCTATTCGTGCACTAGAAAGAAAAGTAAGATCTTATTTTATAGGGTGTTAATAATTTTTTCTCTTATATACTTTTTTTCATTATAAATTTCCCTATTTTGATGTGTGTCTCCATTTGTTGTTAGGGAACCTCTTCCATGAATTTTATAACCAATCAGGATCCCTCCCTTAACGTTTTTATGCTAGATTCTCATTGTATGAGACCTTATTCATCATTATTGTCTCATTTATTTTATTTACATAGATATACATCTCCTCTTCTATTCCATTTTTTTAAATACATCTATTATGGGTATATATATGTTGGGGGTTTCCAAATATGTTGAGATTTGGGTTATTTGATTTTAGGAGAAGATATCTTAAGAATTTATGAAGAATTTCAACCAAGTTGTGTGAGAGTTCTTCGTCCATTGTCAGTTTTCACCAAAACCTTTGATGTGGGTGGCTTCACTCTTATATCCTCTTTCTAGAATTGATTGTATTTGTCTCAAATTTATTTAATTGATGGAAATATGTGTTGAAATATTTTTTCATTTCATGGATAAATCTTCTTATTGATTATTTATCATTTTTTTTAATTTTTTCATCTTAGTGAATTTTTGTGAAAATTGTTTTAGATTAATGAATTTAAAATGGGGATTTTAAATTTTTGGATTTTATTTATTTTCTAAATGGGATTTTGGGAATGGGTATTTCAATGAAAATGTAGTTTTATTGAAATTATTTTGCTAATAAATTGTTGTGATGGAAAATGTACCTCTATAAAAAGGTGGTTTTATTGCAACGATGTATTGGCATGATCCGTCAGAATGTTGGTGTGTGAGTTTAAATTTCATATATGAGGTTTAGTTGAAATATGACCTTGTTTTTAGAGCAAAATAGTTAATGGAAAATGGGATAGAGTTAACATGTGTTGACTTGGTAGATCAAGAAGAAACCAATCATGGGTATAGTTCACTAATCACGTAGCATGTATGATTTATTGTGTATATGTGTGGATATGATTGTGTATTCAAAAGGAATATTGGGAAATTGGTTTAATTATTTGTTTAGTTATTTTTTTTAAAAAATAACTTACAAGAAAATTGGTTTCAACTGCACTTTTATGCTTTTCGTTTTAAATGGTTTTGGAATCTTATTTATATATAGTTATATACTGTTTTGAGAAATTTTTTAATACAAATAATTTTATATAAATGTATCTATCACATATTTCCTAGTCATTTGAGTATGGATGTCATTGGAGGAAAATCTACCAAGTGTAATATTCACTCCTTCTTTGTATCTTTGGTTCTTTTGTATTTGTTATCTTTCAAGACGTGAGGAAAGGTAAAGTATCACATGTTTTTGGCACCACCTCATGATACTTGAGATGTTCGGTGATTTTGTAGATTGGATATTGGGAATCATGATGCCATGTGGTTTTCTATAAGCCTTTAGTTGTTCTTCATCTATTTACATTGAAAATGCATTGGTCTTTCACAATTGTGCCCTTTTATGATTATTTAATATGATTAATTTAGTTACATTGGATTTCATTATTCATGCCTCGTTTTGTGAGCTATTTGGACATATTTTTTTTGAGTTAATGGTTTTGTTATGAAAGGTTAAATCATCGCCCACATTCATTTAAACCCTTTGGCATATTGTTTTAGCCATATTTTCTTCTAGATTCCACTTAAGGCCTAGTAATTATTCTTTGTATTAACAATATAATTGGAGTTAAAGGGTCATTAAAAAGGGTATCATATTGTTCGGTCCTTTCCTAACAAGTGGTTTTTTGTTTCATGAACATGAAGTTAAATTCATCCTGATATATTTTTGGGGTTGAGACCTATGAAAGAAGTAGGACTGTTAGGACTTGAAATGTAGAACATATAAAGATGTAGTTTTCATTTTATTCTGAACATCATGTGGGGTTCAAAAATGTTCTTTGAGACACTTATAGGATTTAGAAATCTTATTATCATGGGTTTACCCAATGAAAATAGCATTAAATGAATTGTAGAGGATTAAATTTACACTATGATTTCATAATTCATTTGTATTAATGATTTACAGTTTTTGAAAATATGTATGTTTTTGTAAAATATAGAAATTATTTTAAAATGACAGACTTGAAAAAAGGCATGATTGATGTGTTTTGAAAATGGGTTGATTTTAAAAACAAGAATTTTATTTAAAAAATGTTTTAATGTGGAAATAGTTGTGTTTGGAAATAAACAATGTGGTAGTTGATGTGATATAATTTTAAATGTTAATCCATTAGTGTCTAGGGATTGATACTTACTGTGTTGTGGTTTGTTTAGAAATGGAACCAGGTAGCTGTCATAAAATCAACAAGGAGAATATATGGATAACATGGTTGTACCTAAGAAAAGGATGGACCAACAGATAGTTCATAGTATCATTCAATCATTTCAAGCTGTGGATATGAGGAACTGGTGGGTTGAGGTAAGAAATATTAATCATTATATATAGTTATTGAAGTAGAATCCACCCATCATATGAGGAGATTTTGAACCCCAAAAATAGGATGTGTGGATCAATATAATGATTCGTATATTTTAATCCATCAGCTAACCAATGGATCTCGATGTCATGATTTCCACTTATACACTCAATTATATTTCATGTCTGTGGCAAGAACTAGTTCTACATGCTAAAGTCGAACAAGGATTTATTTGGGAGGATTTTTTAGTAAATTTTCAATAAATAAATTTATCCTCACACATTCATGATCCATATGAAGATAATATAATTTATCCTGAGTTTGGATAATCTCCCCATCATGGAATAAGAGTCTAAATTCATGAATTTAGTATACTGTGGTCCTGAAGTTGCAGTGTGTTCATCCTTGAAGTCACAATCCTCAAATCTGGGCTAAGGAATGAAAATCAATCAATGATTATAGTGCTTTATATTTAGGATTATATAGAGATGTTGAGAATAGAAATAGTGGATGAATGGGATATCTACAGATCTATGGATGGACGAAGTATGTTGAAACATATACGAAATTCTAGGAACTCGAATGTTGGGATCACGTAGAACAGGGAAACCTATTTCCCAGGTAGGAGGATAACTCTAAATAAAAAATTTGGTTCCATAAATATTAATCCATGACCAAAGATACAAGTGGTTTATTTCCAATGTTGTCCCATTGACCTCATTAAGCATTAAATTAAAACACCACCAAAATCATTCAACAACTCCAAAATGAAATGAAATCATAACCGGTTTTGTCACAGTGCTATAAGGTCTGGTTCTCAAGAAACTTCTTAGGTGTCCCAATAATTTTCTGATTTGATATGGGAGTAAATATAGAATCAAAATCATCAAAATAAAATATCTATCTATGGTGATTCATAGAATACCACGAATCATTAGAAAGGGAAATCACATGAAGTGAATAAAGAGCATAATGTAGTGATGAAGTAAATGTATGTAGTTGTGAATTTGATTGTTGATGATCAGGCTAGAACTTTGAAAATGAGAGGTATATTATTTTTAATTAAACCATTTCACATGTACTATTTGATATTGGATCATCAAATTCCTTTTTTTTCTTCCCTTATTTTTTTCTGTGTATGTTTAAAACAAGAAATGATGCCATTTTTGGTAAAACTCAAAACCCCTCTCGGTGAAAGATAATGACAAGATGTTATGTATAGATCATATTCTATAACTGAGGATGAAAGTGAACAAAAATGAGGCTTCTTTTTATTAGAGATGCATGAATATTATTTAATCCTAGGTATGTACTGGTTGACAATGTTCAAAGATCACATCGACTATTATAGGAGAACCTTTAGATTAATAAAAGAGGATAATGTCAAGAATCTCTCAAAAGAAGAAATGTTTGTAAATAAATTTGCAATGAGAATGTTGAAACCAATAGTGGGAACAATATCTTATCAGTTAGTAGCTATTACCTAGGAATATATTTAAGAGATCGAGGAAGATTGTTTTCTTGTAGTTTTGGATCAATTTATAGATGTCCTTCCTAGGAATAACTCAGGTTTACCACCTCTATGGGATGTGGAGGTTACGATTGATTTCCACCAGAGGACCAGTACTAATAACATTCTGTATTATAGTATGGAACCAATAGATTTTATTGAATTAAATATGATGTTAGGGGATCTATAATTCAAAGTATTAATTTATAAATGAACTTCTTCGTAGAAATCTCTCGTTAGGTTTATGAAGAATGTATATGGAAGTCTTTGGATGTGAATTTATTATCATAAGATTAAGAATGTTATGATAAAGAATAAGTATCCACTATATTGCCTTGATGATCTACTGGATCAATTGAGGGGACCTCTGTGGTTCTATAAAATTTAATTGTGATCATGGTACTACTAATTATGTGTTCGAGAGGATGATATTTCTAGGATAGATTTCAAAAGAGGATATGGACACTATGAATATTTAGTCCTGACTTTTAGTCTTACGAATGAACCATTCGTCTATATAGAAATGATGAATTGTATATTTCAATGATATCTGGATTATTGTGTTCTGGTGTTTGTAGATGACATATTGGGGTATTCAAGGAAATGATATGAGCATGATCAACAATTGATGACAGTATTGGGAATCTTAACAGACCATCATTTGAATGGAAAATTCTCAAAGTGTGATTTTTGTATACAAGAGGTGTTCCTTCTTATCCATGTAATTTCTAAAAAGGTAGTTACAGTGGATTTATATAATATAGAATTTGTTATCTCATGACAACAACAAACAAATTTCTTTGATATGCAATGTTTTTGTAGTCTAGCTGGCTACTACCAATTCACTGTGCAAGACTTATCACGACTATCATCACTGGTGGAAAATCTGACAAAAAAAATGCTCCATTTTAATGGACTGAGGAATTCAATATGACTTTCATGGATAAGAATGTTTGAAATACATCAGTAACCATCCTGATTTTTTCAAAACCGGGATAGTGGTATGTGGTGTACTGTGATGCTTCATGATATGGTTGAGATTCATTCTCATGTACAGATACCATGTTGTTGTTAATGGTTCACAGAAGTTAAGAGTTCATGAGATTAATTAACCAACACATCAAATTGAATTAATTCTGTTTTTTCAGGTATAGATGACTTGGAGTCAGTATCTATTTGGTGAGAAATTTACTATGTTTGCAGACTAAAAAATCAAGAAACAATTTTTCTCACAATGGGATTTGAATCTAAGGATGACGAGATGGATGGATTATTTCATAATGTTTTACATTGAAAAAATGTATAATCTTGGAAAAGGTAATTCAGATGTTTATTCATTAATAATATAGTCATAGACATAGTTGTAAAAGGAAGCTTCAGATTAATGGTTGTTGATATTGGTCTTAAAATACATGCATGTGGAATGTGAAGATAAAGGTGATGTAGTGGTTCTTATTTCAGATTCAATGGTTCCTGATTTGGTAAATATTGTCAAAGATACAAAAACATACGATTCGTAATGTCCGGTTATGACACTAAAACTAAATGGTGGGGAGACCATTGAGGGATGTAATAATGATGGGGATGCAATGATGTGGTTCAGAGATCGGATGGTTGTACATACGGATTATCAGAAACAACTTGTTACTGCTTACTATCATTCTAAAGGGGTTGGACATCCGAGAATAAAGATGATTTATAAGGCGTTAAAACCATAGTATTGGTGGATCAACATGAAAATAAATGCTTTAGTGTTTGTTTCTAGGTGCTTAATTTTTCAGCAAGATATGGTTGATCATCAGAAAACATCCAGTATGTTTGAGTTATTATCTATCCCAGTGTGGAAATTGGAGTAGATAGTGATGGATTTTGTTTTAGGTCTCCCAATAATTGTCGGAGACAAGATGAAATATTGGTGATAGTGGGTTGGCATAGCATGTTAGCTCATTTCATTCAAATTCATGAAACATATATAGTGGAGGGTATTTCAAAAATCAATATCCAAAAATGGGTAACTAGACATGGATTACCATTGTTGATTATGTCATATTGATATTTGAGGATTACATCTTATCCCTATAAATACTTATAGAAATCTCTTCAGAAATAGTTGTCTTTGAGTATATCAAATCATCCTCAGATGAATGTGAAATCTAAAAAGAAGATACCAAAATTAGAAGACGTGATTCGGGAATTTGGAATGGATTTTTGTGGCTAATGGGAAGAGAACATCCATTTTTGGAGTTATCTTTTAATAAATTCAACCATTCCTCAATACATATGGCTCTATTTGAAGAATTGTATTGGAATCCTTATCTTTCTCTTCTGTGATGGGTGGAAATAGGTGAGACTCCACCAGTTTGGCCGAGCCTTGTCTAGGAAACATTAGAGAATATTCTGTTGATTGTAAAGAGGATTGAGATTTCTCAGAGTCATCATAAATCTTCTCTGACTCATCACCAAAGACTGTTTTCATTCATGGTGAGTGATCATGTGTTCTTGAGGATCTCTCTAGGGCTTTTACATTATCATTTTTTGAATCAAAGAATGTTATCTCCTCGATACATTAGTCCTTTAATGATACTAGAATAGGTTGGAGAAGAGGAATATCAGTTTTCATTGTCACCACAGTTCAAATTAGTGCATTATTTGTACCACGTATCTCAATTGAAGTCGTATTGTGTAATCCTGACCATGTGATGAGATGGTATCACATTGACCTAGAGAGGGATGATTTGATGGAACATATCCTAGTGTAGGAATTGGATACGAGAGAGAATGTAATTCGTGGAGTAAGCATCTATTTATTAATGGTTTTATGGTAATATGGCATGAATTAGAAAGAGGAATGGGAATGTAAGAAGGAACCGAATGGGATATGGCCAGAGCAATTTTAGGGATATGAGGGTTTTCTAAATTCCGAGGATGGAAAACCCAAAGGTGGGGAGAATGTAGTAACCCTAGTTTATCATAAGTAACCCAAAATAGATATTTTTTCTATGTTTGATTTTTGGGAGAGTTTGGTTGACTTTCAATATGTTTTTTGGGATAATGTAGATTTGCACGATCTGCAAAAGTTTTATCTAAACCGTGCAGTTATACTATGTGAAACCATGCAGAGTTTCAGTTCTGAGGAAGTAGATTTGCAACAGTCTGAGTATGGTATGGGAGACCTTGTGAGGAGACAATGTAGGGGTTTCCTTAAGGTAGTAGCTAATGCATGATTAAGATCCCTCCCTGGGTGATCAAAAGCTTGATTCCCACGGTAAGTGATGGTCGTTACAATTCTTGTCTTGTTTCATAGAACAACATAGATCTATTTATCCTACAATATTTTTAATTTCAGATCAATGCATGTTACTGATGGATGAATTTTGGGGGATGCCAAATATTATGAGACCTGGATTCATTTATGGTAGGAGATGAAATCTATGGATGTTTTGTGGAGTTTCAACCCAGTTGTCAGACCATTATTCATCTGTTGTCTGTTTTCACCAAAACCTTCAGGGTAGGTGGATTCAATATCATATCTCCATATTAAAATTGATTTTATTAGATACAAATTTATAAAATTTAATGAAAATTTTATTAAATGATTCGGTCAATGATTTCAATAAATACTATTTTTGAAAATTGAACATTTTTTTGAATTTTTTAATCTCAGTGAATATTTTTGAAATTTATTTGGTTTCTCAAATTTAATATGGTGATTTTAATTTTTTTTTATTTTTTGGAATATATATATTGGGTTTTTGGTATGGGTTATTCAATGAAAATATTGTATTATTAAAATGTTTTTTATTAGAACATTTTTTGATGGGAGAATGGTTTTCTATAAATAGGGGTTTTGGCATGATCCTTGGACATATTGATGTTTGAGTTCATATTTTATATATAGTGATTTATTGAAATATGTATTTATACTCTATTACAAAGGGTTAATATTATAAGGGATAGAATTACCTTATGGATACTTGGTAGTTCGACAAGAAACAAAGGATGTGTTTGGAATTGTCATCGTGTAGCATGCATGATTGATTGGGTGGATGTGTAGAATGGATTGGGTATGATAAAATTATTTTTATAAATTATTTTAATGAATTATTTGGTTATTTTTATGGAAAAATAACTTATTATAAATTTTGTTTCAATTAACCTTTTTTCAATTTAGTTATAAATTATTTTGAGGAACTTGTTTATATTTTGTTCCAAACTTTTTTGAGAAATTAATTATTATAAACTATAGTATATAAATGTTTCCAAATCTTATATCCTACTGTCTTGAGTCAGTAATTCATTGGGAAAACCAACTGAGTGTTATACTCACCCCTTCATTGGCACATTGGTGCTTTTGAAGATGTTATCGTCTGAGAAATTGAAATGGTAAAGTATCACCTATTTTTTGGCACAACCTCGTGATACTTGGAATGTTTTGTTATTTTGTATATTGGAGTTTTTTGGTTATTTGGGAGTCTTCAGTTTCTCTTATTATTTTTACAGTCACAATTTTCTGGTCTTCTGTTGTGGTGCACTGTGAAGTTGTTTTTATATGAATGGAGTATTTGAGTTGTCTTTCAGTGTTCATGAATTATTTAGTGAGCCAGTCAGATATGTTTTGGTGATTTAATTATTTTATACATAAAGGGTAAATCATCCTCCACTTTCATTTGAAATAATTCATCATTTAATTCCACTATTGGGCTTATTGGGGATGTCCCTTAAGGCCATATAATGAATCATTGTATTCTCATCCCAATGGTAATAAGAAGTTCATTACAAATAACATCTTAGATAAATGTATAACCATTAAATATAATTCCACATTATGTGATTTCTAATTTCATTGATATAATATTGATCTTAAAATTCATTATAAAATAGATCTATCAATATAAAAAATTTTGAATTTTAAACAGAAACCATTTCATATATATATAGGGTGAATAAAAAACTCATCAAATAAATTTAAAACATTGAAATATGACACTTGAAGACATATAAAACAATACAAATCACTATTTAACCTTTTTTTCAAACATTTATTAAAGACATAATTTTCTTAAAAATTATCTTCAACATCCATTTATATAAAAACCCATTTTGTAAATATAAAAAACATTTTTATAACAGAATATTAAAAACAATTTATAATATAATTTAAAATTAAAGGATTACACATCGGAGCTGATATATTATTATAAACAAGTATGAATGAATCATGATAAAATAATATAACAAATAAATGGTTCTATTAATCAAACTAACTGGGGGAAATAAAAATAGGATAAGACATGGGATTCTTAAATAATCATGTAATGGACCTACAGTTTATAATAAAAATCGTGATAATCAAATATTTACCTCCTAATCTAGTTTTATGGAACCATGGATAACACTGCATAAGCTATAATATATTGGTAGTCCTAGAGTAATTCCTTGAATATGTTAAAATTATGGAGTACAAAAAAATCCTTCGGACCATCCAATATATTATGGTTGCATGGAAAATATAATATTTTCTAACTCATGTTAACAAAACATACATTAGTAAACCATATTTGGTGTCTTCATTATTACATTACAATAAGATACAATGAATCAAAACCTGAAGTAACAAATATTATATAAGAATTATTATACAAGATAAAAACATTATTTATTCATTAAAATTCATAACACAAATTACAACATTATTTTTTTAAAGAATAATTATATTAAATCATGCATATTCCTGAATATGAAATAATTAACACATAATCGATTCATGAGAAAGGATTTAATATAAGGGTTATATCAAATCGTCATTAATAGATATGTAATAAATAAGCTTTTATAAATCCAGAATCATAATAAAAATGGAAAATAGATAACTATAATTTTTTTAATATATGTATAGTACACAATCATTATGTTACGGTTAATAACATAATTCACAGACCTTTTTATCAATAATAAAAAATTCAATTCATCTAGGGAAAACATTATCAATAAAATATCAAGGATAATAAAAATAGAATTCTTAATTGAAGGAATTATTAATTATTGGTTTTCATGTATCTAGAACATGATGAAATCTATAAATATATTTCATAATATGCTTCATAACTACATTATACATACCTATCTAGTTTAGACAACTATATTTATAATTTAAAATAATTCCATAAGGCAATTCAAAAATACATGGTACAATATTATTAGGGTTTTCCAATTTATTTTGCCTCATGGGACAAGAAAATGTAATAAGGGGATATATAAATTTTTGCCCCACCCTTCACTACATGTCCAACTAATTCCACATATATCAATTAAAAAATTTAATTAATGACATGTGGGACTTATAATAAATATATCAAGTTGAAGATAAAATTTCATCAATATATCCCCAATTAGTCAAATATTTGTCAATGTAAACCACTATAAGTAGACATTATATAATGATTAATATAGTTAATATCAACCTGGTGATCAATAATTCAATTTAATTTTATTGAATACATATATGATTCGTATAAATGATTGTTAATAATTATATTTTTCAAAATGACCATAATCCATAAAGAGGAAAAATTATGATTGTATCAATATAATATCTACAAATTAGAGTAATTATAAATTGTTGTTTTCATTTATGAATATAAATACATTAAAAATATATAATAAATTAGGTTTGAGTAAAATATCATTTTCATTTAAAAAAAATTATAAGAATTATTTTCTTAGATATAACATTTCTAATAATTATTTAAAAACATCATCATAAACATGAATGCGAATATTGAATGAAATTATATTCACGGTGGTGGTTAATTTTGTATATAAGGTTCATGTAAAAAGAACATTCATTTTTTAATATATGAACTTATAGAAACATTATTTTTTTGGAAGAAAACTGAATATTCCTGACCAAATTTTTAAAAAACCGAAACGGTATTATTTGAAAATCATAAAATACTCTATTGAAAAATATTATAAAGAATAAAAATGGGAAAATTTTACATTAATAAGCTATTTGGAAATTGTTAAAAAAATGTTGTATTTTTTTAAAAAGAATGGTTTTATAGGAAATTGATTCTTTTAAAAAGAGGTCAGTTAAGACATATTTTCATAACATAATTTTCCAAATTAATTTATGTTCCAAAAAAGGAAAAAATAGGACTATTACATAAAGATATTCATAATAACTAGATGAAAATATTATGACATGGGTTCAATAAGAAATGATCAAATAATTTTATTCTACTAACACTCAATCTAAAATATCTGATGTATAACGAGATTAAAAATAATCATTTAAATGATCGTACTAATTAAGTGATAATTAATCATTGGAAAAATTTTGTGTTCCAAATATAAATCCAAAAAAAATATTGTGAATATTGCATAAGTTAATAAAAATTAATTATACGATTAATTTTATAATGACATAATTAATGACTTATAATATCGACCCAATGACAAAGAATTTAGTTGAGAAATCCCTTACATCAGGCTTCATATTAATTGAGCATTCTTTAGCCTCCACATTTTCTGGTTTCCTCTTTAGTTTTCCATTAAAACCCTCATATATTTGAATTTTAACCAATATAATGCTTCTAAAATTGTCCAAGTAAGTATGGTAATAGATTTAATTAGGGATTGGCTAAAACAAATATTTTTTAATGTGTGCAGAATAGAGGGGATTGGTGGCCTCCTATATGTTTGGTGTATGGCACACTTGTAAATTTTTAGAAACTAAACAATAATAAGTATTATATTAATATGAGAAAAGAATATATAATAGTTAATTATTGATCATAGAAGAAATAATATAGAAATATGATCATCCGATGGGTGTTTAATAGGTTGAGAGGTTATTTATAACTATTGTCATTTTATTTCAACCACCTTGTAAGTAAATTTTTTACTTTAACCATGTCAGTTACTTTTTATGTTTTCAATATTCATTTTGGTCAAAAATAAAATTATCAATATTTTAAATTATAGAAAATTCCATTTCAAAATATTGAATCTATTTTCCAAAATTCAATTCATTTAAATTGTAAAATATAATTCCAATTTATTATAACAAATTTGATTTGAAATCCATGTTTTAAAGAGAAACTATCCAAAATATTGAAATGTTTTAATATAAAAAATATATGAAAATGACCAAAATAACCCATATTGGATTAATTTAGATGAAATTAATCTATTGTGTCTTTAAAACCAATTAAATTTATAATTTTACTTTTTAAATAATATTAAATAAAAGGGATTCTTTTATTTGAATTTTCTATTTTTCACAATTCATCAACAAATGGGAACATAATGAAAAATCCAATAAAATTTAACACTAAACTAATATTGATATTCTAATTTTATAATTTTTTTTATTATTTCAATTATAATATCAAGTTCTGGTGAAATATAATTTAAATTTATATGTGAAATGAATGATTAAATCAACATTTAGAGTAATATAGTTTTTCATAAAACATATCATTGTATTTTAAATTGATAATATTTTATTTCTATGTAGAAAATAAAAATTTAGAATTTATAAAAAATAAGTCTTCCAAATATTATTAATCATATTAATATCCACCATTATAATGACCAGGTTATAATGATTATAATAAATAATTATATTTTAAAAATATTAAAAATTTTGTTTAAACATATTGTCGTGTGCATTACAATCTATGCTTGGTGTTTTATATAATTAAATCAAAACACATTTTTTCATATAATGGTAGAAAAATTCAATGTTTTAGGGAATGAAAACTCTAAATGATTTGTAATTTAATAAAAAATAAATATTTCAATAATTTTTGGGGGGTTTTCAATTTTATTCTAAGAATATTGTTTCATATTTCATATTCCCTTGAATATAATTTTATTATCATAAATTTATGGGGTGTTATGTTCTTCTCACATTAAATAAATTACTTCATAAAAATTTAATCATTATCACGGAAATTCAAGGTATGAAATTTTGAAATAACATTGATGAAGAACTCAAATTGTAATCAGCTTAATATAACATCCTATAAATAAGAGAGAGGGGGATATAAGAATGTCATATAGAAGGATCACATAACTAGGTTACCATATTAAATAACATATGGGGGAAATTAAAAAATAGATATGGAAGAAAATGATAAATAATTATATGGAATGATTGAGATCATTGAGAAGAAGAAAGTTAATAATCAATGGAATATTATGGGACTCGAACACATAAATATGTGATGATATAAAAGACCATGTGATTCAATGAATTGGAACATAATATGATAAATTATTTTTTTCAAGACCCTATTCCTAAAGATGAGTAATTATTTTACTATCTTTGATTATAAAATAATTTACTTTCTTTAAATGCTTCTATTTCATATTCATAATTTAGTCTTTTTTATGAAAAAATCAATTTCTAATTCATCGGTTACTCCATCAAATGAATATAGAAAAATGATATTTTTATTCCTTACACTCTAGAATTTTTTAAAAAAATACTTAAGTTCCATAATAGAGTTTCATGTCTTTCAATATGTGATAGATATAACATTTCAATAATTATTATTTTAAATCCAATGATGTAAACCCCACAAATTTTACATTTTATGTGAAATTACAAAATATTTTATATTTTGAGGTGTGTTTATCTGAATTTTTGAAATGATTTAATAACGTAATTTTATTAATTTTTCAATGGTATTTGGTTTTGGGAATATTATATTCTATATTGGTAAATATCAAGTAATTATTTGTTCTCGCCTTCCTATATTTGATTCATATATTTATTGACAACTAGTTGATGTTTTAATTTCAAAATCTAGTGGCCCAAATAAATAATTTTTTTGGAATGTTATTATGGATGGAAGATTGGACCTAACATCATTCAAAGGGCCATAAATATGGGAAAATGTTTCCAAATTCATTAATTTAAATTTTAGAAGAAATAAAACTCACATTCATGTGTGTAATATTCTTTTCAAGTAGAAATTCTATAATTATGAAATTCATTAGTTATGTTAAAAATGTGGAAGATTAAGGGTCTCCGTGAGAGGAAACAATTTTCCATAATAATAAATTAATATATTATTCAATAGATGTAAGAAAAATCATTAAATAAGAATGTTGATAGAGAATATAATTTCAAAAAAAATCCCTTGAAGAAACCATATAGATATTTGGCCTGGAAGGGTCCCCAAATAGATCCCATCATCAGGGTACACATTGTGGATAACACCCAAGACGCCCCATTTTCCATTATATGTTCAACATCACATTCATTTAAAGGATTAGAGGATTAATGAAGGGTGATTTTCTTATGGAGACATTATGTGGTACAAAATTATTCTATGAGGTGATAAATATGTGAAGGTTTAATCTTCTAGTGGTGGTAGACATTGTAGATCCCAAGAATCATCACATTTGAAATTGTGTTTTTCATTATAAACTCTTTTCTTTGGAATTTTCATGGAATTTATATACACGATTGAAGGAGCTCTCTTTCTCTCTATTTTCAATTTTATTATATTTTTATTTAATTTTTTTATATAATGATGGTAAAATAGTTTTTTTGGGTGAATTCATCTTAGGATGAGGTCTCCCCATTGATCACATTATGGTTAATTAGATTCAGTATCATGGAAGACATTGGTAAATCAAATAACATTAGTTAGCAGATAAAAATATATATTTAAGCTCTCAATATGTTTTTTTCTCAAAATAAGTATATAACTTGTTAACTTGAGGTATTAATTGTATAATTTATTTTGAATAAATTTATCATTAATGCTAAAGGGAGTGTTCAAGGATCGTAGGTTGTTCATCATTTCCATATATAGCTTTTCTTTTCAACACATTTTTATTCTAATTTATATTTTCTAAGACATATCTACTGGTTTTAGACTTTTTTATGTAACTAAGAATTGTTAAATTCATTTTAAATACATAGTTTTATCTCTAACATTTCAAAAAAAACAAAATAAATATTTTATAACGTAGCCTGCATCCGCCTTGTTAGACTACCCTCTGGTCAATTTTTTTTACATTTTTAAGTGAATTTTATTGAACGAGATAATGTGTCTAAATACACCAGCTTATATTTAGAATTTTTTTCTCTGATTTATCAAAGGTTTTTTAAAATATTTTATTTTAGTTTCTATGATTTTATCAACCAATTTAGTGTCATCAAAAATACCTGAAAATGGATTTCCATAGTGATTACATTTATTATTAGATTAATTATGAATAATATGAATATATTAGTCATCATTATTTTTGTAAATTTCAACTGCAACAAAAAAATCTTGTAATCAAACAATGGAATTATTTTATTCAATAAAAAATTCATTTTGTAATAATACAAAAATTAATTCATTATAATGAATTAAATTAATTGACTAAACATAAAATGAAAAACAATGCTCAATAAATGGGAAATAGTATCAACCATACTTTTCTTATTGATTAAGAATTTATGGATGAGTATAAAACTAATTTAAAATATCAATATTAAAATTTTAATGATGAAATATTCAATAAATCACAAATTGATGTGTCTATGTGAAATCATATTTCATTAGAAAATAATTTTTCAGAATTTTTTTTGTAAATGAAATTTCATGTGTAGCCACTGTTTTTGTAATTGAAACTTATCGATTTTTTACTAAAAATTTGTTATAGAGTAAGAGACACGGGATTCAGTTATTTTTGAACAACATATGGATGAACATTAGCTACTGCAAATATTCAATACAACTATTTTATAATCATTTAAAGAGGTGGAAGATGAGATTCGACAAGGGGATGTCTCAAATTTTGATCCATTTTTTTGATTATTTTGAATATAAATTTTTAAATGATTATACCTACGCATATTTACTTCTTAATAATAATTACTAGAATAATTTTTCTAATTAAGAGGATGTCAAGTTTGAAATAAAAGGTAGAATGATGTGTCCCCTTAAATATTACATTGGATTAGATGAATATTATTGTACTAATATATTTTTTAGTGATGAAATCATTGTTAAATATAATCCTAAATATGAGAAACGGCCTAGATTTGAATTTCAACAACAAATTGTGGTGGGTTATGAGGATAATTTGTTAGTATGTTAATTCTACATTTTTTCCCTAATTCACTACAACATTGGATTTACAATTTCACTATAGTAAACGTGAAGAAAATTATTTTTTTGTGGATTCTAAATGTTTTGGGAGGTGAAAAATATTTTATAAAAATCATTTTTCTGGTTTGTGAGGAAGAATCATCTCCCACATTCTCATTGGCAGTGATCATCTAGAATAACCTGATTAAGTGAAGTAATATAATAACACCCACATCTGGGTTCATATCAGGGATCTATTATCTTATCATTCATTTAATTTTAATTTTATTTCATTAAATTTAATATTTTATTGTTTGTTTTTCTTATGCAGGGTTCAATGCTGCAACTTTTATGAATCTAGATCAAGGCTTCTACTACTAAATAAAAACCATGTTGTAACTTTCATTCCCAAATGTTTTAGTATGTATTATCTTTTTTCATTATTATTTCTCATTTATCTTTTGCACATTGAATAAATTGTACAAAATATTAGTTCGTGATACATATCTTTCGAATTAAGGACATTAAATATCCAAAATAAACATATAAGTAAACCTAAAAATAAAATGACATAGTTCCTAATCAGCACATACCAAACATGTTAATTACTTCAATACGTGCCATCTTGAATCATCATATTATACTAAATTTACCATAAAACCTTATTTAAAAATATCTCGCTTCATTATTATTTATGTAAAACACTAATAATTTGACATTTTCTGTAAATCAAAAAGTGTTGTAAACATCATCATGAATAATATAAACCGTCCAAAAATCATTAAATAGCTTCAGGGTAGTCAACACTATAAATTCACATTAACTATATCAACCATATCATTATAAAAACACCATTATCTCAATATTAAGAACATATATAGGTTTTTCATTTAGTCAGACATCTATTTTCCAAGAATATTAGGTTTTCACATGAAATTCACGTCACAATGCGTCTAAGTTTGAATATTTAGAAACATGGAAACTATTACAGAATTAGCAAGAAGTGTCAAAAATAGAAAGGAAGTGAATAGAAACATGGAATATCTTTTTGGAATAATGTTAAAGCCCTCAAGATCACTGAGGTTATTAGTATTTAAAAATTAAAAAAAAAATTAATATTTAATAATGATCATTTATATTATCTATATATATCTATGTAAAAAGTATTAATCTATGGAAGAAACATGTGGAGATGGTAGATTCATAGTTGTGACTTCTTGTCAGGTACATGCAATAGTAATTATTAAATTCCCACATCTAAATATTTATTAAATTAATTATCACAAATTCCAAATTTAGTTAAAAGGATATCCTCTCTTGTTCTATGATGTTAGAATAAATTATAATTTTAAACAAACCATCCATCATTTCATTCCCTAGACAGACAAATAATTTTTGCATTGTTGTATGATTGAGTCACATGGTAAAATACCAAATCCTATTTCTCACAATGATTATGTATATATCATTGATTTGTTTTATCACATGAGATGACTTATTATGTGTCACTCAAAAGTATTTGATGTAAAACTCATCCAAAATAATAATTTCATTCTAAAAAAAATTTATTTATTCATAACCCGGTCAAGATTTATTTACAATTATCTCCCACATGAGGTCAACTTATGGATAAATAAATTCCCCAATGATCTCCCATCTATGAATACTTATCAGGTATCATGTAATATGTCCACAAAGTAAGTAATGAAAATATAAATGAAAATTACTTTAAAAATAGAGATAATTAATTAAATAAACATTAAATTAAAATAATATTAATTTAAAAGTTAATAAAATATGGTAATAAAATAAGTCATGCTTACGCCATCACATTCACTAAAACTTTGACTCAAAATAATTATCCTAAAAATGTTATAATACAACACATAATATAATAAATAGATGATATAATCGTTCTAGTGGAATTTCTATTATCCCCACAAGACACATCATATGATCAGCCAATACTAATAAATACTCATTTGATTGCTAATACTTTAAACAAAACCAATGTGTCATCAAATAAATGATCATGTCAGTCCTTACTCTCACCCACATACACATCATTACATGTGAATATCTCATTGAAATTGTCAATTTCAAGAAGTGGTTCATAAAAAAATTGCACCCACTCAGTGTCAGTGAATATGAAAATATTCCTTATGGTTTACTAAAACCTATACGGTGTGTATTTCTACTACAGAGTTTAGAAGAGGTGGTCTCCTTGTGAGGGAAGCTCACATACTGGTGGTGGGATGTTGCGCGCATGTCCTGGAGGAGGGCGAGGAATATAGTCGTTATGTTTTCACCTCAATATTAGATTGAGAGATGGGGATGTGGGGTTGGGGTAGCAAGAATAGGTGTAAGGGTGTTATGTAGTTTTGGAGGGGGTAGAGGTGGAATGATAGAGTGGGGTGGGGGAGGGAAGTGGCAGTGTAGAGAGTGGGGAAAGTGTGTGGGGTTGGTGGGAAGAGTAGGGAAAAGGGGGTATGGGAAGTGTGGGGATAAGGTGGGATGCTTGAGCTGATTTGAGGGATGACTATGGTTTAATGATTATGAATAATGATAGTTCCCCATCTTCTCAAAAGTCACTGTAGAATTTAAAAAAAATAAAAAATAAAAAAACACATCCAAAAAAATCATATTATATAATAATCATAAATTTTAATAAATGTAATAAAATTACAAATTAAAATAATAATTTAATTATGATTAAATATATATAAGAAAACTATTTAGTTATAAACAAATAAAATTAAAACAATATGTTAATGAAACAAATAATAATCTAGAGAAAAAATACACAACTAATTTGATCTAACAAACCAACTAACATAATAATATCAGTAAATAAATTATTTAAAATTTTAAAATATCTAAAAATGTATGAAAATAATAAATAAAACTAAAATTTTTGAATATTATTAGGAATAAGTTTAATGTAATTTAAATTTTTTAAACAAAAGGTCATTTAACTCCATGTGCATCACCACTAATTAACATCTCTTTTATACCATTAAATATAATATTTCTAATCTATATTGAAAAATTAATGCAATATAATCCTTATAAATTTCACAATTATTATAACCAAGACATCAATTATTAAATACTCAAATGTCATAAACATTGTATCCAAATAAAAACTCATTAATAATTCCATTTCATTAGTGGTAATTTCATAAGATTTATCATGATCAATTGGTATCTTTTGAAGTATATTCATTTGTTGCTCGAGATGATGATTTTCATAGTTCAACATATCCATAAAGTGGATAAATAATACATTGGAATATTTTTCATACAACTAAAATATTATTCATGGTGGACTTTCTCTCCATTGTTTCAGGAATCTCTCAATCCTTTTAATAAATTTGAATGGTGTTTTTCCATAATTATAATATATTGGAATAATCATTTTCCCCATTTCCATATATCAATATTTTTCGAAGTTTTCGTCTTCATCTTATTCTTACTGTCAAATCTATAATAAAATGAGACTTCATTCATTATCTTTTTATCACATGATACTATCTCCTCATGTAATGAGAATAAATTGGAGACTACTTCCTTAAAATTATTTAATTATACCCATAAAAAAATATCATTATTTCTCTTTACATTACATGTGTTGATCTGGTCCCCATTAATTTTTATAGGTACCATTTCTAAATGATGTAATAAACTTGATTAGTTCATATTTTTTTAAAAAATAATTTTTACTCTCAAATATAGTGAAATAGATAACATATTTTGAATTGTTAATTTATAGGTAACCAAATAATAAAAAACAATTCTTCTATGGGGACATCACTATTTAAAATCCATTATAACGGTTATTAAAGAAAATGGGAATAATTCAAATCATATCCCTATGGAGTGTAAAACATGGTACATAGTAATCCCCATTATAATGCATCATGTTATGATTATTCATTCCTAATGTTCTCTTTTTAGTGTTATTAACCCTAGGCACCACTATCCCAGAACCGTGTTCCCTTATAGTATACAGATAGTGATGTATTTCCATTAAAACAAATTTATTAATACATTTTCAAAATATTAGAACGTTCTATTATAATTATCCATAAATTATATAACAGGGTTTTGTTCCCTAATATTTTTTTGTAAAATCTAGTTCACATGATTCCTATGAAAAATCAACTAATACCAAATGTTTTTAATTAAACACAAGTAACCCCAATCCAATGTGTGAACTATAACATAGAAATAAGATACAATTAATCACATATCTTATTATTGACTAGTTTAATAAACATAGTAAACTTGATACATACTTAAGACATACATTCCTATTAAAAAAAATGCGTTCATTTTTTCAGAATGAAATTATTTCATTTATTATATCCTTCAATTTAAAATATCATAAACATTATGGATTCCAATGAAAGGAAAAACATATGGGTGGGATCTAATTATTCGCAAAGTTTATGTATAGCTGAAGATATTATGAATCAATCATCGTAATCAACGTTGGAAATAAAAATAACCAAGTTAATATTCCTTATAATTAACTAGATAAGGCATAATCAATATGGAAAGGTAAATAACTGAAAATATATTATATTTTATCAATAAACAGTAAATTAAATTAATCAAGAGATAATATCATTTTGAAAATACTATGAATCATAATGACTAGATTATTAATGAATGAAATGACTAATTAATGGAAGTCATGTATCAAAAACATGAAAACCCCAACCATCAGGACCATTCACAAGATGATTAATAACTATTGGAAACATACAAATCTAGTTTGTACAATTATATGTCTATAATCAATACAATTCAGAAGAAACTTTAAAAACCCTAAGTATAATTTCATATGGTTTGACCAACTAATCATGTCTCTTGCGACATGTTGATGGATTGATAGGATATGTAAATTTCTGGGCCCACCCATCACTGCATGTCCAACGAATTCATTCTATATTGAATAATTGAATTAATTCATGAAATGAATGACTTATCAAAAAAATATTCATATTAAGTAAATCATATCTATTGATCACTATTTTGATCGTTAATAAAAAATTATCAAAATGAACCATTGTATGCATGAAATATATGTAGTTAATGAAATTTTATTTCCAAAGGATATTGAATGATCAAATGGAAACATAATGTCTATGAAAATTAACTAATGAAATGGATTTTAATGATTTCATTTGTCAAAATGATTTTTATAGGGACCTACACCCAGATATCCCATAGCTGAAGCCTACTACAACTACAATTTCATTATTTCAAAGGGTCAAATAATGAAGGGGAAAAAAGTTTAGAATTTTGTGAGAAACAAATACATATATGTGTATTGATTTCTAAATTAAAATACTAAATACAACATTTTTTTTGAGGATAACGTTATTTCATTCAGTATATCCACAAAAATGTTTCACTGTTTGCTTCTTGGATTCCATGGGAAACAAAAATAACTATTGTGAGATAAAATTCATTGTAAGGTTAATTCATAATGAAAGATATAATAAATATATAAGAATAATAATAATGGAGTGGTAAATAACTGAACACACATACCATGAAATCATCAAACTGAGAATGAAGTGTATAATCAATAATTCAATGTAATATTTAAAAACACCTCCCATTAAATTAGCTATATATTTATAAAATCAATATATGAAGGTAATAAACTAAAACATATTCCATTTAATCAATAAAATGATAATGAAATGCATCTATAGATAGTACCACAGTCAAAATTTCATATATAAAAATTAATAAATCAAAATGTTTTCAATGCTTAATTATAAGATGATATGTCTAAGGCACATAAAAACCACTACTTTCAAAATATATCCTCTAGATATATTATAACTACAAACAGAAACCTATTTAATTTTTTTAAGTATTTTCCCTCACTAGAACGTATTGATTCATCCAAATGCTATATAATGTTTGGGACACACCCATCACTACATGTACAATGAAATCCTCATATAAATTAATCGATTTAAAAAAATCCTTATAAAATAACCTTATAAAATAAAGAAAAAAATTATCAATATTTTCCCTAATAATAAAATTTCTTTTAAATCAATGATTATATTTAAAATATGATTATGGTTTATGAAAAAATAATATCCATGGAAAATGATATGGGAAATTAGTTGAATTTTAATGTTCAATGATCATAAGTGTTTGAATATTTCATGGGGAATAATGAAGTAATAATGAATGGGAATGTCAATAATATCCTATAAAAAATGAATAATAACAATTCAAATGAATAATAAGGTTGATATTAATATAATAATAAAAAATGTTGGGTAAAATAAATAGTTTTGATCATTGATGAATAGAAAAACTATAAAAATAAATTGTAAAAACATTCAATAAGAAAAAATCTATTTTTGTGAAAAATGTTATCAAATAATATTTACACTAAAAATAATAGTCGAAACAAGTTCATTTAAAATTAAACATTTATGCTCGAAATGGTGAATTCTTAGATATTAAGAAAGGTAAATCTATATATTATATACTAGGTAAATTTATTATTTCTCTTTCATGGTTAGATGGTTAAAAGAGGGGTTTTTCGAAACATTATTACTTTGAAGAAAAATCAAAATAGAAAAGGGTAAAATTAAATTTAAAATTTATTTTTGGAATGTTTAAAAAGATATTTTTTTATTTTTTTTAAAACATGTTTTTTATAAGAAAACAGGATATGTGAATGATGTGATAGTGAATTAAATTTTTTTTTAAATCATATTCAAAAAACATTTGAGTACCAATCTAGATAAATTGTTACTAATATGTTTTAATGGTCTTAAATAACAATATAATAATAAAATTAATTGTTTTATTGAACAAATGTCATTTAATATCATTTAATGGAAAGGAAATATCATGAAAAGTTTTCCTGATAAAAGAAATCATTAAATATTTAAATGTATAAAATACCACATTAATACATTTTAAATAATAAACCTCTTTGAAGAATAAAACAAAATAAATGTATCATATAACATGAATATAACATTATAAATGATATAATATATCCAATGATTCAGTTGATATAGAAAAAAAAAGTATGTGGTGAATATGATATTTATATTATAAATGTAAAACGGGAGATGGAAATCCCATACCATGAGCCCAAATTACCTCATATGTCATGAAAATCATGAATAATAATAATATGTTAATTATTTAATTTATTAAGAAGAACTATCAGGTTTTTAATTAATTTTATTCAACTTATTATCTTTTATAAATGATTCGAAATAATTATGATTACATTGGGTGTTTTGGCTAAATTCGGTTTGTGTGTCAAATAAATATATGTTGGGTAAATTATTTTTATATTGTTCATTAAATAACATATATAGAATAATAGTCATTTAATAATTAACATATTTATAAATAAATTGTACTTTTAAACAAACTGGTAAATATGTTATGAAAAATGAACTAATTTTACAATCATGGAGATGGTTAGTCAAATGTACACAAGAGTAACATTCTCATTTTTCAATGATTATTATTGATGGATGGTAAGTTATAATAATCAATCTAGAATAATAATTATATCATAAATAATTTATTATTCAATAATTTATTATGATATATATAATTCTTTTAATGAAAATGAATCACAGCGGGTTGAGGAGGCGGTTGTCCACATGTGCACTAACGACATTCACATTGTTTAAGTGTGTGAATGGGTAATAAATAACATGATATATATTTTATTTCTAAAAAGGTATTTATTTAGTTAAAATTATGTTTTTTATGTCACATATTTTTATCCATTATACATTAATTATTTGTTTGATCAAATCACATCACATTTAGGAGGTTGTAGCCTACACTTCCAAAAAATGTTATCTTATTTAGAAAAAATGGAAAGAATAAAGGTATGTTATATATAAAAATTTCATAAAAACAAATAAATTATAAATATAATATATTTCATATATAAATAATTTTTTCATAAAAATTCCCAACATGATAGATTGTAAAACAAGAATGAAATATCGTTATTTCATGAGGAGGTAGTTCATATTACATATAAAAAGAAAATCTCTTACCCATTAAATGGAAGTGTGTATTAGTACTTGTAGAACACATAAAATTAAAAACTATGAGTATATTTTGGATTAATTTTTTTTATATAGTAATGGAATATAGACATTTGTGGTGGTATATAATGGATATAAATGTAAAGGGCCTGAGTAAATATAGAACCTCTTCCTTGGGTATCTCCATTGGGTTTGAACCAAATATATTCCTTGGATAGATTTATAAAAAATGAGAGGCTTATAAGATGGTTTTATTGAAGCAGTAGAGAAATTTTGGTGTATCATTATTAGTATAACTTGGTGTCATTGGTGTGAGGAAGAGAGAACTGTGAGTCACTTTTTATAGTGTAGGTGGGTTGTCACTCTTGAAATTTTTTGGAATGGGAATTCCACCTGCATTCTTCCCATTTCAAGTAGCTACACTATTTGTTAATATTACATAAAGGGAGGTTATAATATAACTTTGAATATAAAATGACTTTTTGATAACTTTCTAGGTCATATTGTAACTTATGAATAAGGGTTAGTCATTCGTTAAGCATAACTTCACTTTAATCTTTGTAATTTATATTGATTACTTTCACAAATATTTTTCATAAAAAATTATTTTTATCACAATATAATTTGTAATTATTCATATTCCAAATATGTAATCAATTTTTTTTTAAATTTGAATAAAATTACTGGGATAAATTAATTTAAATTTAATCCTTATGAAGGGACTCCAATGCATGTTTTTAATGTATTAATTTTCAATATATTTATATGTTTTGGTATCCAATTTCAAAGTAAAATTGATTATAATTAATTAATTGGATTAAATAATATATTTTTGAATTAATTGATCATAATTACCATTAAAAATATATTTTAACATTATAAATAAATTAGAATAAAATGTATTTTTGAGATAAATGTCAGTATTTTTCACAATTTATCAAAATATGATACTTCAAAGAAAAATACTAAAATGAAAATCTAATGATATTTTTAGGTTTCACTTTAAAATATTATGTTTATGTTGACTTATAATATTTTTAAAAGATCAAAAAATAGGATTCAAAATAGGTTCTCTGTTACGAGGTGGTAAAAGTGCATTAGTAAAAATATAGGTTTTTATGTGTAATATTGGGATTGTTCTTATCTCATTCCAATAAAATATATTGGGATAATTTCCCAAATATTTTATTTGATAATATATATATAAAAACTTAATATCAATTACTATTCAAATTAAATTAAATTTATTAAAATAAAATATATTTCGGAGCATTAAAATAGTTTCCCCAAAAACATTCCCATTATATTCAATTGGATTTTATATTCATTTATATTTATTTAATAAAAAACAAATTCAATTGATATTTCTGTAGACCATGTACTTTCATATGTTAGTCAATCTGTTTTAAAAACACTGTTAAAATGGATTTTTAATATTCTATTATATTCAATAATAATATTTTTTATAGTATATTGTTGTTTGGTAAAACATGGTCTTATGTGTAATGATAGATTTCGAAGGAAGTCTCTTTTGGGTGAAAAAAAAGCTAACTCGTTGTTGTGTGCATTGAATGCTATCGAATATAATAAGTTAATTTAAAAGAAAAAAAATATTTTAAAATATAGATATATTATATTCCATTAAGCGCTTGGTGTTACGTGTCTTACATGCTATTGAATACAATGATTCTATATTAGATTTTTGGGGTGTTACATTCACCCCACCTAAATTAAATTTCATCATCTAAATTTAAACTAAATCATTGTGATATTTTTTTTATATTTCTAATTACTGAAATCCCACATTGTGATAATTCATTATATGAAATCCAATAAAAAATATAGAGTGTGAAGTAAAAAAGGATACATGTAATAACATATAAAATGATATCTATATAGGAGACCGTTAGTGGTAATTATAGATGTGTAATTATAGGAAATCTGTAAATATTTATTCGGTGTGTTTGAGGTCATCAATCACAAACATGTGAATGATTAACAGAATGTTGTTGGCATTACCTCCAAAAATATATGATGATTTAAAATACAATTACTTCAATAAAATTGTGGTATTATGAAAACATATTATTTTAAGATAAGTTTTATATTGTTGAGGAATATTTTTATTAATAAATAATATAAGTATATATAATTACATGATAGATTTATATAAAAATAATTTCATCATTTTGTTATGGACTGATCAATTTCCTTTTCAACCATTAATTTATGACATGAATTTCCAAATTTTTACATTGATACCTGAACCATAAAAATACAATTTTAATTGATCTTAAGTCCCATAAAAGGGTGAAATGTATAACTATTAAACCATAAATATTCTCTAATTCCAATATGATAAGGAAATTAATCTCTAAAACTATAATGTATAAGTACTGGTTTATCATTAATATTTATAAATCTAATTGTTTAACTAGAAAATGACATGTTAATTATGGAACTGAATAGGTTTGTTGTTAGAATAATTCCCATATCACCATTTGGTCATTAGTTCATGCCATGTAGTGATACCAGACATCATTGGTTTTCACCCATCATATATATTGTCATTTTTTAAATCAATATTAATATTATTTGGAAAATAAATATAGTGGACATCCTTGAAAAAAATTCATACAAATAATATACTTTTACCTATGCTTTTAAATAAAACCCTAAAACATAAATTATCCATTCACTTATTTCGACAGAGATCCTTCTTTGGAGTAGAGTATATCCACTATAAGAGGGAATTGAATTGGGTAATGTTCAGGTTCCACTATTTTAAGGAAATTATCTACAAATGGATCATTAGGATTATATTTATTTTTTTAAATCATACACATCCTCTATCCATGTCAATTATAAAATTTATGTACATCTTTCCCACACATAAATCATTTCCATGTTCCATTGAGACACCTTCTTAGGAGCCTCCTTCCACATTTTTGCATCAAGAAAATCAAGTCATCTTCTGTCCATGGTCTATATGATATAAGCTCTTAGTGAACTCAATCATTTTATTCTTTACTGTGTTCGGGAGTTGGTTAAGTTATCTACTCTAACATCCCCGACCTGGAAGACATATACATGTTCTCTATACTTGGACCCCACAAGACCATAAGCACACTATACCATAATCCAGAGGTTGCTGACTAACATTGATGTTTCAATATGTCATTTGGAGAGATTATACCCTCATTACCAAAGTATTCTACAAAAATTTATAATATAAATACCAAAAAAGAAACTATGTACTAACTAATTAATATTTATAAACAATCATCCCACTAAACGATATACGAACCACAACTAACAATAATAATGTCACATCATTCCAGAGTGAAAAAATTAATTCAAACAAAAAATAAATAAAAATAGTTGAATCTAAAAATTGGATGTTGATTCTATGTAAAGATCATCATCTATGAAAATCCCAAGCACTACTCAACTCCCTAGCATCGAGAATTTCCCCTCTTTCAATCAAGAATCAATGGAGTATTCTCAGGTACCAAACGATTGATTGAGCAGGTAGTTTTATATATCAGTAGGATACCATAAAAAATGTTTTCCCAATATCCCATCTAAACATATAGCTCAAGCATGTATGAAATAAATGAAAATGTAAACTAATAACAACTCAGCTTCAATTTTGGAAAAAGGTACAATTTAACAATTTCTATCGTTATTACAATTCTCACCAATTATAACATCTTCATTACATAATTTATTTTCAACAAGTCTTCCATGATTAAATATTTTACACCATTTATTCGTGGGTTAAAGAAATTAAATTAATAAGTAGAAGGTAATAATCATAAAATATATATCTCAAGGGGTAAACACATCCTAATAGTACAATTCAAGCACCTAGAAGTTGTTTTTCTAATAGTCTCATAAAATGAATCATTTAGTGGAATTGATCCTCTGACCCCTTCACTATCCCAAGGATTTTGGGATGGATTTTATAGCATCAATATAAATCAACAAGTGGGAATAGTACCTAAATTAAATATCGCACTCGACCAATACATTTACCCGTACTTATTTATCCAAATACAACAAAAACACCAAAAAATCATACTCAAAACAATACACATGAATATCATAAACCATAACAATCAACATTTGAATTAGTATAATTCTATAACCAATAAACACATTTTTCAATTACATGAAATAGCCCATTTCCCTGTTCTTGTGTCTAATTCACTAAACAGATTTAATAATTTTCAAACATTATCCCATTCAATGTACTCATCGATTCAAATATTTTAATAAATTTAGCACAATAATCATTTAACATGAAAAAACCCCATTATGAATTATATTTTCAATCCAAAAGACATCTATGACGTTCAGATAAATCCAATAAACTCAGTAAACATTTTTAAAAATCTTCATTCCTTATCCCATTTACCAATTCTATCAAATAATGATCCTTGACACATTCCCCAATTACAATTTTTATATCTTCATCCAACTATCCCATTTATCATTGATGAAATAGTGGGTTCCCTATAACCATTCATTTAATTCATTTGATTACCATATTGTTCATAAAATTAGTTATTCATGTTGTTGTATTACCAGTATAGTGTAGACTTTTCTACATCCACTGTTGAAATGGTAATTTCCAATGATTATTTTTCATATTGAATGGTTATTGCAGATCCCAAGCTATAATGAGAAGCTCTAGATACCATAACATTAATATTAAATTTATGTTCTATGGTCTAGATACATATTCCTGATTGGACGTAGTAGACGTCTGACCATCAGGTGAAGGAGGTTCATAAGCATTGTGACCTCTTCTAATGATGATCACACTTGGTGATCTCTAGTATTGAGATCATGCGGACTGACCCACCAATAGGAACACCACATGTTTCAGGCATAATTGGATGTTTCTATCTATGATCATGTTTAACAGTCTCTAGGCATGAGATCATTAATAATGTATGCCATTTGATTGCATACCTTGATGCAAGATGAAAACCCTGTAAATAAAATTGTGGAGAGGTAGTTTGTGTTGGGTGTTTCATTCGTTTCATGACATTGGTTGAATGGTTAAAAATGATTTGTCACATCCAGGTTATGGAATATATATATCTCAGGCCATGTTGATATATAATGAAATATCGTTATAAGACCATGGCCTTGAAAGTCAAGTTTAAATACGTCCAGTTAAATCAGTAATCAATAAATCATTAAAAGGGAGATGACACATGAGTGAGTCCTGAATTATGATTTATTACTGACAAAGATATTATGTAACACAATATGTGTTCATAGGATGGTAGTCACTGATGTTACAATACATATGTTTTCAAGGGCCATGACGGGATTCTCGATCCCACTATGCATCTGTGAATCTTGTTAACTACTTCCGAGATAAGGGCCTAGAGGGTCACACATTATAAATTATTCAAGAATCTTCCATATTTAGTTGAATTGGATTATTGAACATGATGTGGCCCACCACAAGGGGTCTATGATTATTTTATGGTTAAACGATTTCCAATTCAATAAATAAATTCATATTATTTGAGTTTCAATAATGAGAACAAAAATTTTTTTATTAAATTTATTTAGGAGTTTTAAGTAAATACATGAAAATTAATAGTTGATGAATATTAAATTTATTAAAGGTTCAATTAAAATTTATGGGAAGGATGAGTCGAGTTAATGAATCAATTTCTATAATGTAATATATTTTAATGTATTACAAGTTAATGATAATAAATATCTATAACTCATTTTAGTAATCATAAAATGTCATTGATAGTGCGTTAAGTATTCAGGGTCGACGAGGTAATACCATATATTTTAATTACGCTATATAAATTGATGTGGTGGGGATTTTTCCATTACTCTTCATGATATTCACTCTCCTCTCTCATCTCCCATGATCTAGAGAGAGAGGATCTATATCCAAGGAGCTCAAATAAAGCATTCTTTTAGGCATCGCCATTGAAGCGATGCTATGATCGTTGGAGCATTGATGGCATCGTCATAATCTTGTGCTAAGACACGGATTATGATGAATGGTACCTCTTGCAGATTCCTTGAAGCGTGAGTGGAAAATCTAAAGGAATTAGGCTTGGGATTATTTGAGCAGTGATCACCAATGACATGAAGATGTAATGTGTGACTTCATATTCAAACCAGGTATTTTATGGTTAATTTTTTTTATAAAACCCTTTAGTAGATATCCTCAGATTTTACGGACTGCTCTTCAACGACGTAAACATGTTTATTTCAATCGTTAGTGTATTTTTTATAAAACCACCATGTTTGGTGCTTCCACAGAATGTCTAGATCAATACAGTAGTATTTTAGAAAGGATTATTGATTTTAAGTCAAATTAAATAATTAAAATTTCCTTAAAACCTAAAGAGTGTGTCGATACGGTCCCAATGCCGTAGACTGAATCAGAATCAGACATCAGATGTCTATTCTGCAGCCATATGATGTTTTCAATTTCGATTTATAGTTTAATTCCTATGGTGTTCCGTATTTTGACATGAAATCCTATGACTGAAACACTCCCCAGAAAATCAATTTTGATTTGATATTAATTTCTTAAAAATAATTGAAATAATAATAATAATAATAAACTTATTTGGTTTTATTATAATAATAATAATAATATTATTATTATTATTATTATATTTTTATTATAATAATATTTTTAGTTTTCCCAAATATAATATTTATTCTTTGGAAAATATTGTAAAACATGTTAGGAGACATCAAAGTAAATCATTTAATTTAATTTAATGTTTGGAGGGGGCAGGGGAAGACATGCTTTAGCAGGTCACTGAAAAAAACAAACAAAAAATGGGATGGGGAATGTAGGTTATGAAAAAGTGTGTTTTGTTTGGGGGTCATGCGGTCCCTCCTTTCATCAAGCGGCATACAACACCAGGGGTGGCGATGGCCGCCCCTCCCTCCGACTTCTTTCATTCCCCATCGGTACAGTGGGCCACCCCAAACTCCCACACTAGGGGAAGCACACAACAACCTACCTCATACATGCATCAACCCACCTCAAACATGCAGCACAACACCTGGCACAATGCAAAGGCCCTCTGGTCTTCCTTGCTGCCAGACATGCAGTAGCTGCAACACATAGTTGGTGCGACACCCCAGACCGACTTCCCTCTCTACGCAACAGCACACCGCACCAATTCCACTCTGGAACCCCAACCGCCTCACTACAGCCCGCCTCACCACACAACCCTAAACTACCCCAATCCCAGCCTTCTCACAGCAGCACTCTACGCACCCCAAAATAGAGGTAGGCACTGGCCAGCCCCTCTCTGGGATAACTTCTCCCTCGGCGCGACACTATGATGGCCTTTGTGGAAAACCCGCACCTACACCGAGCACAGTTGGACAACATCTGGGACCTTCTCCTACAAAGGCCCTCCAACACACCTCATTCCATGTGAATACCCCAGCCTGGCCAGTGATGTCGCACCAACAGCACACCTTGAGACCCTGTCGGCTTCGGACAACCCCGTCGGGCTTTCTACATCCACCCAGCCACTACCTTCAGTCGGTGCTATGGACTGGCCTCCTCCCTCAGGCATAGCGGCCAACCGCACCCCTCTCATCTAGCATCACCCGTTATATTTCTTGTGTATTGCAAGGTGTGACTACGTCCGCTGAATTTATTAATCCACAACGTCTCAGACCTAGCTCTTCCTAGTTGTCGCTCAGTCTTCTGTGCTAGAATGTAACCTCACTGACCCGAAATAGGCTTGAGTTGCCTCCCCTACCCTGAACGGGCTTGGGTTGGCTTACATTTCCCAGGACTCCCTTGCACATAATCGACACATCACAAAATGGGTCTGCGCGGGTTCACCCTAGCCTGCACACACCCTTCCTGGGGTTTAGGGGGCTCAAGTAATTTTATTTGAATCAAAAAATAATTAAATAAATTAATGTAATTTCCGTACAAAATTTAATTTATTAAATATTTATTTTGGATTATAAATTATGCACCATAATTAATTTAATTGTGATTTTATGTGAATTATTTTTTAATTTAATTTTAATAATAAAATTAAATTAAATATTTGGGACCAAAAATTTTATTTATTGAAAAAATAACTAATGTAAAATTTTCAATACAATTTAATTCCCTCATGTTGAATTTAATGCAAGTTTATTTATATTATGCATTTATTTAATATAGGAGAGTTAATCGATATACTGGTCTCGTGACATAGACCTACAAATGCATGTTTAGTGCGTGTATTTAATTTCTTTATTTAATTATTCCATGTATTTTTAATAATTAGTTTAATAAAATAAAATTTGATCTATGGATCTTCTCAAATTCCATTATATTTATAATGGAATGCACACCGGTTCTAAGAGTTATATTTAATACCCCAAGACCCCCTCAACTGCATATGAACACTGTTGATTAATGACTAGACGATTTATGTTTCACTTCACTCCATGTGACGACGACATGCCAGACAGGATTTAGAAGCATTGGATGAGAAAATGTTTCTATTCATGTTGCATGATAGGCGACTAAAAGGTACATACCCTAGGGTTTCGGTCGGTCTTTTATTCATACAATAGATCAACCAATAGTACCTACTCATGATCAGATATTTAAATTTCTTTCTACGTAGTTTATTATTTTATTAATTTGTAGTTATTGCACGATCACATAGAATAATAATAAACAATCATTCAAGATATAATAAAGATGTGACGCGATTAAATTTCTATTTCATTCATGATCATATATGTGTTCATTCACATAGTACATGAATATAAAATATATAAAATGATTTCTTTCACCAAATTAATAATAATAAAACACTCAAAGATATATTAAGTTAGAACAGCCTTCCATCATTAAAATTTGGTCAAAACCTGCAATTTGACGTGTCGGTCAAGCCATAGCTAAGGATGCCTCATACTACCAGGGAGTCCATATTAGAATGATGGGTTGACATAAATACAATTTCTACAAATAAATATTAATAACTGGATTGTTGTAATTTTTGAAGCAAGCGTTTATTGAATCATGTTCGGATTTTATGAAGCTGGTACTTTAGTCTACAGAGTTAGTAACCGCACGTTAAATTGGCCTTCCATTCAAAAGCCTACCTAAATTCCTCCAAGTAGTGTCATATACAAATCTTGTAAACTATTAGGGGTGGTTTCAGGATCCTTGTCACTAGAATACTCAAGTGACATAGTATTCCGATTCTCGCACAGAGGGTTCCTAGAATCTGATAAAATAGTGGGAGACATTAAATGTTTAATGTAATTAATCAAAATATCTAAACTAGTATTATAGATAAAAGGAACTCATCTCACAATATTCATTTTTTTTAGAAAAAGGGCATGTTATTCTAGAAGTATAAAGTGTGATTTATTAGAGAATGTAATTTTCCACACTATCATGAGTATCCATGAATAGAATATGCGTGTGTGCATAGTACTATGATATATGAAACTCAGGGTGGCAGTGAAACCAACACTATTAACCACCCCAGGAAGCGAGGGTGATATTTCTTACATGAGACTAATGTATAAAGCATATGATATTTATAGAATTATTATTTCATCAATGTATGGTGTCAGTTGTAGTAACTACACTATGATACAGAAGATATAACATGAATTCTCATCTCTAAGATGTTCTCAAAGAGAAAGCGAAGCAATGATACAAATGAGGCGATATTACACCGAAATGTGTAAGGTAAAATATTGTTCATAATTTTTAAATGGATCTCTTTACCATATCATTATTCATCCCATTACTCATGTTTCCTATTAAGTTATAAAATGAAAAGGTGTTGAGTAAACACTTAATTTCATATCCTGGTAAGGTTCTCCATGTGAATTTGAGTAAATAACATTTATGTTATAATTATTATAGAAAATAAATTGAATTAAAATGTGGAATGTCCAAATGATTTTAAGGAAAATGGAACATTCGAGACATCATTCAATGAATAATGTATTAACAAACTTTATTTGCGTTGAAAAATTATAAATTAAATCAATGCAAGCTTAAATAAAATAAACCAATTTACTCAATCAATTTGCTGCTTCTACATTTGGAATATTCCTTAATGTAAATTTTTTAATGCCATTGGTATTTAATATTATATACCATTTAAAAATGTGTATTTAAAAATAGTTACCATGTAAGTATAAAAACTTAATAAAAGTTAGGTGTATACTCTAAGTAGCTATGAACGGGTGATACCTAAGCTAGTGGTGGTAATTTCATGTGTTCTTTAATTTCCAAGTGAAATATTCGCATTGTAAAATTACTGGTTTTAACCAAAAACATTAATCTCATGTGCCCTTGGATACAAGGATACATTCATCCATGTTTTGAAATGAATGGTGTTTTAGTAAACTCAATCACTAGTTCGGTAAAACATGTATCATATGAAATTAGTGATGAATAAAAATGTAAGACCTATACCAAATTTTGAAAAGAAAATTATTCATCATGTAATACTATATGTGGACATCATGAATATACCTTGTATGGTATTTAGGATACACATAGCTAAATACTTTTGGTATTATCGACATCTTTAGTTTGGACAAGCGACCTTTTAGAAATAATGGTATGTCACAAGCTTTTGGAAATAGTTTTAAAAGTATGCATGAACTATTCCACGTTTAAGATAATGTTAAATATACATTATGAGATATCATTATGTAATTAAAGAATAATAAAGTGAACTATATGCATGGTCAGGATATATGAGTTGCTTCAGGTTGGGATACCAAAAAATATCTTGACCTAGCATTCATTAATCATGATAATGTATCATAGAGCAGCTCTGAAATGCAAATTAACATATTGGCATCAACACGTTGATGTTAATGAAGAGGATTTATGATGAAGTCTTACATATTAACCTTGATCAACAAAATGTATTGTGGATTAATTCCTAAAATCACTTTTTTTACATGAATGTTGTGATTTATGTAATATTAATGTTACATCTTGGAGAAACATCCATTATATTTCATCAAATGCTTCTCAAATAAAGGTAATATCCCACATACATATTCGAAATATAATAAAAAATGGAAAACATACTATTCATAGTATGATGTAAATCCATTCTGTCATAAGGACATGTGTTTTCATGCAAATCGTTTGTTCGGATACAAAAAAACATGCATCAAGATATACACATTGTGAATATAAGACACTTATCCTAACAATTTCATATGATATTACATAAATACATAAGATTATGAAATTGAAGTCATGTGGTTGAATACACATCTATATTGTGGTGCATGTCTCTATTAGACATAGTATGAGATATATTGACATGTTTTTAGTCAATGATTGAGATTCACAAATAATTGGCATAATAACTAGTTCCACAAGGGAATATATAACTTAGTATGTTCCAGACACACATACTACGTAGGAAGGATTAAACCATGGTGATTGTTATTATATTCACCATGGTTAGTGTTCTATTATTCAATATGAATAATATTTTATATAAGTATGAAGTGTATGGAAATTAGATAAAATTGACAAGACCAACTAAAATTCAATTAATGGATTTTATAAATCAAAGTTCAAAGAGGGTCTATTATATTGAATACTATGGTGGGTATTCAATTGAGTTGATATATGGGTGGTAAAACCACACTACCAAAATGGTTTCATTAGTTTTTCAATGTCGGTACACCTAATTATGTTAAAATTGTACATGTCATAGCTAATATGTATGATCAAATTAGTTTGCATTGGATGTCATGACCACCAATTTTGGATGGTGTCTATATAATAAAGCCATAAAGAGATGGCCACATCACAAAATTCTAACCAAAGTTGCAATTACTGAAATATGGTTTAGGATTTATGTAAGTAATATGATCATAGAATAATCATTTTCAAAAAATTAGTCCTATATTTCTATGTGAGGGTTGTGGGAGTGCTACTGTTTTCCATGAAATTTATGTTTAGAAACATATGGAAAACAGATGGTCCTATAGCTAGTTTAGACCAAAATGAAATGTATTATCAAGTTATTGAATTAATGTAGAAATATATGATTTATATATCATGATCTACTATGGTTGATCTATAGTTTTCTTGGTCCTAGTTAATCTTATATATAGTGAAATTCTATTGAAAGTTTTATGTTGGAATAATCCATGATTTGAATTGTTTCCTATGTCACCTGGAACAATCTCTTCAAGATGACATGTTTGAAACATGGAAGAGATTAACTTGTGGAGTTAAATCAATTAGTCAATGAAATGGATCATACACGTATGTCAGGATATGTACAAGAAGCGATATTGACAATGTAAATATTACAATAGGAAAATATCAGTTATATCCCATAGCACTCTAAGGGATGTAGTTAGAACTATCTAATTGTACTTCAGAAAGTAGAAATGATATGTACCTAGAATGTTTAAAAGATAGGATACTATTTTTCTAGCATACAATCAAGTCATCCATAAATCAATGTGATCTATTATTGTAGTTAGGATAATAAGGATGAGAATGTTAAGCTCGTAAAAGTAGGTGGTAGCCATACCTACGAAGACTGAGTACGTTGTAGCTTCTAAGGAAGCTATGAAGAAAATGATCTCAACGGTTTGTTCTTGTTCATTGAATCACACCTAGAATGAAAATTATTATCATAATTTATATTATGATATTATTAATAGAAAATATGTCACGTTATGATAGTGGAAAAGTGGGATACACTCGGGATACCATCTCTTGAAAAGTTTTACTCAATGAGACAAGGTCACAATATCATATTTTCCACACATAGGAACTATGGTGGACCCAGTATCTAAAATCGTTACTCAGTTGAAACATGAATCTCATCATGTGAGTAGCTAACATGTTTTGTTAACATGTTGGTTCTAGCGCAAGTGGGAGTGTTGAAATAGTGGGTTCCATAGACCCAATTATTCAGTGGTTTTGATTACAATATCATCTATACAGTTGGCTATAAATTATGATGTTTTACCATTATAGTGTAGAATTTTCTGCGTCCACTATTGAAATGGTAATGTCTACTGATTAATTTTCATGTGCAACGGTAGTAGAAGAACCCAAGTTTTAATTTGAACCTCTAGGTACTATGAAATTAATTTTAAATATATGTTCAATGGTCTAGATACATCTTAAGTATTAAACATAGTATATGTATTACTATTAGGTGATGGGGGATCAATAACATTGAGTTTTCTTCCTATGAAGGATACAGTTGGTGATATCTATTATTGAGATCATGAGGACTAACCCTTCAAGAGAAACACCACATGTTTCGGGTGTCATTCGATGCTCATATCTATGATCTTGTGTAATGGTCTCCTGACATGAGATCATTAAAAATGTATTCATTTGATTTTTTTCATTGATGCAAGATGAAAACCATGACAATGAAGTCGTGGTGAGGTAGTTTTTTTGGGTTCCCCATTGTTGTCAGGGCATTGGCTGAATGGTCAAGAAAATACATTTCACTTACGAGTTATAGATCTAATAAATCTCCGGCCATGTTGATATGGATGAAATTACCATTATAAGACAATGGCCATGGTAGTGAAGGGTAATTCTGTAACGTTAAGTCAAAAAACAATAAATCATGAAAAGGGCAACGACACATGAGTGCATCATAGTTTAAGATATATTACTGAAAAATTGATTATCTTACACATTATGTGTTCGTAGGTTGGTTGTCGCTGCTATGAAAATAATTATCTCTTCAGGGGCCATGATGGATTGCTAGATCCCACTCGTCATCTATGAATACTATTCACTACAGTTGTTGTCACGACCCATCCTCGGGGCCCATGCCGTGACTACCCCAAGCCCGCCTTCAATAGGCCAGGGGCTGGCGACTAGCACCAATGCGTAAATCTCGGTAAAAAGGGAAGGCATTGCCTTTGAAAAGTAAACAAACACCTCAGAGTAAAAAAGTAGTTGAAGTAAACACTAAGTAAAAGCTGGTACAAGAGTAAGTGTGGATAAAGTAAAGGGGCCAGTATACAAACCCAAACAGAAAGTAAAGTACAAATCGAAAGGGAAAACAACAACTGTAAAGTAAAGCCGCAAAGTCGAGCTGTCCACTGGAAATCCAACCTGAAATATGGGTACAGATAGCTCCACTACTCCTCCGGTCCCGCCGTCTGCTCCGAATATGTTCCTCCCAATGGTCCTCCTCCAGGTACCGTCCTGCTCTGCAATCCTCAACCACGATCAACTCTGTCCATCGTCTGCAACCAACACAACGTAGTGCAGGCATAACCCGTGCAGGGGTGAGTATAAGCTACTCAGTAGGGACCCCGAGACCCCCGAAGGTCTCCCAGAATCCACAATGGATAAACCAAAAAGGAAAGATACAATCACGAAGTCTCATTCGACACTTCTTAGGTATATGCCCATACATATACCTAAGTCATCAATTCTCATTCGGCTCCAACATCCGAGCCCAAGTACAACCCAGTCCACACAGGAAAGCAACGTATTCCACACTGGAAAGCAAAACGTAATCCACACAGGATAGCACAACACAATCCACACAGGAAAGAAAACAGGATTCAGCTCACACAGGTATAATTCATCGAAGATGATAGAGATGATCACTAATCCATCTAAGTCGTCGGACCCGCAAAGGATCGATAGGTACTAACCCCCGCAAAGACCCACATAGGATCAGTAGGAAACTAACCCCCGCAAAGACCCACACAGGATCGGACCCACACAGGATCTGTAGGCGCTGGCTCACACAGAACTAGTGAGCGCTGACCCACACAGGATCGGACCCACACAGGATCGGTAGCACTGATCCACATAGGATCGCTGAGTGTTGTAGTCGTCGCCGTCGAATCCACTGAGGATCTCTATATAGTCATCGTCATCACAGTAGCAGTCGCAGCCAGCACTAGGGTTCCCGTACACAGTAAGCTCGTTCAGGAGGGTCCGCTCCACGAGCCGAGAGGATGATACATCAACTGACCTATAGTCCAGAGTTGATGTATCCAAAAGTTCCGTATCGTCAACAGGAACTCAACGTCGCAGACGGCGCGTCGATCGGATGCCCGGTCTGAGAGTTATTGGCTTTTTCTTCCCAGGGGCCCGGTTGGTTTTTAAGGAAAAACCAACCCGACCATACTCCACCTGCGTCCAAACCTCGGGCAGAGTAATCCAAAAGATCGGTCTCACTTACATTAATTCAACAATGTTGACGGTACGTCAATCGGACGTCTGTAGCTCATGATATGAGTGTTTCCGCTCCGAGGGCCCGGTTGGTTTCGTGTACGAACCAACCCGGCCGAACACAAAGTATTCTGAAACCTTGAGTGCGATATACCGAAACCACCGTCTTGTTCCAAGGATCGTATCTCCGCTGACGGCGCGTCAATCTGAGGTCTGTAGCCCGAGTTATGGGCAATTGAACCCAAACGGTCCGAAAACGGGGGTTTCAGGCCCGGACCGACCCGGCCCGAGACCACCCGGTCGGCCCGAACCGAGTCAACCCGCCCCCGGTCTGGGTTGGAAAAGGCCCGACACGGCCCGGAATGGCCCAGCCCGGCTGGACACGGCCCGGCCCGGCCTGGCGGTCCGGCCGGGCGGCTGACCCTGCTAGGCACAACGCGCCCCACGCGCTGCTAGCGCGGCCGAAGGCCGAACCATTGGCAGGGGGGGCAGCCCCCCTGTGTAACTGCAGCCCCCCCATTTATGGGGTCCGTTTGTAGGCCCTCCAGAGGAATTAATTCCCCCGGTTTTACACCTGTCCGACCGGCCCACCCTGGTCGGCCGGTTCCTGCCTCCACGGGACCGGCGACGGCCGGTCCCCTTCTTCGCCGACAACGGCGGCCGGGAATCGGCCGCTGGTCATCCTGCTCCGCCGCGGCCCGAAACCGGCCACGGCTTGGTTCATCCGGCGTGGTATGACGGCACCGTGCCCTTCTGTCGTGGCCCCACTCCGGACGCAGTGTCTTCAGTTTTCTTCGACGTGGCGCGACGGCGTCGCGTCCTTGTTCTTCTTTTCACGGTGCAGCGCGACGGCGCCACGCATTTCCTTGTTGCATGATTCCAGGTGGTGTGATGGAACCACGCCTTCCCGTACCAAATCAAAAAGGAAACAACATGAAATAAGGAGGAGGTTCGGCCGTGTTTGTTCCGTCCGGCCCCCCTCGCGTTATTCGAAAACTATTGATTTTAATCCATGAAGATCGTCAAGTTGATATTCACAAACAAAATAAATAAATAAAACCCCTACCTCGGTTTCAAGTATGGTGCACGTCAACAAGCCGCGGAAGACGAGCGTCGCGGAGGTCGGGCGTCGCAGAAAACGAACGTCGATTCTATTGTTGTCGAGGTGCATCCAAAGAGGAAACGTCGCGGAAGAAGAACGTCGTGGAAGTAGTTCTCTGCGTTCTTCGGCGGTGATGTCCTTCGTTGAAGAACAGTGTTTATCGTCGGAGTCCGAGGTGTTCTTCACGTTCTTCGTCGAAGATGTTCTTTGTTGGAGATGCAAAAGATCTTCACACTTCCCATATCCTCTCAACGTGGCATAAACTCTAACATTAATAAAATAAGCCCAAATCTTAATTTATTAACACAACTTAACTTTTTGAATTTCAAGAGTTTGAAATTCAATTAACCACACTTAACTCACCTCATTAAATTACACAAGTTTTCTTAATTTATGGTGCGTTGAGAGGAGTTGAACAATATGAAGGGGTGGGGTTCGTGTGAGCCCCACCACCCTCATAACCTCAAAAGGGAGGTTGGGTGGTTACCTAACTTCCATCAAGAACTAAACACTTAGAATAAAAATGGTAGAATAATAATAAATTAAGTTCCACAATTTTTATCATCCGCACTTGTGATAACGCAACTCCGGAACAGGAGTTCCCAAGCAAATCCAGCATTGCGGTTCCATCACTGCCCTCAGAATTCGATTCCGGGCACCGGTTCAAAATTTAGAATTTCCCGCTTGTTCGTTCACTGAATGTACCCGAGCTAAACTTCGGATTGAAATTCCGGGCACTCGACGCTTCGGAATCAAGTGGCGTCTGAAACCACGTTCTTGTAAAATATCAAAGAAAATTAAGAAAAAATTTCCCTTTAATTATACAGGTCTTTAAATTTCTCCCATCTCAGGGCTTTACGTCCCCGTAAAGATACATCATAACTAGGGAAACAAATGAGGGTACTGAGCACGCATCTGAGCCTCCCGCTCCCAAGTGCTCTCCTGGAGGTTCTCGTACTGCCATCTGATGCACACTAGAGGAATCGACCATCCCCGTAGGACCCACTCCTATTGATCCTCGATCTCCACCGAGACCTCCGCAAAAGTCGCCCCATCATCAACATATAGCTCCCCATTGTCAATGATGTGCGCCAGGTCGTGCACGTATCTCCTCAGCTGATACACGTGGAAGACGTCGTGCACCCAGTGCAACTGAGGTGGTTGAGCCAGACGATAAGCCACCTCGACAATCCTGATGAGGACCTGGAAGGGTCCAATGATGTGGGGAGACAACTTGCCTCCTCGGCCAAATCTCCGTATACCATGTCGATGTGAGACCCGCAAGAAGATGTGGTCTCCATCCTTGAACTGTAGTGGCCTCCGCCTCCTGTCAGCATAAGATTTATTCCAGCTCTAAGCTGTCCTCATCTGCTCCTGGATGACCTGGACCTTCTTTCCTGTGGCCTGGACCATCTCCGTTCCCACAAGTGCTGACTCCCCAGGGTCTGTCCAGCTCAAAGGAGATCTACAAGGTCAGCCACACAAAGCCTCGTATAGTGCCATCCTGATGGTGGAGTGGAAGGTGTTGTTGTACGAGAACTCCACCAAGGGTAGGTTGTCCTGCCAGCTTGCGACCAATGTCGAGGACGCATGCACAGAGCATGTCCTCGAGAGTCTGAATGGTCCTCTCCGTCTGACCATCCGTCTGAGGGTGAAAGGCTGTGCTCAGACGTATTTGCGTCCTGAATTCCTCCTGCAAACCCTTCCATAGCCGGGAAGTAAAGCGAGCATCTCGTTCGGAGACGATATATGATGGCACACCATGAATCCACGCAATCTTCTGAACATTAAGTCGTCCCAAGCTCTCCATTGAGCCCTGCTCTATGATGGGTAAGAAATGTGCCGACTTGGTGAGTCGGTCGACAATCACCCAAATTGAGTCGTGACCTCTGGATGTGCGTGGAAGTCCAGTCACGAAGTCCATAGATATGACGTCCCACTTCCACTCCGGGACCTCCAAAGGTCGTACCAAGCATGCTGGTACCGGGTGCTCTGCCTTCACCTGCTGGTAGGTGAGGCATCGAGAAACGAACTCCTCCACAACCTTCTTCATGCCCGGCCACCAGTGCTGTCGTCTAAGTTCATGGTACATCTTCGCCACTCTAGGATGTATCGCCAAAGGATAAGTGTGAAACTCTCTCAGCACCTCCTGCCGTAAGGAAACTAGTACCAAGGTACGTCCTCTGAAAAGGATGTCGTGATCTGCTCCAAAGGAGAAACCATCAGGTGCCAATCCTTAGGATATCTGTGCACTCTGCGTCTCATAGTCATCATCCCCACGCTGTGCCACTCTGACTCGCTGCAGTAGTGGAGGGGAGACTGTGAGAGACTAAAGGAAGGCTGCTCCATTTCTATCCACGCCACTAGGGGCGCTGGTCAAACTCTGTCTCAACTCCTGGAAGCTCTGCCGACATCTGTCTGACCATACGACGGGTTTCCCCTTCCTCCTTATTGTTCTGCAAAGCTGCAATGATTTCTCCTTTTCTAAAAAGGGAAATCCGGTCGCATCCCCTGGATGAACCACGTTCCTTGCCTAATACAGTCTATCCTGTCATGATTAGTTAATTCATGGCATGGATGACGTCGTAAGGCCTTGACGCTGCTACCAAGAGATCCAACCGTTACTCTCACCTCCAAGGGTTGAGTCACACTGTCAGCATCAGTGTGTGGTCACTGGGTCTCCTCCAGTAAGAATATTGCATGTGAGGGTCAAGTCAACAGTTTTTTACCGGCACCTCTTAGTATTAACAAACAGAAGACAAGAAAGCAAATGTCACTATTTCAAGCGTCTTTTATTACTTCAATTCAATGTACAAGGACAAAAGGCAACACAGACAAAGAAGCTAGAGGCATTATGGTCAAGGGCATCTATGCTTGGAGCTAGTCCCGCAATTGTCCACCCGCTTCCGTAGCTCCATGATCATAGGCTTCAGTTGCCTGAAGCTGTGCTCTCCCCTGAGATCGGGGTGGACCTCTAGGTGGTGGTCGTGGTAGAGCCTCAAAGCATCGCCCACCACCTGCTGCTTGGCCAGCTCCTCTGCCTCGTCTGCTTGCTCCCTACGGACCACCAAGGTCAAACCTCTGCCTCTGCCTAGGTGGTTCCTCAACCGTCTGCTGCTCCTCTGCATGGAGGGTCGGGCAGTCACGAGCCATGTGGCCCTACCCGCTGCATGCATAGCACTGTCTTCCACTCGTAAGACTGGTTCTGCTGCGTGTGACCCACACCTCCGAGCCAGTATCCTGTGGTCGTCTCCCCGTTGGCCTGGACCACTTGGACCTCTGAGAAATCTGTCTACTACCGGCTGCAGAAGACTCCACCACATGTCGCCCTGTGGTGGGTCTCGCCACTGGTGTAGACTCAGAAAGAAAACTCTCGATGAGAAGATCTCGCTCCAGTACTCCTGACTGAGTCGGAATGCTGAGGGAGATCAGCGATGCCCTGATCTCATGCCTCAATCCCTGCTCAATGGTCCGGGCCCGAACGAATGGGTCATGTACCATGTCGGTCGAGTAGCGCGAGTGATCGGTAAATCTCGTCGAGTACTGGGCGACTGTCAAGCTGCCCTGCTGTAGCTAAAGAAGCTCCTGGATGCACACCGCACAGAGGGTGGCTGGGATGAACTCCGAGCGGAAGAGGCTCTCAAAGTCCGTCCAGAGAATATATGCCTCAACGTGCACCTGGAGCATCAAGCTCCACCATCGGTCTACTGTTGTGTGTAGTAGGCTCGCTGCGAGGATCACCATGAGGTCTGATGGTGTCCTCACTAACCGAAAAACTCGTACCACTGCCTCCAACCAGTCCTCTGCTGCCTGGGGGTCCATCTCCCCGCGGAACCTAGGTGGTCGCTGGCACTGGAACTCATGCAGTGCACTAAGGAGACATGCATTGTCAGCGGTGGGGGATGGAAGCATCGGTGGCTCGGTGGGTAAAGGTACCGTCGGTGCCTCAGCTGTCAAAGGGCTTTGCACCGAGGCCTCATCGCTCTGTGGGCTGTCGTCAGGATCAACTCTCGGAACCCTAGCTGGCTGCCGTCGTGGGGCCATCCTGAAAAGAAACAGGTGCGCCACGGTCAAACAGTATACCTGGTGAGCTGACATAAAGTAATCACAATGAAAACATGAACACACATTCAATCAATTTTTTCGTGCATTAAGTCGGAAATCAGAAGTCAGGGTCCTGGTGTATGGATACATCGGCCGCCGCACCAACATTAGACTCCCTGGACTGATAACCACACCCAATACGCTTAACACTATTGCTTCACATAGAAAAAGGTCAGAGTGCCATGTTCTGTGGTAGAACTGAACTCCCCTGATACCAATTTCTCAAGACCCATCCTCGGGGCCTGTGTCGTGACTACCCCAAGCCCGCCATCCATAGGCCAGGGGCTGGTGACTAGCACCAAGGCGTAAATCGTAGAAAAAAGGGAAGGCATTTCCTTTGAAAAGTAAACACACACCTTAGAGTAAACATGCAGTAGAAGTAAACACTAAGTAAAATCACGTACAAGAGTAAGTGCGGATAAAGTAAACGGGCCAGTATACAAACCCAAACTGAAAGTGAAGTACAACTCGAAAGGCAAAACAACAACTATAAAGTAAAGCCGCAACACCGAGCTGTCCACTGGAAATCCCACCTGAAGGGTGGGTACAGATAGCTCCACTGCTCCTCGGATCCCTCCGCCTGCTCCCAGTATGTCCTGCCCAGTGGTCCACCTCCAGGTACCGTCCTGCTCTACAAGCCTCAACCACGATCAATGCTGTTCGTCGTCTGTAACCAACACAACGTAGTGCGGGCATAACCCGTGAAGGGGTGAGTATAAGCCACTCAGTAGGGACCCCGAGACCACCGAAGGTCTCCCAGAATCCACAAAGGATAAACCACAAAGGAAAGATACAATCACGAAGTATCATCCGACACTGCTTAGGTATATGTCCATACATATACCTAAGTCATCACTTCTCATTCGGCTCCAACATCCGGCCCACGTACAACCCAGTCCACACAGGAAAGCAACGTATTCCACACAGGAAAGCAAAACGTAATCCACACATGATAGCACAACACAATCCACATAGGAAATCCAACAGGATTCAGCTCACACAGGTTTACTTCTTCGAAGACGATAGAGATGATCACTGATCCATCTAAGTCGTCGGACCCACAATGGATCGATAGGTACTAACCCCCGCAACGAACCACACAGGATCAGTAGGAAACTAACCCCCGCAAAGACCCACACAGGATCGGACCCAGACAGGATCTGTAGGCACTAGCTCACACAGAACCGCTGAGCGCTGACCCACACAGGATCGTACCCACACAGGATCAGTAGCACTGATCCACATAGGATCGCTGAGTGTTGTAGTCGTCACCGCTGAATCTACTGAGGATATTTGTACATTCGTCATCGTCACAGTAGCAATCACAGCCAGCACTAGGGTTCCCGCATACAGCAAGCTCGTTCGGGAGGGTCCGCTCCCCGAGCTGAGAGGCTGATACATCAACTGACACATAGTACAGAGTTGATGTATCCAAAAGTTCTGTATCGTCAACAGGAACTCAACTTCACAGACGGCGCGTCGATCGGACGCCCGGTCTGAGAGTTATTGGCCTTTTCGTCCTAGTGGCCCGGTTGGTTTTTAAGGCAAAACCAACCCGACCGTACTCCACCTGCGTCCAAACCTCGGGCGGAGTAAGACAAAAGATCAGTCTCACTTAGAGGAATTCAACAAAGTTGACGGTACATCAATCGGTCGTCCGTAGCTCAAGATATGAGCGTTTCCGCTCCAAGGGCCTGGTTGGTTTCGTGTACGAACCAACCCGGCCGAACTCAAGTTATTCCGAAACCTTGATTGCGATATACCAAAACGATATTCTCGTTCCAAGGATCGTGTCGCCGCTGACGGCGCGTCGATCGGAGGTCCGTAGCCCGAGTTATGGGCAATTGAACCTAAACGGTCCGAAACCGGGGTTTCTGGCCCGGACCGACCCGACCCGAGACCCCCCAATTGGCCCGAACCGGGTCGAACCGCCCTCGGTCCGGGTCGGCCCGTCCCGGAACGGCCCGGCCTGGCGGTCCGGCCAGGCGGCCGGCCCGGCTGGGCACAGCGCGCCCAGCGCGCTGCCAGCTCGGCCGAAGGCGGAGCCCTTTGCAGGGGGGGGGGGGGCGCATGCCCCCCTGTGTAACCACGACCCCCCATTTATGGGGGTCATTTGTAGGCTGGCCAGGGGAACTAATTCCCCCAGTTTCACACCTGCCTGGCCGGCCCGACCTGGCCGGACGGTTCCTGCCTCCACGGTACCGGCGACGACCGGTCCCCTTCTTCGCCGACACCGGCTGCCCGGAACCGGCCGCCGGTCATCCTGCTCCGCTGCGGCCCGAAACCGGCCACGACTTGGTTCGTCTGGCGCAGTGCGACGACACCCCTCCCTTCCTCCGTGGCCCCACTCCGGCCGCGGTGTCTTCGGTTTTCTTCGACGCGGCGCGACGGTGTCACATCCTTGTTCTTCTTTTCACGGCGCGGCGCGACGGCACCGCACATTTCCTTGTCGCATGATTCTGCATGCTGCGACGGCACCACACCTTCCCGTACCAAATCACACAGGAACCAACATGAAATAAAGAGGAGGGTCGGTCGTGTTTGTGCATTCCGGCCCCCCTCACTCCGGCCCCCCTCACGTTATTCGATAACTATTGGTTTTAATCCATGAAGATCGTCAAGTTGATTTTCACGAACAAAATAAATAAATAAAACCCCTACCTCGGTTTCAAGAACGGTGCACGTCAACGAGCCACGGAAGACGAGTAGCGCGGAGGTCGGGAGTCGCGGAAAATGAATGTCGATTCCGTTGTCATCGAGTTGCGTCTGAAGAGGAAACATAATGGAAGAAGAACGTCGTGGAAGAAGTTCTCTGCGTTCTTCGGCGGAGATGTCCTTCGTTGAAGAACGGTGTTCTTCGTCAGAGTCCGAGGTGTTCTTCATGTTCTTCATCGAAGATGTTCTTCGTTGGAGATGAAGAAGATCTTCACGCTTCCCAAATCCTCTCAACGTGGCATAAACTCTAACATTAATAAAATAAGCCCAAGTCTTAATTTATTAACACAACTTAACCTTTTGAATTTCAAGAGTTTGAAATTCAATTAACCACACTTAACTCACCACATTAAATTAAACAAGTTATCTTAATTTATGGTGAGTTGAGAGGAGTTGAAGAATATGAAGGGGTGGGGTTCGTGTGGGCCCCACCACCCTCATAACCTCCCATGGGAGGTTGGGTGGTTACCCAGCTTCCATCAAGAACTAAACACTTAGAATAAAAATTGTAGAATAATAATAAATTAACTTCCAAAATTTTTATCATCCACACCTGTGATAACGAAACTCCGGAACAAGAGTTCCTAAGAAAATACTGGCGCAGCGGTTCCATCGGTGCCCTCGGAATTTGATTCTGGGCACTGGTTCAAAAGTTACAAATTCCCGCTCGTTCGTTCACTGAACGTACCCGAGCTAAACTTCGGATAGAAATTTCGGGCACTCCGGGCCTCGGAATCAATTGCCGTCTGAAACCGCGTTCTTGTAAAATCCCAAAGAGAATTAAGAAAAAATTTTCCTTGAATTTTACAGGTCATTACAGTTGTGATAAGGGCCTATAGGGTCACACACAATATAGTATTCAAGAATATACCATATTCAGTTGAATACGAATTTTTTACATGGTGGGCCCCACCATTGGGGTCCCAGATTTTTCCAATGATAAATAATCACCAATGAAATAAATAAATGCATATTATTCGAGTTTTGAATAAAGTGAACTAAATTCATTTATTAAATGTATTTATGTGTTTTAAGTAAATAAATGAAATATATTAATTAACAGATATTAAATTTATTCAAGGTTCAATTAATAATTATGGGAACGATGAGTTGAGTTAATGAAAAAATTATTATCATGTTATATATTTTAATATAGTACAAGTAAATAATTATAATATTTATAGCTCAGTTTAGTAGCCATAATATTTCATTGATTGTGCATTAAGTATTCAAGGTAGATGAGGCTATACCAGGTATTTTAATTAAGCACTATAAATAGAAGAGTATATTCTTTTTATAGGTACTATTAATGGGTTTCTATGTCCTCTCCTATCTCCCATGATCTAGATAGAGTACTTATGTCCAAGGGGGTCTGATCAAGCACTCTCTATGGCATCACCATCGAAGCGATGAAGTGATAGTTGGAGCGTCGAAGGTGTCGTTTTAATTCAGCGCTAGCACAGAAATTATGTTGAACACCATTCACACAGAATCACATATGTGCATGTGGATGATCTACAAAAAATTGGCTTTAGATTATCTGAGCCGCGATGGCTAATGACTAGAAGACGTCGTGCGTGACTTCAGATTTAAAACATATATTTTATGATAATTTTGTTCTTAAAAACCTTAACATGAGATCCTTGGCTTTGACTGAGATTCTATTCATTGATGTTGACAAGATTACATTGATTGTTGGTGGAAATTTTTTAAAACCCACTATTTTGGGGATTCTGTTACACACTCGGTTCAAACAATCATTCATGATCCTTATACAGTCATCCAATTACCATTTTACATTTCATAGCTCACAAAACTCATTAGCATTTATCAATGTTACCCCTTATTCCGGTTTCCATGTCCAAAAATGTCTATCAATATTCCTATTTCTACTCAAATTTACATATTAAAATTTTCTTCATGTGATATATGATATCACATGTCAATCCCATGTTTAGTACTACCAATATCAGGGTTCATAAATGTTTGCTCACACCATCGTTGGACTTATATATGTCTAATAATCCAACATGCATCCCAGCGTGATAATGGGGAGTTCAATTCATTATTTAGACCCCTGTTGTATTATATATAACTAAGTAACTCATTAATAGTACATGGTGGAACCAAGAACACAAACACACATGCAAAAATCCACATCAAAACTTATGGGTATGTCATGTAGTCCACCCACCATAAATATGATGATGAATGTAGTTCTAATGATGAAGATAGATCTGTATTCTAACAAACCCTGAATATTTAAAATTAAATCTGTCATTGTATGAAGGATTTAGGTAATTGAAAGAAGATAACACAATATTCATGAAAATTCAAAAAAGTAAAGCAAGAGGGATAATATATTTACCTGGAGCTTCGATGTATAACCAAAGATGCTCCAAATGATATAGAAACAAGTTAAATTGATATATGGGGGAAATTGAGAGTGTTGGTTCATCATAATTAATGGAGGTAGGATAAAGGGGAATAAAATTAGGTATAAACATAAAAATCCTCAGCTGGATGAAATGTAATTTTTCCAACATTAAATGGGGAACTAGATTTGTCCGGATGGATTTCCAAACCATGATAAAATCACATTAAAGCCATTATCTAGGAAGGGTGAGGTAACATGGTTATGTAGGGAGACTTGAATGATTTTACTAACTATTCTCTAATCATGCACAATTTTAATATTCGTGGAACCATGTTTTCATGGGGAGGATTCACCGTTTACATAACTGTGTGTGAACCATACTTTAGGCAAAGGTTGTCATGGTTTTTCTCTATTTTCATGTATTGAACCCCCACAAAAATCACCAAGTCCCCTCACACACAGTTTTAACTTTTAATTTAAGAAAAAAAGGATTCAAAACATGTTTTATAGAAAATACATACCTCCATGGAAACTTAAATCTCACAACCTTTATACCTTATAACATCTTGTCCTAGAACTACACTCCCTAACAATACTAAACTTCATGAGTAAAGAGATTAGTCCCCTAGGACTAACTATCTATACCCCACTTCCTTATTTCTCCTTTAAAATTACAATGCATTCAAACACTTGACCCAAAGGTGCTACCATACAAAATAAAAAGTATTATTGTGAGCCATAAGTCGAATCAAATTCTCCTAAATATTGAAAAATCATCAAGAAACACATTAAAAACTAAGATTCCATATGGAATCCTAGAAAAAACATCAGAAAATTAAACACAAGTAAACATCACACATAACATCTTACAATTATGGATATCAAATGAACACACCATTGTTCTAATCCTCCTCACAAATCCCGACCCCGATCTCTTGGTGCCTTTATGAATTGCAATGACACTCTAATAATGAAAAAATATGGAATCACCCTAAGGAATCACACTATCATTCCAACCACATTTTCAGACTAATGTTGATCCACAACTCGAAGTCCAATAATCCCTTTCCCAAAACGAATTTTGAAAACACTACCAAAACACTCAAGTAACTCAACTGATCAAAATCACATCTAATACTCACTGAGAAGGAAAAAACACAAAAACTTTACTTCACTGAGTCCCTTCAAATTGAAACACAAGTCACATCGTCATCTAAACAATATTACCTCCAATGTAAACCACTCCATTAACAAAATCTCACCACATTCATGTTTTGTTTCTAGGAACAATAACTATTGAAAAGGGCCACTGGATACACAAATCAACCTTCAAAATATACTTGATCTACTTCCCATCAAATCATGCCTAGACATTAAAAAAGATAATACCCTATATTGGAATCCATTCTCACCATTGGAACCACCAACAAATATATAACTAGATGATACCATTGTTAACTAAGAAAAACTATTCCTTCCTCATGTTTTCCTCCATTTTCGAAAAGCACATTCCTCTCTAAAAATCAGACTATATGTTGTTAACAACTTACCACACATATTTATGTTACCATTAAATGTTAGAATAGCCTGACCAGTGTGTCCCTAAACACGGATATTCCACTACTGTTATATAGGTCTTTAAACATTCCCATGGGGCTTCATCCCAGAAGGCATACCACAATTACCATAGAACTCATCGAGGTCATTCCCCAACATATGGTAATTCGACAGTCAAGGGATTCACTATATTAAAAATCATCATTTTGATCCAACACATCCACTAATATCCATAAAATAATTTCATCATCTATACATCAATTAATGTTGATTTGGATCCCTCTAAAAACCCATATTCAATATAAAATTTACCTTCTCCTCCCAAAATCTCTTTAGAGGTAGTTTACAACTCACCCCTTGTGTACCTCATCTTAACTGAGTCGAGATGTCCTCAATAGATTCCAATGAAAACACCCATTCGCATTAATGGAATCACACTAAATCACATTATTTCTGTGGATTTATTCTTTAAGAAATTACATCTACACTCATAAACACTTACCTGATTTCATGTTCAATTTTTTATGAAGTTCTAGAACACATGTGCCTTTTCCAAAAACCATTTTCATGTCATACCACACCCATTAATGACTTGATCACAGGCATCCTAAATTTTATTTGAAACCACATTGAGCCCAAAACCAATTCTTTTCTCAAACAAACACCATATCAAAGGCCTATCTAGCCCCACTATGAAACCCAACATGCACATCATATGTTTAAATCTACATCTCAACGACACAACATCATCATCATGCTCAGCTCTGTGAATTCATGACTGAATTATCATTCCTAGTGTTAGGATACCTGTAACCATTATTATACTCAAGGAATTACAAAAAACCAGATTTAAACTTATATAAAATGATGAAACCAAAAACATGGATATATCCAGTTAGATTTTCCCAATATAACATAATAAGAATCACTTGATACATATTCCCAACTTCAATGATTTGGACCCTTGTAATTTTTAACACATGTACTGTCCTAAGAACCCTACCCATAAATGATCAATGGATCACATCCCACCGTCCATATCTACATATACCATCCCAAAGAGTGTAACCTCCATGATGTCTCACATCCAACCTAACACATTCAAATTTATAGGTGTAATTCTAGAGCATTATTAACATGCATGGGATGATGTAATGATATTGGACATGATCGTAGCTAGCTAGATCTATGATAAGAAGTTGAAAATGAACAAACCACAATTATCCTCTTCTGACATCACCTACCACTATGGGACTCCATGACTTATCGATAATATAATACATCACATCCTACACACATAATATCAACACTTAACCACAACCTATCACATGTGATTGAAATGTAAGTCTAATCACAGCTCCATGACACTATCTAAAAAAGTCACGTACCAACATGTCATTTGGAACTATTGCCACAGTGCCACCTAACACCTTCTGGCATGTCCATATAAGTGAATGACTAAATAACAATTGTCCAACTCACTAATCAAACCCAACTATATCTCACACATCCATTCGTCCCACATTTTTTCAAAGAGAACAATGAATGTTTATCCCAATCCACATATTATCTCATTTTGAATGGAATCGTGCTTTACTGGCATGCTCCCAAATCTTAATCTCATCATACCCCTCAAGGTCACAATGTCTTAAATTACCAAATATTAAAACCATCTTCAGAGAAAACTAGCCAATATCAAAAGATCCTAGATCAATTCTTGATTACTCATTAAACCATGCCTCCTAGTATATTAATCCTTCTTTTTCATGGAATTCTCAACATCTCACCTAGAAACCAATCCATTCAACAATCATGCCAACCACATGACCACTCACACCTATGGTGAAATCCATATAACAATGAATTCATTCATCCATTTATCACATTTGTCTCATCTACCCATAATAAACATAGATATCACCATTAATCATCTTTAAAATAAATTTTTCGACATCAAAATGGTCCAGCACTGGGATTCCAACCGTACGAATAAAAACCATCACTCAACTGATCCTTTTAAAGAACCAGAGTATAAAAATACCATTTTATTTAACAAAATGGTAATCACTATGCTTTTATTCCCCCCTGAATAATTTTCCATTCTTAATATTCTATAAAACCTCCAAAACTGGGATAGTCTCTCTCGAGACAACACTCAATCTCTCGAAATTGCCAACTCATTTCCAAAATTTGAGTGATACCTTCCCAAAACCATTGACCTTCCTACATATACCTCTAGGACAATATACACCATTCATAATTCAAAACATCCTCCCATGACTCAAAAATCCAAGAAACATCAGAAACTGACCCACCACTCATTCATGGGATTCTCTCAATGGTCAAACGATTCCAACATTTTGATTAGGTAAGGGTCACAAATCACTAGACCATCTCTCTCTCTCTCTCTATTGGACATATATCAAACCTACAACAATTAATCACAAGAGGGTGGCTTTCAAAACCCTTTTATAGAACACTATGTTCAATTAATCTTTAAAACGTTCACCCCCGGACTCTTTGATGTATTATTTCACACTTACATCAACACCAAGAGCCAAAAAACCTACTTCTATTGTACAAAACACAAATAGAAAGGTCTAAACCCACATGGGTCACCACACTCACAATGAAACACCCATAACCAATGATCTCACAACCAAAAAACTTGTCCATATGTCTATCTTAAAACCGATGAAATTACAATACCCATGTGTTGCCAATTTCATGTTATCATTTTACATCTAAAAACCATCAATTTCATAGCCCTACCAAAACCACAATATGTAACTCATAATTATCCACAGATCAAGACTCCTGATGGTATCCCAAAATATAACCTGGGTCTCATCTGAGAGAATAATCACATCCCAAAACACGTATTCATTGTCTAAATAAGCAACACTAGAGATACTCAATATTGTTCTTCACTAAAAATTCCATCATTATTCGTTTTTTAAAATTAACATCCCCATTTTAAAAAACCAATGGATTAGACTTTAGTACATTCCTTTTAGCCAACATTTCAAAAATCCATACTTATTCAGATTCATTTTTCAAAACATTTTCATAAATAAACATATCATGGGAATCCCAACCGGTGATGATGACAAGGGAGAATTCACTATCTACCATACCAAACCCACCCTAAATACACTATTCCAACAAACATGATCACATCACTAATACTACCTTAAATAATTTATATCATGTTTCATCACCATAATTGTGTAGTAAATCTATCATTTATACCTGTAATTCATTATAAACTCTTTTGAATCCATTTACCTCATTTATAATGAATATCGGTCCCATTTTTCAATATGTTACAATAATTATTCTAACTCATTAACAACACTAAAATACCATTATTCGTTATCAATTATACCTTCACGATGGAAATATTTTTTGTTCGACGCCACTCAATCTTTTCAAATTGTCACCACCATGTATTTTATCTTATTTATAGCATTTTTTAAGACACCATTATTCAACCATTTATTTATATTACATATGATTATCACTTTCATCATTCTTAATAGACCCCATTTTCATAAAATTTTTCAAGAATGTGAAATCCATCATACCTTCAATGTCCCACACACCCATCTCGTGTGTGCCTTCTGTGATTATTTCAAACTATATCCCTATGTTCCTATAATTATTTATGAATACATAATATAATGACATTTGATCCTTGATATAAATATCATCAATTTACTGCATCAAAAAAATGCATCAACCAATGGTGAAATATCATCAATGGTAGAACTCAAGCATAAAAACAACAAGTCACACCTAGGGAACATCGATTTTGCCTCACACATGGATTTCCTACTCCCATGCAAAAAATTAATTACCATGGTATGAAGCATTATTATTCTACTATATTCCATCCCAAATAGTAATGAAAATAAATTATCACCCTATGATAAAACATTGTATCATACCAAACCTAGATAAAAATAATCTATTGCTCCATTACTGTTCACCACTTGAATATAGGCATTTCTTTCTGTACACTAGAGGATACCGACTTGTAATGAGGGTATAATAAGTCACATTGGGAGATTATAGACTCATTTCCTTAGTAATAAAAACATTTTAAAAAATAAATAACAGAAACAATGTGTAATAAATACTTAAAATTCAAATCCAAGCATCACCCAAAATTATGTACTAACCACAACTACCAATAACAATGTTATGTTATGATATGGTTGTAAATTTGAAGGAAACCAAAAAAAATTATAAACAATTGAATCTCAAAAATATTTCCCCACTCTGATTCTAGATCCTCGTCTATTCATATCCAAATTCAAAATCAACTCCCTTGCATTATACCTTTTCTCATTATAAAACCTACAATAATGGAATCGTATCGGGTACCCAACAACTGCCCGATCAGGGTGTGAGTAAAACTCAGTAGGTGAAAACCAATGGTGGGTACCAAATATCCTGTTGAAATGGATGGTGCATGAAATTATGAAATAAATGTTAATGTAAACTATGACCAAATCATGCTCCATTTGAAAAAAAGGTACACTTAAACCCTTTATATCATTATTTCCATTCTCATCGCATAAACTATCATTATTAGTTAATCTATTTTCATCATTTTTTCCATAGGATAGGCATTTACATCATTTATTCATGAGTTTAAGGCATTCAATAAATATAGATAATGGAATAAGGAAAGTCCCTAAATAACTTGGGGTAATCATTTAATAAATATAATATTTACTCATCTCGAAGCCTTGGTCTGTGTGGCCTCATCGAATATAACTATTTGAATAATATATTGTTTTTCTACTTTCCAAACTTGTGCATTTTTATGTGGAATTTGTATTATTTGTAAAATCGACTGGTGGGCATAGAACCAGAAGTCAATACCCCACACAACCAAGACATGTGAACATGCTTATTCATCCAATCACCACACAATACCAAATCACAAACCATACAGAAAACAATATACATAATAATCATAAACTACAACCACCAACATTGTACATAATATAATTCCCTAACCCATCAATATAATTTTCAATTAAATTAAATAGCCCAGTTCCCTTTTCATATTCCTAACTCACTAAGATTATTAAATAATTCAAATTCATCGACCCAGTTAATATATTCATCGATTCCATAGGATTTCCCATTTAACCCATTCCACATTGCTCATGCATTCTACCCCTTATGATTTATGTGTGTAATTTATAAGCCTTTAAGAACATTGATGTTATTCCAATTAACCCATTTATAATATTTTAAAATCTCTATTCGGTAACCCATTTAACACATCCATAAAATCCTTAGCCTTGAAACATTCAACCTTTCCCATTAATATGTCTTAACTGAACATTCCCATTTATTATTCATGAATCTCAGAACATCAAACAATTACGCATTTAACATTCATAGCTCACAAAACCCATTCAAAACTAGGAAAACAACCCCTTATTCCATTTTTCATATGTATACATATATATAACAATATCCCACATTTATCTCAAAATAAATATTATTATGTTCATCATGGGTTCAACATTATCACATGTCAGATCCATGTTTAACACATCAAATTTCATGGGTGGCCCTATATCGATGTAATCATCCTCCATGATTTCCATGAGGATAATTTGGTGATTGAATTCATAATTTGGGCTCCAATTTTAAAATATAACCCTAAAGGAATAATGGTTATAACAAGGTGGAACCTAAAACACAAGCGCACTAGATAAAATCAATTTCAAAACTATGGGATATAACTTGTAGACCACCTACCTAGAATCTGATGATAAACAGACTTCTAATCATTGACATAGATCTGGATTGAAACATGAATAAATGATTCAACCTAAAATTCCTTGGACAAATATAATTTTAGGGATTCATTTGATGATAACATAATATACAATCTTTAATCTAGAAAAGATAAGAAAATGGTGATTATACATACCTGGAGCTTCGATCTTCAACTAATGGTGGTCCAAATAGCCAAAAAATGAGAGAGAATAATCCTTGGGAGATATTGATGGTTTGGGTTCTTCAGAAGGTATATTGTAAGGAGAATGGTTTGGAAAATAGTGTGCAAATATTAAAATTATGTTATGGATAAACTGTAAATTTTCCAACTTTTAATGGGTCACACTGTTTTTCTATACGATTGTCCAAACTCTGAGAAAACCATGAACACACAAATTAATAAAAATGGTGAGGTCATATAGCTTATTAGGGAAATCCAAATGGTTTGATTAACCATTTTCTATCCATGATCAATTCCACTATCCATGGATTGACGGTTTCTGTGGAGAGGCCACACTATTAACTTAATAGTGTTCCGACCTAGTACCTTGAACATGTTTTCCTGGTTTTATTTATATTCATATCTTGAAACCAGGAAACAAACCATTTCCAAATCCTAATACTTGTTACAATTTAATTATTAAAAATAAATGATTCAAACCAATATTTAAGGAAGTTCATACCTCTATGTAAATTGGGATCATACATTTTTTGTAAATAATATTTTGTGAACATTGATTAGGAATAAACCCGATATATTTAACTCCAATCAAAAACTCATTTGTTTGATAATTTTAACCAACGTATCCTTTATGTAAAATTTTAACTACACACTATCAGGTACTAGAAATTGAAAAATTCCAGAAATCATAGTGTGAGTAACAATATTCATTGAAAAATGTATAATCATTTATATGGTATCTAAATATAAATACCATATCATCTATATATAAAATATGGTAGACCTTGTTTAATCTTTTTAAAAATACTATAAAAATTTGTTGTTAGTAATATAAGATTTATTGGATGCATATTCACGAGGTCTATCAAACTATGTATGCAATAAATCTCGATATCATATACCGGGTTATTCAGATTAAGGCCCAACACACCTTGTCAGAGTTTTTTCCCATAGGTACATCTATGAAAGATCCAAATCCAGTTTTAGAATACATAAAAGTACTCATTTCGATAAAAACACCATAATAAATATTTAACAAATAATTTTGGATTTAATTATATACTTATCCTCATAGTATACCATAGTTTTATGTTCCTTAATATATATTTTCCTATTTCGATTTCCCATGATTTCTATTGAAATTTTTTTGATACATACTATAGTGACCAAACATGAGGGATCATGGAGCTAGTGTCTACTAGATACCATTACATTGGCATTATTATAAGGGATCAAATCGCAATGTATCGATTTGTTTTGTATTATTGGAAAACCAAATACATACATGAGTCTTATATTACAAATGAATTAAGTAATTACAACAAAAAATTTCCCCTTTTCGGGATAACATTATTCCATATAGTATATCACTACATATCTTCCATAGTAGTCTTTTTGGAAAATTCAGGAATGGAAAAAAATAATGGTTTCATTAAATTATCAAGAAGGGTAAATTATAGAGAAATATATAATGAATCAATGAGAATAAAAATAATGGCATGGTAAATAACTAAATACAGATACCATCAAATCAAGAAACTTTGATGGATGTGCATAAACAATTTGGAATGGTGATAACTGAAAACATATGTTCTTCCATTAATTTGATAATGTAAAATCAATATTGAATGGTAAGAAACTAAAGCACATTTCATTTAATAATTAACATGAGAATAATATAAATTCATAGTCTTTTTAATAGTTATAATATTATCAAAAATAAATACCAAATCAACATGAATAAAGTGCTTAATTATGTGATTCCTTATCACATGAAAATTAAAACATATACATTCAAGTTCTATAAAAATATATTTTAAAACAACATGTAGAAATATGTTTAATTTGAGAATCTAATATGTATCATGAGGACCAATACATTCATCAACGGGATATATAATGGTCGGGACCCTCCCATCACTACATGCCCAAATAATTCCACTTATAGAGTAATCACTAAAACATAACAATATGCCTCATCAAATATATACAATGAATAAAGAATATAGTTTTTTCAATATTTTCCTAGATAATCAAATAATTTTCAAAATAGGCACCATATGTAAAATTGTTATATAGTTTAGGAAATCATAACAACCATGATAAATGATATTTATAAATAGGTGAAATTCAATGTTCAATTATCATAAAAATTTGAATATATAAATGGGACTGAAAAAGGGACCAGGAAATTCATTGTCCACACTATCCTTGATATAATCAATTAAAAATTATAAAAATGAGGAATTGAGGTGGTATCAATAAAAAATATCCGATGTGGAGTAAAATAAAGGGTCTCTATCATTGATAAATACAAACACAATAAAAATATATTTTGAAAACATTCTTGAGCATAATATCATTATGATTTGAAAAACATTTCAGTAAAAAAAATCATTGAAAATCAATTATTTAAAAAAAAATTATTTAAAAATACTCCTTTAAAATAGGAAACATTTTCTTCAATTAAATGATATTGGGAAAATCCATAATTGTCTTATAGAGTAAAAATAAAATTTCTTTTGCGAAGAAGAATTGTTAGAAAAATTCATTTTTCAGGAATCAACAAGAAAATTCCTTTGAAAACCTTGAAAAAAAGGTAAAAATGTATTTAATAAATCACTTTTGAAATTTGAAAAATATTATTTCAAAACAATTTTATAAAACATGGGTTTTAATAGAAATCATGTTCTCCGACTAAGGAGGGAATGAATATGGGGTTTCATAGAATATTTTTCAGTAACAATGAGTTAAAAAATCGATAAAATACTTAAAATGTTTATTAAAAATAACAGGAAAAGATAATTTAAGTGCCTATGAATTGTTTTTCAAATATTTTTCTTTCAATTTACTGAACGATCAATAAAAGTATACTTGAAGAAAACAATATTTAATCATTCCAAAATCTCACATACAACATCACATTTTTAATATTTATAACTATAAAGGAAAAAATTTAAAATAATTTTTTAAATTCAATGATAATTAAATGAATAATGATATAATATATTAAAAAGGTGTGTAGATACACCACACAAAATATGTAACTCGTGAATATGAGATTTATCTCACATAAGTAAAAAAGTTTTATGAAAATAACATACTTTTAGACTGAGTAGTCTCATGGGTCATTATATTATTGAATAATAAAAATATGTTAATTATTTTCATGATTAATAACCCTTTTAATGTTAATAATTACTATTATTTCAATTATTACCATTTTGTATACAACTAATTAAGCAATTAAGTTTACATGAGGTGTTTTGAATACATTTTGGTTATGTGTCATAGACAACATTTTTAAGACAACTATGGATATAAAATAATTATATTATTTATAAAAGAAAATAATAAATTAATTATCATATTTATAAATAAATTATACTTTTAATACTAATAATTAAATATGGATATAAAAAATGAACAAACATTACAATCACGGAGAAGGTTGGTCATAAACACACATGAGTAATATTCCCATTTTTCAATGACTGTTATGAAAATAAGCTAATTGAAATTATTATTTCCATACTAATAATTATATAATAAATTAAATAATATTAAATAATATAGACATTTATATAGTTTTTTGTGATTTATAAAGAATCACATTGTTATCAAAAGGTGGTGGTCCACACATCTACAAACAACGTTATCACTTTTTTTGTGTGAAATGGTAATAAAGAAATGCATATATATTATATATATAAAGGAAATTTTTCCATTAATATCGTATATATTAATTTTTTTTACGTATTATAAATTTAAACATTACATTATACATTTTATGTTTTGTGTAATAATATTACGATGCTTTTAGGAGGTGGTAGTCCGTACTTCATAGATGAAGTTAACATGTTTTCAGAAAATTGAAAACATAAAAGTATGTTATATATATAAATTAAATAATATTAAATAAATTATAAATATATTATATGTAATATATAAAATTAATTTTCTACATTATTACTAACATGATAGGAGATAATGGAAAATGAATAATCATAGTTCTTGGAGGTGTTAGTTTTCCATACACATAAATTTTATGTTTCTTACCCCATTGATGGAATTTTGATTAATTTTAGGTTGAAACAATAAATTAGAGAAATAAATTTATATTGAGAATATCTATGTTTTTATACACAAATAGAACAATATGATTTGATTGGTGGAGAATAGAAATAATACAAATAATTCTGAGGAATGATGTTACCTCTTCTTTGGGTAACTCATTTAGATTTCGACCAATAGGATTCTATAGATGGAATTATGACCAAAAGGAGGATTATTGGATTTTTTGGATAACATTGAGGATATATATTGGAAGATATTGGTCTATAAAATTCATCCTCTGTTGGGAGAGGTAGTGGGAAGGTGGAGTGACTTTTTATAGTAGAGGATGACTTACACTCATGTAAATTTCAAGTTATGGAATTCCTCTAAAAAGTTATCCAAGTCAACTGGATAAAATAATTAAAATATTATATAAAATGTATTATAGGTTTTAAATTTGACCATATAGTGTAATTTTCACAAGATTATATGTCATATTGGTATTTATTTTAAGGATTATTCTGTTGTAAACCTTAATTACACATTAAATGTTGAAAGTCATTTTAATTACATTCAATACTATTTCTGGTAAAAAACTTAATTTCACATTATTAAAAAATATATATTATTTTGATTCAAAATATCAAATTATATTTAAAAATATCGATAACCAAAGTATAATAAGCTAAATTAAATTTAGTCCAACAGAAGTGACCATAATGTAGGGGTTTAATATAATAATTGTAAAATGATTTCCATATTTTTATTTCTATTTTACAATTGAAATTGACTCAAGGGACCTAAATTTTATTAATTTATAAATAATTTATCAAATTTTTATTTGAAATATTAAAAAATATAGTTATCCATGTAAATAAATTTTACAAAAAAACCTTTTTCAGTTAAAATTCAGTATTCTTCAATGATCATCCGAAAATTCAACATCATTGAAAAATAGAAAATTATTCATATAATAATTTATATTTGATAATTTAAAACATTAATTTCATTTTTATATATAATATTTATAAAATGGAAAAAATTTGGATTTAAAATAGGTTCCCCATTAATATGTGGTCAAAGTGCCTTAAAAAAATATATGTTCTTATGTATAATATTGGATTTGTTCTTACACAGTGCCTATGAAATCTATCAACTGAATATAATAAATATTGTGTTTAATAAATAACATATATATTATATTTATATAACTCAATAATTTTAATTTATTTATTTTATTAGTATAAAAAAACTTTTTGATCTAAAAATAGTTTTATATAAAAAATTACCTTTATATTCAACTGTTTCATATATTATTTTTGAATTAATTAGTATGCAATGAAAAAATTTAATATTTTAATAAATCATATATTGGAATATTTTAGTAAATAATATTCATAAAAATCATTATAACAGCTATGTTATATCCTATTATATTAAATAATATTTTAATTATTATAATTATTGTGTAGTCGAACTCGGTCTTCGGTGTGACCTAATCGTTTGAAAAAAGTCAATGATTCATGTGACATAAGATAAATCAACGTCATATATATTTAATGATATAAAATATATTAAATTTATTTAACATAGAAACTAAATAGTATTGTCTCGGGATATTATATCCCCTCAAACACATGGTTTTTGCATATCATACATGATATAAAATAAAATTTTCCTACATTATATTTTTGATGTGATACAATCATAAACCATTTAAGAAAAGATTATGTATGGTATCAATACAATATATATACCAATTGGATTATGAATAATGGTTTTTATTATTTAAAAATATAAATACCATAATAATATATTTATAATGTTTTTAGGAAAATATATATTTCATTTCAAAAATAATTTTGAAAATCATTACATTGAAATCAATTTTCATTAAATTTTCATTAAAAATATATTTATAATCATAAAATAAAATAATCCAAAAAACAATGTTCATGGATGTGGGTAATTCAATACATGCCTTATATGTGTAAAACAATGTTCATTTACATTACAAAAATGGCTAGGAATATGTTATCTTCGGAAAATGATAATAAGATTGCATTTAAATTTTTAGAAAATAAATAATGGGAATTCACTTCAATATGAAATAATATTCCATTGATAATATTTTGTAAAGAGTATAGATTGTTAAAAATACAATAATAAATAATTATTAAAAGATAAATTTTTTTAAAATATATTTACAGAACATGGTTTTAGAAGAAAACAGATTTCCAATCGAATAGAGAAATGATGTCGGATTTTGATTAAAAAATATTCCCATTTAATATAAGTACCATATAGAGGAAAAAATTAACTATTAAATGAAAATATCCTGAATTACTAAATGATTGAAAAATTAAATGGATTTATTTGGAAATTGTAAAATAATTTCCATCAACTAATATTAAAGAATTAATATTTTGTTTTGTAATGATATTGTAAATAAAACCATTATAATTATCATAATTTTGATGTGTAAATTAAGAAATGAATCAATTATTTTATTCAACTGTAAATCCACATAAAACATGTTTAAATAAAAAACATAAATAAAACATTAATAAAAATATAATCTGATAATTTAATAATCAATAGAGTAAAATATTACCTCATTGTCCAAAAATTGATTAAAGAAATAACTTACCTCAAGAATCATTATGACCGATCATTCATTAACATCATATTCATTATGAATTTTCCATATGTTTACACTATTGACTACATAGGTTTTATTTATGCCAAAAAACATTTATAGAGGATGAGGGTAGGAAATTTTGGAATTGATTCTGGTAAGTATTTTCAGATCAAGAAAGATTTTTTATTTAAATAATATAGGATTAGGGGACCATTTTTATATAAGGTGAGCAGAACACGTGAAATTTTCTAATAAAATACAATAATACCAAAAATATTATCAACTAAAAACATTAATTTATCGGAAATTATCCATATTATAAGATATATGGTATAAATATTGAAATAAAATGGATATTTGAATGTTTTTTAGTTCAATTTATCATTTAACCACTTCATTTATTCAATGTTAAAACAATGTATTCATTTACAACAAAAAATATGTTTGACTAATATAATAATTTATTTTGGGGAAAAATTTATTTCAATATAAAATTACATATAAATTATAATATATCAAAATAATGTAATCATTTGTTTTTGAAATTAAATTAAAATACATGGAAATTTTATTTGAAAATCAATCCTACAAACGTGAGGAAATATTATGTTTTGTAGAGAACATGTTACAATGTTTACATCTTTTGTATACCAAAAATCAAAATAAAAATTATTAAAATGACATAAATTGAACTAATTAAAATATAATTCAATTAATTTTTCATTAACCCAGATTTAATATGTTAAATAAATATATTAAAATATTAAATCAAATGGTAGTTCTTAATAAATATTCTGTATTTTTCATTATTCATAAAAAAATATCATTTCAAATAAATTCAAAATTTTCTTCCAATATTTATTTTTTTATTAAAATTATATATTTTATTTTTATATTCTTAATTTTAAATTCTTATTTTTGATAAAATTTATTTTAAACTATGTGCTCAATGTTTGACTGAAACATCTTTTAGAAATGAAAACTTCTCAATATTTTTTTTCTTTTTAATGATTGTTATTTTATTTCTAATGAATAATTTAAAAAAATGTATATAAACTATATATATTAAATAAAAATTTTCATTTTCATTCCCTCCATTCAAACAACCAGATTTAAATTTTTATTTAAATTAATAATATTTAATTAACATTTCACATTTCATTTCAACTCCTTTTTGCGTGTAAAAATTTATAAAATCATTGTAGCATATATTGCAGGAAAAGGTAAGTGCTATGATTAAATCAAGATAAACTATTTTTTCCTATAATGTTAGTTTTTTGAAGAGATTTAATTTATCTAAAAATAAATATATATTAAATTCTATGGGTGTCATATTTTCTTCAAAACCTATAGTTTTGTGTTACAAAACTATTAAATACAAGGTTCTTAATTTATAATTTTGATGTTTTACAATCAGTTTAACCGGGTTCCTCCCATTTCAATGAGCTATTAAAAATGAAATTCACTTATTCCAATCTCGTAAATTTTAATAGGATTTCCATGATATATAAAAAATTCAGAGATGAGAAACCAAAAATTATAATGTGATCACATAAATAATATTTCAAGAATTTTTAATTAAACATCACATAACACTCTATAATCTTGATAAAATATCAATTAAAAAAGACATAAAGATATCCCATTGGGAAAAAATTAAAATCATTCATAATAAAATTTTCCTCAAGAGAGAATCTTACATAAATAAAATTTGAAGAATGTTCTTAATGTTTCAAATATTCTCTCACTATAACAGACATGGAAGTAATGTCTTTCAATGTATGTTGAAATTAAATATTATAGCGATATTTTAAACAAACACATTTTAATCAAATTTCCTTGATAATTATTTATAATTAGTTATCAATCCATAGTATAAACCAATAATGAACCATCTATTTTTCCACTGAGCACCCATAAATTACAAAACATCATTTTATAATTCACTTTATTGATGAAACACAACCCAAAGAACTTCTTAAATTACTTATGTTTTCATAAAAATCATGAAACACTCTAATAAGACATCAAATTTAATGTATCAAAATAAAGGACAAATAAAACAATTTTTAATTCAATTTTAATAAAAACAAATATTTTAATATCAGAAAATTAATAAATAAGATAATTCAAATTGTTTATCATTTATATAATGGGCACTATCATATTATATAATATGTTAACAATCCATGAAAATTTGAATATATTTTTCCATATATTAATATATGATTAAACTCAATTATAGTCTTAAAAATACAATAAATACCAATATTACCACCATTGAATAATTAAAACATGAATTTATCACTCAATTAGTCTATATATACAAAAATTAAATTTATGAAAATGGAAAAAACTTAGTCAAATCAATGGAGAATGCTGTGAAATTTTATGTGTTGGTGAATAAAATGAAAAAAACTTCATTAGCCCTAAATAAACAACCCAAAAAATTTCATCCAAAACTACTTAATTTTTATCCAAGAAGGTCACATTTGTGGGACATGAAAATAAGATAGAGATGATAAGGAAGAAGATCCTTATATAGGATAATAGGACATGAAATCAAAGTGAAGGGAAGGATTTGAATTTTAAAAATTGGACCCTCTATAGAAAAACTCATTCGCAAAAATGGGGGAGGTGGAGGTCAACTATTGGAGACATACCAAATAATGTTGATAGAAATAAGAAATACAAGATTTAATTTTAATAAGGTTAAAATTGGTTTTTTTAAATTAGTTAATCAGATGGTTGTAATATATTTTCACAAATGTTGTGCTAATCACGGGACACTTAATAAACCCACAAGGGAACTTATATGGTTTATTACAGAGCCTACAAACAGTTTAACTAATTTTACACTTTACCATTCTAAATTACACATTATAATATAATAAAAATTTGTAATTTTCCATCAAGGTAACACTTAACCATATACAAGATGTTTAACAAAAAATGTATTCATAAATAAAAATTTATAGAATTAATAAAATTATATAATATAAACTATATTGATAAAAATAATTTAAAAATATATAGATACTGAATAGGTTTCACCATTCATAGATCTAAGACACAATCTTTGTCTATAGAGTCTTTGTTATAATTTGGAGTGAATAAATAAAATTAACATAACCTATATCAGTAGTGGGTGTGTTAGTGAAAACAAATAATACTATAAGAAAAAATTATATTTCTAACTAATCCACCCTCTTAAGATCTATCAAAATACCAAAACACAACGATATCTTTAAGAAAGATCAAATATATAACCATTCCATATAAGGCCCAATGAGGATATATACACAACACAGGTAACACCAAAATTTAGTAGCACACTAAAATGATGAATCTATTGATAACCACATAAAAATGTACACTTTTTAAACAACCATAATTTCCAAAATCATCAAAGATGTCAACCATATTCTACCTCCATGAATATCTATGAAGCTATTTTTTATAACAACATAACATTTGTTGAAAAAAAAATTTTAAAAAAATTTAATATTTTTGATATTATTCACATGAAACATTTATTTTATCTTTCGTAACACTAAAAACTGATTATGAAATACTTCCCATGCAATAATGCTTTTATCCTTTATTATCCACAACTCCGAGTATATATAAAAGGTGAAAAACTATTAAAATACTATGATTGAATATGATAGTTTTCATCAATCCATTAAAATGGAATGTACAAATGTTATAAACTAAATTATAAAAATATGTTATCTAAACATGTATGTAAAATAATTATTTTTGACTAGTTAATTAGAAATTAAATGTCAAAACAATCCTTGGGGCTTGTGCCATGACTACCCCAAGCCTGCATTACATAGGCCAGGGACTGGTGACTAGCACCAAAGGCGAATCCCTGATAAAAATGGAAGGCATTGCCTTTTAACCTGTATCTCACACAGTTTGAATATAAGTAGTAGAATAAACAAATACTCAAATAGAAATGAAAAGTGTGATGAATGTAAGTGGGCCAGAATAAAAACCCAATTGAACAACAAGTACAAGTAAACAAGGTAAAATAGCTCCTGGTCATCCAACGGGGAAATCCTACATCATGGGTCGATACAGATCTCGAAGATCTCGTCCCTATGGTATGTCCCGTCTAGTCCAGCTCCAAGATGCCTCTCATCCGTCACCCTCAACCTCGATCACTGTTGACCGTTGTCTGCACAAAACACATCAAGGTGCGGGCGAAGCCCAATTAGGGGTGACTATAACAATACTATGTAGGGGACCCCAACACCCCCGAAGGTCTCCCAGAATCCACTAAGGATAAACCAAAGAAGAAAGATACAATCATGAAGTATCAACCAACCCTACTTAGGTATATTCCAATACATATAGATAAGTTACTAGTTAAAGTTATGCTCCAACTCTTGAGCCCAAGTACAACCCAGTCCAAAATGGAATGTAAATTCAATCACCTCAATGAAAATGATTTAAAGACAAGACTCAGATCACACAGGTATAAAACACATGAATAGGTGTAGATATGATTATATTTATGCTCTGAAACATCTCCTCTATCTAACCCACATAGGATCCTGGAAAAATATCAATGATGTCGAACCCACATAAGATCCTGGTACAGAAGTCATCCATGTCGAACCCACAGAGGATACTGGAACAGAAGTCACCACTATCAATCCCACAGAGGATCCCGGTATAAAATTAATCACTATTGAACCCACGGAGGATCCTGGTATAGTATCGTCACTGTCGAACCCACGGAGGATCCTTTCATCTCAGTCGCAGCCAGCCATAGGGTTCCTGCACACATCACGCTCAATTCTGGGAGGTTCCGCTCCTCATGCCAAGATTCGAACATAAACTACCAAAAAGATTTGAGTTTATGTATCCTGTATTTTTTTCACATGAAAAGGAACCAAACACAATAGACAACGCATCAATCAGATGCCCGGTCTGTGAGTTATTGGCATTTTTGTTCTAGGGGAACAGTTGGTTTTTTGGTTCAAACCATCCATACCATACCCCGAACTGTAATCATAACTCAATTGGTGCATTCCAAAAGAACCATCTATCTCTCAGATGTCCGTCTCTGCAAACGGGTCGTCGATCAAACACACGTAGCCCAAGATACAGGCAGAATGGTGTAATTGGCCATAGGGGGCCAGGTCTGGTCCGACCCAGTCAGACCGACCCGGTCCGAACCCCGGTCTGACCTGGTCCATGGGTCTGACCCGGACTAAGGGTGTGTACTAGCCCGAGGGAGGCCTGGCCCAAGGGGGCCCGGCCATGGGGGCACGGCCTGTGGAAGCCCGGCCCGACCAAGGGCAACCCGGCCGGCCGGTCTGTGTGGCTGGGAGTCGGACTGCCCGCCGAAGCGAGCAGTGGCCACAAGGGGTTTGGGGGGGTCAGCACCCCCTATCTCTGTAACGACCGGTGCATGGTGTCAACCCGGTGACCGCGAGACCCGAGGTGTCCCACCTTCAGAGTACCCTCCGGCGGCCGGCTCAGCTGGCCGACCTTCCCATCTGTCCCGGCCGTTGGAAGCCAGTCCTCTCCGACATGGCGTGACGGCACCACGCCGTCTTCATCTGATGTGGCCCGAATGTCCACCGCCCCTTCCTCTGGAATGGTGTGATGGCACCGCGGCCCCCTTCCTCCGGCAGGGTGCGACGACACTGCGCCCCTCCTGTACCGCTGCGGACCGCCTGGACATGACCTGGTTCTTTGCAGGGCATGACGACGCTGCACCCCTTCGGCGACCCGGTCGTCCTTGCACCGCCAGTTCCTCTCACGTCCGGCCCGTCACTAGTCGTTGATGCTTCATTGTGGTTCTCTCTACCGGTGTCACCGTTGCACCACAACCATCGTCAACCAAACAAGAACCAACGGAGGGACGTTGGGCCATGTTTGTTCGGCCTGGTCACTCCACATTAGGTGGTAAATATTGGCCCAAAAATAAGTCAATGTTTGAATGTTGAAGAGCAAGAAAAGAATTCAACTCAAACCCCTACCTTGTAATCAGTCTTCGCTTGACGGAGTCACGTGAATGTGGCGTCGTTCCGTTGACGTCGGGAGGAGATGATGTCGTCGTTCCTCGGTGGAGATGGGGGTTCATCATTGAGAGAAAATTATCTCAATCCTTCTAAGGATCCACTACATGATTATGCCAACCCCAAAATAATAAAATAACACATCATATTATATTTTTGGCATAATGAATTCAAAATGATTCAAATTCATTAAGTACATCACTTAAAAAAAAGGTGGTGTTCGCTTATTCAATTGGATGGGGAAGGTGAAGAGTTCATCCTCCTTAATTGGGGGTTCAAGGGGAGTTAGAGAGGTTTGTTGGGCCCCACCTAATAATTCACCAAGGGAGGTTATGTGGGGGTGGGACCCACCATCATAACCTCTCATGGGTGGTTATGTTGTGGTGGCCCACACCTCCAACCACCACATGGTGGTTTTAACCACCACCTATAATGTAATTTGAATACTTTATTTTATTCCATTTAATTAAAAACCACCAAAAATTATTTTCCACTCACGATAAAATGCTACTTTGGTTAAGGTGTCACTATGAAATCACTGATGCTGCAAGTTCAACGATGTCCTCATATTTCAGTTTCGAGCACCGGTTCAAAAGATATAAAATCCAGAATATAAGTTTATTGAACGTACCCGAACAAAACATAAAAAATAGATTTCGGGCACACCGGGCCTCGAAATCAAGCAGCGTCAGAAACTGCGGACTCGTAAAATTCCCATGTATTTAAAAAAATAAAAAATTACACATAATTTATTGGTCTTTAAATTCTCTCCACCTCAGGGATTTACGTCCCCGTAAGCTACAACTCACACTATGGAAACAAATGGGGGTACTGACCATGCATTTGAGCCTCCCGCTCCCATGTGCTCTCCTAGTGGTTCCCGTGCTGCTAGTGAACACACACCAGAGGTATCGTCTGTCCACACAGGACCCGCTCTTGTCGATACTCAATCTCCACTAGAACAACCATGAATTTCGCCCCTTCATCGATGTCCACCTCTCCATGGTTGATGATGTGGGACTGTTCGTGCACGTATCTCCTCAGCTGAGATACGTGGAATATGTCGTGCACCCGGTGAAACTGAGGTGGAAGAGACATGTGCTAAGCCACCTCACCTACTCTGCTAAGGACCTAGAACGGTCCGATGAATCGTGAAGACAACTTGCCACCTCGGCCAAATATCCGTAGACCTCGTTGAGGTGAGACCCATAGAAAGACATGGTCGCCATCCTCGAACTCCTGGGGTCTTTGTATCCTATTAGTATAGGACTTCTTCCTGCTATGTGTAGTCTTCTTCCACTCCTAGATGAGATACACCTTTTCCATCGTATCCTGCACCATCTCTGTTCCCATAATTGTTGACTCCCATGGGTCAGTCCAGCACCGAGGTGATTTGCATGGTCAGCCATAATGTGCCTCGAAAGGTGCCATCCTAATGGTGGAGTGGTAATTGTTGTTATACGCAAACTCTTCCAAGGGTATGTGATCCTCCCAGCTGCAACCAAAGTTCTGAATGTATGCACGAAACATTTCCTCGAGAGTCAAAATATTCCTCTTAGTATGACCATCATTCTGAGGATGGAAGACGATGCTCAAGTGAAGCTTTGTCCTGAAATCCTCCTGCAACACCTTCCATATCCGGGAAGTGAAACAATCATGTCGATCGGAGACGATCATCGATGTCACACCATGAAGCCGAATGATCTTCTGTACGTAGAGTCGTCACAGGATCTCCACTTAACCCTACTCTCTCATTGGTTGGATGTCGTCCGACTTGGTGAGTCAGTCAACAATCACCCAGATATAGTCATGTTCACTTGATGTATGTGGATGTAACTTCACAAAATACATTGTTATATTGTCCCACTTCCACTCTAAGACCTCTAAGGGCTGAACCAAGCCTGCTGGAAACTGGTGCATAGCCTTCACTTACTGACAAGTGTGGCATCGTAAGACAGAATCTGCTATTGCCTTCTTCATACCTGGCCACCAGTGCTGTCGTCAAATGTCATGATACATCTTTGCCAATCCGGGATGTACTGCTAAAGGGGATGTGTGGAACTCCCTAAACACTTCCACCTAAAGTGCAACTGATACAATGATACGTCCTCTGAAGAGAATGACATGCTCCCCGCCTTTAGAAAATCCATCGGGTCCTTTCCCTATGGATATCTGAGCATGTCGCGTCTCGCAGTCAACTTCCCCATGCTGCGCCTCACTGACTCTCTAAAGAAGTGGAGGAGTGAATGTGAGAGACTATAGAAAGGCTGCTCCATACCGATCCACAAAGGAAATCTGCAACACGACCATCTTCTTAGTCGCCTCTCCTAGCAGTTGAATGTCTGATCTGCTGCTGAGAGCATCTGGTACAAAGTTCCCCATCCCAAGAGTATAGACAATCACAATGTTATAGTCATGGATGAACTAGATCCATCGTCATTTTCTTAGGTTTAGGTCCTACTGTGAGAATATGTACCTGAGACTCTAGATGTAAGATTAGAATGTAAAACATTCGCCCATAATATAGTGTCAGCACATATTCAATGTGAAGACAACTGCTGCTAACTTCAGGTCATAGGTAGCATAATTCTACTCATGTTGTATCAACTACTATGAACCATATGCGATCACTGCTCACTCCTGCATCAGGACACACCCGAGTCCAGTCCCTGATGCGTCATAGTAAAATACATACCCAACGCCCTCCTCTGGTAGCCTCAATATGGGATTACTAGTAAACCTCTTCCTCATCTTTTGAAAGCTCTGATGGCATATCTCTGACCACACAATGGGTTTCCCCTTCTTCATCAATGCTGAAAGAAGTGTTTAAACTCTGGAGAAGTCTGGCACAAATCTCTGATAGTACCCAGCCAGTCCCAGAAAACTCTGTACCTCCATCACACTATTGAGTGGCTCCCTTGAAAGCATTGACTCAATCATTACTGGATCCACTGCAAATCCAGCCTCCTAGATGACGTGTCCCAAGAAATGAACCTCTCGAATCCAAAACTGGAACTTCGAGAGCTTACCATAAAGCTGGTGATCTCGGAGTTTGTCCAGTACTAGCTGTAAATGGTAGGCATGCTCATGTTCAGTAGTTGAGTATATCAGTATGTCATCGAAGAGGACTACGACAAAGCGATCAAGGTAAGGCTGGAAGATCAAATTCATGAGACTCATGAACTCTTCTAGAGCATTGGATACGCTAAATGTCATAACCAAGAACTCGTAGTGGCCATACCGACACGTGAAGGCCATCTTCTGCACATCCTCATCTCGAACTCTGAGATAGTGATACCCTGATCTAAGGTCTATTTTCGTGAACCATCGTGCTCCCTTGAGCTGTTCAAAGAGGTCGTCAATCCTCGAGAGTGGGAACTTGTTCTTGACGGTCACCTGGATTAGGTGCAGATAATTAACACACAATCTCAAGCTCCCATCCACCTTCTTGGCAATCAAAATCGGGGATTCCCATAGAGAAACACTAGGTTAGATAAATCCATTCCCCTGCAAGTCCTCCAGTTGTACCCGCAATTCACGAAGGTCGGTGGGAGACATCCGATATACTGGAGTAGATATCGGTGCCGTCCCAGGGTACATGTAAATTAAATCTCCACCTCTCTATGAGGATGTTTCCCTGTAAAATCATTAGGGAAAACATCCGTGTACTGATCCACAACAATTGGAAAACTCGGACTCCGCACATCAACCGCTTTGAGGATGATACTAGCCAACTAATGTGTGATTGGTTGCTCCTTCCTCTAGGTAAGTCCATCCTGCACCACAAAGGCTCTCTTCTCACCGGTGAAGGTAAACATCATCGCATCCTCGTGGACACACCGCACATTATGCCTAATACAGTAAATATGAGAATGAACTGTGGATAACAAGTCCATACCAAATATGACGTCGTAAAGTCTTGATGCAGCTACGAGGAGATCCAAGCCGAATCTCTCGCCTATAAGAGTATGCTCACACTACCGGCACTAGTGCGTAATCTTCGAGTCTGCTCCCGTTGGAGTCTCTAGTCGTAAGGATCGAGCAAACAGCTCCGTTAGAATATCTGACCTATAAACAAGGGCAGCAACAATAATAGAATGACTCGTACATGTGTCTATAAGTACTACAACAATGGTGGAGTTGACACAGATAGTACCTAGAATCATATCAGGTTCCTTGTGGTAGTATGCCTCGACTGCCTCGATCTATGCCCGCCTCTGTCCGCCAGCTCTCTATGGTCAGAGTGGACCTCGTGGTGGGGGTGGTGGTATGGCCTCGAAATGTCGTCCACCACCTACTGACCGGCCAGCTCCTCTGCCACGTCCTCCTGCTCCTGGAAGACCACAATGGTTAAGCCTCTACCTATGCCTGTGAGGTCCCTCTACTCTCTGCTGCTCATATGCATGGCGGGTCAGGCAGTATTGATCCATGTGACCCTGCCCACCACATGCATAGCACTACCTACTCCTGGTATGGATGGCCCTATCTCGTGTGTCCCACACAACCGAACCTATATCTTGGGGCCACCCACCTGACGGCCTGGTCCGCTTGAACCTCTACGACATCTGTCTATGGCAGGCTTCATATGACTCTACTACGTGTTTTCTTATGGTTGGTCTCACTTCTGGTGACTGCTCTGCTAGAAAACTCTCCACAAGAAGGGATCACTCAATCACCCCCACCTGTGTAGGAATATTGAGGGAAATCATTGAAGCCCTGATCTCATGCCTGAGTCCCTGCTCGAAGGTATGAGTCTTGAAGAATGGGTCCCACACCATATCTGTGGAGTACCGTGAGATGTCGGTGAACCTCACTGAGTACTAAGCTACTGTCATGCTACCCTGATGTAGATGTAGTAACTCCTAAATCTGCCCTGAACGTAGGGTGGCTGGAACAAAATCTGACCAAAAGAGACTCCAGATGTTTTCCCAGAGTAATGATACCTCTTCATGCACCTGAAGCATCAGGCTCCACCATCTTCCTGTTGTTGCATGAAGGAGACTCGCAACAAGGATCACCATGAGGTCGGCTAGTGTTCCTACCAATTTGAAAACTCTCATGACAGCCTCCAGCCAATCCTCAGCTGCATGTGTGTCCGTATCTCCCCATAACCTGGGTGGCATCTGGCGCTAGAACTCGCACTCAGGTGGCATGCAGTCTCTGCTGTTCAAGATGGTGGTATCGGTAGCCCATCGAATAGTGGAAACACACGTACCGCCGATGTGATGGGCCCTACAACAAGGCCTCGCCGCTCGGTGATCTACCATCTCGTATGAATCTCGGAACCCTAGATGGATACCTTCGTGGGGGAATCCTGAAAGAAATAAGGGTACCACGGTCAAAGAAATATACCTGGTGAGTTAACACAATGTAATCATGAAGAAAACTTTTAAAAGGAAACACACATGCAATTAGTGTTTTCATGCACTGAGTCGGAAATCAGAAGTCAGAGTCCTAGTGTATGGATATGTCTACCACCACACCAACACCATTTTCCCTAAACTGAAATCCACACCCAAAACACTTAACAATATTTCTATTAAAATAATCATCGTCCAAGTTATTCGGTAGAACTGACTCCTATGATACCTTTTTGTCACGACTCGTCCTCGGGGCCCATGTCATGACTACCCCAATCCTACATTCCATAGGTCAATGGATGACGACTTTCACCAAAGGTGAATCACTGATAAAAATGGAAGGAATTTCCTTTTAACATGTAACACACAGTCAGAATATAAGAAGTTGAAGCAACAAGTACTAAAATAGAAAAGAAAAGGGTGCTGAAAGTAAGTGGGCTAGAATAAAAACCCAACTAAACAACAAGTACAAGTACAAGTAAAAAGGGAAAACAGCTCTTGGTCATCCACTGGGGAAATCCTACCTGATGGGTAGGTACAGATCTCAAATAGCTTGTTCATGAGGTACGTCCTGTCTAGACCAGCTCCGTGCATCCACCCATCCGTCACCCTCAGCCTCGATCACTGCTGAACGTAGTCTGTACAGAACACAAAAAGGTACAGGAAAAGCCCGTGCATGGGTGATTATAACAATAATCATTAGAGGACCTCGAGGCCCTTGACAGTCTACCAGATTCCACTATGGATAAACCAAAGAATAAAGACTCTATCCCAATGTATCAATCAACCCTACTTAGGTATATACCCATACATATACCTACGTTAGCATTTACAGTTCGGCTAAAACTCTTGAGCCCAAGAACTACCTAGTCCATAATGGAAAGTAACGTCAATAATCTCAATGATAATGATTGAAAGACAAGACTCAGCTCACATAGGTATAAAACACATGAATAATAGTAGAGATGATTATATGTATCCTCTAAATCATCTCCTCTGTTGAACCCATTTAGGATCTTGGAACAATATCAGTGCTGTCGAACCCACGTAGGATCCGGGTACAGAAGTCATCACTGTCGAACCCACGGAGGATCCCGGTACAGAAGTCACCACTACAGAACCCACAGAGGATCCCGGTACCGAAGTCATAACTGTCGAACCCATGGAGGATCATGGTATAGTATCATCAATGTCGAAGCCACAAAAGATCCTATCATCTCAGTAACAGCCAGCCATTGGGTTCTCGCACACAACACGCTCGATTTTGAGAGGGTCTGCTCCTCGAGACAAGTGTCGTTACATAAACTCTCACGAAGTCTTGAGTTGATGTATCCAATAGTTCTGTATCATCAAATAGATTCCAATACGATATACAGGGCGTCAATCAGACGCCCGAACTGCGAGTTATAGCTATTTCCATTCAAGGGGACTGGTTGGTTTTTAGGTTCAAACCAACATGATCGTACACCAACTATATCTAAACCACATGTGGTGTATTCTAATGGAACTGTATCACTCTCATCTTTCCATCACCATAGACGGTTCGTCGATCGGACACCCGTAGCCCATGATACGAGTGAAAAGGTGTAATTGGCCAAAGCGGGTCCAGGTCCGGTCCGACCCAGGCGGACCCACCCATCCCGACCCAATCCAAACTAGGGTATGCCCGATCCATGGGTCTAACCCAGTCCAAGGGAGTGGCCCAACCGGAGGTGGCCCGACCCTTAGCGGCCCGACACATGGCGGTCCAGCCGAGGGTGGCCCGGTCTGCCGGTCAGCGTGGCTGGGAGGCGGACCAGCGATAGAAGCCAGTGGTGGCCGCGGGGGGGGGGGGGGGGGGGGGGGTTGGTGGTCAACACCCCCTATATCTGTAATTTTCGGAACGTGGTGCCGGCCTGGTGACCGTGGGACCCAAGGGGTCCCGCCTTTGGAGTGCCCGCCGGCGGCCATCTCAACAGGCCACCCTTCCCGTCCGCTGTGGCCTTTGGCTGCAGGTCCACTCCGGCACGTCACAACGTCGCCACGACCAGCATGGTCGTATCCCCCTTCCTCTGCCGCTGTGTGACGGAACTACGACCCCCTTCCTCCGGTGCGGTACGATGACACTGTGCCCCTCCAGAACCGTCGCGGCCCGGCTGGCCGCAGCCCGGTTCTTTGCATGGCCCAATGGCGATGCGCCCCATCAGAGAACTGGTGGTCCTTGCACCGCCGGTTCCTCTCCCGGCCGACCCATCGCCGGCCTCTGATGCTCCCTCGCGGTTCTCTATTCTAGTGGCGTCGTTTCTCCACCACCATCATCAACCAAACAAAATCCTACATAGGGACATAGGGCTGTGTTTTTTTGGCCCGCGCCCTCTACGTTAGGTGATAACAACTGGCCTTCAAATAAACCTAATTTTGAATGATGAAGAACAAGAAAAGAATTCAACTCAAACCCCTACCTTGTAATTGGTGTTCACTTTCCAGAGTCACGAGAATGTGGCATCGTTCCATTGACGTCAGGAGGTGATGACATCGTCGTTCCTCGATGGAGACAGGCGTTATTCGTTAAGAGAAAATTCCATCAATCCTTCCAAGGCTCCACCACAAGATTATGCCAACCCCAAAATAATAAAATAACACATCTTATTATATTTTTGGCATAATGAATACAAAATGATTCAAATTCATTAAGTTACATAACTTAATTAAAAGGTAGTGTTGGCTCATTAATTTGTAGGGGGAAGGTGAAGAGTTCATCCTCCTTAATTGGGGGGTTCATGGGGAGTTAGAGTCGTCGGGTGGGCCCCACCTAATAATAATCCAAGGGAGGTAATGTGGGGGTGGGCCCCACCACCATAACCTCTCATGGGAGGTTATGGTGTGGTGGCCCCCACATCCAACCACCACTTGGTGGTTTTAAGCACCACTAATAAAATAAAGTGAATACATTATTTTATTCAATTTAATTAAAACCCTCCAAAAATTATCTTCCACTCATGATAAACAAAAACTACAGTGAAGGTCTCACTAAGAAATAACTGATGCTGCGAATTCAATAGTGCCCTCAGATTTCAATTCCGAGCACCGGTTCAAATGATATAAAATCCTGATCATAAGTTACTGAACGTACCCGAACAAAACTTCATAAATTGATTCCGGGAACACCGGGGCTCATAATCATGTGATGTCAGAAACCACGGACTCATAAATTTCCCATGAATTTTAAAAATAATATTTCCATGTAATTTTCGAGTCTTTAAAATAAAATCAAAAATTATATTAAGATAATTGAAATATTATTCTAAATTTCTTTTTTATGCTACGAATAACATTATACCACAATAAAATCTATAAATAACTTCTGGGGAATTATTAAAATGAAAATTTTATATTATATTTTGATCAAATACTTATCATTAATCCTATGTGTTTTTTATGAAATATATATAAAATCTAATTTTCTCTTCAACGTAATATTTGTTTTATAAAACAACTCAATTTTTTAACATGAATTTAAATATAATTTTTTAAAGAATATAGAATATGTATTTGAAAAAAAAAAATTTGAATTAGGTTTTTAAAAATTATTTTAAGGTTTATTTTGTTTTTGATTTTTTAAAAAATAGAATTATTTATCAATGAATATTGAAAAATAGTTGTATTTATAAAAAATAAACATTTCAATTAATGAAATAATAATTTTCCATTTGTTATTAAGTTGTATTGAAAAAAAATTTCGATTATTTATTTATAAATTAAATTTTTTCATTGGAATCATTTTCATTTTGAATTCTGATATAAAAACGTTTTAAACTTTTGAACATCTTCTCTGTGCAAACCTAATTTCTCATTTTGACGAAAATATAATATTTAAACTAAAATTTAAAAATACAATGAAATTAATTTAAAAAATGGATTCCATATTTGGAATAATTATAATTTATATTATATAATGTGTTTAAATTAATTTTTTACCATAATAATTAGAATAAATTATAAAAATTATTTTCCATGGTTAGGGAATAATTGGGTATACTATGGGATTAAAATAAATTATAAGGTTTAAAAATGGTACTAAAAAATTCAAAAACCATTTCCTATAAAAAATGTGAATTAATAACTTTTATGACCATTAATGGACCAGTTGGGTTCATTTATAATGCTAAAAAACTTATGTATACCTCTTTCATTTCAAATATTACAGGTGTCCCACTCACCTCACTAATGAAAGGCCATCAACTATCGTCACATATTTACACATCAATAAACAATTCATTGGGAAATAGATACCTTAATAACTACATTACATGTCTTCCCTCATCCTATAAGTCTTAATTTATTCATATTTATGACCTAAGAAATCTTTTTGTGAAAAATGTAGTTTTTATTATATGTGGTAACATTACTAACCGAGGGTATTATTTTATTTATTCATCCAAATTTAAATATAACTCAGAACACATGTAAATATAAATAAAATGTATTTTACATATTTTAAGATGTTATTATGTTAATACAACAACTTAATTATATCAATTATTCCCTCAAATGATATTGAAAATCATTATTCGTGTGTACAATGGACTTCCGCCTCAGAAACGGATGTTATTTTTTTTACAACCCAACAACTCATGGATGTATATAATGATTGATTTTAAGATTATATATGATATATATGATATTATTATACCAATATAATTATTATACCCCACCATCCTTCTTACCTTCAGAACCATGGAAAACAATAACATCTCTCTTGTATACGAACAACTATAACTTAACGAAATAATATAACTTGTTTTTCATCTGTTTTTTAGTTGGGCGGAAAAAGGGATAGATTTAAAAAATAAATAAATTTGTATTTATATATTTATATAAGATATTTATTAAATATTTATAGTACTTTTATTATGATATCACATATACCTTCTTCTTTTTTATTTTTTGGGAATATAATAACATTGTTCGTGTGTAAATTGGACCACGGTATCACAATGTGATGTGATCAATTCATTATTTTACATGTAGGTAATAAGGACAGTTTTAGTGTACATATGTGATATATATGAAATTATAATGATTCTAGAATGGTAATACATTATTTATTATTCTCTGATTCATTTGGTTGGGGAAATGGAAACACCGTGCATCAGCACGTAAAACCTACCCTCTCAATGAATGGTTACATTCATTTTCTATTTCAAAATTTTATGGATCACCCATAATAAATTTATAATGAATATATATCATATTTATATCATGTTCAAAAATCTTTATATTATTTAACCATGATATAAGTATGAAGCCAAAAATTATCAAATCAATTCATACATGAAAAAAGAAGTTATTTCTCTAAACATGGAATAGTTAATAAAATGTTACTAAAATGTTATATGTAAGTAATATATTGTATGATATATATATATTTTAATTTCATTATATATTAATAAATTTATTATTCCTATTATATAGTGGTTTCAAATATTTATAGGGGATGTTGAGACTTTTGATACTATTTTTTCGTCTCACATTTATTTTTTGTGGGACAGAAGCCATATTTATCATGTGTTAATTTTATGTGGTGTATGCACATATGAGTATTTTTCGTTTTTATTATTCTAATTATTATAGTGATTTACATTAAAATTTTAATATTTATCTTTCCTTTTGTTTATAGTTATATTTTTTCTATTGTGTTAAGGTGTTTTTGTCCCAATTTTCCTTCTCTGAGACATATGTCATGTGATGCACCTATCATATATTATGAGGTGTATATATATCCTCATTTACATATAATATTATTAATTTATATAACATCATGACACTATAATATTCATTTAAAATTATTCTACAATGATTTTTATGATTGAATGTTACTGAATATGTATGTGTCTTACATTAGAACATAATTGATTATCAAGATTGCTTATGATTTGGCCTGAGATATTGAATTCATATGATAAATATCTCAATAATGTAAAATATTTTTATACAATGTATTGATTTATAAATAATAAATGTTTTTCCATCATTCTCATCTCTTATTTTAATGATGATTTCAAATTAATTTTTTTATAAAATAGAAACTCAATTTCTCTATTATTTCCAAAAATCATTTTCATAAAATTAATGTTTTAAAAAAATTAGAAAAAAATCCAAATTCATCAGATGATTTATGAATCCAATTTTTACTCATGCTTTACTTCTTATAACGTTTATCTAATAAATTCTCATCTTGTTTTCTAAAAATGGCACGTTTTTCTTTTCCTAAAAATAAGAATAAAATATTTGTTTTAACAACCATGGAATGATTAATATATCCCTCTATCATTAAAATTAATTTATTTTAAGAATTCATTATATATTTTCTAGGTTATTTAAAAATAAAATAATTTTATTAATATTTTATGTTTTAAAGAGATTTTTTCAAAATGAAATTGATTTTTTTCTAACGAAACTTTTTAATATGTTATAATTTTTTTATATGAATTCATGGTTATTTTGAAAGAAAAAAAATTTTAAAAATGTTTTATGTTTTCAAAATTATTTTTCATAGAGGGATGAATATTTTCATCTATAATATTTTTAAATTATTTTTAAATATTACTTTATATATTTAAATGATTATATTTTATGGACAGTATGTCAATAATTCTTTTATGAGTATTTATATTTTAAAATTTACTTTCAAATAAAAGTTACATTCCTCAGAATATGTTCAATGTGATTAAAAAAATAATCTAATATGAAATATTTTGATGATATATGTTATTTATTTGGGATAAGATATAAGGATTCAATTTTTATTTTTTCTCTGGATTTTATATGTTTTTGATTACAAGTTGTTTAAGAAATATAGTTCCCTTGAATCAGTTATAAAATGATAATATTATTATGAAAAAATTTATTTTTCCATCGGTCATGCTTTTATGAAAATATGAAATGAGCATTGATCCGAATTATTTTCTACAGGTCGTGATATTATTAATATGTTTATGAAACCCATTTCATTTAAAGGATTATAATAGAGTGATTATGTCACGACCCGTCCCCCATGTCCCATGTTGTAACTACCCCAATCCCACCTTCCATAGGCTAGGGGCTGGCGACTCGCATCAAAGGCATAAATCCCTATAACTGGGAAGGCATTACCTTTATAAAATGTAAACACTCACACAATCAGAGAACAAGTGGAAAAAAACACTAAGTAATACATTATAACAAGTGTGCTGAAAATACAAAGGGGCCAGAAATAGATTCCCAATAGAAAGGTACATCTATAACTGAAAGAAACTGCAACTGAAAAGACAAACGGCTTGAAGATGGAAGTAGATTCTACACCGTCTTGCAGGTTCCAACCTGAAGGGTAAGTACATATGTCCCCCTCATCACTCCCCGTCTGTCCCTCTCCTCTGGGTACTGACTCTTCATGAGTTCCTCCTCCGGGTATTGTCTAATCCTTGTACACTCTTCCTCAGTCAGCGTTGTCCGTCGTCTACATCCAACACAACGAGGTGCGGGCATAGCCCGTGTAGGGGTGAGTATAATGATACTCAATAGGGACCCCTAGACCCTCAAGGTCTCACAAAATCCAACAAGGATAAACCATAATGTAAGATCTCAACAGATAACCTTTACTTATGTATATTCCCATACATATACCCGAGTTATCAGGTTTCCCATCTTAATCATGAGGAAAACAAAAAATGTCATTGACTCAGCTCAAACTAGGATTTTCATTTTCGTAACCATGGCTGCTAGAGAACTCCTCCTATGTTGAGTACAGTGGTCCTGTCGTGACTCTGAGGTGTTACTATCTAACCATAGACTGGTGATGTACTCCTCCTATCAAGTATCGGGGGTCTGACGCCCCAGCAGAGTAGCGCTCCCCGCCATGGGTAAGCCGCCCCAACACAGTAGCGCTCCCCCTAATAGCCTACAGAGGTACTCCTTTTGTCAAGTATCGCGGGTCTTCTTCTCCAACAAAGTAGTTCTCCTCCACCATGGTTCTGCCGCCCCAACACATTAGTGCTCTCCAGTGGTCTAGTAAAGTCACTCCGAAATGAATCAGACAAGCAGTAATCAGGTCTCAGTCGGCTACTAAGTCTCTATACTCCGTATGCTCTTCTCTAGGAGGATCCGCTCCACGAGCTAATGTTTGATACTCCATGTGTCACATAATCTAACATGGAAGTATCTCAAGGGGCCACCATGTCATAGGGATCTCAATGCAACAGATGGTGCGTCAATCAGACGACCGGTCTATGAGTTATTAGAATTTTCGTTCCAGGGGCCCGGTTGGATTTTTGGTACCATCCAATGTAGCCATGCTCAATCCACATCCAAATCTAGTGAAGTGTATTCCAAAAGAACTGTCTCATCAAGATGGACCCTATATAGTCGACGACATGTCAATCGGACGTCCGGTCCTTATGTTATAAGCGTTTCCGCCCAGAGGGCCTGGTTTATTTCGAGTTCGAACCAACCTGGACATACCCAAACTTTTCTAAAATTTTTCTGTAATATACATAAATGACCGTCTCGGTCCAAGGAATCCTACGCAACTAACAGTGTGTCGATCAAGGGTTCATAGGACATGTTATGGGCGTTTGAATGAATATGATCCGAAAAAGGGGGTCTGGGCCCTGTCCGACCCGGCCCAACCCACCCTAGGTCGGCCCGAACCAGGTCGACTAGAACCGGTTGTGCATGGCCCGGCCCAGCTGGAACGGACCGGCCCGACCGGCGCATCCCAGCCAGGCTGGAGCGGACCGGCCCAGCCGTCGTGGCCAAACCAAGATGGCACGGCCCGTCCCGACCGGTGCGGACCGCCCCGACCGCTACGGCCCGGCCCGGTTCTGTGTGCCCCGCCTCAGCCCCGGCTGGGGGGGGGGGGTGTTGGCTCGGCCAGCTAAGGCGGCATAACCCACACAACTTTGTTCTTTCTGAACGGCCAAGTCATTCCGGTTTTTTCTGCGGACCACCGAACCCGCTCAGGTGGTCCATTTCACCCACAGTCTGTGCCTATGCTCAACTCGGGTCCCTATTTTTCAGGACCCATCCCCCAGGGCCTGTGTCTTCACTACCCCAAGCCCACCTTTCATAGGCAAGGGGCTGGCGATTATCACCAAAGGCGTAAATCTCTATAACTGGGAAGGCATTGCCTTTATAAAACGTAAACACTCATACAATCAAGGAACAAGCGGAAGAAAACACTAAGTAAAGCAGTATAACAAGTGTGCTAAAAATACAAAGAGGCCGAAAACACAAGCCCAACAGAATGGTACAACTACAACTGAAAGAAAGTACAACTGAAAAGACAAACAACTGGAAGATGGAAGCAGCTCCTGGATCGTCCTTCGGGTTCCTACCTATAGGGTAGGTTCATATGTCCTCCTCAGCACTCCACGTTCGTCCGTCTCCACTGGGTACCAACTCGTCATGAGTTCCATCTCTGGGTACCGTCCAGTTCTCGTACACTCTGCCTCAGTCCGCGCTCTCTGTCGTCTGCATCCAACACAACGAGGTGCGAGCATAGCCCGTGCAGGGGTAAGTATAACGATACTCAGTAGGGACCCCAAGACCCTCCAGGTCTCACTAAATCTAACAAGGATAAATCAAAAAGTAATATATCAACATATAACCTTTACTTGGATACATGCCCATACATATACCTGAGTTATCATGTAACCCATCTCAATCATGAGGAAAACACAAAGGTCATTGACTCATCTCAAACCAGGATTTTAATTATCACAACCATGGTTGTTGGAGAACTCCTCCTCTGTCGAGTGCAGTGGTCCTTTCCCGACTCTGAGGTGCTACTAACTAACCTTATACTACTGAGGTACTCCTCCTGTCGTGTACTGTAGGTCTATTGCCCCAACACAGTAGTGCTCCCTGCCATGGATCTGACGCCCCAACACAGTAGCGCTCTCCCTAATATCCTTGAAAGGCACTTCATATGTCAATTACCGCAGGTGTGCCTCCCCAACAAAGTAGTGCTCCTCCACAATGGGTCTACCGCCCCAACACAGTAGTGCTCCCCACTGGGCTAGTAATGTCACTCTGAAATGAATCAGACAAGCAATCATCAGGTCTCAGCCAGATATTAAGTCTCCATACACTGTATGGTCGTATACAGGAGGATCTGCTCCACGAGCTACTGGTCGATACTCCATGTGTCACATAATCTCACGTGGATGTATCTCAACGGACCGCCTTGTCATAGGTGTCTCAGTGCAATAGACAACGCGTCAATCGGACGCCCTGTCTGTCAGTTGTTATCATTTCCATTCCAGGGGCCCGACTGGATTTCGGGTACTATCCAACCCGGTCATGCTCATATGACATCTAAATCCAGTGTATAGTATGACAAATGAACCGTCTCATCAAGAGGAATCCAAAATAGTCGATGGCACCTCAATCAGACATCTGGTCCTTAAGTTATAAGCGTTTCTGCTCAGAGGGCCCTGTTGGTTTCGAGTTCGAACCAACCCGGCCTTATCGAAACATCTCCAAAACCTTGAGTGTAATATACTGAAACCACCGTCTTGATCCAATGAATCCTACGCAATGGACGGTGCGTCAATCGAAGGTCTGTAGCTCATGGTATGGGTGTTTAATCGAATCTGATCAGAAAAAGGGGGGTCTGGGCCCGGTCTGACCTGGATGAACCCACCCTGGGTCGGCTCGAATCGGGTCAACCTGACCCAGGTCCGGGTTCTGCCTAGTTGGGCACGGCCCAGCCCGACCGGCGGCGCAGAAAAGAACGGCCGTGATGGCCAGGCTCGGTTCCGCATGGGCTGCCCCGGCCCGACTGAGGGGGGGGGGGGGGGGGGCGCTGGCTCGGGCAACTGGCGCAGCTTAAGCCGCGCCGCTTTGTTTTTCCGGAATGGCCGAGCCTTTCCAGTTTCTTCTGCCGCCGCGGCAGTCTTCTCCGGTTGCGCGGCGCCTTCGCGCCCACGCGGCGCGGACTGCCGGACCTGCTCCATTGGTCTGTTTCACCCACCGTCTGATCCTATGCTTCTTTAGGGTCCCGAACATTACTGTGAAGGCTCCAAATCGCCTTTGTGTTCCCGTTTTGTCATCGCCCATCAATATGCGCATAGAAGAACAACCAGTGGAGGGTTCAGGCTTGTTCTTTGGCCTGACCCTTCCTCATTAGTCGTTATCAAAACATAATTCTTCATTAAAGAACGCCCATGTTCGATTGTATAAATCACGCATATGAAAATATACAAAACAACCCCTACCTCATGGTTCACCATTCGTTGATGATATCATGAAAAGGTGGATGTCAGTTTGTTGACTTCGTCGCAAGGGAGGAGATGACTGTGTTGATGATTGTTGGCGTTCGTCACTCCAGCAAAGTTCCTTCGATCCCGGATCGAGCATTGTTCGTCGGAGATCTGTCGTAAGACTAGCGTCGCGATAGTCAGGCATCACGGAAGAACGAAGTCGATTCCATCGACGTCAGGGTGAAACCGAATGAGAAGTGTCATTGGAGACTTCACATTCATTGAATCGTAGGGCATTCTTCATGGAGGAAGAATATCGTTCTTTGTTGGTGGTGTTCTTTGTTAAAGAGAGGAACACTATTATCTCTTTCTCCAAGCTCTCTCACAAATCCTCTCAACTCAACGAATGCCCCAAAATAAAACAATAACTAGGCTATTATTTTAATTCAAACATTTAATTTAAAATTCAAACAATTTAATTAATTATAGAGTTTGAATTCATTAATTAAGATGTGTTGGCAAATATTAAAGAGAGAGAGAGAGAGATGAAGAAACATCTTAATTAAAAGGGGGGTTGTCATAATAAAAGAGGGGGAGTTGTCAACTTAATGAAGAGGATATTAATGGGGGGGGGGGGTTAAAGGGAGGTTATGGGAGGTGAAAGTCTGGGGCTCGTGTGGGCCCCTCCTCTCAAATATCCACACATGGGATGTTGGGTGGGTGTGGTCCCCACCAATAACATCCCATTGGAGGAAATAACTTCCATAGATAAATAAAATTTTCTCCATAATTTTATTTAACTTTTTCCAACTTCCCCAAAATTTAACTCTCAACCTGCAGAAAAAGCAACTGCGGTAAAGGTACCCTTATGCCAATACCGGTGCTGCGAATTAATTGATGTCCTCAGATTTCTATTCTGAGCACCAGTTCAAAAGATATAAAAACCCGCATGTACATTTACTGAATGTACATGAACAAAACTTCAGAAATTGATTCTGGGCACACCGGGCCTCGGAATCCAGTGCCGTTAGAAGCCACAAACTCGTAAAATTCCAAATAAATTTAGAATAAAATTTCCATGAAATTTCAGGGTCTTTATATTACTCCCACCTCAAGGATTTATGTCCCCATAAAGCGTCAACACACACTAGGGAAAACAATATAGGTACTGAGCAAACAAATGAGCCTCACGCTCCCATGTGGTCTCCTAGTGATTCTCGTGCTGCCAGCAAATGTGCACCAGAGGAACTTACCATCCTTGTAGGACCCGCTTCTATCGATCCACAATATCTACTAGAACCTCCATTAAATGTCACCCCGTCTTCTAAATCTAGCTCTTCGTGGTCGATGATTTCGGACAGTTCATGCACGTATCTTCTCAACTGAGATGCGTCGAAAATCTCATGCACTCGGTGCATCTATGGTGGAAAGGTCAAGTGATAAGCCACTTCACATACCATGCTAAGCACTTGTAAAGGTCCGATAAACCTCAGAGATAAATTTTCACCTCGACCACATCTCCATAGACCTTGTCAAGGTGAGACCAGTAAAAAAATATGGTCACCATCCTCGAAATCCAGTGGTCTCCATATCCTATCAGCATAGGATTTTTGCCTGCTCTGTGCAGTCTTCATCCGCTCCTGGATGATCTGCACCTTCTCCGTCGTAGCTCATAACATATATAGTCTGTAGGATGTCGGCCGACTTGGTAATTCGGTCGATGATCACCCTTCTTCTCCTACGATCTGTAAGAGATGCTAAGATTTATCCTCTGCCGAAAAGAGAAATCTTGTCTCATCACCAGGATGAACCACACCCATTGCCTAATACAGTTCATCCTGACATTGACAGTAATAATTCATGCCATGGATGATGTCTTATGTCCTCTATACTACTACTAAGAGATCGAATCGTTACTCTCGCCTCCCAGGGTCGAGTCACACTGTCGGCATCAGTGTGTGGTCACTGGGTCTCTTCTATAAGGAATATCGAAAGTGAGGGTCAAGTCAATGGTTTCAACAGGAACCTATTAGTATTAACCACAAAAAAGAAGGAAAGAAAACATCACAAGTACAAGTGTCTTTTATTACTGCATCTCGAAGTGCAAAGACACAAAGCAACCACAATAGCGACATTTACAAAGTCAGAAGTATCATGGACAAGGGCCTCAAGGTGAGCGCACTGGTCAACCTCTGCCTCAGCTCCTGAAAAGCTCTGCAGTCATCTCTCTGACTAGACAAAGGGTTTTGTAACGACCCAAAGTTTCATTAATGGAAAATCCCACTTGATCCAGTTAAATGTTTCTTTATGAAAGATGTTTTTTTATAAGATGTCAACTTATTTAACTTTTACGTTAAGATTTGTGACCATTACTTTTATAGCCGTTGAACAGTGATCATCTGGGTAGTTTAAATATAAGGCTTTAACAAACCAATTTTCTACTCAGACAAAGGAAGCGATGGCCTCATCCAGTAGAATTGCCCCTTACGAAGCCCATTTGTCAGAGCTCGGTAAAGAGGTGGCGTCTTTGGGCTTTGCCCTTGACCAAGCCCAAGATGAGCTTCATCAAGTCAAGCTCCAACGTGATCATCTACGGGAAAAATGGAAGTTGATAGAGATTACCACTCGAGCGATGTTATCCGAGCAGCCCCAAGAGTCTGTCACCATCGCGCACATTACCCTTAGGTCTTATGCGGCTATTTTAAGGGGTTATGTAACAAATAAGTAGAACCATGTTCATGTACATTATTTTTTTTATATATAATAGTGAATATAATTTCTAGTCATTTTTGATACATTGTAATTAGTTTTTAAAGTACAAATGGTGTTTTTAGTTATTATTTAATTAAAAATTATATTTTATTAAATTAAAGGATTTTTGAATTAAATAATATTTTAATAAAATATTATTATTAATATTAAATTAATTGTCATTAAATATAAATGATCTTATAATTTTATGAATGCAATTAAATTTTTTATTAAGGTTTGAAAAGCCATTTCTGTCAAAACCCGTGAATTTTTTTATAAATGTCGGTTTTTATTTTAAAAATGAAAATTCACATATTTAGAAAATTATTTAGATAAAATATTATTTTTGGAATCAGGACATCGAAATTATCCAACAGTGAATTTTTCATAATTTTTTGAGACAGTCCAATTTTTGGGTAAAAATTAAATTCCATTTAAATATATAATGTGTTTTATGACATCATAATGACCCAATGGTGATGTAATAAAATACCATAATCCTTAGGTTCGGCCAATATATGTTTTATCATTAAAATAATGAGGTTTTGGGTTTGTTTGACTCTCTTTTCAAAGCATTAATGGAGCCCTCAAGACTTATTCAACACTTTGCCTTTTTTAAATTAATTTCCATGGGAGTGTGACTCACCTCCACATAAGCAGCCCTAATTTTTTAATAAGTTCGGACCTTGGACTTGAAAAATATTGTTTTCCTCTTTCCTTTTCCAGAAACCATGGGCAAATACCATGGGATGGTTTGTGGTTTGGATTATTTTAATATAAGGGGTCCCAAACCCAAATAATAAAGAATTCTCTCACCTTTCCTATATAAACCCACCCAAGCTCCCACTTCCTCCTCACCCAAAGCCCTTGAAGTTCGTCCAACCTCTGCCCTACTCTCTCTAGAATCCTCTCAAGGTGCCCCAAGCTCCCAAGAAGCCTCTCACAAGCCTCTCTCTAGCCTTTGGAAGCACACTTCCAAGTAAGGGTTTTTCTTCCTTTCTCATTTTTGTCAATTTTCTTTAAGTTGTATTGACCTTTTAATTTCTATTATGAATGTTGGGGTATGGTTTTTCACCTCTCCCATACTTCCCTCTTATTGTTTGAATGATGGGAGAACCCTTTCTCTCTCATTAAAAGCCTCCCATGTACACCCGTTACTATGCCGAAATTCCGAAAGGAACTTCTCTCTCTTCTTTTACATTCAAGCAATACTTTTGTATCATGATTCAAAATTCCATTTCAATTGTTGGGAAATGTATATATATGAACTCCTTAATGTCCATTACATGTAAATATGATGAGGAACCCCTTTCTCTCTCATCAATCTTTTTTTATGAATTCTTATGTCACGCCGTTACGCTGCCGAAATCGCACCGATTTTCTAAGCCAATGTCTTTGTGTAGTGAATACTATGCCCATTTCTCCATCAAGGGTATTCACCTTTATGCACATTTACATATTGATTGTAAAGTTTCATGTATGAATTCCACATTCCTTTATCGTGGAAGAAATGATTATGTTTTATGAATCCATGTTTTATGATCCATGTGGCACACTTATGCATGAAATGAAATGTTTAAGAAGGGTGCGCCCTTTATAGTGCTCCAATGCATTGGGTAAAGTATAGTATCATGATAAGTCATGTGCAATGAGTGTTTGCTCATGCTAATTCAAGTGCAACGATGGTTTACTCGTGCTTCAAGTGCAATGAGGGTTTACTCATGCTCCATGTGCAATGAGCCTTGGCTCATGCTAATTCAATGTTAAGTGTTGTTGCCACATTTCCATGTCATGATTATCATGCTTTATCATGCCTTTATGTTCATGTTTCTATTATGCTCTATTGATATGCCTATTGCCTAACATGTATTTCACTCCTCATGTTATTCATTGTTTACTCCCTTACTGGGATTTATAGCTCACCCTTTTCTTATGCATGTCCTCAGGTTATCCCATGCAATGCTAAGTACGAAGGAATGTAGTGGGCATGTAAAGGAAGTTTTCAATAAAGATGTTGTATTACAAGTTTAAAGTTTTTATGTAATGATCCTAAGCCCCAAAGACACTAAACCTCTCGATCTTCTTTGTTGTATAAAGTGAAGTTTTATGTAATAAATCATGTTTAAGTTGTAATAAAAAGCAGGGTTGTCATAGTTGGTATCAGAGGATAGGTTTAGTTATTTTTGGGATTAGGAAACCCTAGTAAAACCTTAGATACAAGACTAAGCATAATAAAAACTACCCTATGTTTTGGTAAATACTAAGTAAGTGGTTTATCAAACAAATACATCCCTGTCTGGATACGAGCAGGTAGTGGCGGCTCTGGCACAGATGTATCCTAGGGGTAAAACCCGAAAACACCGCTTTGAGCTAGACTCGAACGGGAACTGGTGCACGACAACGGGCCTTGCTGCACTCTTGGTTACGACACTCCCGGGGGATATGTTTTGATAAATTCACAATCTTAGTATGAACCCTTATTAAGGGAAAAATGCCCCTAAGAATATATGTTAGAAGGAAGATCATGAAAAGCCTGGATTGAATCCTATAGACTCATGAGTTAAAGAGATTAAATTTTATTTATAAGTCATCAGATTTTGTCTTTGGATTACCCTTTATGTGTTACCCCTAACTTTACTTTTATTCCAGCCAATGGCCGGTAATAGGAGAACTTGGGCTAACAACCGTTGTGAAGATCAGTGTGATGATTGTACTAATGAGATGCCCAATCCGATGGGAGCGGGAATCACGAACTTTGTCATGCTTATCTCTCAGCTAACTCAAGTTTTGAATAGAAACACTGGTCAAGAGGAACGTTCAACCCCCCCTAAGAAAGAACAAGTCGCTATTGAAAGCTTCATGAGACAAAGGCCTCCTACGTTTAGTGGATCATCCGATCCCACGATTGCTGAACAATGGATCAACTCCATTGAAAAGATATTCTCCATCCTCCAATGCTCTGAAAAAGAGAATGTCCTCCTGGCGGCTTATCGTATGGAGGGTGAAGCTGATCAATGGTGGACATTGATCAAAAATACGAAGCCTGAGGAGGAGATCGAGGCTTTGGAATGGAAGGTATTCCGGAATATGTTTTTCGATAAATATTTTCCACGCACCCTCCGTCTTAAGATGGAAAGGGACTTCCTTTCCCTCAAGCAGAAAGATGAGGAATCTGTGGGAGCATACGAGGAAAACTTCAAAAGGCTTGCACGATACGTTTCCGGCTTTTTCGTTACCCCCGAATGCAAGGTTGACCGCTTCTTTGGTGGGCTGAAGCCTAGCTTGCGGAAAGCTTTAGCGATCCGTGACTTCGACAGCTATGAGGAAATTGTCCGATGTGCCCTCAAGGTTGAAATGGAGATCGGAGAATCACAGGGGTATCATGGGGACAAGAAGCGGAAGGTGGACTTCAATGATGGTGGTCCGATGGATAAATCCAACGGCGCTAAGAAATTCCAGCACCACACTTGCCAAAAGTGTGGAAAGAAGCACCCTGGAAATTGCCTTAGGGGGACAAGAAAATGCTTCAAATGTGGAAGAGAAGGGCACCTAGCTGTTAACTGTCAGCAAGAAGGACCCGCGGCTGCGACGGAGGGGAGGAACGCTCCGTTCGAACCTCAACGCGTTGTTCAATGCTTCAAATGCAAAGAACCGGGTCATTTTGTGAATCAGTGCCCTAATCCAAGGGTTATCAGAGGCAATCAACAACCTCCAAGACAGCAAGGAAGAGCTTTTGCCATCACTTCTGCCGAAGTGAACCCCGACAATGAAGTGGTGACAGGTACGCTAGTTATTCATTCAAGAATAGCGAACGTACTTTTTGATTCAAGTTCTACGCATTCTTTTATATCTCAAAAGTTTTGTAGAATAATCCCTGCACCACCACAAATCATGGAAGTAAAGATGTCGGTGAGTACGGCAAATGGGGCAATCATTGCATCCCATGAGTATAAGTCCTCCCCTGTTATAATCTATGGATTGAATTTCCCGGCGAACCTCTTCATACTCCCTTTGGTGGAATTTGATGCAATTCTTGGCATGGATTGGCTTTCCTTATATAGAGCCAACATAAATTGTCTGGAGAGGGAAATCACACTCTATATGGAGAATCGACCCCCGATTCTTTACAAGTGTCAGGAGGAAGATGAATCTCCTTTAGCTCCATCATCTCAAGCATGGATATTACTGCCTTATGAGCACGCATATCTGGGTCAGATGATTGAGTCCAAGGAAGAAACCACCCTTGAATAAATGCCTATTGTGAGGGAATTTGCTGAAGTATTTCCCGAGGAACTTCCTGGTCTTCCTCCAAGAAGAGATGTTGAGTTCTCAATTGAACTTATACCTGGGGCGCTACCAATATCCAAGACTCCATATAGAATGGCTGTGGTTGAGCATGAAGAACTGAAGAAACAACTACAGGAGAATCTGGATAAAGGGTTTATACGCCCAAGTGCATCACCATGGGGTGCACCAGTCCTCTTCGTCAAGAAGAAGGATGGGTCAATGCGGCTTTGCATCGATTATCGTGAACTTAACAAAATCACGATAAAGAACAAGTATCCTCTCCCAAGAATCGATGACTTGTTTGATCAGCTACGTGGAGCACAATACTTCTCCAAGGTCGATTTGTGGTTGGGATATTATCAAGTAAGGGTGAAGAAGGAAGATATCCCCAAGACTGCTTTTCGTACAAGGTACGGGCACTATGAATTCATAGTAATGCCTTTCAGACTCACCAATTCTCCAGCAATATTCATGGACTTGATGAATAGAGTCTTTATAGATTACCTAGATAAATTTGTGGTAGTCTTTATAGATGATATTCTAATATACTCCAATACCAAGGAGGACCATGAGGAGAATTTAAGAACTGTACTGGAGACTTTGCGCAAGGAGAAGCTCTATGCCATGTACAGCAAGTGTGAGTTCTGGTTGAAGGAGGTCTCATTCTTGGGCCATATCATCACAAGAAATGGGATATCTGTGGACCCCTCCAAAACAGATTCAATTGAGGGATGGCCGAGGCCAACATCGGTAACTGATATCCGTAGCTTCTTGGGGTTAGCTGGATATTATCGACGATTTGTGAGAAATTTCTCACGATTGTACAACCCTCTTACCAAGCTAACTCGAAAGGGAGTAAAGTTTGCTTGGAGTGATGAATGCGAAGAAAGCTTCAAGGAGTTGAAATGGAGGCTTATCACTGCACCTGTGCTCACTTTACCCACAAGTGGGGAGCTTATTGTGGTATTCAGTGATGCTTCGAAGAAGGGCTTAGGATGTGTGCTGATGCAGAATGATAAAGTGATATCCTATGCCTCAAGGAAGTTGAAAATCCATGAGCGAAACTATCCAACGCATGATCTGGAGTTGGCGGCGGTGATCTTTTCCTTGAAAATCGTGCGGCATTATCTCTATGGAGAGAAATGTGAGATATATACTGACCACAAGAGTCTTAAATATATATTCACACAGAAAGAGCTTAATATGCGCCAGAGAAGATGGATAGAGCTCATCAAGGATTATGACTGTTCAATACATTACCACCCTGGGAAGGCGAACAAGGTGGCGGATGCCCTAAGTAGAAAGGATCCAGCAATTCTATCAATGATGAGAATTGAGAAGGATCCAATCTTCTTAGACTTGATGAAGATGGACGTGGGAATCATAAAGAAGGGAACATCATCAATCATTTCAAAAATGATTGCTCAACCATCTCTTTTGGAAAGGTTAAAGGATGCTCAAAAGGATGATGCGAGAATCCAAGAAAAAGTGGAAGCTATCAAAAAGGAAAAATCCTCAGAGTTTAATGTTAATGAAGAAGGAATTGTGCGGTTTGGGAAAAGACTATGTGTCCCATCAAGTTCGGAGCTAAAGAAGGAACTTTTGGATGATGCACATAGTTCAAATTTCTCTATTCACCCAGGGAGCACAAAGATGTATCGAGATCTCCGAGAAAACTTTTGGTGGGATATTATGAAGAAGGAGATCGCCGAATATACATCAAAGTGCCTGGTGTGTCAGCAAGTGAAGGCAGAGAGGCAGAAGTCTAAGGGGATGATGCAACCATTGACCATACCAGAATGGAAATGGGAGAACATCACCATGGACTTCGTCACTGGACTTCCAAGGACATCCAAAAGCAACAATGCAATCTGGGTTATTGTGGATCGTCTTACAAAGACTGCACACTTCATTGCTATTCGAGAGGATTTATCTTTGGATCAACTGGCACAGATATATATCAGGGAAGTGGTATGGTTGCATGGAGTACCACTATCTATTGTGTCTGACCGAGATCCAGGATTTACCTCTAAGTTTTGGAAGAGTCTTCAACATGCTCTGAATACTGAACTGAACTTCAGTACGGCCTATCATCCTCAAACTGATGGCCAATCCGAGCGGACTATCCAAACACTTGAGGATATGTTGAGAGCGTGCTCAATGGACTTTAAAGGAGGATGGGATCAACATCTTCCTCTAGTTGAGTTCTCTTATAATAATAGTTTCCACTCGAGCATCCAAATGGCACCATATGAAGCCCTGTATGGGAAAAGGTGTAGAACACCGGCATGTTGGGATGAGGTCGGTGAACGTAAGCTGCTTGGACCAGAAATGGTCGAAGAAATGGTGGAGAAGGTGAAAACCATTCAGCAGCATATCAAGGCAGCCCAAAGTCGACAGAAGAGTTATGCAGATAATCGTTGACGAGACCTCGAGTTTAAAGTCGGAGACATGGTGTTTTTACGCATATCTCCGTGGAAGAAGGTCATGAGGTTTGGAAAGAAAGGGAAGTTAAGTCCACGGTACATCGGCCCCTTCGAGATTCTTGATCGTGTTGGGGCTGTGGCCTATCGACTAGTACTTCCACCTACTATGGACAAGGTGCATGATGTCTTCCATGTATCCCTCTTAAGGAAGTACATACCAGACCCTTCACATGTACTCTCTTCTGAAGTGGTACAATTAGAAGATGATCTTTCTTATGAGGAGCAACCAGCGAAGATCTTGGATCGTAGAGAAAAAGTTCTACGAAATAAGACAATGCCCCTCGTCAAGGTGTTGTGGAGAAACCACAAGTTTGAAGAAGCAACTTGGGAGTCGGAGGATATGATGAAGCTAAGTTACCCACATTTGTTTTAGTGTGGGAAAAGGAAAATTTCGAGGGCGAAATTTCTTAAGGGGGGAATGTTGTAACGACCCAAAGTTTCATTAATGGAAAATCCATCTTGCTCCAGTTAAATGTTTCTTTATGAAAGATGTTTTTTTATAAGATGTCAACTTCTTTAAGTTTTACGTTAAGATTTGTGACTGTTACTTTTATAGCCGTTGAACAGTGATCATTTGGGTAGTTTAAATATAAGGCTTTAACGAACCAATTTTCTACTCAGACAAAGGAAGCGATGGCCTCATCCAGTAGAATTGCACCTTACGAAGCCCATTTGTCGGAGCTCGGTAAAGAGGTGGCGTCTTTGGGCTTTTCCCTTGACCAAGCCCAAGCTGAGCTTCATCAAGTCAAGCTCGAACGTGATCGTCTACGGGAAAAATGGAAGTTGATAGAGATTACCACTCGAGCGATGTTATCCGAGCAGCCCCAAGAGTCTGTCACCATCGCGCACCTTACCCTTAGGTCTTATGCTGCTATTTTAAGGGGTTATGTAACAAATAAGTAGAACCATGTTCATGTACATTATTTTTTTATATATAATAGTGAATATAATTTCTAGTCATTTTTGATACATTGTAATTAGTTTTTAAAGTACAAATGGTGTTTTTAGTTATTATTTAATTAAGTATTATATTTTATTAAATTAAAGGATTTTTGAATTAAATAATATTTTAATAAAATATTATTATTAATATTAAATTAATTGTCATTAAATATAAATTATCTTATAATTTTATGAATGCAATTAAAATTTTTATTAAGGTTTGAAAAGCCATTTCTGTCAAAACCCGTGAATTTTTTTATAAATGTCGGTTTTTATTTTAAAAATGAAAATTCACATATTTAGAAAATTATTTAGATAAAATATTATTTTTGGAATCAGGACGTCGAAATTATCCAACAGTGAATTTTTCATAATTTTCTGAGACAGTCCAATTTTTGGGTAAAAATTAAATACCATTTAAATATATAATGTGTTTTATGACATCATAATGACCCAATGGTGATGTAATAAAATACCATAATCCTTAGGTTCGGCCAATATATGTTTTATCATTAAAATAATGAGGTTTTGGGTTTGTTTGACTCACTTTTCAAAGCATTAATGGAGCCCTCAAGACTTATTCAACACTTTGCCTTTTTTAAATTAATTTCCATGGGAGTGTGACTCACCTCCACATAAGCAACCCTAATTTTTTAATAAGTTCGGACCTTGGACTTGAAAAATATTTTTTTCCTCTTTCCTTTTCCAGAAACCATGGGCAAATACCATGGGATGGTTTGTGGTTTGGATTATTTTAATATAAGGGGTCCCAAACCTAAATAATAAAGAATTCTCTCATCTTTCCTATATAAACCCACCCAAGCTCCCACTTACTCCTCACCCAAAGCCCTTGATGTTCGTCCAACCTCTGCCCTACTCTCTCTAGAATCCTCTCAAGGTGCCCCAAGCTCCCAAGAAGCCTCTCAAAAGCCTCTCTCTAGCCTTTGGAATCACACTTCCAAGTAAGGGTTTTTCTTCCTTTCTCATTTTTGTCAATTTTCTTTAAGTTGTATTGCCCTTTTAATTTCAATTATGAATGTTGGGGTATGGTTTTTCACCTCTCCCATACTGCCCTCTTATTGTTTGAATGATGGGAGAACCCTTTCTCTCTGATTAAAAGCCTCCCATGTACACCCGTTACTATGTCGAAATTCCGAAAGGAACTTCTCTCTCTTCTTTTACATTCAAGCAATACTTTTGTATCATGATTCTAAATTCCATTTCAATTGATGGGACATGTATATATATGAACTCCTTACTGTCCATTACATGTAAATATGATGAGGAACCCCTTTCTCTCTCATCAATCTTTTTTATGAATTCTTATGTCACACCGTTACGCTGCCGAAATCGCACCGATTTTCTAAGCCAATGTCTTTGTGTAGTGAATACTATGCCCATTTCTCCATCAAGGGTATTCACCTTTATGCACATTTACATATTGATTGTAAAGTTTCATGTATGAATTCCACATTCCTTTATCGTGGAAGAAATGATTATGTTTTATGAACCCATGTTTTATGATCCATGTGGCACACTTATGCATGAAATGAAATGTTTAAGAAGGGTGCGCCCTTTATAGCGCTCCAATGCATTGGGTAAAGTATAGAATCATGATACGTCATGTGCAATGAGTGTTTGCTCATGCTAATTCAAGTTCAAAGAGGGTTTACTCGTGCTTCAAGTGAAATGAGGGTTTACTCATGCTCCCTGTGCAATGAGCCTTGGCTCATGCTAATTCAATGTTAAGTGTTGTTGCCACATTTCCATGTTATGATTATCATGCTTTATCATGCCTTTATGTTCATGTTTCTATTATGCTCTATTGATATGCCTATTGCCTAACATGTATTTCACTCCTCATGTTATTCATTGTTTACTCCCTTACTGGGCTTTATAGCTCACCCTTTTCTTATGCATGTCCTCAGGTTATCCCATTCAATGCTAAGTACGAAGGAATGTAGTGGTCATGTAAAGGAAGTTTTCAATAAAGATGTTGTATTACAAGTTTAATGTTTTTATGTAATGATCCTAAGCCCCAAAGACACTAAACCTCTCGATCTTCTTTGTTGTATCAAGTGAAGTTTTATGTAATAAAGCATGTTTAAGTTGTAATAAAAAGCAGGGTTGTCATAGGTTTCCCCTTCTTCGTCAATGATAAAAGTGGTGCAGCAACTCTGGAGAAGTCTGGCACAAATCTAAGTCTGTAAGTCTCATGAGTAATCGACTGCACCCGCTTAGTCATGATTCCATCCGGTGCTGCGTGGGGTTTTCTTTTTTCCGAATAAGGAAAAAACATCCCAATGTTGTAGATAAACCACAAAATTTTTGACTAATATAGTCAATCTATGTATGAACTGTGGTTTCACAGTCCATACCCAAACTAACGTTGAAAGGCCTCAATGCTTCCACCAATAGGTTCCAACCGAAACTCTCACCTCAATGGTCAGATCACACTATCGGCATAAGCGTGATTATCGAGTATCCTCCCAAATGTATCTCCAGACGTGAGGGTAAAGTCAACGACTTCACCGGAAACTCTATGTTTGAGACAAGATTCGTGGAAGGAAGGAATGATTCGTATCAATGTCTGTTGTTACGACAGCTAGTAGTAGACACATATCATACCTCGAATCATTCATAGAGCCCTTGGGTCACACTCCTTGACCGCATGAATCTACTCTCTTCCCCTGCCCTCCTGCTCCCTGAGCCTAGCGGGGACTACAATGTCGGGTGGTTGTAACATGTTGAAATGTACACCACCTAATTCTTCTCCCATAGCTCTACTCCCACGTCGACATCCCAACAGATTCATCTGTCCTTGTCACATCCTATTCTCAAAACGTCTTACACGCCCAAGTCTCTGAGACTAGTGATAGTTTGATGCTTTTCCACTGCTAACACTCACTGGCTATATCCACTTATCCATAGAACATTCAATCACAAAGGTTCTCTCTAACACCCTAAAATTAGTAGGAATTCATAGAGGAATAGTCCTGGATCGGTTGTTCTTAAACACACCTCGCTCAGAAGTCCGACCCCTGAAGAACTAATTTTATCGTATTCATTGAGTACCCTGAATGGTAAATACGCCTCGATGACTACTCAGCTACTGCATGTCATCTTGTGGAAGCTGTATAAGCTCCAAAAAACTCTCACCAACCTCCTCAAGCCAGTCCTCAGCCGCCTATGAGTCGGTCTCGCCTCGGAACCTGAAGGGTATATGATGATGAAGCACATGTAAGGTACTAAGCCTACATGTTTCATATACCAGTACTGCCGGTTGAAACTGTTGACCAATAGGTAGTGATATAGCAGGAACACTACCCGAAGGTACAATCTCAGGAATCGGTCCATATTATGAGGCCTCATAACTAAACGGAAAAACCTCATGGTCCCTCTCTGAGAAAAACCATAGCTAAGATCACCATATACTCTACTAGTGTCTAAAATAGTTCTATCAATCTAGCAATAGCCTCCATCCAGTCCACTGATGCCTGGGAATCTGTCTTGCCTCGTAACCTCAGAGGCCTCTACTGCTGGAACTCGTGCTACGTGCACTGTCAGCGTGCACCGTCCGCTAGTATGGATGGTGGAATCTGCTTCCCAACATGTGCTGGTGTTGCTAGTACACCACATTAAAGTGACAACAATGTAAGAGGGTCCGACACCAGATCCTCGATGCTCGGTGGCCGTCATCGGTTACACTCTCAGAACTCCAACTGATTGTCTGTGTGGAGACATCCCGAATTGATGCGACACAGTCAAACGACAATACCTGGTGAGATGACCTGGTTTGAGCTGACTTAAGGAATACTTATGAAAACACAAACGCAATTAGTGTTTTCATGCACTGAGTCAGAAATCAGAATACAGGGTCCTGGTATATGGATCTGTCGGCTGCCGCACCAACACTGGACTCCCTGGACTGAAAACCACACTCAGTACGCTTAATACTATTTCTTCACATAAAATAAAATATCATAGTTCTATGTTCTGTGGTAGAACTGACTCCTCTGATACCGATTTTTCATGACCCGTCCCCCGGGGCCCATGTTGTAACTACCCCAAGCCCGCCTTCCATAGGCCATGGGCTGGAGACTAGCACCAAGGTGTAAATCCCAATAACTGGGAAGGAAATGCCTTTATAAAATGTAAACAGTCATACAATCAGTGAATAAGCATAAGAAAACTCTATGTAATTTAGTATAACATGTTTTCTGAAAATAAAAAGAGGCCAGAAATACAAGCCCAACAGAAAGGTACAGCTATAACTGAAAGAAAGTACAACTGAAAAGACAAACATCTAGAAGATGGAAGCAGCTCCTAGATCATCATTCGGGATCCTATCAGAAGGGTAGGTACAGATGTCCTCCTATACACTCCACATCCATCTGTCTCCTCTGGGTATTGAATCATCATGAGGTACACCTTTGGGTACCATCCAGTCCTCATACAATCCACCTCAGTCAGCACTATCCATCATCTACATCCAACACAACGAGGTTTGGGCATAGCCCGTGCATGGGTGAGTATAACAATACTCAATAGGGACCCCGAGACCCTCATGGTCACACTAAATCCAACAAGGATAAACCAAAAAGTAAGATCTCCACAGATAACCATTACTTAGGTATATGCCCATACATATTCTTGAGTTATCAAGTAACCCATCTCAATCATGAGGAAAACACAAAGGTCATTGACTCAGCTCAAACCATGATTTTCATTATCGCAACCATGACTGCTAGAGAAATATTCCTCTGTTGAGTATAGTGGTCTTGTCGAAATTCTGAGTTACTACTCAATAACCTTAGACTGCTGAAGTACACCTCTTGTTGAGTACCGCAGGTCTGCCGCCCCAACATAGTATTGCTCTCTACCATGGGTCTGCCACCCCAACACAATAGCGCTCCCCCTAGTAGCCTACAAAGGTACTCCATCTGTCGAGTACCGCATGTCTTCCAACCCAACAAAGTAGTTCTCCTTCGCCATGGGTCTGCTTCCCCAACATAGTAGTGCTCCCCACTGGGCAAGTAAACTCACTCCAAAACGAATCAGACAAACATTCATCAGGTCAAAGACAGCTAATATGTCTCCGAACACCGTATGCTCATATCCGGGAGGATCCACTCCATGAGCTACTGGTAGATACTCCAAGTGTCAGGTAATATCACGTGGAATTATATCAAGGGACCGCTTCATCATAGGGGTCTCAACGCAACAGACGGCGAGTCAATCGGACGCTCGGTCTGTGAGTTATTAACGTTTCCGTTCAAGGGGACCGATTGGATTTCGGGTACAATACATCATGACCATGCTCAAACCAAATCCAAATTCATTATATAGTATTCTAAAAGAATCTTCTTATCATTCGGAATGCAACAAAGTCGACGGAACGTCAATCAGACGTCTGGTTCTTAAATTATAAGCATTTCCGCTCTGAGGGCCCGGTTGATTTCGAGTTCGAACCAACTCGTCTGTACCCAAACTTATCCAAAAACTTGAATGTAACATTCTGAAACGACTGTCTCAATCGAAGGAATCTTACGCAACTAACGGTGCATTGATTGGAGGTCCGTAGCTCACGTTATTGGCGTTTTAACGAATCTGATCCGAAAAAGGGGTGTCTGGGCGCGGTCCGACCTGGCCCCACCCACCCTGGGTCGGCCCGATCGGGTCGACCCATCCTGTGTCCGGGTCCGGCCCGGTTGGGTGTAGGCCGGCCTGGCCTAGCTGGCGCGGCCCGACCCGACCGCCGCGGACCGGCCCGACCGGCACGGTTCCGCCTGGCCCGCCCCAGCCCGGCCGGGGGGGCGCTGGCTCAGCCAGCTAGCACAGCTTCAGCCACGCCGCTTTGCTTTTCCGGTACGACCGAGCCGTTCTGGTTTCTTCCGCCGCCGCGGCTCAGCCGGGGTGGTTTGCTCCGGCGGCGCGCCGCTTCCACCTTCTGCGGACCACCAAACGCGCTCCAGTGGTCTATTTCGCCAACCGTCTGCGCCTATGCTCATCTCGGGTCCCGAACTTTACTGCGAAGGCTCCAAATCGCCGTTGCGGTCCCGTTTCATCGTCGCCCATCAATCTGCGCATAGAAGAACAACCAGCGGAGGGTTTAAGATTTTTCTTCGGCCCAATACTTCCATGTTAGGGGTTATCAAAACATTATTCATCATAAAATATCTCCCATGCTCGAGGGTATAAATCCCACATACGAAAATATAAAAAACAACCCCCTACCTCAAGGATAGTCGTTCGTTGGCGATATTGCGAAAAGGCGGATGTCGTTTCATTGACGTCATCTCAAGGGAGGAGATGAAGGTGTCGATGATCATTGGTGTTCGTCACTCCCGCAATGTGGCTTCGATCCTGGCTCGAGTGTCATACGTCGGAGATCTGTAGGAGGACTAGCATTGCAGTAGTCAGGCATTGCGGAAGAACGATGTTGATTCTGTCGATGTCGGAGTGCACCCAAAGAAGAAGTGTCGTTGGGGACTTTGTGTTCATCGAATCATATGGTTTTCTTTTTCATGTAAGAAAGGAGTTATTTGTCGGAGGCCTTCTTTGTTGGAGGCATTCTTCGTTGAAGAGAGGAACACTCTTCTCTCTTTCTCCAAGATCACTCACAAATACTTTCAACTCAACGAATGCCCAAAAATAAAATAATAGCTAGGTTGTTATTTTTATTCACACATATAATTCAAAATTTAAACAATTTAATTAAATAATGTGGTTGAATTCATTAATTAAGATTTCTTTTCAAATATTAAAGATAGAGAGAGAGAGAGATGAAGATACCTCTTAATTAAAAGGGGGGTTGTCATTATAAAAGAGGGGGAGTTGTCAACTTAATGAAGAGGAGATTAATGGGGGGTTAAAGGGAGGTTATGGGAAATGAAAGGTTGGGGATCATGTGGGCCCTACCTCTCAACTATCCACACATGGGAAGTTGGGTGGTTGTGGGCCCCACCAATAACATCCTATGGGAGTAAATAACTTCTATAGATAAATAAAATTTGCTCCACAATTTTATTTAACTATTTTCAACTTCCCCAAAATTTAACTCTCAACCCACATAAAACGCAACTGCAGTAAAGGACCCCTTAAGCGAATACCAGCGCTGCATGTTCATCGGTGTCCTCATATTTCAATTCCGAGAACCGGTTCAAAAGATAGAAATTGACGCACATACGTTTACTGAACGCACCCAAACAATACATCAGAAATTGATTCGGGGCACACCGGGCCTCAGAATCAGGTTTCGTCAGAAGCCATAGACTTGTAAAATTCCAATAAAATTATGAAAAAAAAATCCATGAAAATTTTGGGTCATTACAGAGTCCTTTTTGATATTTGGGCACACATATTTTTGGTTTTCAAAATGTGGAAATGGTTAAATTATAACCATAGATTGTGGTTACAATATAACCATAGATGGATGTTGTATATATCTTACACTAAATAATTAAGAAAATATTTATATCTTATGAGATAAATTTGAATAAAATTTAGATTGAACCAAATTTAGTAATTGATTCTATACATTATGATATATTTGGGAAGGAACCTTGACTACAATGATGGTTTGGTGAGTGAACCTATTCAACTATAAGAGCCTTAAAATTCACCCTGATCTAAAAAGGAAATTATTTTCTATTCATATGTGTATGGGAAAATTCAATTTCCTAAAAAAATGTTATGCGCCCAGGATTAATATTCTTTTATTTCATTTTAATTCATGTTGTACTAACTACAATGATATAAGGAATGAATTAGGTTTATGATCATCGATATAATGGGTATATTTTGGAAATTCTATTCTCATGTTGGCATACCCTTATGCTCTTTTGATTTTGATGTATCACATTTTTACCATTAGTATGCATCCAAGGTAACCTTTTTGAATGTTTCCATTTTTTAGGTTATAATGAAAAATATTATGTATTATACATATTAGAAGTTTAATAGTTATGTATAATATAGTTGGAGATGATTTATATTTCTTATGGAGACATTATTTATGTTTAAATAATAATAAAGGAATTATTACGTTATCATCATCATGAATTTTTTTATGTAATGTAATAAATATTCATTGAAAAATATTTAAAATATTCTTGTGATTAGTATGTTTCTATATAGCTGGTATCAAATGAAATGTTTAGATAAACATTAGAAACAATGATGAGAAAACAATATTGAAATGAATATGTATATTTCTAATTATATGATAGGTATATGTATATGGATAAGTTTAAGAATGATTAAAAGTATATTAAATGATTTTGAAATCTTGATAATGAATAGAGAATTTGGTTTACATGAACTAAAATCCATTCCATGATATTAAATGTGGATGTGGATCTCAATGATAGTTGAATTTGGGTAATAAATAAGAAAAGGTGCAATAAGATAGACTCAATCATCATATCTGTACAACAACATGACTTATTACCCCCTTGATTGATAATCTTAGAAGATATACTATGGAAATTTACAATTACCATGATCGACATAAGAAAAGACTAAAATTACCTAAACTCAAAAATATATAATTATTTGGAAATCCATTTAGGGATTTTTCATGAATATATTGTTTCCCACAAGGATAATTGTTTCTAAGACTACATTTTTAGTATTTTTGAATTACAAGCATTAAATGTTACTGGATTAAGCATGAATGTGATTGAAAATGTGGTTATGAGCCACCAAATGATATGATGGTTGTTATGAAGGATATTTTGATTAAAAATTATTATTTTTCACAACATATTATTAACATCAGTAACCATAATAAAATCGGTCACCCACTAATTAACATATCGATAATGTTTATTGAGAGTTTTGGTGGTGGAAAACATAGTGGAATGAATATTATGTTTCATGTATATCAATAATGTGGGAAGAAGAATAGAAGTGTATCTATTAGTGGAAAAAATATATTTTTGAGTATGGAATACAAGGAATAATGAATGTAATTGTACGTGATAAGTGATTTTTTGGGTTAATGTAATAGATGAGAATAATGTATTGCCAATGATATTGTTAAATGATGAATGTTGGATAAGTGTAAGGTTTGTAAATTAGGAAAATTATTGTCCTAAATGGTAATAAAATAAAGATAATAATTATGGTTACATGAGTACTATTTATATATTGGATAAAGAAGATAATATAAATGATATATGAAATTAAATAGGATTTATGTATGCATAAAAACATTTATAGAGGATGAGGGTAGGAAATTTTGGAATTGATTCTGGTAGGTATTTTCAAATCAAGAAAGATTTTTTATATAAATAATATAGGATAAGGGTGACCATTTTTATATAAGGTGAGCGGGGCATGTGAAATTTTCTAATAAAATACATTAATACCAAAATTTTTATCAACTAAAAAGCTAAAATTATTGGAAATTATCCATAGTATAAGATATATGTTATAATGATTTAAAAAAATGGGTAAAAACATTTATAGAGGATGAGGGTAGGAAATTTTGGAATTGATTCTGGTAGGTATTTTCAGATCAAGAAAGATTTTTTATGTAAATAATATAGGATAAGGGTGACCATTTTTATATAAGGTGAGCGGAACACGTGAAATTTTATAATAAAATACTATAATACGAATTTTTTTATCAACCAAAAACCTTAAATTATTGGAAATTATCCATAGTATAAGATATATGGTATAAAGATTTAAATAAAATTTATATTTGATTGTTTTTTAGTTCAATTTATCATTTAACCACTTCGTTTATTCAATGTTAAAACAATGTATTCATTTACAACAAAAATTAAGTTTGACTAATATAACAATTTATTTTGGGAAAAAATTTATTTCAATATAAAAGTACATATAAATTATAATATATCAAAATAATGTAATCATTTGTTTTTGAAATTAAATTAAAATACATGGAAATTTTACTTGAAAATTAATCCTACAAACGTGATGAAAAAATATGTTTTTTAGAGAACATGTTACAATGTTTACATCTTCTGTATACCAAAAATAAAAATAAAAATTATTACAATGACATAAATTGAAATAATTAAAATATAATTCAATTAATTTTTCTTTAACCCCGATTTAATATGTTAAATAAATATATTAAAATTTTAAATGAAATGGTAGTTTTTAATAAATATTCTGTATTTGTCTTTATTCATAAAAAAAAGATCATTTCAAATAAATTCAAAATTTTCTTCAAATATTTATTTTTTTTATTAAAATTATATATTTGATTTTTATATTCTTAATTTTAAATTCTTATTTTTGATAAAATTTATTTTAAACTATGTGCTCAATGTTTGACTGAACCATCTTTTAGAAATGAAAACTTCTCAAGAATTTTTTTTCTTTTTAATGATTGTTATTTTATTTCTAATCTATAATTTAAAAAAATGTATATAAAATATATATATTAAATAAAATTATTCATATTCATTACCTCCATTCAAACAACCAGATTAAAATTTTTATTTAAAATAATAATATTTATTTAACATTTAACATTTCATTTGAACTCATTGTTGCGTGTAAAAATTTATAAAATCATTGTAGCATATATTGCATGAAAAGGTAAGTGCTATGATTAAATCAAGATAAACTATTTTTTTCCAATAATGTTAGTTTTTTGAAGAGATTTAATTTATCTAAAAATTAATATATATTAAATTCTATGGGTGTTATATTTTCTTCAAAACATATTGTTTTGTGTTGCAAAACTATTAAATACAAGGTTCTTATTTTATAATTTTGATATTTTACACTCAGTTTAACCGGGTTCCTCCAATTTCAATGAGTTTTAAAAAGGAAATTCACTTATTCCAATCTCGTATATTTTAATAGGATTTCCATGATATATAAAAAATTCGTAGATGAGAAACCAAAAATCATAATGTGATCACATAAATAATATTTCAATAATTTTTAATTAAACATCACATAACAGCCTACAATCGTGATAAAATATCAATTAAAAAAGATTTAAAGATATCCCATTGGCAAAAAATTAATATCATTCATAGTAAAATTTTCCTCAAGGGAGAATCTTACATAAATGAACTTTGAAGAATGTTCTTAATGTTTCACATATTCTCTCACTATAATAGACATTGAATAAATGTCTTTCAATGTATGTTGAAATTAAATTTTATAGGGATATTTAAAACAAACACATTTTAATCAATTTTCCATGATAATTATTTATAATTAGTTATCAATCCACAGTATAAACTAATAATGAACTATCTCTTTTTCCACCGAGCACCCATAAATTTCAAAACATCATTTTATAATTCACTTCATTGATGAAACACAACCAAACGAACTTCATAAGTTACTTATGTTTTCATAAAAATCACGAAACACTATAATAAGACATCAAATTTATTGTATCAAAATAAAGGACAAGTAAAACAATTTTTAAATCAATTTTAATAAAAACAAATATTTTAATATAAGAAAATTAATCAATAAGATAATTCATATTGTTTATCATTTATATAATGGGCACTATCACATTATATAATATGTTAACAAGCCATGAAAATTTGACTATATTTTTCCTTATATTAATATATGATTAACTCAATTATAGTCTTAAAAATACAATAAATACCAATATTACCACCATTGAATAATTAGAACATGAATTTATCACTCAATTAGTCTATATATATAAAAATAAAATTTAAGAAAATGGGAAAAACTTACTCAAATCAATGGAGAATGCTGTGAAATTTTATGTTTTGGTGAATAAAATGAAAAAAACTTCATTAGCGCCAAATAAACTACCCTAAAAATGTAATCCAAAACTACTTAATTTTTATCCATGAAGGTCACATTTGTGGGACATGAAAATAAGATTGAGATGATAAAGAAGAAGATCCTTACATAGGATAATACGACATGAAATCAATGTGAAGGGAAGGATTTGAATTTTAAAAATTGGACCATCTTTAGAAAAACTCATTCACAAAAATGGGGGAGGTGGAGGTCAACTCTGGGAGATACAAAAAATAATGTGGATTGAAATAAGAAATACATGTTTTTATTTTAATAAGGTTAAAATTGGTTTTTTTTTAAATTAGATAATCAGATGGTTGTAATATATTTTCAAAAATGTTGTGCCAATCACGGGACACTTAATAAACCCACAAGGGAAATTATATGGTATATTATAGAGCCTACAAATAGTTTAACCAATTTTTCACTTTAGCATTCTAAATTAAACATTATAATAGAATAACAATTAGAAATTTTACATCAAGGTTACACTTAACCATATACAAGACATTTAACAAAAAAATGTATTCATAAATAAAAATTTATAGAATTAATAAAATTATATAATATAAACTATATTGATAAAAAATAATATAAAAATATATAGATACTGAATAGGTTTCACCATTCACAGATCTAATCCACAATCTTTGTCTATAGAGTCTTTGTTAAAATTTGGATTGAATAACTAAAATTAACATAACCTATATCAGTAGTGGGTGTGTTAGAGAAAACAAATAATACTATTAGAAAAAATTATATTTCTAACTAATCCACCCTCTTAAGATCTATCAAAATCCCAAACCACAACGATATCTTTAAGAAAGATCAAATATATAACCATTACATAGAAGGATCAATGAGGATATATACACAACACATGTAACACCAAAATTTAGTAGCACACTAAAATGATGAATATATTGATAACCACATAAAAATTTACACTTTTTAAACAACCATCATTTCCAAAATCATCAAAGAAGTCAACCATATTCTACCTCCATGAATATCTATGAAGCTATTTCTTATAACAATATTACATTTGTTGAAATAGTTTTTTAAAAAAAAATTTAATATTTTTGATATTATTCACATGAAAATTTAATTTTATCTTTTGTAACACTAAAAACTGATTATGAAATACTTGACATGCAATACGGATTTGGTCCTATATTATCCACAACACCGAGTATAAATAAAATGTAAAAACTATTAAAATACCATGATTGAATATGATAGTTTTCATCATGCCATTAAAATGGAATGTACAAATTTTATAAAATAAATTATGAAAATATGTTATCTAAACATGTATGTAAAAAAATTATTTTTTGACTAGTTAATTAGAAATTAAATGTCAAAACCTGTCCTTGGGTCTCGTGCCATGACTACCCCTAGCCTGCATTACATAGGCCAGGGACTAGCGACTAGCACCAAAGGCGAATCTCTGATAAAAAGGGCAGGCATTGCCTTTTAACCTGTAACTCACACAGTCTGAACAGAAGCAGTAGAAAAAACAAGTACTCAAATAGAAATGAAAAGTGTGATGAAAGTAAGTGGGCAAGAATAAAAACCCAATTGAACAACAAGTAAAGTACAAGTAAAAAGCTAAAATTGCTCCTGGTCATCCACCGGGGAAATCCTACATCATGGGTGGGTACAAATCTCGAAGAGCTCGTCCCTAAGGTACGTCCTGTCTAGTCCAGCTCCAAGAAGCCTCTCGTCCGTCACCCTCAACCTCGATCACTGTTGACCATTGTCTGCACAAAACACAACAAGGTTCGGGCGATGCCCGTGTAGGGGTGACTATAAAAATACTATGTAGAGGATCCCAAGACCCACGAAGGTCTCCCAGAATCCACTAAGGATAAACCAAAGAAGAAAGATACAATCATGAAGTATCAACCAACCCTACTTAGGTATATTCCTATACATATACATAAGTTACCAGTTAAAGTTTTGCTCCAACTCTTGAGCCCAAGTACAACCCAGTCCAAAATGGAATGTAAATTCAATCACCTCAATGAAAATGATTTAAAGACATGACTCAGTTCACAAAGGTATAAAACACATGAATTGGAGTAGAGATGATTATATTTATGCTCTGAAACATCCCACTATCTATCCCACATAGGATCCTGGAAAAATATCAATGATGTTGAACCCACATAGGATCCTAGTACGGAAGTCATCCATGTCGAACCCACAGAGGATCCTGGAATAGAAGTCACCACTGTCAAACCCACAGAGGATCCTGGTACAGAATTAATCGCTGTTGACCCCACGGAGGATCCTGGTATAGTATCGTCGCTGTCGAACCCACGGATGATCCTGTCATCTCAGTCGCAGCCAGCCATAGGGTTCCCGTACACAACATGCTCAATTCTAGGAGGGTCCGCTCCTCATGCCAAGTGTCGAACATAAACAAACAAAAATATTTGAGTTTATGTATCCTGTAGTTTTTTCTCATGAAAATGAACCAAATGAAATAGACAATGCGTCAATCGGATGCCCGGTCTGTGAGTTAATGGCATTTCCGTTCTAGGGGACCAGTTGGTTTTTAGGTTCAAACCAACCATACCATACCCCCAATGTAATCATACCTTTAATTGGGGTATTCCAAAAGAAACTTCTCTCTCTCAGTTGTCCATCTCTGTAAACGGTTCGTCAATCAAACACACGTAGCCCAAGATACGGGCAAAATGGTGTAATTGGCCATATGGGGCCAGGTCCGGTCCGACCCAGTCGGACCGACCCGGTCCGAACCACAGTCTGACCCGATCCATGGGTCTGACCCAACATAAGGGTGTGGCCCGGCCCGAGGGCGGCCTGCCCAAGGAGTCCCGACCCGTGGCGGCCAGGCCCGTGGGGGCACGGCCCGTGGAAGCCCGGCCAGACCAAGGGCAGCTCGGCCGGCCAGTCTGTGTGGCTGGGAGTCGGACTACCCGCCGAAGCGAGAAGTGGCCACAAGGGGGTGGGGGGGGGGGGGTCAGTGCCCACTGTCTCTGTAATGGCCGGCGCATGGTTTTGGCCTGGTGACCGCAAGACCCGAGGTGTCCCACCTTTGGATTACCCTCTGGCGGCCGGCTCAGCCGGCCGACCTTCCCATCTGTCCCGGCCGTTGGCAGCCAGTCCTCTCCGGCATGGCGCAATGGAACTGCGCCATCGTAATCCGTTGTGGCCCACATGTCCACCGCCGCTTCCTCCGGAATGGTGCGACGGCACTGCGGCCCCCTTCCTCCAGCCCGGTGCGACGACACTGCGCCCCTCCGGTACCGCTGCAGACCACCTGGAAACGACCTGGTTCTTTGCAGGGCATGACGACGCCGCACCCCTTCGGCGACCCGATCGTCCATGCACCTCCAGTTCCTCTCACGTCCCTCCCATCACTAGACGTTGATGCTCCATTGTGGTTCCCTCTACCGGTGGCACCATTGCGCCACCATCGTCGTCAACCAAACAAGAACCAACGGAGAGACGTTGGTCCATGTTGGTTCGGCCCTCTCACTCCATGTTAGGTGATAAATATTGGCCCAAAAATAAATCAATGTTTGAATGTTGAAGAGAAAGAAAATTATTCAACTCAAACACCTACCTTGTAAAGGGTCAACACTTGATGGAGTCACGGGAATGTGGCGTCGTTGCGTTGATGTCGGGAGGAGATGATGTCGTCGTTCCTCGGTGGTGATGGGGGTTCATCATTGAGAGAAAATTATCTCAATCCTTCCATGGATCAACCACATGATTATGCCAACCCCAAAATAATAAAATAGCACATCATATTATATTTTTGGCATAATGAATTCGAAATAAATCAAATTCATTAAGTAAATCACTTAAATAAAAGGTGGTGTTGGCTCATTCATTTGGAGGGGGAAGGTGAAGAGTTCATCCTCCTTAATTGGGGGTTCAAGGGGAGTTAGAGAAGTTGGTTGGGCCCCACCTAGTAATTCACCAAGGGAGGTTATGTGGGGGTGGGACCGACCATCATAACTTCTCATGGGTGGTTATGTTGTGGTGTCCCACACCTCCAACCACCACATGGTGGTTTTAACCACCACCTATAAAGTAATGTGAATACTTTATTTTATTCCATTTAATTAAAAACCACCAAAAAGTATTTTCCACTCACGATAAAACGCTACTGTGGTGAAGGTCTCACTAAGAAATCACTAACGCTGCGAGATCAATGATGCCCTCATATTTCAGTTCTGAGGACCGGTTCAAAAGATATAAAATCCAAAATGTACGTTTACTGAACTTACCCGAACAAAACAAAAGAAATAGATTCCAGGAACACCGAGCCTCGAAATCAAGCAGCGTCAGAATCTACGGACTTGTAAAATTACCATGTATTAAAAAAATACACATAATTTATTGGTCTTTAAATTCTCTCCACCTCAGGGATTTACGTCCCCGTAAGCTACAACTCACACTAAGGAAACAAATGAGGGTACTGAACATGCATCTGAGCCTCCCGCTCCCATGTGCTCTCCTAGTGGTTCCCGTGCTGCTAGTGAAAACGCACCAGAGGTATCGACTGTCCACGAAGGACCCGCTCCTGTCGATACTCAATCTCCACTAGAACAACCATGAATGTCACCCCTTCATCGATGTCCACCTCCCCATGGTTGATGATGTGGGACGGTTCGTGCATGTATCTCCCCAGCTGAGATACGTGGAAGATGTCGTGCACCTGGTGCAACTGAGGTGGAAGAGACAGGCGATAAGCCACCTCGCCTACTCTGCGGAGGACCTAGAATGGTCTGATTAATCGCGGAGAAAACTTGTCGCCTCTGCCAAATATCCGTAGACCTCGTTGAGGTGAGACCCATAGAAAGACATGGTCGCCATCCTCGAACTCTAGGAGTCTATGTATCCTATCATTATAAGACTTCTTTTTACTCTGTGCAGTCTTCTTCCACTCCTAGATGAGATACACCTTCTCTGTCGTATCCTGCACCATCTCTCTTCCCATAAGTGCTGACTCCCATGGGCCAGTCCAGCACCGAGGTGATCTGCATGGTCACCCATAATGTGCCTTGAAAGGTGCCATCCTAATGGTGGAGTGGTAATTGTTGTTATACGCAAACTCTACCAAGGGTGTGTGATCCTCCCAGCTGCAACTAAAATCCAGAACGCATGCACGGAACATGTCCTCGAGAGTCAAAATATTCCTCTTAGTCTGTCCATCATTCTGAGGATGGAAGGCGATGCTCAAGCGAAGCTATGTCTTGAAATCCTCCTGCAACACCTTCAATAGCCGGGAAGTGAAACAATAATCTCGATCGGAGAAGATCATCGATGTCACCCCATGAAGCCGTATGATCTTCCGTATGTAGAGGCGTCACAGGCACTCCACTGAACCCTGCTCTCTGATTGGTTGGATGTGGGCTGACTTGGTGAGTCAGTCAAAAATCAACCAGATAGAGTCATGTTCACTGGATGTATGTGGATGTACCTTCACAAAATACATTGATATCCTGTCCCACTTCCACTATGGGACCTCTAAGGGCTGAACAAAGCCTGTTGGAAACTGGTGCATAGAATTCAGTTACTGAAAAGTGAGGCATTGTGAGACAGAATCTGCTACTTCCTTCTTCATACTTGGCCACCAGTGCTGTTGTCGAAGGTCCTGATACATTTTTGTCAATCCGAGATGTACTGCTAAAGGGGATATGTGGAACTCCCTAAACACTTCCTCCAAAAGTGAAACTGATACCACGATACGTCCTCTGAAGAGAACGACATGCTCCCCACCTTTAGAAAATCAATCAGGTCCATGCCCTATGGATATCTGAGCATGTCGCGTCTCGCAGCCAACTTCCCCATGCTGAGCCTCACTGACTCTCTAAAGAAGTGGAGGAGTGAATGTGAGAGACTATAGAAAGGCTGCTCCATACCAATCCACAGAGGAAATATGCAACACGGCCAGCTTCTTAGTCACCTTGCCTAGCAGTTGAATATCTGATCTACTGGTGAGAGCATCTGGTACAAAGTTACCCATCCCAAGAGTATAGACAATCTCAATGTTGTATTCATGGATGAACTCGATCCATCATCGTTTTCGTAGGTTTATGTCCTGCTGTGTGAATATGTACGCGAGACTCTGGTGGTAAGAGTAGAATGTAAAACGTTCGCCCATAATATAGTGTTAGCACATACTCAAGGCGAAGACAACTGCTGCTAACTCCAGGTCATAGTTAGTGTAGTTCTACTCGTTCTATATCAACTGTTATGAACCATACGCGATCACTGCTCACTACTGCATCAGGACACCCGAGTCTAGTCCCTGATGCATCATAGTAAAATACGTACCCAACGCCCTCCTCTGGTAGCCTCAATATGGGCGCACTAGTCATCCTCTTCCTCATCTTTTGAAAGCTCTGATGGAATCTCTCTGACCACACAATGGGTTTCCCCTTCTTCATCAATGCTGAAAGAAGTGTTTCAACTCTGGAGAATTCTGGCGCAAATCTCCAATAGTGCCCAGCCAGTCCCAGAAAACTCTGTACCTCCGTCACACTAATGAGTGGCTCCCATGAAAGCATTGACTCAATCATTACTGCATCCACCACAACTCCAGCCTCCGAGATGACGTGTACCAAGAAGTGAACCTCTCGAATCCAAAACTGGCACTTCGAGAGCTTAACCTAAAGCTGGTGCTCTCGGAGTATATCCAGTACTAGTTGTAAATGTTAGGCATGCTCATGTTTAGTAGTCAAGTAGATCATTATGTCGTCGATTAGGACTATGACAAAGCGATCAAGGTAAGGCTGGAAGATCCAATTCATGAGACTCATGATCTCTGCTAGAGCATTGGTTACGCTAAAGGTCATAACCAAGAACTCATAGTGGCCATACCGAAACCTGAAGGCCATCCTCTGTAAATCCTCATCTCGAACACTGAGCTAGTGATACCCTGATCTAAGGTATCTCTTCGTGAACCATCGTGCTCCCTTGAGCTGATCAAAGGGATCGTCAATCCTCGAGAGTGGGTACTTGTTCTTGACGGTCACCTGGATTAGGCGCAGATAATCAACACACAATCTCAAGCTCCCGCCCACCTTCTTGGCGATCAAAATCGAGGATGCCCATAGAGAAACACTAGGTTAGATAAATCCCTTCCCCTGCAAGTCCTCCAGTTGTACACTCAATTCCCGAAGCACTCCAGGAGACATCCGATATACTGGTGTAGATATCGGTGCCGTACCGGGGTACATGTAAATATAAATGCCCACCTCTCTACGAGGAGGTTTCCCTGGAAAATCATTAGGGAAAACATCCGTGTACTGATCCAAAACAATATGAAAACTCGGACTCCTCACATCAACCGCTTTGAGGATGATACTAGCCATCTATTGTGTGATTGGTTGCTCCCTCCTCTTGGTAAGTCCATCCTGCACTGCAAAGGCTCCCATCTCACTGGTGAAGGTAAACCTCATCGCATCCTCGTGGACACACCGCACATTCTGCCTAATACAGTAAATCTAAGAATGAACTATGGATAACAAGTACATACCCAAGATGACATCGTAAAGTCTTGATGCTGCTACGAGGAGATCCAATTCGAATATCTCGCCTATAAGAGTATGCTCACACTACCGTCACTAGTGCGTAATCTTCGAGTCTACTCCCATTGGAGTCTCTAGTTGTAAGGATCGAGAAAACGGCTCCGTTAAAATATCCGAGCTCTGAACAAGGGCAATAACAATAAAAGAAAGACTTGCACCCGTGTCTATAAGTACTACACCAATGGTGGAGTTGACACAGATAGTACATAGAATCATATCTGGTGCGTTGTTGTCATAGGCCTCGACTGCCTCGATCTATGCCCACCTCTTTCCGCCAGCTCTCTGTGGTTAGAGTGGTCCTCCTGATGGGGGTGGAGGTATGGCCTCGAAACATCGTCCACCAACTGCTTCCCGGCCAGCTCCTCTGCCACGTCCTCCTGCTCATGGAAGACCACCATGGTCAAGCCTCTGCCTATTCCTGTGAGGTCCCTCTACTGTTTGCATCTCATATGCATGGCGGGGCAGGCAGTATTGAGACATGTGACATGTCCCACCACATGCATAGCACTACATGCTCCTGGTATGGCTGGCCCAATCCTGTGTGTCCCACACAACCGAACCTGTATCCTTGGGTCACCCACCCGACGACCTATTCCGCTTGAACCTCTACGACATCTGTCTATGGAAGGCTTCAAATGAATCTGCTACGTGTTTTCTTATAGTGGGTCTCAGTACTGGTGACGGATCAGCTAGAAAACTCTCCAAAAGGAGGGCTCACTCCATCACCCCCGCCTGTGTCAGAATATTGAGGGAGATCATCAAAGCCCTGATCTCATGCCTGAGTCCCTTCTCGAAGGTCTGAGTTTTGAAGAATGGGTCCCGCACCATATCCGTGGAGTACCGTGAGAGGTCGGTGAACCTCACTGAGTACTAAGCTACCGTCATGTTGACCAACTGTAGATGTAGTAACTCCTAAATATGCCCTGAAGGAAGGGTGGCTGGAACAAAATCTGACCAAAAGAGACTCTAGATGTTTTCCCAGAGTAATGATACCTCTTCATGAACTAGAAGCATCAGGATCCACCATCTTCCTGTTGTTGCATGCAAGAGACTCGCGACAAGGATCACCATGAGGTCGGCTAGTGTTCCTACCAATCTGAAAACTCTCATGACAGCCTCCGGCCAACCATCAACTGCATGTGGGTCCGTCTCTCCCCAGAACCTGGGTGGCCTCTGGTGCTAGAAATCTCACTTAGATGGCATGCAGTCTCTGCTGTTGGAGCTACTGGTATCGGTGGACTAGTGAGTAGTGGTAACGCCTGTACCTTCACTGTGATGGGCCCTACAATAAGGCATCGCTGCTCAGTGATCTACCATATCGTATGAATCTCTGAACCCTAGATGGATACCTTCGTGGGGGAATCCTGAAAGAAACATGTGTACCACGGTCAAAGAAATATACCTGGTGAGTTATCAAAATGTAATCACGAAGAAAACTTTTAAAAGGAAACACACATGCAATTATTGTTTTCGTGCACTGAGTCGGAAATCAGAAGTCAGAGTCCTAGTGTGTGGATACGTCGGCCACCACACCAACACCATTTTCCCTAAACTGAAAACCACACCCAAAACAGTTAACACTATTTCTGTTAGAATAATCAGAGTCCGAGTTATTTGGTAGAACTGACTCATATGATACCTATTTGTCATGACCCGTCCTCGGGGCCCATTCCATGACTACCCCAATCGTGCATTCCATAGGCCAAAGGATGAAGACTTGCACCAAAGGAGAATCTCTGATAAAAATGGAAGGAATTTCCTTTTAACCGGTAACACACAGTCAGAATATAAGCAATAGAAGCAACAAGTACTAAAATAGAAAAGAAAAGGGTGTTGAATGTAAGTGGGCTAGAATAAAAACACAACTAAACAACAAGTACAAGTACACGTAAAAAGGGAAAACAGCTCTTGGTCATCCACTGGGGAAATCCTACCTGATGGGTATGTACAGATCTCGAACAGATCGTCCTTGAGGTACGTCCCGTCTAGACCAGCTCCGTGCATCCACCCCTCCGTCACCCTCATCCTCGATCACTGCTGAACGTAGTCTGCACAGAACAAAAAAAGGTGCAGGAAAAGCCCGTGAAGGGGTGAGTATAACAATAATCAGTAGAGGACCTCGAGGCCCCTGAAGGTCTACCAGATTCCACTATCGATAAACCAAAGAAGAAATATTCTATCACAAAGTATAAACCAACCCTACTTAGTTATATGCCCATACATATACCTAAGTCAGCATTTACAGTTCTGATCAAACTCTCGAGCCCAAGCACAACCCAGTCCATAATGGAATGTAAAATCAATAATCTCAATAATAATGATTGAAATACAAGACTCTACTCACACAGGTATACAACACCTGAATAATAGTAGAGATGATTATATGTATCTTCTAAATCATCTCCTCTGTCGAACCCATTTATGATCCTGGAATAATATCAGTGCTCTCGAACCCACGTAGGATCCGGGTACAGAAATCATCACTGTCGAACCCATAGAGGATCCCAGTACAGAAGTCACCACTATAGAACCCATGGAGGATCCCGGAACCGAAGTCATCACTGTCGAACCCACGGAGGATCATGGTATAGTATCATCTATGTTGAAGCCATGAAAGATCCTATCATCTTAGTAATAGCCAGTCATAGGGTTCTTGCACACAACACGCTCAATTTCGGGAGGGTCTACAACTCGAGCCAAGTGTCATTAAATAAACTCTAATGAAGTCTTGAGTTGATGTATCCTATAGTTCTGTCTCATCAAATAGATCCCAACATGATAGATGGGGCGTCAATCAGACGCCCGAACTGTGAGTCATTTCTATTTCCATTCCAGGGGCCAGGTTGGTTTTTAGGTTCAAACCAACTTTACCTTACACCAACTATATCCAAACCACAAGTGGGGTATTCTAATGTAACCATATCACTATCATCTTTCCATCACCGTAGACGATTCGTCGATCGGACACCCGTAGCCCATGATACGAGCGAAAAGGTGTAATTGGCCATAGCGGGTCCGGGTCCAGTCCGACCCAGGCGGATCGACCCTGCCCGACCCAATCCAAACTAGGGTATTCCCGATCCACGGGTCTAACCCAGTCCAAGGGGGTGGCCCAACCGGAGGTGGCCCGACCCTTAGCGGCCCGGCCCGTGGTGGCCCTGCACATGGCGGCCCAGCCGAGGGCGGACCGGCCAGCTGGTCGGCGTGGCTGGGAGGCGGACCACTGACAGAAGCTAGTGGTGGCCGCGGGGGGGGGGGGGGGGGGGGGGGGGTTGGTGGTCAACGCCCCATGTCTCTGTAACTGCCAGAACGTGGCGCTGAACCGGTGACCGCGGGACCCAAGGGGTCTCGCCTTTGGAGCGCCCGCTGGCGACCATCTCAACCGTCCACCCTTCCCGTCCACTGTGGCAATTGGCTGCAGGTCCTCTCCGGCACCACACAACGTCGCCACGACCCGCATGGTCGTATCCCCTTCCTCCGCCACTGTGTGACGGAACTACAACCCCTTCCACTGGTGCGGTACGACGACACCGCGCCCCTCCAGCACCGTCGCGGCCCGGCTGGCCGCGGCCCGGTTCTTTGCATGCCACAATGGCGCTATGCCCCATCAGATACATTGTGGTCCTTGCACCACCGGTTCCTCTCTCGGCCGACCCATCGCCAGCCGCCGATTCTCCATCGCAGTTCTCTCTTCTAGTGGCATCGTTTCTCCACCGCAGTCGTCAACCAAACAAAAACCTACAGAGGGACATATGGCCGTGTTTTTTTGGACTATTCCCTCTACGTTAGGTGATAACAATTGGCCTTCAAATAAACCTAAGTTTGAATGATGAAGAACAAGAATAGAATTCAACTCAGACCCCTACCTTGTAATTGGTGTTCGCTTTCCAGAGTCACGGGAATGTGGAATCATTCCGTTGACGTCAGGAGGGGATGACATAGTCGTTCCTTGGTGGAGACGGACGTTCTTCGTTAAGAGAAAATTCCTTCAATCCTTCAAAGGCTCCACCATAAGATTATGCCAACCCCAAAATAATAAAATAACACATCTTATTATATTGTTGGAATAATGAATACAAAATGATACAAATTCATTAAGTTACATAACTTAATTAAAAGGTACTATTGGCTCATTAATTTGTAGGGGGAAGGGGAAGAGTTCATCCTCCTTAATTGGGGGGTTCAAGGGGAGTTAGAGTCGTCAGGTGGGCCCCACCTAATAATACTCCAAGGGAGGTAATGTGGTGGTGGGACCCACCACCATAACCTCTCATGGGAGGTTATGGTGTGGTGGCCCCCACTTCCAACCACCACTTGGTGGTTTTAAGCACCTCTAATAAAATAAAGTGAATACATTATTTTATACAATTTAATTAAAAACCTCCAAAAATTATCTTCCACTCATGATAAACAACAACGACGGTGAATGTCTCACTATGAAATCACCGATGCTGCGAGTTCAACGGTGCCCTCAGATTTTAGTTCCGAGCACCGGTTCAAATGATATAAAATCCTAATCATACGTTACTGAATGTACCTGAACAAAACTTCATAAATTGATTCCGGGAACACCGGGGCTCATAATCAAGCGATGTCAGAAACCGCAGAATCGTAAATTTCCCATGTATTTTAAAAAAAATATTCCATGTAATATCTGAGTCTTTAAATTAAAAAAAAATTATATTAAGATAAATGAAATATTATTCTAAATTTCTTTTTTTATGCTACGAATAACATTATACCACAATAAAATCTATAAATAACTTTTGGGGAATTATTAAAATGAAAATTTTATATTATATATTGATCAAATACTTATCATTAATCCTATGTGTTTTTTATGAAATATATATAAAATCTAATTTTCTCTTCAAGGTAATATATTTTTTTCTAAAACAACTCAATTATTTAACATGAATTTAAATATGTTTTTTGGATGAATATAGAATATGTATTTGGAAAAAAATTATTTTTTGAATTACGGTTTTAAAAATTATATTAGGGTTTATTTTGTTTTTGATTTTTCATAAAATAGAATTATTTTTCAATGAATATTGAAAAATAGTTGTATTTATTAAAAATAAACATTTCAATTAATGAAATAAAAATTTTCCATTTATTATTAAGTTGTCATGAAAAAAATTTCTATTATTTATTTATAAATTAATTTCATTCATTGGAATCATTTTCATTTTGAATTCTGATATAAAAACGTTTTAAACTTTTGAACATCTTCTCTTTACAAACCTAATTTCTCATGGTCACTCACTGATAAAAACCATAGCTAAGATCACCATATACTCTACTAGTGTCTAAAATAGGTCTATAAATCTAGCAATAGCCTCCATCCTGTCCACTGATGCCTGGGAATTTTTCTTGCCCCGTAACCTCGGAGTTCTCTACTGCTAGAACTCGTGCTATGCGCTCTGTCAGCGTGCACCGTCTGCTAGTATGGATGGTGGAATCATCTGCCCAACGTGTGGTGGTGTTGGTGGTAAATGACATGAAAGTGACAACCATGTAAGAGGGCCCGACACCAGAGCCTCGCCGCTCGGTGGCTGTCATCAGTTACACTCTCAGAACTCCAACTGATTGTCTATGTGGAGACATCCTGAATTGATGCGACACAGTCAAACGAGAATACCTGGTGAGATGACCTGGTTTGAGATGAATTAAAGAATACTTAAGAAAACACAAATGAAATCAGTGTTTTCGTGCACTGAGTTAGAAATCAGAATACAGGGTCTTGGTTTATGGATCCGTCGGCTGCCGTACCAACACTGGACTCCCTGAACTGAAAACCACACTCAGTATTCTTAACACTATTTCTTCACATAAAAGAAAATATCATAGTTCTATGTTTTGTGGTATAACCGACTCCTCTGATACCAATTTTTCATAACCCGTCCCCCGTGGCCCGTGTTGTAACTACCCCTAGCCCGCCTTCCATAGGCCATGGGATGGAGACTAGCACCAAGGCGTAAATCCCATTAAATGGGAAGGAAATTCATTTATAAAATGTAAACAGTCATACAATCAGTGAATAAGCATAAGAAAACTCTATGTAATGTAGTATAACAAGTTTCCTGAAAATAAAAAGAGGCCGGAAATACAAGCCCAATAGAAAGGTACACGTACAACTGAAAGAAAGTACAACTGAAAAGACAAACATCTGGAAGATGGAAGCAGCTCCTAGATCATCATTCGGGATCCTACCGGAAGGGTAGGTACATATGTACTCTTCTACACTCCACATCCATCCATCTCCTCTGGGTACCGACTCATCATGAGGTACACCTTCGGGTACCATACATTCCTCGTACACACCACCTCAGTCAGCACTATCCATCACCTACATCCAACACAACGAGGTTTCGGCATAGCCCGTGCATGGGTGAGTATAACAGTACTCAGTAGGAACCCCGAGACCCTCATGGTCACACTAAATCCAACAAGGATAAACTAAAAATTAAGATCCCCACAGATAACCTTTACTTAGGTATATTCCCATACATATTCCTGAGTTATCAATTAACCCATCTTAATCATGAGGAAAACACAATGGTCATTGACTCAGCTCAAACCATGATTTTCATTATCGCAACCAAGAATGTTGGAGAAATACTCCTCTATTGAGTATAGTGGTCTTGTTGAAACTCTGAGATACTACTCAATAACCTTAGACTGCTGAAGTAATCCTCTTGTCGAGTACTGCAGGTCTATCGCCCCAACACAGTTGTGCTCTCTGCCATGGGTCTACCGCCCCAACACAATAGCGCTCCCCCTAATAGCCTACAAAGGTACTCCTTCTTTTGAGTACCGCAGGTTTTCCACCCCAACAAAGTAGTTCTCCTTCGCGATAGGTCTGCCACCACAACATAGTAGCGCTCTCTACTAGGCTAGTAAACTCACGCCAAAATGAATCGGACAAACAATCATCAGGTTTAAGCCAGCTACTAAGTCTCTGAACACCGTATGCTCATCTCCGAGAGGATATGCTCCATGAGCTACTGGTAGATACTACAAGTGTCTGGTAATCTCACATGGAAGTATATCAAGGTACCGCCTCATAATAGGGGTCTCAACGCAATAGACGACGAGTCAATCGGATGCCCGGTCTGTGAGTTATTATCATTTCCGTTCAAGGGGACCGATTGGATTTCAGGTACAATACAACATGGACATGCTCAAACCACATCCTAATTCAGTTTATAGTATTCTAAAAGAATCTTCTCATCATGAGGAATGCAACATAGTCGACGGAATTCCAATCGGACGTCTGGTTCTTAAATTAAAAGCATTTCCGCTCTGAGGGCCCGGTTGATTTCGAGTTCAAACCAACCCGTCTGTACCCAAACTTCTCCAAAACCTTGAGTGTAACATTCTGAAACGACTGTCTCAATCGAAGGAATCCTACCCAACTAACGGTGCATTGATTGGAGGTCCGTAGCTCAAGTTATTGGCGTTTAAACGAATCTGATCCGAAAAAGGGGGGTTTGGGCGCGGTCCGACTTGGCCCGACCCACCCTGGGTCGGCCCGACCAGGTCGACCCATCCAGGGTCCGGGTCCGGCCCGGTTGGGTGTCGGCCGGCCTGGCCCAGCTGGCGTGGCCCGACCCGACCACCGCCGACCGGCCCGACCGGCACGGTTCTTCCTGGCCCGCCCCAGCCCGACAGGGGGGGGGGGGGCGCTGGCTCAGCCAGCTCGCACAGCTTAAGCCACACCGCTTTACTTTTCCAGTACGGCCGAGCCGTTCTAATTTATTCCGCCGCTGCGGTTCATCCGGGGTGGTCTGCTCCGGCGGCACGCCGCTGCCGCCTTCTGCGGACCACCAAACGCACTCCAGTGGTCTGTTTCGCCAACCGTCTACGCCTATGCTCATCTCGGGTCCTGAACATTATTGTGAAGGCTCCAAATCGCCGTTGTGGTCCCGTTTCATCGTCGCCTGTCAATCTGCGCATAGAAGAACAACCAGCGGAGGGTTCAAGCTTGTTCTTCGGCCCAAGCCTTCCGCGTTTGTGGTTATCAAAACATAATTCATCATAAATGATCTCCCATGCTCGAGGGTATAAATCCCACATACGAAAATATACAAAACAACCCCCTACCTCAAGGTTCGTCATTTGTTGACGATATCGCGAAAAGGCAGATTTCGTTTCGTTGACATCGTCGCAAGCGAGGAGATGAAGGTGTCGATGATCATTGCTGTTTGATGCTCCTAAAATGTGGCTTCGATCCTGGATTGAGTGTCATTTCTCGGAGATCTGTTGGAAGACTAGCATTGCGGTAGTCAAGAATTGCGGAAGAACGGTGTTGATTCTTTGAATCATATGGTGATCTTTTTTACGGAAGAAAGGCGTTATTTTTCGGAGGCGTTCTTCGTCGGAGGCGTTCTTCGTTGAAGAGAGGAACACTCTTCTCTCTTTCTCCAAGATCTCTCACAAATACTTTCAACTCAACGAATGCCCCAAAATAAAATAATAGTTAGGCTGTTTTTTTATTCACACATCTAATTCAAAATTTAATCAATTTAATTAAATAATGAGGTTGAATTCATTAATTAAGATTTCTTTTCAAATATTAAAGAGAGAGAGAGAGATAAAGAGACCTCTTAATTAAAAGGGGGGTTGTCATAATAAAATAGGGGGAGTTGTCAACTTAATGAAGAGGTGATTAATGGGGGGTTAAAGGGAGGCTATGGGAAATGAAAGGTTAGGGATCATGTGGGCCCCACCTCTCAAATAACCACACATGGGAAGTTGGGTGGTTGTGGGCCCCACCAATAACATCCAATGGGAGTAAATAACATCCATAGATAAATAAAATTTCTCCACAATTTTATTTAACTATTTCCAACTTCCCCAAAATTTAACTCTCAACCCACATAAAACACAACTGTGGTAAAGGACCCCTTAAGAGAATACCAGCGCTGCAAGTTCATCGGTGTCCTTATATTTCAATTCTGAGCACCGGTTCAAAAGATAGAAAATGACGCACATACGTTTACTGGACGTACCCGAAAAAAACTTCAGAAATTGATTCGGGGCACACCGGGCCTCAGAATCAGGTTCCGTCAGAAGCCATAGACTTGTAAAATTCCAATGAAATTATGAAAAAAAAATCCATGAAATTTTTGGGTCTTTACAGAGTACTTATTGATATTTGGGCACACATATTTTTGGTTTTCAAAATGTGGAAAAGGTTAAATTATAACCATAGATTGTGGTTACAATATAACAATATATGGATGTTGTCTATATCTTACACTAAATAATTAAGAAAATGATTATATCTTATGAGATAAATTTGAATAAAATTTAGATTGAACCAAATTTAGTAATTGATTCTATACATTATGATATATTTGGGAAGGAACCTTGACTACAATGATAGTTTGTTGAGTGAACCTATTCAACTACAATAGTCTTAAAATTCACCCTGATCTACAAAGGAAATTATTTTCTATTCATATGTGTATGGTAAAATTCAATTTCCTAAAAAAATTGTTATGATCCCAGGATTAATATTCATTTATTTCATTTTAATTCATGTTGTATGAACTACAATGATATATGGAATGAATTAGGTTTATGATCATCGATATAATGGGTATATTTTGGAAAGTCAATTCTCATGTTTGCATACCCTTATGCTCATTTGATTTTGATGTATAACTTTTTTACCATTAGTATGCATCCAAGGTAACCTTTTTGAATGTTTCCATTTTTCACGTTATAATCAAAAATATTATGTATTATACGTATTAGAAGTTTAATAGTTATGTATAATATAGTGGGAGATGATTTATATTTCTTATGGAGACATTATTTATGTTTAAATAATTATAAAGGAATTATTATGTTATCATCATCATGAATTTTTTTATGTAATGTAATAAATATTCATTGAAAAATATTTAAAATATTCTTGGGATTAGTATGTTTCTATATAGCTGGTATCAAATTAAATGTTTAAATAAACATTAGAAACAATGATGAGAAAAAAATAAATAAATGAATATGTATATTTCTAATTATATGGTAGGTATATGTATATGGATAAGTATAAGAATGATTAAAAGTATATTAAATGTTTTTGAAATCTTGATAATGAATATAGAATTTGGTTTACATGAAATTAAATCCATTCCATGATACTAAATGTTGATGTGGATCTCAATGATAGGTGACTTTGGGTAATAAACAAGAAAAGGTGCAATAATATAGACTTAATCATCATATGTGTACAACAACACGACTTCTTACCCCCTTGATTGATAATCTTAGAGGATATACTATGGAAATTTACAATTACCATGCTCGACATAAGATAAGACTAAAATGACCTAAATTCAAAAATTTATAATTATTTGTAAATCCATTTAGTGATTTTTCATGAATATGTTGTTTCCCACAAGGATAATTATTTCTAAGACTACATGTTTAGTCTCCTTGAATTACAAGCATTAAATGTTACTGGATTAAGCATGAATGTGATTAAAAATGTGGTTATGAGCCAACAAATGATATGATGGTTGTTATGAAGGATATATTGATTACAAATTATTATTTTTCACAACATATTATTAACAACATTAACCATAATAAAATCGGTCACCCACTAATTAACATATCGATAATGTTTATTGAGAGTTATGGTGGTGGAAAACATAGTGGAATTAATATTATGTTTCATGTATATCAATAATTTTGGAAGAAGCATAAAAGTGTATGTATTAGTGGAAAAAATATATTTTTGAGTATGGAATACAGGGAATAATAAATGTAATTGTACATGATATATGATTTTTTGGGTTAATGCAATGGATGAGAATAATATATTGCCAATGATATTATTAAATGATGAATGTTGCATAAGTTTAAGGTTTGTAAATTATGAAAATTATTGTCCTAAAGGGTAATAAAATAAAGAAAATAATTATGGTTACATGAGTAATTGTTATATATTGGATAAAGAAGATAATACAAATGATATATGAAATGAAATAGGTGTTAAGTAATAAAATGATGAATATTATTTAATGATGTAAAAATAATGTAGAATAAATGTTGTGTTTATGCATTGGGAATCAAAGAGTTATATTTTTTTTTACGAAATTTGGGTTATTAGGGCCATGAAACATTAATTTATTGTTCAATAGTTGTTTTTCATTATGTATTTTCAAGATTATGTTTAATGGTAACGATGTCAAAGAATATTTATTTAAGGGAAATTTCTAATTTTGATAATAGAAATATAAGCTTCAATGTGTTTTGGATGTTGATAAAATGGTGTTTTGTTTGGATAATGAAATTATTGATTTAGATTAACCACATTGGTTATTATTTATTTCCTTTGATTTTATTAATGACCTGATGACAATGTGTTTTATGTTACCATTTATGGATTTTATCAATTTTATAAATTTAGAATATATTAACAAAATAATATGATTTTATTAAATTAATGAGTAATGAGTACACTTTTTTTAAATAATGTTTTAATTAATATTTTATTTTAATTAAATATATTACCAGGATTCAGGAGAATATATGACCAATGTATTCAAATATTTGGTATATGACATTAAGAGCTACTTCGCATGGTTTTTGGGAAGATTGGTAATTTTATTTTTGAAATTTAGTGACCTTCTTTCTGAAAATTTTTGTTTTAATTTTATCCAGAGGTGAAGGATCATTAAGGATAACTCGAAATTAAACATAATAGTTAATGAATTGATGTCATAGAATAACCTATACTAATAAGTCTATTTTCAAAAATAACTATCGAAATAAGGAATGACATGTCATAATTTTATGAATATTATGATCCACTTGCTCATTAAGCATGTAAGAAAAATTCATCTCCATCAAATTATTTAAGAGATATAGTGGATGTTCATAAAAACACAACCAAATGATGAGATTATGCTAATGAAATCTAATTTATTCATGTAATTATATATTATCATGAAAATTACACAACATTTTGAAAATGGAATTGAAATAAAATTTTATCCAATTATTATTATTTCAGATGATATCAATGTCCATTTTCAAAGATGATTGGTTTATGGGTCATTGGTTTTTGATTTTTACATTCTCATTAACTTTTTAGTGATCTGTGATCTCCATCACTAATCAACAATTTTTGGACATTATACATTACATCCATGTCCAAATCATCACTTCCCATTTATGTTCTAATATTTGGAAACCTAGTATTTTTATTCCAGATAATAATAACACACACCTTTCTAACCTTTTAACTAGAATATTGTTTATCCATTTTCTGATGTGTGTTTCCCAAAAATATAATTTCAAATGTTAGTCCCTTGTTTACCATGATGACATTCTAATTACAATGGTAAAATTTATTTAAGTGGGGTATAATGTAACACTCAGAGATTTTGTTAAATAATTATTTCATGTAAAGGTAATTAATTAAATAATACTCACTAAAAGAATCACTAAATACTGTTTCATTTACAGAAAACCTTGAGTCATCATACATTTCATACAATACCAGGTTTATCTTGTGTTACATGGAAATCTATTTTTAAAAAAATTGGGATGTACTATTTAAATATTCTATTTATTACATAGAAATTGATATTTTGGTGATGAATATGTTTAAAAAATTATGAAAATACATTAAATACTCATGTATATAAAATTAATTCATTTATGACCAATTAAATTGAAATCAAAAATAAAATATATTTGGAAATAAATGAATTATTTTTTAAAAGTCAGTTTTTATGTGCCCAATTAATTTTACCTTAGTAAATAAAAAACAATTAACTATTAATGAATTATTTTTGTTAAATTTATTTACTATATATTCCTTCAGATGTTAAGATTTCATATTATTTTTTTTATAAAAGAGATAATAATTAGTCCAATTATCGGATTAAATCTATATATTTTCTAAAATTAGTTTTGTATCCTTTTTTAAACTTATTTTGAAATTATATTTTGAAAATATAATAAAAATTATCTAAAAAACTAAAATTATTCTTTGAAAAATCAATTTCAAAATTATATTATTGTTTTGTATTGGTATTTCTCTAAAAAGCAAAAATTTTCAATGAATAGTGAATCATTTTTTGTAATGTAAGTAAAACATCTTTTTTGAACAAAGAAATTATAATGTTCCTTATTATTTCAAAATGGGTAAAGATGTAAAATTAGTTAAATTATTTATCTTTTAATCCAATTTAGGTCATTGTATTAATTTTATATTTAATATTCACAAAAACAATTTTAATATTTAGAATTTTTTTTTCAAATCCAATTTCTCGATATATCTGCATGTTTAATTTTAGCATTTTTTTTTTCAATTATATAATAATAAATTGGAAAAATAGATTCAATATTTTCAATCAGATTTATTTATATTATATAATCATATCAACTCAATTTTTTATCATAATGAATAGTAAAAACAATAAAAAAAATATGTACAGTGAGTATGGTAAAATTGGGTTTACCAGGGGTTAAAATAAAAATATATGGGTAAAAAATAACACAAAAAATGTCAAATTAAATTCAAGTCATATTTCTACAATATATATTATAATTTATATAATGAACCATTTTTATCCATGTTTCATTTAAAAAATATCGATACATGTTTTTATTTTCAAAAATTATACATGTTTAAATAACATCCCCGATATGATAACCTCTCTCTTCTCCACATCACACTTTCAAAATGCATAGGATTAGAAAATTAATTATAAAATTGCATTAAAACATAACTTATATCATCCACGAATCCTAATTTATTTATAAATAAAATCTAAGAATCCTTTTGGTGCATATAAAAAGCAGTTGTCTTAAAAAGAGTAAATGACACTCACCAAGAATTAAATTTTATTTTTCCCACCACCATAAAAAATTATTAGTAAAATATGATTATATAAAATCCTATTTATATTACATATATGGATAAGTTATTTTTTAATTAGTTATAATAAATCCATATCCCCTTCCATCTTATGGGGTACAAAATCATAACTCATGTGTATGGTGGACAACCGCATCGTGAATTGATTTTTTTTTTCATTTGCAATAACCACGTAAAATTAATGGATATAATGATGTATTTAACAATATAATTATGGTAAATATTATATTTTTATACCATTTAAATTTTAATACCACATCTATATTCAAACATCAAAAACCGCTGTCAAATAATAGCGTTGTTCGTTTGTACGGTGAACTCCCGTCTTGTGAACCGATGTGATTTGACTTTTGTTTATATTTTACAAGGATGTTATTGATTATATGTCAAATAAATAGATATGATAATGGGTATTTATTTATAATTTTATAATTATGATATCGTGTGTACTAAATTTCATTCCACTCTATAAGAACTTGGTATCAATGCTTGTGTGTTTGGCGGACTACGAACTCTTAAAGGGTGTGATTCGTTCATTTTTTACATTGAATGTAATTAAGATGAATTAAATTAAAATATTAGATATTTATTAAATAACTATTACTCAAAAATGTTAATATAATATTTACTTCTCATTCATTATTTTCTTTTGAAAAATGGAATCCCTTTCATGAAAACAGACGACATATCGTATCCTTGAATAGTGTATTCTATTTTTTATCTAATAGATTTATGCATCAATATAAATAATTTTATACTAAATATATATGATATTTATATCATGTTTAATATTATGGATATGATGTATCAGTGATAAATATATGGGTTCCAGGAATAACAAATGAAAACTTACATAAAAAATCAGTAATTTCATGAAATGTGACATTAACATGTAATTATTTAAAAAAGGGAAATAAAATTTCATAAGTAAATAATATACGGTAGTTATAAAAATATATGGTAAAATAATATATTTATAATAAAATTATATTTATAAAACAAGAGTATTTAATATTTAGGAAGTAAGTCCAGAATTATATTATGCTATTTGTTTCTCACTTTAATTTTTTATGATCCACAAGCCATATTCAAAATGTGATTCATTTATTTAGTTTATATACTGCCTTTGAAGTCATTATATGAATATTATAAAAATATACAGGGATTTAAAATTTAATTTGAGGATACAACATTCACGGGTCTTATAGATAAATTGTTTCCAGTGGGGTATGGGATTTTGGTCTCAATTTTCCTTCATTAAGACACATGTAATGTTATGCACATATCTTTTTTATAATGTGTATGTACTACCAAATTCACATTTAATAAGAGGAATTAAATTAATTTACTAATATTATATGATTACTTCCAAAATTATTCTTTCATGGGGATTATGATTCTATGTTTCCAATGTTGTAATGAGATTATATTACATTTTTTTCATTTATCGGGATTTCTCAAGATCTTGCTTATAATAATTAAATAACATGTTATAACAATCAGGAAACAAATTTTTTTAATTTTCATTTGGTTATTTATTTAGAATTTATATTTTACCATCATATATCTCTAATTATGTACTCAAGAGTTCAAAATAATTTTTTTTACGAAAAAACATCTTTATTTCTCTCTTTTTTCGAAACCCATTTCCCTTCCAAATCAATTTTTTTGAAAAATTTTGTCAAAAAATGTATTTAACATTATCAAAAATGAATATTGAAGGAATTTTTAACCATATCTTCCTTTATTAACTTTTTTTTTGCATTTAATCTTCATGTCATTATTAAAATAACGTCTATTTGGATTTTACAAGATATGTGAAGTGAATATTTGTTTTAACAATTGCGACATGAAGAAAATTTCCACCCCTCATGGAAACTATTTAAATAGAATCATCCAATATATTTTTTCAATGTTAATAAAAAATTAAATAAAATTCTAATTGGTTATATTTTAATAAGTTTCTTTTATCAAATATTAAAGAATATATTCATCAAAAAATTTGTTTACTGATTGTTAAATATGTATTTATCAGTTTTCATTCTTATTTTTAAAATAAAAGGTTGTGAAATAATTTTGTATTTCAAATTAATTTTTCCATATTTTAAAACATTTTCTCCTGAATGAAAATTTTTAATTATTTAAAATCATCAATTATAAAATTTCAATTTAATATTCAATAAAACAGATCTCGAAAGTATTTTTTTGAATATTTATACTATGATATATCAACATTCATGTTTTTTACCTCAAAAACAATTCCAAATTTTCTTTCAAAACCATTCTACATCTATAATTACATTCATTCATATTAATTATGATCTATTGGGGATATGATACAAGGGCATCATTCTTATTCATTCTCATAATGATTTACTTTTATCATGACAATATTTTTGGGAAACCCAATTCTATATTTTGTGTTTTACCATAATTAAATTATTATGAAGCAAATTTCCTTTTTCAGAAGTTATTATTTAAAGAAAAGAGGAAATGATAATTATTTTTTCCTCTACATGTTATGTTTTGATTGAATGTATAAGAAACCCATTTCGATCCAAGGGTTATGATATGATGAATTATTTATGATATTTTGGAACACATTTCTATGAGGTTTATTATGTGATGGTGGTTATGTTATAAACAATGATGGAAATAATGTTATAACCAAATATGGGTGGTACCAATATCTATCTCTGTTGAATTGGGTAAATATTGATATATCATGAGATAAAGTGGACTATAATTGGGGAATGAACCAAGTTTAGTAAATTTATCTATCTACTATGACAATATTTCGAGTAAACCTTGACTACAAGGATGGTTTAGGAGTTTGAACCATTATATTATTGCAGTCATAGAAATCACCAATAGACTAGTAATGATGTAATTTTAAATATATATGTGTATTCCACAAAACTATTTCATAATATAATTTTATTTTATTATAGTATGTGATAATCAAGTAATTTATGATCTATGTCTTTTCATATTCCATGAATTATTAAAGGACTCATGTCTATGATAAATAATATTTTGGGAATGGGTTTCAAATGTTATTATCTTGTTTTTAAAATATTATAATCTTGATATAGTGATACCTCCATTGTTTTCCCTTACTAAGCATCTTTGATTTCCTTTTCTTTTTCTTTCATTCACTTGGGTATGATGAATCAATTTTTGAATGATATTAATAAGAAGATTGGTAGTTATAAGAAATATAGTGGTAGATGATGTATCAAACACGTGGACATGTTTCTTTTGAGTCTATTTTTCTAATGAAATTAAACCTTATCTCGTATCATGCATATGTTTATGTTATTTAATAAATATTCATTTAAAAATATTCAATATCTATGTGTGAGAATATTGGGACATTACAACACCACCTAAAATGGAAACACCAATCTAAGAATAATAACAAGTTTAAGTTTCATCCTGAATAACAAGAACATCCCTCAACACTCAAAGAACATAAAAATTAATGAAATGCATCAACATGAAAAATATTATTATATACATAAGTTTAGAAACAATATAAAGGGACGAAATTTGGATAAACATTCAAAAACACCAATACATGGATATTATAAAAATATTTCTCCACCCTATTAGCTCCCACTACTAACTACAATATGTCATCATCTAAATGTTACCTCATGAAAGCTAACAACACATCCCTATGATCAATGAATTATAATATCTTGATGTATTTTTTAACAAATAAATAACACAACAAATATATTTACATACTAAAAAATAAAAAATTTCATGAATATTCGTAATAAACCACCATGTTTAATGTGAAACTGATAGAACAGTCAAAGAACAAATAAACAGAGGTCATGTCACTGAAAAAATAATCTATACTCGTCGATAAAGAAACATAATATGAATAAAAAAATACACCTTAAATCATAAGAATATATATTCTTGTAATTAATCCCAACATCTATACATGTGCCACCAGAATTAACCCTCCATAAAGTTAATGGCTGGTAAACATACATCTCATTGAAATTGATATGACACATTCCACTCCACATGGTGGCTTGGAAAGAGACACTAATTATGAAAGGCAATTTCATATAGGTGAAAAAACACACTATATTCCACTCATCAAGGAATATAATTTATAAAATAGAACATTTTCTCAACGTATGAAATTTTTATGAATCAAATTAGACAAATCATGACAGAAAACAAACATGACACAAAACCCATAAACAATGTGTTTCTTTTCAAAAATTACCCCTAACGAGCAGCCCCCAAAAAAAATTCAAAGGTAACCCATATTTGAATAATTTTCTAATATTTTAATCAACCTAATATCATTTTTACAAAAAATCACATTATTAAAAAAAGTAAAAATCGAATTTCCTTAATAAGATGTTCTGACATAAAATCCTGCACCATTAAATAATACATTATCCTTGTTTTGAATATTTATAATTTATTTAACATATCATTTAAAATAAATAAAAATAAAAAATTACAAAATACACCATAAAATGGTATAAAATATTTTCATTAAACCGTTCTAAAGTGCTAATGCAAAGACATTTTGAGAACATAATGAAAATGTAAACTAATTTCCAATCCAAAACAATCCAATACAATGTTATGAAAACCCAATTCCATTTTCTAAAACAATAACATAGAATCATATTTATACAAAAATAAATTTATTAAAAAAATATTATATTTACATTAAAAATCAATTTTTATAATAATAATTACACTAAGGAGAAACATAAAATTTTTAATACACAAGTAAACAAATCAATAACATACTTTAATTTACCCCCATTATTCATTTTTATATTAGGAAGTAAAAATATCATGATAAAAGGGATGTGAAACCCTGATTTTCCTGGTCGTTATTTGAAACAGAACTAGATAACCATTCTATAATTTGTACGATATTTTCTTGATCACATGTTTTTTGTCATTTAATAATATTTTTAGCCACACCAATAAACTACTTCCATCTATCCTTTTCTTATTCACATCAAAAAAAATATAATGGAAACACCATGGAAAATCATGCAATTCTAATGAGGATCAAAACCACTATAATAAATAATTATAAACACATACTAAATTAAAATTAAATTTTAACAACCCATTGAATGGCGAGGTTTATGTATGTAATAATATTGATAGAATCTCTCCAATGAAACATCCCATGTTCCAATGATAAATTCCAAATCGATTCTTTCATGGAACACCCAAATACAAAGGGAAAATTTCAAGAATCAATTAACCTAATGAGTGGATAAGGATCATATAAAATTTTTAATATACTAGCCCATGATTCCATTTGAACACAATCCCAAACTGTCTCATCACTATCCCAATTGGTGTTTCCAATACCCCTAAGTAGTATAATATAACAAGGGAAATTGAAATAATAAATGGAAATGGTACCCAAAAACACATCAGTTCTAAATAAAAAACATGAAATTCACCATAAAATCTAGAATGTCCCATAAATTTTTTGAACGACGACAAAAAATTAAATAAGAAAAACAAACATGTTGATATTAAAATTTTTAAAAAATAAACAATTAAATTCTATGAAATATCACGAATCATCCTCATTTCATACCATAAAAACCTCCCATGTATTTTATTATATAATATTAAATATATAATGAACTACACATAACTATAAAAATTTATTTAAAGGGATATTTGGATGACTCTAAATAGAAAAATAAATAACAATACTAATAAAAATACCACCATGTGATCCCATGAGCCACATTCCATTATTAAAATGATGCTTCCTCCCTAACTAATGAAAAGATAACCCATAACCTAGAACTAAAATATAATATATCTTCAGGTATGAAAATATTATGTTGGACACTAATAACCTTAACACATTGCAAAATATGAAATATAATCTCATACTAACATTGATTTAATTATGTTAAAAAACTTATTTTTTAAAATGATATACAAAAAATATCCAAAAAAATTCGAATAAGACAATATTAATTGAAATCCATTTTTATAAAAACATTTGTGATCAAAAATTTCATGTATTCATTTAAATCTCTGTAAAAAGGCCATTTATTTCCCTAGAAAACATTAAAAATCATTGTTTATCCTTCCATCAAAAAATTTCCTGAATAAAAAATTTCCATTAATAAACAAAATTGAATTATTTTAATTATAACAATAATTTTGAAAAAAATACATTTTGTTCAATAAAACATTCATTCAAATCCATTTAAACAAATTATATCAAAACAATAGTTCCCTGATGAAAATGAATATAATAAAATATAAACAAGATAAGAAACGGGATCCATTAAATTCTGCTCTTATGTAAACAAGTCACTTTTGAAAAATCCTAAGAGTCTAGTATCTAGATTATATATTGGGAATAATGAACCTTGGATAAAACTGGTGAACCTAATATATCAAATTCGTTTGGAATAACTACCGAGGATCAATCATGATTTGTGAGCTCAAAATAAATCCTGAGTTCGTTCCAATATGTTCTAGAACCACATTAAAAATGTTAGCTTACATAGTCAAACAAGGTATTTCCATAGGTAGCACACTATACACCAGAGTATTTCCTCAAACTGATATCAAAATATCATTTAGTATTCCCATGTCATATAAATGTATAGAGGTGAGAAAACATTTATATTAATTACCATCACAATAAGAGAATATAAATAATTTGATATCAAACCAAGCATCTCTTATTTCACCCTCATAGGAAGTATCCCTTGTAATATATCCATTCAATTATATAAAATATAATTCATCACCCATAGAACACAATCAATATTAATAATAATAAAATGAAGTTCAAGAGGGTATCATTAAAAAATTACATTTTAAAATAATTTATTTTTCTAAAGAGGCCTTCATTGAAACATACATTTAATGTGAAGTCTTTTATAGTCATTCAAAATTTCATTTCAAATGAATCATTAATTATAAATAAATTTAAATCTTATTTAGAATTAATTTTTTAAAAAATAAGTTTTAAATAATTTCCTTAAACATCCATAAACCAATTAATCATTCTGTTGAAATCCTTGAAGTTTCAAAACCTCGCGCTCTATGTCATTTTAGGCTTAAAAAGGTAACGATACAATTTTACATATCACATTAAAAAAATAATTATTGGGAAACATTAACAATAGATGGAATATAAATTTAACATTAAATGAACTGTTAAATGTATTATAATTCACTATAATGTCAAAAAAATATTTAAAATATAGAATTCATTGACAATGACATTAATGTAATTTCCCAAACACACACTGGGAACGGTCACATTAAATAAGATTTTAAACATCAATAAAAAATTTTTAATCCATCCCCGTCTATGCAAACCATGTTGAATTCAATTTTTATTTTATATTTCAAATTTGGAACAACAATACTAAAATTTTATATTTTAAACGTGAATTTAAGAATAATTCAGTTAATGGATCTAAAAATAAATAATAGGAAGGGGGAAACCCCTGTAAATTAGAATTTAATTGACTGTATCATTAAATAGGTGATGGTTAAATCTTAAAAAATAAAATTCATTTTCTAAAATAAATAAACAATACTAAATTAAATCCAAAACACTTTATAGGGATTAGAGAAGAAGGGAACACCAATATGATAATAACTAGAGGGATAAGACAAATAATAGGAGATTCACCTAGATTGATAATGATAAAATCCAATGGGTTGAAGAGGATTTTAATATGAAGGATGAGTATTTACCCCTCAGTGTTTCCAGTTCACAAAAATGAAGGGGGAGGACACCTGAGGGTGTAATACAATTAGGTGGAGTAATTAGTTATTATTGTTTCAAAATTATTAAGGTCCCAATTGAAAATAAAAATTTTGAAAACAAATTCAATTTTGTAGTTACTAGATTCTATACTAGACATTGTTCCTACTATTAAACCATTATTTGTCATGCCTAGGGAACCAATATGGATTTATCTAAGACCTCACACCATTGTATAAGCTGTGTTATAACAATATCAAAATAATCTATACATTAGACGAACTGAAAAAGATGTTTTCATAAGGGTAAATCTAACTATAAAAAAACCATTCAACATACAAAAAATTCACAAAAACAATTTTAAAAAAAATAATTGAAAAAAATAAAATAAAATGAATTAATATATAATATTTTATAATTTACACCACAATTACATCATTTTCATCATAAAAAACATTTCAAAATTATATTACTATAATAAACAATAAATGACATCACTGAAATACTTAAATAAATCAATTTAGAATGGTAACAATATGTTGGAAAAAACATTAGAGTCATATTAAATAGATCAAAAAAAATCTATTTAAGGTCCATGGAACATGGCACTAATAGTGTGGAAACTATTGGGTCTTAACTGACATAACACAGTCACCATGCACATTCATTATTGTTATGCCTTATTTTCTTAAAACAATTAACATGTAATTCTGTCAGTCTATGTATCGAATTTAATAATTATTATATATGGAATGGTTAATGATATTTTTTTATGTGTGGAAATTTTATGTTACATTATTGAGAAATTTTTCTTCTATGTTTATTATAGAGAATATGTGTTGTTTTATGATTAGTGAATATGAAATTTCATTTAGATAGATATATCGTTCCAATGTAGGATTATACAAATTAGTACAAACATAATTTATTTTATCATATTTTGATACTAATGGAATGTGGTAGAATGTATTTTGAAGTTTTTACATTGTATACAATCTATGTTTATTTTCTTACATATTTTATCCAGCTTATAAAACCATGTTTACTGGGAAGAGAATAATTTTATTTTATTTATTATGTGAATAATGTATGTAATTAATTAATCTATATTTATCATGAATACTGGATATATGATATATCATTTGGAAATAATGAAATGTAAAATTGGTGAATTAAAAAAGAAGTTGACTAGATGTTATTTTTTGAATGAAATTTTTAGTCAAAAAAATACTTTTTTAAATAAAATTAACAGTGATTTATTAAATATCTTATTAACAATAAAATAGTTAAATAACATAATTTCTATGAATTTAATGAAATAATTTGATGATTTGGTATTAATTTTTTCCCATTATTTAGATTATTTATTACAATATATATTTGAATAAAATTATTAGTTAAATTTGATGTATAATTTATATTATAGGTGATTAATCAAACATATGTAGACTTCTATTACTAAAGATTCATACTGATGGGCCTTATATGAAATCTAGGGAGAAGGTGTGATCTGATAATTGTTTTCTAAAAGTAGTGCCTTATCATTATTCTTTTAGTAATCCACATAATAGTTTAGATGAGTTGACCAATATAGAAATCTGGTTGAAGGGATTTCAAAATTTGAAGGGTATACCGTCTAAATATGTTGAGTTGCTGAATTTTTTTAGTAAGGTATCTCTGAGCACATAATCCTCATATCATTAATGGATATGTGGAACTATAATGTGTCAAATAAACCCTGGAAGTTATTTGATATATTATTACGTTTTTCGATATAATTTAATGGATGGAGTTCCAGTCAATTTTCTTTATTCAGAAGATAGAATTATTATATTGGTATATTTTTCTTAAAAGTGAAAATAGTGGATGATGTAATATAAAATGCATTCTCACTTAGATTATTTGAGTAATTTTACATAAATATATCACTTAGAGATAGTGGTTTATTACTTTTGGAGTTTAATTAGAGTGTACATAAATTCCCTTTTTATGTTTCATAATTCCAAAATATTAGCTAAATTTAATTTTTTTTATAAATGACAATGAACAATTTTTTCATTTTTAATATTTTTGGATGATTATTCTCCTGTAATTGGTGTATTTTTTAACTAGACAATAAAAAAAGTTTTAAAAAATCTCGGTTTGATATTAAATATTGAGAGAAAGAATGGAATATTTTATTTGGTGTTTCTTGGTATAGAATATATAATAAGTGGAATAATGATGCCAAATTAAGTGAAATATTTAATAATGGGGTAAAAGAAATGAATTTTTTTTTACTTATTCTGAAGGAATGACAGCATGTAAGTGTAACTACTATGGTTTGTTGTGTTATACATATTTTTTATGTCCCTATTTGATAATGAAATATCATTCTATTGGAAATGTGGTACATATTTTGATATTTTGTTAGATGGCAATCAATAATAAAGGAAGATAATATTTTTATTTATCTTAAGTATCTAATTCATTGAAATATGCACCATATGAAATCGATACACTATTACTATATATTATGTCTCGTCGTAGATGTGTAAACATTTTATTTTTATAGGACTAGTGAGGGGATGTTCATTAATGTAGTTTGTTACACAAGGATAGATTCATTGGAATGAGGATGAGGAGTAATTTTCCATACATATTTATTTTTTATTTATTTTTTATTGGGTTCATGTGACACCCCATTATTCTATGGTAGTCATTGTTTTAAATAATTCAATAGCTTTCTCTTCCCAAAATACTGAGGTTGAGCACACCAAAACCTATCAAAAAATTTATTTAAGAGGCTGTTTTGAATTGTATTAACCATAATTTGAATTTAGTATGTATTACATATAAATTTAGCATTCACCTTATCTTTTTATTAGATATAATATACGAACAAATTTACTATTTTTGATAAAAGAAGTATGTTTCAAAAATGTAGATTTACTACCTTTTAATTGAGAAATTTTTTCTAAATATAATATTTGACAATTTAATATATTCAATTTGACAAAATAATATTCTTTATTAGAAGATGGTATAAAATTTTTTAGTTTGGATGAATTTTTTAGGTTTTTTGGACAACATTTTTATTTCAATAAATATCGAAAAATTCTTTGTTTTAATTCAAAACTACTTATTCATATAATTTATTAAAATATTTATGTAATATTTTAAATTATTATTAAAGTATAATCATAATATGTTATTATCACTTAATACAATATTTATCCTTGGATGAAATTTCTCATTAAAATTGTACATAAACACATGTCAATATTTTGATAGTTTTAACTTTTCAAAAACCAAATTTCTTGTTTTGAAAATGGAAATAATTTTTAAATAAAATATTTAAAATTATTTGTTTTGAATTATAAAAAGTAGATTCCATATTTGGAATCAAAAGGTATATATTATGTAAATTGGTATCTTTTAATTTTTCGTCTTTATGAATAATAATTTCTGTAATTATTTTTACTTTCCACTGTTGAATGGAAAATTAGGTAAATAAGTGTCGAAATATTATTATTATAATATATAAATACCTTAACACATGTTATAATATTTTTTTATGAGTCATGGCTGACCAAAATAATACATAGTCCTAATTGTTTACTTTTAGGAGCCACTTTGTTGTGATAATTAATGTTATAGTAATTAATATAAAGTAAAGAAAAATATTACATAAACTTGTATCTTTTTACTAAAATAATTTTAATATAGGGTTATATAACTGATCCCTTTGACTATAAATATTATTTATAAATATAATAGGATTTCTTAAAACATGGTATTTATTTTATAGTTTTTGAAATTTAATTAAATAAATATATTTGTTACACAATGATGATGCAATGATTACCTAATTAATAAAACAATATTATAAATGATAATATAAATATTTAAATAAATTTTATTTGATATATTTAATTCCATAAAATAATTTTATGGATTAATGTTAAACGTTACTGATGATTTAATTCATTTTTTTCTACGTAATTAAGTTTTAAAGAATTTAATGAAATCATTTACTAAATAGGGTCAAAATTGACATAATTGTGTTTTTAATTCAAAAACATTTTTATTAAATGTTATAATTGTCATAAAATTATAATATTCAATCAACTAACTCTGATAGTGTTAAAAATTTAATTATTTATCCACTTGAGGTTCTTATGTCATTTTATAGTAAATATATTAACCATACAGTTTAAATAAATAATCCATGATAAGTGTTAACTTATTTTATTAAGGGATAAATCTAAAATATAGAGATTAATTTATGAACTATAAACGTATTGAAACCCTTCTTTGAGAGTACTTAGTCCCATAAAAACATTTTCATTCAAATATATCACTTTTGAGCTATTTTGAAATGAAAATAAATTTATAATAAAATAATATTTCATGACATTACTAAAGTGACCTTCACCTCTTCTATAGAAATTAATTTTTCCTTATCTTTTATTCACACATACAACACCAAATTTATTGGAAGAAACCTATAAAAAACTCTTACATACATCCCTTACATGATCAAAATGACCTAATAATGGCAGAAAACCTACTTAGGGAGTCCTTTTGTGAAAATAAATGGAGACACCTGAAAAGGAGGTAATCGTTTTATCACATATTCCAATGTTCTTTTCATCTTCTATATACTATTCTATGATTATAACAAACCAAAGAATTAAATACTGTTATATATATATACATATATGTTATTATAATCCTTTTCAATAAAATTCTTCATTTTATCCGTCCTGTGAATAATAATATAACCACGCGTGCGTGCATATGGCTAACCGTCTCCACCCTGTGGTGTAATTTTTTATTAAACAATACATTACTTGGATGGGTATAATTATTATTATAATAGACATTAATAACGAATATGAAATTATTAGGATTCATTATAATTAATAAACCATCCAGTTCCATAACATTTAACAATTAAAGGAATGATATTGTCGCTTGTTCGTATGTAAAACAAAACGTCTCCACGATGCGATGAGATTCATTCTCCACATTAACATTTTAAAAACGATTACAAAATTCATTTGATTATTAAATATAATATCTATTAAACTAACATAATTTTGGATACAAATTAAATTTCTCATATTCATAAGATACATTACTTACATAATTGATCTTACATTGGAAAAAGAAGTATTTAACACCTAAAAGAATTGAAATACTAAAATATTATTAAGAAAATGATATAATAGAATCATATATGATATTATAAATATGAATATGGTTATTTTAAAATTTAATAACGTGCACTAATCATTATACATATGGTTAATGATCCATCAACCAATGGAAAGTACAAGGTAAGGATTATTTTCATAGTGTCCTTATTATCCACGATTCCATATACATAAGTATCAAATGGGACATCTATAATATCCAAATTCATGTTTATAAAAATTTTATTCAAAATAATATAAAAAATAATTTAATTTCATTTTGACCCATGTTTTAAATTTGAAAAAATGTTTTGAAATGGATTTTTCCCTAGAATTGTTTTATTGAATTTGTTAAATTATTTTCATCTATATCAATATCCCTTTTTAAGTTTTTGTCAGATATTTTTATTATGATTAAATATTCCATATATTATTTAATGTTTTGTGATAAGTTTTACTATGGATGTGTAATTATTATATCATTAATGATTTATGGTTAAAGTATTAACATTTTGTAAGCTAGTTTAAATAAGAATGTTTATTTTCTATTTCATATTTTTTTATAAAGAATTTTACGGACATTGTAATTGATGGTTGAGGCCTGATATATCCCAAAAATTCATCGATAGGTATCATGAGACAAAATAGTGTCATTAAATAAGTCATTGAAAAAACATTTCTATATGGCTTTGGAATGAGGCCTTGACATAGTGGTTATGAAGTCCGACACTATGAACTCCCTCATTATGAGATTAGTTCATGATTTTACATTTGATTATTCAACTATTAAAATATTCATTTGAAAGATTAAATGGAATTATTTGATTTATTCATTCCATATTATTTCAAATATAATCTTTTAAAAGGTATTTATTCTATTTTTTTATATTTCATTAAAATTTAAATATTATTTGTGATGGATTCTACTATATTTTTTATCCTTACTGAGCCTCTGAGATAACATCTTTATTATGTTTTATTTTCCCATAATGTTAAAAAAGTTGTTTATGATTGGTTTGATGGGTTAAGATAGGGTAATAATTCCATTCTTAATGGTATCACTATGACGTATTTTATTTCATAAAATGTAATGTAAATTTGATGTGGAAATCTATTTTTCACGATTGCTAAATTGATCGGTTCTTCGTGAAGTGCACTGTGTTGCATTTGTTGTCAATGAGACATGTTGTTGTCTTGGAATGAATGGATGTCAAGAACTGTCAAGATGTGAATGCCAAAGGTTGTGATGGTGTTGGTGGTAAAGGAGAATGGCCATGGTACTAAGATGCATGTCACTTAGGAGATTCACTAAGTGTTATTGGAAATTGTGGTTGAAACATTCTCCATGTACATCTGACGATTGTTGAGCTGATCTTTAAGTTCATAGAACTTGTATCCTAATGATACAAAGTCACAACAATGATTGAAGACCATGCATTGTAGTGACAATGCATGAGGAGTTGAAGAAGATCCATCCACAAGTCCTAAGTGGATGAAGTGAGATGAAGAAGTCCATGCACTATCTCTTAGTGCATGTGAATCAGAAGAAGATCCAACTTGATCTCTGATTGGATCAATAAAGAACTTTGATGAATATGTTTGATTCAAGAGTTCGGTTGATGAAGAAGAACCTTCAAGAATTCACTCCTAAGTAGAGATCATATGAGAGGAGATATGATGGAATTCTTAAGAAGAAGAATAAATGAAGAAGGGAGAAGTGGCATTTGGCAATTGGCATATTTTATATGGAGGAGAAACTGGTTTTTATACAAAGTCTAGGTTCTGTCCTTTGCCAAAAAATATGCCAACCTCAAGGGCCATCCTTAAGGGTTCAACCCAAGGCACATGTGGGAACCAGGTCACCACGCCCTAGGGGATCCCATGGGGCCAGCCCAAGAGAGGCTGGGGCCGTGTGTAAGCCCCCGAGGCCACGCGGTGATGAAACCCGCGCAGCGTGGGCGCAGGAGCGCGCCCGAAGGGTGCATAGTGGGTGCCAGTGGCGCGCCCGCAGGGAGCAAAGTGGGCGCAGAGCGCGCCCGCAGAGAGAACACGGTGCGGGGCGGCACCGTGGAGGGGGAAGTCCAATAGCTGAGAGGCGGGTAGCGCTAGGGTGATAAACCGCGTGAAAACAGGGCGCCGTTTCGATGTGGGACGCGGAATTTTTCCGCGGGAGCGATCCTGGCCGCACGATCGATCGCACGCCAGATCTCGGCCGCACATCTGATCCGCGGCGAGGCGATCTGATCCAGGCCGTCCGAGGATATTCAAACGCCTGATCCGACAGCCGTGGCTCGTCTTCCGCCTCGAGCTCGAGCCGAAGCCACCCACGAGCAGATGCTGAACCAGAGCCTCCCCGACGACCTATTTCGAGTTCCCGGCCACAATTTTCGAAACCGAGACCTCCATTCGGCTCGTCTGGCCACACTGAACACAACCATGCACAAAAATAGACTTGCATACAACAAATGAGAAAATTTGATGAAAGCCGAGGCAAACGGAGTTGCCGAGGCCATGAGGTGTTCATGTTTTGCATGGGATGGGACAAACAGAGGCCATGCATGCGGTTTCATGTGCATGCACGAGGAGGAAAGAAAAATGAGTGAACCCGCGTGAAACAGATGAAGAAACGAGATTTGAAAAAATCTTTAAAGATCCGAAGATCTCGAGAGTTTGAGATTTATTGCACGCGGATGATTCGGGCATCCCTCTGCCTATAAAAGAAGAGCCAGAGGCTCTCATTTTTCTTGCTGATCCTTTGTTGAAAAATCCGGAGTCCCGTGAGAGCACCTTTGCCTCGCGAAGAAGAGCATGCGCGCACCCCGCGCGGCAGTGAAGCCCGGAGCCATCAGAGGCTCCGTGAGATCCTTTTGCGCATACTTGCGCGAAAGAAGAGGTCCCCTGCGCGCCTCCCTTGCGCGACAGGAAGACCCGTGGCCGCAACATCTTGCGTGCCCACGGTTGAAGCCCGAGGTGCCTTGCACCCGAGGCCTTGCGCGACCCTTGTGCCCGAGACAAAGGTTACTCAGGCACCCTGCGCGCTGCCTTGCACCAAGCAGCCTTGCACGGCTGCCCCTTGCACCAAGACACCATGTGTGCCTCCTTATAGAAAGGGTTCAAGTGAGAATACCCTACGGGCAGTGGGTGTGAACAAGACAAGGCCACCTCTAGTGTGTGCATTTGAAGAAAAGGCAGTAGCCTTGTGTGTGTGCAAGAAGGGAAGGAAAGGTCGTAGCCTTGTGCAACCAAAGAAGACCCAAGGTCTAAGTGTATTTGTGTGTGCTAAGTGAAGAGGAAGAGCACACTTGTTCGGGTGTGTGCAAGTAGAGGCCGAGACCACACCTTGTGTGAGTGCCAAATTGAAGAACACACTTTGTGTGTGGATTTGAAGAAGAGCCCGTAGCCCTTGTGTGTACAAAATGAAGAACCAAGTGTGTGCATAAGTGATGTGCATACTTTGAAGAAGATTAAAAGAACAAGGAAGTGTGTGTGCCTAGTAAGTGAAGTAGGCCAAGCCTTGTGTTTGCTAATTGATCAAAGGAAGTGTGTGTGAGCAAACAAGAACAAGAAGGCCGAACCTAGGTGTGTGCACTAAGAAGTGTGTATACACTTAGAAGAAGAAAAGGGAGGACATCCACACAAAGAAGAACACACATTTATGTGTGTAGACAAATTGCTTAAAGTGTGTGAAGTTTGAGAAGTAGGTGTGTGCTGAAAAGAATTACACCCTCTAAGGGTTTACTGCACCAAGAAGAGAAGAAGGGGAGTGCATGCATGCATGCATGAACGTGCGCACGTGAACAAAGCTAAATCAGGTTGTGTGCATTTGAGGAGTCCAAGACCAGAAGATCTTGAAGATATTGTGATGCCATGCATTCAGTGCATGAAGTTGTTTTGAACTGAGACTGGACCAGACCGAAGTTAAAGACATCATTTGTCTGAGTATTCAGTAGTTGGAGGGAAGCCATGTCATCCTTAGAAGAAGGAGATAAATCCTGAGCAAGAGGAGAAGACCTGATCATCACAAGTGATCAGAGGTACAGAGCAAGGCCAGCAGTCTTTATCCCAGACTGCTGAGGATACTTGAAGAACTTAAAGTGGAGAAGAGCTACTCGTGTGACTCGAGGAGCCAGGAGAAGACCCTGTGGGACTCAGGGAGAAGAAGTCTTCAGTGGGATTCTGGAGCAGGCCAGTGGGACTCTGGTAACACTGTGGGACGCAGTATAAAGACCCTCCTGTGGGACTCAGGAGAGATATGGTGGGAAGCTGTATCGACCATTGTAATACTAACAGATTATAATGGGAGAATCCATGCTGGGAGAGCATGGCAAGGATGTAGGCCTTTGGTGCCGAACCTTGTAAATCCTTGTGTCCTGTGCCTTTTCATTACTGCATCATTCGGGAAAGGTTGAGAGATACAAGAAGAGTGGATCGAGGCTTTAACCAGCCATAGAGGTTTAATTGATTAAGAATCAATTAGTAAAAAGTTTTAAGGGATCACTGATTCACCCCCTCCCCCTCTCAGTGATTCACACTGATTTGGGCACTTCAATTGGTATCAGAGGGAGGTTACCTCTAAAATATCCAAGGGAGTCTATATGAAGTGCATATTTGAGGAAACGAGCGACCAGCCTCAAATGGAGATGTCTGCCAAGACTCAGAAAAACAGAATGAAGAAACAGGAAAAGAAGATGAGGAAGAAGGTTGCTGCAATCAGAGAAACTCCTTCTATGGAAAGAAATGTGAAAGTCACATCAGATGACAATTCCTTTTATCATTCTTCTGATGAAGCCTGTCCTAGCTGTGATGAAGATGGAAGAAACAATGACCTTCTAAATTCAATCAAATATCTTCAGAAGGCAGTCCCCAAGGAAGTGGCAATGTGTATAGCTACAGGCATCCTTGATCTTCAAGAAGAAAAATCACAGTTAGAAGAAGAAGCCAATGCTATGGAAGATCAGCTGGCTAAAAGGGATGGCATAACCAACACTCTCAGAAAGCTGGTAAATGCCAAAGATGAAACAGTATCTCTTTGCAATGAAAGATATGATGATACTTGTGAAGAATTGCAAAGAAGCCTTTCTGAGAAAGAATTCTTTAAAGTAATAATCAAAGATGTTCACCATGCACTGGAGAAGAGGCACAAAGTTTCAATGGTTGTCAAAGATGCTCAACTTGAAGACAAAGCAAAAAGGGTGAAGGAGCTTGACAATTCATTGCTTGAATTGAAGACAGTGCATGATGACCAGATGAATCAGCTGAAAGAAAGTTGGGAAGGAAAGCTAAGAGCTGTTGAGGATGGGAAGAACTCCCTTAACATGAAATGCCTAGAACTAGAGGTGATATTGAAAAATCAGCAATCACCCAAAGCCAAAACCTCCCAGTCAGCTGGTAGAAGAAATGTTGCCACTCAAGTGAGCATTGAGAAGGATGATTCTAAAATAAGGGCATCCTCTAGTGAAAGTGCAACATCTTCTAAGAAGAAGGTTCCATCCATCTGGATGAGGAAGGTGAAGAAGCAGGGCTCTCCTGAAACAACACAACTTGTCAAGAAAAGTACCCAGCAATCAGAAGTACACAAGAGGTCAAGATTTGTGGGTCAATGTTGGTGTTGTAACAAGTATGGGCATTGTGCAAAGGATTGTTGGGACAATCCACTGAATGATAAAGCACAGAGGAAGCCCATGCCTAGGGGGAGCAAGCCAGAGGAAAAGAAGCAGCATCCACAGGTCCAGAGACATATGTTTACTGCAAATAGATTTGGATTACTTGACAACATCTGGGATGATTGCAAAAGTGGTCAAAAAGATACATGTCAGTCTCCAATTGTATCCAGAGCTCAAAAGAAGAAAAGATCACAGAACCTTGTTCAAAAAGATTCCTTGGGAAGCAAGAAGAAAGTAGAAAATGCTCCCAAGAAGTGTTTGAGAAATAAAGAGAAGTCCTTGGAGTCTGAGTCCAAGAAGGGTGATGCATCAAGAAGAGCCACCAAGAAGACATGCTTCTACTATGGAAAGAAAGGTCATACCATGGATCTTTGTAAAGAAGCCATGAAATTCAATAGAGGCAGACTGGACTCAAACAGACAATCAATCCAGAAGAAGCAGAAGGGATTGATTGAAAACAAGCTGCCTAAGAGAGGTAGCTTGACAGCATCAAAGGAACCATGTGGAACTTCCAGAACTGGGGCCACTCTTCCAAGTGATTTACTAGTCATATGGCCAAATCAGTTGCAACTTGCCAGAGAACTGCAAAGAGATGAAGATGAAGCTCTGGCAACTGCTAAAGGAAAAGGGAAAAAGAAGATTTCACATGAAGATGGGTTTAGATCCACACAAGCACAAACATCATTGAATATCAAATATGCAAGTGTGAAGACTGGTGAAAATGGGACATCTCGGTTGAGAGAATCTTCTCAACCTTGTTGTTCACATTGATGAACCAAGGAGGTTCCATCTTATTCCCTTATATACTTGTATTTACATGTGCTAACATTGTAGGGAATTGAAGATGATGGTCATTCTCAGCTGGAGGATGGTTTGGATTGAATGGAGAGCACCCCTTGAGGGGGAGCCAATCTGAAGAAGATGGCATTCTTAGATTAATACCATCTTGAGAAAGTGAAGGTATTCCAATCATGCTTTCATCCCTTGTTTCTTAATTGAGTTTATCTTGTCAATTAAGGGGGAGTATGGATTGAAGACAAATGGATGAAAGGGGGAGCTTTATCTTTGCACCTGAACTTTCTAATGAGTTTTGTGAAGTATGTGCAGGATTGAGCAAATTCATTGTTATATCTGAAAAATTTCAAACCCCTAAGCATGATCTCACATGTGTAAAGAATTATGGACAGCTTTGAATTCCTTGGTCATATCACTCTTGTTTTCTACACCGGGTTTGCCCAAGTAGACTTAGAGCTGATTTACTAAAGGTTCATTGCTCAAGTGAACATGTGACATCATCCCTCTCTTAGTGCTTTTCAAGAAAATGCTTTTATAAGGGAGGAAGAGATTTTTGAAAGAGAACCACACCACACCTTTGCATTTGATTTCCAATAAGGGGGAGAAAATATTGGCACACATATTGACCCATTCATATGTGCTGAAGGAGTGTATTGACAACAAATACAAAGGGGGAGATTGAAGTGCACTGTGTTGCATTTGTTGTCAATGAGACATGTTGTTGTCTTGGAATGAATGGATGTCAAGAACTGTCAAAATGTGAATGCCAAAGGTTGTGATGGTGTTGGTGGTAAAGGAGAATGGCCATGGTACTAAGATGCATGTCACTTAGGAGATTCACTAAGTGGTATTGGAAATTGTGGTTGAAACATTCTCCATGTACATCTGACGATTGTTGAGCTGATCTTTAAGTTCATAGAACTTGTATCCTGATGATACAAAGTCACAACAATGATTGAAGACCATGCATTGTGGTGACAATGCATGAGGAGTTGAAGAAGATCCATCCACAAGTCCTAAGTGGATGAAGTGAGCTGAAGAAGTCCATGCACTATCTCTTAGTGCATGTGAATCAGAAGAAGATCCAACTTGATCTCTGATTGGATCAATAAAGAACTTTGATGAATATGTTTGATTCAAGAGTTCGGTTGATGAAGAAGAACCTTCAAGAATTCACTCCTAAGTAGAGATCATATGAGAGGAGATATGATGGAATTCTTAAGAAGAAGAAGAAATGAAGAAGGGAGAAGTGGCATTTGGAAATTGGCATATTTTATATGGAGGAGAAACTAGTTTTTATACAAAGTCTAGGTTCTGTCCTTTGCCAAAAAATATGCCAACCTCAAGGGCCAGCCTTAAGGGTTCAACCCAAGGCACATGTGGGAACCAGGTCACCACGCCCAAGGGGATCCCATGGGGCCAGCCCAAGAGAGGCCGGGGCTGTGTGTAAGCCCCCGAGGCCACGTGGTGATGAAACCCGCGCAGCGTGGGCGCAGGAGCGCGCCCGAAGGGTGCATAGTGGGCGCCAGTGGTGCGCCCGCAGGGAGCAAAGTGGGCGCAGAGCACGCCCACAGAGAGAACACGGTGCGGGGCGGCACCGTGGAGGGGGAAGTCCAATTGCTGAGAGGCGGGTAGCGCCAGGGAGATAAACCGCGTGAAAACAGGGCGCCGTTTCGATGTGGGACGCGGAATTTTTCCGCGGGAGCGATCCTGGCCGCACGATCGATCGCACGCTAGATCTCGGCCGCACATCTGATCCGCGGCGAGGCGATCTGATCTAGGACGTCTGAGGATATTCAAACGCCTGATCCGACAGCCGTGGCTCGTCTTCCACCTCGAGCTCGAGCCGAAGCCACCCGCAAGCAACCGCTGAACCAGAGCCTCCCCGACGACCTATTTCGAGTTCCCGGCCACCATTTTCGAAACCGAGACCTCCATTCGGCTCGTCTGGCCACACTGAACACAACCATGCACAAAAATAGACTTGCATACGACCAATGAGAAAATTTGATGAAAGCCGAGGCAAACGGAGTTGCCGAGGCCATGAGGTGTTCATGTTTTGCATGGGATGGGCCAAACAGAGGCCATGCATGCGGTTTCATGTGCATGCACGAGGAGGAAAGAAAAATGAGTGAACCCGCGTGAAACAGATGAAGAAACGTGATTTGAAAAAATCTTCAAAGATCCGAAGATCTCGGGAGTTTGAGATTTATTGCACGCGGATGATTCGGGCATCCCTCTGCCTATAAAAGAAGAGCCAGAGGCTCTCATTTTGCTTGCTGATCATTTGTTGAAAAATCCGGAGTCCCGTGAGAGCACCTTTGCCTCGCGAAGAAGAGCCTGTGCGCACCCCGCGCGGCAGTGAAGCCCGGAGCCATCAGAGGCTCCGTGAGATCCTTTTGCGCATACTTGCGCGAAAGAAGAGGTCCCCTGCGCGCCTCCCTTGCGTGACAGGAAGACCCGTGGCCGCAACATCTTGCGCGCCCACGGTTGAAGCCCGAGGTGCCTTGCACCCGAGGCCTTGCGCGGCCCTTGTGCCCGAGACATAGGTTACTCAGGCACCCTGCGCGCTGCCTTGCACCAAGCACCCTTGCGCGGCTGCCCCTTGCACCAAGACACAGTGTGTGCCTCCTTGTAGAAAGGGTTCAAGTGAGAATACCCTACGGGCAGTGGGTGTGAACAAGACAAGGCCACCTCTAGTGTGTGCATTTGAAGAAAAGGCAGTAGCCTTGTGTGTGTGCAAGAAGGGAAGGAAAGGCCGTAGCCATGTGCAACCAAAGAAGACCCAAGGTCTAAGTGTATTTGTGTGTGCTATGTGAAGAGGAAGAGCACACTTGTTCGGGTGTGTGCAAGTAGAGGCCGAGACCACACCTTGTGTGAGTGCCAAATTGAAGAACACACTTTGTGTGTGGATTTGAAGAAGAGCCCGTAGCCCTTGTGTGTACAAAATGAAGAACCAAGTGTGTGCATAAGTGAAGTGCATACTTTGAAGAAGATTAAAAGAACAAGGAAGTGTGTGTGCCTAGTAAGTGAAGTAGGCCAAGCCTTGTGTTTGCTAATTGATCAAAGGAAGTGTGTGTGAGCAAACAAGAACAAGAAGGCCGAACCTAGGTGTGTGCACTAAGAAGTGTGTATACACTTAGAAGAAGAAAAGGGAGGACATCCACACAAAGAAGAACACACATTTATGTGTGTAGACAAATTGCTTAAAGTGTGTGAAGTTTGAGAAGTAGGTGTGTGCTGAAAAGAATTACACCCTCTAAGGGTTTACTGCACCAAGAAGAGACGAAGGGGAGTGCATGCATGCATGCATGCACGTGCGCACGTGAACAAAGCTAAATCAGGTTGTGTGCATTTGAGGAGTCCAAGACCAGAAGATCTTGAAGATATTGTGATGCCATGCATTCAGTGCATGAAGTTGTTTTGAACTGAGACTGGACCAGACCGAAGTTAAAGACATCATTTGTCTGAGTATTCAGTAGTTGGAGGGAAGCCAGGTCATCCTTAGAAGAAGGAGATAAATCCTAAGCAAGACGAGAAGACCTGATCATCACAAGTGATCAGAGGTACAGAGCAAGGCCAGCAGTCTTTATCCCAGACTGCTGAGGATACTTGAAGAACTTAAAGTGGAGAAGAGCTACTCGTGTGACTCGAGGAGCCAGGAGAAGACCCTGTGGGACTCAGGGAGAAGAAGTCTTCAGTGGGATTCTGGAGCAGGCCATTGGGACTCTGGTAACACTGTGGGACGCAGTATAAAGACCCTCCTGTGGGACTCAGGAGAGATACAGTGGGAAGCTGTATCGACCATTGTAATACTAACAGATTATAATGGGAGAATCCATGCTGGGAGATCATGGAAAGGATGTAGGCCTTTGGTGCCGAACCTTGTAAATCCTTGTGTCCTGTGCCTTTTCATTACTGCATCATTCGGGAAAGGTTGAGAGATACAAGAAGAGTGGATCGAGGCTTTAACCAGCCATAGAGGTTTAATTGATTAAGAATCAATTAGTAAAAAGTTTTAAGGGATCACTTATTCACCCCCTCCCCCTCTCAGTGATTCACACTGATCTGGGCACTTCACTTCGGAACATGAGTCCTTGTAAACATTCCATTGTTTTAAAATAATTCACTAACTCTAGTTGACTGGGTTCAGGGTGTTATAATTGGAATAAAATGTAGATTAGTATCACCCTTGTAAATTGATTTAGAAAACATAGATTAGGGATCATAAACCTTAAATAGACTTTGAGGAAAAGTATAGACAACATACCTAGAATTTTTGTAATATATTTATTACATGGATATTCCTAGAAATACAGCCCTGTCTGGATACAACAAGGGGATGTGGTTCTGGAGCAGGTTTAACTAGAGGTGAAAACACTGATATAGTGTTCCAGACATGATATGGTGTAACCTGGTACACTACAATGGGCCTTACTACTCACCTAGTTTGACACTGTCGTGGTAAATTCTTAAGATAATTCATATTTTCATTACAAACCAATATGATGTATTTATGAGTATATATGTCCTCAAAATGACCAATTTTTTTATTATGGATTATATGTGCATAATGTTTTTTCCATTTTTGTTATGTAATTTACTAGTTTGGAATTATTCATTATGATTAATAACCTAATCTAGTTTATGCCGTTATTTATAAATGGCACCTGGTCGAAGAAATGGAAACCGTATCAACCAATGTAATCCATGTATGGAATTATCTCATATAAAAGATAATTATAGGAAATCTGGTGATGCAACTGGTTTTGAACAACTTATATCCTTACTACAACAACTGACTCAGGTTTTTAATAACAACCATACCGATATAGAGAAAACTTATCCAAAATGTAGAGGATCAATGTTAGACCAATTCATGGGACAAATACATTAAACATTAATTGGGGAAACAAATCCATTTATGGCTGAGCAAAGGATAAGTTCCATGGAGAAATAGTTTCATGCATTGGGATGTAACAAAAGGGAGACTGTTTCCATGGTAGTTTATCATATCTCAGTATATGCGGATCAATAGTGTTCATTTATTCAAAACACAAAGGAGGATGAAAAAGTAGAAAATATGGAATGGAGGGATTTTAATGAAATTTCCCTAGAGAAATTATTTAATCGTGAATAGCGAGCTGATATGGAAAGAAAATATATCAGTCTATATCAAAAAGAGGATGAAAATTTTGCAATGAATGAGGCTAACATCTCATGGTTAGCGGGGCATGTTGTATCCTACATATGTAACCCCTGATGTATGATTTATAGGTTTTTTATGGGTTAAAAACCATTCCTCTGATTGGAAATAGTCTCACAATATTTCTCATCGTACGATGAAATAATGTCAAGTGTTATTAAGATAGAAAAATAATTCTATATGTATATTTATATTAATGTAAAGCAAGAGAATAAGGTAATGGTGGACAAAGAGATAGATAAATGGAAAAAAGGAAAAGTTGTATTTTCCATTATGTGATTACTGTGGGATGAAACACCATGGTACATTGCTGAATTTAATAGGAGTTTATTAAAAATATGGAGAAAAATCTCACCATAATTGTGATTATAAAGGAATGAAATAATCTATGGATTGATATAATTGTCATGATAAGGTACATTATGAAAATTATTTTCTAAAACATCACAGAGATATGGCTCAGAAGAAGAAAATTGATCAAGGTAATTCTTATGTGTTTACTATAGTCAATGTGGTATAGTTAATGTATTTGCATTCCAAGATTCATGAATTATATTCTAGGTATATGAAGAATGAGATATATATATATAAGTATTGTACTATAGTATGTTTTTTTCATTATTTCTTTAATACGTGAATATAATCCTATATTAAGTATGTGATAGTAATATAAACATTACGTGTTTTGGGGAATCCGATGTAAGAATTGATTTGGAAAATTTAGAGACCTTTTAGACAGATTATGGACAAATGTATTTTGAATAACTCTAATGATTGGAATGTATTAGGTTGATTATTGGATTGTATTTTTTATGGTTTATTCATATTATACTTTGAATGTTATAAAAATATAGTTTTTGTAAATTGGCATCCCATTGGTTGGGTGATAACCCGTTCTGTCTAACAAGACTATGAGAATCAACCCATAACTAAAGTGTCACGGGGCTTTATCACCTTCGAATAGCCTACAGGAGGTCCCTAGGTATTCTAACATAGTTCTCCTTATTTAAATATTATATTTTAACATTTGGAACAATATATGAATAAATAAATATTTATTATGAGTTTTCTTATCTTTTGAAGAGAAATATGATTTAGTGGTAGGAATTAGTTAATGAATGATACTATATATATCAATTATGTATGGTTTCATATGTTATAAGTTTATGATGTAAATACTTCAACACTAGGTAAAGTATCATAAACCCATTTTTTCATTTTTTTTATTTTGGGATAAATCAAATGGATCATTGGATCATCAATGATTTATAGCATTCAGGTAGTTATCATTCTCCTAATAAAGTTCTCAATCACTCTGCATAAGAATATTATTGTTACATTTTCTTTCATTTTGATATTTTCCTATATGGAATAATTTTATGTGTTGTCTCTCATAACCTTTAGGTCCCATTTCTTATTTCAATGTCTATGTTTTATTGACCATTTTTCTAAGTGAGATTGTAGTAAATGGATTTTGATGAATCCAACCATTTATACTGAACCCAAATTCGAAAATATCAATGACACAATTTTATTAAGGAGATGATAATGTAACACACCACACATCCATGGTATGATTCACTTTAAATTATTCAATAGCTTACACTACATGCCACACCACATTCGAGCACACCACAACCAATCAAACTAGCCATTTAAGAAGCTGTTATGAATAATATTAACCACAATTTGAATTATATATATATATTCCATATAATTTTAACATTCTTATTATCAGTTTATTAGACATAATATAAATAAAATCAATTTTTATGATAAAATACGTAGTTATCTAAATTGTTATTTTATAATTTTTTAATGGAAAACCTTTTTTAAATCCCATATTTCACACATTTATATATTCTATTTGAGAAAATATAATTATTCTTTTGTAGTTGGACATAATAAAATTTTGATGGATAATTTTTTTTCTGATAAAAATCATATTTATGTTAATATTAAAAAATGATGCATTTATTTTCAATACTGTGTTCTCATCAAAAGTATTTATATAGTTATATTATAATTTTGATTTTTTAAATTATAATTCTATTATTTTTTAATCATTTAATCCAATTTTTTTCATTATATAAAATTTCATATTTATATGGGACATGAACTCATGTCAATCTTTTGAATGTTTTTATATCATAAAAACCCGCTTTCTGGTTTTTAAAATGAGAATTAATTTTAAATTAATTAATAAAACTACACTATGTTGAATTTAGAATCATGGATTTTATATTGTTAATCAGAAGGTCCAAATTATTTATATAGGTATCTTTTATTTCTAGACATTGTGAATAGTAACATCAAAAATTAATTCTATTTATCATGGTTAAAGTATAAATTGGGTAAATAAGGGAAAAATAAAATAATGATAATATGAAACTACCCTAACATGTGTCCTTATATTATTTTATTAGTCATTGAAGAAAAAAAAAATCCTTAGTCTAATTTTTTGGATTTGGGAGCCACTTGGGTTTGATAAAGACATGTTATAATTATTAATATTATGTAAAGAAGCATTTGGGAGACACTTGGATTTGGTAATGACAATCCATAATAATTAATTTAAATTAAATAAAAATATAACATAATAATGTATCTTTTTAATAAAAAAATTAATACAGTGTTATATAACTAATATATTTGACAATAAATATTCATTAGTAATCTAAAATGGTTTCCAACATCATGGAATTTTATTTATAAATTTTCAACAGTAAATAAATAAATTTATTTATAAGATAATGATGATGTAATGATTACCTTATTATTAAAACAATCAGATAAACGATATTATAAATATAAAAAAATAATATATAAAATATTTCAAACCACCCACGAATTTTATGGATGAATATGACATTTTAGGGATGAGTAAAATATTTTTTTCTAGGTAATAAATATTTTATGACTTTATCAAAAATAAATTACTAAATACTGTCAATATTGACATAAATTTGATTTTAAAAAAAAAATATTTTCTGAAATGATATAATAGTCATAAAATTATAGTATTCCTCAAACTAATATAGATAGTGTTAAAAATTTCATCAATGATTCACATGAGGTTCTTGTGGAATTTTATCATAACTATATTAAATATATACTAGGAAAATAAAATAATACATGCAATGAGTTAAGTTATTTAACCTAGGGTTAAATCTAAAATATTAGGTTATTTATAGGGCCAAAATTTTCTAAATCCTATTGGTAGAGAGGATTTAAGTCCATACTTATATTTTATTCTATATATATCACTTTGGAGCATTTAGAATTCAAAAATTACTTTATTATGAAATAATATTTCAAGACATTCCTATAGTTCCTCTCACATCTTCTACAAAAGAAAACTTCTACTTCTCTTCTACTAACACCTCTAATGAACCCTGGCTCAGACAACAACTATATAGATATCCTCAAAAATTTCTTCACCTCATCTTAGAGGATATAAATTTGGATGAAAACCAATCTATGGATTAATTTGGATCATATCAAAATGATACAATTGAAGAAGATATAAACATTTTATCACCTCTTTCAATGTTATTTTCTTATTCCACATCCTTTTTCTATATTATTTAAATACCAAAGAAATAAATACAGTGTCATCCATATACTAATATGTTATTTTAAAAATGGGACAAAAAAATTCATCCTTTTATACATCCTACAAATAATAATATCACCATGCATGCGTATATATGACTTACCATCTCCACACCACACAGTAATTTTTTATTCTACATTACATTATTTTAAGGGGTATAGTAATGGGTATAATAGAAAAAAAATATAGAATATTACATGATTATGATTATTTATAATTAATATACCATTCATTTCAATACCAACTATCAGTTAAAAGAATGATATTGTTTCTCGTGCGTACGTATGACCTACAGTCTCCACGATGAAATGAAATTCATTCTCCACGTTAACCATTAAAGAATTATTATAAAATTAATTTGATGAGTAAATAAAATATTTATGAACTTAATATAATTATTTATATGAATAATATATATCAACTTCATATGAAACATATTTTAAATGATGGAACAAGCATAATAAAATGATGTAGTTGACACCTGAAACAATGGAAATACTGAAATATTATTAACAAAACAATATAAGACGATCATATATGATATCCAAAATATGGATATGGTTATTTTTTAATTTAAGAACATACTTTAATAATTATATTTTATTTTAACCAAACAATTACTAAATTAAATTACATGGTAAGGGTTATTTTCACAATCTATTTATTATACGATATTGAATATAGGTAAGTATCTACTGGGATGTTATTATCATCCATTACAATGTTTATTAAAATTAAATTAAATATATTAATGAAAATTAATTAATTTAATTGTAACCAATTTTTTACTTTTTACAAAACAATTATAAAATAATTTTATGGAGTTTTCCTAATAAGTTACATTATAAACTTTTTGATAAATTAATGAAAGTATATATGTTTAACATATACTGCGAGAGTGGCTTTATTCTACCATTAAGTAGCCATAACTATTTAAATATTCCCTTATAATCTAAAAAGATTATTTTTGATATAACTATTTTATTTAAAAAAATTGTAGCTTTTAAATTATTTAATGTAAAATGGGATATTTACCTCAATGAATTTAAATGAATTTATTATATTATGGTCTTAAATGTCAACATATTTTGTGGAATTTTATTCAGAATTTAGTTTTATTTGTTTTGAAAAAATATTCTATATTTTATTGATGATTTTTTGATATGTTTTATTGTGGATGTTCTATTTTTAAACCATTCAAGGTTTATATTTGATGTATTAACATTTTGTATGCTAGTTTTAATATGATTGTTTATATAATTTTTCAGCCTTTTCATATGAGGAATGCATAAGATATAGAAAGTGAAGGGTGTGGCCCATTATACCCCCTCAATTCCTTGATATATCTCACAAGAAAAACTAGTTTCATGGAACAAGTCGTGGATATAATATTTGTGTATGGTCATGGCATGGGCACTTGATGTAGTGGTTATGATGACTAGAACTATGCATTCGCTCATTATGAGATTAGCTATTGATTTTACATGTGATTATTCAACTTGTATAATATCGTTGTGGTATATTAAATAGAATTATTTGATTTATTCCTTCCATATTATGCAGAAGACAATGTTTTAAAAGGTATGTGTTTTAGTCATGTACCTTGCCATAAATGTTTATATTTATTTTTTATTTCTTCTGCTATATTGTTTATTCATACTGAGAATTTGACCTCATCCCTTTCATATGTTTTATTTTCCTAGGATTCCATGATGATGTTTATAATTGGGTTGTTGTGTTAAAATAGGTGAATAATGGTGTTTTCAATTTTTTAACTTTGGTGTATTGTATGCTTAAAATTTCAAAGTAATTTTCATGTATGTATTTTTTTCCAAATATTTCAAAACTAATCGGTACTTCGGGAATTGTTCCTTCTAATTATGAAAATGTATTAAAATAATTCACCGATTTTGGGTGACTGGGGTCGGGGAGTTACCGGATAGTAATAACAACATGTATTTTTATTAATTATTTATGCTCACATATATTTTGAGATAAAATTAATGATTCATAAGAAACACTAAATGAAAATAGCCTTCATATATATGGTAGAAAAATTATAATAAGAATAAACCATATAATATATAAATTGATATAAATTAATTATAAATTAATAAAATAGTATTAATAAAACATAAATATTAAACATTACATTTTCAATAAATATATATTTTCATTCTATATTTGAATATTATAAATTATATAAATTTAATTTTATACAATGTACTTTATTTTTTTATTCTGAATTCTAAAAGTAGAGAATGATGAATTTTTTGATAATTTTAAAAAATAATTAATTTATGTTGAATAGTGTAAACTATAGTTTTTAAAAAAACATTAAATATTATGACTTCTTAAGAATGACCTATATATTTACAAAACCATTTAATTTTTCACGAACTACCTGAGATACCATGGTACATTGATAACCAAGCTAATATTGACATAATGCAAATTGAGTTAACAAATCCCTATAGGATGGAGACTATCACCCATGATTATACACCATAAATGCTGAAATTTTTTTATCAATCATAGTGGAGGAAACACATACATATTATTATTCTAAAAACACTAAATGGATATAGTACTTCAAAAAAAGGAATATTAGAAAACCAAAATGTACATCATGAAAATACTAGATATCGTATAATATAAATTTCACATACCAAAGGTCATATGACTCCATGCCCAAGGTATTAAAAAATTTCTAAGAACCATGTTCTTATTCTTGAGGTACATGTTTCTTCTTTTCCTTTTCCTTTAGTTTTATTTAAAAAATAAGGAAAATGGAGGGAAAATCCCAAAATTTGTGGGAACACGCCGTGCACTTTTCTACACACCGTGTACATTGGCTGTGTGGGATGAGTATACAAGGTGTGTAGGCCTGTCAATGATGAAGGGGGTAAAAAAATACTACACGCAGTGTAGTTATTTTATACACGTCATGTAATCAGTCAGAAGGAGAACAATAAGGCAGTGGGAGCAGCCGCCAGCGGAATGGTAGTACACGACTTGTACTAAGAAATACACATTGTGTAATCATGTCAATAGATGAATAGTAAGGTGGTGGAAAGTGGCCGCCAGAGGAACAGTTAAAAAATTGAATGTACACACTGTGTACATGAGATTACATGTCATGTAGTTATGTTTTTGTTCACATAAAACATGCAGTAGACTCCTCTTTCCACAAGGGAAGCTTAAAACGCCCGAGAGCCATGGGAGAGAAGGTCAGATCTTGGAAGAGATCTAGAACACACACCGAGACTCTAATTCTTTTGCCGACGATCTCGTTTGACCAGCACTGGTGAGTGATTCTCTCTTCTTATGTTTTCATTCCAATTCATTCTCGAGGGTATGTTATTTACTTTTTAGTAGGTGAACATTTATCCCATATCTACACTGTTCTTGGTTGCTTTGTGAGGCATCATTCATGTTTATCTCTCATTGTAGTTCAAGATATGAGGTCTGGTGTTTAATTCATACTATTGAGTTGTTTTTGTGTACTGTGGTGCTACACACCCATGTTTGGGGTGTTTTATGGATGAGGCCTTAGCAATTAAGATATCTAAAATTGCATTGATAATATAATAAACATGTATAAACTGTATTTCGGGATCATTGCTTTGATCTAGGGCCACCTCGTCAGTGCATTTCCCTTGTCTAGACATTTGGACAGGATACCCAGGGGTATGTCGTAATGATAACATTTTTTGAGTTTTATTGAGAGGAAAGGTATTTAAATTTCTTTCTTATGCATCAGGCTCAGCCCGGTTACATGCTTAACCTGAGGTTAGTGTTTTTTAGCCTATGGGAAGTGTTTTGTTTAGCTTGAGGGAAACTTTTCATATGCTTGTGGGAAGTAGCTTTTGTGCCTAAGGGTGACATCAAGTATGTCTGAGGGAGATATTTGTTATTCTGGTGGGTATTCACCTATAGGTTTCGATTCTATTTTCCCCAAGGTAAGGATTTTCTTGCCTGAGGACAATGTTTACTCTGAATATTCACTATGGAGAATTCTTATGTTGTACGTTCCAAGCTAAATCACAAGTTTGGAATTGATAAATAACTATTAAAATTGAAATGTAACAGGTAGTGATAGTTGATTTTGAGTACTTCCTAGTTTATTCATTTTATTATTGAACACTGTTGATTCAACTTTACACTGACATTTGGGCACAAGCCTTTTGTGGTTGCCTACTGGGATTTATTTCTCACACCCTGTTTGGGTCATGTCTTGGGCCCAAACAGATTATATTGCAACAGGTGTCGATAAGGTCAAGGTTCCCAATACAGGTACATGATTGTTGTAGAGGAGTAGAAGAGGATGGGACCAAGCCTAGGCTTCTGATGTCACTGATTTCATGTTTCACTGTTTCAGTTTTATTTAATGTACCTGGTACATTGTAATGTATTGTATTCGATCTCAGTGAATCCTGTTTTGATTGATTTCTTAGAAATAAGACATATTTCATCATCATATATATATGATTGTTTGTTATCATTTTCTTCAGTACCTTTTTCCTTTCGTCTTTTATTGTTGACTACTTCCGCTTGTGGTGTGTTTATATTTTAAATGAGGGAATAGTTTCCCCACTATCAGACCTAGGCCCTCACTGCTATTCGGCAGCCTCTGGCATTTGGGGAAATGTGCTTGAGGTCATGTGACCAACTGGGATTGGGGAACCCGTTGAGTGGAACTCAGATCCGGGACATTACAATGTGGTATCAAAGGGATTTATTTTCATTGAATTACTATTTGAGCCTATATTCAGGGATAAGATGGAATTGGTACTAGTTAATAAGTTGTTCCCTAGATAAGCTAACCTGTGTACATGGAAAATCTTATTTACCTCATGTTACATTTTTTTTATTCTTCACATTACAATAGATCTGATTTTTACCGTTGGGTGATGCATTTGTGGTGTGCTGTTATATTTTTTTATTTGGGTTCTATTTAGTCGCAACACGATGAGATGAAGGTATTCCATCTCATGCATCATTTAGGCACAAGTTATAATCACAATCCATGCATAGTTTACATTCCATATAGGTTCATTAGAAAGTGAATTTTGTTGTGATAGATGTTGTGCAAGTAAAGTAACATTATTATGATATTTGACCCAATAAAAATTCCTACTATTTTATAAGGTATTGTTGTGTGAGGTTTTGTAGAATGCACGCCAAACTTTGGATCTTGAGAAGTTTGGGCCCTCATTGACAAAAATTTGGTGGATCATTGACTTGTTTACATTGTTATAACATTTATAAGATTCCAAGATTTGGTTTGCGGGGAGTATGGGCCCTAATGGATTTGAATTTGGTATTTAAGTGTTGGTTTTAGTGTTTTTATGGGAACCAGAGTAGTTTCTATGGATTACTGTCTGGAAAAACCCGGAATACACGCCGTGTAGTTTTGACTACATGACATGTACTATCTGTTCAGGAAGAAAGAAAAAATTTAAGTACATTCCATGTACCGTATGAACACGCAGTGTAGTTTCTAACTATGTCAGAGGTCGTGTAGGAAGAAATGAGGGATGGGAGAAAACTCTAGAGGTAACACGACGTGTACCAGATGTACACGTCATGTTGTGTTGACGATGTTTTTTTCGTGTGACTAACAACATGAATGGAGAGATCATAGTTTATATACTCCATGTCAATGATGAACACGTCGCGTAGTGTGATTTTGGGACCTGAACGTGTGACTAACAACACGGGTCAGTGTGACCTCTTTTTCTACATGTCGTGTGCATCTGTGACACGCCGTGTAGTGTGATCCGTGTATCCGGTTATGTCACAAACAACACGAGTCCGTGAATCTCTTCTAGTACATGTCGTGTACCTGTGGGACACGCTGTGTAGTCTTGACCGATGAGAAACCACATGGAATTGGCCATGTGCCTAGGGGAGACGGAGTGGTAAACATGCCATGTGTGTGTAACATGTCGTGTACCTAGGGTTGAGACACGCCTAGGCCAGCAACAGAACACGACCATGTGATGGTGTAAGGTTACATTCCATTTAGACCTTATACATTCAATTTAGTCTCATTATAAGGAGAGTCATGTGGCTTATCCATGTAGAAGGACTCGAGTAGGGGAAGAAAATTAAAGTACATGCCGTGTGTGCAGACAACACGCCGTGTGTTTGGGGTGTTACACGACCTGTTCTGGCAGAAAATAAACTCCCATATGAAAGACATATGGGAACACTCCATGTCTTTATTATACACGCCATGCAGTCCTGCTTTGTAAAATATGAATGTTTTCTGTTCCCTCTTCCCTTATTAAGTTTCAAGTTCTTAGCCTTTGATCATCATAATCTAAGGTGTGTGTTTGACCTTGTATAGTCATGCCACTAAGATGACCCCGAGTGGTTCACCAAGAGAGTGGCAACGATTATACTCTAGAGGTGGTGGGACATTGGCTACCGATAGATCCTCCAACAGTTCCAGATGCGGCGCCAACCGTTATACCAGATGCAGGCGCGAATGCGTAGTTCCATGAAGGATTCATTCGGTTAATGCAGACTTTCAAGGGAGCACCGCCGATGCCACATATATGGCAGAGATGACACACATATTCCAGTTGTATAATCCACCTACATTTTCAGTGGATAACGGGAAACAGGCTGTAGAGTCTTGGCTGGGTTCTATGTAGAATAACATCAAGCATCATGTGACACCTCCAGGGAGGAGGGTCAAGCTCGCTAAATACATGATGCATGATTCTTCCAAGAGATGGTGGTATGTTACCACCCATACTAAGAATCACCAAGACATGGTGTGGGAATATTTTTAGGCAGTATTCTATGAATTTTTCTTTCTGGAGAGGCTAAGGACAAGCCAAGCTCGAGAATTCATGAATCTGCAGCATGGGGCCATGTCAGTGATGGATTATTCTACCCGTTTCACCGAGCTACAAAATGTTTCACCTGTTCTGGTTAGTGATGAGACATTGAGGGATAAATTCTTTGTTGATGGTCTTCGATATGACATCAGAGCACTGGTGAATGTTTTCATGTTGCCTACAATGCATGCTATTTTGAATTGGGTGTTGATTACTGAGTGGAACCAGCGAAGAGCTGGTGGTGTGAACCAGGGTGGTTCGACACCAATTTTTTATACTATTTCTACTGGTAAGAGGAAGAGACAGATGGATTTTTCTCACGGTGGTTTTACATTCCAGAATAATTCTTCAGGTGGCTAGGCCATGTGCTACAAGTGTGGTATAGAGAGTCAAAAGAGACCTCAGTGTCCATGTAACCCATTGGATTGCAGATCTTGCAGCAGGATGGGTCATTTGCAGCGTTTTGGCAGGGTGTTTCCACTTGTGACTAGTGAGAGGGGTTCTGTGCGGACTCCGCATGCAGGAGGGGGCCAAAGGCTTCATACTTGTCAGAGAAATTAGAATATTTCAAGATGTTCAGGCTGAGGTGGTGGTCATGGTCATGGTATCTAGACACCAAGATCTCAGAGACAACAGGTCTGGTCATATTAGGGTATCCGGGCTGTGTTGTAGGGTTGCGGCACTGGGCAGACATATGCATTGCAATAGACCCAACAAGAGCAGGATCCCAGACCTTCCACTGTCTGAGGTACTATTCTATTTTGCTTTTTGTCATCAGTACTTTTTGATACTATTGTTACACATAGCTTTATATATGAACCTGTTGTGGAGAGTCGTGGGCTCTAAGTTTCGTCTTCTTATGATATCAGGATGTTAGACACTCTGTTTGGAAATAGAATTCCAGGTGTGCGTAAGTGAAAGGAGTTCCCCTAGAGTTTGGTGGTTGTGACTTCTTATGGTACCTCTATGTATTAGAGATGACAACCTATGACTTTATTCTCGGGATGGATGGTTTGGTACCCTTTCTAGCCTTTGTAGATTTCTATCATCATATGGTGACTTTCACATCACCAGAGGGAAGATATTTTCTATACATGGGCGAATGGGATGTCTAGGAAAGCCGAGCTGGACCTGAGAATCATGGGCGAGGTTGAGTGATAGCCCAGATTAATAGTTTATATATGGATGACCGAGAAACTATTCAGAAGGATTTCCTTCCAGTGGTTAATCGTTTAAGGGATGTCTTCCTGAATGACTTTTTAGGACTAACTCATGAGTGAGAGGTGGATTTCTCTATTGAGCTTGTGCGAGGAGAATCTCCAGTTTCCACTCCTTCTAATAGGATGGCTACACCAAAATTGCAGGAGCCCAAGAGGCAGTTAGGGGAGTTGTAGGCAAATGGTTTTATCCAACCCAGTACTTATCCTTGGGGTTCGCCTATCCTGTTTGTGAAGAAGGAAGACATTACCCTCAGGCTCTTCATGGATTATTGGAAGATGAACCAGTTGAGGGTAAAGAACTGATATCCCTTGCTAAGGATTAATGATCTTTTTATTAGCTTAGAGGAGCACGAGTGTTCTCAATGACTGACTTGAGATCCGGATATCATCTGTTGCACATTAGACCATCAGACATACCGCTTACAACCTTTTAGATTATATATGGTATATACGAGTACATGGTCTTGCCATTCGGACTCATGAACATGCCAGTAGTTTTCCAAGCTCTGACGAATCGTGTGTTCCATCCGTACTTGGAAAATTTTCCGGTATTCTTTGTGGATGATTTCTTGGTGTAATCTCACACTCGACACACCCATGCCACCCATCATGAGATCGCACTGAGTACACTAAAAGATCATCAATTATATTCTATTCTCTCGAAGTGACACTTTTGGATCGACCAAATACACTTCTGGAGTCATATTATCTCAGAGGTAGGAGTTTCAGTAGACCTAGAGAAAGTGAGAGCAGTAGTTTCATGGAAGCATCCTAAAAACGTGTTCAAAATACAGAGTTACATGGGGATGGATGGTTACTAAATGCACTTTATACATGACTTCTCCCACTTAGAAGTTCCATTTACGTGTTTGACTAAGCAGGGTGTGATGTTTGTTTGGTCAGAAGCTTACGAGACAACCTTTTAGGCGATGAAGTGAAGGATGACATCAGCCCCAGTCCCGATACATCTAGAACAAGGAAAGAGATATAGAGATTACTGTGATGAATCTATTATTGGGCTAGGATTAGTGTTGATGTATGGAAATTTAGTAGTTTCATATGAGTCTCGGTAGTTGAGTCCACATGAGAGGAATTACCCGACAAATTATCTCGAGTTGGCTGCCATTGTACATGTGTTACGTTGTTGGATACATTATCTCTTGGGAGAAAATTTCATGGTGTTTACAGAAAAATGATTTTTAAATTAATCTTTACCAAGCATGACAAGAATTTGACACAACGAAGGTGGGATGAATACTTTCAATCCATTGACATTGAGCTTGCATATACACCTAGTAAGGGTAACGTTGTAGCTGATGTACTGAGTAGGAGGACTCAAATACAGGCAGCGCAAGAGACTAGTGGTGAGTGGCAGCTTATGGTTTTGTTGTCTGAAATGCATTTAGAGGTGTACTACTACTTGGGTAAAACCAACCTTTCATCCTTAACAATGACTTCTACCCTCATAGATAGAGTGATGATGAGAAAAAAATTATATTCAGAAGGCCTAGTTCTACAGGAGTCAAGGGAAAGTGAGGAACCTCCTCCTTGTTGGACAATAGGCGATGATGATGTAATGCATATCAATGGAAGAGTGTGGTTTCCAGGGGATATACGTGAGGATTTTATGTAGGAGATTCATGCTTCGTCTTGGGCAGTAAATCTTGGAGATACCAAAATGTACAGTGATGTGAAATGTCCGTATTGGTGGCTGGATATGAAAAGAGAAGTAGCTGGTTTTGTTACAAGATGTTCCACCTATCAGCAGGTGAAGGCGGAGCATCAGAGGCTAGACAGACTGTAACATCAGTTAACCATTCTATATTGTAAATCAGATGATTTCGCGATGGACTTCATGATCGGGTTTCCAAGGTCACCTCATGGAAATGATGTTTTGTGGTTTGTTGGGGACAAAATTACCAAGGTAGTTCACTTTTTACCGATCAAAGAGACCTTATCTATTCACAATCTCGAGATGTAGTATACACGAGGGGTAGTTAGTCTTCATGGGGTCCATCATTCTATTGTTTCAGATCAGGATTCCTATTTTATGTCTCATTTCTGGTAGATTTTTCACGAAGCACTGGGTACACAGGTGTTTCTGAGCACAACATACCACCCCTAGACCAATGGCCAGTCAGAGCATATGATACAAGTGCTAGAGGACATGCTGTTTTCATGGGTCCTATACATTGGGGGCTCTTGGGATAGGCGCATAACCCTATTTTATTTTTCCTACAATAATAGTTTTCGGGAAACTATTATGATGGCACCATTCAAAGCTTTATATGGTAGGCCATTCTGATCACCCTTGTGCTAGATAGAGGTTGGTCGGGTAGCTTTACTGGGATCACGACTCGTGCAGGAGACTTTAGATCAGGTCCAGTTGATACAGAAGTGGGTGGCTACTACAAAGTCTCATCAAAAGTCTTATGCTGATCTACATAGACGACCATTGGAGTTTGTGGTTAGGGATCGGGTTTTCTTTCCTGTTTTACCGAGTTTGGATCTTAGGCGGATCCAGAGACAAGGTAAACTTTCACCGAGGTATGTTGGGCCGTTCGAGATTCTAGAGAGATTTGGGTCGGTTGCCTATTAGTTTTAGTTACTAGAGAGGTAACAGGCCAAGAACGAAGTATTCTATGTATCTCAGCTATTCCATTATCACTCAGACTCGTCTCACGTTTTTCATCCCAAAGAGTATGAACATCATGTGGATGAATACATTAAATAGAATCACATTTTTATTGTTGATTGAATCACGAATGTTCTCTATGGTCAGTCAGTTCCACTCGTACGTATGCTATGGCAGCATGGACGAGTGCAGGAAGAAGCCTGGGAGCGGGAGACCGACGCACTTGCTTAATAGCCTGAGTTTTTCTTTGCTTTATATTCACCACAAATAGAAGGGAAATTCTAGGATGAATTGATTTAAGGAGGGATGTTTATAAGAACAGTGTTATTATTCATGAGTTACATGTTTCTTATTATCCTTTTCCTTTAATGATTTTGAAAAAATAATGAAAATAAGGGGAAAATTGCAGAATCTACGGGTACATGCCATGTACTTATCCACACGCCATGTAATTTGGCTGTTTGGGATGAGTATACATAGCGTGTAGACCTATCGGTGATGAAGGGTGTAAAAACTGACTACACACCGTGCAAGTATTTTATAAACACAGTGTAATCAGTTGGTAGTGGAATAATAAGGTGGTGGGAGTATTCATTAGTGGAACGGTAGTACACTCCATGTACTATGAAATACACACTGTGTAATCATGTCGACAGATGAATAGTGAGGCAGTGGAAAGTGGCCGCCAGAGGAACAATTAAAAAAATGGAAAGTAAACGTTGTGTAGTAGAGAGTACATGCCGTCTAGTAATTTTTTTCTCTTAAAACATGCATTAGTCTCTTATTTTGATAGAGTAATATTAGAACACCTGGGAGCCAAGGGAGACATGTCCGGATCGTGGAAGTGCTCCTAACCGCACACCAAGAATTGGATTCCTTCATTGATGATCTCGTTTGAACCACACTGGTGAGTTCTTCTCTCTTCTTGATTGTTTCTTTCCAATTCTTTCCCAAGGGGAAGTTATTTATGTTTTCAAGGGTGAACGTTTCTCCCAGATATTTTCTGTTCCTGGTTGATTCGGGAGGCATCGTTCACATATATCGATCGGAGGAGATCGAGGTAGTGGTCATGGTGTTTAATTCTAATTGTTGAGTTTTTTTTGTTTACCGTGTTTCTACGCGCCCATGTTTGGGGTGTCTTATGACTGAGGCCATAGCTATTGAGATATCAAAAATTTCATAGATAATCTAATAAACATGTATAAACTGTTGTGTGGGATCGTTGCTTTGATCCAGGGCCACCCTGTTGGTGTGTTTCCCTTGTTTAGTCGTTTGGTCAGGATACCCATGGGTATGCCTCAATGATAACAAGTTTTGAGGTTTTTTGATAGAAAACATATTTAAATTATTTTCATATGTGTTGGGCTTGACCCGATTACATGCTTATCCTGAGGGCTGTGTTTTGTTTAGCATGTGGGTAGTGTTTCGTTCTTCATGAGGGAAACTGTTCTTAGGCATGTGGGTAGTAGCTTCTGTTCCTGAGGGTGACATCACATATGCTAGAGGGCGATATTCATTATGCCAATGGGAAATCACCTGTTGGTTTTGATTTTGTTTACCCGAGGGTAAGGAATTTCATGTCTGAGGACAATGCTTACTCTAAATATTCACTATGGTGATATCTTATGTTGTACCTGCCAAGCTAAAGTACAAGCATGGAATTGGTAAATAACTTTAAAAATGGCAATGTAACTGGTAGATATAGTTTACTTTTAGTACTACATAGTTTACTACATTTTATTATTGCACACTATTGTTGCACTTTTTCACTGACAGAATTGCTTGGGCCTTTGATGGTTGCCTATTGGGATTTATTTCTCACACCCTGTTTGGGTCATGTCTTGGGCCCAAACAGATTATACTATTATTGTTGTTGATAAGGGAAAGGGCTCCCGATACAGTTACAAGACTGTTGTAGAGAAGTAGGAGAGCATGAGACCGAGCTTAGTTTTGTGATGCTACGATGTTCCTGTTGCACTGTTTTGGTTTTATTTGTTGTTCCTGGTACATTGTACTATATTGTATTTGATCGCAGTGTATCCTATTTGGACTGCTTTCTTAGAAATAGGACAAATTTCCTCATATATATATATATATATATATATATTACTCTTGGTTATATTTTTCTTCAGTACCGTTATCCTCTCATCTTTGTATTGTTGACACCTTTCTCTTTTGGTATGTTTATATTTTTTCATTGTGCTACACTTTGAAAAATGAGGGCATAGTTTCTCCACTACCAGACCTAGGCCCTCGCTGCTAGTCGGGAGCCTCTAGAATTTGGAGAAATTCACTTGAGTTCATGTGACCAACTGGATTTGGGGAACCTGTTGAGTGGCACCAAGATCTGAGATGTTACAAAATCCTCTAATCCAAGAGGAACCCTCCATATACTCAGACCTGGATGGTGAAAATCTACAAACTTTCAAATGAAATGTTATGGTGTGAGCTAAAAAACTCAATATGTCCACACCAAGTATTTCAAAGTAACATTCAACAACATTAAAACAAAACATTCTTTCAATTATAATAAAAAAAGAATTGGAAATACAATTTCATATTAAAAAAACTTATTTTCTTTTCAATTGAATGAAAACATTCCAACAATGTCTTAAAAACACATTATATAAAACATTTTAAATAAATTTTTGCGTAATAGTAAAAAGTTCCAAAATAAATGATATATAGATTATTTTAATCACAACAAGAACCACAATCATCTGCTATTTGGAATGATATTTCAATGTTTTTTTATCCTCACACATCTCATATAAGTGATCATGGTAATATCTATACACACATCCCTTAGGCTCACACCTAATTAGAACCATCAACATCCAATCAGGGATAATATATCCCAAACTAGGTTTTTGTTAGGATTGTAAACTGACAATCTATAACTAGGCCATTGAGATCATATCATGTTTTTTTCCAAATAGTTTACTAACCATGAATCCTCAAATTATATCATGAAGTCAATATAAAATTGGAAAATCTTTTCATTTGGAAGTACAACACTATCGCCCCCTTTTACTTTCCAAAATGACGTTTCACAATCAGAGTGAACGGTTTCATTATTTTTTGTTGTTTCAATTCAAATCCAATAATATATTTTAATCAAATAAATTTATGAAATTGTCCACAATAGATTATAAAATCAATTAATAATATGACACCAATTTAAAATTACATCCATATTGCAATTCCAACACAATTTGGGGGGGGGGGGGTGGTTCTACAAAATTACATGCCATGTCAAATCAATTTTCTATTTGGAATCAAATAGGTTTTTTGAAAATCATTAGATTAAAATATAATAAAATTATATAAAATGGTTAATCAGTTCAAACATAAAAAATGGAACAATATTCATTTTTCACAAAAACAAAATCCCTAAAATATGACTCACCAATAGAAAAATATTACACACAAGATCTTGGTAAAAAAACTATAATTTCAATTCAAAAACCTAGAGTTAAGATACATCAATCCCAATAAATCCAATAAATATCAAAAAGTATAATGTAGATAAAGAGATAGATGATACTAGAATACAACGTAACTAGAGAGTTGCATCACTACCACAACAATGATCAATGATGGAATTGATGGATATAGAAGGGTCAGAGACCACCAAAATCACATACGAAGAGTTTTTTGGTAGAGAGGGATGAAAACGAGGTGGTATGAAATGATAAATTCATCTTATAAATCTATTTTATACTGATTCTTGAGATTTTATTGGCAGTGTTACCCAATTTCATGTTCTGTAATTTTTGAGTCCCAAATACACTTAAAACCCATAACATTATATTTAAAAACTGATTTTTTAAAATTTAAATTTCATGAAATCATTACACCAAAGGTAATCATTCGTGATGTCTCCCTATTTTATCAAATTTTCCAAGAGTTGATTAAAAATCATATGAAAACATTACATGACATCTAATTACCTAGGATCCTGGAAAACAAAATGGGATTATGTAAAAATTTCAAACTAATCTATGATATCAAAATTAATCATATCTGTCATATTCCTCCTAATACTTACTCAACCAAATGAAATGGAATTCCCACTAAATGGTCAAAAATACTTAATCTAAAGGCAATAGGGTCTGACAACCTCCCTACCATAAAAACATTTTCCCGCAAAGATCCTTTCATGGAACTTATATATCAAAAAGTTGAGGCTACTTCTCTTTCATCAGGGCCTCATTATCCCACATCACACACGAATCGTAATTGTGCATACAAAGAACATAGAATAGAGGTATCATCATACCATGTATTATCATAACCTTGGTGTCAACATCCCTTACTAGATACCCAGTTGTGGATAAATTAGGCCCAATATCAAGATCATAGTAGGTCAAAACATGGGATAGATCGAGAATATTCTTTTATATATGTGATAGATGGAAAATTTTATGTATCAATTTCAAAAATAGATGATTTCTTAAATGAAAATCTATTTTCCCAAAATTCTCAAAAAAAATCAAAATTTCCCACAAAATGAGAAGAAAGCATGTTTTTCCTCCCAATTACTGAATGACACAAAATAGGGAAACATTTACGAACACCTAATTACCAAATTATAATTCAAATAGTATATGAAAAAAAATCATCATATTTTTTTTTGCCGGATATGAGATATTAAAATCCTCTGAAAAATTTACTAAATATTTTAAATCTTCCCTTAAACTTGTCTCATTACAACCATGTAATTTACACCGATCTATAACGAAAAAATAGAGATTTACAAGGACATCTAAACCAGGACTCAACTGAATCCATTCTAATTATGTAATGGTAACTATTCTTATACGAATACTCAACCATTCCAAAAGGGTCATCCATAAATCCACTAACTTCAAGGACACAAGGATGAAGCATATCGTTAATAAATTTTATAGATATATCAATTTTGACATCTATCTGTGGATGTTATGCCATAATCAAACAAACCTAATATCCCACTACCTCTTGAATGCTTCTCCAAAATAGTGAAATAAATGGGGATATCTATCAAATAATATAGTAGATAGAACACTATTAAAATGAATAATCTTTACCACATAGATATTTCTCATCACCTCAACATTTGTTTTGTGATGAATGGGTACAATGTTTTAATATTTGGATACCATATAATAAAATACACATATCTCATTTTTGTATAACAGGGTATGGAGAAACACAACATCAAACCCCAGATAAATCTCATCACATATCCATGTTGGAATCATATGGTTCTCAAGAAAACCCATAGGTATATTATTCATTTCTATGGTCATAAAATTTATAGATGATAAAAACAATGTCAGCATAGTATCATCTCATACCCGCCCACTAGAATCATTGATGCATGTCATAAAACCTCATTGTGGTTCCAAAGTGCACTGCCCAATCATAATTATGAAAATCACCTATCGAAACATTCATTATAGGTAAAGTTACAATGTACTACTTTTGAAAACATAATACACCATGCACGAAGAACAACCACTCAATAAAATTCTCCCCACCATAAACAAGATTCTTAATTCAATGAAATTAATTATCGGAATATTTTCATGGATGAACTATCTCATGAAAAGAAGAGGTATACTAACAACTATTCCATAAGAACTAAACCTTAGAATCTTGACTCCCAATAAGAAACTATGCATAATGATCCATCATGTTTCAAAATTCTAATGATTCCTTCACGACCTGGGTTGTATGTTTCCTAATCAATGAATCAGTAAAAAGATTAATTTTACTCAAGGTATAGGGAACAAAAAAGTTAAAATATTATAGGTACTCTGCCAAATTATACTCCTAGATATTTAATTCATTTTGGGAAAGGATATAACTATTGTCGTTGCAGATAAAATCCATGTTAATACTTTCTCCAAATGTTAATGTAGCCAACTATTGAATGTTTCCATCATAGATGTGTGTTCAAGGTAATGGGTTTGATAAATCAAATAGTGTGAGCTATTATTATGAGACCCCTATGAAATTATGTGATAATTCTGGATGAGTACCCAACCCAAACATGAACATGATACATCAAAGTGATCCACGGAGTCTTTCCCAACCTCTAAAAGAGTCAACAATAGCACAGATGTCAAAATACATTTTTTGCTATATAATTGAACTATGTAATATATCATATTTAAAAAAAATCAATCCAATATAATTTTGGAAGTCACTGGATAAGATAAAATAAATAAATAATTTAAAAACATGTGATAATATTATTTTAACCCCAAAATAATTTTGATATTGAAATAATTATGCAGTTTCTCCTATGATATAATAACATTACCAATATCTAGATCCCTGAAAATCCCATGTTTTCACACAACATGTCCAATGAAATTGAAATACAGAATCTAGAAATATCATTTCTAGTGAACAGAATAATTTTAGTGAGTTCTCAAAAATTCCTGAACTACTCTCAAATGTATCAAAGGATCCTTCTCATGCATAGAATAAATTGGGATTTCATCCTCAAAGGCCACAAAAACTGTATGAAGATACTCATGGGATATAAAATCCATCAATGGAATAATGTAAACTAGATAATTAGTTAGAAAAAATTCCATCTAATGACACTTATAATTACATTACATTATTTGGGATTTAATTTTATTTATTTCATATTATTTTAGTCTAAGAAACTAATATAGAGATCGAACATCAATCATCAAAATATATTTTTCAACATTCAAAAGGATAAATATATTATTAATATATGGAAATTAATATTTTTAATTTACTATAACATAGATGAGTTTCTAAAAATTTACACATCGTTGTGGTTTTCCATCAACATCATTTTAAAAATGATCAAGTTCCACCCAATGTGAATCACTTGAGTGTTTAAATATTTTCACTAGTAGGGTATCTAATTTAGACTTCAAAACTCTCATTTTAAATGGTTAAATGGTATAAGAATAAATAGATACTATTAGAATTCCAGGAAAATTGGGAATAGAAAACTATACCTCCCTCACCGAAAGAAAAAATGAGAACATAAAAAAAGAGAACTCTTAGAAAAATCAATGATGAAGGGTGAAAGATTATCTTTTAAGGATCCCTGGTCCATGTTAAAAGAAAAAATTGGTATCACATTCCACATCTTTGGATAAGAATGTCTATCCCTACTCGATCTTGGGTACCATTATCCCTAAATGATATGACACACCCCACCAGGTTCCTCAAAGGAGACCCCTCAACGATATCAATCAATTCGATCTTTATCTAAAATGAGTAAATCCTTCACAAAAATTACATTAAGGGGATTAATGAGGATAAGAATATAATAAAATGTAATCTTGAAACCTGATAATAGGTAAAAACTACAAGGAAAATAAAGAGCATGCATATTCATCATTCTTAGGTCTGCATTAATATCCATCACATAAGATAAAATAACCATATGAATATTTATAAAACTCACAATACAAGAAAGAATGAATGAGTGAGATGGAAAAATATAAAATAAAGTAAAAAATACGGATGAATCAATATGCATGGTTCAACTCATAGTATTTAAAAATATTTCTACTTCCCCCTAGAGACTCTTTCATTATGAAAAAAATCCTTATTTCAGATTCTAGTTGATATAAACCCATTGATCTTGAAGTATTTGATTGTATTTAGTACATTTTTTTTCTAATGATTTCATTCTTTTATGTGGTATAGAGAAAATATAATACATAATTTCTATAATTAAATTTAATGGCCACATGAACCACATATCATAGGTGCCCCATTACAAACCCGTTATGAATGACCTGGCTTGTCGCACTATTAACAGGTGAAGGTGCCTCTTTCTAAAACTGAAGGAGGTCTAGTATAAATTTGTCATCCAGATCCACTATGAGACCCATATTTATTTCTCATTCATTTATGATAAATCATAGAATGAACATTTGAATAAATAGAAACCACCAACAAACCTAAAAAACTATACGGATAATGTTCATATATAAACCTCTTATCCAGCATGTCAGCATATGATGAGTGTTTAAGTAAGAAAACAAATATTGAATATATTATCTAATACCCAAAAGGAACCATTGAGTAATAATATTCATATCCAATAATATCAATGGTGAAATGTACATTATCTTTATGAATATGTTCACATATTATTTCACGGTTCTGTTATCCTTCCTAATGTAGAAAAACATCATATCCATATCCAACAATAAATATTCTTAATAGAACAAGTCTTTGAAGAGAAATTTGTAGTACTTCAACCATATAACATTTTTATTTTCAGCCCTCTCCATATAGTCCAACCATATTCTACTATTTTTCTCAATATTAAAGGCATCACAATTCACCATAAAAACATTTTGAGTTTCTTTGATGTCAAGAAGATGATCTATTATTCTCTTCCTGTCCTCATCATATTTAGGATTGATAGTTCAATGGATATTATGTGGTTGCTGATGATGTAACTCCTATTCAAAATTATAGAATTCATCCCTATGAGGATCCACAACAAGATCATTAATGACTATAGGTTTAGCTCCTTTTATTAATGTTAGGACAACAAATACAATAACCCCATCTATATTAAGGCCCATAGGAGAATTTTCCCTCTAAAATTCATCTACAGCTTCCTCCTGGATTATATACCCATGTTGTATCAAATTTATGATACTAAAAAATTATTACACAAAATTTTAAACATCCTAGTATTACTCAGATAAATAAAAAAACAAGATCAAAATGAAAGAGTAATCTTGTCATATTAATAGAAATTAATTTCATTAAAACCTCTCCAAATCAAAAAAGTAGAAAAGGCAAAAACTCATACTAGTGATTACTTTCTCAAACCTATCCATGATGATAGAAGGATCTATATTATAAAAGATTAGTATGAAATCACTCACAACTACCTCATAATATCAAAGAATATTTTTCAACATCATACTTACATAATGGAAAGATGGTGAACCTAGCCCTAATATCACATTTTCATGAACTGAACAAGATACCCTAGTACCTTGATAACCAATCCAATCCTAACATATAAAAAATGTAATTCCAAATCCCTAGGGGAAGTGGAATAGAACCTGAAATCATAAATCCAAAATGTGGGAAAGATTTTTCTAAAAAAATCTCAAAATACCTTGATACATATTTGTATGCTCAGGACTCAAAAGTGAGACAATAGCCGAAACCGAAAAGTTAAATCCAAAAACACACAAATTTCCCATCAATATACCAAAATAAATTTTAGAAAAAATATATGTCGCAAATGAATCACCCTCCAAACCACAAGGGATTGTGATCATCCATCTACTAAATGAGGTGCCTCCCGTTTACTCTTACCTAGCATGAGAGAGTCTACAATTTCTTGAAGGAAATGGTAGGTCGTGATCTACAATTCCCATTTAGGTCTCACAAACTATTCTATAATATGATGAAACGACAGTAAACCAATTAATTATTTAAATTTTAATCAAAACAGTCATAGATTTAAATGTTTATATTTATAAAAAAACATTAATTTAATTACAAAAGATGGAAAACATTTCAAATATGAATTAAATAATAAAATTTTATAAAATATTTCAAATAAATCATAAGGAATGAGTAAAAATCTTTCACAATAAATGGAATATATATTAATGTAATATGAACAATTTCCATATACATTACCCTATTGTATTGTAGTTACACATTTTTGGATCCCCACATGTCTCATATAAGGTATCACTATAATGTGTTTATACACATCCTCAAGCCCATGATGAATATTATCCATCTACATATCAAGAGGGACAATATTTAGAGCACTGTTTTTCGAGTTTCAAAATCGTAGTCCGTTTCTAAAGCATTATCATCCTATTGTGTATGTCTAAAATAACTATCTAACTACCCATTACCCCATGTGCTCACTAAAAGAATCTAAAATGTAAAATCATTTCATTTCAAAATTCTTCACAATTTCCCACTTTTAATTTTCAAAATTTCAATTCACGTTCCAAACCAAATCATAGGTTTTTCATCATTACATTTTTTTAAATTTAAACATACATTTTTTTCAAATCAATTTATATAATTTTGCAAAACAAATTTTAAAAGAATCATAAAAATTACAGAAATATAAAATTACACCCCAAATTTAAATTATTGTGGAATTGGTGGTGTTAACCAAAAACTAAATTCTAATTAAAATCCATGTTCTAATTTAATTAAAATTTGGTTTTAACAAATTAATTGAATGACGATTTTAAAACATGAAATTAAATAGTTAATCAATTAGAATGTATAAAAAACAACCACATACCATTTTGATGAAAATATAACTCCCCAACCATGATTCACTCATAGAAAAAGAATTCATAAATGATCTAGACCACAAAATAGAAAAGATATTAAAAAATAATAGTTTATATCCACCAATATCAAGAAAAATTAACAAAATCTATAATGAAGATGAGAGAGAAAAAATAAAAACTTATGCATTTTACACATAAAAATGCAACAAAATCACAATTCTGATATGTATCTAAAAGAAATGATCTGGAAGGGTTACAGATCACCAAAATTGTACAGGAAGAGCACCAAGGATGAGTTGGATAGAGACCTGGAGGAAATAAAATATTATATTAATCTAAGGAACCTACTCAAAACCTATAATATGGATTTTAAAAGAAATTTAACCTAAAAACATGTAATATAATTATTGAGTCATATATATGTTGAAAAACTCATCACATTCTATTAAAAAATATATTTTAATATTTATAAAACATGTGTTATTTACATAACATGTATCCTTTAACATTGTGCCCCAATTTAATGGAATCATCTAGGATATGATTACATGTTTTGTAACAACATTACATTGAATTTAATTCCATAATATATGTAAAAAACTACAGGTTTTAAGCTGTAAAATCAAAAAAAATCCTTTAATTCACCCTCACATGTATCTTCACATTAACTTGTAATCCATACATAATAAACAAAAAAATAAATCCTAATAAAAATAAATTTCGTACCTAATAGAATGATAATGAGGTGTTTCATATTTGGTCAATTATGTATATAAAATTTTACATTTTTAAAATACATAAATTAATTTAGAAAAAAATAAGAATAATATTTTTGTAATATTAAATGCATTTTCATTTAAATACATGTTTACTATTATATTTTAATTAAATAACATTTTATTAAAATTTTGAATTGTAAGGTACTGAAAGAAAAATTGGGTTTTATGATTTTATAATAAACCAATTTATATCAATATAATCAAGAACATGGATTAATTCATCATATACATTAATTTTAACCATGAAAATAATTTTTTTTCTAAAATCATGTTTTTACAACTTATAAGAACTGATGATAAAATTGATTTTTCCTAAGAATATATGTTTTATTAGTTAATATTGATATCAATTGTGGAATGAATATTTCAATATTATGTAAAAATATCAATATTAATTTTATACATTAAAATTAAATTACGTAATGAAAAATTAGTAACTATGAGAAAACCAATAATAGTAAAAGTGAAAATTATAACACAAGAAAAATTATAAATGATCTTTAGAGAGAGTTTTAACATTTATGGTTAATAAATCATCAACACTATCCCCCCAAAACCATTAAACTATTTTTTATTTTGACCCCATTACTTTTTTATCATTGGATCATATTATTTATGTGTTAATATTGCAATAAATGCATGTCACAATTCTACAAAAAAAGACTCTCACCACCCCTTAATGAAAAATTTATGATGTAAATTTACACATAAAATTATAAATATTTTCCTTCCATTATAATCTTATTTATTTTCCTAGAGCCTCTAGTCACATTTTATTTATATGACTTAAATTTCCCAAGAGTATTCCAATGGAATTCCCAACACCATAACATGTATGGTTTTATCCCCTAGCTTCATTTATTTTATTTATTACATTCACAAGTCTAGTTTTATAATTCATAAAAAGTGACATAAATATTGTATTTATAATTAATTTTGTTATATCTATACAATAATTATTATCATCCTTTCCCATTTTATAACATGAAATATGAAATTGTCATTCATGTATTGTGCTGACAATTGCCTCCCAAATGAAAAGACTATAATTATTCCACACCACCAATCTTCATTGATTATAATGGTGAAATATAATAATAAATTTGAAATATATAATAATATAATAATTATTATGTAAATATTTTTTATTATCCTTTAATTCCTTCCATTATTCAATAAAACTTTAACCCTCAGTTGTTTTTATTATAGCAACCACGAAGTAATGTTATAAATTTTCATGTATTATCATTATTTGGTTTTTAAAATACCATTTAAAATGAATATAAAAATAAATATTATCTAATTAATATCATTATGACATTTTAACAATTATATATTACCAAAATAATCATCTATTATAATCATAATCACCCATTAATTATGTATTGTTCACGTTTTAGTCATTCTATACTCATACGTGAACAATGTTATTAAATAATTACATTGTTGAATATTGTAATTTAATTAATGATGATTTATGATATAACTAAGTAAATTTTTATGTTAATTTCTTAAATGATTAAAATAATTCGAAACACATTATTTACACTATTGTCATTTCATTGTTTAAAACAACCAAAACATGCTTATCTCCAATTATGAAAATGAAAAATTCAACTAAAATTATAATAACACAAAATTATCAAATTATAAATGATCATAAAAAGGAAAAAATCTGAATTTTATTAGAAGATAATGAATATGTTTTGGGGAAGGGAAATATAAGACACTTCTATTAGGAAACTGGTTCACTCTGCTCAAGAACACTCCAAATAGATATTTTATATTGTTATTAAAAAATAGTATTATCATAGAGAATAATCGGAATATAAAGATTATATAATGATATAAAAATCCATAATTTCATTAAATCTATGATTAACATAGTTATTTTTGTTACGCACAAGGTTATATGTTGGTCATCTAATTATTAATTTACAATTATGGTATCATTTGAACTTATTTCTTAATCTTTGAGTAATTGTATTTATTTATTTAATATAAATTTCATGACAGTTTAATAATATCAGTATACTATTTTATATGGTATTTACACATTTTCTATGAGTAAATTAATTTTCATCTCTAAATACCAATTCATTGATAATATCTTTATCAAAATGGAAGTATAAACTTCGATTGAATAACTAAAATTCTTACCAATGGATATTTTTTTCCATGTACACAATTTTCTATAGGAAATTAAATCATGTAAAAGACCAAGTAAATTTTTTATTTTATTTTTATCTTATTTCTTTTTACCTCATTTAAAATATAAAATATTTTTTGTTTTCCCCATTGTGATTTATTCCTGAAAATTTAATAAAAATATCATTAATGGAAAATAATTTTATCATTTTCCATTTTGGATTTTTATCTCAATTTGTTGTTTAATATATATGAAATTTAATTGGGAATTATTAATAATATAACATTAAAAAATTATATTATGATATTTTTAATTTTATTTGAATAAAATCTTCAAAATATATTTTTTAATAATGTTTAAAAAAATTTATTATTTTTTTAATTCACTTTAATTGTTGCTCATTTGTTTACCTAAAATGTATATATGTTTTTATGTATAACATTATTTTATTATTATGTTATTAGTTTAGAAAAAATTAAGATTTTTATATCATGTGAATTATTCTGTTCAAGTTACTTGATGTTTTCTATACATTTAAAAACCCATTATTTCTCCATTGGTTCATTAATATATTATTATTATCTATATTATTTGACACAAATATATAACTTTGATTATTGGTGGGTCATATATATAATTCTAAAGAGTTGGTTTATGTTTACATATCATTATATTTTTGGATTAAAAATAATGATTTTTTCCATAGGGGCATGGAAGTAATGTGTTTTTACACACTTGAAGTGTCAAAAATCATGATGGGATTCCATCTAAACCAACAACCATTTTAGTTTGAGAAATGTCTCGAAGATAATTCCTCATCCCCGTGTGGTGGAAATAAATTCATGTGTATCAATAATAAACTTCGGGAATGGTTCCACTAATGAATATAATAATGGAAAACCAATGAGAATAAAGCAACAGAGAATTTAAAATCCTTAATAAATTGGATACATTTATGATGAGATTTAATTATTAAAAAATTTAATATAAAACCAAAATACCAAAATAAAAAGTGGACATAAAATCATCTCAAAACCGTCCATTAAACAAGAGGTCCATAACCCTCCATACACCACCACGAAAACCTGCACAAAGTGAATCACTAGAAACCAAATCCACATCATCACCATGAAACCTTAGGACGTTACTTGGTTTACACATAACAGTGTCTACATATATAAAAATATATACGTAGGGTAAGAAAAAAATCAAATTATGATGTCACCCAAAAAAGCTATTACATGCTCTAATATAAGAAGATTAATCAAAATGCAAATTTTTATAATAATGTAAGAAAAATTTCTATGAAAACACTTTAAGGATACACATTTATATATTATCACTATAAGAAAAATTATATCTCAAATAAAATTTATTGAATTTTAAATGAACAAAAAATTAACTAGATATGATTATTTTGTAGCACATGACATAAACATTATGTTATAGGAGAACACCACGTGAAATCCAAATATGTAACATGAAATAGTGGGACCCCATTATAATCCCACATCGGTGATAAAAAATCCTTCAACTAAAACCAACAGTGTCGTTAAGCACAATCCTCTAGAGGGGAACATATCCTAATGTGTAGTGGTTTTTATATCATATGGGAAACCAAAAAATGTTCTCTTGTATGATCCACTAGACAGGATCTCATCCCGTGTTCAATAAGTATCCAATGATATCAAATGTTTTGTTTTTGTTATAGAACCAATCCTGCTAAAATAATTGTTTCATTATAAATTCTGAATCAATTTTAGTACTAGAACTAGTTTTCCCACCTAGTTACCTAGGATTACATTTGTTCTGAAATTCAATTTCACAAGTCACTTAAACCATCAAATTCAAATACATATTCCAATCATCAATACAGCACAACCAAATAAACCCTTTATAAATAAAATTTTATCTAATGATCAAAACACACATTGAAAACACCATTTTCTAGAAACCAAACAACATTATATTTAACATGCACACCAAAACCTTGTAGAATTAACTTTCTCCCCACATTCACTATTCATGAAACCCGTTTGAAAAAAAATAAGATTACAACCAATGAAATACAAAAAAATCATTGGAAATTCCCCTTTGAAATTCATACTCCCACTAAATTCATTTTATAACAAAAATCTCATCAATTTCATCATTTTTTACCACATTTAAGGATCATAATTATGAGTCCAAACATTCAATAAAAACACATCCATTTTGGCCAGACCTACTTGAAATGCATCCAAAAAACAAAATATTTTTGAAAACCCAGAACACAACATTCAAACAAATCATAAAACACGTTCAAGAAGTACCAAAATGAATAAAACAGAAAACATAATCATTTTACATTAAAAAATATATAATTTTCATCACATGTGAATCTAAAACAATTTTCAAATCATGTTTATCACCACACATATAATCCATAGAAAATGACAATGAATCTATATAAGATCACAAAAAAATCAAATAATGTTAAATCTTGAACCACCGGCCTCATGCTTGGAAAATTTTGGAATATGATATAAAAACACCACCACAACTCAAAAAGACAATAAAAAGTAAACATTGATAAAAAACATAAATATTTACCCAAAATAAATAAGATAAACCCTTAATAGGTGAAACAACCCAATGTAAAAATATTATCCCAAATGGGGATGTACAGAATCATCAGAAGGAAGAACAAACAAAGATAAAAGAGTTATTTATAATTTTTCCTTGAGGATTCCCCACAAAACCACCCATAAAATGATTCTCAAAGTCATGATGGAGGTTTAGTTGATGATTATAAGCCATAATATCCCATAGGGTATAGATTATAGGTGTTTTTAGGGTAAATATAATATGGGAAGAAGGAAATTATACATTTTTTATTGACCTAGACTGGTTTCATTATTATCCTAAATGGGTTATCAATTTTCTAGACAACCATACATACCTTACTATATATGAAGAATAACAATGGATATTTTCCGGGGGGAGGGTGAACTTTTTTATCCTATCCATATGAATTAGATATTCCCACATTCCCAAGTGTATGGTTTCCTTTATTAGGAATTATGGTTTCCGGTAACCATGAACATACTATGTGACAACTGTTGTCGAGAAAAAAAATATAGTTTCTCAGAATATTCCTTGGAGAACCAAAGGGATAAATATAAGTCAAAAAATAAATATAGGAATACCCAAAACAGAAACCAGGGAGGCGATAGTTATCCCTACTAGGGAAACATTATGTCCCCAGAAAGACACTCCAATTTCTAATCATAGAACAACCATATAAATTTCTCTTAATCCAAATAATTATGCTCCCATGTCTCATGCACATAATTAAAATTCTTCCAAAGAAACCATGCCAATGATATATACAACACATGATGCACATTTTCTTGAGAATCTACAACCCAGACCATTTACACCAGCACAAGTAAGTTGGGCTCTAATTACAACTCTTCCCAATTCAGCACAAGAGATGGATCTCAATTATACATTTTCATATGAATGGCATGGATCATGTAATGATTTAATGTAAGCTATAATGGAAAAGACATGCCACACACCACCTTACCGACTCTCATAGTGGTCTAAAATGGATTGACATACATTATTGTTATATTTCCTTTCCTACTATGATGTTGGTAACCCAATCTTGGTTTCACATTCTGGAACACCATAACACTGATAGGAAACTCAAAATCTTAGTGCCTCTGGTTCAGATAAATATAATGGAGACTCTATTCTATTTAAAAAAAGATTCTTAATCAATTTCAAGTTTTTAGAGTTTTCCTGCACATGTTTTAGTCCCAATGATGATGTCTCACCCACTACTAATGATTATAGAGGACACCAACATGGATAACCATAAATCTCCTCCAAATGATCTATTTTAATTGTGTCTTGTTAACAATTTCTGTATGAAAACTCAATAAATACAAAATTTTTATCCCACAAGTATATAGATTCAAACAAAACTTCTTAGATAATGTCGTCCATGATCTGATTTTCCTACTCTATTTGGCCATTAGTTTGAGGATGGTTTTCCATAATCAACTTGAATAGTTATCCATTCTCTTTCTGAAGGTCTTCCCAAAACAATGAGGTAAAAAAATTATCCATATCCAATGAAATTTTCTAAGAAACACCACGTAGAATCAATATATATATATTAGAAATACAATCTTCCCAATTCATAAACCTTACCAGAATCTCTAATAAGAATTAAATTGGTAGATTTTATCAAATGACCAATCCCAAACTAAATTGAATCTATTCAACAAGGTATACGAGGTAGGCCGATAATAAATCCAGGTAGATCATTTCACACAACATTTTATATTATTAAGTGGCTGATGAAAACCAAATGTTTTTAGTGCTCATTATATGTGTGATATTATGTCTTATATGTATCGCCTCACACATGGACACTAGAATTTCCAAAAAAAGCATAATACATTTTCGGTCATTGTAGGAAAAAAATTCCCACTAGGATTACTATCTATCCTACATCACCACCTACTAAAATGACAATAAAATCATTAAGTAACCATTAAATCACAAAACTCCTTCATGAGATAATGACTAATCACATTAACCCTCCATATTAATAATAATATCATATAAAACTAGAATAGCCCATCACTCAAATACTATTGAGTAATCAACTCCAGATGTGATGGTGTCATGTGAACAGTTGATGAGAACTCGCCACCACTATGCTCCATGGTATCAAGATGCATCATGAAAAAAGACCCATTAATGTCCAATCATCACTGGACTCCATTAATTCATATGCTAGAACATTCCCTATTAAGAAATCTACATCTACAATACATTTTCCTAGAGTATACAAGATAAAAAAATCAAATCCCTGAAGGTAATCAACCGAGGGACACAACCATATATTCGGCTAGGAGAATGATTAGGCCAATAACATACAATGATAACAAACTAAAATAATCTCACATAGAAGATAGTGACACAAAATCTTCAAGGCATTTATTACTGCTAATAACACCATGTCATGGTTTGGTTAATCCTATTCATCTGGGTAAAGATGGATATAACAATATGCCACCATATGGTCATCCTACATAAAAAAACACCCAATACCCATACCTAAAGCATCACATTAGACAATGTAACCCTTTCCAGACATTTAAAAGACCAAAAAATGGGTTTTGGTCAACAATCAGTTAAGATTATAAATGGATTCTTGATATTCTAGGATCCATTCATACATCACCCATTTTCAGGTGAGCACCATCATGGGTGAAAAAATCAAAGATAAATATTGAACAAATAACCTATAATAAACTACCATGTCAAATAAATCACATCTCTAAAACATTATTAAGTTTCTTGAATGACATTACTACTCTAATATTCTTGGGTTCCACCGAAAACCCATTTTTCGACACCACATGACCCATAAAATTTACCTCCCTGATCCATAAGGTGAATATTTAAATCTTTACATAGTGGTCAGGATATCAATGGGTTACTACCACAGTCCTCAAATTCCAATCATGCTACTCCTTAGTCAATGAATTGACCAGTATTTCATCTATGAAAACCATGAAAATGAGTCAAGATACAGATGGAAATCCTTATTATTTTTTTCCGTAAACACCAATCGATCAATTTTCAATAAAAAAGGAATGAATATATACTAAAAATGGTCATACCTACATCAAAAATATTTTTTTTTGAATATCTACCTCTCTTACTCTAACATGGTGATACATAAAACATTGTTTGATCATTGTGAACCACATTTCTTCCTTATGCAGGTCAAAATGGTCATCAATATGGGTAAAAGGGTAATTTTTCTTAATCATAACCATATACTCTTTTAGGTCGTTGATACATAACCTGAGAGATCTATCCTCCTTCTTAGAAAACAACACTAGGGCAGCCCATGTAGAGATACTAGAGAGAATAAATCCTTTGGATTCCAAATCTTATTGTAGTACAGTTAATTTCCTCAAATCATTAGGTAGATTACATCCTGAGGTATGAGATACTGTATGTGATCCTAATTCAAAATCAATATTGAATTCCACATCCCTCTCCATGGTAAAAAAAGATAAATCCGTAGAAAAACATCTCGGATCTCATATAAAACTAGAGGTAATCCACCCTTAGTAGTACCATCATTGTCCTAAAATGTCTCTGATTGGATTTTAAAAACAATATTCCTAAATTTTAGTAGTGGGTGTCTAGCACATCCTGACCAAGGATCCCACTCACCTTGAAAAACATGGGTACTACCATCAAGTTCTATATAGCATAACCACCGCCTATATCAATAAATGTGATCCTAAAAATGAACCATTAAATAAATATTGTGGATTGAATCAATGTGGTCGATATAAAATACATGTAAATCCCATTCCAACTTGACTCTGGACACGGTGAGTGTGGATGATGGAAAACTGAAACCCTACTCTTGATTTTTACCAGGAGGTGTCTCCAAGTAAATCACACATGGAATCAAATGACCTAGAAACTATAACACATCCACATGAGGTGTAGAAAAAAAAATAGAGAAACCAATATCAATGATAACATCATATAATTATGATTAAATAATAACGGTACCCTGAACAGTCATTGTCTATGCATCTGATTTCTCTAGTGGACATTCCACGACATGAATTTTCATCATCTCTACCTAAAACTGAGAATGAAAATGCCATAATAATATTCCCTATACTTCATTATCCCAAATTACGATCCATTATTACCGCCAAAACATAAAAATTGAGATCCCACAAACTTTGATGGTTCTAACTTTGATGGAACTCCATTTAAAGCAATAGATCGTACACCAATCAGATATGGGTACACAACCATTATTAATTACTGCATGTTTCCCATCGTTCCACAATGAATGAAAGAACCAGTTTTGATTCATAGAAATGTCACATTTTTCTTGCCTTCCAACATTGTTGGAACATGACTAAACCAACACATGATTCCACAAATGAAGACAACTGAAATGAATAACCTAAAATACCACCTCCCCACATCTCTCTCTTGTGCTGCTTCCTCTTCTTCTCATATAAGATACCACTTCCCACTATTAACACTCTTATAGAGAACCCAGTATTTCCTATAAGTAATTTCTTACCATCATGGCATGATCGACCCCATCAGATTATATTCTATGCTAGAATGAGAATATATGGGATAATATTTCAATCAAATACCCCAGCTTGAACTTTTTCCTCATTCATGTACTCAATGGAAATGAACTCAGTTGAGATTTTTACAAACACATGATTACAAAAATGAAGACAACTGAAATGAATGGCCTAAACTACCACCTCCCCACTTCTCTCTCTTGTGCTTCTTCCTCTTCTTCTCAGATAAGATGCCACTTCCCACTATTGAAACTCTTCTAGAGAACCCAGTCTTTCCTATAAGTAATTTTTTACCATCATGGCATGATCGACCCCATAAGATTATATTTTATGCTAGAATGAGAATACATGGGATAATATTTCAATCAAATACCCGAGCTCAAACTGTTTCATGATTCAGCTACTCAATGGAAATGAACTCAGTTGAAAACTAAACTACCTCTGAAATGTGGTTTCCATATTCCATTATGTTCTAGTCACCCTATATAGGCTCCAAAAACTATCGACACAATAAAAAAGAAAAAATATAATGACAATACTACTCATTGAAGAAGACATTAATATCATTCCAAATCATCTTCTTGTTCCTTCTATCATTCACCCCTGTGTATAACCACTTCCGAATAGGACCTTCCAATATGAATGAAGCACAGTTCACTCTGAATACCTCAATAGTATATTAAAACTCAAATATACTGTATAAATTCTCATGATGCTCATATGCTACTTGAGGTTCCATCATACCCTGTAAATAATGATGCTTGATCTTGATGAACTAATAAGGTCTGTTCCATCCAGTACTTGGTTTGGATTCTCCATCCTATGTAGGACCAGATTCAACTCATTTATCAAAATCATGGAAATTATGAACCAAAAGTTCATATAATTCGTGATTTATTGGTTATGGAGAATTCCCTCTAGCCTCTTCCTATATTTCCACATGAATTCTCTATAGTGGAATCTTACTACAGGAAATAACAATCATACGGATGAACAATATACAACTCATTATTTAATTATTTAGCAACAATAAATACAAAAATTCCAATAAATATAGAAAACAATGTCCATCATGATTGAAATAGAAAACAATCCACTACTCCCTCACCTGATGTCCATATAAATTCTACATCATGAACATCTCACATGTAGGTGAATTGAAACCAACTCCCAATAACCCATGGAAACTAGAGATCTATCATGAGATGTGCAAGCTAGAAAACATAGTCGCAACTAGAACCTCAAACCCTATCATTACTAGATCCCATCAATCATGAATCATCCTAGATCACCCAACACAAAAACGAGTGATCCTCCTCTAATACCATTTTATCACAATCAAATATAAGATTCCATCCAACATGACACCCAACCCAGTCTGAGAGAAGTCCCAAATGGTATTTTTGATCCACATGGGCTGGAAACTAGTGCATATGTATCAATATAAGACATTGGGAATTGTTTCACCGTGGAATATAAAAATAAACAACCAACATGAATAAAAAACCACATTACTTACAATTATAACCAAAAAAAGATTCAATATTTTTCATATTTAAATATTTATTCAAAAACCAAAAATCCATAACAGATAGGGGATACAAACCATCCTAATTAACATCCATGTAACTTGAGGGACATTACGCTAAAGGCAATAACACCAACCTGCATGACATGGAACTCTAGAATTTGAATCCACCATCACCATCATGATACATCTTTACTTTACCGAGGTCATAGATATAAATGTCTTTATACACCAAATTTTTATTGTAGGGTGTAAGAAAAGACCTTATTGAATGCCATAAAAATAGATATTCCCTTAAATAACATTAAAAGTTATATCAATATGTCCATATTAATAAGAACATTTGAATCATTTAAAACATTACTGTTTATTGAAACACAATTAATAGAAAACACTTTTATGAAAATCACTTCTTAATGATAATTTCTTGAGATTAAATTTTATACAAGGTTCATCATATATTCAATGTTAGCATGAAATCAAATAATCATCATGACACAAGGTAGGACCACATGGAATTTCTATATTTAACTCGAACGTCTAGGAAATTATTAAAATCACACCTCATTGCCAAAAAACAAACCAACAAAAACCAATAGCTTTCATGAATGAGACACAATAGGGGAATATATCCTATAGACTTGTGGTGTCCATATCAAAAGAAAAAACCAAAATCATTCCATGAATGAGCCATTAAAGGTGATACCATCCCAAGGTTCATTGGCCTAATATCTTATCACATGATTAGATAGTGTGTTTGAGTCAATAATGCTAAATGAACCCATGCCTCATCCCATATGAATCAAAATTCATCCTTATAATAGATCCCCCACCTAGATACCCAAGATATCCTTTGTGATCTATTAAATATCATATGTTATAAAAAAATCACATTCTCAAACACATTCCATGCATTATAAACAATCAATGAAATCATTACATTCACAATACTGATGATTGATTGAACAAAAATTACATTGAATCCACCATTTTCCACAATTAAAACCACTTTCAATTTCTTACGCAAACCCAAACGTTGTGAAAATACATTTAATACCACTTGAAAAATTCATAACACCCATTTGGGAACACAAAAATATGAGTACATATGAAATCAAACCCTTTCCTTGGGAAAGTGCCCTTTTAAAAGAATAATCACAACTAATTCATTTTATAACACACATAACGTCATTTTTTCAATTGATTACCACATTTAAGTTTCATAAAAAATAGTCCAACATGAAAAAAAATCCTATCCATTTGGGAAAACAAAATTTCAATAGATCCAAAACTCATAAAACATTGGAAAACACCTTTCACACCTTTAAAACTAATCATTAAACACTTTCAATAAAATCCAAAATGGATCACAATGGAAGAAAACCCATTTTACTTTATAATGTCAACTTCAATAAAATAGAAATTCCATTAAAAATTATCAACATATTTTACACCACATAATTTTCCATAGAAAATGTATATGAAACCAATCAAGAACACCATACTCATCTAATAAATTTAAATCATGGAACCAGGTACATCAATCATGTAATTAATCAAAAAATGGGGAAAACCCACAACCACACCTAAAAATTATCCTTTAAAGGAATGACTGAACACCATCCATCAATATTTTCCTCATCCACACAAAATTGAACCGTCACTATTCAAGAAAACCTTCTTGAAAATAGTATCCCTTAGATGGAGGTAATGAAACCCAAGTTGAAGAATGCAATTAATAGAAAAGATACTGAATTTTTGATTCTTTGACTTATCGTCACAAGGACCACTTACATATTGATGCTTAAATGATCCAAGAAGGTTTAGAGGAATTTATGTAGGATGAAAAACTAATAGAGTCTAGATTATTGGTCTTTTAGGGTTATATTCATGTGGTAAAGAAGGTGATTTTCCAAATTTTAATAACTTGACCATATCACATGGTTATCCCGCACCATTTTAAAAACAATCTAACATTGGTCTGTCCCATAATCTCTAGGAGGAATGCAGCTACAGATCTCCTTAGGGGAGGGTTCATTCTTGTTCACCTAGATGTGTGACTTGGATATTCCCACATTCTTCGTCACATAATTTCCTATGTGATTCATTCACTTAACCTTGCACCAACCATTATCAACCTTCCTCTTAGCACAAAAAATACATTTTTTCATAAAAAAATCAGTAATAAACAAAGTGACAAATACAATACAAAAAATAAACAAAGGAATTACTAAAAATAAAGTCATGGAAGTGACATTCAAGTCAGAAAATAATGAGTTTATTTACATTATTAGATGAATAATAATATAGCTTCAAAATATACTCATATTTTCATTCCAATTTCTCAAGTTGATTATCATATTACTCCATTTTTACATGATTATTTTAATTTTCATGAGATGACGTTTTTTATGTTGTGAATTATTTTTAAAATATTCTTCACTCTTATGTTATCTTCATATGATTTTGGAGTATCCATATGTATTTTTAACCATGAAATAATTTTTATCCTGCTATAAAAATATTATTATGATATTATGTTTCTATAATAGTTTTTATTATTACAATTTATGTTCTTATGATCTATTAATAAGATAATTATCCTATTATGATTTTATCATACATGTTCATGATATGAAACATAATGTAATTTTTTTTAATTTGATGAACATGACATAAATAAAAATTAATGGTTTAATTATGAAGGTTAAGAATATGATTATATATTGCCAGATGTATGGAAAGGGGTATATATGATATATATCATGGGAAAATTACATTCATGTTTAATAAAAATAGGTTCTATATTAAGCTAATTTTTAGTACACATACGTATTTGGTCCATGGATTGTGTGAATATTTGTGAGACGTGTTTTGTAAATAAATAAATTAAGGATTTCATTATGTTATGATTAGTCTCTTATTCAATAAATAGAATTTGAGGTAGGTTTCTATTTGTTTTGTATTAAAATTGAAAAATTCTTAAAAATCCTAAGTATAAATATATATCATACATAAAATCCAATAAATTTGAGAAATTAGATATTGTGTGGTGTACCTAAAAATAACATCAATGACTTCATAATTCAAGTAGATATAATATCTTATGTAGATATTTTTGGATGTAGTATTCTTGAATGTTTCATATAGGTTATTAAGTAAACTATAAACTGGTTAATAAAAAGGAATCATTACTTTAAACCTACATTGAAAAACATAGGTAATATACTGTGGTAGATTCAGATTCTCTTTATAGACCATTAGTGATGACATCAATATATAACTACTAAATTTAGAAAATTAACATTGGATGAACATGATTAAAATCTATAAATTCCTAGGATAACGTATTCAATCCATTTATGTAATACTCCTTCTATGTTTATAGTTAAAATATATGTACTTTATTTTATTCAAATAGAGTCATTACCAGTTATCCATTAGTCAATATAATTATGGGTACAAGAAATAACTATATTAACAATGGGTGTAATCAAACATGAAATAGTGAACATGTCATATTATAACTCCATATTTAAGGCAATGTATAAAACTAAAACAAAATCCTTTTAAACATGAACATCGTAATAATATGGAAAAGATAAAATCATATAATTCCATCTACATTTTAACATGGATATTTTACTATACCAATAATCCCATGAAATATCAATATCCGCATTCATAATGATGGAATGCATAATGCCTGACATTCATAACCACATATTCAAGGCCTTGTGACAAGACTACAAAAATGATTTTGTCAAGGCCTTGTGGCAAGACACTAGTGTGTCTCATGAGACCTACGAATGCATCGAGGAGCTATAGCGGGCTTCACCATTCACATACTAATTCAAATGCATTCCATATAGGAAAAGTATTAACCATAACATAAATTTTCATATTAAAAATTGCGTACGAAATGTCAATAATTTATCCTCAAAACTAGAATGGTGTATAAATTACACATACATAGTCAAACATATCCCAAAACCTTCAATACAATATGTATGTTTTGTATCAAAATAAATCAACTTCAAATAGTCTTAAAATCCATCAAAAGATGTTGAGATAGATGAAATCTAAACCTTTTTTAGAGAAATTACTCTTTCTATATTGAAATCATTTAAGAAATCATTTATCTTTAAAATAATCATAAAATCCTGTTAGGGAAGCATCGACAATGTTATAACGGTGGAAAATAGCCACACCCTCCATATAAGTTAAAAAACATTCTTACCTTAATTTTGTTGAAAATTCCATAAAGTACCTTGTTTGGAAAATGACTGAAAGATTCCTTTCAAAACATATATGCTCAAATAAGGGTATAAATGACCATACCCCATTTTATAGTAAATAATATTTTTTTTTCAATATATTTTTAAGAAACATGGATGTGGATGATAAAGAGGTCCCAGTAGATAATTACGTATAAAAAAACCTCAGATAATAAAGAGATTGTGAAATTAAACCTTACATTGTACTTTTCCTAGGTCGATGGTAGGTTAACCTCCTATATAATGGTGAAATAATTGTTATTAAATTATACAAAAATAATATACATTAATATGATATCATATATGATCTTATAAAATTTCTTTGTTAATAATATCTTAGTATTATCGTTGTTTCAGGTGTTAACTGGTTCGTTTTCCTTTATATGATTTGTTATGTAAGTAATTTTTGTTGTGGATAGAATGTATATTATAAAAATTAATAAAGATATTAAGTCTTTAAATATTATTTTTAATCGTCTAATGAAAATTTGTTTTTGAATGGATACGATGGATAATGAATCTCATCACGTTCGAGGAGACGGTAATCTGTACATACGCAAATGCGACAATATCAATTTTTTTATATTAAAATAATATATAAATGGATGGTATATCATATATACAAGAATCATTATCATGTTATATTTATTATTTACATAAATTAAACATCATTATTATATCCATACAAATAATAATGTATTGAATAATAATTACACCACGACGTGTAGACGGTAAGCCGTATGTACGCACGTATAGTGACATGTCATTCAATGGATGGATAGAATAATGAATATGGTTGTACCAAATTTATAATAACATTACTTTATATAAAAGATTCAGTAATTATTATTTTATAATGGAAACAACAAAGAACGAGGAAGTGGGAGAATAAAAGAGCTAGAAAGAGGTGATGAAATATTTACCTCTCATTCGGGTTCTTCCTATTGATTTTATCAAAACGGCTCCATAGGTTTTTTTAAGACTAAAATAATTCCTCTAGGATGAAGGGAGGAAAGTCAATAGGGTATTTGGGAAGTGGGTGGCCGATCCAAATGGCTGTGAAGGTGTGAATTAAAGAAAAGGGGAAGTTCCCTTTTATAAGTGGGGTGAGAAGAACCTTAGGAAAAGCTAGAAATATTATTTTATAATAAAATAATTTTCGGTTTCTAATGGCTCAAAAATTAATTATTTAAATTAGAAGGTGGTTATGGGTTGAAAACCACTCAACCAATAGGTTTTAGATAGGTTTGGTTCACTATAATAACTTTGTCGTTTAGATTTAACTATTAGATAAATAGTTTTACATTTTCCGTGTCTCTTTTTATTTTTATATTATTTTGTTAATAAACATACTATATGCTTCCAATAAAACCCAATATGGTTCATTGATGGTAAAAATATCATTATATAAGTCTTTTGGGTGATCCTTAGATTTTTATGAATAGAACATCTATTAATAATATAATATTTGTTTTAAATAATTCTTTTATGTCAATTTTGACACTATTTGTTATTTTGTTTTTGATAAATTCATAACATCATTATTACTTTGAAAAAAATTCATATAAATAACCCTCACATGTAATATTAACCTATAAAATTAGTGTAATTCATACGAAGTATCAAATTACATTTATTTGAATATTTATAATATCAACTATTTTAATATTTCATTAATTATGTAATTACTGCCTTATCATTGTGTCATAAATAGAATAAATTATTTAATGTCTAAAAATATAATTAAAATACCATTATTTAGGAAATATTTTTAGATTTCTAATGAATATTTATAGTAGAATTTATCTTATGTATAACTCTATATAAAAATGTTTTAGTTATTAAACATCGATTTTAACTCTTTTAACTCTTCTTTGAATTAAATAATAATACACGCCATAATCTAATCCAAGTGAACCTAAAGGATTATATTTTATTCCTATGGTTGTTTTGGGTATAATTACACATATCCAATATAATTATAACATGTGTTTGGGTAATAATAAAATCATTTTACCCTTAATGACACTATTTACTTTTAACCATGGTAAATAAAAGTAAAATGTTACTCATCATAAAAAATAATATTAATCTTATTGAATCACATTTTACTTACTGATATCAACCATGTCTCACGGATTTTTTTAATTCAACTCACAGAAGTGGTAAAATTAGTTTTTTTTGTAAATTTGAAAATGCTCCTAGGAGGTGCGTAAAAGGCGGTAAAAAGGTAAATAAACATTATATATATATATATATAATTATTATAAACTGAATCCAATGAATTACATTGAACATATATAGCTATTATTTATAAATTTTGATCTAAAATAAATTTAAATACACTAAATAATTATTTAAATAAAAATTCGGTTTAAACTATAACTCAGTGTTTATCACTATGCATAAAAAACTGAATGTTTTCGGAAATATTAAATAAAATCTCCCTAATCTAATTTAGATATTCCAAATCCAAATATGAAGTCCATTTTTAAATATTAAATTGATAAAATTTCAAAAAGTGAGTTTTACTATTCATAACGGCTAGTTTGATTAGTTGTGGTGTGTCAGAGCTCGACGTTGCGTACAACACACGCTACTGTATTATTCAAAGAGAAGAATACCATGGAAGCATGGGTTGATACAACTATTAAGGATGTTTTTAATAAAATTATATATGATATTATACTAGAATTATAATATACCTATGTATAATTATGTTTTAATTCCATTGAAATACAAAATAGAAATGAAAGTCGCCTTCATGCGTACGTACAACTTACTGTCTCCATGAATGATGCGTTTAATTTATTATCTCAAAATGTAATGTAATATAGTAAATACATATATATAATGGATATATATGATATTTATTATATCTAAATCATGAATATCATTACGGAGATAATTGAATTTTGACCACATGAACAATTTATAATTATAACAAATTCATTTTAAACTCATGTTCCGAACATCGAAAAAATGTCCAATATGAACTCAAATAAAAAACTAATTGTTATAGAAATGTAATATGTGATATAAAATGAATAATAAACTTGAAAAAGGTTCGTAATCAAGTAGAAATTAACTTCAGTTTATTATTTAAGAAATTAATGATCGAAGAGGTCAAGTCGGACACAAGGTAAGGTACTTCACCTCAATCTCCATTCATTAAGGCATATTTTGTATTATAAAAAAATTTAATTTTTACAATATATAGACACATTTTACTTTTCAATTCATTAAATGAGAATATTTTTCTACGAGGTGTTTTAATAAACTAAAAAAACCGAGAATTTTTTAACGTATGCGGTGACAACGACCTTTTCTATCGCCGCAAGTATTATTTGATCTTTGGCTTCCACAACAAGCCATAATGTTTTTAAGAGGAAATTAAATTCCATATAATATTTTACATTCTATGGTATTGAAAATGGTTTTGAAAATGGATATTTATGTCAATATATTTTAATGATATGTTGTGAATTATATGTGTAAATGTTATCTTTCCTTTTTATTTGTTTTATGTGTTATGATTTTATAATGGTACTTGGACATTTGACTAGTGGTTATGTGATAAACCAAATGATGGGTGGTGGTGTGATAAACCATGACAGGTGGTTATGTCATAACATCCAAAGTATTGGGTATTGAAGTCAGTTGTATGGATATTCTATTTTGTGATATGTGTGGAAGTCGATCGTGTGGTTATTACATTTTAGTATGTTTATGTCCGAAGTTACATTTATATGTTATATGTTCATATATCAGATTTATAGTAGTAATTTGGTTAAAAAATGGTATAAAATGATCTTTTATTCAGTGAAAAGTACATAATACTCCATAATGGTGAAAGGTATTACTTAAGATAACATATTCATGGTTTACATGTGGTTTTGAGAAACTAACAGTTTTCCATCGTTTTTCATCCCATAATGATATTTTTGTGCCCGTCCCATGTTTTGGAAATTTTTTTCCCAGAACATAAAGTGGATTAGGGTCGAGGATGGGATCAATTAAAAGTCATGCCATCTAAAAACTATGACTTGACATGACTCTTTTTTTCAAAGCGTTTTTATTTTATGAAAAAATGGAAGATGAGTAGAAGTGTCTACTTTGTAATTTTTGAGATGAAATGTAATAGTTTTGGCCAAATTCTCTAAGACACTAGACCTGAAAATATCCTCATTGTGACTTATTCATTTAATTCAAGATTATTTAATTTTTTAAGGCTGATTCCTTATAGTTGGTATCATAGGTCGGTTTAGACAACTTTAGGTGTTATAATATTGTTAAATTAATTTATGGTAAGATTAAAATGATATAGAATTTATATATTACCATATTTCTTCTCTGTGGATATTTCGATGATCATAATGGTTTTCCGCAGAGGAAACATAGAAGCTATATTGGGAAGGAAAATATAGGAGAATAACCATCCAAATCCGCAACATGTGATGGATATAATCGGAACAAATCAATTAGTTGTAGTGATATATCAGTTGACCCATGCTATAAATGGTGGTGATATCCATGCATGAGATCGGCTAGAACAACCACAATGGAACATGTCAGTAGTGTAGAATTTCATATGGCAATGTCACCTGTCATTCAGGGGATAATATGACCTTGTGTTACTTGAAGGGTGGATTAAATCACTAGAGATGATTTTCTATGTCATGGTGTGTTCATTGCATCAAAAGGATACTCTCTCTGTTTACCATTTTGATCTGGAATCTAATCAGGTGTGGTTAGTGGTGAAAAATAACAAGGATAACGAGGAGATTTATTCACTTTATTTGGATGAAATCAATGGTATTTTTTATGAGAAATAATTTTCTATGGTTGTTTGTCTTAGGTTGGGAAACAAATTCTAAGAATTGTTTCATGAGTATCACACACTGGATGATTATGAAGGAAAATTCACTCGACTGGAAAGGTATGCTCAAAATTTCATTTACGATCATGATAGTAAGATAAATGAATTTTACTCAAGACTAAAGACGTGATATCGAAGAGAAATAGCCTCTTGTGAATTCAAAATCTATGAAAAAAATGTCAGAGATGACGAGAATGTTGAAATGGCGTATTCTAATGATATGTTATTACATGCGAGAAAACAAAAGAAGTGGTCCAGTAGGCCGGAAAATGGAAGGAATTCATCAAAGAAGACTAGAGGTAAGAAAATTAAACAGCGATATTGTGAGAAATGGGGTTAAAAAATACTAGAAAATGTTAATCAATTTATGGAAAGTTATTCTAGTGTAGTAAGACTGGTCATATAGTTCATAACTGTAAGGATTAAGATCATGAATGAAATGAAAAACCAACAGTAAGATGTTTTAAGTGATATGAAATGTGTCATTATGAAAATGAGTATCCAATGATGAACTCAACTAAGGGAAAGCTGTCAAACTACAAGAAGAAAGGGGTGGTGAAATCCTTTGCAACTACTTCAGAATATGTTGGGCCATTGAGTAAAGTAGTATCTAGTACACTGTTTGTTTGTTCGGATTATGCCAACGAGTAGTTTGCTTCATTGTCTACACATTCATTCATTTTTAGAAGTATTCTAGTAAATTGGGAATTACATATCAACATATGAATCCTAAAAATATTTTAAAAACACCAGGGGGAAATGTTGAGATATAAAAGAAAACATAAGAACCTTCCCTTCCATGAGTGCAGAAAGAATCTACCTGTAAACCTTATAGTTTTGCCTCTATTATAGTTTGATGTTATTTTGGGTGTTTATTTGATTTCTGTTTAACATGATAATATTGAATATATAGATAAAGAGGTTTCATTTCAGAACGAACATCAGTTTCTGTACAAGAATTAACCCTCACTTTTGATAACATATCAGGATGTAGCGAAATTAGTAAAATATGGAAATGAATTTTACCTTGAACATATTGTTGAAAAGAAAGGAAATGTTCAAATTAAGGATGTTCGAGTTGTAAATTAGTAACTTGATGTTTTCCTAATGATTTTCCAGCTATAATACATGATCATTAAGTTTAATTTACTGTAGACTTAGTTCCTGATGCTAATCCAATTTTAAAACATCCTTATTGAATGGATGAAATTGAACTATTAGAGTTAATGAAGCAATTTCAGGATTTATTAGATAAAAGTTTCATTAGACCTAGCACATCACCGTGGGGTGGTCTTATCTATTTTTTAATTAATTATGGATTAATGAGACATTGAATTAATTATAGATAATTGAATAACATAAAAACTAGAAAGAAGTATCCTTTGCCTCATATCGATGATTTTTATGATCAGCTCCTGGGAGCTTAGTATTTTTCGAAGATTGACATGAGGATATGGTACCATCAGTTGATAGTAAAGGAAGAATAAATTCAAAAGAATTCATTTTGTACTTGATATGACCATTATTACTTTGTATTTCTTTCATTTGGGTTAACCAATGCTCCTACTATATTCATGGATCTTATGAATATAATTTTTCGTGAGTTTTTTGATATGTTTGTGGTTGTGTTTATTGATGAAATTTTGGATTATTCCTAATTCAAGGAGGAAAATGAAAATAAATAATGGGTTTCCTTACAAACCTGAATGAAAATAAACTGCATGGGAAATTCAGCAATTGTGATTTTTGGTTACAACAAATTTACTTCTTTAGTCACATTGTTTCAAAAAATGGCATAACTATTGATCCAGCTAAAACAAAAGTTATTGACGAATGGACAGGACACACAAATATAACTGAGATTCTTAGTTTTATTTGTTTAGTAGTTTATTACTAGATGTTTGTTGATAATTTTTCATGGTTATCTAGTCCAATGACTATGTTAACTTGAAATGGTGTTAAGTTTTTTTGGACAAAAGAATGTGATAATTTTTTTTAGGAATTGAAATGAAGATTGGTGAATGATCCTATTTTGGTATTACCTCTAGAGATGGTGAATTTGTAATCTACTGTGATGCTTCAGTGAAAGGACATGGCAGTGTCCTTATGCAGAATGATCATGTAATTTATTGTTCTTTACGTCAGTTGAAAATTAATGGTTTAAATTACCCATCACATTATTTGTAATTAGATTCTGTTTTTTTTTGCTTTAAAAATTTAAAGGCATCATCTGTATGGAGTAAAATTTTAAAAATATACAGAAAACAAAAGTTGAATTATATATTCACTCATAAATAATTGAACATAAGATATAAGAGATGTCTATAATTAATCATGAATTATTATTGCATGATTATTTTCCATCCAACAAAATTAAATATAGAGGCTGATGCTTTGAGTTGAAAGAGTATTTCTTTAATAACCATGATGTGTTTGGAATGAGACTCACTGTTTTTTTAAAAAAAATTGGAATAGAAGTTTTTAGTGTAGGACATTCCTCTGTTTTTTGTTAGTTTTTAGTGAAATCATCTCCATTATACATAATAAAGCAACCACAGAAAGAAGACAATGAGTTACAAAAAAAGGGTCAGATAGTTCAGAACGGTAAGTATCCTGAATTAAAAATTAAAAAATGATTTTGTTTTGAGGATTGGAAAAAGATTATATGTGCCTTGTGATTCACAAATGAAGAATTATTTGTTATATAAAGATTATAGTTATCCTTTTTTAGTTCATCCTGGAAGTACTAAGATGTACATAGATCTCCGGGAGTATTACTGGGGGGATGGAATGAAAAGAGATATTGCTGAAACTACTATGTAGTGTTTGACTAGACAACAAGTTAAAGCAGAGTGGCAGTTTCCAAAAAAATTCTTCTGTCAATAAAAATTCCTGAGTGGAAATGCAAAAATATATCCATAGACATTGTTGTGGGACTATCTAAGACATTTCGAGGAAACAATGCAATCTTGGTTATTGTATATTAGTTGAATAAACAACTCATTTCATTCATATTCGAGATAATTTATCTATAAATCAAATTTTTCGATTGTATGTTAATGAGATAGTGAGGTTACATGGAGTTCCCCTCTCTATTGAATCTGATCGTGATCCAAGGATTACATCTAAATTTTGGAAAGGCCATGAGAAGTCGTTGGGAACATAATTAAATTTTAGTACATGTTTTTATATGAAATCCAATGGAACGTCCAAAAGAAAAATTCAAACCTTGGAGGATTTGTTTTTTGCTTGATCGATGGATTAATAGGGAAGTTGGGACCAACATCATTCGTTGGTTGATTTTTATTATAATAACTTTTTTCATTCCATTATTTAGATGGCTCTATTTGAGGCATTATATGGAAAGTGATGTCGAAATCTATCTTTTTTGGATGATGTAGGAGAAAAGAAACTGATGGGACCCACATTGGTAGAAGAGATGGTAGAAAAAGGTCAGCTGATTCAGAAGAAAATCAGAATAACTCAGAGTTGGCAGAAAAGTTATATGGATAGCTAGAGGAAAAAACTTTTTTTGAGGTAGGTGATCGTGTCTTTCTCAGAGTTTCTCCATGGAAAAGTGGGATTTGTTTTGGAAAGAAGGGAAAGATGAGTATGAGGTTAATTAGACCCTATGAAATCAAGGGGAAGGTTGGTTCAGTTTCCTATAGTGTGTCTTTACCTCCATGTTTATCCCACATACACAATGTGTTTCATGTTTTAATTTATAGAAATTATATGGCAGATTCAACTCATGTTTTTAGCCAATAGGTTGTTCAGTTGAAAGCAAATCTCTTTAATCAGGAACAACCCGTTAAGATTATTGACCAAATAGATAAAGTGATGTAGAATAAGGTATTCAATTAGGTAAATTTGTTGTGAAAAAAACCATATGGTTGAAGAAACAACCTGGGAATATGAAAAATCTATGAGGGATAAATACCCCCACTTATTTGATAAGTGAATAAAAATTATGAGGGAAAAATTTCCATAAGTGAGGAAGGATGTAACATCCCAGGTAAATAAAGAATAATAAAATTTCATTGTTATTAATATTTGTGAATTATATTTTAATTTTACTTTAATGAGGACTCTATGTTCGATGGCTTACCCGATACACATTAATGGGTTTCATTGAAATATTTCATTATAAACTAATAATATAATAATTATATTTTAAATGGTTATTATCTCCAAGATTTTGTATTAGAATTAATGAATAGAACTAACTACAATATGATTATACATTTTTGTTAAATGTTTTTACATTTATTCAATAAATTTGTGTGGCTTAAAATAAGAATGAATCTTATTTTAATCATAAATACTGCAATTTTCATTAAAAGGTTGATTACCACCTTTTAATGGAAACCCCACATTAAATCTAGTTTTGGTCAATGTTATATGTCCTATTTGACAAAATAAAATTATTATTTATAATCGGGACATCAAATATTACTTTTTGATGAAATTTTGGTGTTTTTATGATAATATTAATTTTTTAATGAATAGTGAAAATATTGTATTTTAATTCAAAACTGGATTTTTATCTAATTTAATTATAAGGATAGATTATCTATTTCATTGGTTTTAATGTGTAATTATATTATGTTTTTAATATTTAATCCATTGTTGGTCATTGGAAGTAATTTCATCTTGAAATTTTACATAAATAAGTGTCAATATTTCGATAGTTTTTATTTTTTTAAATACGCCTTTTGTTTCGACACTGGGTGTAACAACCCAGGTAAATAGAGAATATAAACTTTTCATATTTATCCATATCTATGAACAAAATATTAATATACTCAAAAGGGAACGCTATGCTCGATGGCGTACGCAATACACAACAACGACTTTCATTGAAATCATATGTTGCACTCTAACAATAAAATAATAATATTTTAAATTTTATTTAACGCCTAGCCATTGTAATAGCAGGAATGAAAAAAATAAACTACAAAATTATTATATATGTTTTTTAAATATGTTTAATTTAATCAAATAATAGTTTGAGGCTTAAAATGCAAATGAATCCAATTTTAAGCATAAATCTTCTAACATTGTTTAAAAGGTCGATTAACAGCCTTTTGATGAAGAACCATTTTTAAATATACTTTTGACAATTTTATATGTTCTATTTGACAAAATAAAATACTTCTTTAGAATCTGGACAACAAAATTTACTTTGTGTAAATTTTTTGTTATTTTTCCGATAAAGATCATTTTTAGTAAAAATGTTGCATTTTAATTCAAAACCTCCATTTAATCTGATTTATTTATATGGATAGATTATCTTTTTAATTTATATTAAAGTTTATTTAGAATATATTTTTACCATTTAATCTAACGGTGGTCATTGAAATTAATTTCACTTTCAAATTGGACATAAACTACTGTCAATATTTTAATAGATATTGTTTCTTAAAAACACGTTATTTGTTTTGACAGCGGGAATGAATTATTAAATTAATTAATGAAACTTATATATATTTAATTTTTTTAAAATATACATCATTATTTAATTCAGAATATCAAATATATCTTAGGATGAATTTTTGGTATTTTTCAGAAAAACTTCAATTTTTGATGAATAGTGAAACCACTAAGTGATAGTTAAAGAAACTGATTTTTTATTTAAATGAAACTTTACCACTTCTGTGATTTGATTTTCAAAAATCCTAAATAAATGGTTGTCATTATGAAGTAAAATTTTGTTCTATGAGATTATAATAATTTTTTTGTAAATAGTAACTTTTAAGTTTTATTAATCGCGATTAATGGTAATTAGTGTAATTTAAGGTAAAGATAATGTTATAATAATATGAAATGACCTTTACACATGTCCTACACTTATTGGATGAGTCATTGACGACCTAGAAAATTGATGGGTCAACTTGGGGACCCCATGGAGTCACATTGGTTGGAAAATTACATGAATAACTTTTTATTAAAAGTTAAAATTAAAATGTCACCAACATGTATAGTTTTACTAAAACATATTTTACATGGGCTTATACAAGTCATATTTTTTTACTATAATTATTCATAAGAAATATAAAATGATTTCCTACATCATGATAGTTTTTAATTATTTTTAGAAATTAAATAAATTAATTTATTTATGACACGATGATGATGCAGTGATTACATCATAAATGAATGATTTAAAAAAAATAAGAAGATAGGGTACAATCTAAGTCTTAAACTTCTCAAAAATCTATTGAATGGGTGGATTTCGAAAACTTATTACCTTATCCTCTTAATTTATCCTTTTTGGACCTTTAAAATCTGAAAATCATTATATAATAAAGTAATAGTTTATAACTTTCCAAGAGTGCCCCTCCTCTTCACTTATAAAAGGCCCCCACCTCTACCACCTTAACCACACCTCTCAAGCGTTTGGCTTGGCCAAACCCTACCCATTTAATCTCTCCACATCCCTCTATTAAACATTTAATCCTCACCTTTGGCTGAATTCTCTTCAAGAAACCATTTTGGTTCAAACCAAGAGGAGTTACCTGATTTAAAGGTGATGTATTAACTTGTGTTCTTTTGTTTTTGTTTGATTTTCCAAACCCCTAAACTCATTTTATTCCATTATTTTGTAACAACTACAATATATTCAATATATTAGGATTTTGTTATGTGATGGACTCGAGCTACACTCACACACACCTCAATCTAATGGTTAAAGAACAAACTGTTTCTGTGGATGACGAATTACTGCCTCACGAAACGATGATTGTTCAATATTTTCTTATCACCTTTCATGGTGGCCATTATGATGTCACTATATTTTATATATAATATATATGGTATTTATGGTTCCCATATTTTTCTGTATTTTATATTTAAAACCTACATTTATGCTTTTCATGTTGTTCAATTGCGATAATTTCATACGAGGAAGTGAGGACTACCGCCCCTCAAGTGATGTGACTCGATCATGCAATACATGGAATGTGTAAAGAATGAAATTAATGAACTTATGTGACCTATAAAACATATATATTATACTGGAATTATAATATATATATCTCTCAATTATTTTTAATTCCACTAATATGACAAAGAATTGAAAGTAGCGTGCATGCGTACGTATGACCTACCTTCTCCATGAACGGTGCATTTCATTTCCTTTTATCTCCAAATGTTATGTAATAGTATAAAAATAATATGTACTGGATATATATGATATTTAAATCATTATTAATATTCTGGAGATGATTTACTTATAACTACAGGGACAATCATTTTCAAACAAGTACATTTTTGACTCATGTACCAAACATCGACAAAAACGTCTGATATGAACTCACATTATAAACCAATTATTATAACATTATAATATGTGATTTGAACTGAATAATAAAATTTAAAGGAGAACATTATGAAATTATAAATTGACCAAAGTTTATTATTCCGGAATATAAAGAAACGAACAAGACAAGTCGGACTTGAGGTAAGGGATCCTACATCTCTCTTTCTTTTTAAGTAATCTATTTTATGCCGTTTCTTTTAAGATCCTCTTTCTTAGTTTGGGGATGTTTTTTATATTCCAATTACTATTATTTCTATGTTTATATGATGAGAGAGCCTATTTTATTTCATCAATCCATATTTTTGGATGTTTTAAGTGGTGCGTTAGGCTGCCTTGTTTTCATAACGGGTTTTTCATCTCACTTTTATTCCCGTGAGATTTATGCCACATTTGCCACCATTTCCATTGTGTGGTGTATGTACATCACATTATTCTACTCTTTGTGTAATATAATTTCGTTTATGATTATTTACATCAATGTTTTAAATTCCTTCTTTCTTGGGGTGTACGTTTCGAAAGTTACCCAAATCGGTAAGGGAACCTTTCACACTCCGCTTTTTAAAGTCATATTTTGTTATGTCTTTTAATTTACATATTTTTATGTGGGGATATGTTCTTCAATATCCTTATTGATGTCAATTTTATATCCAAATGATGAGATATCATTTTCTCTCTCGTCAACTAATTTTATTAATTTTAAGTTGATGTCGTTAGGCTGTTGAATTTTACCAAAGGATCTTCTTAACCCAATTTTGCTTTCTTTGGGTTCAACATGTAGTTATTGAATATGTCATCCTTTGAATATGTTTGAATGAAATTTTATTGTTTTAAACTTAATATCCACTTATATTGGGTTTATTTATATTTTTCACACATAATTATGAGATTGATTTTTCCTTAATTTAAGGATACCTCCTTTATAAGAGATTTCATCTCATTTTACATTTCTATTGTGACTTCGTTGTTGTTATGCACCAATTCACTCTTATATGGTGTATATACTATCCTTTGGAATATTATATCATGAATCCCTTTATTCTCATGATATTATAATGTTCTTATTAAATGTTATTCCACGATTATTGTATTCAAGTGTCTCTCATTTTGATAAAAACCCTTTAACTAAAATATCATTTTAAATGTTTTAATGATTTATTCTTATAAATATTTATCATTAATATCCATGTTTTCAAAATGGTTATAAGGATTTATTTATATGGATAGTAATGGTTTAAAATGTTATAAGCTTTAAAGTGGTATGGGACACTTTAATTCAAATGTCTCTTTATTAAATGTTTTAAATGGTTTTGAAAATAGTTTATAGAATGGATTAATTATTTCAATATCTTAAAATGATATATTGTTATTGAAATGTGGGTATGTTATGTTTCCTTTATACTTTTTTATGTGATATTATTATGTTATGGTTATTGGTCATTTTATATGTAGATGGGTGGTTCCGTGATAAACTAAGGGCGGGTGAGCCCGATATAGCTCTCCAATGCATTGGGTAACGCGAAGGGGTTAAACGCTAACGTTTATCTGAACTGATTTAGGAAATATTTTGTGATGGGTATTCCAAAAGTAACCATGAGGGTTACTCCCTATGTAAGAATGTTATGAATGCCTCATGGTACCTTTATGTCTTATGATTTCTATTGAGTTATGCTTATATCTTATGAATTCACGAGGTATTTTAAATTTCTTATGTTTTATGAGTAATGTATGATTTCACTGATTCTTATGTATACATGGTCAAATGTTTTCTTTCCGTATTGTTATAACCCTTACTGAGCTTTTTATTCTCATCCTATGTTTTCTTGAAATTTTTTTAACAGGACATAAAGTTGATTAGTGTCCAGGATGGGATCAAAGAAATGTCTGGCTGTTTAAAACAAGGAACTAGACATGACTCTTTTGGTCAAGAGTATTTTTTGTGTGAATAAAATGGAATCTGAGTAGATGTGTCTACATTGTAATCATTGAGATGTAATAGTTATGTCCTAATTCTCAAAAACTCTAAACTTGAAAAGATCTTAAATGTGAATTATTAATTTAATTCAATAATAAGTAATGTTTAAGGCGGGGTGTTTATAGTTGGTATCAATGGTCGGTTTAGATAACTTTAGAGGTTAAGGTATTATTTAAGCATAATTTAGATTTCCATAATGGCTAGGATTTCAGAAAGAGTCATAGTGAATGAGTAAGTATATATTAGTGTTTATCTTCCTCATTAGTACATAATGATTTTGTTGATACACTCACATTGGTATTTTTTGGTTTTAGTAAATGGATGGATCGATCAGGGACCAAAGTGACAATGGGTTTGAAGGAAACTCTAGTGGTTCTCTGATTATGAGATTGGATGAAATGGAGGATTCAATGAAAACTCTCATGGTTATTCTAAACCAACTATCAGGGGTCATAATCAACCGCTTGAACCTTGGTGAGTTCTCTAATGCAACATGTACGTGAGAACCGACTGCAGGTGGAAGTTCAGGTAATAATTATAAAGGTAACAATTAGGGTTTATATAATCCTTACTTTTGAGGTAATTATGGGTTACTATATGTTGTGATTGAATATGAACGCCATGAGATAAACTTGAGGTTAAATTATGTTATTGTTATTATTGAAGATTTTATCTCTTTTTGGGGAGTGTTTTAATAATTATATAGTTTTGGAAAAAGGACAACACACAGACCCTGTGACAACCCGTCGCTTCGGACAAAGCTGTGGGAATCGAACCCACAACCAAAGTACGACTAGTATTTATCACCTACCACTGAACTACATCATGTCCCTGGTTAGTTTGACTAATTCTTTTTAGATAGATGATCTTATGAATCTAGAATAAGATTATTTTGGGTTATCTAGGAATATATTGACCTATCATGGAGGATATATGATTAGGTTAATTTCTTTTCAATATTAGACTTTAAGAGAAACAGATGATATTTGGAGATAAATGTTAAGGTTTATCTTGGAATACCATGTGATTAAATCCTACATATATTTGGTTTTCAGTCTTAGTTTTGATTACTTTGAAGAATTTTATGGATAGTTTTTTATTGAATGGTCTTTGTTGAACTTTGGGTATTGTTTGACAAATTTTGGAGATTAGGAATAGTTTTTTTTATAAAGGATTATCTTTTTGGGTATTATATGATTTCATACTAAGATTTTTGGTTTTGGTTTTGGTTTTTGTCTAAAGACATGGGAAATATATAGTTCTATTTTGTGGATTAAGTGAATCTCTAGAAGTTTATTATAGCTCACTTAACGTGAACAAGTCATCCTAAATACTCGTCTTTTGGAGAAAATATGATTTCGTGTAAGAAATCTAGTAAAAGTTGAAAGTCAACATGACATGTAAGTATGTTTCCTTATGTTTTAGTTAAGCTCATAAACAAATTACTCAATGAAAAGTTACATTAAACAGAAATGTTGTCTGTTAATTTTTCCTACTGGGGAATCAAATATCGTTTAAACCATCACAAGTTTGTGATTTTCTTGTTGTTAACTTTCTCCTAAACATGTTTTCTATCACTCTCCATCAGAACATGACCCTTTGTTTTCTCCTCCATTTCCATGTTCTCCTACATGGAATCCTAGTATGGGTTAACTCAGGTGACCTTTGTACTTCTCTTTCTTTATTTTAAAGTGATAGTTTTACTGACTCTTGTTCTGATGTGGGATTTTCAATGAAGTTTCCAAGACCAATTTTAAAATTGCGAGGACGCAATTTCCAAAAGTGGGGAAGGATGTAACACCCCAGGTAAATATAGAATATGAAATTTTCATATTTATTTATATTTGTGAATAAAATATTAATTTTACTTTAAAGGGAATGCTATGCTCGATGGCGTACCCAATACGCAACAACGAGTTTCATTAAAATCTTATGTTGCACTCGAATAATAATATTCTATTATTTTAAATGGTAGTTAACGCCTAGACGTTGTAATGGAGGGAATGAATGAAAATAACTACAAATTATTATATATGTTTTTAAAATATTTTTACTTTTATCCAATAATTATTAGTGGCTTAAAATGAAAATGAATCCAATTTTAAACATAAATCATCTAATATTCATGAAAAGGTCGATTAACCACCTTTTCATAGAGAACCCTTTTTAAATATACTTTTGACAATTTTATATGTTGTATTTGACAAAATAAAATCCTTCTTTAGAATCTGGACTTCAAAATTTACTTTGTGTAATTATTTGTTATTTTTCCGATAAAGATCAATTTTAGTGAAAATGTTTCATTTTAATTCAAAACCTCTTTTTAATATGATTTACTTATATGTATTTATTATTGTTTTTATTGATATTAAAGTGTATTTATAATATATTTTAACCATTTCATCCAATGGTGGTCATTGGAATTAATTTCACTTTGAAATTGGACTTAAACTAGTGTCAATCTTTTAATAGATATTTTTTCTTAAAAACACGTTATTTGTTTTGACAGCGGGAATGAATTATTAAATTAATTAATGAAACTTATATATTTTTAATTTTTTAAAATAGACATCATTTTTGAATTCGGAATATCAAATATAGATTAGGGTGAATTTTTGGTATTTTTCTGAAAAACAACAATTTTTGATGAATTGTGAAACCACTAAATGGTAGTTAAAGAAAATGATTTTCAGTTTAAATGAAACATTACCACTTCTGTGATTTTATTTTCAAAAATCTTACAAACATGGTTGTAATTAGGAAGTAAAATGTGGTTCAATGATATTATAATAATTTTTTTGTGAATAGTAACTTTTATGTTTTATTAATCACGATTAAATGTAATTAGTGTAATTTAAGGTAAAGATAAAGTTATAATAATATGCAATGACCTTGAAACATGTCCTACCCTTTTCAGATGAGTCATGTCCGACCAAGATAATCCATGGTTCAACTTGGGGACCCCATGGAGCCAATTTGGTTGGAAAATTACTTTAATAACGTTTTATTAAATGTTAAAATTAAAATGTCACAAATATGTATAGTTTTACTAAAAAAAATTACATGGGATTATACAAGTCATATTTTTTACTATAAATATTAATTAGAAAGCTAATAATATTTCCTACATCATGACAGTTTATTTTATAATTTTTATAAATCAAATAAATTTATTTATTTATGACACGGTGATGATGCAGTGATTACCTCATAAATGAACGATTTAAATAAAATAAGAAGATAGGGTGAAATCTAAGTCTTACACTTGTCACAAACCTATTGTATGAGTGTATTTCGAAACCTTATCACCTTAGCCTCAAAATGTATCGCTTTGGGACCTTTAAAATCCGAAAAGAATTTCATAATAATGTAATAGTTTATAACTTACCAAGAGTGCCCCTCCCCTTCTCTTATAAAAGTCCCCCACCTCTACAACCATACCCACACATCTCAAGCCTTTTTCTCGGCAAACCCCTGCCCATTTCATCTCTCCCCGTCCCTATATTCATCATTGAAGCCTCACCTTTGGCATAATGCTCTTCAAGAATCCCTTTTGGTTCAAACCAAGAGGAGTTACCCGATTTAAAGGTAAGGTTTTCACTTATGTTCTTTTATTTTATTTTGCTTCTCCCAACCCCTAAAATCTTTTTATTTCATTCACGATACGATGATTGTTCAATGTTCTCTTAACACCTTTCATGGTGGCCATTATGATGTCACTGTATTTTATATATGATATATATGGTATTTTTTCCCATATTGTTCTTAATTTAATATTTAAAACCTACATTTATTCTTTTCATGTTGTGCAATTGCGATAATTTAATATGAGGAAATGTGTACTACCGCCCCCTCAAGTGATGTGACTCGTTCATGGAATACATGGAATGTATAAAGAATGAAAATAATGAACTTATGTGAACTAAAAAAAATATATATCATACTGGAATTATAATATATATATCTCTCAATTATTTTTAATTCCATTAATATGACAAATAAATGAAAGTAGCGTTCATGCGTACGTATGGCCTACCTTCTCCATGAACGGTGAATTTCATTTGTTTTTATCATAAAATGTTATGGAATAGTATAAAATGAATATGTACTGGATATATATGATATTTAAATCATTAATACTATTCTGGAGATGAATTACTTATAACTACATGGACAATCATTTTCAAACAAGTACATTTTTTACTCATGTACCAAACATCGAAAAAAACGTCTGATATGAACTCACATTATAAACCAATTATTATAACATTATTTTTGACGCTGAAAAAAGCCCGAAACTCCCGGAAGAAGTTTCAGAATGATGAAGCGAAGTCATATTCGGAATCAAAGGCCCGATTCGGAGGCCTGAGAAGTGGTGCGTGAAATAAAGGAGGATCCGCTCGCAGATATGTTCTGCACGCAATGTGCTCCTGGGATTCGCGGAATTGGACCGGTGAGGCGTGCAATAATTGCACCCCCATTTCACCACGGCGAGATTTTGCGGGCAAGCAGTTCCCCACGCGGAATACTTCGCGTGCCGCCTAGATTCCGCGCCGGAGGTCGCCTATAAATAAAAGGTGACCCCGAACGGTTTGGGGGTTGAGGAATATGAAGTCACTCTCATGTGCGCAATTCGGCTCCCCCACGCGAAAGATGACATCTAGGTAATCCCGAATTCCGCGCAACCATGCCCCAGAGTTTGCCTTTGCGTGCAACTCCACCGGCTTCATTGAATTTTCCCCTTCTCCCGGTTTCCCCACTTGCGCGCAATCCGTGGTCCGTGCGCCCAATACCCTGCCGTGCGCGCAAAACATTATGCATAATTCCCTGTTAAAGCGCAATTCCATTACTTCTATTGCGCGCCGTCCCGGTGTTTTGCGCGAAAATCGTCTCTTTTGCGCAAGCAAGGCCGAGGACTCCTCACCTTGATGCCCCTTGGCTGCCCCCTGAACCAGCACCTGATGTCTCCCCTACCGGCCATGCACGCCACGCGTTGTTTTTCCGCACGGCATTCCAGGCTCGTGCGAAGTAACCTCAAGATACCTTGGGCCGTGTTTACCATTGTGTTTCTTTGCCTTATGCTTCTCCGCATAGGTATGCTAACGGCTATTTCTCCATTGCATAGCCACGCTAACGTGGACCCCCCAGTGGTTTGCCCTGCGGCCCCCCTTCACTACGGCCTTGTCGATGCCTTCTCTTCCACAAGGGGTGGAGGGCGTTGGGCATGTAAGCCCTAGGGGTGTTGAGCGAACCAACCTCGTCCAAGATTCAGGACGTTAAACTGCTAAGCACCTCGTCCTTAACACAAGACATTAAACTGTGGTCCGACCCCGTGCTTCACACGCAGGGTCCCCCCCATCTCGGACATTTTTTACGCTCACGTGTCTCCACGGGAGTGGACTCTTCCTCACATGGAATGAGATCCTCTTTGTCGGAGTGGCGTTTAACCGCGGGGGAAGGGCTGCATCAGAGTGTAAGCCCCTAACCTCTCGTATGGATGATTGCACCCGTGCATCTCCGTACTTCCCCCTGCCAAGGCCAGTGGAGTCCTTTTCCCACTGCGCTTTGTCGCACCACGAGCCTCCACCCTGGAGTAAGCCCCGAACCCAAGGGCCGCTAACCACGCGTAAGCCCCTATTTCCTCTTTGGGCCGCTCAACGCGTAAGCCCCATTCCACTTCTCACAGACGCACCCTTTGCGACGTGATCGTCTGGTCCCTGTTGCCTCTTGTTTCCCACACCGAGCATGACTCATGTGGGCTTAGAGTGCGCATCGACCATGACCTCCTCTATGGGCCACCTCAGAGCGTAAGCCCCATCCCAGCGAACTACATGGACTTTGATCCGTGCTAACGCATGGTACGTAGGAAGCCTCCACAAGGTTCAAGCCCACCACCCGGTCATCCCGACCTCTCCATGTCGGTTCCTTGACCACCTTGGGATGCCTCAGAGCGTAAGCCCCAAATCTCCAACCCCGCATGACATTAAACTGTATCGCGTCCCGCATGATGTTAAAATGTATGCCATCCTACATGATGTTAAATTGTATCCCGTCCCGCATGACATTAAACTGTATCGCGTCCCACATGACGTTAAACTGTATTTTGTCCCGCATGATGTTAAACTGTATCCCCCCTCTTGGGCCGTCTCAGAACGTAAGCCCCATGCTTCACTCCACCATCCATCCTGATCCTTACACGAGCCGCCACATCCCGGTGAGATCAACCCACCATTTCCCACTCCATGTTACACCGGAGGCCGCCCACGTGTTGGCCCCAACATCGGTGTTCCCCCTAGGTATCCTTTAACCCGATCCGTCTCTGAAAGATGTTAAACTCGCGACATACCCCGTGTTAAACATGGGCAGCTGAGGAAAACCTCAGATGGTACACATTACCCGCGTTCAATGTGGGATTCATCGGGCTTCCGCTCCCTCGAGAAGCCCTGTGATGAAGGGCCAAAGATAGACATGCCGACGATGGCCCAATGTGACCATTCTCCTCAATGCAGGTTGCTGTCTTGACAAGACCCCTTGGAGCGTCTTGACGGAAGCAGTGTAATTAACTAGTGTCCATGTAAATATGGCACCAGGAATAAGCTTCACAATCCCGTCTTAAATCAATGAGGGAGACCCGGACTAGGTGACGAGCTCCGAGGAGGAATCCACGGAAGGGAGAACCGACATCCCATCATCCTATTTTCGATCAAGGAGCAGACGTCTCTGAACAAGGAACGGATGCCGCCCACCTTTGGAAAGCGGTAATGCGAGGCCACAAGCAGTGCGCCCTCCCCGACGGACGGACGCACGCGCCTCAACGAAAGGGTCGGAAACAAAAAATGGTGAACCCTACGTGAAGCTATTCTCCTCAACACGGGGAATGGTAGCCGTCAGAGCATCAGAATAATAGCATGTCACCAGGTCTGGGTAACCCTCACCGGGACGTGAACCCGCCAGGGGTCGAGGACATCAGGACGTTGACTACTCTGTTCTGTGACGTCGTCAGTGTGGTTCCCTCTTGTCGACCACTGAAGGCGGAATGATGTCGGGCCTTGGTTGTTGATCTCTTTTACAGTTGATACTAATGGGTTCATCTCCCTATTTCCAGGAATCAGATCACTTCATTCGGAGAGCGATCGCCACCTTCCAACCGGCGCAGGGGCAGGGGCAGTGCCGACGTGGCTACCCTGTGCGGTCTCTCCTATCCCACGGTCGCTCCGACATCGACCGTCGTAGCAGCCAGGCACTTGCACCCCCTCTCCCCGTCAGAAATCATCCAACAGAGGGTGATCAATAACCTAGTTTGTAGGTATGACGAGAAATGGGTCATCTCCACCAGGGACATGGCCCGCATGGATCTAGAGGCGGCCGTTCCTCACAACCATCGCCGCCATTGAGGGCCGCGCAGGGAGCCGCCTCTCCCCACACCGACGTTCAACCGCTTCGGGAGCCAATCCATGAAGCATTGTGACACATCCCTCCCCTACAACAATGAGGTGGGGGATGTCCGGGTCCACCCGATCGGTGATCCGTCATAGGGGTTACTGGAAAGAACCCCCGCCAGGCTACGTCGATGCCACCGCCTGACTCCCCAAGCCGAGGAGCAGGCAGTCTTCATGCCCGCACCGCCGGCTCTGACCCATCTGACTCGGCGCCAGTGTCGGGCGCGAGTGGGGGAGAATGCCCATCTTAGGGCACCAACATCAGCAACCAATGTGGCCCCAGCCACTGCTGACTCCTGTTCCCAGATCCCTACGCATTTTGAGCAGGGGCAGCCGCTTGCCCGACTGGGATCGAAACCCCGACCGCCCTGCAGGCAGGTTGGGTTGAATCTCCCGGTCGCAGACACTGGCAATGTCCACTACGGACCAATACGCGGTAGTGCCGCTCACCATGAAGGCTCATTCCATGCCACTAATCTGGGAAGCCAGAAGCTTCTTCGCGATGGCTATGCTTCGGGTATGACTCCTTCCAGCACCCACTGCTTGGGGTATGAGGTCACTCCCCCTACCGCCGGTCGCGAGCATGGAGCCGTTGTGTATCCAGTCTCTCACTCACATGGAGGTCCTCCCCATGTCCCTTTTGACATCTTTACCGGTGCGTCTCGCACCCCGGCCTTCGGTCCCCTCTTCCCCTGCTCTATTGTGGCCGGGGGACCCTATGAAGAAGGTCGTCCTTACTCTGAGGAGCAACCCAGGGGCAGGAAGGTCGGGTGTCATCGTCGTCGGAGGAATGTCAGGGGAGTCCGGACGGGAATCAGACCAGTCCGTTTTTCGGATTCTAAGGTAGAGTACGATTCGACGATAGAACCTACCCCCAACCATTAGAGTTTAGGGCAGGGATGGGGACACGGCGCGTCAGTCTCGTACTACCCGAATGCGAGGTCCGTATGATTCCCTCCTCCCTTCGAAGGTATATCCAGGAGGATGAGGATTTGGCGTACCGCCAGAGATCAAGCCCACAGTTGCCGCTGATTTCCTCGGAAGCACCTCCCGCCCCTGTTAGTGAGGGTAATGAGCTCATCTGGGGACTGAAGGAAGGATGGAGAGGAGACACACCCTCTACGAGCACCGACGTTGTGACAGGAGGCCCATCCACCGGCCCATCCTATCACGACGTGGCGGCCAGGGCACTGCATCCTCGGGAGGATGACCCAGGGATCGGCGGCCAATCGGCCTGTTCGCCGTATTCCCTGCTGGCCAGCCCACCGCCCCGACGGCCTGCCTCGGCGCCATTGCCAATTCCCCAACTTTCCTCGGTGGGCGAGCAGGGGCGGCAAGTTCTGGACCCCGAGCCGAAGCCGTGGAGCTTCTGGACCATTCTTGTAGCGGGCCACTTCCCTGAGAAGTTTTGGTTGGTCGCAGAATCTGGTTTTGATGTGCCAGAGTCACTCACCCCGGGAGAGTTTGAATGCTTCCACTAGATTATTCAGGTGACTCACTCCCACATCCATCATCAGCTAGTGCGTTATCCAGGGAGCCAAGCGCATATCGAGGAGATTGGTGAGCAGTGCCGCCGGGTTGACCTAGCAACACTCCCCGCGGTCCGGCACCCCAAGTCGTTGGGCCTCCACGAGGCCCTTCAGCAACAATACATCCAGAGTTTTCAAGTACTCCGCAGAGTTATTGAGGAGGCCACCCCCCACGTGCACGTTCGTGGGTGGGGGCAGTACACAGCTCTCCTCTTCTGTGCAATCCGCCTGTAGCCCGATCCACTGGGCGGCCCTGATGGAACATCGCCAAGGGCAGTCACGGTCAACATGGATAACCTTTCAGATGAGGGAAACATTGTGGAGCCCCTCGACGGGGACTCACCCCCCAAGGACAGGCCGCTTCTAGACCCATCTGGGAGGATTAGTCGCCAATTGAGGAGCCTCCTAGGCCTTCCTGTACCCACGGAGGAACTGGCGCTGGGCCGAAAAATTGGCAAGGGTAAAGAGCCCGTCGGGTCTGTCAAACTCTCCGACCCATCTGCCTCAGTGCAGAAGTCAGAGGAAGATCCCAAGAAGGCCAAACTGCGCCAACAGCTAGCCGAGAAAAAGAGGCTGGTTGATGAGCTCCTGGCCGAACGCATTGCAGAGCGGTGACTTGTCTACGGCAACCCTAGACCAGGACAATAGGGGTAGGAGCATCTACCCCTTGCTGAGATCCCCCCGACCAACCGTGACCATGACGTGTTCGCCGACAGGGGTGAAACTGGAGCCCATGGAAAGAAGGCGCGATATGTTTCGCCAAACCCTCCCGATCAGCGAGGCAACCTGGGAGACCCTGCTCGGTTTCCTCCCGCCGCTCCGAAGGTCGCTCCGCCAGCTGCCCCCCGAGCTGCTGAGCACGACTATCGTATCGATGATCCTGTCAATGTGCTTGTGGTTAGAGATCCCTGTCAGGACATGAATCCGCATCCAGATGATTTGATGGAGGTACTCATCGCTCGCTTGGAGGCCCTGGGAACTCGGTAGGTGGCGATCCCACCGGATGGCAAGCCGTACCCCGCATGGGTGGATGACATGCCGGCCCTGCCAGGATTTGGGAATCCCACTTTTTCCCCCTTTAACGGGACCAGAGACCCACCACAACACTTGGACCACGTCAACTCGAGGTGCGGGACTATGTTGGGGACTCTAGTGCAGTAAGATGCTGCCAAGCTCCAGTGCTTCGTTCAGACGCTGGAGGGACCAACGTTCGTTTGGTACAGCCAGCTCCCTGTTGGATCAGTGACTAGCTGGGAGGACCTTCGTCGACAATTCCTCTACCAGTTCAGTTCCACAACCCAGAAGACGAACATTGAAAACCTATTCAGGTGCAAGCAATGGCCCGACGAGCGAGTCGCGGACTTCGTCACCCGGTGGAAGGGGCTCACGTACTCCCTTGACATGCCACTGACTCATGAGTAATTACAGACGATGTGTGTGGGGAATGTCAAGGCGGAGTTGGTTCCTTCACTGATCATGAAAAATTACCCTGGAGGGTTTCGGGACTTCTCGGACAAGGCTCAGCGCCTCGAAGAAGCCCTGCAACTGGCCTGTCAGGCACGCCCGCTGACTCCTGTAATCTCCCTAAGGAGAGCCGCCAGAGCCGAGCCCGCTGCTGTGGTGCAGATAGAGCCCCCCAGACAGCTAGAGTTGCTTCCGGTGAGGCCAGCTCAGCAGGATCATAGGTTTCCACCCCCATAGCCTCCGGCCCATCAGCGACCACCTCAAAATCGGCAGGCGCCACCGCGTAACGCACTGCCACCACCTAGGCGAGGTAATCCGGCTCCGCCTCCTCGGCCTGCTCCTCCATTCCCTGGCCATGGTCAGCCCCCAAGGGTACCTTTTCCAATCAGAAGGAATCAGGCTTACTCGTTTGGTGAGTCCCAGGTCCCCGGTTATTTCCGTAGCTCCTTGGAGCTGATGATCATGTGGCTGCCTGTGTGCCGGAAGCCAGAAGTGGCGTGTCTCACAGATCGCCCTAACTCCTACCCTTATCACCGGTTCCTGGGAGACACTACCAACAATTCTATGTGTTCAAGGACTGGCTCCAAGACCAGATTGACAACAACATAGTCAGGTTGGGCCTAGCCCCGACATAGGTGGTAGGTGTCTTCGTGGGATCATATGGAAGTAGTGATGATGGGGATGGGTGGGAACAGGTTTCCGACCGTGGGTCCCGGATGTATAACAACTGGATGACCCACATGATGGTCACCCATGCCCATGGCATCATCCATGCCCGCCTGGACTAGCCAGAGCCCTCGGAATCTATGATCGCCGCTTTGGCCTCGACGTCCCAGCCTACTTCTTCCTAGAAGGGCAGGCGGCGGCGCAAGAAGAAAGAACGCGCCCTGCCATTGCCATCATCTTCTCGCACGATTGGCAATTTCATGCCCCCGGGAATGAGGATCCCTCTGAGACCCCGTCTAGTAATGGATGACTCCTCGACCGAGAGACAGGGGTACGCTTCGGTTAATATCGTAGAGTTGGTAAATCCCTTTGTGGCTTCTGACGACGAGGAGCGCCGGGTGAATCTCCCCTAGAGCCCAAGGTACGCTTCAGTTAACACCGTAGAGTTGGTAAATCCCTTTGTGGCTCCCGACGACGAGGAGTGCCGAGTGAATCTCCCCGAGATCCCGGAGTACGCTTCGATTAATACCGTAGTGTTGGTAAATCCCTTTGTGTCTCCCGACGACGTGGAGCGCCGTGTGAATTTCCCCGAGAGCCCGGGGTACGCTTCGGTTAACACCGTAGAGTTGGTAAAACCCTTTGTGGCTCCCAACGACGAGGAGTGCCGGGTGAATCTCCCCGAGAGCCCGGGGTACTCTTCGGTTAATACTGTAGAGTTGGTAAAACCCTTTGTGGATTCCAATGACGAGGAGCGCCAGGTGAATCTCCCCGAGAGCCCGTGGTACGCTTCGGTTAATACCGTAGAGTTGGTAAAACCCATTGTGGCTCCCAACGACTAGGAGCGACGGGTGAATCTCCCGGAGAGCCCGGGGTAGGCTTCGGTTAATACCGTAGAATTGGTAAAACCATTTGTGCCTCCAGGCAATGAAGAGCGCCAGGTGAACCTCCCCAATGTCCCCAGCCGTCGCCAAAGTCGACGGAGCCGTGGCTACGTGAATTGCCTGGGCACAGTGGTCGTCACCTCCAGTCAGGCCATGCACGCCACCGAGACCAGGCAGCAGGATCGGTGTAGAGAGCAGCACTTGCGTCTCCCTCATCCGGTGACAACAGGTTCGCTTCCACAGTTTCTGTTTCTAGATCGGGCGGAATCGCCTTTCCCGCGTCGTAACCAGCCCAGCCCTACCGCTGGCCGACTATGGCCTTCCGGTCCTAGCATGGAAGCCACCTCCCGGGCTTCATCTAGTGAACAGCGGGACGTGCCTTGTAACAGTCAGTCACCGGTCCCACCAGCAGGGCCTGTCATGCCCCCAATCGCAGAACGACCTCCTGTAAGAAGAAGCTCACATTTGGTGTGAAAGTATGATGTTCTGAAGCATCTGGCCGGCATTCCGGCGAGGCTTTCCATCATGGAGGCCCTCCTCCTATCGTCTGAAATGCGTGAGGCGCTCGCCGAGGCTCTGAGGAGCCCCCTCCAGTTTGAAACGGAGGTAGCGGCCTCAGAAGCCTTCCACACCGAGGTGAATGAGGATGCCTACTGTCAGGCGGTTATCTCATTCTCTGGTGAATATGAAGATCCTACCATACATGGGCACATCCGCCCGCTGTACATCACCGGCCAGTTCAATGGCGTGGAGGTCTGTCACTGTCTTGTCGACACGGGTTCTGGGATTAACATGATCCCAACTCAGACACTGCGAAAAATGGGGTTGTCCGAGGATTATTTAACTCCCTCCGACCTCAGAATCTAGGAGTATGACAGGATCGAGCAAACTCCACTCGGCAAGATTCATCGGAAGACCCAGTTCGGCGGCTTAATTGCCAATACAGAATTCATGGTTGTCTCTCAGGTCACTGCCTACAACGCGTTGATGGGCAGGCCATGGCTCCATCTTCACGCAGCAGTTCCCTCATCATACCATCAGTGCCTCAAATACTCCCTTAAGGGTCGAGTGGGTGTTCTCCAAGGAGATGCGTCCCTGTTTGCCTCTTATGAAGGTCGTTACCTAGACGCAAACTATTACAAGAGGAAGGACAAGATGATCCTGGTAGGTGAGGTTGAGCCTGCCGCTGTCGCGAGTGATCCCTGGGCAGGTTTGGATGACGCATAAGTCTTTCCAATCCATCGGTTGGAGGCCAAAACTCCAAATATGGGGGAGTGATTTGTTGTCTCGGGTACCAGAGGAATGCATCTTTCCAGGTCCAAGCGACAGCGGGAAATCACCTCGTACTCTTACACCAACCAGGCCCGGGTGATCCCCTAGCCTCCTACCCCCGTACGATATCGAGAAGTTGGGCATATGGAAATTGCGGTGCATCATACGTGCATGTTTCGTCTAGCTAGGATCGACCGTCTCAGGCCAACGCGACAGCACTGCTTCGATGTCGTGAAGTGCGGCCCCTTGGGCCGCAGGCCGGATGGGATTGGATCAACCGCCTATGTCGCTACGGTCTCCGTGGTGCATGAGCCTCCCGTCGTGACGACCTCTGCTGCCCAAGCTGGTGCTAGCTCCCCATCAGGGTCGAGCAGCCCTGAAATGGCTCCCCCCGTGGACGATCATTCCCCAAGTGGAGAAGAAGACATGGAAGATGATCCTTCTGCCTTTGAGGAGGGCGTCTCCGCCACGACCGACGAGCTCGTACAGGTGAACCTCGATAGTGAGGCGGACCCGAGACCCACATTGGTCAGCGCCGTTATGCCTCCCGAGGAACGACAACAATACATAGACTTCCTCCGACAACACCGTGATGTGTTTTCCTGGAGTTATGACGAGATGTCGGGACTAGATCCCCAGGTAGTCATCCACCGCCTTGGCCACCCAGCAAACCATCGCGGGTTCAAGCAGCCTCCCAGAAAAATGCACCACTTTCATGGTGCCATGGTTTAGGCCGAAGTTGATAAGCTCATTAAGGCCAAATTCGTCAGGGAAGTCCAGTACCCCAGGTGGCTAACCAACATTGTGCCCGTCAGGAAGAAGAACGGGCAGATCAGGGTCTGCATCGACTTCCGCGATCTTAATCGCCAGTGTCTGAAGGATGATTTTCCCCTTCTCGTGATAGAGTTGTTGATCGATTCAACAGGCGGGTTACAAGCCCCCTATTTCATGGATGGGTACACCGGGTATAACCAAATCCAGATGGGCCCCGAAGATGAAGAGCAAACTGCCTTCAGGGCCCCCCAGGGCACTTTCTTCTATCGTGTTATGCCTTTCGGCCTGAAGAACGCTGGTGCCACCTATCAACGGGCTATGCACCGCATATTCAAGCCGATCCACAGAACTCTGGTGGAGTGCTATGTAGATGTCCTGGTGGTTAAATCTCATCAGCGCCAGGACCATCTCAAAGACCTTGTGAAAGTGTTCGTTTTTCTCTGTTCTCGTCAATTGAAGATGAACCCGTTGAATTGTGCCTTCAGGGTCACCTCCGGAGAGTTTCTTGGCTTCATCGTCAGGTATCAAGGTATCGAGATCGACCCTGAGAAGATCAAGGCCATCAGTCAGATGCCTCCCCCGAGTAATATTCAGGAGCTTCGAGGCCTCCAAGGCCACTTGGCCTATATACGCCGATTCATTGCGAATCTGGCCAGCAAGTGTAAGCCCTTTTCTCGGCTCATGAAGAAAGGCGCCGCCTATGGCTGGGATGAAGAGTTCCAGACCGCTTTTGATGAAATCAAGCAGTATCTGCTTCAACCTCCGGTCCTGATGCCACCTTCTCCCGAAAAGTCGCTGGTCCTTTACGTGACCGCCCTGGTGTGATCCCTCGGCACCCTTCTCACCCAGAAGAACAACGAGGGAACAATGAATAGTCTCTACTACCTCAGCCGCATGCTCCTCGATGCGGATATTAGATATTCTCCCATCGAGAAGAGCTTCCTGGAGCTTGTATTTTCTGTACAGAAATTGTGGCACTACTTGTAGCACCGTGAGGTACAGTTGGTCTCTCGGGTAGACCCGTTGAAATACATCCTGAGTCAGCCTATGTTGACCGGCCGATTGGCACGCTGGGCGGTGATCCTCCAGCAGTTCGACATTAGGTTCGTACCTCAGAAGGCCGTCAAAGGACAGGCGTTGGCAGACTTCTTAGCTGCTCATCCAACCTCTGCGGACCAGCTGCTGGATGTGGGATTTCCTGATGAGGCAATCCTCTCAGTCGATCATGCCACACATGCTGGAAGATTCACTTTGATGGCGCCTACTGAAGCCCTACCGGTAGAAGGCTCAACAATCCTAGGCTTAACAGAGTGGGCCTGGGTATCGTCTTCATCACCCTGGAGCAAGCTGTGCTACCATATTCTTTATTATTGTCAGTGGGTTGCACCAACAATGAGACAGAATATCATTCCCTCATCACTGGCCTCGAGTTGGCTCTGGAGGTTAAAGTACCCCACCTGTATGTAAAAGGGGACTCTGAGCTAGTCATAAAGCAGGTTAACGGTGACTACGCTGTCAGGAAGCCAGAACTCGGGTCGTTGCTAGAGTGCGCCCTCCATCTAATGGCTAAGTTCCCCTCCCGACCAGATGTTGTTCACGTTCCCTGGTCGTAGAACAGTCGAGCAGATGCTTTGGCCAGCCTAGCTGCATCACTCATGGAGCCCTAACAAGATGACCTAATCATCCACATGGCGCACCGAAGATTCATTGCTCCTGTTATCCCGGAGGGCGGTCGTGGCCCATGAGTGAACCATCTCATCGCTAGTGCCCCCGCGTTGGGACCCCCTGGGGCTTCAAGAGAGGTGATCGAGACAGTTCCTGACTGGAGGGAACCCTTGGTTGAATATCTCCGGCCCGACAATCTTCCGATGGACCGAGCAGAGCAGGAACGAATCTGGCACCGCTCGCCACAGTTCACACTTCAAATCGGTCCTAGTCGTGAGAAGCTCCTCTATAGGCGCGGGTTTTATGGTGTTCTCCTCCATTGTCTTCAAGGAGTTGAGATCCCACAGGTCATGCAGGAGGTGCAGGCTGGCTCCTGTGGCGCCCACCAGGCCGGGTCGAAGTTGTCCCACCAAATTCGGAGACTAGGATACATCTGACCCTCCATGATCCACGACTGCATCGATTATGCCAAGAGGTTCCATGCGTTCCAAGTTCATGCTAACTTTGTGCATAGGCCACCAGAGCCTCACCATACTACTAAGTATTCTTGTCCCTTTGCAGTCTGGGGTTTGGATGTCGTAGGGACCAACCCGCCGGCGACGGCCCGCCAGTGCCGGTTCATCTTAACCACCACAGATTTCTTCTCAAAGTGGTCAGAGGCAACCCCGCATAGGGATGTCAAGGCTGGTTCTATCGCCGTCTTCGTGAGTTCCAATATCATACCTCACACTATCCTCACGGATAACAGAACCAACTTCCGATCGGCCGAGCTGAAGAGATCGTACGCCAAGTTCAACATTCGCTCGAACCACACCTCCCACTATCATGTGCAGGAGAATGGATAGAACGAGGCGTTTAACAAAACCCTTTCTAAAATTCTGAAAAAAATGGTTGTTCAGAACAAGAAAAGTTGGCCGGAAAAGCTCCCCAACACCCTCTGGGCTTATAGGACGACGACTCGCAATTCCACCCAGGTGACCCTGTATTCCCTGGTTTACGGAGCTGTAGGCTTCATGCTTTACATAAGCTAGAAAGGCATCAGAGCAGGATTGCTCGAGCTTTTGATAAGAAGGTTTGCCTCCGCTCCTTCTTTCAAGGTGACCTAGTGTTGGCTCTTAGAGCGCCAATGATTCCCAGTAGGAAACCACCCAAGTTGGAGCCCAACTGAGAGGGACCTTTTATTGTCCACAAGGTCTATCCCAATTGTGTGTATTCCCTGGTGACCATGGATGGGGAGCGTATCAATCCTCCCATCAACGCCAGGTTCCTCAAGAAGTACTTTGCCTAAGTTTTATGGTCCTACATGACCTTAAACTGTATGGTCCTACATGACCTTAAACTGTTATGGTCCTACATGTCCTTAAACTGTATGGTCCTACATGACCTTAAACTGTATGGTCCTACATGACCTTAAACTGTATGGTCCTACATAACCTTAAACTGTATCATCCTACATGACCTTAAACTGTTATGGTCTTACATGACCTTAAACGGTATGGTCCTACAAGACCTTAAACTGTATGGTCTAGCACGACCTTAAACTATACTCTGCCCTACATCTGGGCTCCTCATGGTCCGAGTTCTAAGACCTAAAACTAAGATCTATATTGCTTCCAACATGACGATAAACTGTATTATCAAGAACTACGTATGGCTTGATTCTCATCCTCATGAGATACGTAGGACCGCCCGAACATTTCATCTCGGGTCCAGCCTGGGAGTTACCAAATTCCGCCCTTTATTCCTTCTCGGTCCGAGCTCTAAGACCTAAAACTATGATCTATATTCCGTCCAACATGACGTTAAAATGTATTTCCAGAACTACATCTAGCATGATTCCCATCCTAATGGGATACGTAGGAACGCCAAGACCTTTTGTCTTTGGGTCCAGCTTGAGGTCCGCTGTCGCGTCTGTTTCGCCTTTGGGACTTCGATCACAGGGTCGCATGGCGTGGCGTGAGAATATGTCCCCATTGACGTCGGGTTTGCAATAGCTGCACCCCACGCACCCTGTCGTCATGGTTTATCCCTCCTCTATCCAACGGCGTTTAAAGACGCATATCAAGAACTACGTGTGGCTTGATTCCCATCCTAATGGGATACGTAGGACCGCCTGAACACCTAGATTTCAGGTCCAGCCCCATATCTTTGGAGATCCCACGATCTCCAGGTGCCCAGGGTGTTTGGCATTACGCCCCCTCTTTTGCCCATGGATCCGCCATCTCTTGGCCGCTCTCGGACTGAGCCCTCTGACCCATTCCAGTGGTCTCCTGATGTTCTCAAAGCACTCTAGTCAATAACTTGGAGTGCCAGATTCGACTTAGGCAAGTTCCACCACTTTCCAAGATTTGTGTTCCCCTTCATTCGGGCCCCCGTCATCCTTCATACCCGGAGGGACCCCCAAGAACTGTCTGGATACAATGCCCAATGGCTCTACTACCGTCATGGGCCAACGCCCCTGAGGGTTTCAGACAACAAATTGATAAAAATCCCATGTTGCGAACAAGGTCAGCGGTTGATTCTCATTTGTTTGTTTCCATGGCTAACACGATAGGATGTTGTGTTGCGAACATGGTAAATAGTAATCCTCAGTCGTCACGTCGGTTCCCTAGGCCCTGAATGTTGGTGGCATGGTTCATGGAATTTTCCACTCCGTTGTGCCAAGGTGGAATCTCGACACTCCTTGTACTAACCCTCAGTACACCCCCGCACATCAGACAGACCGAGCTGTGTAACGGTGTCTTTTGAGGCTCCTGTGATCTGAGCGCTAGAGTATGCGCTTGGGTATCTTATTTACGGGTCGCGTTCAACTTGACCTTCATCCCCTTAGGGGAGTGAGGATTCACCCACACATTGTGTTTCGGGCCCAGCATAGCTGGGAGCTAGCATCTTCTACCCCTCCCTAATTGTTGAACCCTCGTAGGATCCTTTGCCCGAGGCTCCTCTCTCGGTTGGTCCAAACCATACGACCTTAAACTGTGCTGTTGGTCCAAAACATACGACCTTAAACTGTGCTGTTGGTCCAAACCATATGACCTTAAATTGTGCTGTTGGTCCAAACCATAGGACCTTAAAATGTGCTGTTGGTCAAAACCATATGACCTTAAACTGTTCTGTTGGTCCAAACCATAAGACCTTAAACTGTGCTGTTGGTCCAAACCATATGACCTTAAACTGTGGTGTTGGTCCAAACCATACGACCTTAAACTGTGCTGTTGGTCCAAACCATAAGACCTTAAACTCTGCTATTGGTCCAAACCATACGACCTTAAACTGTGATGTTGGTCCAAACCATACGACCTTAAACTGTGCTGTTTGTCCAAACCATACGACCTTAAACTGTGCTGTTGGTCCAAACCATATGACCTTAAATTGTGCTGTTGGTCCAAACCATACGACCTTAAACTGTGCTGTTGGTCCAAACCATACGACCTTAAAATGTGATGTTGGTCCAAACCATACGACCTTAAACTGGGTTGTTGGTCCAAACCATATGACCTTAAACTGTGCTGTTGTACCAAACCATATGACCTTAAACTGGGTTGTTGGTCCAAACCATAGGACCTTAAACTGTGCTCTTGGTCTAAACCATACGACCTTAAACTGTGCTGTTGGTCCAAACCATACGACCTTAAACTGTTTAAACTGTGTTGTTGGTCCAAACCATACGACCTTAAACTATGTTGGTTGTCCAAACCATTCAACCTTAAACTGTGCTGTTGGTCCAAACCATATGACCTTAAACTGTGCTTTTGGTCCAAACCGTATGACCGTAAACTATGATGTTGGTCCAAACCTTATGACCCTAAACTGTGTTGTTGGTCCTTCCACATGACCCTAAACTGTGACATTGTCGTCCCGGCCGCACGACGAAAAACGGCACCACATTGTGGTGACCTCTTTGTAGATCACATCACGTTGGGTATTGGTTTTATGCCATGCCATTTGTCAACGCCTATCACGGCTTGATGCTTGTGGAGACACCATGGTCTGATACTCTAGGTATGTCACTTCACAAAAAAACATTCACCTTAAAGGAAAAACACGATTTATCAAATTCTGCTTCTTTTAGTGCAAGGGCCACGCCCGCACTCCCCTTTTCCCTTGGCACTGGTATCTTACCATGTCACGTTAAGAACTACGTATGGCATGATTCTCATCCTTATGAGATACGTAGGAACGCCTGGGGCGCTTCCCCATGGGTCCAGCCTACCTCCGTGTTCGGTCCCTCGACTCGAGCGTTTCCCCAGAGAGCACATGTTAAGTAGGGATTAGGTCATCTTTCACGACAGGTATTTTGTAACTGCCTGCCCATGTGTCTATTTCTGCCCTTTCTTTATGGTCCGAGATCTATGACGTAAAACTAAGATCCTCATGGTCCGAGCTCTAATACCTAAAACTAAGATCCTCATGGTCCGAGCTCTAAGCCCTAAAACTAAGATTGGTATTTCATCCCGCATGACGTTAAACTGTATTTCGTCCCGCATGACATTAAATTGTATTCCATCCCGCATGACGTTAAACTGTATTTCGTCCAGCATGACGTTAAGCTGTATTTTCAGAACTACTTGGGGCTTTATTTTCATCCTTTTGAGATACGTAGGACCGACCAAACGTTTCGTCTTGGGTCCAGCCCCAGGGATAGCTGAACACCTTCCTTCTTTATTGTCAGCCCCTCGGCCCGACTTCATATGGAGTGGTGTAATCAGGATATCTACCCCGAGCATGTTCGGGATGCCCCATGGTAATGATGTGATGTGGCAGTTCTCTCGCCAAAGTGGTCCTGCCTGGAAATTGGGACGACCCGGGATCAGGTTGGTACGTCCACCTAATGCGCCCTCGCCCTGGTGGCGCAATATCGAGAGTGTTGGACTCTATTTGAACAAGCCACACTCCACCTCCCTCACTTTGCGTTCCCCCTTATTCAGACCCTCAATTCCTTTCACGTTTGACGGGACCCCCTAACATTATAGATGCTCGACCTATGGTCCGCCTATTATCCTGGGCCAACGTTCCGGAGAACTGGTCATGTTTGACAGGACCCACTAACAGTATGGATGCTCGACCTATGGTCCGCCTACTGTCCTGGGCCAACGTTCCGGAAAACTGACCAACGATATTTGAGTTAGGCCTAGTGTTGCAAACATGGTCATCGGTCATCCCTCATTTATTGTCCTTCCATTCCGGGCCAACGTGATATGGATGTTGTGTTTCCGCCACGGTTGACAGTTATCCTCCATGGTTGTGCCCCATTGGGTTCCGAATTTGGGCGGCGTGATGCACCCTTTCTCTCCATCCCCCTGTGTTCGGATGGATTTCAATGCCCCTAGCATTGCCCCGCTCGTGTATTAAGGCACATTGAGAAGTCGAAACATCAATCGGCCCAGGGTCTCTTCAAAAGTCCAGGCCCGATTTTGGACGCCTGAAGCTTGGTCAATGCCCCACAGTTGAATGGAATGATGGTACGAGCATCTCTTACTTCTTGCGTTGGGCTTGTCCCGCGGGAGCCTAGGGATGAGTTGTTATTCGTTTCGAAACTATGGTTGAGCACATTAAACCATGGGTACAAAAGAGTGGATTTGGCAATATATTGGATTGAGACGATGAGCAGTAAAAGAAAAAAGATCATGAGATGGCGAAAACAAAGCCCTCAGGGTTTAGCTTGCTGAAGCAATCTTTCCGGCGCTGCTACCCTCTGGCTGGTAGCCACCAGAGCCACTTTACACTCTTTGAAGACTCTCTCCTCGTCGGCCACCACAAAGCACTGCTCATCGGCCCTAGCTTGTCCCTGCGCCTGCTCGCTTCGAATCATAGTCATCTGGTGACATTCCCCCACCAGTTGTTCCTGGGCATCAGCCAGCTGGGCGGTCAGCTGCTCCACGAGCACAGAGCATGTTTCGATGAAGACCTCTTTATCTGCCGCCTGCCCTTCGAGGTTCCAGACTTCTTGCTCCACCCTCAGCAGCGCTTGAGCTCTCGTTGATCCTTCCTGGCACTGGGAAATGTCGGTGCGTCGGCTGCCCTTGCGTATCTTCTCGGCTATGTAATCACGGACCGTCAGATGAAGATGCTGAGCGTCAGCCCCTCTGGCGCACAGGAAGCGCAGCCAGGTCTGAAGTGATCCCATCCGCCTCAGCCAATCGGACTGGGGCTTCCTGATAAAGCACCGAATACACTTCCACCCCTTGCGCCGTGTCATCCAGCTCTCCTCGGCTACCTCTGAGTCTGAGTCATTAATCTCCTCAGGGTCAGCAGGTCGGTATATGGGGAAGGCTGCTAGGAGATCAGCAGCAGGATCCACCCCAGGGATGTCTTCATGAGGAATAGAATCCTCGACGTCCAGGCGACCTTCCCTCTCCCCAGCTGTAATGATGCCTCTGCCAGCTTCCGACCGCGTTTCGGGAACAGCGCCGCTGATGTCCGCCGCCCTCTGTTCATCTATTGTCGGGGATGACTCAGTGCAGAGAGCATGTTCCGAGACTGGTGGTATGTCCGTCGCTGGTCCACTCGCGGATGGCTCGGGCTCCACAGCCTGACGTGCCTCTAGTGTTGAGATCACTCCGCGGGGCATACGCTGGTCAGACGGGATCTCTTGACAACAAGCACTAGTAGTGAAGCGTGAGACTTACATGAATCCAGAGCGTCGGGCCCCAGTGTTCCGGATGCTGTAGGAGCCATCATAAGGGGAGACCCCTCTACGCTGGTTAATTCAATGATGGGTGTCGGATCCCCATCATGTCCCACTGGTTCCTCTCCACCTTCCACTGGTGGGGATGCCCGTCCACCGCTCAACTGCTCATGAGTAAGATGGGGAAGTGAGTTAGATGTTGGAAAGTAGAATGGATGAATGAGGGAAATGAATGAAGACAGAGACAAACCTTGAGAATCTCGGTTATGTCGAGATCAGAGTTGGAAATCTCGCCGCTCTCTCGGAGACTCCCTTGGTAGGTCTCCCCTTGTGAATCCTCACCTTCGGGCTCCTCTTCTTCGTCTTCTCCCTCTCCTTCGTCCTCTCCAGTTTCCTCCTCCCCCTCCGGCTCTTCATCACTATCGCCTTCTCCCGGCGGCATCGCCTCCAGATCATGCTCCTGGCCGAGCATCACTTTCACTAGGAATTTTAGCTCCGCACGCCACCCCCTTTGGTGTGCATATGCGTCCATGGCCGTCAGATAAGCGTGTCGCCGATGGAAGTTCACTCGGTCGGTAATCCGAACGAGCCCGAACTCCGGTAGTTGGATCCCATTCTGCATTATCTTCTGCCAGATGGCTTCGACGCTCAGTGATTGCCGCAGAGTCATCCAAACCGACCACATTACCGGGAGAATTGCATCTTGAGAAGGTTCGAGCTGATATCTTATCTACTTCCCAGGCAGTTCCCTAGCCACCTCATGTGACCCAACTCCAGGTAACGAGGATGTGGAGGCACCATGTGATGTCCTCGCCGCCGAAGTCCTAGCCTGCACAAGCCTCACTGCCTGACGTGCCCTTGGTTCTCCCCTTCCGATGACACCTTCCCTTCTTTCCCGTCGCCCAGTTTCCGAGCGTGTAACCTCTAGTTGCTGGACGCTATTGCGTAATAGCCCCTCAGGGTACGAAATGGTCCAGTTTTCGGCATATTCGATTGCTAGGCCGGCATCGACCCCAGTGGGAGGGAGAGTAACAACGTCGACAGAGATGAAGGTGGTAAACATCAACCACATCTGGCGCAGGAAGCATGGATTCATCTCCTTCCAGACAGCTGTGAATACCTTCTTTGGCATTCGCTGGAGGCACCCTAACTGCCTGGCGAATCGGGATCGCATGTACGGCTCGCAGATCACCTTACCGTCGATATGAGCCACGAGCACCCCACCCCGAATGCTTTGGAAGTATTCCTACTGTTCCATAGAGCCTCTCCCGTTGTCCACCAGCTGGCCAACTAGGGTGGGGAACGGGCTGAAGTTGAAGTTGGCATGGTTACCAATGCGGATCCTCACACCCTCCTCATTGAGCGTCAATGGCGCCACCCCTGCAATGTATAGCAGGGACGGTCGTAAGCCATTTCCCGGAGGACGGACGGTGTTTGGGAAAGTATACCCGCCGAGATGAGCCGCCACCCAGCCATGGAAGATCTGGAAAGGACCACAGACTCTCTGAGGTGACCCCCCCTCGTGAGATTCGCCCCAGGATGGTATACAGCTTGGCCAGCACAGGGACGCCCAAGTTGAACCATTTTTTGGCGGCCATGGAGCCCGCCATCACCAAAGTCGCTGGACGGACGCCCATCCTCGCGTCCCGCACCGGAAGGAGCCACCCGCTCAGGAAGGCGGCAAGGAACCTGGCATACCGAACGTTCGGGTCTCGGGCCTCACTAACGTGGTAGCCCCATGATTGGTATTGCCCTACCTCCAGGGTCTTCCAGTATGACCCATCCTTGCTCCTCTGAGTCGCGGTTGGGAACCATTTGCCCCGTCCCGGCATCTTGATGGTGGGATCCTTCTCATGGAACAGGCTGATCCAGCCCTTGTAGGCGTTGTCCTTCATGAAGTCTTTGACCCACAACCTCTCCTTGGCCAGCTGCTGCAGGTGCCACGTCAGCATAGGCATCCGTGACCTGTCTCCCCAGGTGTTCTTTGGTGGAACGAACTCGTCGTATTGGTAACCCTCTAATGAGATACCGCCGATGCAGTGAACGTCCCAGAGACTGACGTCGACTTCCCCATGATGAAGGTTGAACGTGTTGGTGTCAGGAGACCACCGGGCGAATAGCTCCAGTCCGAGTTCAGACTGACGGTGGAAATGGAACTGCGATGTCCATACTGCCTCGAACAGGCTGATATACCGCAGTTCATCTCCGAACTGGTTGTAGGTATGGCGAACCCAGAATACCCAGGCCCATTCGCTGGTGAAGTTACCCCCGGACCACAGGTCCCAATCCTTTAGCTATCCCTTTGTGTTATCCATGATACTCTGACGGAACGTGCTCACGTAGAGGGCTGGAGAATCCTCCGCCATAGGCTTTTCCCCGGTAATGGTCCTAGTCCTCGAGTTCAGGACATATACATCCATGTGTCTAGTTTCCCTGACTGGACGGCTGTTGTTGGTGATGTTGTAGCGAGGAATTTCGTCCTCCCGAGTCACCCAGGATCGCGGTGTGTCCACCTCGAAGCCCGACAGTGGTACCTCCTCCAGGATGCCAAAATTCCAGAGCGGGAGGTTGTCCGAAAAGGGATATGCCTTTTGGGCCGGAGTCAGCATATTGAACACGGTGAGATTGTTGGAGACGATCACCTTGGCGCCATATACCTCTTCATTCGCCGCCATTTCCGTCATACGGGTAGCGGCTTCCCCCACATCGACTCGGTTTGCAGCCATCTCGAATTTTTCGAGAGTTGGGCAAAATCAAGATGCAGTGCGTGGAATTGGAGAGTTCGGCACGAAATCTGAAGGTGTTGCGCGAAATCCGGGGGATGAGCGTGCAATCGGCACGCGAAGCGCGGAAGATCCCGGTTTGGCATGAAATCACTACCAAATTTTGGAAGGAATTCCGTGATGCCAGTGCGTTATTATGTGCAGTCGCGGAGCAATTTCGCGCACGAGAGCAAACAACTTATCGTGTGAAAAAAAGAGGATGTACGGAGTTGGGTCCCAGCGACCCTGTTTATAGGAGAGGCCAGGGTTCCGCACCGCGCGGAAAGTGGATTCCGCGCAAGTCCGGTATTTTGCGTGCCCCATAAAAATTTTGCACGCAACATGATCAGGGGGCTCGACACTTTGGCGTTTCGGCGTTTCCCTTGGAATGCGATCTTTGCGACCTCTCGCCGATCCAATTCCAAGGGGGGGCATTTGTCGACGCCGAAAAAAAGCCCGCAACTCCTGGAGGAAGTTTCAGAATGATGAAACGAAGTCATATTCGGAATCAGAGGCCCGATCCGGAGGCCCAAAAAGTAGTGCGCGAAATAAAGGAGGATCCGCATGCAAAAATGTTCTGCGCGCGAAGTGCTCTCGGGATTCGCGGAATAGGACCGGTGATGCACGCAATAATTGCGTGCCCCATTTCTCCGCGGCGAGATTTTGCGCGCAAGCGGTTCCCCACGCGGAATACTTTGCGTGCCACCTGGATTTCGCGCCGGAGGTCGCCAATAAATATAATGTGACACCAAATGGTTTGGGGGTTGAGGAATCCGAAGCGACTCTCGTGCACACAATTCGGCTCCCCCGCGCGAAAGATGACATCTAGGTAATCCTGAATTCCGCGAAACCTTGCCCCGGAGTTCGCCTTTGCGCGCAACTCCACCGGCTTTAGTGAATTTTCCCCTTCCCCCGATTTCCCCAGTTGCGTGCAATCTGTGGTCTGCGCGTGCAATACCCTGCCGTGCGCGCAAAACATTGCGCGTAATTCCCTCTTCGCGTGCAATTTCATTACTCCTATTGCGTGTCGTCCCGGTGTTTTGCGCGCAAATCGTCCCTTTTGTGTGTGCAAGGCCGAGGACCTCTTACCTTGACGCCCCTTAGTTGCCCCCTAAACCGGCACCTGATGTCTCCCCTGCCGGGCATGCGCGCCATGCGTTGTTTTCCTGCACTGCCTTCCAGGCTCGTGCGAAGTAACCTCAAGTTCCCTTGGGCCATGTTTTCCGTTGCATTTCTTTGCCTTATGCTTCTCCACATAGGCACGCTAACGACTATTGCTCCTTCGCATAGCCACGCTAACGTGGACCCCACGATGGTTTGCCCTGCGACCCCCCTTCACTACGGCCTTGCCGATGCCTTCCCTTCCACAAGGGGTAGAGGGCGTTGGGAATGTAAGCCTGAGGGGTGTGGAGCGAACCAACCTCGTCAAAGCTGCAGGACGTTAAACTGCTAAGCACCTCATTCTTAACATAAGACGTTAAACTATGGTCTGACCCCGTGCTTCGCACGCAGGGTCCCCCAGCTCAAACATTTTTTACGACCACTCGTCTCCACGGGAGTGGACTCTTCCTCACATGGAATGAGATCCTACTTGTCGGAGTGGCGTTTGTCCTCGGGGGAAGGGCTGCCTCAGAGTGTAAGCCCCTAACCTTTCGCACAGATGATTGCACCCGTGCATCTCCGTACTTCCCCCCTGCCAAGGCCAGTGGAGTCCTTTTCCCACTACGCTTTGTCTCACCACGGGCCTCCACCCTAGAGTAAGCCCCAACCCCAAGGGCTGCTAACCACGCGTAGGCCATAATTTCCTCTTTGGTCCGCTCAACGCATATGCCCCATTCCACTTCTCACTGACGCACCCTTTGAGACGTGATCGTCTTGTCCCTGTTGCCTCTTCTTTCCCACACCGAGCATGACTCACGTGGGCTTAGAGTGCGCATCGACCATGACCTCTTCTATGGGCCACCTCGGAGCATAATCCCCATCCTAGCGAACTACGTGGACATTGATCTATGCTAACACATGGTACGTAGGAATCCTCAAAGAGGTTCAAGCCCACCACCCAGTCGTCCCGACCTCTCCATGTCCGTTCCTTGACCACCTTGGGCTGCCTCAGAGCGTAAGCCCCAAATATCCCATCCCGCATGACCTTAAAACGTATCGCGTCCCACATGACGTTAAACTTTATGCCGTCCCACATGACGTTAAACGGTATCTAGTCCCTCAAGATGTTAAACTGTATCGCGTCCCGCATGAAGATAAACTGTATTCTGTCCCGCATGACGTTAAACTGTATCCCCCCTCTTGGGTGGTCTCAGAACATAAGCCCCATGCTTCACTCCACCATCCATCCTGATCCTTACCCAGGCCTCCACATCCTGGTGTGATCATGCCACCCTTTCCCACTCCATGTTACACGGGAGGCCGCCCACGTGATGGCCCCAACATCGGTGTTCCCCACTAGGGATCCTTTAACCTGATCCGTCTCCGCATGACGTTAAACTCGCGACATACCCCATGTTAAACATGGGAAGCTGAGGAAAACCTCAGAGGGTACACATTCCCCGCATTCGATGTGGGATGCCTCGGGCTTCCGCGCCCTCGAGAAGCCCTGTGATGAGGGACCAAAGATAGACATGCTGACGATGCCCCAACGTGACCATTCTACTCACCGCAGGTTGCTGTCCCGACAAGACCCCTTGGAGCGTCTTGACAGAATCAGCGTAATTAACTGGCGTCCATGTAAATATGGCACCGGGAATGAGCTTAACGAACCCATCTTAAATCTATGAGGGAGACACCGACTAGGTGACGAGCTCCGAGGAGGAATCCACGGAAGGGAGAACCGACATCCCATCATCCCGGTATCGATCAAGGAGTAGACGTCTCTGAACAAGGAATGGATGCCGCCCGCCTTTGGAAAGCGGGAATGCAGGACCATAAGCAGCGCGCCCTCCCCGGCGGACGGACGCGCGCGCCCCAGCGAAAGCGTCAGAAACAATTATAATATGTGATTTTAACTGAATAATAATATTTAAGGAGGAGCTTAAGAAATTATAAATTGAAAAAAGTTTATTATTCAGGAAGATAAAGAAACGAACAAGACAAGTCAGACTTGAGGTAAGGGATCCTACCTCTCTCTTTCTTTTTATGTACTCTCTTTTATGTTGTTTCTTTTAAGCTCCTATTTCTTAGTTGGGGGATTTTATTTTATATTACTATTACTTTACTTTCTATGTTAATATGATGATAGACACTATTTTATTTCATCAATCCATTTCTTTTGGAAGTTTTAAGTGGTGACGTTAGGCTTCCAAGTTTTCATAAGGTGTTTTTCTTCTCACTTTTATTCCCGTGAGATTTATGCCACATTCACCACCATTTGCTTTGAGTAGTGTATTTACATCCCATTATTCTACTCTTTTTGTAATATAATTTCGTTTATGATTATTTTCATCTATGTTGTGTAGTAATTCTTTCATGGGGTTTACGTTTCGATAGTTACCCAAATGGTAAGGGAACCATTCACACTCCTCTTTTTAAAAGGCTTATTTTGTTATGTCTTTTAATTTACGTCATTTTATGTTGGGATGTGTTCTTCTATATCATTATATATTTAAATTTTATGTCTATGTTATGAGATACCATTTTCTCTCTCATCAACTAATTTTAATAATTTTATGGTGACGTCGTTAGGCTGTCGAATTTTACCAAAGGAACTTCTTAACCCAATTTCAATTTCTTTTGGTTCAACATGTAGTAATCGAATAAACCTTCCTTTGAATATGTGTGAATGAAATTTTATTGTTTTACACATAATATTCACTTATAATGTGTGTATTTATATTTGTCACACATAATTATGAGATTTATTCATCCTTAATTTAAGGATACCTTCTTTATAACAGATTTCATCTCATTTTACATTTTATTGAGACTACATTGTTGTTATGAACCAATTCAATCTTATATGGTGTATATACTGTCCTTTTTAGTATTATATCATGAATCCATTTATTCTCATGATATTAAAAAGTTCTGATTAAAAGTTATTCCTCAATTATTGTATTCAAGTGTCTCTCATTTTGTTAAAACCCCTTTAACTAAAATGTCATTTTAAATTTTTTAATGATTTATTCTTATAAATATTTCTCATTAATAACCATGTTTTCAAAAAGGTTTTAAGGATTTATTTATATGGATAGTAATGGTTTAAAATTTTAAAAGCTTCAAAGTGGAATGGGACACTTTGATTCAAAAATCTCTTAATTAAATGTTTTAAATGGTTTTGAAAATAGTTTTTAGAATCGATTCATTATTTCAATATCTTAAAATGTTATATTGTTATTGAAATGTGGGAATGTTATGATTACATTATTCTTGTTTTATGTTATATGATTATGTTATGGTTCATGGACATTGATTATGAATACAGGTGGTTCTATGATTAACTAAGGGCGGGTGAGGCCGATATAGCTCTCCAATGCATTGGGTAACGCAAAGGGGTTAAAAATAATGTTTCTCCAAAGAGATTTAGGGAATATAATGTGATGGGTATTACAAATGTAACCACGAGGGTTACTCCCTACGTAATAATGTTATGAATGCCTCAAGTTACATTTATTTCTTATGATTTCTATTGAGTTATTCATACATCTTATGATTTCACGAGGTATGATAAATTGCTTATGTTTTATGAGTAAAGTATGATTTCATTGATTCTTATGTATACATGAAATAATGTTTTCTTTTTGTAATTTTATAACCCTTACTGAGCTATTTATGCTCTTCCCATGTTTTCTTGAAATGTTTTTCTTAGGACATAAAGTTGAATAGGGTCACGGATGGGATCAAGGAAATGTCAGGCTATCTAAAATAAAGAACTAGACATGATGCTTTTGTTCAAGAGTTTTTATTTTGTGAAAAAATGGAAGCTGGGTAGATGTGTCTACTTTTTAATCTTTGAGATGTAATAGTTATGTCCTAATTCTCTAAAACTCTAAACCTAAAAAGATCCTCAATGTGAATTATTCATTTAATTCAATATTAAGTAATGTTTAAGGCCTGGTCCTTATACTGGGAATTAGTTTTAAATTAATTTCTTCCACTTCTGTGTTTTGGATTTAAAAAAATTGATTTCATATTTTGAATTAGGAGTTCTAAATTGTGTAAATAGGTATCTTCTATTTTTCGACGTTATGAATATTTACATCAGTAAAATTTTTATTTACCACAGTTAAACTATAAATCTGGTAAATAACTATAAAGAAATATTATTATAATAATAATAAATTATCCTAACATGTGTCCAAATCTTAATGGATGAAAAATTCTCGTCCATGGGCATCAATGGGTAGATTTTGGGACTTCATGGAGCCACTTGGGGGTGATAATGACACTTTATATTAATTAGATTAAAGTATAAGAAAAAATGAAATAAAAAAATATCTTTTAGTAAATTAAAATTTACATGGGGTTATATAAGTTATCTATTTGACTATTAATATTATGTTATATTTATTCTTAAGTATTTTCTATTTATAGAATACCTTTATGACATCCATAATGGGTAAAAGCAATAATTTTATTTGAGAAAATACAGACCACCACCCCTTCAATGATATATGACTCGTTCATGCCTAATGTGAGACATATAAAGGATGGATTTCATGAAAATATAAATAATATTATAATTTAATTATTATATACTTATGTATAATTATTTTTTCATTTCATTAAAATTTTAAATAGAAATGAAAGTAGCATTCATCTGTACGTATGGCTTACCGTCTCCATGAACAGTGCATTTCATTTCATATCTCCAAATGTTATATACTATTATAAATACCTATAAATAGTGGATATATATGGTTTATATGATATCATAATCATGAATATCATTCTGTAAATAAAGAAATTTTGACCACATTAGCAATTTATAATGATATGAAATTCATTTTTAACTCATGTTCCGAACGTCAACAAAATGCCCGATATGAACTCAAATAATAATCTAATTGGTATTGAAAGATAATATGTGTTATAATAGTAATAATAAACATGAAAAAGGTTACTGATAAGGTATAAATTAACTTATGTTTATTATTCAAGAAATTAAATAATGAAGGGGTCATGTCGGACACTAGGCAAGGGATGTCATCTCAATCACCTTTCATTGAGGTATATTTTGTTTTAATGACATATTTCAGTAATATAGTGTATAAAAACTATTGAATTTTCATTTAATTCAAAGGTAGTGTTTTTATATGAGGAGTTTTACTAAATGGAAAAAATAGAATGTTTTAATGAAGTGGTGATAACAACATTTTCCTCCATGACGAGTATTATTTGATCTTTGGCATCCTTAACAAGCCATAATTTTTTAAATGGAAAAAATACCATATACTCTTTTACAATTTTTGGGGTTGAAAATTGCTTTGATAATGTATTTTATATGTCATTATATTTTAATGGTATATTGAGATTGAAATGTGGAAATGTTATCTTTCCTTTTTTTTGTTTTATGTGTTATGATTTTATAATGGTACTTGGACATTTGACGGGTGGTTATGTGATAAACGAAATAATGGGTGGTGCCATGATAAACTAATATTGGTGGATACATTATAACCTTTAATTCATTGGGCATGGAAGTTGGTTGTATGGCTATTCCATTTAGTGATATGTGTGGAAGTGGACCTTATAGTTATTACATTAATGTATGTTTATGTCCCAAGTTGCCTTTATGTGTTATATGTTCTTTCTATTGGTTTTATCATAGATATTTGGTTAAAAAACTGTAAGAAATGATCTTTTATTCAGTGAAGAGTATTTACTACTTCAGAAAGGTAAAAATTATTACTTATGATATGGTATTAAAGGTTTACTTGTTGTTTTGAAAAACTAACTGTTTTATTTTCTTTGTACATCCCTTACAGAGATTTTTGGGCTCATCCCAATTTTTAAATGTTTTTCACAGTACATAAAATGGATTACGGTCAAGGATGAGTTAAATGAAATGTCATTCTATCTAAAACCTGGAACTGGACATGAATCTCTTTTTTCAAAATGTTATTAAATAATGAATATATAGAAACTGAGTAGTAGTGTCTAGTTTGTAATTATTAAGATGAAATATAATAGTTATGGCCTGGAATTATATAATTCTACTCCTTAAAAGTTCTTCAATGTGAATTATTCATTTAATTAAGGATTTTGTAATGTTTTAATACAGGGTCCTTATAGAAAGAATAGATAAAAATTATTAGTATACTGGAACATTATATTCACATCACTTCATACGAATGGGATTACCAATATGGTTAGTTTCCACCTCTAGAGTACCCAAAGCATTGGAGGTCAAAAATAGAACAACCCATACTTGGTTTGTCCTGGTAAAAACTTCTTCGGTTAATAATCTAATAAACCTTTTGTGTTAATAATGGAACCATATGACCTTGGCTTATAATGCTACCAATTTTCATTATAAACAATGTCCAAGAACCGTAAAATAATTAGTGTATATAGAGAATTAATTTCCTCAAAAAATAATTGAAACTAAATTAATTATTTTCAAATCATGAATAACCCATGGAAAATAATTGGCTTTCAAAATACAATTATGGAAATGTGATTAACCTATAGAAAGGAAACAAGTTATATTTCCATATCATTAGAACATTATAAATCCATCTATAGAAATAATGAGGACGGTATGAGTTCACAATATCTGTATTGAAGTATAACTATCAATAAGAGTTTTTGAAATTTATTAATGGATGTACAATTAAAAGATATTTATAAACATTTTTTCGGAAATTAAACTTTTTATCTTAAAAGTATCTATAAAATAAATCACCCAAAATAAGGGGAAAGGTTTTCCGATAAAACACCATTGGAAAAATTTAAAGGATCCCCTAGGAAATAAATGTACACGACACTAGAAAAATCAATTCATGTTATAAATGTTAAAAAACATTATTTACACATCAATTATTAAAAATTATTAAAATTTGGCCAATTTGGACAACATTTAGAATATTTCTTTTAAATACTTTTAAATATGAAAAAAATATCATGAAAAATAATGTTATTAAATACATTATATTTTGAATATAAAACATTATAAAATATTATTTTTGATATTATTTTTTGAAAATTTGTTATGGAAAAGGAATATGATGGATTTATAAGAACATACATGGTCTATATCACATGTAGACAACTATCATTCGGTTTATTAAACTAACAAAGTAGTAAATGTAAATATAATATTTTTATCTCATTCCTAAATAGTGTATAATAAATAGATGAAGATAAATAAAATAAGATCATATGATTTCCACCAAAATAACCTTCAATATAATCAACCCCAAAAGGAATGGATATTGTAACCTAAATCTTGTTCCATATTGGAAACTCTTTAATAGAATCACCATTAAATAATATCATCAAATAATATATTAAATTCCAACAAAATAAGTATATAAATGATATATACATAGAAAAATATCATTATATTTACCTCGTAATGAAGATATATTCATATCAGAAATATATATCTCAAAGAAAGAAATTTGGTTTGGTTAAACCTTAGAATGATCGTATAACAAAATTGAAATTTTATCAATGGGGATATTATTGCTAAAAAATGTATATAAATAATAAAAACTGAAATGAATACTAATAAAATATATAGATTAATTCTAAAATAATAATATTATAATGGAGTCAATATTGAATTTTTATAACCCAATGAGATGAAATTGAGTGAATGAACTATTCAAAAATAATAATATTCAATTCAATCCCTCTGGAGATATTATTTAAAATTCTGACAAAAAAACCACAATGTATTATTGATATATGATATTATATATATAATAAATTTGTAGACGAGAAAAATAATCTATTAATATGGTATGTGCGACATAATAGTAAAAGAGAGATTCTAAATCATTAAATTGAGTCAAAAAATTTATTTTATGTATTCAAATTATTGTATAAAATGAAAATTTAAATGGAATAGAAAGTTGATGGATTTAAAACAATCTAAAAGGTTTATATCACATGTAGAAAACTGCCATTATGTTTATTAAAATAATAAGGAAGTAAATGTAAATATAAAATTTTAATCACATTCATAAATAGTGGAGAATAATGAGATGAAGTTAAATAAAATAAGAGCATATGATTTCCTCAAAAATGGCCTTCAATGTAATATACCCCAAAAAGAGAGGGTATTGTATCCTAAATCTCATTCCAATTTATTAACTCATTAATGGAATACCCCTAATATAATAACATCAAATAAAAAATTAAATATTAAAAAAAAAGATGTGTATACAAGTTATACACTTCAAAAATAACATTATATTTACCTCATAATAAAGATATGTTCATATCAGAAATATATCTCCCAAATAAAGGAATTTGGTATGGTTAACCCTTTGAAAGATCATATCACAAAATTAAAAGTTTATTAATGATGATATTTTGGGTAAAATTTTTATATAAATATAATATATAAATAAATACTAATACAATATATATATATTAATTCTCAAATAATAATATCATAATAGATTCAATGATGAATTTTTATATCCCAATAAAATGAAATTGAGTGATGAAACTATTTAAGAAATAATAATTTTCAAGTCAATCCCATTGGATAAATTAGTTAAAACATAGAGATAAAATACCATTATGTCTTAATGATATATGATATTATATATATAATGATTTTATAAAAAATAGGAATAAAGCTGTGAATATGGGATGTGCCTCATAATAGTAAAATATAGATGAGAGAACCCTTAACATGAGTCCAAACAGTTATTTCATATCTTTTAACTACAATATAACACCCATAAATAAATTATTTTATATTTATGAAAATTTTAAATATTAAATACCTTATACACAAAAAATTAATTTTTTTTCATTTAAATGATTTAAAATATTGAATGTTATAATTACACTTCAGGTGTTTTGAGGATGTTCAGTTCATTGATTCAAATGGACCTGTGTCTGTTCTCCATGGTTAATGGGGATTATTATCATAACACATCAGAAATAATAATCATAAAAACATTATCATGTTTATTCATCAATCATACTTTTAAAACCAATCATGTAAAATTGTCTTCAAAAATGATATATATAACGATCATGGAGATAGTATGCCATACATACCAATTTCTAACACTTCAATTTTTAAATGATCTTTATAGAAATATTTTCGGTATTATTTTAGCATTAAATAATTATAATAATTTTATAAATACCAAATTATTTCATTAAAAATATTTATATATCATTTTTAAGGTAATGATTAAAAAATTATCCCATCTGGTCATGTAGGTTGAAGTCCAAACATAAAGAAATGAAATTCTTATTTTTTAGTTTATGAAAGAAAATAATATTTTATAAATTTTTAAATATAAATGTTTCATGAATGTCATTATGATTTCCTATATATTAAATTTATTAATTAAAATAATCTTCATATCCATCAATAAAATTGGTCACTAAAAACAAATCACATTACTTTGTAAGGCGACAACCAACATAGATATGAGCATGTCAGCATATCCCACACTAAATGAAATATAAATGTTATATGTGATATAATAACTATAGAAGTATACATAGTTCAAATATATATATATATATATATATATATATTAAATATATCATTAAAATATGTATTGATTGGAGTTGATGGATAAAATGTACATAGGTTCTTGAGGCCATATTTAATCATTCACATGTATGATAATATTGAGTCCCATTTAATAGAAAAAGTTTTTTTTTTATTTTATTAAATTCATAATATATATTTATATTTTATATAATGGTGTTATCATATGATCAGGGTCACAAAATATTTTATTCAGGTGGTTGAATAAATAACAAAATCACGATGATTGGAATTTTACTTCTTCCGTGTACACCGCTTTTAGATTACAACTAATTATTATTAGAATAAAATTATAAAGAAATAAGGGATTCTAGGATGAGGGTATGTACTTTGGGAATTTGTTTTGGAATTTAATAGATAAACATAATGGGGTGTATGGTGTGAATAAGATAGGATATTGGGTGGGATTTTATAAGTCCGGTGAGTATCACACTTGTAATTTTTTAAAAGAAAATGGCATACCCGTGTTTTAACATGAAAAAAGGGACAAAAAGGACTATTTTTAATACTCAAACATGATAAAGACTATATATGGTCCTAAAAAATATATTATTCATGTTTGGAGGTAATTTTATCCTTGATCATTTCAGTTATCTCTCCTATAAACCCATTTTACCTTAATAATGGTTAGTTAATTTTTTTTGTATTCAAAAAAAATTCTAGTCAAGAAATAAGTTAAAAATATAATAAAATATAAATAATTTTATTAGAAATATATATTTAATCTTAAAAAATTAAATTCACATGTATGTAACAAATTAATTTAAAATTAAACCAAATGTGGGAACAAAAAATGGTTTTTTAGAAGTGTATTTTTCAACAAAAATATAATTTCATATTATCTCAAGGATGTATGAAAATTATAGTATTAATATAAATAGAATTTTATTTTTATATAATATGTATATTTTATTTAAATCATTTTTTAATTGTTTTTTTAATTATTTATAAATGAGAAACATTATACCTAATAATATGTTTTCAGCCAAATCATTTTTGTTAACCCAAAAAATGATACTAAAATCCCATATAAATTTGATTCAAAATAAATTATTCCGATTAAATATAACTATATAATAATAATGTTACTTTATTTAATATAAAACTCATAATAGTACATTCCAAAATTTTCTGAAAAGAAATTCCAATTTTAAAAAAATCTATATATTTCATTATTCACTGAAAAATAAATCATTTTTAAAATATCCCAAATATTAACCCAAATTATATTCTTATATTATAATTTTTAAATTGAATAAAATTTTATCATATATTTTTTCTAAAATTTTAATTTAACTTATTCTAATATATTTTCATGAAATAAATAAAATAAATTTTTTATGAAAACATGTTTTTCGAAGAATAAAATTACATTACAAAAAATTGATAGATTATTTAGTTAGAATTTATAAATAATTTATATTTGATTAGAAATTTATATACATAGATGATAATTTTTTTAATACAATTCATAACATCCAATATATTTGATAAATTATAATAGCTATATTAATGGAGGATATTTATGCATGGTGTGTCTTGTCAAATATGCTATCAAACATATCATTCAACAAGAATATTTTGTTTCTAAATCCTAAAAACCTATAAGAAATTGTTCCTCTCAATATTAACTATATATTGGTATTTAAATTTTTGAAATTTTAAAATACCTTTTTCTTGTAAACTCAGATCATAAAACGACATAATAAAACATCCAACTAATAAGATAGAATATGACATTTAAATGTCATCTAGAATAAGACATTATATTTTTCCAAAAGAAGCCAGAATATATGGGATGTGAATATATTTAAATTGATGAAAATTTTAACTAACTATCGAGAATTATATTGAACATTGACTATATGAAATTGAATTATCAAAAAATCGTTAAGGAACCCGAAACCACATATTTGTGACGATTAAAAATGGAATCGGTTCTTCAGAAATGACAGATATAGGATTTTTTTATTTCAAGATCCTTTCAATAATATTTAGAGATTTTTTAACCATATATAATGAAAAAATAGTCAAATATGTTTTACTGAAAATTAAATTTTTATCCCTTATTCAATTTAAAAAATAATCACATTTTTCTCTAAACGATGAGTATTCATGATGAATTTCCCATGACATAAGCACTAAAACAATCTTTTAAAGACCACATGACCATAAAAAAAGGACATTAAATACATTATAAATTTTTTTAAAAATTAATCATATCAAAAATTATTTTCACATAGAAAGAAAATTCTAAATATGAATAAATCTTCATATGATTAAATAATACATTAGTATCTGAAATTCAATAGTAATACCAAATGAATCAAAAATCATTATATAAATAAATAACATGATATTTTTAATAAATAAAATAACATAAACATTAATGAGTGTGTTATCATTAAATGTTGTCCTAGGGCATATAGTTTATTGGCACAAAACTATTTTAATCTTATTTTTCAATAAAATTATTCACATAGTCATAAAATCACTTTTCAATTCCATGGATATCTATATAATAATACATTTTTTCACAAAATCACTTCAATATAAAAAATCAAATAAAACCTAAAGTTATCAATATAATAAAATTTATGCATTCAATATTTTAATTCATACAACAAATTAAACCAAAGTTATACATATACATCATCCTAAAAAATTAATACTAAAATGACATTAATCATAATAAGATCTGATTGCAAAAAACATGAAAGGGTTGTCCAATAAAATGAACATATGACCATTAATAACCTTATATACCTAATATGGAATCCATAACTATTATTATAACCTCATATTAATACTTTATAATATTGAAATTTATAAAACCCTTTTCATAGATACCAACTAAAATTGACATGAAACTACACTCTCTGATCAAAAATTGAATCAAAATTATACATATTTCTTTGATAATGATGAATATGACTTAACTATCTCTATGAAAAAATTACTACATGTAAAAAATATTTGACCACATAGATTCTGAAAGAACATATATGTTTAGAGTTTTAGTGAATTAGGAGTAACTCTTTAAGGTCCTAGATTTTCTAAATCTATATTTTAGTTTTTTTTGTCTTGGAACTATTATTTTTCTCCATATAACATTTTTCTCATGTCCTCGTGAATTCATGGTGATGTCCCTGGGGTTTGGGACATGAAAAATGAGAATCATGGGATTTCTCGAAAATATGCATTGCTGGTGCATGGATTGGAAAATCGTGCGAGTGGAGACCATACATGCAGGAGCATACTACTTGGTTTTTACAGGGTCAGGAAAACCGTGCATGAGAGGTGCTTATAGGAAGTATCCTCTGTACATTTTGTGTACTTTTTGGAAAACACTTTGGGTAAACTGTCTGTAGTCGAAACATTTAAAAAATTACAAAATTGCAACACCGGTATTTTAACCCCAACTCGGGTTTCTCCTCCATTTCACCCCTACAACAATAGTGATGGACATGGATGACCCATTCTTCCATGTGGTTATTATACTTAAATTCCTGTCCATTTGGACCACCATTGGATGTTGATCAAAGACCCAGGTATGAGTTACACTCCTTTTTGTTACTCCTTTTGAGATTAGGGTTTGTAGTTTCATTCATCTCCTTCTGAAGACCAAAAACCCTCTTTTTCTGGTGAGATCAAGGATAAGTATTCACAGAATTCTTGAATCCAGATCTATTCCCATGAATAAGAGTGTGTTCATCATCATATTTATTGATGGTGTTCTACAAGTTATATTCTTTTGTTTTGTTATAGATTTGTATACTTGTGTTGGGATATCACCCATATCTTATTGTGTATTAGTTTACATGAGTATTAATTGGAAAATTGAGTGTCTGAATTATTCTTTTGAAAACCTCAACATCCTTGTGGGATGTGTAGTGGTTGACTTGACCATTGTTGAGCCACCCAAGGTGTTCTCTGATATTTAATGATCAAGAGAGTGGTAAGAGTTTAGTGACATATTTCCTAATAATAATGTGGAACCCATGTAGAAAATGTTTTAACAGATGATTATGTTATAAATGGAATGATGATAACTATTACTAGGGAGATAGAACAATAATATATCGTTTTAATGACATGAAAATGGGTGATTGGGTTAAAAGAGATTATGTCCGATGTTTCATGAATTTTGGCTGGAAATTCCTAAGGGGATTAGGGAATATTAAATGGTGAACATTCAATTGGGTAATGGAATTGGAAATGGGGAAAGTGTTAATGGGATGTAATACTATAATTGATGAATATGTGGAATATGTTAATAAATGATAATTATAGTGAACACCTAAATGATTTAATGTAATAAAGGCACTTTGTTATGTGACATGATAATTGTACATGAAAATAATAAGTGGGTAAATTATTGAGAAATGATAAGTTGGATTAGTGGGTTAATGGATGGTCAATGATGAATATTTCTAAGTCATAGGGTTTGTTGAATATATTTAATGGGTTATGAAACATGAATGAAAAAATTTCTAGATGGCTATTAATTGTAATGGGTAAATGTTTTAACGGGTCATGGCATGATATTAATTCCATTTTTTTGTCATGTATTCTGAATTATAATGCCACTGAATATGCATGTTAGTGTTATGTAATGGTTGTGGTTAAATGATAAATAAGTATGTTCACATGGATTGGTTGAGTGGGGAATTTATTTAAGGTTCTACGCCCATGGTTTGAGTTAGAATAAGGCTCTAAAAGCCACCCCTAAATCCACAAGCTAGGGAAGGGGATGAAGTATCTATTTCTCTAGTAGTTAAATTCCACTCTGACTGAGGATTAGAGGAGAGGAAAATGTGTGGGTGTTATATTTGTATCCCTAGTGAGATATGGACTTGTTTTGTCTCCACTATGCATTGTTACTGGTTGGATAATATCTGTTTTTAGACGATAATTACTCCTTACCCATGGAACATGTGATCAATATGGATTTTGTAATTATGATTGAATAGGAAATGGAACTGGGATAAATTGTAGTCATGAATTAATTTAACCTTGTAAACTAATGGAACTCTAACCAACCCTTGTTGACATCCATTATTTTTTGTACATGCATGCACTATCTACTAGAATAGATACTTTTGTACAGACTATTGGGAGTGGGATACTGAGTTTTGTACTCACACCCAGTTCGGGCCGCCGTTGGGTACCGAAGCAGATCTCTTGGATGTAGGTTAGGACAATTGTAGAGGCACAAAACCAAAATGTTTGGTTGGATTTGGGATATACGTGGTTTAGGATCCAGACATAGAGATGAGACCCATTTAAATATTTGGCAATTTTTCTTATTTGTGATTTTTATTCACTTTACACTACTAGTACAACATCGCATGGTTTTATTTGATCTGTGGTTTGTACGATACTTTGGAATAATTTGGTTAGGCATGTTAATTGGATGTTTCATATTTAGTCCACTATTTATTTTGGGTTCTACTATGGCATACTATGGTAAAATTTTCCAGTACCCCCATGTGACCTATTAGACCCTCGCCGCTAGTCAACAACTACTGGTGTATGGAGTAGCACTCTTGAGGCCATGTGATGACCCAACTCAGAGCATCAGTATAGTGGCGTTGGGGTCAGGGATGTTACAAAGTAGCATTAGAGGAGTTATTTTTTATTTCTTACTATTTCGGTATGGTAGACAAGAGATTAGGACAATATCAAGCTTTGGAAATGAGTTCTTACTTAGGAGTATCTAATCCATGTATGAGGGAAAACCAAAGTCACCCATGGTGGGAATTATTGTTCTTGATGTGTGTTGTTATAATTGAATTATATTTCACCATTGTGTGATGCACATGTTGTGTGACGTTATTTATTTATTATATTTCTATCATTTCTAGAATAGAATGGGGTGGTTCATTCATGCATAATTTTATCCAGCAAGAGATATAGGTGGAATGCATCATTATAGGCAGACACAAGGGATGGATTTGTGGGGCATAGAGAGTAGATTGAATTTTATAGACTTGATAAATGTGAAGAAAATGATGCCTAATAATTGTAATTCAATTGGGTCAAATAAAAGAACTAAAATGGATAATTAAAAAATGTCGTGTATAAATAATTTTTTTAACCAGGTTAATGTTTTGGTCTTTGATAATTTATAAAGTTGTATTCTATGTCTAAATGAAAAAATAATTCAAAATGAAAGTAAAATTATTAAAGATTTTTTTCTAATGAAATTTTTAAATAAATTAAAATGATTATTGAAACAGGTTTTTAAATTGTAAATATTCCAAAGAAGAAAGGAATCGTGTTGTTAAAAAAAATTAGGACGAAGAGGAATTGATAAAAGTCTTGTGATTAAGTGCATTTGTTACCCCAATGTTGACCATGACCCATAGTGGGTATGGTAGAGGGTAGTTTTCTTCGTGTGATGATTCTCTTTGGGATAGAGCATATAGAATTGGTTATTTATAATTTCTAGTGTGTAACCATTTTCTTCATGTGGTTAATTCCTATCAGTAATACATTGAAGGATCGAGTGAATGGTAATTTTAAAAAGTGTATGTTTGAGATCAATAGTGGGTATCCCCTTTGTTGTTAGTTGGACACTTGTATGTGTAGGTGGGCGTAGTGATATTTCTCTTGATTAGGACTTTGGATTTGGATTTTGAAGACTTTCATATGGTGATATGACCATGGTGGTGTGTTTAGTGATCCCTTAGTAGGGCTATGGACATTGGGTTGAAGACATTGTTCGGTAATGTTATTGAGGGAACAGTCATGGTTCGTGACTGTACGGATTGCAAGCCGAACCCTAAGGATTGTGCATGGGTCTTGGTGACCATCTGAGTATAGACCTTTTGAGTTCTGTCTTGAATCCCGGAGAGGATGTTTTTCTCATAGTTCCGATGAATGTGTACAACATTGGTGTGGAACACAGAGAAGATGGTTGTTTTCTGCACAAGGCATAGTGTGCATAATAACGGGAAGGGGAGATCCATTCACGTGCATTGCTTTGTTCATGTCTAGATAAATATGGTTTGGAGAGAGGACCAATGGATTCTCCTGGTTGTGACTCTATTCAAGGGATTTGGTATCATTCAACATTAAAGGTGACCTATGAGGGGGTGGGAAAAGTTTTCTAGTGCTTTTTGGTGTGTTTTGAACTTGTAGACGTTTTAGACTTTGGTTGTGTGACTCAGAGTGTCTCGTGGTACAGATTTAGACTTAAGGGCTATTTGGGAAGGTTTATGGATGGTTGTGCGCCTTGAGTTGTGGTTTCACTTTGATAACATCATGAAATCAAGGTTTAACTGGTGAGAGGTTACCCAAATGATGAAAGTACCTAGGAATATAAAGTCAGATAGAAGCTTTAGAGGTGGTTTCAATGAATACTAAGTACACCATGTTTTAGAAAAGGGTATATTTGTGTCTGGTTCATGCATAAGGTCTCCTTAGTTCTTCTGATAAGAGTCATGGTATGTATTGGAGAGTTGTATCATATGAATTCTTGAAACACCAGTTTGGATGATTATTAATGAGGTCATGAAGTTGTTTTCATGCAGTAATTAATATTGTAGCAGAAGTGTTGTTATATTCTTTTTCTCAATGGTAACACATGTAGTTAGGGTGGTCAGATGGATGAACATGTTAGTATGAATGGTTTGGATATTGGGTGATATGAAATGGATGCCTCAGTGATGATGATGTTGATTATCAATGAGATATGGTTAGGTGAGTAAGTATTTCATATGCTATACGTATGTTAATGAAGATTAGTGACAGAATGATAGTTTGTATGGTCTGGTAGACCACGTGATATAGTTTTTGGATGTTGGGGAAAGTTTTTTTGAATTCGATCAGTGTGGAATAAGTAGTGCCACATGAAACGTTGGTTTACTGCTTCTTGGTGATTTGGTCATGGATCAATGGTTAAACATGATTATAAATCTCACCTTAAAGGTGGTGGTTATGTGTTGATGAAATGAATTCAACATGGTAGCCTAAAATCCATTAAAGGTCATGATTTTTCATAATTTGGAATCCCAAAAGTATAAGTTTGTGGTCATGTTATTTAAAAACATTTTAGCATACCCCAGCTAGTGAGGAGCTGTCCCAACATCTGGATATTGTCCTAGGTACATTGAAAAGCGATGACTCCCACCAAGATACAAGATGTTTCCTGGTAGTACGGGGGACATTATTAAAATTACGATCAAGGAAGCAACATGTGTGGAGCTTTATAATGGTATTTACGCCCTCTATTTCTTGATATTAGGTCCTTAGGATGGACCAAGTGATGAAAAACATCATGGGTGCCATTCAAAAAATCCATTAATGGGATCTATTTGATGTTTTTTTCTTATTTTTGGAAATAGATAGATTGCCATGTCATTTATTTTTGGAGTTCGGCTTGTGATTGAGAGTATGAAACAGTGGATGAAACCCCTCTTGAGAGTAGTGGTAACAACACAACTATGTTGGGAAGTGATAATTCCGTCATGGATGTGGAGAAGAGAACATCGAGTGGATGTAGTGGCACTGAGGTTCCAATAAGGTTCTTATGAGGTGCATGTCAGGTTCCTTGGAGACACATGTGGGCCATGGACGCGGTGTATAATAAAAAAGGTGTTGGCTTTATCTTAGGAATATTCCATGTGAATTTTGTGATGTTTGTGGTGAGTCGTAGGAGGGCTTGGTTGGATATGACACCAGGATGTGGAAAGAGAATTTGGGGTCCAATAACTCCATTGAGGATTTGGGTTAATCTCAGGTTATTTAAACTTGTGTAGTTTTAAACCATCATGATGTTGAGTGACCCTTGGCAAGGTGATGTGGTTTGGTGCCAAGGGTGATGCTCGATGATGGTATGGAGGACTAAAATGTCATAATGATATAATTCTAATAGAATTTATCAAATGAACATAGTGGGTGTGTGGGATTATAATGATAGGATTGAAGTCAGTAATCACCATGGTAATGTGAGAATGGTATTGTGTACAATCAGTGTAAGGTTGGTGTTCTTGGATAACCCAGTCGAAGGTGGTTCAACCTAAGATGGTAAACATGGATGGGTGTGGTGAGGGTGACACACATCCACGTTCATTTTGTAGAGGAAATTGCCTTTTCAAATGATTTTTTACCTAATTGAGACCATTTTGATCTAAGCCCTCAGATGGATAGTCTAGGAATTTCCTCCTAAAAGGTTTCGATGGTGTGGTTGGATGTTAATTTTGGGTAATTTCCTATGTATTCTTACGCACTGTGAGTTGGAACATGTTAGGTGATGGTAATGTTCGTTTAGTTTCTTTTGGTCCTCCTTCGATGGAGGATATTCCACGTAACAAGAAATTTTGGAGAGAACCATTCTGAATAAAATTTTGGTTTATGATGTGATCAGTGTTTTGGGTTGGAAGGACTCAGGTGGTCACAGTTCAGGTGAGTTTTTCCTAGAAGAGAAAATTTTCATGGATTAACTAGTCAAGTGGATGAGAGTATTGAGTAGAATTTGGATGTATAGTTGTGGAGTGAACTCATTAGGAAACGTGGTTTGAAGGATCATGGGTTTTCCATTGGTTGATACCAGGATTGGGTCATTGTTAGAGTTTTAAAAAAAGGGGAAATGACGACATGTGATTTCGATCATGAGTTGTATTGAGGATTATGCTGATGAGGTGGTGATTGGTTCCTCTATGATTTTATGATACTATGTGTTAAGCATCCATATGTTGTTAGTTTATTAATGTCACCTATGTTTACGCATGAAGATCTCATGGTGGGAATTGTTGATGTGGATGCATCATTGAGGAGTTGTCATCATGTGTTGTGGTGGTAATGAGGAAGAATTATGGGTAATGTTTTTGAACTTGTTTCATTTTTATGGGCTTTATGTTGTGAATTCAGAAACATGGAAAGTGGAAATGGAAATGAAAGCCAAGTGGAATGGCCTTTAGTTATGGAAGCTTAGTGATGCTCGGGAGAGGGTCTCAATGATGAGTCTTTATAAGTTGTGGTGGTTATAATGTCCCAAATTTTCTTAAGGAATTTTTTTTATGTTTTTGATTGGGAATCTTATTTTTATCTAGATAAGTGTTTTCACATGTCTTTGGGATGGATCGGGGATGTTTCACGGGATCAAGACATCAAAAAATGGGAAACATGGGCTTTTTGGGCAATGAGCACTGTTTTCACATGGTTTTTCATACAGTGCGAGTGGATACTGTGTAGATAGTAGCAATCCACATGGTTTTTCCATGGTCATGAAAACTATGTGAGAGAGTGGCATATAGGTTATAGCCTCCGAATGGATGGTGCATTGTTTTGAAACCCATGTGGGTAAACTGTACCCCATTGATCTTTTAAAAAATTATAATATTTACACTCTAGGATTTTAATCCCCAACATGATTTTCTCCTCTATTTCACCCCTTGAAAACCTTGTGATGAAATTTGAGAACCCAGGATTCCAAGAGGTTGTTATCTTTCGATTCATGTCCATTTGGAGCACAGTTGATTGGAGATTAAAGCCCCAGGTATGTCTAAAGCTCCTCTTGCTCCTCTTTTTCGGATTAGGATTGGTAGATTCTTTCATCTCCTTCCAAAGACCTAAAAACCTTTTTTTGTTGAGATATATGTTAGGGATTAATGTGATACTTGAAACCAGATATAAGGCCATGATTAAGAGTTTGTTCATCATCAGAATCAAAGTAGGTGGTTTACAAGTTACATCCCATAGTTTTTTTATAGATTTCTGCATGTGTGTTGGGATTTTTCCTATCCCGTGTTGTGTGTTGGATTACATGTTTATGATTGAATAAATTGGGTTTCTAAAAGATTCACTTGATATAGTAACGTACCCCATGGGATGCATAATAGATGACATGACCATTCTAGGGCCACCCATGGGATGCACATGCTTTCCTAGACCGAGAGAGTTGTAAGGGTTACATGACTTATTGCTGAATAATAATGTGGAACCCATTTATAACATAATTTAATGGTTTATTAAGTTATAAATGGAATTATGAAATATATTCCTAGGGTGATAAGTTCATATGATGTTGTTGGAATGACATAAATATAGGTAATTGTGTTGAAATAAATAATGTCGATTGTTTCATGAATTTTGGGAAGAAATGCATAAGGGGATTAGGTCATATTAAATGGTGAACAAGAAATTGGGTAATGGAATAGGAAAATAGGAATTTGTTAATGGAATGTATAAGGGAATATATGATTTTTTGGAATGGGTTAATACATGGGAATTATGTGGTACATCATAATGATTGAATGTAATAAAGGGATTGTGTTGTGTGATATGAGAATTTTACTTGAAATGCATAAGTTTGTAAATTCTTGTAAATAATAAATGGGATACGAGGATTAATGAATGGTCAATGATGAATTTGGATATGGAATAAGGGTTGTTGAATAGACCTAATGTGTTAAGAAACATGAATGAGAATTTGGATAGATGGCTATAAATTGTAATGGGTAAATGTGTTAATGGGATATGGAATTTTAGTGGATCCCAAGTAATATAGGTACTTTTTTCCTCCCCAATTCATTGTTATTGATATCATTATACCCATGTTTATATGTTAATTATGCATAACCCATGGAATATTTGAACAAAATGGATTATGTAATGAATATGGTATAATAAATGTAATTGGGATATATGACTGACCTGGATTAAATGATCCTTGTTAACTAATGGATGTCGAACCTCCTCTTTCTTACTTTCATTTATTTTAGTAAACTCATGCATTCTCAATTATAATGGATATTTTATAGACTCCATTGGTGGTGGACTATTGTGTTTTTTACTCACAACATACCTGAGCCATCGTTGGGTAACCATGAAGATCTATTGGTTGCATGTAGAGATAAGGACAGAGGCCCTACATTGAGATGTTGAGATGGGTTCATGATGTATGTGGTGAAGGTTCTAGTCATAGACCCATGACCCATTTGGAGTTTTGGACAATTGAATTATTTTTGGATTTTAATTCACTTTGCACTACTAATGTGGCATGATATTATTTTAATTGATTTTTGGTTTATACCTTGTTTGGGAATAATTTTGTTATGATTTTAATTGTATGTTTCATATTTCTTATGCTATTTATTTTGTATTTTTATTTTTATTACTATGTTTAAGAGGGAATAGTCTCCCAAGGTGACCTGTTATACCTCACAACTAGTCAGAAACATATATCATTGTAGAGGCACTATTCAAGTCATCTGGTCACCTGGCTCGGAGCATTTGCTTAGTGGTTTTTGAGTTGGGGATGTTATAAACTCTACACATCTTGGATTCATAAATAGCTTGTTCATAAGGATTAACATCATATCTTAATATACCCTTCTTTTTATATTCCAAATTTTTTTATCATCATCATCCATATAAATCCCTTTTCTAAATAATTCTTTCACCCTAAATATTTATACCCTAATGAATATTAAATTTAATATGGATGAGATTAAATTCTATATATGTGAAAATAAAAGAATTTAAAATTGAGTTTCATCAAGAAGAATATGAAGCAAGTATGGGCATGATGAAAAAATAAAATTTTATCTGTATAACATAAGAAAATTAATACCCATCAATAACTACATTATAAAATATGAAAACATGTCACAAGTCATAAAAATGTTAAGATTCATCAAAATAAAAATTAATGAACCACGTGATACCAATAATTATTACGAAAAGTATTATAAACCCATAAAAAGGATAAATATAATTAATTGGTATCTTCGAACATTATCATCTCATAAATTACTAAAAATGGAATAATAACAATGATAAAGTGAAATATCTAGGGTACCCAATACACGAGAAGACTATAATGAACCTATTAGTTGAAGGATTATCATGGAACCACCCATCATTGGATAATCACCAAACACCCAACACGTTGTTTATAATGGAACAATTTTTCCTAGCATAATAATGGAAAACCCCATTTTTTTAAACAATACCCAAGGGCATTATAACTAATATAGTAAATTGAGAATAAATTTCATCATAAAATCATTTAAAAATATATATTATTTTTATAACATTACCAACCAATGGAAATCAAATAGGTTTAAAAAAAACCTATAAAACTTGATTATCCTGATGAAATGTAACATGGTCAATTTAAATCTCATTGAGGCAATATTTATCCATCTAGTAAAAGAATATGGATTTTATTATTACAAGATACCCCTATTGTAGTATTAGTAATAACATGGGATATTGATATTGATAAATTTAATTTTTATTCAAATATAATTTAAAAATTTTGGTGAGAATATTCTTTTAAATTTCAAAATTGCATTTAAATAATTAAATTAAAAATATAAGAAATAAATTAATTAGATATAAAATTTAAAATATATAATAAATTAATAATGGAAAATAATTGAAATGATATTAGGAAAATCCATTCATTTTAAAAATGGAAATAAATTTTTTCAACAAATTTTGGAGAGGGAGTCAAAAGAGACCCATTTTGAAAAGAGTAAGGATTTTAAATTTAGAAAATTTAACAATAAGGTAAATGTTCATGTAATGTATATTATTGATTTTTCTTAAAATATTCTTTTAATATAATTTAGATTACATGGATATGGAATGAAATAATATACAATTTACATGAAAATTCAAGATATATATATCACATGAAAATGTCATTAATGACATTAAATTAATAAATATGGAATGAAATGGAAATAAAACTTATTAACCACATTTATAACTAGTGGATATTAATGATATATAGTTTATGAAATTATGAGAATAATATTTTCTCTAATATAACCTTCATCATAATCAATCTTAATAAAATGGTGATTGAAATATAAAGACATTTCCAATTTTGCGGCAAATTAATTATAATCCAAATGAAAAAAATTATATTTTAAATTTTAAAATTCATTAAAATAAGGATAACCATTAAATACTTTTTAAAAAGTCTAGTATATAAACCTCGTAAATATGATAGGCACTTATGATATACATATCTCCCAAATAACATAATTTTGGATGATTAACCATTACAATGATCATATAATTGAATAAATATTTAGTCAATGGAGAGATTTTCTATATCAAATAAAAATACATACAAAAAATTTGTACATAAATTAAAAAATTATTTATATATTAATAAATATATAATAATATCATAATATAGTAAATTAAGATGTTTTGTAGCCCAATTAATAAAAATTGATTTCTAAAAATCATTACCATTGAATATTATTCAAGATAATAACCATGGAAAAATTAATTCAAAGTAAAAAATAAAATAACTTTATGAATGAAGGATTACTAATATTAAAAATAATAATAAATTATTATGAACTGAACAATAAAAACATGTGGGGAATACATTATATGCCTCACACAAGTGAAACCATGATGAGAAAACCCTTACACCGAGAACAAAACTTCATTTTGTTTCATCTAACTAATATATTTTCATCAGAAAAAAATTATTTTATTAATTATGAACCATTTTCTAGTTTAAAAAAATTTAAATAAATAATGTATTATAATTTTCAATTAAGTATTATGATATTGAATCATTAAAATCCACATCAGATGTTTTGAGGTCATTTGGTATATTGTTTAAAAACATATTCTATGATATGAATGGGATCAAATAGGAAATTATTTCAACATATCGATAATAATAATCATGAAATAATTATCATAACTATTTATCAATAATAATTTTTTAACAAAAAATGAAGAATTATTATGTAAAATGATCTATGTTATGATCTTATAGATTGTTGGTCGTACGTATGCATCCGTAACATTATCATATGTCAATTATCATTTTTGAAAAAGGAATGTATTATTTATTTTTTCAATAATGATAATAATATAATAGATACCATATTATTTGAATAAATATACTTACATATATATCATAATTTTTAGGTACTGATGAAAAAATAATCCCATTGCTTCACGGAAGATGTAGGCCACACGTACATGAAAGACATTATCATTTTTTAGAGAATGAAAGAAATTTATATATTTTGATTTGATAATGGTATATATTTCTTTTATATAATTATTATTTCATTGTTATATCATATATTTGTTAAACGTATCAATAATATCATTCATGTAATGAATTTTTATAAATGAATCACATCACTTCATGTGGTTGTTGTTCATTGAACTCACAAGTAACCTTACCATATCCCCCATAGAATGGAATGTAAAAACAATTATAGGCGATATTATAATAAAATTATTATTATTATCATATAAATATCAAATATTTTGTTTAAATCCATCAATACAACAAGCTTTGAGATGTGATGATGGAAAATGAATGGCTTCAGTTAATGAGGTGGTAGTTTGTTAGACACACAAATGATGATTAAGAATCCCTTTTGATGGAAGAGGGAATTGATTTAGGTTATTAAATAAAAAAAAATATTATATACAGGAGATATAATATCGTAATAGTTTCATAATATTATAATAAGATTGCAGAATAAAAAAATGCGTAGTTATGAATTTTACTTCTTCGTGATCCACTTCTTTAGGATTATGCCTACAATTTTTTAAGAATGTATTTATGACCATGGATGTATAATAATTTTATATTTTTTATGTTGGGAACTTAATTTTGTAGGTATTTTAATAATCATAATTGTATTAATTTTTTAATTAGAGAGATGAGTGTGGGGAATTACACATTTGCAGAGTACCACAGTTGTAATTTTTAAAAGGTTAAAAATGTGACTATAATTCTCACTTACAAAAACATTCCAAAATTTACTATTATTATAAATTAGACATTATACGATATAGATAATACGTTAATGTATATTTAAATATCGTATTCATGTCATTTTATCCCTAATCAGTTTCGTTTATCACTAGGTAAACCCAATTTTTACCTTAACCGTGATAATTAATTTTACTCTTTTCACTCTTCATTATTTTAAAAAATTATGCTGAACATTTTTGATGATATATATTATTATGATTACAAATATAGTATCCATTTTAAAAAATTAATTTATTATATTTTTATATTTTAAATTTAATATTAAACCGAAATGTATGATGAAATATATGGGTTTAAAGCATTGTATTTTTTATAGAAAAGATGATTCTATATTAAATAAATGACTAAAATAATTATTTTAAAAATATAAATTAATATTTTTTGATATATAAAATATAAATATAAATTCATATATTCACTATATGGTTTTATTTAATTAATTAAAATGGAGAAACATTCTTCCTTTTAAAACAGTTTGTAGAATAATCCTATTTTTAAACACCAAGGAAAACATATACTAAAATCCAATATAGATTCAACTAAAAAGAAATTAATTGAATTGATTAAAACTAAAATAATATTTATTTTAATTTAAATCATTTAATGTAATGGATATCATAAATTTATTAATTTCTTAAAATGAAATGTTGTTTTTAAAAAATTAGTATTTTTCATTATTTACTAAAAAAGAATTATTTTAAAACAAAATCCCAAAATATAACCCAACGAAAATCATAATATGATGATTTAAAAAATTAATTTAATTTTATTCTATTTAAATTATAAAATTTTTCAAAAATTTTTTATATTATTTTATATTGAGACATAATAAAATTCATTTTTGTTGAAAACATAATTTTGAACAATAAAATTATTATAAAAAAATTGTTGGTTATTTAAGTATAATTTATCAATTTTTTAAATTGAGTTGTAATGTTATAAATAGATAAATATATTTCATAATTTATTTAATACCATTCATACATTTAAATTTAAAAAATTGAATATAATAGTTATAAATATCAATGGTCATTCCTACTCTGTGGTGTATATTTAATATGATTTTGAAAAAAGTTTTATTTTCTAAAAATTCATGCTGTTACAAAATTGATGCATAATTTAAAATTTTCTGGACGAAGGGTGTTTGATAAAAAACCCCAACCATTATTTTATTATTTATTTGATCACATTCTAAAACATTCTAAAACAACTATAACTATATTAATAATATATTTCACTACACTTTTTATCACTATATCCCTTTTATGAATATTAATTTTAATTATTTACTATTAATATAGTGGTTCATTATAACATAATTGTAACACCAAGGGTTAATACTTTTAATTTTATTGCATGTGCATTGTAATTATAATGATTTACCTAAAATTATACACAAGTTAAATTATTGCTAGATTTTCTATGCTTCTAAAATATATATCCCATGATTATTTATAATTTCCCACATTCATAGAATAAGAATTTTTATTATGGATCATTACGATGATGTTGGCAGAAAACATGATTCATCAATTTTTTTTGATAAATTATAATATATTTTTAACATCAGTAGTTTTTAATATTCATACCCAATAACATTACAAAATAAATAATAACATATTATTACATGTAATTTATATTATATATCATTCCATAATCATTCACTATATAAAAATTATATATTAGCTCATGATGTTGGTGCAAAAACCAAAACAAAATCCCTTTATAATGACTGAATGAGTATGAATGAGATAATACATAGTGATAATATAAAATTAACTTAATCATATAGATGTAATATATATCATATATCTCTATAGTATTAATTATTATAACCTTAATTATGTGTGGTGTTGAAAAGTAAATGTCATCATTCGTGGAGATAGTAGAACACAAATACACATGACTAACAAACCAATTTATCATTGAACAGAATTGGTTCAGAAATATGAAAAAAATTTACATTAGAATAATAATAATTTTAAAATAATTATATGATATGGCTATTTACTATTTTATCTTTATATATGTTCATTGGTAATAATAAATGTTACATGTCCTTCCTAGAAGTGGTAGTCGGCACATACATATGATTAATGATATTAATAATCATCGAATAAAAAAAATATTGTAATTGAAAAAGAAGATCATTAAATAATATTAATCATATAATAATAAAATATTTAATAAACCTATCCATTATAACGTCCATAATATATAATGTTGAAAATTAAATAAAATCATTTCATGAAGGTGGTAGTCCACATATACATATAATCGATGCATTCAATATTCCAGGTATCTACTATAAAATGAATGGTCATTTTTTATATGAATGTAATTATATTATTTTATATTAATGACACATAATTAAATATATGAAAAAGGTCATGAATATTAGGAATCAATAATTTTGTATGAATGTTAGAGAGGATAGTAGATAATACAAAAGGAAAACATATTTTTATTCATATTATCCTTGGTAATGATAAGATTATGATAACAAATTATTGAAACATGATTTCATTCATGGGATAAGGTTTTATTATAATGAAATAGTAATGGATTCACAAAGTAATTAAAATTGAATGTTTTTTATAGAAGGCGTGTCAGTGGCCCATTTTATATATGAAGGGAAGGGTAGTTTTAGAATTTCTCAATGCTATTAAATTATTTCATATAATTAAACATTGGAGAATAATCTAATATAATAGAGGATTGAGAGTATATAACCTGATATGAAATAACCCACTCCATTCATTAAAATTTCTGAAATAATATATTGATTTAGGGGTTTTATCTTCAACATTTTTCATTTTACCCTCGGTTAGTTTTTGATAGGAAACTTTTACATTAACCCATTTAAATTTATCATAATTTTATATATTATTATCTGTATTGACAATTCATTTGATTTTAATTATCCATGCTATGATTTTAATTTAATGAATTAATATTTATATGTTAATATATAATTAAATTTAAAATAAACATGTCTAATAATGAAAATCATTTTTATGATTAGTGAGTTTTATAATTAAAATTCATGTGCGGGTTTCAAATTCTAATTTAGTTAATTCAGAAGACCTATCTTTATTTAGGGAAAATAATTATATTTATCTAAAAAATATTATGAAACCATCGATTATATTGACAAAAATATTATTTATTTGAAAAAATGCATCATTCAATATTATTTTTTAATTTTTTTTATTTTAAATATGATAGATATGGGTTCCATAAGATCTAACTAAAAATAAATATCCATATTGTTATTAATTAATTAAATGTATGACAAATTAAATGTTTTTCTGGACATATATGTCTTTCTTTAATATTGATTAAGTCATGAAATTTATTCCTTTTATTAAAATTACATCTCCGACTAAGAAATTGATATTTTTAGATAATGAAAGAAAATTTATAAATTATTAATTTTGATATTATAAACTGAATATTGAAATCAATTTTATATAATAATATTTATATGTATTATATATTCAACTTCAAAATGAAGAAAAATATATAACGATAAACTGATTTTATTCTAAAGGACAATATTAAACATAATGTTTTTGTAATATTATTTCATACAAATACTATATATAATAATTTTTATATTTTATATCATTAATAGTTTTATATTATTCAATAATAATTATATTTTATTGGAAATTATTTTAATTTACTAAGGTATCATTTCAATCTATGTAGTAAATTTGAATAATTGTATCAAATATAATATTAATTATATACATATTTATATACTTAAATGTAACATTATCCACACTTAAATAAGCCTTATCCTCATAATTTTATTTTAAAAAATACAGTAATTGAGGATTTCAAATAATTACTCATTAATTTTTATATCATTTAAAACGAAAATTCATCATACGTATATTATGAATAACTAGATATAAAATATTCATCCACTCTCAAGATTGAATAACTATTCAACTTCCTCAATAAGTAGAAGAATTAAATCCCCATTTTCACAGATAAACAATTTTATTGTTATTTTATGGTATTTCTCCTTGGATGCATCGATAATTTTTGACATAATTGAAATTATATATCATTTCCATATTCTTGTTTATCACTTAGTATTCCATGGGACTAAATCCATCATTACATCAGTGTTTTTTTGGACATTGACTGTGTTCATATTATTAATCATATTTCATTACACATGATTTGGAATTATAAAAATAATTTTATCCTTACTTATTCTACAAATAGATTAAAAGATGGCTTAATAACTATGTTCTAAATCACACCAACTGATATCCAATATACTTATCAATCTATAAATTAATTTAAAAGAATTCATTTGAATGAGAATACATAAATTTTAGAATGTACAATTATAAACTATGAGATTAGAATAAATTATTCATAAAGGATGTACATAGACTAATGCATGATTCATTATATTCATTTTGGGTTATACATTGTAAATATAATATTAGATTTGTAAATAAATATAACTTTTCTGGAGAGGCATGTTCAAATCCTTCGTAATAGTATTTATATTGAATCTGAATTATCCAATGAATAACCAATGAGATTATCTTCTTATGTGTCTAGTTAGGGTCCAGTCACCATGAAACAGAATAAAATTTTCAATTTACCTGACTAGTTTTTACGGTTTTAACCCCAATATTCATATAGGCGAAAAAATCATCAACATTTTATTTTTAAGACCCATATTTATTTTTGGGGGAAACAAAAAAATCAATACTTTTCTGATCATTATTGAGTGTCTCATATAATTATACTTCTACCCAGGGATTTCATGTATTTAATCTCAACCAAATCCAAAAATCATTAAATATTCATTACTAAAAACAATCTTGTTTATATATTTATTTGAAACAAAAATATTCTATAATATATCAACTCTTGATGTCATTTCCAGATCTTATGTTATCCTCACATGATAAAATCCTATCATATAAATCTATAAATATAGTATAGTGATACAAATTGTAACAGCCCCAAAACCACGCTCCATAATCCAATGACTAAAACATATAATAAATGACATTTTCTTCGATACACATAAATTATTTTATTTAAATTGTCATATTATTAACCTATCATTATTTGAGTTTTTACTTGGATAAATTTAAAAAAATTCAACCATGAAAATATTTTATGTCTTCTCCATAAATGGACAATTTATTACACTATATAAGATGATAATAAATATAAAATAATACTTAAAAAATTCTTTTATGTTATAAAAAATATATACTTTTCAAGTCTTATTACACATGATACTATACTTTAGAACCTGGTTTGTGGTTAGAAAATTAATCAGAGAGATCAAAAACCCATTAAGGATAAATATAACAACATGATACTCTAAAAGAAGATAATTTTATTCAATAATTTCTGTGACACATATAATTGATATTTTAAGAGAATTTAACACACAATTAAATTAAATAATTTCTTAAATAAATCTAATTTGTTCGGTAGATTTTGAAGCACATAACCACGGGTTTAAATGAAACATTATACTCAATTAAACAATTATTATTTAAAATGTGATTTTCATAACATTTCCATTATGTTGGAAATTACGAATATTAATATTTAAAATAGGAAAATTATTTTCTTTTCACATTTCTAAATAAATTCAGTTGTTATATATTATTTATGTATAATATAAGAATCATTTAAAAGAAAAATAAATGTTCTCTAAAAATTGAATTTTCCTAAAATGTGTTTTAGTCATTCATAAGAAATAAAATATAAAATAATTATTTACCCAAATAAAAATATATATTAAAATATAAATATAGTATTTTAATCATTACTAAATAATGTTGTTATCATGATTTTTCGGGGTTTATTTGAAATGTCTAGTTTTTCGATGAATAGTAAAAAATATTTCCTTTTGTTGCAACATTCCATATAATTTTAATTATATAATTGATAAATTGAAAATTAAATTGATTTAAAAAAATTATGTTAAATTATATTATTAATTTTCTAATTTATTTCTTTTGATTCAATTACATATTTAATTTTGATATTAAGTATTTCAATATTTATGAGGATCATATATGTGGAAACTGCCAGTTTTATCGCAACTACAGGTATGATTTTAAATTGTCTTCTAACACATCTGAGAATTGAATATTTGGAAATGGATTACACATTTATAATTTTACCTTGATTCGTTATCCGAGGGAGTATTGGGTTCCCCTTGTAGTCTGTCAACTGAGAGGTGCGGCGCAAAAGTGGTGGACGCTCTACCTCGGAGAGATGATAGAGGCAGAGGTTCCAGGGGATGCCTTTGAGAAGGAATTCTGAGAGGAGTTCCATTCTTCCATGATCAAGGAATAGAAGCGGCAGGAGTTACTATCCCTTCAGCAGGGGAGTATGTCAGTACGAGAGCTGGGGATCAAGTTCAAGGATCTCTTGCGCATTGTTCCGGATCTCTTTCCGGATGAAGAGTCTCGGGCTAGACTTTTGGGGGAGGTGCTTTATCCTTCTGTCTAGTATGTTGTCACCCCCTTCACCCTTCCGACGTACTTGGAAGTACAGTAGAAGGAAGATATTGTAGAGAGGATGAAGTTGCAGGGAGGTGCACCATGTGAGGGGATCCATCCAAGTTCGTCGAAGGGGAAGGCATTCAACAGTAGGTCTCCTACGACGGGACCATCCAGGTTCAGGAAAGTGGGGAGCAGGCCCCATCAGTTTTAGTTCAGATCTTCTAGTCCTCATCCCTTCTTCATGAGCCCAGGGCCGAAGTGTTTTTCTTGTGGAGGTTTCGGGCACATTTAGAGTCAGTGCCCGACCCGAGCTCAGTACGGTGGAGGTGGGCATGTTCAGCACCCACCGCAGCAGCTCCAGTTGCCTGCGAGGACCTTCCAACAGCAGCATGACCATGCTCCTCTGAGGGAAGACTTTACGGGAGGAGGCCAACCTCAGGGTGCTCCTCAGGGACCTCGACCAGGGCATTGTCGGGGAGGTGGACGACATCAGAGAGGTATAAGAGATGGGCGTGGAAATTTGCACGCATCAGAGTAGATAGCTCTGGCAGGACCAAAGGTGGTGCGAGGTACAATTTGTTTGTTCAGCACTCTTGTTTCTGCTTTTTTTGATTCGGAAGCTTTGCACTCATTTGTTGCACCTGGACTAGACCATTATTTGGGGCTAGACACAGAGATAATTTCCATACAACTGGTGTTGTGTACACCATTTGGAGGCCAAACCAGCATATCTTGTGTTTTCCGGGGATGTGGGATGACGTTTGGACCACATCGATCTAGTGGGGACCTTCTTCTGTTATAGATGCAGCCATACGATGTCATCCTAGGCATCGATTTGTTGTTTTCCATTAGTGCCGTTATCGACTGCTTCTGGAGTAGTGTTGTGTTCTCCGACATGGATGGGCAGCGTGTAGCTTTTGTTGGCGAGAGGAGCTATCAGGAGGGAAGCTGGCGTGTGATGACTATATATTCCTTGTTAGGCAGGTTATCAGTGGTTCTAGCTAATACAGAGATGATGGATACCCCGGAGGTTGTTGGGGAGTTCCTCGATGTTTTTCCTGAGGTGGTTTTGACTCTACCCCCCCAACGTGATGCTATGTTCGGTATAGACTTACAGCCTGGTTCCCGTCCGATTTCGATGGCCCCTTATCGGATAACACCTTTAGAGTGGTAGGAGTTGCGGACTCAGATTGACGATCTGATGGAGAAGGGTTATGTTCGACCTAGCGTATCACCATGTGGAGCTCTATTTTTGTTCATGAAAAAGGCATATGGTGGTCATAGGCTATGCATACACTACCAAAGGTTGAACCAGGTAACAGTCAAGAACTGCTACCCCCATCCAAGGATAGATGATCTCTTCGACCAAATGAGGGGAGCAGGTTGATTTTCCAATGTTGATCTACGATCTGGATATTATTAGTTGAGGGTAAAGGACAATGACCTCTCGAAGACAACTTTTAGGTGTTGGTATGGGCACTTCGAGTTTGTGGTGATGCCGTTCGGAGTTACGAATGCACCGGCTGTGTTCATGGGACTAATGAACTTTGTCTTCTGAGGGTTTTTGGACCGGTTTGTCTTTTTGTTTATCGATGACATCCTGATCCACTCAAGATCAGAGGAGGAGCACGTTGAGCATCTTAGGCCAGTCTTGGAAGTCCTTCGACGCCACCATCTTTATTGGAAATTGTCGAAGTGTAAGTTCTTGGCACCGGAATTACACTTCCTTGGGAACGTGGTGTCTCAGCATGGAGTGTCGGTGGACCCGTCAAAGGTGGAGGCAGTTGTTTCTTGGGAATCACCCAAGAGCATGGCAGAACTTAGTAGTTTCCTGGGGTAAGCATGTTACTATCGAAGGTTCGTTTCAGACTTCTCTCAAGTTGCTTCTCCAGTGACAGCTTTGACTAGGAAGAACCAGGTCTTCCTATGCAGCGAGCAGTGCCAGAAAGCTTTCGACTACCTGATGGATAAGTTGGTCAGTGCTCCCGTACTCAGGTTTCCAGGGGATGGGTTGTTGTATGAGGTGTTTTGTGATGCTTCTGACCTTGGTTTGGGGTGTGTGCTGATGCAGAAGAAGGAAGTGATCTGTTATGGGTCTAGGCAGTTATTTCCTCACGAGCGTAACTATTCCACCCATGAACCAGAGCTTGCAGCAGTAGTTTTCGCACTGAAGTTGTGGTGACATTACCTCTTTGGGGAGTGCTTTGTGGTCTTCTCATATCACAAGAGCCTGCGTTATATCTTCTCCCAGTGTGACCTGAACTTACGACAGTGGAGATGGGTCGAGTTTCTCCAAGGCTATGACTTCGAGATCTCTTACACTGATGTAAAGGCCAACGTTGTGGCTGATTCCCGGAGTAGGAAGTCTCATAAGGAAGTTGTTCAGGAATCCACTGATGCTTGTAAGGCGATGGGAGAGTTGGATTTCTTGCACTTGGATGCGAGGGTGAAAGGTGTTAGAGGCTGTTTGTTTCATATGACGGTGCAGTCTTCCTTGTTGCATCATGTGGAAGAGTCTCAGTGGGGGGACTCCAAGGCAGAAGTGATGCGGGATCGTATCGATCAGGGAATCTCTCCAGAAGGATGGTGAGAGGACAGCCGACATCGGATTCTTTTACATGGAAGGTTGTTTGTTCTGGAGGAAATGCGTGAGGGATTTCTCCGTGAGTTCCATAGCTCAACACTGGCGGTACATCCAGATGTTTCAAAAATGTACTAAGGCCTAACAGAACATTTTTAGTGGCCCGGGGTGAAACGAGCTGTGTCGGAGTGTGTGACTAAATGCCTAGTGTTTCAGCAAGTGAAGGCTGAACACCGTGTTCCCAGTGGTTTGTTTCATCCATTAGATGTCCCCGAGTGGAAGTGGGATGACATCTCAAGGGACTTCGTTATAGGACTACCCAGAATGCAGGGTGGTTATGTTGTTATCTAGGTAGTGGTGGATTGACTGACGAAATCAGCTCACTTCATAGCAATTAAGGAGTCGGGCCCGGTGAGTACCTTAGCACAGAGGTATGTAGATAAGGTGGTGAGTCTGCATGGAGTTCCCAAGACCATCATCTCAGATCGGGATACTCGGTTTAACTCATGAGTCTGGAGGGGGTTAAAACATGCTTTTGGCACCCAGCTACGCCTTAGCACTGCTTTCCACCCCCAGACCGATCGGAAGACAGAGTGTACTATCAAGACTTTGGAGGACATGATGCGAGCAGGCATTGTGGATTCTATAGGATCATGGATACAACACTATCCTTTAGTAGAGTTTGCCTACAACAACATATTCCACTCTACTATTGGCATGGCGCCGTTTGAGGATTTTAATGGAAGACCATGTCGTTCACCCATTTGTTGGGCAGAGGTTGGTGAGACAAGCGCTCTTAGTCTAGAGGTAGTGCAGCACACCACAGAGAAAATACATCTTGTACGTGAGAGGATGAAAGCGGCTCAGGACCGACAGAAGTCTTATCCTGATCGTCGAAGAAGGCCCTTGGGGTTAGAGGTGGGATATCATGTGTTCCTGAAGGTTTCCACTCGACGGGGGCAGCAGAGGTTTGGGAAAGAGAGCAAGCTCTAACCTAGGTTCATCAGAACTTTTGACATTCTGAGGCGAGTCGGCGAGGTGGCATATCAGCTGGCCCTGCCACCTCAGTTGGAGAAAGTTCATGATGTCATCCACGTATCCCAACATCGTCGGTACTTACATGATGACTCTCACATTATCGACTGGGGAGAGTTAGATATGGGAGACGACGCGACCTTCGAGGAACGGCCAGTTAGAATCGAGGACCGTAAAGAGATGGTTTTACGTGGACGAACTATTCCCTTGGTTCGTGTGTTGTGGAAGCATGGCAGCCTCGAGGAGAGTACATGGGAGCAGGAGGCTCAGATGCACGCTCAGTACCCATAATTGTTTTGACTTGTGTTTTCCCTTGTTCTTCTGAGCTTTGTGCTGTTATATTAATTTGTACCTTTGATATATGGAATGATTGGCTTGTAGGTTGTGAGTCCTTTTGTTTCCTTGTTCCCTGGTAATTTGTAACATGTCTGGATGTGTGGGTAAAGGGAAAAACCTGATCCATAATCGAGATGCATTAATGCGGATGCGATTGAACCCGTGCTGGTGAGTCAGTGCTGCCTAAAGCGGATTATATCTCGTCATAGGAGAAGGAAATTTCCCTAAACCACATGTTCGGGCAGTGTGTTGGTTGTGCGGTGTTGGGGGTAGTGCGAGTTAGAAAATCCTAATTTATGGAAGTGGGAAGGACCAATCCTTAATCGAGACGCATTAATGCAGATGTGATTAAACCCGTGTAGGCGAGTAAGTGTTGCCTAAAGCGGATATTATCTCAACATAGGAGGGGGAATTCATAGTACCTATAATTAGGGTTGTTGGTTGGGTTCCTGTTATAATGATAACCCTAAGAGGTATCTTGTTGGGTTCCTCTGGGTTGGTTTTTGAGTTCTCGGGGACGATAATGTTTTAAGAGGTATCTGATTTAACGGCCCGGAGCTCTCCGACCCATTACTTTGTCAAAATAATTGTCATGAAGTGTTCTAGATGGTAAAATGGACATTCCCCACAATTTCCAGAATTTTGAAACTACACGCCATGTAGTGTGAGTACACACTGTGTACCCCCCTCACATGGTATAGCCCATGTTGAAGGTTGTGTCCTTGCCGCGTGAAATAAATGGGTACACACCATGTGGCCAGTACTACACGCCGTGTAGTCCTTCCCCGCGTACGCGTTACCATTCAACAACCGTGTTCCATGTTGGATCTATGTCTTTGCCATGTGAAATAAATGGATACACGCTATGTAGTCCCTCCCCGCGTATGTGTTACCCTCAAACCGTGTGATGACCAGTCAACGGTCGCAGAGCCATGTTGGAAGCCGCTTGGAGACCATGTGAAATAACCGAGTACACGCCGTGTACCATAAAGCACACGCCGTGTACCTTTTCTTTTCTCGCCTATAAAAGGAGGGGTCCCCTCCTCCTTTTCAACTCTCCCCTCTCCACCCAATTCCTTTGAGAAGAGTTCTCCCAAGAGACTCGAAGGCTCTTTCTTCCATAACTTTTTCATCCGAGATCCGATTTATGATCCGTCAGTGGCCACGGGATCGTAAAGACGAGGTGGAACTTCCAAGATTGGATTCGTTGTCTCTCCTTCAGCCGTTCCATTCCAACATCCACCCAAGGAGGTTTTTCCAGGACCAGAAAGAAGTGAAGGACGCCGACGGACGTCTTCTAAAGTTGATTCGGGGGAGCGTTGTGATCTGAACTTGTTGAAGTATGGACCTTACCGTAGTTTCTCTAATTTGTGTATCATCCGGGGTGGGTATCCTCTTGTTTTCATGAGAAACAGTTGATCCTTTATGTATAGATAATAAAGGGTTAATGAATGGGGATTGGGAAGTTGTTATGTTTATCTTTATATCTTGTGATATTATGTTGTGAATTGAATAGGCTTATGCCTACTAAAAAATCATGGTCGTTGGGGGCCTTTTCTTGTTCAATTAAATGTTTACCTATCTTTTAGACCGTTTTTGTGAATGGAACTTTGTTGAATGTGGAATTTGGTTAAACACATAAAGTTGGCGGATTAAAATCCGGAACCCTTGTGTGATCACCCCAGTTAAACAAAATGGAATAATGAACATGTGGGTGTTGGATTGGAAACGTGGCATGTGATGGGGGATGTTTTGTGGCTTGATGTGGATCGGGTGAGCAGCGGGGCTGCGGTTGACTTGGTTTTGGGTTGGTGTGAATGTTATGTCAGTGATGGGAAGTAGGGATATGATAAAATGTATTAAAGGGTTAATGACATATGGGTTTCAGTGTGTTTGTGGTTATGGTGGTTGGCAGTGGGGCTGCAGGGATGGGTTTAAATGTGAATGGACTATGGGTTGTGAATAATAAATAAAAAGTGGAAGAGTTAATGAGTGGTGGGTCATGGGAAGGGAACATGATAAATAATCAATGGGTTGATTAATTGATAAGAAGGGATTTGTTGTGCTGCTTGTGTTTTTCTAACTTGATTTGTGGATAGAAGGGATATGTTTGACAAACAATTGATGTGGTTGGTCGTGGATAGTTTCCCAGTAGTTAAGGAACTAATAAACTAATTCTGTTGAAATGTGAAAACCTAAATGGGGTTGGGGTTGTTTGTTGTATGAATGCTTCGTGGTAGCAGTGTCGAGGCACATGCTCTGTTTCTCTGTTTAGAATCCATAAGATGGGATGAGTGTTTGATATATATATATATATATATATATCTTTTTTTTATAAACCCCACCCATGTTGAGCACATAATGTCGAACACTCCCATTTCATGGGAGATGGAGTTTTTCCCATAGTTACTAGCTCCTTCTAACTCTTTCTTCCCTAGGCTGTGATGGCTTGAGGCGTTCATACACCGAAGACTCTTCGGGTCGGTTTCGATTGGGGTGGTTTTAGCCCAAGAATCTTCGGGCAAGTTTTACTATTTACCAAGAACCTTTGGGATGAGTCCCAGGTGTGTACAGGCGGGATACGTGGTTGTGAGGCCAAGGTGTGTGCGGGCGAGATACGTGGTTGTGAGGCACAGCTGTGTGCGGGTGGGTTACGTGGTTATGAGGCCCAGGTGTGTGCGGGAGAGATACGTGGTTCTGAGGCCCATGTGTGTGAGGGCGGGTTACGTGGTTGTGAGGCCCTGGTGTGTGCGGGCAGGATGTGTGGTTTGTGAGGCCCAGGTGTGTGCGGGCGGGGAGAGTGTGGCAGCGTCAGGACGTTCACCGTTAGGAATACCAGATATCTAATGGGAAATGGTGCGGGGTACCCCATAATCTTGTTCTTATATACTACCACCTATTGTGATTGTATTTTTGGTGAGTGTGGCTGGTGAGGTTGGGTGGATAGAATTCCTTTCTAGGTTTCATCTATTGTTCTCATGAGACATTAGGATGTATCCCCACTTGTGCACGAGAGGTTTAGGTTTCCCTACTGATTATACTTGTATGATCACCCTAAGATTACTTTCAGGTTTCTAGGAGGGCTAATAGAGCCATGCGGGACCCTACTAGTCAGACAGTTGGAGTTGTTGCAGTTTTTGTACTATAGTTTTCTCTTGGTATTATACTTTGAGCATTCTTGTACTTGTACCTTGTTATAAAATTGTTTAAACATGCATATGGGATTGGTTTGAGTTTATTTCTACACACTTGTTCTTTTCCTTTTTGGGTGGTTGACTTGACCTATTTCTCGATCCTAAATTATTAAAAGGGTAATGCCTCCCATATTTGTGAAAACTCATACCCTTGGAGCTTGTCACCACCCCAGGTCCTACTAGAGGCGGGAATCGGGAGTCATTATCTCCATTTCACCAGTGCCAGCTCAGGAGGGTCATCATTGGTGGGGGGGGGGGGTTGTGACATATATAATATCATTATTATATATTATATTATAATATTTTTATTAGGTTAATGTTATGACCTATATTTCTATATACATCTATCCTGAAGAAAATGAAATCGTTGATTTTTTAAGGCTAATTACTACCTCACAAAATAGGGTAATTTAGTTTACGCCACCACATTTAAATGATGAAAATAATGATGACATGTCAATATTATATGATATATATGATATTTTTAAAATTATGGAATTATAATATCAAATAACAATTTTTACCTTCAATTCTATTTAAAATAGAATAACATTACTCCTCGGTATGAGTGTCTTCAGCACTACGAAGCGATGTGATTTAATTTTCAAAAAAAAAACATATAATTTAATAAGGGTAAATTTAAATATTTTATGTTGTATATATGACCTGATATCTGATGAATAATTTAAATACATCAACCAATTATTTATCTTTTTACTCTTTAATAGGATTATATTGTCACTCATGTATATGTAGGACCTATTATATCCACAATGTGATGCAATTAAATTTATATGTCGAATTTTCAAGAAAATTATTAAAATAGTTATAATGAGTACATATGATATTTATATCATTAATATAATTATGGAAGTTATGGATCTATATAATACAATGATGCGCCATAAAATTCAAAAAAATGTATGAATGATAAAATATGGGAATTAACAACCGAATAATTGAAATTAATTAAATATTATTAGAGAATGGGGGGAAAATATTATTATAGAATCATACATTAAGATTGTTATGTTATATGTTAATTTTATTATTAAAACCACTATATAGGATGTTAAAGAATATTCATCTAAAAGGACCTATGAGTTTCAGAAATTCATCTCAATTTCCAATCAGTGAGTAATATTGAAAAATTAATAAATTAATTTCAATTGTATAGCATACATAGTACCCCTTAAACATATATTATCATGATAAAATATTTTTAACTGAATTTTATGTTTTAATTTGAATTATTCCACATAAGGGGAGATTAACGGAATATTATTAATTGGTAAAAAATATCATGACCCAATAAAATTTTATATTTTTAATTTAAGTATTCATTCTATATAAAAATTTATTATTATTTTTGTAATTAATATTGAGTATAAATTTTTGTACATCCAAATTTTTAATTTGTATTTAAATTTTACAAAAATAATTAACTCATTTGTTAATTCCCACATTAACATTATCATCATTTTATGTGTTTATTTCATAATCTAAATTTATAAATGATATTTTAAATTTTAATTAAAATTGAAATAAATTAATTAATAATTGGATAATAAAACCATAAAATATTATTATCCTGTAATTATAAAAGATTTATTATGTAACAGTACTATTCTGTCCCTCTATTGTATATAAATATGATTATGGTGTATACATGCCCATCTATTTTAAACAATATTTTGAAATTTATAGATAAAAGATATATCATGATGCATGATATCATAACATCTAGTTATTTTGAATTCCCGTCATCAAGGATTCCAATATTTTTATGAATATTATTTTTATAATGATATTATATATGTATTCATTTTTATCCAAGTATAATTATTTTATGAAATGTGTTCTATGTTATTTTCCCTTCCATATGTATTATTCCATACCCAATTTTGATAGCCATGTTTTTAATTAAATATAATCTATTATCTATCATTTACCATTCCATATTAATTATTCTATTTTAAATTTTTAAATAGAATGTTTTTTCTAATTATTTACACTTATATTTTGATTATACTTATTTATTATATATAGATTTTAATATAATTAACCCTTACTAGTTATTTGAGCTCATCCACATTATTTCTTTATAAATAATCTAGAATGTTTACTCAGAATTTTATGAAGGAAAATCATTGAGGGAATAATGATATTTAAAAAATCTTTTCATTTTTGTTTGAAATTATATATATAAATAATGTATCAATATTTTTTACCAATTTTATTAAACTAGTATTTCCATTAGGAAGCGATTCATTATATCTTATCACAAAATAATATTTTGGAAATCAATATAATTGTTTTTTTATTCAGATTTTCTAGGGAACATCATTATAATTAATTAAAATAGAGACCTGATACATAACCTATATCATACTATGGATGTTAAAAAGTATATAATCATGGAATAATGAAATGGAATCATGTGAATAGGTATAAAAGAATGATAACAACATATTATCATTGAATTATAATAAAATATACACAATATAAACCTAACATTGTAAGCCTAATTCAACGACCCCTTCCCTATTAGCATAACATAGTTGTCAAATATAATAACACATACACCAAGCTTATCTAGGATCACTTCCCATTCCCTATGATATCCCTTAAGATTAAATAATTAACCAATGAATTAGAGGTATATATATTATTGGCCCACACAATGAATAATTAAAATCATACATATGAGTACCAAAAATATTCAATCAATATATAATAAAAACAATTACTAAATAATGTTTATTTTTTTACCCATTTCATCTTGTTACATAAGGAGGTGTTCATGATTTAATCAATTAACATGGCATGATAATCCCAAAAAAATAATTGAAGATCCCATGTCATTAAGAATCATTATCCGTAAATGAATATCAATAAATATGATTATGTATATGTTATTTATATTTTATATGAAAAGGATTTATAGTATAGAAGAAAAAATTAAAAATTAAATTAATATATTGTGAATCTATATGAATGAAATTAAATTAATTATTTTATCATTGTCCATTCATAGGGAAAAAAATCCGAATTATATAATTTATATTCATATGGATTATTAGGAATTAAAAAAAGCAATAGATCATAATTTTGATGTTACACAGAATATAATAATTCACTAAAATAAAGGAGGTGAATAGTATCATTTAATGAATATCATTTATTAAACATACACCATAGATATAATACACACTTATAATAATTATTAAATTTGACTTATAAATACTAATTTCCTTTTTCCTTGTATCATTTTAAAGTAATGATTTTATTAAACCATGAGAATAATATTATCCCTTTTTCGAAACACAAAATCATTGATATAAAGTCTCGTATAAATAAAAATGGTGGTGGAAATATACAATGATAATATATGTTTAAAATAGATAAATATCATTATAAATAAATAATTTAGTAAACATTATATTTTTATGTTAATTTTTTAGTGGCTGTCAGTGTAATAACCATAAAATAACATCTAAGGTAACCACTTTAGACCATTATAAAATTGTATACTACATGAAATTTATTATGAAAAATAATATTGTGATAAATGATTGAAGACAATTAATTTAATTTAATGAGACACACATCATAAAAAGTATTATTAACCCACTAATTGAATGTATATGAATATAATTATCAGCGTAAATTGTAATATTATAGAAAATACATTGAATGTGATAACTCTGGATGTGGAATAAAAATAGTATGTACATGGATTGGAATTATTCACTAAATGAATAATTATAAAATAAAAAATGATCCACAAATATAATAAATTTAATGAAAGGTATAATTTAATCAATGAGAATAGAAATATTAAATAATAAATATGTTAATGGTTGGAAAAAATACAATTTAATGATTAATTTCATGATAAGAATTCATGACTGATAGAATTAGAACATGACTTGATAACTATGTTCCATTATTACCGAAACCATTGAAGGTGAAAATATATGAAAATAAACCTTATTTATCATGGTTAATATATGTAAACTATTAAAATAACTTTTTTGAACATATACTTTAAAATAAAATTGGTGTATAAATTAAAATATGTCTCTATGACTGGAATTTGGGAAAAAATCTCTTATCATATTTCCACAATGACTTGATAAAAATATAACATATTTTTAAGATATAAAATCAAAATTTATCATATATTTCATTACAGAAGTCATAATTTATTCTATATTTAGCAATGAATTAATATGTAATTACAATGAATTTAGTTCAAAATTGTAGCCTGTCTTAAATATTTGGTGGTAAAAATTTTATTTTTCATGTAAATTCTTTTTAATTTTATTGTTGATGATTATTATGTGAACGAATGATAATTTTTCCAAGATTGTATATGATTCTGAAATATATATCCCATAATTATATATAATTTTCCACTTTCATTCCATGATTTTTTTCATTACAAATCAGAACGATGAAGTCAAAGATAAACTCCTTCCGTCATTTTGAATGAACAATGATGAAAAAGTATTAACATTTCGATTTACTAAAATTATAACTCTGTAACATTAATAAAATAATGAATAATTTATTATTACGTTCAATTTACATTATATAACATTTTTTCATCATTCACTATATGAAAATACAAAAAAATCATGTTGGGGGTAAACCGATGAAAAAAGGGCATTGTAATGATCGAATGAGTAATATTATACTGTTAAATAGGGTTAATATAACACCTAATGAATCATAAGAATGTAATATATATTAAATATATGATTAATAAATCCATTGTTAAAACAACTACTGATTACGAGCTTTTAAAAATAAATGGTTTTTGGGGAGGTTGAAGTTTGCATTTATGCATGATAAAAAAATAAATATCTCAATGAATGGATGAATTGATGATATATAAATATTTTCACTTAATAATTTATATAATGATAGAAAATTAATATTATATTACTAATTATACGTTATTTCGGTAATTTTTTTACTAATAAAAAGGAGACACATCATTCACAGATGCATTAGTCTTAAAAAAAACATGATTAATGACCCCATTCATTATGGAAAGGATAAAATGATGGTTAATGAAAAAGTTGATAATTAAAAAAATATGTTACATTAAAAATATTTATTTATCAAACCATATATTATATGATCTATAAGACGTGGTGATAAAAACTAATCAAAATTATATTGTTATGGTTTTCGTCGGATTATACTTCAAATTGATATATTTGTTTTAGTGGATACAATAATATGAGTGAATAATTGAGATATATTATGGAAAATAAATTTCATTATATAAAAATTAATTAATTATTTATATTAAAAAATATATTTAATGTTAGGAGGAGGTAAATATGAGTGATACACTAAGCGGAGAGTAATATATTCATCGATACCTTTGATTTTCAGAGGAAATCTCCTTAAAAATGAAAGCCTTACGATATATATGGGTGGTCAAAGGATATTATTATGAAGATAGTGTTATAGGAATAAAACATTATTATTTCTTTAGTAGATCATTAGAATGTATGGGTTTGTAAAGAAGGGGTGTATGTGGTCCCATTTATAATAGACTGTAAGGGTAGTATTGGAATTATAGTAAAAAATTAAATTATTTTCCATCATTATTAATTTGAGAAAGATAACATATTATCTGGATATGAATTATATTCCATGATAGTAAAAACAATATACAACAATTAACTCAATTTGAAAACATATTTCAGTGCTTTGAAGGTTTTTAATTTCACATTTCACATCAACAGTGTGTACTATTACATTGGGTGCTAATACCTTTGGACCTGTTAATTAAATAATAATTTATTTTTTATAAGTGAAAGTCACAAAAAAATACATTATAGTAATCTAGGATATGATATTTATTTTTATTAATTATTTATATTATGAAAAAAATATATTTTTAAATAGGAACCATCAATGCCTAAAAACAGTTCTGAAGATAATTTAATTTTATTATGAAAATTTATATGTTAGTTAATAATATTGATGTAAATAATTTTTATTAGATAAATTGATTTAAATTAAATTAAATTATGTTTTGATGACATTGAAATTATGGAATAAACTAATTCCCAGAAATTATTATTTTAATGGTAGTGTATATATAAAACAATTTCTATGATTAAAGTATCCATTTAATTTAGTTTTAGAATGGTTGGCCATAATTTATACTAATTAAATTTATATTTTCAAATTAATAATATAATTATGTAATTTCACATATGAACACTTAAATGGTTTTATGAACTTATAAGCCAATTTAAATATTTATTAAAATCAATAAAGTTATATTTTTTTATAAAAACAATAATTTCATCAATGAGTCGATATTTTTTGAGAATGAACAAAAATTAACATATAAGAAATATTAATATTAGAAAATGAAAAATAAAGTTATTTTTAATGAATTATATTTCAAAATATTATATATTAAACTTATAATATAATAAATATAATATATTAATAAACTGATTTTATTTAATAAATCATTATTATGAATTATCTGCATCAAATATTATTTAATTTAAATTTTATTTTAATTTATCAATATATATATTATTCAAATATATTATATGTTATCATAATAATAATTAAAATATTGTTATTTTAGTTTGATAATGTGTCATGACCATCATTATAGTTCACGAGGATAATTATATCAAAAATATAATTATTTGATGATATATATACATATATATAATGAAAAATGGTTGATTCTGAAAACAAATATTATCCCTAATCAAGTATAAAATTCCTTAAAGTAATTTAAATAAATGAAAAATAAATTTATTAAATCATTATAAATATCATTTTGAAAATTAAGAAGAAATATCATTTTCTTTTTGAAACATTCAAATATTAAAATACACATAAAAAAATAAAAATAGGATTATCTTAAAAACAACATGGAATCATATTAGGGAATATTATTGACAATCTATTCTAATTAAAATAACAATATTTTTTAAACATCAATCATAAAACAAAATTCAGTACCATGTTAAAAAAATTTATTAAATTCCTTATTTTAATTTTTATATGAATATTACAATTAAAGTATGTATATCAAAATATGATGATAAATTAAAATAACAGAAAAAATATCATGTGCACTATCAAAATAACAATTATATTATTAATACTCTAACTAGTGTAGTGGTGAGATGTGAAAAACCCTTTTGAAGGGAGATATATATTCCAAGGGTATTGTAATAATAATAAGAATCTATTTAAAAATGGCTGAAAAGGATAAATAGAATTGAAAAATGTGTAATATGATGATGAAGAGTATATATTGTTATAACTGTCTTTGTTAAAGAGTAGTAACATTCATATGATAGATATTAGAATATCAAAGAACAAATCACTGAAATAGTGATGTTCAAGAGAAATGTTTTTCAAATAAAATTGAAAAACTTGAGCACTAGGAAAATTTCATAAAATCTATATCGAGTGAAAAATATTCTATGAAAAAAATCAACATTATGAAGACATTTTTGCACAAAACAGTGAGAATTTAATGATTGAGGGTTTAACCAAGGTAGTAACAGTCTTGAATTCATAAATTACATCCTTCCATATTACCAATTCTCAACTTATCAATATATCTTTATGTTAAATGATTCCAAAAAAACTTGGTAAAGGTGTATACCCATAATTTAAATAAATATTAAAAGAATGGAATTATGATCAAGGACACTAAAAATGTTTTCTATATTAAAGGATAGAAACCAAAAAGACTAAAATTATTAATGAAATGAAATATTTAAAAAAACCCTCAATAATTTAGATACAATTTTGGTAAAAAATGTTAGATAATTACATGAACATACCAAAATAGAGATATATATATTATGGTAGGGAAAATAAGAGGTAAATAATCTTATTATTTTAGTTTAATTTTTTTCCTCTTCACTTGATCATCAACTATTTATTGCCGATAAATACACGACCCATTTTGATAAGAAAATACCTAATCTCGACCAGTATTTTGATTTGAGAATATTTAATCGATTTCCCCAAATAAATCTATTAGCATCTCTATAATTTTTCACAAAAAATCCATTGAATCTAGATTATAATTAAAAATAACAATTTCTTATATCTAGTATACAAATTATTGTAGGCCATTCTAGGTCATCACCCAAATAGTCAATTGTGAAAAACCATCAAAATGAATATAGACAACCCACATGTGTCATCCTTCCCACTATTTAACTGAACCTATATGTACATTCTGTCACTATTTATAATTAATGAATATTCCAAATATATTTTCACACTACAACCTCTAGAAACTGTCTTCCAAAATGTTTATCAAAAAATCAATTAAATATACAATTATACACCCAAGTGTCTAGTTGTCCTGCTACATGATTGAATAATTAATTTTGATCCATAAAATATCCATTTTTTTAATTCATTAATGTATACTTCATACAAATCATATTCAATAATCCTGAATCCCTAATATTTAATTTCTATATACCCACAACCCTGTTAATAAATTCATTAATTCCTTATCTAGAAAAGAATTTCATATTGAATGGAATAAAAAAATGTAGGATAAAAAAATTCAAACTATGGAGAGGTTGAGATATCAATATTAAAGAAAAACAAAATTTTTTATTTGAAAAGTTATTATGAATTTCTAAAAAATACCATTGATTATATAATTATAGTAAAAAAAGACACTAAGATAAAGACCACTAAGATCTATTATTCCACAAATGAAAATACCAACAACTAATTTTTTATATTCTGGAACTGTATCTGCATCATACACAAAAATACTAATTCTAATTGAACAAATGGGTAATTCGACAGTCCAATTTTTAACATAAATCAATTCCCAAACTTTATATCTGGAGTGATTTTTTTCTATCTCTAGTTTCATTAAATCTTAAATAATAGCTTAAGTATTTATAATTTCCCCCTGTTTCTAGCCTAACAATGCTAATAAACTGACTGAAAACATAATTTTTATTAACATAATCCCTTTTTTAGGATTTAGGTGGAACCCAACATGACATTAGAGACACAAAACTACAATAATGTCCCCCGTTGTCAAAAATACCGAGGACATAATCCCATATCATGTCTACAAATAGAAGCCCCTCCATAGCATCAATAATGCTATGACCAGATTACACATTCACATCACTACTTGGATAACAATCCCGTGAAGGACTACATGGGCCTGGTCTGCACAAAAATCAATTATGTGGATATACCCTAAAATTTTATTAAGCGAATTTTCTGGAAACCTGTTAATGACAACATTGACTTATCTTGTTTATTCCTACATTCAACTATATTTTAGAAAATATAAAATTTTCAATAGTACAACTAATAAATTAATTTCAAAAATCATTATTCATTTAAATTTTATATTATTTAATTACATAAATTCCAGCAATTTTATTAAAAATTGAATAATATTTAGAAGAATTGGATTCCAACACAAAACTTTCAACGATAAATCATAAATTATATTTTAATTTAATTATCAACTTGAAAATATATAATTTATTCAAAAAATATATAAATTTTATAATCAATAGAACTTCCTCAATTTTCCGATAAATGTAATCATTTTCATAAAAAATTCAATGTATTAAATTTAAATAAATAAATACAAAAATATTATCATACTTTACATAATAATAACAATGTTGATATAAAACAAAAATTAATATGTCATAAATATATCTTAAAAATATATTAAATAAATTCCACCTCAAAATCCTATACATGTAGAATTTTCAATTTCCTCATGAAATCAATTAAAACTACTTGATGGAAAAAAAATTATATCATGGGTGAAAGAGTGAATTATAATAATGTCTTTGTTCTTGAACAGATTCTCCAAAATAGACAATGTATTTTAAAATAAATGGATGTTCACTAAAAAATCAGTAATTTTTCCAGTTGATGGATATGATTTTAGAAAACAGATGATTGAGAATGGATATTTTGAAATAGTGTAATCATGATTTACATTCCATTTTAGTGAAATATAAAAAATTATATTTAAATAAATTAGAATAGACAAACATAATTGAATAAATAAAAATCAATAGACAAACTATAGAATGGGGAATAAATTAAAAATTTTAAAATTAGAATTTATACAAAATACAGTATTTAAAAAATTAACAATAAATAGATCAAACTAGATTATTTCTTTGGTATTATATATCATTTAAATAAACATATTGAAATTTTAGAAATGTATAAATGATCAAAATCAAGGATGATTGAAAATCATTATCCTGGTTTCTTTAATAGACTGAGAGACAATAAAAAATTATTCTAATAAAATCCGTGGATAAATAGAATACATTGACGCCATCAATGTGAATAATTAGATCTCAATATTTATTATAACTTTAATGTAATATTTAGGAGAAAATGGGCTCTAAATTATAAAATTTGGAAAACAAATTTGAGGCGTTTTTGATGGGTTTAAAATTAATAAAAAATTAACACATTTAATACCTCTTCACTATATTGAAAAAATTACACTATAACCATTTTTTAATGTCATAGTGGATGAAAAAATTAGAAAATATGATTACAAACATAGAATTAATAATTATATAAATCAACGTGTATTCAAGGGTTTATGTTTAGTTCAAATATAGAATTTTATACAAAACAAAAAAACCAGAAATTATAGATCACAAAATATTTATCCACTATAAAATAATAAAAAATATAGTATATAATTTGAAATATAAAAATTAATGCATGAATAGAAAATAATTCAATAATTATTTCTGGAATGCGAAAAAATAACCCCGAAAGACATAATTTAAGGAGATATAATCTAAAATATATTATAAAATTGAACAAAATATATTTTTAATTATTTTTCATCTTATAAATTTACTATTAAATAATTAAACCACCAATTTCAAAAAAAATAAGGATTATATTTTTTCCAAAGAGAATAATTTAAATTATAAAATTTTAATATAATACATTCATGAATGTGGATGGTCAATTATTTTAAATCAATAATGATAATATAAGGACCGAGCCTTAAACACTACATAATCATAAATTAATGAATAATTCAAATTGAGGATCTTTTCAGTTTTATAGATTTAGATAATTAGGTCATAACATATACATAACAACTTTAATATTACATGTAGACACATCTAACCAGTTTTTATTTTTCACAAAATTAAAATTCATGAAAAAAGAGTCATGTCTATTTCCATATTTTAGATAGAACTAATTTTCCTTGATCCCATATTTTGTCCCATTCCACATTATGTCGTGTCAAAAACATTTCAAAAACATTGGATTAGCACAAAAAGAATAGTAAGTGATACACAAAGAAGAAAACATGTATGTTTTTGAAAACAACAATTAAACCATGAATAAATTATCATTAGTAACACTTTTCAACTTTATGAGGTAGTAAATATTCTTAACTGAATAAAAGATCATTTCATACCCTTTTGTAACCAAATCATTACTATAAAACCCATATAAAGAACACATTACATATAAAGGTAACATGGGACATAAACACACTTAAATATAATTACCATATGGCCAACTTCCACTCATATCACAAAATGGAATAGCCATTTGACCGAATTCCATACCCATTGCATTTGAGGTTATAACGTAAGCACCCTTTCGGGTTTATCACAGCACCACCCACCATTTTCTTTATCACATATCCACCCGCCAAATTCCCAAGTACCATTATAAAATTAGAACACATAAAAAAAATATAACGAAAATAAAACATTTCAACATTTCAATCACACTATATCATTTAAATATATTGACATAACAATAATCAGTTATCACACAAATATTCAATACCAAAATATTTAAAAGAGTGTATGGTATTCATTTTCATTTTAAAAATATTACAGCTTGTTATTAAAGCCAAAGATCAAATAACACTCATGGTGGTGGAAAGGTTGTTGTCACCGCTTACGTTAAAATAAACATTCCTTTTTCTCATCTAGTAAAATGCATCATTGAAAATGATTACCTTTGAATGAAATGAAATGTCAAGGTTGTTTATACAGAGTTTAAAATAAAGTCATGTATTAAACCAAAATATGATTCAATGAAAGGATATTGAGACGAAGTCTCTTTCCTCATGTCTGACATGACCCATTCATTCTTTAATATCCTGAATAATAAACTAATTTTAATTTCTACTTGCATAAGAACCATTTTCAAGATTATTATTCCTTTTATATCATTTATTACCATGTTATAAACATTATGTAATCATTTATGTTAATAATTTTCATTTTTTCGAAATTTGGAACTTCTGTCAAAAATGGACTTCTTATAATTACATGTTGTTCATGCAGTAAGAAGTTCATTATATCCAGACTGATATTAATGATTTAGATATCATTTATATCATATATATCAAGTATATAAAATTTTAATTATATCCAAAATGATATAATTGATTTAGATATCATATATATATCATATATATCCTGTATATACATGTCTTTACAATAGTATATAACATTTGGAGACATGATATGAAATGCACCATTAATGGAGACGATTAGTCGTATGCACGCATGAGCGCCACTTCCATTTATATTTCATATTGTAATGGAATGGAAGATTAATGATAAAAAATAATATTATTATTCCATTATAATATCATATATAATTTCATTAACCCTACCATTTATACATTCCACATACGGTATGAACGAGTCATATCATTTTGAGGGGGAGGTAGTCCACACTTCTTCAAATTAGATTATCGTATTTAACCACTATGGAAACCATAAAGATGTTCTATAAATGAAAAATACAGTAGTATAGAAACAATATAAATATAATATATATCATATATAAATATATTCCCATTATAATGGCCACCATGAGTGGTGGCTGGAGATGTTTGAACAATCATTGTTTCATGAGGCAGGAGTTCACAGTCCATAGAAACAATATGTTCATTACCAATTATAAGGAGGTGTGTGTATGTTTAGTTATAATAATTCTCATAAATAGAACCTAGTATATAGAGGATACTGGTTTTGTTATTAAATGAAGTATTAAAAAGTGTTTAGGGGGTTGGAAATGTAAAATAAAACAAAATAAAACAAAAGAATTTAAGAGAAACTTTTACCTTTAATTCTTGTAACTCCCTTTGGTTTGAACCAAAAGTGTTTTTTGAAGTTCCTTTTCCCTATGTTAAGGGTTCTAAGAGGAATAGTGGAATGTATGGAGCTTAATTGTGTAGATGTTGGATGAGACAAGGGGATTTAGAGGTTTGAGGAATGTGTTTGAGGTGAGGAATTTTTATAAGTTAGGGAGTGGGTCTTTACGAATGTGTGCAAATATTATTTTATTATATAAGGATTTTCGGTATATAAATGTCCAAAACTAATTAAAGTAGATAATAATATGACTCATGGTCGAAATAAAATCATCCAATAATAATTGGACAGGTTTGGAATATTATTGTTATCTTCGTAATCTTATTTATTTAAATCATTCTTTAATAATGTAAACACTCCATCATTATTATGTCATAAATAATTTAACTTATTTGAGGACTAAAAATTATAAAATAATATAATGATTTATGAAATCATTTTATATTTCCAATTAATATTTATAGTTGAAAATATAACTTACATAACCCTATGTTAAAATTTCTTTATTAAAATATATATCTTTATTTAATTTTTGTATTTATTTTAAATTAATTAATCTAAAGTGTCATTATCACTCCCAAGTTGCTCTAAGGGATACCCAAATAGTCCCAAGGATATCCATTGTCCAAAATGACTCATCCAATAAGGGTAGGACAAGTGTTAATGTAATTTTTTATTAATATAATATTCTTTTTACCCTGAATTACTATATTTATTTATAATCGCCTAAAATAAAGTCAAAAGTTACTATTCAAAAAAAATTATTTTCATTTTATTGAACCAAATATTACTTAATAATAAAAAACATGCTTGTTTTATTTTCAAAACTCAGTTCTCAGAATTAGAAAAATTTCATTTAAATGAAAAATTTAGCATTTTAACTACTACTTAGTGTTTTTACTATTAATCAAAATTTGATGTTTTTCAGAAAAATAACCAAATTTCAACCTCAGCTATATTTGATATTCCAAACTAAAAAATGATGTATATTTTACAAAATCAAAGACATAGATGTTGTATTAATTTATTTAAAATTAATTCCCATTGTCAAAACATAAGGCTTGTTTTTGAGAAATAGTAACTATCAAAATATTGGCTTTTCTTTATGTCAAATTTCAAAGTGAAATAAATTTCAATGACCTACATTGGATTAAAAGCTAAAAATATAATATAATTAAACATTAAAACCAAATAAAAAAAATAATCTAACAGTATAAATAAAATATATTAAAAGCTAGTTTTGAATTAAAATAATTTACTGTTTATTAGTCATTAAAAAATAAATTTTATCAGAAAAATACCAAAAATATACACAAAGTAAATATTTATGTCCCAATTCTAATGAGTATTTAATTTTGTGAAATATAACATATAAAAATGACCAAAACTAGATTTAATGAGAGTTCACCATTAAAAGGCAGTAAATTATCCTTTTAAAGTAAATAATGATAAAAATTAGATTCATTCACATTTTAAGCCTCTCACATTTACTGGATAAATATAAAAACAATTAGGAAACACTTATTATAATTTGTAGTTATTTTTTTCAATAATACCAATGAAACGGCTTGTCATTAACTACTATTTAAAATAATAGTATTATATTGTTAACGTACAATGTAATATTTTAAAGAAACCTATTGTTGTGTATCAGGTACACCATCTGACATAGAAACCAATTTAGAGTAAAATTAATATTTAATTAAAAAATATTAAGAAATATAAAAATATCATATTTCTTTAGTTACTTTTGATGTTACATCCTTCCCCCATTTGGTAAATTTCATCCGCTCAATTTTATTCATTTGTCAAATAAATTGGTGTATATATCCCTCATTGCACTTTCATATTCCCACGTTGACTCTTCTACCATATGGTTTTTCCACAAAACCTTTACCTAGTGAATAACATTTTTTTAAACACATGCACTCTTCGGTACAGAATTTGGACTCGATGTTCACATAAAAGAGTTTCTATTCCAACTAAACTTTCCCTTGAGGTAAAACATGAGATTAATGTAGAATATACTTTCTCCACATGGAAACCTGAAAATCATTGTGTACAGGAGATGATCTTGGAGGTAAAGCCACTCTGTATGCAACTGATCCAACATTGTCCAGGATTTCATAAGGTATAATGAACCTCAGTCTCAACATTCCCTTATTAAAAAAACACATCGCACTTTTCTAGGTAGAATATTTGAGAAAGACACCTACCTCAAAAGAATGATCCTTCCTCTGGTTATCCACATTTATTTTCTGCCTACTCTGAGCTGTTCTCATTTGCTTCTGAATCAATTGAAAATTTTATACCCTCTTTTCTACCAATTATGGTCCCATTAACTTCCCTTCACCTACATCATCCCAAAAAGATAGAGTTCGACACTGCTTCCTATATAATGCCTCAAATGGATCCATCTGTATACTGGAGTAAAAACTATTATTATATGAATATTAAACCAAATAATAATGTTAGTCACAACTTCCCTGGTAATGCATCGAGAAATCATGTAACATATCCTCCATGGTCTAAATAATTCGTCTTGATTGCCCTTATGATTGAAGATGAAAATCTACAGTAAAATTTAATTCAGTACTCAATTACTTCTAAATAACATTCCAATAGTTTGATGTAATCCTGAGATCACCACCAGATATAATGGAGAGGGAAAAACCTATGCAGTCTAACTATCTCTTTAACATACAACCGAGTAAGGTGATATAGAGACAATATATCTTGAATAGGAAGGAAATGGGAAGATTCAGTCAATCCATCAATAATAACCCTTGTTTCATTATTACTTCAAGATGTATTTGTTAATCCCACAACAAAGTCCATTGATATATTTTCCCATTTCCACTCTGGCACTGGTAATTACTGAATCATCCCTTTTGGTACCAATAACACTTTTCAATCCTTCCCACCAATAATACTCTTGAATATCACTATACATCTTATTACATACATGATGAACTGATAACATAGAACTTTGAGCTTCACATAAGAACTCATTCTTCAACTATGAATCACAAGACACACATAATCTCATTCAAAATATCAAAACCGAATCACTATTAATGTTAAAATCTTGAAACTTACACTTCTGAACCAACTCTACCATTTCCTGTAACTCACTGTCTTACATCTACACTGGGTTAATTCTATCTATAAAGATGATCTCACTGACACCTGAAACAAAATAGAGGTATTTCCTGCACCAAAAACTTCTATGGCAATTTTCTTCAAATCAAAATCCAAATTATCTCGTTCAAAACGTATCATGGTTAGTGATGAATTACTTTTTCGACTCAAGGCATCAGCCAATTTATTTTATTTTCCTATATGAAAAAGGATCGTGAAATCATAATCTTCGATTAATTCAAACCATCTCCTCTATCTCATGTTCAATTATTTCGGAGTAAATATATACTTCAATATTTTGTGAGAAGCATATATTTCACACATTACTCAATACAAATGATGCCTAAAAATTTAAATCCAAAAACAATAACAACTATTTCCAAATCATGTGTATGGTAATTTAACTCTTGAGGTTTTAAAGGACATGAAGAATTAAAAATTACTTGATCATTCTATATAAGTACATAACCAATTCCATTCAATGAAGCAACATTGTAGATAACAAAATCACCATTTCTGGAAGGCAGTGCCAAAAACAGATCATTTACCAATCATCATTTCAATTCCTGAAAACAATCATCAAATTCTTTTGACCAAATAAACATAAAACCTTTTTGACTTATCTTAGTCATTGGACTAGATAACCATGAAAAATTTTCAACAGACATCTAGAAATAACATTCCAACACAAGAAAACATCGGATCACAGTTATATTTTTGGGTCCTGTCTATTCTTCAACAACTTCGGTTTCATAAGGATCAATAGTTACGCCATTTTTTAAAAATGTTTCCATGAAAATAAATTTTTTTCACCAAAACTCACACTTGATAAATTTCATAAACAATTTCTTTTTTTGTGGTTGGTAATAAAACCCTTAAATTACTTTCATGCTCCTCTTTACTTTAATAAAAACCAAAATATCATCAATAAACACAACCACCATTTATAACCTGAGTCAATTGATCTTTCAATGCAACAAACTATTCAATTCTTATTCTGACCATCTCCGAATACTGATTTTGAAAAGACATATTGCACAGTATGCCTTCCCAGCATAGCTTCATTATTTCTTCAATGAAAAGAAATTATTAACAATGAATTATCATAGGTGAAGTAACATGGTAATATTTAAATACTATATCATTTCAACATTAACAAAAATTATTTATAGACATTAATTTAACAATACACTAACTCCTAAATTTATCTAAATCAAACTATATTAAAAACTATATGGACTCGGCCTTAAACATTACATAATCAGGAATTAAATGAATAATTCACATTGAGGATCTTTTCAGGTTTATATATTTATAGAATTATGTCATAACATATATATAATAACTAGAATATTACATGTAGACACATCTACCTAGTTTACATTTAATCAAAATTTTATTTATTTGATGTTTAAAAATTCTAAAAAAAATACCATGATGTATGAAATATTTTTATATTTCCATTGAATTTTTATAGTCGAAAATATAACTTGCATAACCCTATGTGAAAATTTATTTACTAAAAGATATACGTTTTTGTCATTTTTTTCTTTACTTTAAATTGATTAATCTAAAGTGTCATTATCTCGCTGAACTGGCTTCATGGGATCCCAAAATAGAACCAAGGATGCCCATCATCGGCAATGACTCATCCAATAAGGTTAGGACAAGTGTTGAGTTAATTTTTATTAATATAATAATATTTTTACGACGAATTACCTTATTTACATTTAACCATCGTAAATAAAAGTCAAAGGTTACTATTCACCAAAAGAAATTTTCATATTATTGAACCAAATATTACTTACCAATAAAAAAATGTATGTTGGATTTTCTAAATTCAAGTCACATAATTGGTAAAATTTCATATAAATGAAAAATCAGCATTTTAACAATAAATCAGTGTTTTTACTATTAATCAAAAATTAATTTTTTTTTTCAGAAAATAAAACAAATAATTCATCCTAAGGTATATTTGATATTCTATACTCAAAAATGATGTCTATTTTACAAAATTATAAACATATATTTCATATTAATTAATTTAAAATTAATTCCCATTGTCAAAACAAATGGTGCGTTTTCAAGAAATATTAACTATCAAAAGATTGACATTTGTTTATTTCCAATTTCAATGTGAAATAACTTGCAATGACCAATATAAGATTAAGAGGTAAATATATAATCTAATTAAACTTTGAAAAAAATTAAAATGTTAATCTAACCATATATATAATTTATATTAAAAGGTTGTTTTGAATTAAAATAATGTATTTTTCACTCATCACTAAAAAATAAATTTTATATGAAAAATACCAAAAATCTACCCAAAGTAAATATTAATTTACCGATACTAAAAAAGAATTTTTTTTTCAAATAGAACATATAAAAGTGAGAAAAACTAGATTTAATGAGAGTTCACCATTAAAAGGAGGTAAATCAACCTTTTAATGTAAATTATTCTTAAAATTAGATTCATTCAGATTTTCTTCCTCTCACATTTATTGGATAAATATAAAAACATTAAACAAACATTTATAATCATATTTTAGTTAGTTTTGTTCATTATTACCAATACAACGATTTAGAATTAACTACCATTTAAAATAATAATAATATATTGTTAGTGTACAACGTTTGATTTCAAAGAAACAAGTTGTGTATCAGGTATGCCATCGAACATAGATACCCCTTTAAAGTAAAATTATAATTCAATTCACAAATATTATGAAATATGAAAATTACATATTTATATATTTACCTGGGATGTTACGTCCTTCATCCCTATTATAAATTTCATCCTCGCAATTTTATTCACTTTTCAAATAAATGGGAGTATATATCCCTCATAGCATTATCAGATTCCCACATTTCCTCATCTACCATATGGGTTTTCCACAAAACCATTACCTGGTGAATTACATTTTCCCACAACACTTTCTCTCTTCGATCAAGAATCTAGAATGGGTGTTCCTCATAAAGTAGATTATCTTCCAATAAAACATTCCCTGGATGTAAAACATGAGATGGATCTAGAATATACTTTCTCAACATTGAAACATGTTAAACATTGTGTACCTGGGACAAACATGGAGGTAACGATACTCTGTACAAAATGGATCCAACTTTCTCCACGATTTCATAATGTCTAATGAACATTAAACTCAACATTCCCTTATTAACAAAACACATCACAATTTTCCATGGAGAAACTTTTAAAAAGGTATGATAACTTACCCAAAAAGAAAGATCCTTCCTCCGATTATCCGCATTACTTTTTTGCTTACTCTAAGCAGTTATCACGTGCTTCTGAATGAATTGATTTTGTTTGCAATCTCTTCTACCAAATATGGTCCCATCAGCTTCCATTCAACTACTTCATCCCAAAAAGATGGATTTCAACACCGCTTCCTATATAATGCCTCAAATGGATCCATTGATATACTTTAGGGAAAACTATTATTATATGAAAATTCAACCAAATAAAGATGTTGGTCACAACTTCCCTACAAATCCATCGAGAAAGCATGTATCATATCCTCCATGGTCTGAATTGTTCAATCTAATTTTCTTTTTTATATGGGATGAAAATTCGTACTAAAATATAATTCAGTACCCATAGATATCTGAAGGCCTTTCCAATAGTTGGAAGTAGATATGGGATCACGATTAAATACAATGGAGCAGGGAACACCTATGCAACCTGAATATCTCTTAAACATTCAACCGAGAATTTTGATCTAGAGACAATGTATCTTGAATAGGAAAGAAATGAGAATATTTAGTAAATCAATCAACAATAACGCACATTGTATTTTCACATTGAGATTTATTTGGTAATCTCACAACGAAGTCCATGGATATTTTTTTACCATTTGCACTTTAGCACTGGTAAAGACTGAAGCATCCCTTTCGGAAACTGTTGTTATGCTTTAACCTACTGACAAGTCAAACACTTCACAATGAAATCTACAATAACTATTTTCACTCTTTCCCACCAGTAATACTCTCAAAGATCATTATTTATATATCTTAGTACTGCCGGGATAAACAAAAAATGGGGGACTATGAGTTTCACATAACAACACATTCTTCAACTGTGAATCACAAGGCACTCATAACCTCTTTCCAAATATCAAAAGAAAATCACAATCAAAATTAAAATCATGTAACTTACCCTTCTGAAACAACTCTACCTATTCCTGCAACTCATTGTCTTCCTTCTACACATGCTTAATTCGGCCTAATAGAGATGATCTCACTGACACCTAAAACAAAATAGGGGAATTTTTTACACTAACAACTTATATTCCAAAGTTCATCAAATAAAAAACCAAAGGTTCTCATTCCAAACATATCATGGTTAGTGAAGCATTAATTTTTCTACTCAATGCCACAGCCACATTTTTTCCCTATATGGTAATGGATCGTGCAATCATAATCCTTGATTAATTCAAACCATCACCTCTATCTCAGTATCAATTATTATTGTGTTAATATATACTTCAATCTTTTGTTATTAGCATATATTTCACAATTTACTCCCTTAAAATGATGCCTCCATATTTTTAAAGAAAAAACAATAACAACTAATTCCCAATAATGTGTTTGGTAATTTAACTCATGAGGTTTCAACTGACGAGAAGAATGAGAAATTACTTGATCATTTAGCATAAGGAAATAACCAAGTCCTTTCAATGAACTATTAATGTAGATAAAGAACTCACAATTTCTAGAAGGCTGTGTAAAAACTTGAGCATTCAAAAATCATCTATTAAATTTCTGAAAATAATCATCACATTAATTTGTTCAAATGAACTTAAAACCTTTTCGAGTTAACATATTCATTGGACTAGATAACGATGCAAAATTATCAACAATACTCTGGTAATAAACTTCCAAACCAAGAAATCAATGGATATCAGTTATATTTTTGGGTCGTGTCCATTCTACAACAACTTTTGTTTCAACATGATAAATAGTTAATCCATTTTTGAAACAATGTGACCAAGGAACGAAATTTTTTTAAACATAACTCTAAATTTCATAATTACCTAAACAATTACTTTTCTTTTATAGTTTGCAAGAAAACCATTAAATGTCTTTCATGTTCCTCTTTACTTTAAAAAAACCTAAATATCATAAATAAACACAACCACCATTTATCACCTGTGTCAAAAGATCTATCACTACAACAAACTGTTCAATTTTGATTTTGACCATCTCCAGACACTGATTTTGAAAGGGAATTTCCTTCAGTATGCCTTCCTAGCATAGCTTCCCTATTTCCTCTATGAAAAACCATTCTTATCAATGAAATATATTAGGGGAATCATCATGGTAATCTGTAAATACAAGGTCATTTCTATATTAACAATAACTAATTCATTGATATTGATATACCAATACCCTATCTCTTAATGTTATCTAAACTGACCTTTGATAAAAACTATAAAGACCCACACCTAAAAAATACATAAACATGATTTAAATGAATAATTCATGTTGATGATCTTTTCAGGTTTAGAGCATTAGGGAATTATGTCATAATATATACAAAACAACTTGAATATTACATGTAGACACATTTACCCAATTTTTATTTTTTCATAATTTAATTTATTTGATGTCTAAATTTTTTAAAAATATACAATGATGTAGGAAATCTTTTTATATTTCCAATGAATATTTATAGTTGAAATTTTAACTTACATAACCATATGTTTAAATTTATTTACTAACAGATATATGTTTATGTAATTATTGTCTTAACATTAAATTAATTAATATAATGTGTCATTATCACTCCCATGTGAATCCATGAGATCCCAAAATAGACCCAAGGATGACAATAGTCAAAAATGACACATCCAATATGGTTAGGACAAGTTTTAAGGTATTTTTTTATTATTATAATATTATTTTTATGATGAATTACCCTATATAACTTTAACTGCGTTAGATAAAAGTCAAAAGTTACAATTCACCAAAAATTATTTTCATTTTATTTTACCAAATATTAGATAATAATAAAAAACATGCATGTTGGATTTTCAAAATTCAATTCACAAAAGTGGTAAAATTTTATTTAAATGGAAAATTCAGTTTTTTAAGTACTACACAATTTTTTTACTATTAATCAAAATTTAATGTTATTCAGAAAAATACCAAAAATTCAACCTAATATATATTTGATATTCTGAACTCAAAAATATGTATATTTTACCAATGTAAACACATATATGTTGGATAAATTAATTTAAAATTAATTCCTATCGTCCAAACAAACAACATGTTTTTATGAAATATTAACTATCAAAATATTGACATTTGTTTATGTCCAATTTCAAAGTGAAATAAATTCCAATAACCAAAATTGTATTAAAAGGTAAAAATATAAAATAATCACACATTAAAACCGATTAAAAAGATAATATATCCAAATAAATAAATTATATTAAAAGGCAGTTTCGAATTAAAATAATGTATTTTTAACTTTTCATTCAAAAATAAATTTTATCAGAAAAATACTAAAATTTAACCCAAGTAAATACTGATGTCCCAATTCTAAAGAATATTTTATATTGTGAAATATAACATATAAAAGTTACCACAACTATACATAATAAGAGTTCTCCAGTAAAAGGCGGTAAGTCAACCTTTTAAAGTTAATAATGCTTAAAATTAGATTCATTCACATTTTAAGCCTCTCACATTTATTGGATAAATATAAAAACATTTAACAAGCAGTTATTATCATATTATATGTTAGTTCTGTTAATAACTACCAATTCAACGGCTTTGTGTTAACTACCATTTAAAATAATAATATTATAGTGTTAGTATACAACGTAATATTATAAAGAAACATGTTGTTGTGTTTCACGTATACCATCTGTCACACCTCCACTGAGATTGATGCGTGACGTGTGAGAAAGTTATAATACCGAATGACCATCATGCAACTTAACCCTGTAAATAATCAGTGCTGAGAGACACAATCTGAGCGCAGTCCGCTATACCGCATACATGATGGCACGCGAGTCGTGCTTCTCCCAGAATTTCGACATAAATAAATCAATAAATTAAATTATAAATGATATAATGTAAGATAACAATAAAATAAAATAGGGTTTTTAGAAAAAATATTTAATCAATATAATAGTAATAATATTGTGATTTTTTTATAATTATAATATTATTATAATTTCTATTATTATTGTTATTATAAATATGGAAAAAAATATTGGTCGAACCCTAGGGGGGGAATCACACCCCACTTTGTTTCCTACTCAGTGTGAGGAGCCTTCTCTCCCTCCCCATAGTGTGGAGCAGCGGCTGTTACCCCTCCCCCCTCGACCACCTGTGTGTGCGGCTGGTAGACAACCTTCGGCTTTCTCCCACTCCCGTGTGGCACGCTCAGACCCCCAGCACGATCTCTTCCCTCTAGCGGCCTATGCGTGGAGAATCCCTCCCCTCCTCCCATGCTCCGGTGGGCCGACCTCACCGCTCCGAACCCCAGCTGCCTCCTCTCATCCTGTGCCGCATCATTGTTCCAGTATCTCAAACCCCCTATGCACACCTCTCTGGCTGACACCCTCCCTTCTCACTCTCTCTCCATCCCAGCGACAACCCACACCACCTTTTGTCGGCACATCCCCTTCTTACTCCGGTGGACATTGCGGTTCCCTCCGGTAAGATTCATCTCCCTTATCAATCAATTTCTATAATTGTATTATGATTATGCCTTTCTCTCTTTGATTCTAAGTATAAATATATTTTAAATCCTTTTGTTTATTTGAACCTATTTTAGTTCATGGCCTTGACATAAATGTTCAAATTCTTGTGTCCTTGTTTTATGATTTAAATTGGATCATTTAATTTTGCAGGGCATTCCATAAAATTAATTTGCATCGTTATCATGGTTTTAATGTGGGGAAATGGGTCTTGTATGGTTGGTTTTTTCCATTGGGTAATGATATTCTTTTAATGTAAATTGAGTTTAAAATGAGTTGTGCCCCTGAATGACGTTAAATGGGGTCTCTCACTATTATTCCAATGGGGTTTTATGCATTATTTATGTTTGATAAAAGAAAATTCCAATGAATTTTTTCACTATGAAATACACTTCATTATTGGGTTTTAGGCCAAATTGGTTTTTTTTAGTGGGATTATTTTTTGTTTAAAGGGGTGATTTGGTTTTATAAAGAGTAAATGGAGTACCCTTGACCTATTTGGTTATGTTTTAGGTTATGTTACCTTTTCCTTGGATTTGAGTCTGAACATCAAGAAGTTTTAAAAAGGAATTTCCAAATGTAGTTGATGTGAGTGAAGGTCTGGTTGACACTTTTGATGTGACATTGTTTTCCATTGATTTATTAAATGATGGAATGATATATTTATTAATTAATTGAATCCCTAGGTTTGGGTATGTTTTGGGTTTTGTCATTTCTTGCGGTTTAGGGTTGTGTGAATGGTCCCCTGAGACATATTCTTGTCGATTCCGTTAACCACCGCTGAAGGTGAGTCGGTTTAGAATATTTTGGATCGCCGCCACCATCCGAGGTATGGATTTTATGCTATTTTTTGGTTTCACACCATCATAATTAGGGACTTTATTTGTTTTATGGTTTTTAGTATTTTTGGTGTAGTGCATCAAACTTTTCATGGTGGTCTCGAGCTGAGGGTGTCAAGAATGCCTACATGTATATGCATAGGGTAAGACATATATATATATACATGCCATATATTTACATATTCCCTCATGACATGGGGAATATTTGAAATTCACCTAGGGGAATTTATATATATAAGTATAAATGAATGTGCATATAAGCACGAAGGGTCGGTTCGAGTGGTCATATTCAAAAAAACGGCATGTTGAGGTAGGATCTCTATGAATTACCATTTATATTTAAGAATCATTTATCTCTTGCATTTCACACCATGTTTTAAATATTATTTATTTATATAGAACTGTTAGTAACATTTTTCTGTCTTGAATTGGAGTACTTTATTTTTTGTAATGAGTTATAATAAGTAGTTTGATTGTGTTTTAAGATAAATTTCATGATGAAATGCATATTTTTCCCTATTGAATGTGTTTTATATTTAAAATTCTGTTTTGGGTTCCTTAAATGGGTTTCAAAGTATATTTATGGTTTTCAAAGTGGCATGTGTGTGATTCTTAAGAAATGGGTTGGCATGCAAAATTTATTTGAGGCCCAGTTGGAACTTTTGTAAAACCATTTGTCTTAAGAAAACACACCTTGGATATGGCCCACTTTTCTTCGGTTGAGTAATGTGTTATAAAAGGTCTTCCATGTGGGATTTTCTTGTGACCAGACGGTAGAAAGGAGAGGGGCATATTCCATTGGGTGACTAGGGGTGACTTTGTTGTGTGTGTTGACTGTGTGTGTGGAATGTACTTGTGACTCCTTGTTTGACATTATTGACACACCCCCTATTTAGTCTGAATATGGGAACCTAGTATAGTGAGAGAATTTTCATTGAACGATGGTTGCACTATTTTAGACTACACATTGGCGAGTGGACCATAGTACGGATGATACTCTACTAAGGGATTGGGCCCCTCGGTTAGGCCTAGAAGAGAGATACCGAGTGTTTGGGAGTTATGACTTATCGGGAGTAGGCATGCCTTCGGGTTGAGTCATATGTATAGTACGTTCTAGACTATTCACAAGATCCTATGTTTTCCCAAGTATATTGAAACTTAGTTATATTTGGCGGATGATTGAGGTGCCTTGTTTGGTTGATTACTCTTACTGGTTATTTTCTATTTCCCTTTTGTGATTATTGTTTTTTCCCTTCGTGTATGATGCCACACTTTGTTAATGTGGATAAAAGTAGTCTTCAAAATACTATGGAAAAATGTTTTTAAAATGTTTTACACTTAACTATCCCTCTTTATTTAAAAAGGATCAAGCTTCCTCCTTGGAAAAGAACTTAGTTTGAAATACGAAGGGCAATGGATCATGAATTTATTTCAAGAAGAAAATGTGTAAAAACCTAGTTTTATACATTGTATTTCAAGCAAGAAATTTATGGATCTTTTAATTAAAGGAAATGCATATGAGAATGTATTTTTTGTGTGCATGACTAGTGAGTTTTAATACTCACACCGATAGTTTTACCTTTGTTTTTTTATCTTCATTTTCTGCACCTAGCTTGGATTCAGTCACCATAGAGCGATGTTTGATTGAGGTTGGTGGTGACCCATTGGGTCACATAGAGGTATGTGCGTCATATTTTCTCACTGCTCCTTTTTTTCATTTCAATTGTTCAGTTTTTTTTATTTATTTTTCTTTCATTTATTGGAAAAATCATTCCATCATGTTTAGTTTTGATGCCCAAAAATAGTTTCCAGCTTGTGGGGATCAAGAACGCCCCTCGAGCCATGTCGTGGGCTGGCTTGGGTGACCGGTTCAGGGTCGACCAGGGTTGGTTCATGACAAAATGGTATTAGAGGAGGGCTTTTTTATTTGGGATGTCTGGTAGATGTAGATTAGGACAGTCAGAGCTATGGTGGTAGGTTATGGTTCGGTTCCGGATCACCACCGCTTGTGTTGAGACCTGAGCTACCAGGGGTAGTCTGGGTTTTGAGTCTTTTGTCTTTGTTTTGGATAGAGGGATATAAATAGATGTGACTCAGTGTCACGTTGTAACCTCACATGGAGTAGTGACCCATGTGGAGCCTAGGTGCCCGATTCAAGGTCCCCTGGTGTTATGTATTACTTATGGCGTGGATCACTACCATGTCACCGGGTTGGGCATAAACACTAGTTCCTCATCCCGGTTGTCCATTTTTTTCTCTTTAATGGTTTTAAAACTATTAAAATTGTGTTTTCTTTCATGTTGTTTTGAAATTGGCGAAGTGGGCTTCCTAAAGAGTAAGTGTTTTGATTTGGAAAATTTTGGCTTATGTTTGGATTTGAAAATGGAATGGAAACTGAAACCCTTGGTATTACCTTGGATCGTTCGCATATGTTTGGGTAGATAAATGAAGTGCACATTGACACATATGTATGAGGGATTTGAGTGGAAAGGGATGATGGCTTATTTTTCGGTTCATAGGATTCCATGTGTGGGGTTTTGAAATTTAAGGCTTGCCTTGATTATTCTAAAATGGACTTGAATGAAAAAAAATATTTCGGGGCATAGTTTTTTTCAGGAAAAGTGGGATTTGGTATTTTGAAATGTTCATTTTGCCTGTGTTTCTATATGTTTTATTTATAAGTATGTTACCCTTGGATTGTGGTGTTTTTTTGGGCTGTGTATAAGCTTTTTTGGAATTCCGATCCAGTTGTCTCATCTCGGGGTGTTTCTTTTGATTTAGTTTGGCTTGATTCCTGTTGCTATTTTGTTTTTCATGTTGTTTAGAATATTCCACACAGAAATGTTTTCAAAACTTGTTAATGATTCATGCCTAATTATGGTTTCTATCATGTGTTGCTTTTCATTCGAGAAATTTGGGGTTCATTAGGGGAAGTGAAGCAGTTTGAGGAGAGTAGAACTTGAATTCGGGGGGTTGGGAACTCCCTAGTTTGTTGGAGTTCGTATTGTATTAGGTTTAGTAGAGGCTCCATCCATGGGATAGTGGAGGTGGATGTGTTAGCATAGATGGATTTGGGATGATGTGGGAGGTGTTAATGTCTATCTTCATCCAACAGATCACACCTAAGGAGGAGAATTTGAAAAAAGGAAAGAGTTTGTCCATAGTAAACAAGGCCAGTGGTTGGTGAAGGCCTGTATCAGCCGCATTAAGGTGTCAACATCAGGAGTGAAAGTTCTTGAAAAAAAACCAGTGCCTCTCGTCATTCATAAGGGTTACCCATTTTGCGAGGAGGGTGTACGAGATGAACCTACCTTTGTAGAAATCCCCTTTTTCCAGTGTCGACATGTGTTTCGTCAAAAAACTGTTTTATGTGCCATCGGTTTTGACTGTTCGTGCATCCTAAGCCATATTGTCTCGTCCCTCCGAAGTCCTCCTATTGTGTGATCATTCTGGTCACTGGGAAAGGTACCAAAATAAGTGTCGTTTGACGGAGTCCTGATCGGGGGATGCTCGTGTCTGACTGTGAGGTATAAGATGCTTCTACCATCAGATCCCTAGCCTCAGGTCTCGGGGTGATGCTCGTGCACAGTCAGGGCATCAGAGGCATGTGATAACTTCACTTGGTCATTTATATTTCATCTTGGGAAAGAGACATTCAGTATTTCATTGTCCTTGTTTTCTCGATATTGTGCGTTCATATTTCTCGGTAATAGTGCGATGAATTTATTCTTTTATGATCATTGTTGTTGTGTTCCTCTGAATGTGGCCTCTAGAATTGATTTTTTTTCTTCTTTAAAGAGTATTTGTCCCATCTATGGGTTTGTTCTGATTTCATTAGTGATTGTTTAGAGATGTGAGTGTCGGGGGTTTTTGCCTTATTGCAAGATTTATGGGTTTTAGTGGAAGCGTTGTCTCGCTCGTACTAAGGGAGTTAGATGGGTTCAGAGTTTTAAATCGGTTTGTGGAATTCTTAGATCCAGTGGTGTTGTTACATGGTTTTCATTGTTTTGGTGCCCCGATATGTCGGGTGGCCTTGTGGTGGTGATCCGTTTAAGTCTCAGTAGTCCCGCTCAACTCAAGTGGAGAAGTTGGTAAGTTCAGGTTGGGAATTCTCGTATTATCCCTCCTCGCGTTGGTGTTCAGGGGTTTTAGAGTTTCTGTGTTAGACGAATTCTTGTGGTGGGGAGAACTCTCTCGTGTTCTCCCCTTCTTTTACGTTATGGTGTCTTCGTGATCGGTCTGGTGTGAACGATGGAGTGAATGGTCACATGTGGTTCTTGGCCTCTCTTGGATTTATCGTGCACGAACTCGAGTTTCAGTTATCCTTTGACTTGATGACTTTATGGGGGCAGAAAGTGTCTGTGGTGGGGAGAATTGTCACACCATGATCGGGATTGATGCATGACTTCGGTGCAAGTTATAAAACCGCACGATAATCACGAAAATTAACCCGGTAAATAGTTATTGCTGGGAGACATGGTTTGCGCATAGTCCACTCAACCACGCACATAACAACACATGATCCATGCAGCTCCACAACATTGGAAATAAATAAATCAATAAATTAAATGATAAATGATATAAAGTAGGAAAACAATGAAATAAAATTTTTTTATAAAAAAAATATTTAATAAATATAATATTAATAATATTGTGATTTTTTTTATAATATTTCTTATTTATTATATTATTATTATTATAAATATGAAAAGAAAAATATTGGTTGAACCCTGGGGGGGGGGGCGTCGCACCCCCCCTTTTTCCTACTCCACGCAAGGAGCCTTCTCTCACTCCCCACGGTGTGGTGCAACGACTACCCCCCTCCCCCTTGACCACCTGTGTGTGCGGTTGGCCGATGCCCACCATCTTTCTCCCTCTCCAATGTGGTGCACTCGGACCCCCAGCGCGATCTGCTCCTTCTGGTGGCCTATGCGCGGTGAACCCCTCCCCTCCTCCCATGCTCTTGCGGTCCGACCTCGCCGGTTCGAACACCAACCACCTCCTCTCTTCCTACGCAACATCCCTGTTCCAGCAGCTTGAACCCACTGCTCACAGCTGTCTGGATGACACCCTCCCTTATCACTCTCTTTTCGACCAAGTGGCAGCCCCCAACACCTTTGGCCGACACATCCTCTTCTTCCTCTGGTAGTCGTTGGGGTTCCCCCCGGTAAAATTCATCTCCCTTCTCTATCAATTTCCAGAATTCTATTACTATTATTCATTTTCACTTTGATTCTATGTATAAATATATATTAAATACTTGAGTTGATTTGAACCTATTTTAGTTCTGGGCCTTGACTTAAATGGTTGGTTTCTTGTGTCATTGTTTTATGATTTAAATTGTAAAGTTTAACTGTGATGGGATTTCCATAATATTAATTTGCATCTTTCTGATGGTTTCAATGTGGGGAAAAGGGTCTTGGATGGTTGGTTTTTCCATTGGGTAAAGATATTCTTTTAAATTGAATTGAGTTTAAATTCAGGTGTTCCCCTGAATGTCTTTAAATGGAGTCTCTCACTTTTATTCCAGTGGAGTTTTTTGCATTATTTGTGTTTGATAAAAAGGGAAATTCCAATGAATGTTTTCACTATGAAATACACATCATCATTGGGTTTTAGGCCCAATTGGTTTTTTTGAGTGGGCTTATTTTGTTCTAAAAGGGGTGTTTTGGTTTTATAAAGAGTAAATGGAGTTCCCTTGACCTATTTGGTTATATTTGAGGGCATGTAGACCTTTCCTTGGAATTGAGGCCTAACATCATGTTGTTTTAAAAGGGAATATAAAAATGTAGTTAATATTAGTGAAGGTATGGTTGTCAGTTGTGATGTGATATTGTTTTCTATTGATTTATTAAATGATCGAATGATTTATTTATTAATTAATTGAAACCCTAGGATAGGGTTTGATTCAGGTTTTGTGATTTCTTGTGGTTTAGGGTTGTGCGAATTGTCCCCTGAGACCTATTCATGTGGATTCCGTCAATCGTCGCCGATGGTGAGGTGGTTCCGAATATTTTGGTTCTCCACCACCATCCAAGTTATGGATTTTATGCTATTATTTAGTTTCAAACCGTCTTAATTATGGTCTTCATTTGTTTTATGGTTTGTAGTATTTGTGGTGTAGTGCATTGAAATTTTTCTGTGGTCTCGATCTACTAGTGTCAAGAATGCCTACATGTATATGCATAGGGTAAGACATATATATATGCATGCCCTCTTTGAACGTATTCCATCATGGCATGGGGAATATATGCATTAGAGATAGGGGAATTTAAATATATATGTATAAATTCATGTGCATATAAGCGCGAAGGGTCGGTTCAAGTTTTAGTCTTAAGAAAAAACGTCCTATTGAGGTAGGATATCTATGAATTAACCATTAAATTTAAGAATCATTTATTTCTTTAATTTCCCACCTAGTTTTATTTATTAGTTACTGATATAGAATTGTTAGTAAAATTTTTCTGTCTTGAATTATAGTAGTTTATTTCTTGTAATGTGTTCTCATAAGTAGTTTTATTGTGTTTTCACATCAATTTCGTGATGAAATGCCCCTTTGGCCCTTGTGAATGTGTTTTAGATTCAAAATTCTGGTTTGGGTTTTTTAAATGGGTTTTAAAGTGCATTTATTGTTACAAAGTGGCATACCTGTGCTTCTTAAGAAATGGTTTGGCATGAAAAATTTCTGTGAGGCCTGGTTGTCACTTTTGTAAAACCAGTTATATTAAGAAAAATCTCCTTGGATGTGGCCCAATTTGCATGGGTTGAGTTATGTGTTATAGAAGGTCTTCCAGGTAGGACTTTCCTATGATCAAAAAGTTGAAAGGAAAGGGAGATATTCCTTGGGGTGACTTGGGGTGACTTTGTTGTGTGTGTTGACTGTGTGTGAGGAATGTACTTGTGACTGCTTGTTTGAAATTATTGACTGAACCCCTTTTTAGTATGAATATGGGATCCTAGCATAGCGAGTGAATTTTCAGTGAATGATTTCTGAACTAGTTTAGACTATGCACTGGCTAGTGGCCCTTAGTATGGATGACACTCTACCAGGGGATTGGTCCCCTCAGTTAGGCCGGGTAGGAAAATACCGAGCATTTGGGCGTTATGACGTCATCGAGAGTAGGCATGCCTTCAGGATGAGTAACATGTATAGTACATTCTAGAATATTCATGAGATCCTAGGTTTTTCCATGTATATCAGCACTTAGTTATCTGAGGAGGATGATTGACGTTCCTTGTTTGGTTGATTACTCTTTCTTGTTATTTTCCATTTCCCTTGTCTGATTATTGTTTTTTTCCTTCATATATGATGTCTCCCTTTGTTTAAGTGGATAAAAGTGATCTTCAAAAGATTTTGGAAAAATGTTTCTAAAATGATTTACACTTCACTATCCCTCTTTATTAAAAAAGGATAAAGCTTCCTCCTTAGAAAAGAACATAGTTTGAAATACGAAGGGAAATGGATCGTGATTTTCTTTTAAGAATAAAATATGTAAAAAACCCTAGTTTTATACATTTTATTTCAAACTTTAAATTGATAGATATTTTATTTAATGGAAATGCATATGACAATAGATTGTTTGGGAATGCCTACTGAGTTTTAATAATCACGCATATAGTTTTACCTTTGTTTTCCTTAGCTTCTGTTGATGCACCTTTCTTGGATTTAGTTGCCATAGCGCGATGTTGGATTGATGTTGTTGGTGACCCATTGGGTCACATAAAGGTATCTGTGTCTTTCTTTTCTCACTGCTCCTTTTTTTAGTTTCCATTTATCAGTTTTTTTTACTTATTTTTCTTTAATTTATGGGACAAATAATTCCCTCTTGTATAGTTTTGATGTCCGAAACTAGTTTCCAGCTTGTGGGGATCGAGAACTCCCCTTGGGCCATATTGCGGGCCAGCTCGGGTGACCTGTTCATGGTTGACATGGGTTGGTTCATGAATAAATCGAACATAGAGACCCATTTAAAGTAAAATTAATATTTAATTCACAAATATTAAGAAATATGAAAATTTTATATTTCTTTATTTACCTGGGATGTTACAACCTTCCCCCATTTTGGAAATTGTTCCCTCACAATTTTATTCACTTGTCAAATAAATGGGGGGTATCTATCCCTCATAGCATTTTAAAATTCCCATGTTTCGTCTTCTACCATATGGTTTTTTCACAAAACCTTTACCTGGTGAATTACCTTTTTCCACAACACTTTCTCTCTTCAGTCAAGAATTTGGGCTGGATTTTCTTCATAAGAGAGATTATCTTGCAACTTAACTTTCCCTGGACGTAAAACATGAGATGGATCTGGAATATAAATTATCTACATTGAAACATGAAAAAAATTATGTACTTGGAATAATCTTGGAGTTAAAGCCACTCTGTATGCAAATGATCCAAATTTCTCCAGGATTTCACAAGTCCCAATGAACCTTAGACTCAACTTTACCTTCTTAAAAAAACACATCACACTTTTCCATGGAGAAACTTTGAGAAAGACCTAAACACCTCCCTTAAAAGAAATATCCTTCCTCCTATAATCTGCATAACTTTTCTTCCTACTCTGAGCTATTCTCCTATGCTTCTGATCAATTGAAATTTTTTTGCCATCTCTTCTACCAATTATGGTCCCATTAGCTTCCTTTCACCAACTTCATCCCAAAAAGCTGGAGTTTGAAAACACTTCCCATATATTTCCTCAAATGGATCCATCTATATACTATATTGAAAACTATTATTATATGAAAATTCAACCAAATATAGATGGTGGTCCCAACTTCCCAAGTAATCCATTGAGAAAGCATGTAACATATCCTCCATGGTCTGAATTGTTCATTCTAATTTCCCATCTGATTGGGGATGAAAAGATGTACTAAAATTTATTTTAGTACCAATTAATTCTGAAGGCCTTTCCCATAGTTTGAAGTAAACCTGACATCATGATCAAATACAATGGGGAGGGGAACCACAATGAAGTCTAACTATCTCTTTGACATACAAATTGGAATGTTGATCTAGAGATAATGTATCTCGAATAGGAAAGAAATAAGAATATTTAGACAATCGATGAATATTATCCAATATATCATTGTTAGCTAGAGATGTCTTTGTTAATCCCAATATGAAGTCAATGGATATATTTTCCAATTTCCACTCTGGCACCGGTAAAGACTAAAGCATCCCTTTAGGTATCTATTGATATTCTTTATCCTACAAACAAGTCAAACACTTCATAGTAAAATCAACAATATCTCTTTTCATTCCTACTAACCATTAATACTCTCGAATATCTCTATACATCTTAGTACTACCAGGATAAACTGAGAACAGGGAACTATGAGTTTCAAATAAAATCTCATTCTTCAACTTTGAATCACAAAGCACACATATTATCTTTCCAAATATCAAAATAGAATTACTATTAATGTTAAAATCATGCAACCTTCCCTTATAAACCAACTCTAACATTTCTAAAAACTCACTATCTTCCTTCTGCTCTTTCTTAATTTGGCCTAATAGAGATGATCTCCCTGATACCTGAAACAAAATAGAGGAATTTCCTGCACCAAAAACTTCAATTCCAATGTTTGTTAAATAAAAAACAAAAGGATATCTTTCCAAACGTAGCATTGTTAGTTAAGCATTGCTTTTTCGACTCAAAGCATTATAGACATTAATTACATTAACTATATGGTAAAATATCGTGCAATCATAATTGTTGATTGATTCCAACCATCACCTCTATCTCATATTCAATTATTTCTAAGTGAATAAATAATTCATACTTTTGTTATCAGCATATATTTCTCAGTTTAATCCATAAAAATGATGCCTCCAAATTTATAAATCAAAAACAACAACATCTAATTCCAAATCATGTGTAGGGTAATTTAACTCATGAGGTTTCAATTGACGTGAGGAATGAACAATTACCTGATCATTTTACATAAGAACATAACCAAGTCCTTTCAATTAAGCATCACTATGGAAAACAAACTCACCATTTCTAGAAGGTAGTGCCAAAACCAGAGCATTCACCATTCTTCCATTCAATTCATGAAAACCATTATCGCATAATTTTGTCCAAATGAACTTAACACCATTTTGAGTTAACATAGTCATTGAACTAGATAAACATTAAAAATTCTCAACAAAGAACTAGTAATAACCTTCCAAATTAAGAAAACAATCGATCTCAATTATATTTGTGGGTCTTGGCCATTATTCAACATCTTTTGTTTCATCAGGATCAATAGTTATTCCATTTTTTAAATAATGTGAAAAAGGAAATAAATTTGTTTAACCAAAACTCACACTTTCTAAATTTCGTTAAAATTTTCTTTTCTTTTATAGTTTTCTATAAAAACAATAATGGAATTTCATGCTTCTCTTTACTTTTAGAATAAACCAAAATATTATCAATAAAAACAACCACCATTTATCACCTGATTCAAATGATATATCAATGCAACAAACTATTCAATTCTTATTCTGACCATCTCTGGATAATGATTTTGAAATTCAATTTCCCTCAGTATGACTTCCCATCAATGCTTCCATGTTTCCTCTAATAAAAATCATTATTAAAAGAGAAATATCTTAGGTGAGGAACCAAGGTAATTTTTAAATTCTATATCATTTCAATATTAAAAAAATTACATTATGGACATTAATTTTACAATACCCTAACTCCTATTGTTATCTAAACCGACCTAAGATAAAAAATATAAGGACCCACCCTTAAATATTATATAATCTAAAAATAAATGAATAATTCACATTGATGATATTTTCAGGATTATAGATTTATAGAATTATTACATAACATATACATAACATCTTTAATATTACATGTAGACACATCTAGCAAATTTCTAGTTTTTTCACAGAAAAACATATTTGCAAAAAAAAGATTCATGTCTACTTCCATGTTTTTGACAACATGACTTTTGCTTGATCCCACCATGGACCCCTATTCCGCTTTATGTACTATGAGAAAAAATTCAAAAACATGGGATATGAATAAAAAGAACATTAAGGGATACACAAAGAAGGAAAAATGTAAGTTTTTTAAAACAACAATTAAATAATGAATACTTCACCATAAGTAATAATTTTCACCTTTATAATGTAGTAAATATAATTCATAGAATAAAAGTTCCTTGCATACCCATTTTTAACCAAAATATTACCATAAAACCCATATAATGAACACATAACATATAAATATAACTTGGTACATAAAAATACATAAATGGAATAACCATACGGGCGACTTCCACACTTATCACTAAATGGAATTGTCATACTACAAACTTTTATACCCAATGCATTGGAGGTTATAATGTAACCACCTTTTCTGGATTATCACTGCACCACCTGTCATTTGGTGTATCACGTAACCACCCTTCAAATGTCCATGAACCATTATAAAATCATAAGACATACAACATATATAAAGGAAGGAAAACACTTCCACATTTCTATAAAAATATATCATTTAAATATATTGACATAAAAACAAAGCAATTATGAAAACCATTTTCAATAAAAAAAATACTTAAAAGAGTATATGGTATTTATTTTCCATTTAAAAACATTACGACATATTAAGGAAGCCAAATATCAAATAATTCTCGCGGTGGATGAATGGTCGTTGTCACTTCATACATTAAAAAACATTCATTTTTTTCATTTAGTAAAAATCTTCATTGAAAATGCTTCTCTTTGAATGAAATCTAAATTAAAAGGTGTTTATACATCTTATAAAATAAATTAGTGTATTGAATCAGAATATTCACCAATGAATGATGATTGAGATGAAGCCCCGTACCTATTGTCCGACTTAACCCGTTCATTTTTTAAACTCTTGAATAATAAACTACTGATAATTTCATCTTTTTGAAGAACATTATTCAAGTTCAATTTTTCTCTTATATAAATTATTACCATGTTCTAAACATTATGTAATCATTTACATTAATAATGGTCATATTGTCGATATTTTGTACTTGAGTAAAAAATGGACTTCTTATAATTACAAGTTGTTCATATGGTAAAAGTTAATTATATTCAGAATTATATTCATGATTTAAATATCATATATATAATATATATCTAGTATATAAATTTATTTACAATAGTAAATAATATTTTGAGATATTAAATTAAATGCACCATTCATTGAGACGGTAAGTCATACATATGCATGAATGCTACATCCATTTCTATTTCATATTGTAATGGATATGAAACATAATGATACATAAGTATATTATATTTATATTATAATATAATATATAATTTCATTAACTCTAACCTTTTTATGTTCCACATAAGGTATGAACGAGTCATATCACTTTGAGGGGGCGGTAGTCCGCATTTTCTCAAATGAGATTATTTTATTTACCCACTATGGCAACAATAATGGTATTCTATAAATGAAACATACCAAATAATATAAACAATATAAATATAATATACATCATATATAAATATAGTTCCATAATTATGGCCACCATGAGATACGGTTGGAGATATTTTAACAACCATCATTTTGTGTGGCAGTAGTTCTCTGTCCAAAAAAATAGTATGTTCTTTACACATTTGACGAAGGTGTGTGTAAGTGTAGTTCAGATCCTTATCATAATAATAACATAGTATATTGAGGATACCGATGCGGTTATAATATAAAGGGATAAAAAGAGTTTAGGGGAATGGATATGAAAAATAAAACAAAATAAAATAATAGAATTTAAGAGAAACGGTTACCATTAATTCATGCAACTCCATTTGGTTTGAAGAAAAAGGGTTTGTTGAAGTTCCTTCTACCTAAGTTAAGTCTTTAAAGAGAAAGGGTGAGATTTAGGGAGATTAATTGGAAATATTTTGGACGTTCCAAGGTTCTTGAGAGTAATGAGGAATGGGTTAGAGGTTGGTATTTTTACAAGAGGGAGGAGGGCTCTTTACCAAATTGTTAAAATATTATTTTCTTATTTAATGATTTTCAGTTTCAAAACATTCAAACGTAATAAAAGTATAATATAAGATTTCTCATGGTCTAAATAAAACTATCCAATACGAATTGGATAGTTTTTGTGTATTATTTTATTATTTATGTTCTTATTTATTTAAATCATTAATTAATTAGATAAATACTGCACCATTTTTGAGTCATACATAATTTAATAATTTAAGTTCTAAAAATTATAAAAAAATACCATGATTTACGAAATCATTTTATATTTACAATGAATATTTATAGTCAAAATGATATCTTACATAACCATATGTAAAAATAATTTTACTAAAATATATTTATTTATGAAATTTTTGTCTTTACATTAAATTAATTAATCTAAAGTGTCATTATCACTCCAAAGGGTCTTTATAGGGTCCACAAATTGACCCAACGATTCCCATGGTCTCCCATGAATCATCCATTATGTTTAGGACAATTTTTAAGGTAAATTTTTACTAATGAAATATTATTTTTTACCTTGAATTACCCAATTAACTTTAACCGATGTAAATAAAAGTTCGAAGTTACTATTCACCAAATATTATTTTCATCATATTGAACCATATTTTAAATAATAATAACAACCATCTAGGTCTTATTTTCGAAATTCAATTCACAGAAGTGATAATATTTATTTTAAATGAAAAAATCAGTTGTTTAACTACTACTTAGTGTATTCACTATTCCTAAAAAATTTATGTTTTTTAGAAACATATAAAAAATTCATCCTAATCTATATTTGATATTCTGAACTAAAAATGATTCATATTTTAACAAATTAAAAAAATTAAATTTGGAATAAATAATTTAATATTAATTCTCGTTTTCAAAACAAAAGGTGTGTTTTAAATAAATATTAATTATCAAAAGATAGACAATTGTTTATGTCAAATTTCAAAGTGAAATAAATTAAAATGACCAACATTGGATTAAAAGGATAAAATATAATCTAATAAAACATTAAATATAATTAAAAAGTTAATATATCCGTATAAATATATTAGATTAAATGGAAGTTATGAATTAAAATACTATATTTTCACTATTCATTAAAAATGAAATTTATCGGAAAACAACCAAAAATTTACCCAATATATATTTTGATGTCCCATTTCTAAATAAGAATTTTATTTCTTTAAATAAAACACATAAAATTGACCAAAACTAGACTTAATGTGATTTCCCCATTAAAAGGTGGTAAATCAATCTTTTAAAGTAAATTATGATTAAAGTTAGATTCATTCATATTTTAAGCCACTAACGTTTATTAGATAAAGGTAAAAACATTTAAAAAACTTATATAATCATTTTTTAGATAGTATTGTTCATTCACACCAATACAACATCGAGGCGTTAACTACCATTTTAAATTATAATTTTATATTATTAGTGTGCAACGTATGATTTCAAAGATACTCGTTACTGTGTATAGGTTATGCCATCAAACATAGAATCCCTTTAATGTAAAATTAATATTTAGTTCACAAATATTAATAAAAATGAAATTTTCATATATCATTTATTTTCCTGAGATTTTACAGATAATTTAACTTTCTTTTTTTCCCTCATGAAAAATTAAATCAAGTTCCAACAAGATAAATAAATCACCCATATATTTGAGAATCTTATTTTCAAAATAGAATGAGTTTAATGATTAATGATTAAAATCAGATTATTCAAAAATATTCACAATATATTTAACCTATGTATTTTAGTATATAATAATTTTACCACTATTAGAATATATAATACTCTAATGAACACATCAAAATAAAAATAAAAGTGTACATGATCATTACATTGTAAAAAAAATCATGTATTTTTGAAATAATATATAAAATCATTATATTGATATGTCATTTCAACAGAAAGAATAATTTTTAGGGAAAAGTAATTTTACTTTATTACATTGTATTAAAATTCAATTTCAACCAAATTTTAAAAAATCTATATAACTATAGGCTAAACACTACAAAAATAAATACAGAATCATCCATCTAGTTTCATCGATGGGGAAAATGCCCGCACAGAAAATTATTAAAAATAATATATTATAAATCTAAAATCAAAAATAAACTTCATTAGAATATAACTGTTTATGATATCATGGATTAATATTTAATAACTAAAATTAAAATGAAAATTGAAAAAAATATTTTGATGGATGCATTTGTTTCTTACTAGGTAAAAAACCAAAATTTCTATCTTACTAAATTTAAAGACAAATGTGGATTTAAAATTTAATCTCTAATAAAAATAAATATATTTTTTATTATAATAATAATTATAAAACATAAATATGAAAACATAAATTTCGTAAATAATGAATATGAATTCTCTGTGTTTTTATTGATTGAATAGTAATTTAGTGGGTAAACATTCTTAATTTGAAAATTGTGTGCTTTTGTACTAGGGTGTAGGTTGAAAAAAAATGAAGGGAGATGATTTATTTTATTAATAATACAATTAAAAAAATAATGATAAATGACTTATTTAAACATCAAATTTTATCAATGCTTTATATGATGTAATACCCCATGTCTAGTTGTCATATAGAACTAACCATTAAAACTTACTGGGTGCAGCTTCTTTTAAAAAAAACCCCACATATTCACAACGTCTTCGTGATAAATATAATATTGAATAAATTTGAAATCTAATTTATCCCCCAAAAACATCTTTTAAAAATAAACGACATCTCAAAAAAATATATCATTAAAATAGAATAAAAAAATTAAAATATTTAATTTCATTAAAATTGTTATAAATGGTTATGAACAAAGATAATAGGTATGTAATTCTAAAGGATTCATTTATCTCGTCAACTATAAAAAACATAAAAAATATCTATTGTATGTGGTGATTCTAAATTCAATAATTTATAGAAATTTGATGAATTCATAATTTTCATGAAGTAAATATAGTGAACAAGGTGTTTATAGAGGTATGACTTGATCCTCATATTATAATAACTCATTTTCAATCTCTTATATCTTTGAAAATTGTTTCAAGATTTTTTTATAAAAAATCATTCTATGAAGGTGTTTTCAAGAATATTTTATTTTGTTTTTGAATTATTCAAAATTAAAAAATACCCCCTCTAAATCACACTCTTCATTAGAATTATATCAATATACAAATTCCTTCGAATAATAAATTAAAAATTATAAAAGTTTTAATTTATTATATATGGTTATCTATCCAACAAAGAGAAGAATAAAATTCTACTATATCATAAATACACCCTTCGAAACATTACATAAAAAAATAAAATTTTCAATGGAATTGACCAATAAAGAAGAATAAACATACCCAAATTTTACTAATTAATTGAAATCAGTATATTTAGTCATCAGTGAAACCCATGAGACACCCTCAAGATTTTACTTGAATACATATATTTTCTTAACAACAAACATATCACAAAAACCAATATTGGAAGAGGAGATTTCCATATCCATAACTATTTCAAATTTAACAGAGTAAAATTTTTATCAAGGGGAAAATAGTGAACTATTTGTTTCAAAGGGTGTGAGTTAATCCTCAATTATTCTTAACTCATTTACATAACTAATCATTAAAAAAAGATGAATACTTATTAGTATTTATAAAAAAATTATTTATATTTTTTCGAGTGTATTAATATCAATTTTAGAAATGTTGTAAATCATATTAATTAAATTTTAAATAAATCTAAACATCAAAAAGAAAATAATAACCTAAATTATATTATGATTGCATTAAATACTATATAAGTGTTCATTTTTACCATCTGTAAACAATGTTCTCAATAAAATATTATTGTATTGACAAAATCCCTTATCATAATACACACACTCTTTAACAACCACATTTGAAGAATTAATAATACATTTACCATATAGTGTATTAAATTATTACATTGAGTGTAAATCACAAAAAATCATATACAATGAAAATATAATTATAAATATTATGTTTAAATTTTCATCCAATGTTTTCGATCATTTCCATAAAAAAATATTCAAGAGATTTCAAATTTAAATTCTTTACTACAGAATCATAAATAAAAATATTTATTTCATTATGCGAGGCTTTAAATGTATTTGAGGATAGAGGATATGAATAACACTAATAAAAATAACATTTTTATCAAATTTTATATAGTCCACCTCTTTTTCAATATCAAAGAGATAAGTTGTTGGGTTCGTAAATTGATAAAAATGAATAAAATAATTTATATTTGGATGAAAATTTTCATATTGTAAATTTTATATGGGAATTTTCCCTCCAAAAATTTCCTAACATCAATCATTATATAATTTAGATACATCTATGAATTATATTATATTGTATTAAAATTTTAAATATACATTTTATAATTTTCACTCAATATAATTATTCTCAACCCAAATAAATAAATAAAATAATTACCCTTATAGTCTATGTAAGAGTAAATCAACGATATTTTCCACATCTACTTTTCAAACAAAATATATTAACGTTGATAAGAATTCCTAAGAACTATTCCATTAATTTGATTATATGAACATATTAGAAAAATTATGTTCATGAAATGGATGCTTTAATAATTTAGTGGGATATTCATTATCTTCTTGTTCATTTCCCACGACGAATTATTATTAAAAACTTCTTAAATCATTTTACACTATAAAGACTTTAATTTTTCCTTAATTTCATATTTTTTATTATTGCTCCCAGGATTATTATTTTATTCGACACATTCTAGAGTAATGGGATTCATCTATTTCATAATATTTTGAATTTTGTTGAAACATATTTTTTTACATTTAAGTAAAATTTAGGGTTTGTATCATGATAACATTAGGTTTATTCAAAATAATCAAGTTGTTATGGTTTTTTATAGGTAGACTAAAAAATTTTGAGACAATAATTTCTAAAAAAAGTGAAATAAGGTTATCTTAGTTGATCATAACCCCATTACTATTAAACTTATATAAGAAACATCCATTCAAATTTTTTAGTTATATGAAATCTAGTAAAAAACATATAATGTGATTCTATATATAAATTCATGTTGAAAAAAATTAATGTTCATGAACACATAAAAAATAGAATTTGAATGTTATATATACCTTCACCACATAATATAAATTTCCTACATGATATGTTTATTTATTAATTATTTGATAAATTTATTTACAAAATATTTTCATTTCATTAATTTTTTTAAGCCATCTGACACCCAACTCTAGCCTTTAGAACAACCTGATATTTTGAAAAATATTAAATAAAATTAAATTTAATATTATTAATATTTTTTATTACAAGGGAAAAAATTTATCTTTCATTACACAAATCATTATGTTGAGATTGTGTTACACAAAACACAAAGCATACCTTGAGTTACATGAAACACTAAGTGTATCTTGTGTTAAACAGAACACCGAGTATAAATAAATTGTGTCATACTATTTAAATATTATTTGTTAAATTTATAGGAAGAAAAATATTTTGGAATGGTCATTATGAGTAGTATTAACTAAATTATGAAAATATATGTGTTATACTTGTATATATAATAAATTCCTTTGCCGGAAATTAATTTGTAATCTAATAAATGTCATTTTAAAATGAAGAGAATAATTTTCTAAAAAATTTCTTTTTCTCACCAATTGATTTTTTTCTATATAAATTATGAAAATATAATTTGTAAATGATTTTAATGAAATATATATATTTTGTATTCTCTGAATTTTTTAACAATTATCATATTTGATTTCAAGTATGTGTATGAGAATAAATCTATTTTTACATGTTAATTTTTTATTTTTCTAAAAAACTTGTTTTCTCCATTTAGATACATATTTTAAAATTAATTTTATGTGAATTTATATAAATTATTTTTAAGAATTGTATAATTTTTTATAATAATAATGTAAAAATTATCTTAGATTGAATTGTTTCTAATTTTTTATGAAGATAAATTTATCGATAAATGGTGAAATATAATGGTTTTTTAATAGTTATTATTTTTTTAAATAATTTAAAAGAGTATTAATTTCATTAAAATAGTTTTAATAATTACAATAATTAATGAATATTTCATTTAATCAAATTTATTTCTTTAGAATCAAATTTATATTTTATTTTTTATAAATATTTTTCATAAATTTATATATTTTTTCATTGGAAAACTGCTTACTCAACACATCTGTCAGAATACATTTAAATAAATGTTTTGAAATTTTTTAGTATATTGTTGAAAATATCTTCCATATTTGGAATAATATTCATTTATATTATATAATAATTTCTATTTAATTATTTACCATAATGAAGATTGAAAATAATAATATTTATTTACCATATTTAAGGTAAAAATAGAAATATCATGGGGTTAAACTCAAAGGATACATATTTAAAATTTTGAAAAACTTGTAATTTTTTTAAACATATTTTATATTTATATCATATTTATTGGGTAATGGTTCATTTCATAGGCTTATATAATGTGAAAAATGTGGGTACACTATTTGTTGTAAAAATATATAAGTGTTACACAGACATCATATAATAAAAGCCTCCACTATCCTTCCCTCTTAGGAAATAAAAAACAATTTAGATTTGTCATTACCTACCAAATAAATTATTTATGTCCATCTTATAATCCTAGAATAATTAGTTTGGTTATAAATCCTTCATATGAATCCTTGTTCTAATAACCAATAGATGTTGTCTGGATATTAGTTAACATCCATAAATGAGATTTTTAATGAATTTATTTATCTACATAATTCAATTTTTATTAGACAATTTATATATAATTATGTTAGTGTATTCAATAAATATATTTTATTATTTTAAATTATGAATCTATATCATTATCTTCATCGATCAAAAGGGGTTAGAAAATCATCATTTGTGAGTTCAATGAACAACCGCCTAACGAACCGATGTTAATTTTTTTTTTCCATTCCTACTCTCACAGATCGATAAAATGAAGGATTTATTATTTATAAATTATATTATGATATTATTTTTCTTCTACAATTATAATATTAGTTTTGGATTATTACATTTTATTTTGTTGGAATACGATAATTTCATTCAAGTTCATGATAGAAAACCATGACATATAGCGATGTGATTTGTTCATGATTCACATGGAAGGTATTAATGGAGGGTTTACTAAAAATATTTGATATATATGAATTTTTTTGTAAATATAATATATGAAAAATTGTATTTCCTTCTTTTCATTGATAAAATGAAAATAGTGTTTATGTGTATATATGAGCTACAATTTTCATGAATGATATATTTAATTTTCCATCCCTATCATTTGAGTATAACTATAGATACAAATATTATGAATATATATGATATTTATATCCTAAATAAAATAGTTGTGATTATATATCAATTATAAATGTACAAGGACCAAAACAATTCAAGACATACATGAAAATCAAAAACGTTATTACCCAAAATATAATGTTAACATGGAATTGTAAATAACCAAGTAGTTAATGGTGACAAGTATATCATATATGGTACGTAATATATATTAATTTTTATGTAATATATTGATAATAATATTATATTTATTTTACATGAGTATCTAAAAAGTGTGAAGGAAGTTTTATCTTATGTAAAGGTATTTCCACCTCACGTTTATTATATATGATAATAATTACATATTCCCCACATGTATCTTTTAGGTGGTGTATAAAACACACATTTATATATATTACAATGATTCTCCTTAAAATTACTGTTATATTCCTACCCGGTGGGAAATATTTTCTTTATGGGTTATAGATTTTTGTATTTATCAATATGGAAATGGTTTTATTATATATTCTCATTACTTATCAGGATTAACTAGGTTTATAGTTATGATTATGAAAAATAATGATCTACATCCCAATACACTCATGAAATTTCCCTTACTCAATTTATTTCATTATTTTACATAGTTTTTCTTAATTTTAATTATTTATGTAATGATTTGTGGACTATATATTTTTAATTAAAAATAATTTTATTACCCATAAAGTAGAATTTTTTTATACAATATAATGTTTCCTAAAATGGTGTTAAAATTTTTCTCAAATCCTATAAATTATTTATTAATGAAAATTTTCCCATTTTCTCCTTTTCAAAAAATATTTCGATATTAATATCTATATCGTTTTCTAATGAAAAAATATATTTTGTTGTTACCAAAATGTTAATCTAATAATTGAATAAACATGTACAACATTAACCATATTTTTTTGTCAATACCCAGTAATTGTTTTGAAGCATTATTTATATGTTTTAAGGTTTATATTTAATGAAAATGATTTGTTAGTGTTAAAAATTTATTTTCATAATGAAAATTATATTTTCCTCAGTAAATGTTTCAAATAAATATTATAGAATCCATTTTATGTATTAATTTTTTATTTTAATTAAATTTTTTTATAATTTTTTTTAAGGATTTTCTAGTTTTAAAAGTTATTTCCCAAAATTGAAGGATACTTTTTTAAAGAAATTAATTAATTTTGATTAAAACCATCATATATAAACTTCAATATTTATATTTATAGAATGTGATATTGAAAAGGTTCTTTGTTATAAAATATTAATCAATGTGGAAAGGATATATTTTTATTATCGCACACCTGAGATCTAAAATAATGTTGTCCCAATCCAAGTAGTCACATAACCTCAATTTCACGTCCCCATATGCTAGAGGATAAAAAGAAATATTGAGGGTTTAATAATCTATGTGGTGAGACAGTTTCTTATTTACTAGAGCTGGGAAAAATAGTTAATAATACAAATAGTGGAAATAATATGTTATAAAATATAATCATTAATAATAAAAAATATCCCAAAATAGGGTACAACCAAAAATCAAAATTTACCATGTCTTGTTATTATAATAGTGAAAAAATTTTTGGAAACCCAAAATAATGACCACATGGTAAATCATTTAAATTTAGTTAACTCCATTTTTGTATCCTAATCCATGCATAACCCAATCCTAAACCAATCCCTTATCCCTAGGCCCTTATCCATATCTAAAAATGAAAAAAATGAAGTCTCCTCAGGTACCCATCTACAGCATGTGAAGGGTTTGTGTAAAACTCAGTAAGAATCCTCCAAAAGTTGTTTTTAAAATAGCTTTCCTAAACATATTGTTCATGGAATTAATAAGTAAATGTTATGATATAAAATATATAAATAATATTCTATTAGATAAATAAGTAATAACAATCATTTTCTATCATTATTAAAATTTTCATCATTTATAAAATATTCATCATCTAATCCCTTTTTATAATTTATTCAATGGGTTAGTCATATACATCTTCTACGCATGGGTCTAAAGAAATCAATTAAAATACCAAAAATCATGAGTCATGTTAATATATCAATGTGGTAAAAAAATTTCATAGCAGTACATAAAATAAAACATGGATCCTTATTCTAGGTAATCATTATGAATGAACCTATTAAGGGAATATAACTTTTGTCTGACTCCTCAACCCATGAATTATTAGGTGGGTTTAGAGCATTAGTCCAACCCATCACATGGACGAAGTCTCATTCCATTATTCCACCAAAAATCCAGTTGCACATACTTATTTTTCCATTCATCACACACATAAAATATCATTACCAAAATAGACCAATGAATATAGAAAAAACATTCAATAAACATCAATATGTGAATTAATTATTATTTTATTATCCATTAAAAAATTTTATATTTCCATTTCTATGTCGCTAATCCCAATTCCCATTCTCAGGACTTAACCCATTGTGTATATTCTACAATTACCATTAATTAGACAATATTCATGAACGACCATAAATTATCCCATTATCCCAATCCAGTGATTCATCAGTACCATTAAGAAAACCCAATTACAAGTTTTTCAGTTACCACAACATTGAAATTTAACACGTTTTTCATTTCATATATATTAATCCTTATGGGAATTACAACATAATCCATAGGCCCTTTGACACAATCCAAATTAACCCCATTAACAACTTTAAAATCCAAGAAAAATAATCCATTACATGATTATCAAAACCAAGGAATAACTATCGATAATAAATTTTCAACTCCACAAAACATATTCAACATGTTCAACATGGGATCTACATTATCCCAAATCATCTCATCACAAAACATTACCAATTTTTAAATTCGATAATTCTAGAACACCCGATGAGTGGAAATAAATCATTATAATCATCCATAATGAATTTCATAGGGATCATGTTGGAAATAAATGATTAAATATCAAGCTGTGTTACTTATTCTTACTCAGGGTAACAAATTCATTACAAGAGGGATGCTTGATCTCAATCAAAATACACATATATATAAATATATGGAATATAACATTTAGAACACATACCTTGATTCCAATGATGAAAAAACTCCTAATCAAGGTTTTAGATCCAGATATAAACACCCTTGACACCCCATCCTATATTACACCAGATGAAGATGGTTTTAGGGATTCCGAATAATACGGGAGGAACTTCAAACCAAAATCCTAAAAAGTCCCAAAATTGGAGCATTAGACATACCCCTGCCATTGATCCATGGTAAAAAATGATACAATTGAAATTAATTCAAGGAAAACTAGGCATTGGTTTATTGGGACTATTTGGTTCATCATTAGAGTAGATATGAGGAGAAACAAGGGAGACATCACGTGGGGTTATAAATATCTCATAATAGAAATGAAATAAATTTTTCATGTTTTATGGGGGAGCATGATTTGATAGCATGTTATTCCAAACCATGTAAAATCCATGTGAATGCAACTGTCTAAGGGGAATAGGTCTCACAATTACATAGGATTCTCAACATGATTTCACTAACAATTCCCAACCGTGCATTATGCCATTATCTAATGTAACATGGTTTTAATGTGATGGACACACGATTTACATACTCGTGTAGAGACTATGTGCCAACCATGCACCTTGTAAAGGATGGACCAGTTTCACTTTATATAATTCCCAAACCCATGATAAAACTATAGAGGATCCCCTTACTCATACGTTATATTTTCCTAACCAATAACTAGATACTAAGACCAAAATTAAATCAAATTAATACCTTCATGAAGACTCATATCTTACATCCTCCACATATTATAACAGCTCATCCTCAAGATTTATTTACAATTATTAATGATCATCCATTAAAATGAGTTTAGGACACTAGGACTGACTCTCCAATCCATTTATTCATTTTTCTAATTGAACAATAAAATGATAAAACAAAATTTGAACCAAACATATGATCTTACCCTGCATGCCACAACATGTACTATACACTTCTCAAAGGGCACAAAAATATCAACAAAAAATCAACCACATTAAATTCATATGTAAAACACAGGAAACAATTCCTAATTCATAGCATGTTAAAACTTCTCAAACAACAACATACAATAATTAAAGAACCAATAGAAACCCCGCTTTTCTGATCCTTTATGAAACTCATGACTTGAATCACTTTGCTTTATTATAATATATTTTCAAAACTATAACAGTGTAAAAATACCAATATCACGTAAAGGAAAACCCAGAGTCCTTCCATCCTTATTTTATGACTTGTGTTGATCCAACACTCATTTCACAATGATCCCATTCCATAACCATACATCCAAATACAACAAAAATTCTCTGGGAACTCAACCGATGAAACCCATACCAATGCTTGTTATCAAGGTCAACTCACCAAAATGGTAATCAGTTGGGTCCCTCCAACCTGAATATCTAATCACTTCATTAACCAGCCACGAGACTATTATGGTCCAATCCCCAATCATCCATTATTTTTCACCCCACCTATCGAAGAGAGAAATCTATAATCTCAGCTCAACATTGACATCATATCTATGATGTTACCAACTCACCAGGCTTGAACATACATATGGACCTTTCCCTACAAATTCCTCCAGCCATGTCATTGAAACCTCTCAATAGAAAATTCATGTACTATCCATTTGAGGACTAAGATCAACTTTTCCTATCTCTATAATTACTTCATTTATGAAAGGAACATGTCGCTACAACATTGATCTGGAGGTGGATCACTCACACCACACCCTTTCATGCATACCATCATAGGTCAGACATACCTTGAAATGATTGTCCTAGAAGACCCAACATACAGTGCTAGAACACTATCCCTTATTACCATCTTAATGATCTTATTTACATAAATCCTATCACTATATCCAATTTCCCTAATGAGGTTATCCCTAACCAAATGTAGATTTCAAACACCAAGGTATCTCTTCCTTCAAAACCATCATCAGACTCCACATCCCCATTAAACATTCCTATCATAAGAAATCCTACCATTAATTCAATAAATATTATTTTCTAGATTCTAACTTGACCAATTTCAAAATTTGAAAAAAACTTCTCAACCAGAAATATCCACGAATATTGATTTAAAAAAGTCTACATATGTCCCCCACTTATAAAAGAGTCGAGGCATCCCCGACTATCTCATCCTCGAACATTTGGCTTCACTATTGTCTTGAAACTACTTCACTTTTCCAAGGCCACATCAAACATCAAGACATTAAAACACTACCCAATTACACTTACCCATGTCTACATCTTATTTTTTTTCAATTATAGAATCAAAAATCTCTTTCCAAAAATTGTTCACATGTATTACCACCCCCTTCAACAACAGTAAAAAAGGCAACTTGAATTACATTTGGAACTACCCTAACACCAAAACCACTACATGGCTCAATAAAACAACAAAATCGTGGCCCACATAGTCTCTCTATGATACCTAACATACACTTCATAGGTTCATGATTGGAATCTTTAAGCCATTACAACAACTCAAAAATCCCCTCTTTACATCCTACACTAATTTATCAATCCTCACCTTAGGAGTTTCATTATCCTTTCTCTTCTTGAGGTATTACAACCAACCAAACATACACGTGATCATAATCCAAATAACAAAATATTGACATGGCTACCTAAATTTTCATAGAAAAATAGAATAATGTCCCAAAATGTGTGATCTCGGCTTCCATGAATGGAACCCACGGCGTTCGTCAACTACTATTCCACTTAGGAGACATCACCCTAAGCCGTAAATGGTTTACATCCCATCATCCAACAACCCATATACCACCCCCATGAGAACAAAAACCATGATTCCCCTCATCTAACCAAATCAATATCATTTAAATTCGCACTAATCCATAGATTCTAAATGTACATGATACAATAATAAGATGTTGGGAATGATTGTCACTGGATAAGGCACTCTAAGAAGTTGTTGAGGAAAAACCCCACCAAATTATCTATTACTGAAGTAACCTTCCACTATGGGACACCATGACCTTCCCAGAGCCTCATGCATTATTTCTACACAAATTTCATCATCACATAACCACCACTGATCATGGGTTTTTTCTACCAATGATTAAAAAACACTCAATGACCATTAGCCAAAAATCCATGAACTAATGTTTCCTATGCCACTACCTCTACCAGAACCCTACATCTCTTTAGGTACTCATAAAACATTTAACAACCAAATAAATTATCAACCACCACAATCTAATAAATCATATCTGACATGACCACATTTCTTTCCTTGGTTTCATAGTGAATGATGGTTTCTTTTCCCGATCAATATTGTTCATTACCATCATGTTCCCACATATGGATCTCATAGAGCTCCATGATTTCTCAATTTCTTACTACCACTCATTCACCGACACTTGTTCCAACAATCCCACAATCACCTGAGCATAAACCAAAACCAATTTACTCACTGAAGTGTTCCTGTCAGTATTTCATCCACAAACACCCCATGAAATTCTTAAAATATTACCTAACAGTAAAACCATTTATAAAAACAAGATCAACCACATAACCACCTTCACCTCAATTTTCAACTAAAAAAATTCATCTAACAAATCTCAAGTCACCCAGGTCTCTTTTACTTGAAAAAATAATCGTTGCCTCCATTAATATTCATCCAGTTAGGCATGTCATGTATCCATATGAAAAAACCCCTAGAAACAAACTTTACAAAGTAAGAAAAGAAAATATGTGCCCTTCTTAAAGAACCCTAACACAAATATTCAATTTACTATACCTCAATGCTATTCATTATTTATCAATTCCACCTTTGGAGAATCTTACATGTTTCATATTTTATGGAATATGAAACACTAGGATAGAATCGGATATGGTCACTATTGATTTCCCCCAAACTCTCAATGAATAACCAAAACTCAAGTCACATCACTAAACCATCTACCTTCCCACTTATCACATTCTGGTACCCAACACAAAACAAGCAAGGTCCCTACTCACAAGGTCACCAAAACCAAGGCACCATACTTAAGGTCCTTCAAGCACTCTGTATGGTCAATAACAAAAATAGATTATACACTCTCATTACTAAATAACTCCTAGTGAACAAATAGAGACAACCCTACAAATGATTCCCTTTGCACGTCTCATATGGAATATCATAATCAGCAAGGCCACATGAACCACACCACATTCTGAAAAAATGACAATCTCACTACCCCAAAACACCAATACAAGGGTCAAATTGACAATAAAATGAATACAAACTTCCTAGTTCGCCCAAAAAATCTACAACCACACATATATTCATAAATAACTCCTCTATCATCGAGCTCAAGGATTTAAATTTTAAACTCCCCATTCACCAGAGACATTGATTGCCCCTAAATTATTCATGACCATTCTCCAAAACATTTTCATCAACACACGCATTGATGGATTATTGACACGATTTAAACCACCAAATGAATATATCATAAAATATCAGCCTTAAATAACTCAGTCAAATAAACTATTCCCTCTTTCATCATCACATATAGAAACTACCCTCTTTTATCATTAAAATGGGTCATGGATAACATGTCGTAGATAAAATTACTTAATGGAATTTATTTCATCAAACTTCTTTTTAAATATTTCCTATTTTTGAATACAAATATTTTCTCTTTAGAAAATTCTCAATTTCACAACTTGTTACGATAATAATTTTAAATCATTTAAACCTTTAATTTATCAAAATTATGTATTCATTTCTAAAATTTATTCCATTTTACCTATTTTCATAATATTTATTATATGGAATTGTTTTACATAAAATTTTTGGAAATTAAAAAAAATTCAACACTTTATGTTACAAACACACATTATTTGTCTTCCAATCATGATGCATTCCACATATATCCTTATGGGAATATAATTAAAAATGAATGCATGACTTCATGCCATTCTTGTTAGGGGAATGATATCATCAATCAATCATGTCACATAACATTTCCATCAACAAATGATAATGTTCCATTCAAATATAACAAAACACCTCATGATAAACCATTAAAACACTAGGGGTATTAGGATTTCCCTTATACATAGGTTATATACTCTTAGTAATGAGCTCTATTAATGGATTGAAACATCATATCCTTATCTCTATGATCCCAAATAACAAGACACTAGAAAATAACTACTTTAATACCATGTTATAATGTCACTGACCTGGGATCCACTAATCTAGTCCCCCAATCCGGGTCATTATATTAACTAATGTGCACCTCCCCATATCTCAGAGGCTGTCGACTAGTGGTATGGGTTAAATAAGACACATGAAGAGACTATTACTTCTTTATCAAAGTAGTTCAAAATAATTACCAATAAAAATAGGAGAAAAAATATTACTAACTATTAAATATGCTTAGCCAAATGTCTCCCTAGACTAGGAACAACCAAAAATTATCATTAACCATGTCATTTCATGCTAATAGTTCAATAAATTAACTAAATTGAAAAAAAAGGAAAGCATCTAAATCCTTAAAATGGTTTTGAATACATGTGTGGACTGAAATCTACTAATAACGTGTTTCTGACTTAACTCCAAAGTACCAGTCCCTTTACCTTATAAAAATTAGAAATAATGAAGTCAGATCAGCTACCCAACAGTGGACTAATATGGGTTTCGGTACAAATCATTCGATGACCAACAATGATGCCTATAAAATATATAGTCTCAATAATTAGTTCATGAAAGACCATTGTAAATTTATAGATAAAAAAAATGAAAACTCTGGTTACATTAGATAACCAATACACATAAACCACCTCCATTATTATTACCATTTTCAACATTTATAATGTCATTATTACATAATCCCTTTTATGAACTATTCCATGCTTTAGGAATATACATCATTTGTGCATGGTTGATAGTCAATGAATCACAATGTATGAGGGAATGAGTCAAGTCCCTATCTCACTACGAATAATCATTTAATTATAAGAAAACCCACTTACCCAGGATCCTTTGTCCTACTAATCTATATGAATGCAACCATTAGGGGCATAGAGAATCTTTTTGACTCCATAACCCATGCATTCATTGGTGGGGTTAGAGAATAATTCCATCTCGGACTATAAGAGGAGACTCATTCCTTTGTCCCACTAACCATCCATGATCACATGACTATTTATACCTTTACAAAAAACATAGTATATCACAACCAAACAAAAAAATGAAAATAGAAATAATATTCCACAATGATTAACATGTGAATTAATTACTTTACCATAACCCTTAACAAATTTTCCCAAAACAATTTATAACCATTTTATCCAATTCCATTTATGTTCTTAAACCATTAATTATATTAAACAATTACCATTCATTATCCAATATTAATCCATTACCATACATTTTCTCATTTAGACCATTGAAAATTTTCATAAAATCTATTAGGCCAACCAATTTATATATTTAAAAATAAATTTTCATTTTAACATTTCTATCATTTCATATATACTAATACTTTTGGTCATTTCAATATAATTCATATTCCATTTGACATAATATCAAATAACCTATTAATATGTTTTGACCGATGCCAAACAACCCGTAATTATACTATTAAAACCTAGTCCCAAATATTTATATTCGATTTTTAACTCTACTAATAATATTAAACATGTTCAATATGGCCTCCACATTATTAAAATTCAACTCTTCTCTTATCATTACAAATTTCTAGGTTTGGGAATCTTGGAAAACCACATGTGTGGACCTAAATAATTATAATCATCTATAACCAATACCATCTGGATCATGATATGTATAAATCATTAATTAAAAAACCCTTTTACTGAATCATTCTCAAGGAACGAAAACACACAATGAGAGGGAAAACATATTTCCACACTCCTCCACAAATTTTAAACAACACTACGGGATATAATTGGCAGACCACCTACCTCAAATCCATAAATGAAAACACTCTTAATCATGGACATATATCTGAATTCCAAATACATGTAATTACAAAACAAATAATACACCATAAAAAATTGGTTTTAGGGATTTAGAGGATGATATGATAAACTATAAAGCGAAATAAAAAAAGGGATGTAAGATGAGTGTTAGACTTACCTGGGACATCGATCCATAAATAAGAGTGCACTAAACAACAAATAATCAAAGTATAACCATGCTTGGGAAGCATGGGTAGAATTAGTTGGATCATAGAGTTTAGAGGTGGAGAAATTAAGGATAAATAAATTCTAGATATAAATATTCCACAATTAAAAAACATTAGAAATTTCAAATTTTATTAGGGTGTGCAATTTTTCTGCATGGTTATCAAAATAATTCACAATCTCTGACATGATACTATCTTAGGGGAAATGGTTTCAAGGATAAATAGGGAGATCCACAGAGTTTTAATAACCACTAACCAACCATGCATAATTAAAATATATATGGTTGCATGGTTTTCCTATGAATACAACATGGTTTCTATAACCTTGCACCGACCATGCACCTTGCACATGTTGGCATCGATTACCTTCTTTTCATCTCATAAAACCCTATTACACCTTGGAGTCTCCCCAAACACCCAGAAAACATTTAACTAATAAATTTAAATTCCAGACCAAAATTTAACCAATGGAATTCATTTATGAATACATGTATCTTACAATACTAATCATGAAATTTTCAATGTGATATTTGAAAATAATTTTCCTTCTATGATGTAATAATTTGATGTTAATTTTTATTTATTAAGGTTAATATTGAATTATATAATCGTTATTCATTATAAGGATGTATATTATTTTTCATGATATAATTATTATCGAAACAAAATTCATCATTTATGCTATGGTGAATGGATAAAAATTTGACGAAATCTAGTTTTTTTCATGGGTAATTCTATGATGTTATAAATAATATTTTTTGATAATTTTAATTACATACTTATGGTTTTATGTATGAGATATGTGGGGCCTATATATCCCACCAATGAATTGGTTAAAGAAACATACCTCATTATAAATCTACGAGAAATAATTCGATTGGCTTGAAACACTATAAGAAATATGTGTAACTTGATCTACAATGGGAAATAAGTATATTCTAATTCCTAATGGGAAAAAAAGTGATATGTCCTAATACACTATGTTTATGGAATTAATAGTTAACTTTATCAAAATCAATGGGTATCCTATTTAAATGACAGTTTCATACATTTTTGAAATTATTTTAGTGTTAATGATTGATTTAAGGAGATTTTCCACACATATGGTTCATGTTTGTTGAAATGATAATGTTTTATGAATTTACTAATGTTTATTATATATGAATGGTTGGTCATGAACATTCAATGTTACGTTCATGACCAAATAACCTTATTATTATCATTTTATTAAAAAAATAAATGTTTTATGAATCATATGATTACTGTCTCTCTGATGCTTTTCTAACACTTTCTTATGTTTCCATCCCCAATATATGATGAAAGGTTCGCGTATTGTATTTAAAGGATGAGGAAATTTTGAGAATATTTTTTTTTATATTCTTATGATCATTCAAATAATAATAATATTTTACTTATAGTCTGCAATTATACTAAACTATTTTGGCCCTTGAGTGTGGTTTTTTGAAGTATATTGAATATTAATTTTTAATGATTTGATATATATTTATAGAAGAATCAGTTTATACAGCGGATATCAGTTAAATTTTGAGTCAAAATATATATATTAAGATTAAAAAAACAGAAGTGAGAATCCTAGGAAAATTTGGAAGGATATGTCTTCTGATAAATGAAGGTATAAGTCTATGTGTGGGCAAAGTATTTTAAAATTTCATATAATTTTGGTAAAGTAGTGAGTGATTGGATTCAAGGAAAATAAATCCCTTTCTAGAGACTAAAAATTGATGTGTTTTTGGGTAAAATATAGATAGTCGTAATGACTATGAAATGTGTGCACTGGGCTAGACTAAATTATCACCTAGTGAATCAAAAAATGCTTTTTTGAAAACCTGGTTTAACACTCCCGAGGAATATGATTTGAAAAATCATAATCAATTTAATAACCATCCTGAATGATTTAAATAATGACCATTACATTCTAAAGATAAACCTATTGTGTAGTATATTGACAATACTATTCAATAAAATATTCATCCTACAAATTATTTATCATTATTATATATATTTCCACCATTGTTAGTGTTTCTCAGGCTATGATTTTTTTCATTAATTAATGACTAAATACCATATGAATTATGTAATTTTTATGTTTATTATCCAATGAAATGACTATACTCTAGTGAAACCAAATATTATATGATATGGAATGAAAACAATAATATCTATACTGAGTAAACATTTTAAATATATAAATCATTCCTAATATCCCAAGGTGAAAAGGAGGGAACAAAGTCTTCTTCAATCCTTAATAGGGAAACAACCATGTTATTATAGTGGTTTCTCTGATAAAGTAGTCAATGAGAAATGAATCCATAATAATTTAACTATATTTTCCATTCATTATGGTTCATTTCATGAAGAATTAATTTTGAGGTTTTATATTATGGAAGGCGATTCATATCAGTGGTGGACTATTACAATGAACATTACATGACAAGAATAAAATGAATCTATAGAATTTCAAGAGTTTATTGTGATATTTATGAGTAAGTTCATCTGTCATATTTTATGAGAAAATTTGGAGAAGGAAGTCCAAGAGAAAAATAAAAGGGATGATGAATCTAGTTTTAACTATAAAGCTAAGATACTAGACTCGCATGGTAAATTTTTGGGTTAATAATTAGATCTGAAATTAAAATTGATCAAGTATATATTTTCATAAAAAAATTAATTGAAATGATATGAATATAAGACACTTTTAAATCTATGAGTTTGTTTATTTTATGTGGTGATAAGGTAGAAATAGAATTTTTAAATTCTCCATATGGTTATTTTTTTTATAATTTAAGGTATATCTTGCCTCATTAAATATGTAATGAGTGAATGAAATTCCATCCATATGGATTCAAAAAATGTGGGAAGAAGAATAAAGGGAATTTATTGAATGAAAATGGGAGGTTTATTATTTAATACTCTAATAAATTTCAAAATATTAATTTATTATAAGTCTAATTTTCATCATATATTGTAACATATGTGAAAATGAAATTTGTTTATTTCTTGTGGTATATGGGAGACAATCTTTTACCGAATACTATTAATATTATTATTGAAAATAAAAATTATCTGCAAAAATAAATTTTTTAATAATTAGTTTTAATTAAAATATAAAAATATATTTTAGAATTCATTTGATGACAATTAATTATAAATGAATATAAAATTCAACTGAATATTAATGAATTTTTTTTATAGAGAATATTTTTATCCACTGACAGTTTATAATTTAAATAACTAAATAAATAAATATTACTAGATTATATTAATTATATTTAAATTTTACATATTCAATAATTTTTTAAAAAAATAATGAAATATATATTTTAGGAAAAAGATAAACACAAATCCAATTTAATCCATAAAAAAGGTTTTTTCATTTAAAAAATATTTTTCTCTCATTTTAAATGTTGCACATTTATTATAAATAAATTTTGTAACATCTATATATTATATTTTATGATATAAAAATAATTTTGGTAATTTTATCCAAAAAATGAGATTCTTTTGATTTTTTTGGTTTTTTTATTGGTTTCATTTTTTGATGACTGAAAAATACTTAATCATAATTTGAAATTGGAATTTTATTTAAATTATATATAAAATGAAATTTTATTTTAAACTATTTATAATTTATAAATAGATAAATTATATATGAATTATTGAAATTTATGTCATTTTAATCAATTTTATATTGAATTTAGATTTAAACAATATTTATTTTTTGGGAAATTTTCACATTTAAATCAACTTTTATCATCCCAGACATGGGATTAATTTTAAATGAATTTTTTTCACTTTTTTGAATAGAAAATTAAATAATGGATTAAATATTTATGATAATCTTGATTTATAATTTCTAATAAGGTAAAACATATTTTCATAGATATTTATTATTAATGGTAGATAAAATTAATTACATAGATGGACATAAAAATTAGTTTATATAGCAATTAAACATTAAATATAATGTGTAATAATAGCGAAACCATGTCCAACAACCATTTACGGGATATATTTTAAAAAAATTACCTAAAATATAGAATTTAGTTTATAAGGGATACATTTCTTATAATCACATTGGTAGAAATAACTTCTTTTAAAAAAAACCCTATTCTATCTTCTACACCATTTATAAAACCTCCCTTCAAATACAATATTCTTCACCCCTATATAAAATTTGTATTCCAATTCCTACCAAAACTACTCCCCTAATTATCTTCCTCGTCCAAGAAGCATTATATTTGGAATAAATACTATTACTTAAGAATTTGTTCAAACATAAAAAGGATACAAAAAATGTAATATTTCTAATAGAGTTTCTAATTATTTTTCCTTTTCAACCCCACTGAATTAATTATATATCCTTTACATAAAATATCAAATGTATCTTATGTATTCTGATATTTCTTTATGTTATGGTTGCAACCTAATACCATAAAAAATTCCATCTATTAGAATACAAAATCATCATTCGTGTGTATATTGGTCTACCACTTTGTAAACTGATGCCATTCATTTCAGTGAATGGGAAGAATGATTTAGATCATAGTTTTATTTAAGGAGACATATATATTAAAAATAATTTTTATGGTATCATAAAATCATTTAACTAGTCAGGAATAAAAAAACATTATTTAAGCAGACATATATGAAAAATAATTTTAACGAATCGTTAAAAATAATCATTGAAGATTATGAAGATATATTAGTTTATTTTTGAATCATTTAAATATTAAAATACTCATAGAAAAATATATATGGTACTATCTTCAATATTCCAATAATCATTTAAAATAATTTTATTGATTAATTATGGTAATATAAATATTGAAATTCTTCCAACCAGTAAATATTAAAAAACATTGATTCACATTTTTTAAAAAGAAATTCAAGTGTTACAAAAATGAAAACATTTAAAAATCATAATAATAAATATTTAATATTGTTGAAAATTACATAAATCCTTTCATGTTAACTATAATACTAACATTTATATTTTTCATACATATACTACTGTAGTGGTGAGATTTGTAAAAATCATGAGAAAGAAGAGAATTATTTCAAGGGAATTATTATAGAAATATTCTATTTAAAACATGTACATTAATTAATGAATAGTATTTAAAAATGTATAAAATTATGTGGATAAATCAATTATTTTATAATGATCATTGTCGAGGAGTATGAAAAATCATATTATATATTTGATAATTTGATAGAAACACTCATTAAAATGGTGATGTTAAAGAGAAGGGTTTTTTTAAATAAAATAGAAAACATGTCCAAAAGAAAAAATTCATATTGTTCCCATAAAGGGTAATATGTAATACTAAAAACAAATATATTTTTCAAGCTAGTTTTATGAAAAAGTGATAAATGATTGATGAATTCTTATTCATGGATACAATTTTAATCAATCCAAAATTGTACACACATTAATATTCCTACTACTCAGCCCATTGATATATTTCTATGGTAAACGATTCCAAAACTACATAGTAGAAGATTAGAATCATCCATTACATACCAACAAAAAATGAAATTATCTATTAGGTAAAGTAGGATTAATTTCATATTATTACATATGGGGAAAGAGGATTAAAATGATTAATGGAAATTAGTATTTAAATATACCTCCATAGTTTTGGAAGAATTCATCTTTCAAAATGTTGAAGAATTAAATGAGCATAATAAAACAATGATACAGAGTAAAAAAATATGAAGTCAAGAATATTCCATGTCAATGTTATTTCATTCTTTCTCAACTTCATCATCATCTTTTCCCCCCATATAATCCCCAACTCATTTTCTGTGATGATGTCCGTTGCCTTATTTTAGAGTTTATATTATAGAATAATAATTGTGTTTTCAGTCCCATAAAAAATATATTATTATCTCCATTAATTGTTCGAAAAAAATATAGGGAAACTAGCACATATTAAAAATATTAATTTCTTTTCTCTATCCTCTACATCATTGTAGGTATTTCAAGAATGTATTCCATACTATTACTCAATAATAACCTTCAAAATAAACATAACCAACAAACACATGTCATCGTTCATAACCATGAAATATCACATGGATATATATTCTATCCATATATAGACAATAAAAAGCTTCCAAAAAATTCAGACTATATTATCTCTATAAAATGACAACAAAAAATATTATTAGAAACATAATTTAAAATTAAATCTTTATGCACACATGACCAAATGTCATGATACATGATTTAATTATTATGTTTTAGTCTAAAAAATATAAATTATCTTAGATTCATGTCTTTATACTTGACTAATATAATATTCAGTAAAGCTTGAGTAACAATTATTAATTTCTATAGACTAAAAAACATTCTAATATATTAAACTATTCCTCAGCTACAAATGAAATTCAAATTTAATAAACCACACACAGACAAGTTAAAAAATACATACTAGTGTCAGATTGTGATAATAATAATATACCACACCATTATATTTTATTTGAAATTAGATAAATAATTTCTATGAAATACCTATGATTCTTTCATCGGCATCAAACCATAAATAACAAACAAAAACACAATGATATCTTCATCTAAATATAAAAAAACCATTGAATCATTTTGAATAATTTAGAACTAACACTTCATAACACACATGAATCCTCATTCTCATTAAATGAATTGGTAAATGGATAGTAAAATCTATCATCTCTATTAATTCATAGACCACATATCTGTACTGATTTACCTATATGTAATTTTTCTTTTAATAATTAGAAAACAACATATGTTACAACATTTTTTCCCTATTCACACTCATCAATACTACTCCAATAATCATGATAAAGTATTCATAAAATATTAATTGACTATATATATGTAATTATCAATATTTATCCATATTTTAACATTTTCCCAAATCCCCATCATATTTTTTTGGATAAATTTTTTGAAATCCAAAAAAAGATTGATATAGTAGAATGATTATATAGTCTAGTGCCCCCAAAAATCACATATTTTTTTGGTCCCTTAAATTATAACATGTTACTCAGAAGGTAATCTCAAATTCATAGCACTAACTTGGTCCTTTATACTTATTCTCTACTCCATTATAGATAATCAAATGTTTTTATGATAAAAATTAAAAAAAAAATTAATTTCATAAATCATTATTCAGTGAAATTTTATATTAAAAATAATGATATATTACAATGAAATCCTATAAAAATTAAAGACCATGGAATAGTGAGGAATTTGATTCAAGCACCAAAAATTCAATGATAAATCAGATATTAAATTTTATTTATTATTTCAATATAAATATCTATAATTTATTCATAAATTATAGAAATGTCATATCATAGAAAACATTAAAATGTAATCATAAAAAAATTTATAATAGGATTCAATGAATTTAATTCTATTCATAAAAACAAAAAATATTCATGTTTTCACATCAAAACCCCTATTTTGGATTTAAGAACACATTTTATCTATAATAAATATATTTTAAAATAGAATCCTATATTGGCCACCTCAAACTACTCCGCACATGTAATTTTAATTTTCATAATACAATAAATTCATCAAACAATATAGAAAGAAATTAATATCAGTATTGAAAGAGTGAATTACAATAAAGTATTTTTTTTCTAAAAATTATTCTCCATGTGGACTCCCTCTAATAAAATATTTATTTCAATTAAAAAAATGTGAATTGGAAAAACCATGGATTTGATACTAAAATATAATTCTTATTTCATATTTTCAAATAGATTAAATGTTATTTACTTTTTATATAACTTAATCTTGGAAAATTATACATACATCCATTAGAATATACTCACATAAATGGAAATCTCAAAATAATTACACACACAATTGAATTATAGAGAAATTAATATTTGAAAAGTATAATAAATAACACATCCAGTAGTAGAAAATTGAAAATTAAGAGTTCAACCAAGATTATTAATTTTTTTATATATCATTTAAATAAATATATTAAAATATTACAACCAGTAAAAAGTATCACAATAAATGTTGATAAAAAATCATACTCTCGACTTTTGATAAAAAAAATTCATCATATATAAGAAAATATTATCCTCTTAATGTTCATGTCTAAATAGAAAACTATGATGTTCTAAAAGTGAAAAATTAAATCTCAAAATATTATAAATATTTAAATAAGTCATTATAATTATTTTTTCCAAAACCCAAAATTGGAAAAAAATGATTTTTTATGATTTTTGTTTTCAATTAAATAAAATTTAACAACTTTAAGACATCTCCCCCATACATAAAATGTGAAAATGTCTCCACACATGAATGTCAAGTTGGATAAAAAATATTTAAAAAGCTAAATATTTTATATATTTTATAATTATGTAGATTAATTTATATTCAAGGGATTTTTTTTTTCAAATAGTACATTTTTAAAAAAAAACTAAAAAACCAAAAAATTATAGAACATACAAAACATTATACAATATAAAATACTAAAAAATTGAGTACAGAATCAGAAACATCATATGTGATGCATGAAAACAAAAATAACAAAAATTATTTTTATAAAGGGAATGTAAAAAATCATGAAAGATAATAATATTAGAAAATAATTATCTAAATATAATATGAAACACATAAATTTAATTGATTTAATCGTTAAAAATTCTAAAATAATGCTTTTAGCCAGTAATTTAAATAGAAAAAAAAGGGTAATCTTTTTTCACATGAGAAAAATTTAAATTGTAAAATTTTAACTAATAAATTCATGATAATGGTTGTGATATAATTATAATTAAGTGAATGAATTTATAATTTTTCTCAAAAAAAGTATACATGAAAAAAAAACTTATTGTTCCATCATGATAAATTGATCGAAAAATTATTTGAGAAATAAAAATAAAAATAAAATATATCCATAGTTAAATGTTTATGAGAAATGGATTTAATTATTTTTATTCAAAATAAATCTCTACATGGTAAATGTTTATAAAATAATCTTATTAGAGTTTATACAATATTATCATAAACAATTATAAATAAATTAAAATTTCTATTATATTTTATTCAAAAAAATATAATAATTATCAAATAATATAAAATATTTTTATATTGATTTTAGAATTCAATAGATTGAATAATTTTCATTATACGGAATTTTAGGTTTCTATAATTATTTATAATTAAACTACTTTCTAATTTAAAAACATATAGATGACTTAAAGCTAAACACCCGTTGAATAAATATAGAATCAATAAATTTACGTCTATAAATGGCGAAATACCAACAAAACTAATTTCATGAAAATGTTTGAATTTAAAAAAATAATTTGAATCGTAATTAATTAATATAACACTAGTAAAGGTATCATGATTTAATAATTACAAATTAAAATTTCAATGAGAAATGTAATGGAATATTCACCAATTGCTAGTTCTTTTTCTTTGGAACTAAACAAAATGTCCCCCTTAATACACTCCAAGAACCACTTTTATTACACATTTGATAACTTACTGAAATAAAAATATTTTTTATTTGACTCAAATAATTAAAATAAAAAAATGAAACCATTAAATTGGAAATAATTTATATATTAATGTTCTATGTTTTCGTTGAAATATCAGTGCTTTAGTGGGTAGACATTATGAATTTCAAAATAAAGAGATTATTTGATAATTTATAGGATAGGGTAAAAAAGAAAGGAGCTGTTTTATTTTTGTCATAATAATATTAAAAAAATCAATACAAATTAATTATTCAAACATGGGTTTCCACCCATATAATATAATATTTAATGTCATTAGTCTAACATTCCTAGGGAACCAACCATAGGAACTAGTATGTTGTGGTTTCTTAAATATAATTCTACACATATGAATGACTGCATCATGTTTTAAAGTAGAATAAATTCCATTACTAACTGAAAAAACCCCATCAAAATATCCTTTATCTATAAATTAATTCTCAATGTTATATACCATTAACATAGATTGAACATAACCAACTCCAAATTTTCATTTTAATTAATATTTTTAGAATTAGTTATAACCTATGATATTACGAAAAGAACTACTAATAACAATATGACCTATTTAAATGTAATATATAATGAAATAATACAGGTATGTACTGAATCCAACATAAATAATTTATTCAAAATTAAAAAAATAATTATTTTTTTTGAAAGCAATTTTTTCATCAAGGTGTTTCTAGGGGTGTGACTTGATCCTCAAACCCTATTCAATGATTTTCAATCTCTAATATAATTGATAAAATGATCAGGGGTTCGGTTTGGATAAATATTTATAAAAATAGTTATTTAAGAGTATTATTTTTAGTTTATGAATCATTTTAAAAATAAAAAATATCCACCTCTATGTCACCCACATCTTCAAAATGACGTAGATCACACAATTGAATTAAGTAAGGCATTAAAATATATAGACGATTCAATTTTATAACTATGGTCCCATAGATATCAAATATAAAACTATATTTCATTAATATAGTAAATACAACCTTCAAAAAATGAAATAAAAACAAATGACTAATAAATGGAATTTAAAAATGAATCAATATAATTTTTTTTATAAATTATATGAATTCAATTGATGAATTACATGGTGAAACCCACAAAACTCTATATTTCTATGTCAATAATCCTTTTATATAAATAAATAAACCTAAAATATTACTACTGTAGTGACATATTTCCACATATATTATAGAAGAAAATTTGAATAATTAATTTTTTTTCCAAAGGGTAAATAGTTAATAGTGTTTTTTCTAGGGATGTGAATTTTCCTTAATGTTTCAAAAAACATTTACAATCTATTAAATTTTAGAATAAAATATGAATGAGTATGATTTCGATAAAAACATATATATATGGGTATTCTATAGTGTATTTAGTTAATTTTTTTAATATTAAAAATCAAAATAAATTCAAATTTAAATATCTATCAGCTTAAAAATGACAATCATCATCAAATTAAGTTGAGAAAAAAAATTAAGATGGGTTATTTTTAATTCATCCATAAAATTAAGTTTTACTAATCTATGATTATATTCCAAAAATTCTCCAACTAGAAACAATAATTATTTAATAACCACCTTTTTAGAAGGAATTATACATTGAGTATCTTGTGTGTGTATATTGATTGCATCATGTACAAATCCTAAAAAAATCATCTATCATTGGAAAACCATTAGTGTTATTTAATTGATTATTTTGAAATTTTTTTATCATTTATATGTAAAGAATATTCATGGGATTCCAAATTAAAATTATTTAATACAAAATAATAGTTACAATTTATATTTCATTATTTATGGACTTATATAGATCTAAGTTTCAAGGATATGAAAACCATATATCCAAAATAACACATTCTTCAAATTTTAATATATATACCTCTTCAATAAGGTCATATAAAATATTATTTTTGTTTTTTAAATTATAATATTCAAATAAAAGTTGTTATATATCGTAGAAAAATACCATATTTTAAATTTTATAAAGGATTTTTTCCTTCTAAAATACAATGCTTTAGAAATTCCTTGATTTAAAAAACATTAAAAAAAATTAATTATGTTTATTAATACAGTAAATACTTATTTAATAATTTTCCCAAAATCTAATTAATCTCACCCCAAAAACAACAATAGAAAAATTTCCTATATAGTTGGGTTACATTTTAATCAATGGAAATGTCCATTTATAGATTCTGTAAATATTCTCTTAGGGATTACTAAATTGAATGATTACTACATAATTAATTAATTTAATTTACTATAAAAAATATCCCTTCATAAAATTTAAATCATCAAACATAGTGGGATATTCATTTATTTCTTTTTCATTTTAATTATATTTATGAAACTAAAAATTTATAAAATCATTTTCACCTCGATCAAATATAATTTGTTCCTCATTTCCCATTTCTTGTTGTATCTACCATGGTTTAGTTTTTATTCATCATATTCTATTATAATGGTATTCTTTTAATTCTTAAATTTTTTAAATTATTTTCAACATCATATTTTTTATGTCAAAATGAAATTTAGGTTTTGGGATTATAATAAAATTAGATTTCATCAAAATAAATGCGCTATTGTGGATGGTTATAGGAGAAATACCGAACATTTTTGGCATATTATTCAACAAAAATATAATATTGTTTTATTTGTTGATTACAACACTTTCACTATTCAGTGTTTTAAATAGAAATCTATTATAATCATAGTTTTTTCATATGAAATTATAATAATAACATATTGGAATGATTATATTTTTAAAATAGATAATTAAAAATATTATGTTCAATAACATATAATGAAATAAAAATTGACAGTTATATTTAGCTTTATCACATTAAACATATTTCCTAAAGGTTTTATTTTTTTATTATTTTAATTTATATATTTGTTTTATTATTATTTTGATTTTTTTTAACATTTGACTCCCAACATTGGCCTTTGTAACAACATATGATTTTGTTAAAAAAAATAACTAAATATAATCTTCGTGATATTTTTAATTAGAAGAAATGGAGAATTTATCATGAATTAAATAGAAAATTTTGTTAATCATGGGTTACATGTACTACTGATTTTGGATTTTATTACATGAAATACAGAGTTTAACGAATGTTTCACGCAACAAAAAGTCTTCACAAAATTTTACAACCTATTAAAATATTAATATTTAACATGATTGGTACACATAGTTTTTGGAATGGATCATATTTATAGGATTATCTAAATTATAAGAATATATTTGATTACACATTTATATATAATTAATTCCATGGAGGGAATGTACTTAGAAATGAAAAAAACCATTTTAAAATGTATGGACCTTGATTCCCAGGTGCCCATGTGGCATGATGTACTAACATTTCATTACAAATAATTACAATAATACATTATGTCCCATTAATACAGAGAATTGTGAGGTTCATGTTCTGGGAAACCAGCTGCATCAGAACAACTTCTTTAGTAATATTCCATACCTGGAAAATTTTAAAACATAAACTTAGGGTGAACAAAATATTCCTAGTAAGGGGTTTTAAAACGTTTAAAGTAATTTCTTTCTCAAAGAAGTCATTTTTAAAATAATGAAAAACTTCATTGAAAACAATACATTATCTTTTCTTAAAACATGTAAATCCTACATTCTTGAAAACCAGTTTCATAGAAAAGAAGTACTTTCTAAAATAAACCTCAACGAAATCATAAATCAGAGAGCGCAAGCATGTGAAGAATGGATGATACATAAATCAAGATAAAATTACTTCAGATCTAAAAGTATGTGTGTAAAAAGGAAAAACATTCATATCATGATTTATCTGTCCATAAAGTTCCTATAACAGCATACCACATGTATTAAGGTTCATAACTCTTAATCTCGTTCTCATAGTTAAGGGAAAGAAATTCCAACTATGGGATATCCTGTTAGTTGAACTATCCCCTGGTTGACCATTTATCATCACATGTGGAGGGAATGTATAATGAAATACTTTGTCAGGACCTTGTGTCCTGACCATAGAACATAACATAGTATGGGTCAAGGCTAACCTCCCATCCCATTTCCCATAGCAGCTCAAGCCAAGGATGACCGCCAAGACCGTCGCACATAACTTCTCCTAAGACTCATCCTTTACCCAATGCATTGGAGCGCTATCTGGATTCACCAATCTTATCATTTAAGTCAAATACATCTCTCACATATTTTACGTTGTCTTTCATTTATAGGGTCTCATTCATATATTCTTAATCAAAACCCCTTGTACATACATATTCATAACTTGAAACAGATCATGTCATAAATGTAAAAAGAACTAGACTTTTGGCTTCAGATTAAACAGTGATATATATTAACTAAAACAACATACTCTTGCACATGAAATATTAATTAAAACACTTAAAATAATGGATTTCCATAAAAATTAAATTATTTCCATTTATGAGCCACTTTTAGTAATAATGCTATCTTTAAGACGTTTTTTAAACCATACCATGCTAGTAGATTAAAACATAAACTAAATAAAACAAGAGGAATTTCTTGTAACTAATCGAAATTCTAGGAATGGATGAAAATTCAAATAAAAACCAAAACGATGTATTCCTTTTAACTATTATATACTTTAGATAAAATACTTTTTTTAAATCTTATTTCTAATTACAATTATTCCCCAATTATATATATATATATATACACAAGAAGTGATGTATGTGTATATATGTTTTTTTGGTTCAATTAAATAAAACCTATTTGATTCATTACATGGTTTACATGTTCTTAAAGACAATAATTTTCTTAACATATATTCATCACTAAAAAAATAAAAAAATATGGCAGATTGGGTTTTATAAATATACATTGGATACAACATAACAAAAAACAAGGTGTCATCCTGTATGTGTATTATGGACACCAATAAATATGATTTTAAATTCATAAAACTCAAAGTAGTTTTTATTTGGAAATTATATGAGATCTTATACATGAAAAAATATATATATAAATTGCATAATCACAACATAGTTAATAAAAAAATTTCTATTATCGTATATTTCATAACAATAACTCTTCATTAATTAAAATTCCAAGAAACCATACTCGGGTTAGGATTAAAATTGTTATATATATATATATATGTGTATATATATATATATTTATTTATATACATTTAGATGGATATATGAGTTAAAATAAACACCAATTTGAATATCCATCCCTCTAAGGATTTTATGCAATAGAGACATTGGCTAACCACTGTAAAACATTAAACATTTCAAGATTAAAGGTTTTATAAAACCTAACATATACATATATACAAAACCATAGATTCACAATGTGTAAACAGGGTATTTCATGAAGAACACCCAACAAAACAGACCCTTATGTTCATATTTTAAAACGTTCAATAATGTTAAGTCATACACTTAGTAAAACGGATATGAAACTCCTTATACTCGATGTTCATATATGAATATATACTTATATAATCAAAAACCAAAACCATACAATAAAAAAAGGCAATGGTTTCCCTTACAGGCTCAGAGAGGAGGAGAAGGAAGTGAGGCCATCGAAAACTCTAAAAAAGAAACACATAGGAAACGTCATATTCTTCGGTGCAACCCGAGGATTAAAGAAGATGAAACGGCCGGACTCTTGTGAAGAGGCGGTGAGGGATCTGAGGCTAGGTATTAAATAGGTGGTGATGACTTTGTGGAAATAGGGAGTCGGGGACGGGTCCACCGAAGGCCCAGGTGATGAAAACAACGGAATATGTTTACTAGTTCAGCGTGCATGAGGAAGAAGAAGACTCACGGTGGGGTGGAAGATCGATAAATGAATGGATGACTAGGATCATGCGGAAGAGGTATCGCACAATCCAAAAAGATGCGGTGATAAATGACCTTAGACGTCCATGATGAAGCATGCTGGATCGGACGGCCCACAAAGATGCGATGTTTAAAAAAACACGGCCTCCGTTATAACATTTTTTATCCCAATAATACAAAAAAAGTTTTATTCACTTATTACACCTATTACAATATCATTCATAAAATCATTATTAATCTGGTATTATTTTCTTAAGATAAGTCAAGGGTTATAAATGGACATATATGTCAAACTATTAACCCCTACCTAACTGATATATTAAGAATCAGATCATTATTTTTCTTTATTAAATTATAAAAATTAATTATCTTAATGTAAAGATCTATATAGATTACGGTTGTTATTAAATTTTGGTCACTTAACCCAATATTTAACATAATTTAAAAAACATAAATTCATGTGTTAACATACCATTACTAATTATTTTAAGAAAATTTACAATCATCCTATTATCTCTATTGTTTTTAATGTAATAAGAGTATTTGTTTAAACATTAACAAAAGGATGAAAAATTTGTAATATAGATATATGTAAAACCCATATAACAAATTAACTAATCACATAACTTAAATAGTGTGCTTCACAATAATCATAAATACAATGTATTATCAAAATATTTTAATTTCATATAGTATGATAAATAATGTCTAATATGTATTAATGTATAGATATATGAATGTACAGTTATAAATATATGTTTTTTCATAGAACATAGACCACAAATTTATCAGATTCAAAATATTCATTCATGTGTTAGATAAATTAATTTTTTTTTGCTCAAGTTAAAGGCATGTATAATTAATAGTGGAAAGTAAAAATATTAATTCCCACAATTATGCATTATAATAATATCATTCTCATGTAATTCGTATTTTGTGAAAACAAACAATAAATTAATTATATTATCATTATTATTGTTATCATCATTTTGGGTAATTCAATTCTTATCTTCAACAGTTCTGATTGAAAATTAAAACATCAAAAGATATTGGATCATGGGGAAGATAAGGGCTATAATTATAGTCATTGGTGTATAGTAGTCTTATAATTGTTCTATAAAACCTGGTCTCGGGGTATCCTAAACACAAGGTAACTGATGAAGAAAGAGGAGAAGATGGTTCATGTCATTCCTTTGGTGCTCAGTATGGCTGTGGTGGCCTTGTCCATCATTATGTTTATATTAATGGATGCCAAGGAAACCTTTCACCTTCTCTGGGTTCCTATTGTTTTATGTGGTCTTCTTGTAATATTAATCGGGGTTTTAATTGGAATCTTTGATTAGCTAAGCTTCCCGTTTGATCACAACGAGTTGTAGTTACCAAGGTGTTCCTCATTTGAATAAACAATATTTCATTCATTTTGGTGCATTTACTCTATTTCATTGTTATATTTTTTTATATAAAAGGACATCTTGTTCGATTAAAGGAAGACATAGTAATATAAAACATATCATTACATAACATAGTTTCTTGGGATGTTACATTATTTCCCCCTTCAAAGAATTGCGTCCTCTCAATTCTATTCATAAATTAAAAACTGAAGCCCCAGTTGTACAACATTACCCATACAGGTGATCCGTCTCAGTTAACGGAATACCCAAGTTGGTACATAGTTACTCCATTTCTCCATTCCAGATTCACCTTGAGCAGTAGGTTTTTAATCCCTGCTCATATGTAATACACACAGGCTCCCATAGGGAGGCTCGTGCGGTGAAAAGCTCCGAAATTTTTGAGTGGACAAATTCCCTGAGAACCCTTTGAACTACATCATGCTCGATGTATTCTAAGGGGATGATGTGATTGAGGAGACTGAGATTTAAGACCTGGAACATAAAGGATTCCTTGAGGTGGCCATCTTGAGCCGCTATGAGGAAGCATGATCTTACAAAAAAAATTTGCGGCAGAGTAAAACACGGGAAGAGGCCTTCGTAATATCTCCCCTTTCACCTATGATAGGGTAGTTGGGATGTGGAAATGAGATGAACAACATGGTCACTCCCCTAAAAAGAATGAAGAATCTTAGGACTGTTCGACAAATCAAGCAGGCATTGTCAAGACCCTCGCAGGTGGAGAAAGGATGGATAATCCACCACGCATGATATGATCAAAATAACCTCTACAAACTCATCAGTTAGAGATGATATTTTCATTTGACCAGCCATCTAAAAAAACAAGAGAACTCACGTAACAACACTGTTAAGGTAGAGACAGTAAAGGAAATAGGAAACTTCCAATTACACAAAATCTTACATAACAAAGCATGAGTTTACTAATCGAACACCACAAAGAGAGGAAAAACACAATAACTCCTCAAACCACACCCAAGCTGAACAGATGGGGTTAAACTCATGGGAACATCTATGACGCCGCCCGAGTTTATCATGAGGGGTATGAAGTTCAGAAACGTCATTATACACCATTTTACTATAAGAAAAATAGGTGGATTCATCTTCTAACACCCCAAAGTCCATCAACTGGCCCCAGAATCCGTAGTGAAAAATCTGACACAGGTAGGCCGCTCGGAGGTCTCCTACAGCCGTAGCTTTTTGGAAAGGGTTATCGGGCATCATGCCAAATTCTTCACCAGTCGTGAATACTCGGAAGAGTCCCTCGTGGTACCTTCCCCAACGTGCATAAGAGGGGAATTGGGTCATCATCATAATGAGGTAATCCATTCCCAACCACAGGTGTAGACTAAGCACCCTAGCTGAGTTCGACACATCATACAAGTGCCTGCATGACATGTGAATATGGGCATAATTAAGAAAGTTCTCTTGGATAACTAGGGACACAATGGTCTCTAGGGTCTCAGTGGGAAGTGACAATAGATTGGTAGATATATTTCCATCATCCATATGAAAGTTTCCACATAATTACTTAGTCAATCATTGTTATATATTAATACTACCTAGTTTTCCAGAGTTGTCTGAACCCATCCTATGATACCAACTATAAGGACCCCGATTCTCGGGTGCCCATGGGGAATCACGTACTAACATTTAATTACTAATATTTACAATAATACATCATGTCCCATTAATATCAGAGAATCGCAAGGTTCAGGTTCAGGGAAACCAGCTGCTTCAGAACAACTTCTTTAGTAATATTCCTCACCTGAAAATTTTTAATACATAAATGTATGGTGAAAAAAATTATCCCAGTAAGGGGTTTTAAAATGTTTAAAGTAATTTCTTTCTCAATGCACTCATTTTGAAAATGATGAAATAATTCATTTAAAAGAAGACATTAACTTTTCTTAAATCATTTAAATCCAACAATCTTGAAAACCACTTTCACAGAGAAGAAGTTCTTTCCTAAAATAAATCTCAAAGAAGACATAAATCAAAGAGCACACGTATGTGATGAATAGATGATTCATAAATCACGATAAAATCACTTAAGCTCTAAAAGTCTATTTGTAAAAAGAGAAAACATTCATATCATGATTTATCTATGCATAATGTTCCTATAACAACATACCACATGTATTAAGGTTCATAACTCATAATATCATTTTCATAGTTAAAGGAAAGAAAATCCAACTAGGGGATATCCTGTTAGTTGTACTATCCCCTGGTTGATCATTTATCATCACATGTAGAAAGAAATTATAATTCCAGACTAATTGAGGACATTGTTTCCTAAACATAGAACATAACATAGTACGGGTCAAGGATAACCACCCATCCCTTTTCCCATAGCATCACAATCCAAGGATTACCACCTAGATCGTCACACATAACGTCTCATGAGACTCATCCTTTACCCAATGCATTGGAGCACAATATGGGTGAACCCATCTTATCATTTAAGTCTAATAAATCCCTCACATATTTGATGCAGTCTTTCATTCATAGGGTCTCATTCATACATTCTTAATCAAAACCCATTTTATATACATATTCATAACTTGAAATAGATCATGTCATAAATTTAAAAATAACTAGACTTTTGGCTTCAGATTAAACAGTGATGTATATGAACTAAAACTACATACTCTTGCACATGCAATATTAATTAGAACACTTAAATTAATGGATTTCCATGTAAAATTGCATCATTTCCATTAATGATCCACTTTTAGTCTTAATGCTGTCTTTAAGACATTTTTTTAACAATACCATGCTAGTAGTTAAAAACATAAACTAAATAAAACAAGAGGCATTTCTTGTAACTAATCGAAATAATAGGAATGGATGATAATTTAAATAAACACCAAATTGATGTTATCCTTATAACTGTTGTATACTTTAGATAAAATACTTTTTTTGAATTCTTATTTCAACTTACAATTATTCCTCTATTATATATATATATATACACACAAAGCTGTGTATGTGTATATATGTTTTTGTGGATCAATTAAATAAAACCTATTTGATTCATTACATGGTTTACATGTCCTTAAAGACAATAATTTTCTTAACATATATTCATCACTAAAAAAGGTGACCGATGGGGTTTATAAATATACATGTGATTCAATATAACACAAAACAAGGTGTCCTCTTGTATGTGTATTGTAAACACCAATAAATATCATTTTGAATTCAGAAAACTCAAAGCAGTTTTGATTTGGAAATTATATGAAATATTATACATGATAACATATATATATAAATGGAATAATCACAACATAGTTGACAAAAATGTTGCTGGTATCGTATGTTTCATATCAATAACTCATCATTAATAAAAATTCCAAGAATCTATACTCGGGGTCAGATTAAAATTGTAATAAATATATATATGTAAATATATATATTTATATACACATAGATGTATATGTGAGTTCTAATAAACACCAATTTGAATATCCATACCTCTAAAAATTTAACGCAACAGATACAACGTCTATCCTTTGGAAAACATTAAACATATTACGACTGAATGTTTTATAAAAACTAACATATACATATATACAGAATTGTAAATTCACAATGTGTAGAAATGGTATTTCATGAATAAAACCCAACAAAACCGACCCTTACGTTCATAATTTAAAATGTTCTACAAGGTTAAGTGATAAACTAAGTAAAACTGATATGAAACGCCATATACACAATGTTCATATAAGGATATATACTTATATAATCATAAACTGAAACTGTAGAAGAAAAAAAGGCAATGGATTCCCTTACAGGCTCGAAGAGGAGCAGAAGGAAGTGAGGCCATTGGAAACTCTGGAAAAGAAATGTGTAGGAATCATCTTATGCTACAGTGCAACCCAGGTCTTAAAGAAGATGGAATGGCTCGCCTCGTGTGAAAAGGAGGCGAGGGATCCGAGACTGGGTATTAAATAGGGGGTGATATCATTGTGGAAAGAGGGAGGTGAGGACGGGTCCACCGAAGGCCCAGGTAAAGAAAACAACGGAATAGGCTTACTGGTTCGGCGTGCGCGAGGGAGAAGAAGACGTGCGGCGGGGAGGAAGATACTTAAATGAACGGATGTCTAGGATCGCGCAGAAGAGGGATCAGACGGTCCAAAAAGATGCGGTGATAAATTACCATAGACGGCTGGGATGAGGCGTGCTAGATCGGACGACCCACAATGATGTGACGTTTAAAAAAACGCAACCTCTGTTGTAGCGTTTTTTATCCTAATAATAAAAAAAAGTTTTATTCACTTATTAAACCTATAATAATATCATTCATAAACTTATTATTAATCTAGTATTATTTTCTTAAGATAATTCAAGGGTCATAAATGAACATATTTGTCAAACTATTAACCCCTACCTAACTGATATATTAAGAATCATATCATCATTATTCATTATTCAATTATACAAATCAATTATCTTAATGTAAAGATCTATATAAATTAAGGTTGTTTTTAATATTTGGTCACTTAACCCCATATTTGACATAATTTCAAAAACCTAAATTCATGTGTTAACATACCATTACAAATTATTTTAAGAAAATTTACAATCATATTATTATCTCCATTTTTTAAAGTAATAAGAGTATTTGTGTAAACATTAACAAAATGATGCAAAATTGGTAATATAGATATTTGTAAAGCCCATATAACAAATTAATTGATCGCATAACTAAAATAGTGCGCTTCAGAATAATCTTTATTACCATGTATTACCAAAATATTATAATTTTATATAGTATGATAACTAATCTCTAATATGAATAAAATTATAGATATATAAATGTATAGATATAAATATATGTTGTTTCTTAGAACATATACCATAAATTAATCAGATTCAAAATATTCATTCATGTGTTAGATAAATTAAATATTTATTTTCTCAAGTTAAAAGCGTGTATAATTAATAGTGGAAAGTAATCATATTAATTACCACTGTTATGCATTGTAATAATATCATTCTCATGTAATTCGTATTTTGGGAAAAAATAAATATATTATATTATCATTATTATTGTTGTTAATTTTTTAGAGAATTCAATTGTTATCTTCAATGGTTCTGATTGAAAATTAAAACATTAAAAGATATTGGATCATGGGGATGCCAACGGCTGTAATTATAGTCGTAAGTGTCTACCGGTCAGATAGGTGTTCTATAAAACCTGGTCTCAGGGTGTCCTAATCTCAATGTAAATGAAGAAGAAATAGGAGAAGATGGTTCAAGTCATTCCTTTGGTGCTAAGTACGGTTGTGGTGACCTCAGACATACTTATGTTTGTTTTGATGGATGCCAAGGACCCCTATCGCCTTCTCAGGGTTCTCGTTATTTTAAGAGGTCTTCCTGTAATTTTAATCAGGTTTTAATTGGAATATTTCGTTAGCTAAGCATCCCGTTTGATCACAGTGAGTTTTAGTTACCAAGGTGTTCCTCATTTGAATAAACGATCCTTTAGTTAATTTTTGTGCATTTACTCTATTTTATTGTTATATTTTTTTTATATAAAAGGACATGTTTTTCGATTAATGGAAGACATAGTAATATAAAACATATCATTACATAACATAGTTTCGTGGGATGTTACAGAAAATAGAGTGATTTTTTTATAGGAAACTATGTTTAGGCAATGAATAATATTTTCCAAATTAATTATTTAAATATATTTTTTTGAATTATTTGATTGGAAATTATATATTATATGTTAAATATAATTTTTGAGGATTATCTTATGTATTTTGAAGTCAATATATGAGGGAAAAAATCAAATATTACACATAAAATTTGGATTATACTAAATATAAGTTTTCTCACCTCTTCCACAATTATTTTAAAATAAATTTATTCATACTATATATATCTTATTTGTAAAAAGTAAATTAATTTTTCAATATTCAAAATTATATTTTGATTTTTTTATAGATTTATGAAAATATAAATTTTTCATTGAATAGTATAAAATACTAGATTTTAATAAATAATATCATTAAAAAAAGAAATTAAAACATTTAAATATAATTAATATTGTTTTAAGGGTTAAATTAGTTAAATTATATATGTATTAATAATATTTATGTTAATATAACAAATTTATTATTGAATTTTTAGATATTTTATTAAAATGTTTTGATCAATTTCTCTCTAGAAAATCACTTTGTCATCGCATCTGCATGATTAATTTTGAATAAAATATTTCTATATTGATAAATTAAATTATGAAAAATATTTTTAATATTTTTAATCATAATAATTTATATTATCTAATAGGGAAAGATTAATTTTTGACCATAATGAAAAGAAGGAATACTAATATTTATTTACTATTGTGGACGTAAAAATAGGTTTACCCTATTGTTAAACAAATAGGATCAGGATTTAAAATTACCCAAAACATTTAAAAAACCCAAATTAAAGACATATTTAGTTATTATATTTTAAATTATTGTCATTGGGCCATTTTATAATATTTTCTCAAGTTAAATATAGGGGTAAAACAATTTCTTTCAAGAAAATACAATTGGCCCACTCAAATAACATTAAAAAGGCCACCACTCTCCCCTCGACATTAAAAATAAAAAACCATTTGGATAGATAAATAACTAAAAAATAATATACTTTTGTAATTCTTGTATTCCGATAATCTTTATTTTGGTCATAAATCCAACCTAATAATCATTTTTGTGCAATTGAATAAATGTTTTCTAAAGAACGGGTAACATCTCTAACTGATCATTTTTATATGTATTCGTCAACATATTTCAATTATTATTATAAAAATTTTCTATGATAATATTTGTATCATATATATAATAATATTTTATTATTTTAAGGTAATAACCTAAATCCTTCCCATTTTCCATCAAATGGTTTTCAAAATCATCAATCTTGTTTACGATGGAGTACCACCCCACAAACCAACACAATTGATTTTCCATATGAACCTCTAGTTGGTTGATATAATTATTGATTTACATTTTATATATCATATTTCTGATATTATATTTTTATATAGTCATTTTATAAAATTTTACATCCAACGATCAATTATGTGGTAATATATTAATATCGTTCATGTGAACGACGGACTACCACCTCACGATGCGATGTGATTTGTTCTTTATTTAAATTGAAGGTTTTAATTATGTGTTAATGAAAATATGTGATATATATAACTTTACTATTTTTCTATCAATGTAATATATTACATATATTAATTCATTAATTTTCATCAATAACATGAAAATAGTATTAATTTGTACATTTTTTCAACCGTCTCTAGGAACGTTGTATTTCATATTCTATATCAAAAAAATATGTATAAATAAGAATAATTATATAGTAAACATATATTAAATTTATATATAAATTAAAATTATAGTGATGATTTATTCATTATTATAGTATTAGAACCACAAATAAAAATTCCATACAATTATGAAAAGCAATGAAGTTATATTAGCGAAATGCGACTTTAACATGGAATAGTTATTAAATAGGTAATGAACGGTGTTAAGTAAAAAATATATTTTATGATATAAATAATTTTTCTTCCATAATATATTAATAATAAAATTATATTTGTTATACATGAGGTTATAACATGTCATAAGGTTTTTTATACTAATGATAATGGATTTACATGTCAAATTCATTTTTTAGGAGAAGCATTTCATATTTTCCACATTTTTTTTATAAGTGGTTTATAAAATAAACATGAATTTATTTTATAATTAATCACCAAAAAATTATTTGGATTTATATATAAATATTTTTGATATTTTTAAGGGGGTTTAAGGTATACACATTATCAATGATTTGAGTATTTTATGATAAAATCTCATCATTTATCAAGACTCTATGTGGTTATAACTATGATGATAAAAAAATATGATCCATATATAAAGATACTCAAGTCATTTATTTTTATATATTTACTTCATTATTACAAATGGTTTCCCTTAAATTTCAAAAAATTATTTTCAATATTGTTCAAAATAATTACTTTTTAATGACAACTAATTATATTTATATAAGGCCCCAGCCTTAAACCTTACTTAATATTGAATTAAATGAATAATTCACATTGAGGATCTTTTCACAGTTTAGAGTTTTAGCAAATTAGGACATAACTATTACATCTCAAAAGATTACATAGTGGAAACTTCTACTATGTTTCCATAAAATAAAAACACTTAAAAAGAAACATGTCTAGTTCCATGTTTTATATAGCATGACTTTCCATTGAACCCATACTTGACCCTATTCCACATTATGTCCTGTGGAAAACTTTTCAAAAAAACTTGGGGTGAGCATTAAAAGCTCAGTAAGGGATACACAAAGAATGAAAACTGTTAGTTTATCAATACAAAAAGTAAAACATGTATACTTTATCAAAGTAATTCTTTTCACCATTATGAAGAAGTAAAAACTCTTCGCTGAAAAAAAATATCATTACATACCATTTTGTAACCAAAAGATTACCATAAAACCCATATAAATATCACATAACATATCAAGGTAACTTGGGACATAAACATACTTATGTTGAATAACCATACGGTCGACTTCCACACATATCACTTAATGGAATAGCCATACGACTGACTTCCATACCCAATGCGTTGGAGGTTATAACGCAAACACCCATCCTGGTATTTACGGCACCACCCGTCATACGGTTTATCACGTAACCAACCATCAAATGTCTAAGTACCATTATAAAATCATAAGACATAAAAAAAATATAATGGAAAGAAAAAATTTCCACACTTTGATCACAATATATCACATAAATATATTGACATAAAAAACCATTATAAAAAACCTTTTTCAATAAAAAAATACATAAAACACTATATGGTTTTTATTTTATTTTAAAAAAACATTATGGCTTGTTGATGAAGCCAAAGACCAAATAATACTCACGGCAGCGGAAAAGGTCGTTGTCACCGCGTACGTTAAAAGAAACATTCCTTTTTGTAATTTTGTAAAAAACTTCATAGAAAAAGATTCCTTTTGTATAAAATTAATATTCAAAGGGGTTTATACAACGTATAAAAGAAAGTTGAGTATAAAACGAAATATGCCTCAATGAAAGGAGATTGAGACGAAGTCCCTTACCTCGGGTCCGACTTGACTCGATCATTCTTTAACGTCCTTAATAATAAACTTGAGTTAATTTCAACTTTCTTAAGAACCCTTTTCAAGTTCATTATTCCTTTTATATCACTTTTTTCCATGTTATAAACATTATGTAATCATTTAAGTTAATAATTTTTGTATTGTCGATATTTGGTTCTTAAGTCGAAAGTGGACTTCTTATAATGACATGTTGTTCATATGGTCAAAGGTTCATTATATCCAGAATGATATTCATGATTTGGATATTGTATATATCATATATATCCATCATATACATGTAATTATAATATTACATAATCATTTATAGGTAAGAAATGAAATGCACCGTTCATTGAGACGGTAAGCCGTACGTACGCATGAACGCTACTTTCATATCTATGTCATATTAATGGAATTAAAACTAAATGAGAGGTATGAATATATTAATTACAGAATTATATTCATCATTTATATGTAACATAAATATTATATTATAACTTTAAATCCATCCTTTATACGTCCAACATATGGCATTAATGAATCAAATCACTTTGAGGGGGCGGTAGTCCGCACTTCCTAAAATGATGATATCACATATACCCATAATGGATTCCATAAAGGTGTGCCATAAATGAAAAATACAGAAGCTTAAGGAAAACATAAACATATTATATATCATATATAAATATAGTGACATCTTAATTTCCACCTTCGAAGGTGTTATAAAAATATTGAACAATCATCGTTTCGTGAGGCAGAAATTTTCCATCTACAGAAACAGTATGTTCTTTAACCATTAGATGTAGGTGTGTGTAAGATTATCTCTAATTCATCTTATAACAACATCCTAGTATATTGAAGATACTGGATTTGTTACAAAATAAATGAATAAAAAGATTTTAGGGGGTTGGAGAAGGAAAATAAAACAAAAGAACACAAGTGAAGACATTACCTTAAAAACAGGTAACTCTTTTTTATTTGAGCTCAAAGGCTTCATTGGGACGACTTCTGTGAAAAGTGAGGCTTCTAGGAGTAATAGATGGATGTGGAGAGACAAAAAGAGCAGATCTTGGCCGATCCAAATGCTTGAGAGGTGTGGGTAAGGAGGTAGAGGTGGGGGCCTTTTATAAAAGGAGAGGAGGGGCACTCTTGGAACGTTATAAAATGTTACTTTATTATAAAATGATTTTCGGATAAAAAAGGTCCCAAAATTATAAATTTAGAGTATAAGGTGATAATGATTACAAATCCACCCATCCAATAGGTTTTTACATGTGTAGGTCTTAGATTTTGCACTATCGTTTCATTTTATTTAAATCGTTAAATAATGAGGTAATCGCTGCATCATCATGGTGTCATAAATAATTTAATTTATTTATTATCTAAAAATTAAAAAACAAATTTCATGATGTATGAAATCTTTTTATCTTTATAATGAATATTTATAGTCAAGAATCTGACTTGTATAACCCCATTTAAAAATTGTTTTAGTAAAACAACTCATGTTTGTGACATATTTATTTTAACTTTAAATAAAACGTTATTAATGTCATTTTCCTACCAAAGTGGATCCATGGGGTCCCCAAGTTGACCCATGGATTGTCTTGTTCGGCCATGAAACATCCAATGAGGGTAGGACATGTGTCTAGGTTATTTCATATGATTAAAACATTATTTTTACCTTAAACTACACTAATTACCTCTAATCGCGATTAAAAACATAAAAGTTACTATTCACCAATAAATTATTTTTATCCCATTGAACCACATTTTACTTCTTAAGGACAACCATGTATGACGGATTTTTGAAATTCAAAACACAAAGGTGGCAAAATTTCATTTAAATGAAAAATCAGTTTTTTATGTACCACTTAGTGGTTTCACTATTCATCAAAAATTGAAGTTTTTCCGAAAAATACCAAAACTTCACTACAAGCTATATTTGTTATTCCAAATTCAAAAATGAAGTATATTTTAAAAAATTCAATACATATATGTTTCATTAATTAATTTAATAATTAATTCCCGCTGTCAGAGCAAATAGCGTGTTTTTATGAAACAATAAGTATCAAAATATTGACACTAGTTTAATTCCGATTTCAAAGTGAAATTAATTCCAACATCCACTATTAGACTAAATGGTAAAAATATATTATAATTTCCCTTTAAAACCAATTCAAATGATAATCTAATCATATAAATAAATTATATTAATAAGGGGTTTTGAATTAAAATACAACAATTTTCACTATTCATTAAAAAATGAACTTTATCGGGAAAATACCAAAAATTTACAAAAAGTAAATTTTGATGTCCTGATTATAAAGAAGAATTTTATTTGGTCCAATAGAATGTATAAGAGTGACCAAAACTATATTTAATGAAGGTTCGCCATCAAAAGGTGATAAGTGGACCTTTATTGAATATTAGAGTATCTATGCCTAAAATTGAATTATTTTCTTATTCTAAACTTTTATCCATTATTGGATAAATGTAAAAACCTTTAAAAAACATATATAATCATATTTTAGTTATTTCTATTCTTTCCCGCCAATACAACAACTACGTGTTAACTACTATTTAAAATAATATTATTTTATTACTAGTGTGCAACGTAAGATTTCAAAGAAACTCCTTGTTGCATATCGGGTAAGCTATCGAACATAGAAACCCCTTTAAAGTAAAATTAATATTTATTTCTCAAATATTAATAAATATGAAAATGTATTATTCTTTATTTACCTAGGATGTTACATCCTTCCCCCCTTTTGGGAATTGCGTCCTCACAATTTTATTCACTTATCAAAATAAGTGGGGGTATTTATCCCTCATAACATTTTCAGATTTCCACGTTGCCTCTTAAACCATATGGTTTTTCCAAAAAACCTTTACCTGGTGAATTACCTTATTTCGCAACACTTTCTATCTTCGGTCAAGAATCTGGACTGGTTGTTCTTCATAAGAGAGATTCTCTTCCAACTGAACTCCCTCTGGGCTCAAAACATGAGATTGATCTGGCATATACTTTCTCAACATCGAAACATGAAAAACATTGTGTAATTGAGATAAAATCGGAGGTAATGCCACTCAGTAAGCAACTGATCCAACTTTATCCAGAATTTCATATGGTCCAATGAACCTTGGACTCGTCTTTCCTTTCATACCAATCACATCACACTTTTCCACGGGGAAACATTGAGAAAAACATGATCACCTACCTCGAATGATAAATCCGTCCTCTAGTTATCTGCATAACTCTTCTACCTACTCTGATCTGTTCTCATGTGTTTCTGAATCAACTGAACTTTTTCTGCCATCTCTTCTACCAATTCTGGTCCCATCATCTTCCTTTCACCCACTTCATCCCAAAAAGCTGGAGTTCAACACCGCTTCCCATATAATGCCTCAAACTATGGAATCTGTATACTTGAATGAAAACTTTTATTATATTAAAACTCAACCAAAGAAAGATGTTAGTCCCACAATCCCTGATAATCCATTGAGAAAGCTCGTATCATATCCTCCACGGTCTGAATTGTTCGTTCTGACTGCCCATCTAATTGCGGATGAAAAGCTGTACTAACATTTAATTCAGTACCAAATGACATCTGAAGGCCTTTCCAAAAGATAGAAGTAAACCTGGGATCACGATCAGATACAATGGAAAAGGGAAATCCATGCAACCTGAATATCTTTTTAAGATACAATCGAGAAAGTTGATCTAGATAGAATGTATCTCGAATAGGAAGGAAATTAGCAGATTTAGTAAAGCGATCAACAATAACCCAGATTGCATTATTACCTCAAGATGTATTCGGTAATCCAACAACAAAGTCCATGGATATATTTTCCCATTTCCACTCTAGCACTGGTAATGTCTAAAGCATTCATTTCGGTAACTGCCGCTCTGCTTTAACCTACGGACAAGTCAAGCACTTCACAGTAAAATCAGCAATATCTCTTTTCATTCCTACCCATCAGTAATACTCCCGAAGATCACTCTACATCTTAGTACTACCAGGATGAACTAAAAACGGGGAACTATGTGCCTTGCATAACAACTCATTCTTCAACCATGAATCACCAGGAACACATAATCTCTTCCCAAACCTCAAAACACAATAATTATCAATGTTGAATTCAGGAAACTTACCCTTCTAAACCAGCTCTACCTTTTTTTGCAACTTACTTTTTTGCTTCTGCGCTTTCTTAATTCTGTCTGATAGAGATGTTCTCACTGATACCTGAAATAAAATAGAAAATCTTCCTTCACCAACAACTTCTATGCCAAAGTTCTTCAAATCAAAAACCAAAGGATCTCGTTCCAAACGTAGCATTGTTAATTAAGCATTAATATTTCGACTCAAAGTATCATCCACTTTATTTTATTTTCTTGGATGGTAATGAATTGTAAAATCACAATCCTTGATTAATTATAGCCATATCCTCTGTCTCATGTACAATTATTTCTAAGTGAATATATACTTTAAACTTTTGTTATCAATATATAATTCACACTTCACTACGTACAAATGATTCCTCTAAATTTTTAAAGCAAAAACAATAGCAGGTAATTCCAAATCATGTGTAGGGTAATTTGCCTCATGAATTTTCAACCGGCGTGAAGCATAAGCAATTACCTAATCATTCTGCATAAGGACACAACCATTTTCTTTCAATGAAGAATAACTATAGACAACAAACCCACCATTCATGGAAGGAAGTTCCAAAACGGGTGCATTCACCAATCTTCTTTTCAACTCCTGAAAACAATTATCACATTATTTAGTCCAGATAAACATAACACCCTTCCGAGTTAGCTTAGTCATTGGACTAGATAACCATGAAAATTTTTCAACAATCCTTCAGTAGTAACCTTCCAAACCAAGAAAACTACGGATCTCGGTTACATTTTTGGGTCATGCCCATTCTTCAACAACATTTTTTTTAGCAGGATAAACAGTTATGCCATTTTTTGAAACAATGTGACCAAGGAATGAAATTTGTTGTAACCATAACTCACACTTGCTGAATTTTCCTTATAGTTTCTTTTCTTTTAAGGTTTTCAAGATAACCCTTAAATGACTTTCATGTTCTTATTTACTTTTAGAAAACACCAAAATATCATCAATGAAAACAACCACAAACTTATCCAAGAACTCATGGAAAAATCTATTCATAAGGTCCATGGATACAGCAGGTGAATTTGTTAACTCAAAAGGCATAACTACAAATTCATAATGGCCATATCTAGTACGGAATGCAGTTTTTGGAATGTCTTCTTCTTTTACATTCAACTGATGGGACGCCGACCTCAAGTCAATCTTCGAAAAATACTGAGATTCCTGGAGCTGATCAAACAAATCATCGATATGAGGCAAAGGATATTTTTATTAACAGTAATGTTATTTAAGGCTCTATAATCAATGCAAAGTCTCATTGATCCATCTTTCTTTTTAACAAACAAGACAAGAGCACCCCATGGTGATGGGCTAGGTCGAATGAAACCTTTATCTAATAACTCTGGAAATATCTTCTTTAACTCGAAATTTTCAACTTGAGCCATTCGATAAGGGGGTTTTGAAATTGTCTTAGAATCAGGAACTATGTCAACATTAAATTCAACTTCCCGATCATGAATAATACCAGACAACTCATCAAGAAAAATGTCAAGATAATCATTTACCAATGGCACATCATTAATCTGAACAGTTCCATTATTTTCAACAATATGTGCAAGGTTACATTAATTTCCATCTTTAACTAGTTTCTCAACTTCCTGATATGTTATAAAAATCAAGGGTTCATTCTTGTACACAAACTGAAAATATCTTGAAAATAAACCATTTTAGATCTGCATTCAATCTTAGAATGATAAACAGAAATCCAATCCATGCCCAAAATAACATCAAACGCTACTAGAGGAAAAACAATATGGTTTTCTTGTAGATTCTTTTACCACACAAGGATAGTAAGGTTCTTATAATTTCATTTTGTCTCAACGTTCCCTCAGGGTGTTTTTACAATAAGTTCCGGATTAATTTCTTGAGATGGAATTCCCAATTTACTAGAAAACATCTCAGAAATGAAAGAATGTGTTGACCATGAATCAAACAAAACATTTGCATAATCTGAAAAAACAACATTGTACCGGATACTACTTCATTTGATGGACCAACATCTGCTGAAGTAGTTGAAAAGGATTTCACCACCCCTTTCTTCTTGTAGTCTGGCTGCTTTCCCTCAGTTGAGTTCTTTGTTAGAAACTAATTTTTATAATGACCCATTTCATTACACTTAAAACATCTTACCGCTAACTTTTCATTGCCCACATGATCATCTACTTTACAGTTATGAGCATTATGTCTAGACTTACCACATCGAAATCACTTTCCAGACTTGGATAAACATTATGCAGGATGCATTTTACCACAATTCTCACAGGATTGATATTTGGTTTTCTTAACTCCTTGATTCATTAATGAATTATTCCCCTTTTCCTACCAACTGGACTTCTTATTCTGTTGTTTTTCAAAGAACACATGATCATCGACAGACTCCATTTCCACCTTCTCCACACATCGAATAAGTTTTTCATAACTTTTGAACACACAAGAAGCTAATTCCCTTTGATAGATTGGCTTTAACCCTGAGTAAAAACGGTTTATTTTAATATCAATATCTCATATGAAGTTTGGAGCATACCTTGCCAATTGAGTGAACTTTGTTCATAAGCAGCCACTAAGTCATCCTCCTGCCACAATTCTATGAATTGTTTTTCCATCCTAAGGAGAACCAGCTTAGGAAAATATTTCTCAAGAAACATACCTTTGAATTCTTCCCAGTGAAGATCATTAATCTCATCACTATACCTGATATTTTTCCCCATAAACCACCACTGATCAGCTTCACCTTCAAAACGGTAAACAACAAGACTAACCTTTTGATGTTCTAAACACCCCATGACATCAAAAATCTTCTCCAGCGCTTTGATCCACCCTTCAGTAAGCACAGGGTCAAATGATCCTCTGAATTATGGGGGATGTTGCCTCATGAAATGTTCCACCACTGACATGTTCCTCTGCGGTTTATCTAGCTGATCTCGTGCATGGATACCACCGCCATTTATAGCATGAGTCAATTGTTCCATCACTGAAACAAACTGTTCAGTTCCAATTCCGACCATCTCGTGTTGCTGATTTGGAAGGTTGTCTTCCTCCTGATGTCGTCCCAATATAGATGATTTGATTCCTCTGTGGAAAACCATTATGAACACAGAAATATCTTAGGCGAAGAAACATTGCAATCTTTAAATGTTATATCATTTTATTCATTCCATAAATTAATTTATAATTTAACAATTTTCTAACTCCTACAGTTTTCTAAACCGACCTCTACTACCAACTATAGGGCCCCAGCCTTAAACCAAACTTAATATTGAATTAAATGAATAATTCACATTGAGTATCATTTCACGTTTTAGAGTTTTAGAGAATTAGGACATAACTATTACATCTCAAATGATTACAAAGTATAAGCTTCTACTAAGTTTCCATAAAATAAAAACTCTTAAAAAGAAACATGTCTACTTCCATGTTTTATATAGCATGACTTTCCCTAGAACCGATCCGAGACCCTATTCCACATTAAGTCCTCTGAAAAACATTTCAAAAAAAACTTGGGGTGAGCATAAAAATCTCATTAAGGGATACACAACGAATGAAAAATGTTAGTTTATCAAAACAACAAGTAAACCATGTATACTTTATCAAAGTAATACTTTTAACCTTAATGAAAAAGTAAAAACTCTTCACTGAATAAAAGATCATTACTTACCCTTTAGTAACCTAAAGATTACCATAAAACCCATATAATGATCACATAACATATAAAGGTAACTTGGGACATAAACATACTTAAGTGTAATAACCATACAGTGGACTTCCACAAATATCATTTAATGGAATAGCCATACGGCTGACTTCCATACCCAATGCATTGGAGGTTATAACGTAACTACCCGTCCTAGTATTCACGGCACCACCATTCATATGGTTTATCACGTAACCACCCGTCAAATGTCCAAGTACCATTATAAAATCACAAGACATAAAACAAATATAATGGAAAGAAAACATTTCCACACTTTGATCACAATATATCACTTAAATATATTGACATAACAAAACCATTATAAAAAACCCTTTTCAATAACAAAATACATAAAATAGTATATGGTATTTATTTCATTTAAAAAAACATTACGGCTTTTTGAGGAAGCCAAAGACCAAATAATACTCGTGGCGGCGGAAAAGGTCGTTGTCACCACATACGTTAAAAGAAACATTCCTTTTTGTCATTTTGTAAAACGCTACGTAGAAAAAGATTACTTTTGTATAAAATTATAAGTCAAATGGGTTTATACACTGTATAAAAGAATGATGTGTATAAAAAAAATATTTCTCAATGAAAGGAGATTGAGACTAAGTCCCTTACCTCGGGTCCGACTTGACTCGATCGTTCTTTAAGGTCCTAAATAATAAACTTGAGTTAATTTCTACTTTCCTAAGAACCATTATCAAGTTCATTATTCCATTTATATCACTTATTCACATGTTATAAAAATTATGTAATCATTTATGTTAATAATGTTTGTTTTGTCGATTTTTGGTTCTTAAGTCGAAAGTGGACTTCTTACAATTACATGTTGTTCGTGTGGTCAAAGGTTCATTATAGCCAGAATGATATTCATGATTTGGATATAATATATGTCATATATATCCAGAATATACATGTAATTATAATATTACACAATCATTTATAGGTAAGAAATTAAATGCATCGTTCATGGAGACGGTATGCCGTACGTAGCATGAACGCTACATTCATTTCTATGTCATATTAATGGAATTAAAACTAAATGAGAGGTATGTATATTTTAATTACAGAATTATATTCATCATTTAGATGTAACATACATCATATATCATAAATTTAAATCCATCTTTTATACATCCCACATATGGAATTAACGAATCAGATCACTTTGAGGGGGCGGTAGTCCGCACTTTCTAAAATGAAGATATCGCGTATACCCATAATGGGAGCCATAAAGGTTTTCCATAAATGAAAAATACATAAGATTAAGGAAAATATGAACATATTATATATCATATGTAAATATAGTGACATCTTAATGGCCTCCTTTTAAGGTGTTAGAAGAATATTGAACAATCATCGTTTCGTGAGGCAAAAATTCGCCATCCACAGAAACAGTATGTTATTTAACCATTAGATGTAGGTGTGTGTAAGTATAGGTCGAATTCTTACTATAACAACATCCTAGTATATTGAATATACAGGATTTGTTACAAAAATAAATGAATAAAAAGTTTTTAGGGGGTCGGAGAAGCAAAATAAAACAAAAGAACAGAAGTGAAGACATTACCTTAAAAACGGGTAACTCTTTTTGATTTGAGGTCAAAGGCTTCCTTGGGAAGACTTCTGCCCAATGTGAGGCTTCTGAGAGTAATAGATGGATTTGGAGAGACAAAAAGAGCAGAGCTTGGCCGAACCAAAGGCTTGAGATATGTGGGTAAGGAGGTAGAGGTGGGGGCCTGTTATAAGAGGAGAGGAGGGGCACTCTTGGGAAGTTATAAAATGATACTTTATTATAAAATTATTTTCGGATAAAAAAGGTCCCACAATTATAAATTTAGATGATACAGTGATAAGGATTCGTAATCCACCCATCCAATAGGTTTTTTACATGTTTGGGTCTTATATTTTACATTATCATTTCATTTTATTTAAATCGTTAAATAATAAGGTAATCGCTGCATCATCATGGTGTCATAAATAATTTAATTTATTTAATGTATGAAAATTATAAAAAAAATTCATGATGTAGGAAATATTTTTATCTTTCTAATGAATTTTTATAGTCAAAAATATAACTTGTATAACCCCATTTAAAAATTGTTTTAGTAAATCAACTCATGTTTGTGACATTTTTATTTTAACTTTAAATAAATAGTTATTAATGACATTTTACTACCAAAGTGGATCCATGGGGTCCCCATGTAGAACGATGGATTTTCGTGGTCGACCATGAAACATCCAATGAGGGTAGGACATGTGTCTAGGTTATTTCATATTATTAAAACATTATTTTTACCTTAAACTACACTAATTACCTCTAATCGCGATTAAAAACATAAATGTTACTATTCACTGAAAAATTATTTCTATCACATTGAACCACATTTTAAATCATAATTACAACCATCTATTTTGGATTTTTCAAATTCAAAACATAATGGTGGTAAAATTTTATCTACACGAAAAATCAGTTTTTTAAGTACCACTTAGTGGTTTCACTATTCATCAAAAATTAAAGTTTTTCAAAAAAATACCAAAACGTCACCCTAAGCTATATTTGATATTCAGAATTCAAAAATTAAGTCTATTATACAAAATTAAAAACATATAAGTTGCGTTAATTAATTTAATAATTAATTCCCGCTGTCAGAGCAAATCCCGTGTTTTTATGAAACAATAAGTATCAAAAGATTGACAGTAGTTTAAGTCTGATTTCAAAGTGAAATTAATTCCAACAACCACTGTTGGATTAAATGGTAAAAATATATTCTAATTTCACTTTAAAACCAATTAAAATGATAATCTAATTATATAAAAAAATTAAATTAAAATGAGGTTTTGAATTAAAGTACAATATTTTTCACTATTTATTAAAAAATGAACTTTATCGGAAAAATACCAAAAATTTACACAAACTAAATTTTGATGTCCCAATTCTAAAGAAGAATTTTATTTGGTTCAATAGAATGTATTAGAGTTACCAAAACTATATTTAATGATGGTTTGCCATCAAAAGGTGATAAGTGGACCTTTAGTGAATATTAGAGTATCTATGCCTAAAATTGAATTCTTTTCCTATTTTAAGACTTTATCCATTATTGGATAAATGTAAAAACATTTAAAAAACATATATAATCATATTTTAGTTATTTATATTCATTCCCACTAATACAATGACTACATTTTAACTACCATTTAAAATAATATTTTTTTATTACTAGTGTGCAACATTAGATTTCAAAGAAACTCTTTGTTGCGTATTGGGTACGCTATCGAACATCGCAAGACCATTAAAGTAAAATTAATATTCAATTATAAAATATGAATAAATATGAAAATGAATTACTCTTTATTTACCTGGGATGTTACAATTTATCTATTTAAGAGAGTTTTTTCATTTAAAATAATGACTTCGTAAAATAGTTTCCTATATTTTAAAAATATTCTAAATTATATATAAATGATTTTTTTTAAAATTTATTTTCTTTTAAAACCCAACAAAAGAAATATTAATATTGTTTACAAATATAATATTTTTTAACAAAAATTTTAATGGAATCAATTTTTAACATGTATGACAAGACTATTATTTTCCATCATCATGATACAATCACTGCTTAAAATATTACATTGTTTTTTTCATTGTTTTTTTCAATGAAAAAAAATTTCTAATTTTTTTAGGAATATATATATATATATATTTAAAATATTTTTAAAATGAAAATTTATTTTCATAAATAAATGTTTTAAATTTTTCTACGTTCATAGTTTATTATATTAAATGTTTATTTTCTATGAAAATTAATTCAAATATATTGTATGAATTTTTAGTTTTGAGAGTTTTATTTCAAAATGGATGGTATATTTTCGTTAAGAAATGTTTTAATTTTTTAAAAATATTTCTTTTTATATATACAAAGATATTTTTACATAAAGAGTGTTTAAAAATATATTATATTCTAAAATGATATTTTCAATGTGGAAAGGATATACTCCCCATGAAATTTTTAGAGTGATATTTCAAAAACATTTTCCATATAAAATGAAATAATTTGATGCTACATATGATTTATTATGAATAATATTGAATAATACAAAAATTATTAATTTTATAGGTTACTAATGTTTATGTTGGGAAATTATTATGAAACACATTCATATTACATGGTTTATTCTATGGTGATATGATAAAATGTTAATTAAATCCATATTAATTTCATGGAAAATTATGTGATTTCATTAAGAAATTTTTATGATATTGTCAAAGAAATACATATTTTTTTCATTATGATATTTGTGGGGACAGTATGTTCCTCAAATTCAATAGTTAATGATTTATATTTCATGCTAAAACACTGGGAAAATCATCACTTAGCTTGATACACAATGGGAAATTTATGTATCCCAATCTACATTGCAAAATTGGTTCCCACTGATTAACAATTTGTAGTAATTGATAGTTCCTAATCCACAAAATGATAGAATTGGTGGTTATCCTTATCAAATGAAATAATTTTCTTATATTAATCATTATTCTATAAATTTATGAAACATGCTTATGTTCAATGATTTATATTTTTTATGGGGCGTGTTTTATGAAATTATAATGTTTTATAAATTGACTCATTATTAGAATATTTTAATGGTTGGGTATGAATTTTCAATGATATGTTCATGATCACATTCCATTGTTGTTATATTTGGATTCAATATGATCATAGTTTCAAATTACATATGTTTACACTTAATGAGAATATGATCTCACCATTTCTTATCATTACATTCCATGGTTATAGAGAAAGGTAATGGTATGATATTTCAAAGAGGAGTACATTGTGAGAATATTTTTTTAATAGGATGAAGATGATTTGTTAAAAAAAGTATTTTTTTGTAGTATCCAACGAAACTAAACAATTATGGTTCTCATAGGTGTGTTTATGAATGTATTGAATATTCATATAAAAATATTTTATATTTATTTATAAACGAATTGCTCTTGATAGTTTTTATTATTGGAAATGTTTAGTCACACATTTGTTATTATTATTATAAAATAATTTGTGACATGTTATGGGATGTTTCTATGGATATGTCTTACGATAAATATTAGGAAAATTATATGTTTCACGACCCCCTCACCACAATGTGTTCCCCTATTGGGATGAAAATGTGAGACAGGAGATAGTGACACCCATGTCAGGCCTCCAGTAGGCCCTAGGTTGGCGACTAGAACCGAGGGTATAGTTAACTCACAAATAGGTGGAATTTCCCTCAAATAGAACACATGGGAAAAAGAGAGTGAAAAGATAGAAAATTACCTTCATGAACTTAGACTAAAATATAAAATAAATCCCATGTACTCATAAGTAATGCCATACAAGAACTACTATTACTGGAATGGAAAAATCAATGAACCAAAAGAGAGTAAAATAGTAGTGACCATGAATCATGAACAACTCCTACAAACCCAAGTTAGTAGTACCCATATATATCTCTAACCAGGTCCAGGTGACCTTAAAATAGTTTATATATACATAGGGTGAGTATAATAGTATACTCAATATGATCTTCCCAATAGCCTCTCCTGGAAAAGTAAATAAAGAATTATGAAGCACAATAAACAATAAGTGAAACTAAATCATCGTGTAAATATGTATACTATATTACCAGCCTCACAATTGCTACTATCACCATGTATCACATATAGGAATATATAATTTAATAATGAATATAAATGGTGCCCCACAACCACTTCCACAAGGTTTTTTAACTTTCCCCAACACCGCATGTCTTAAGCATCCATCTCAAAAAAGTCAATCCCACAAACACCTCATTGTAGGTCCACAACATGCACCTCTAACAACACAACAACTACGTCCATAAAACAAAATAATCCATGTAGTTTTCGGGATCCACCATAGTTCGCATAACATGTATCATATGTCGAGCACTATACCTCAGTACATTAAATCCAATACACTGAGTAAGGATTCTCAAGCCACCACAACCAACACATGTTACCCCCATAATTGTCCATAGGAAACTATATCAATAATATAAGTGTGTGAATAACCACAAGCCATTACTGCCCTCTACAGACATATTTGGAGATATCTAACTATTTTTCCTACCAGCACAAGTATCTACCACGAGAAGATAGTGAGGCCAATGGGTGTAATTATCCATCTATACTTATACTAGAGTATTGGGGAAATCACCCCCAAGGCTCTGAATCCATGAGGTGTTAGATTCCCTTACTGACAGGGTGGATTGGCATATAAGAACAAAAAAAGTATAAAGTATAATAATGATCAAAACCACACAATGGACACAACCTATTTTTAGAATCAACAACATCTAACATCCATCAGACTCTTGGTTGTCATTTCTAAGACTAGGTATCCTATAAGCACAAAAACATTTTAAGATAAAAATTATATTAAATTATCCCTTTTATTAGTTTAACATTATGTTAATTAATTATATAACCATTAGTAAGATGTTATTAGTTCTTCATTACGTTTCATTAGCATCAAAACAATGTTACATGCCCTCCAGGCATAACCAAACCAAGTCCGCGGCTTCTTAGAAATATTTCCTCAGCATTGCTTCCCATCAAGCTACAACCCAATGGATTAACATAATCTATTGAATCATTTATTAACAGCATTATTACATTCTCAATTTACTTGGAAATCTATAAAAACATTCTAAACTACAAAACAGAATGGTCTAAACATGCTTCATAGATTAACTACTTGCCTAGTATTTTCCACCTATAGTAAGAGCATACACCCACCTTCCAGTGAGAAGGTAAACACGAAAAAACTAGTGACATTCCTCATGAATATTCGACCCTTTTGAAAGGAGGGTAATTGTGACCAGAAAACTTGAGAAATGGGGAAGATAAATAATATAAACAACCAACAAGATTCAAAAAGCATTCAATAATTCATATCCATCCGATTTAATCATCTCTAGTGTCCTCTCTGAAACCCACATGGGTAAATTGATGCACCTAGAAACTCTCGGCATCAAAATCCAAAACAACCACTGGACCTCCCTACCCCCAAAACTCACAACATTCATCCCGACTCATAAAAAATCACACGAATCAGTAAATTACAATGAATTGGGCTCTTGGCCTAAACCATGCATTCTACCTTCACACACAATGGGCCCTCATGGATCTAAAGTAGAAGGCACTTGGTTTTACAAGAAATATGGTTACTCAGAACCCTATAAGGAATTAACATATATTGATCAATTGTATCTTTAATCCATCTTGAATTAGATGATTCATTATTAGTGGGTTCCATCTAAGGGAATCATAAAATTCATGTTATCATTGTAGTCACAAATCAATTAAACCTGCTTACTACATCAATTTAATTATCATCAATTTACAACAGTAAGAACCAAATTGTTTTACATGCGACTTTATATTTTGAAAATAATATAAAATTAATCCTAGTCTATGTTCTTTACCAATTTTATTCAACAATGACATGCTAAACACGGAAGGCAATGATATCACACTATTTAGAAAACAAGAGTTAATAACATAAGATAGATAACAATTTATTTATATAGTTCAAATATTTATTATGTCAATTCCATTGTGATCTAGTAGGATAAATCATTATAACACTATGATATGACATAAAAAAGTTGATATGCAAAAAATACCCTAGGAAAATAGGTTTTGGACATTCTTTATATGAGAATGGGAAAACACAACGTATCACAATCATCATTCCCCGCAACGAAAGCATCATCCCAGGGATAATGTGTAATGGATTAACCAATCCACGACTAATAAAATCCATTAGAAACATGGAGATCACATTACATAACATGGAATGGAGAAATAAGACAAGGATCAATGATAACACAATAATAGAGTTAGATAATAACTTCTATCACTGACAGATCGACACTTAATGCTTGTACCAAAATAGGGTGCACACTTGTAGTAGAAAGAAACATAATTGTGAAAGGATCCATGGAATAAGGGTCAATCGCACCAAAATTATGGGATGAATGTCTCTAGGTGACTCAAAATGAGATAAAGGAGATTAAATGAAAGAAAGGATGATTCCCAACAATGATGGATTATATCTAATATTAAAAGGATTTGAAAGGGTTAAGAATGTCTATTAATGTAGATCACATTAATCCACACGGTTTGACCAAGTAAATGCATCTCAAGTATTATAAAAATAAATATAGTAGTTATGGGCTTTGAATCGACCATAAATCCCTTAAAAATGGATTGAATGATTTTTTTTGTCGATGAAAACACTAAAGGGGAGAAACTGTAGGATTCTAGAAACATTAAACACCTACTGACCTGGAACAACTGTACACCTACTGATGGATGGAAACTCTGTATGCTTACTGAATGATAGAAAAAATGTACACCTACTAATGATTGAAAGCACTATACACCTACCAATTTCTAGAAACTTTTTTCACCTATAGACTTCTGGAAATACTATAAACTAACGGAAAATTGGAAACATTGTACACCTATCGATGACTTGAAACACTATAAACAAAACTGGAAATAGAGTTCATAAAACTAGATATTTAGAGGAACTATGGGGAGTAGTCTACTAGACCTCCTAGAACACCATAAACATCAGATTTTAGAAAAGGAATGGATCAGAGTGGTCCAGACCATTACATCAGAAACCATTCAAAAAATTATATTCCTTGATAATTCAAAACCAACCTATATGGAAACCAAAAAGGGTGAGAGCATCCACCCTTAGAGATTCTACTAAAAAGACATAAAGAATAAATAATTAATAAATGAAATAAACCTCATAATCCTAAATGGTGGACAACCACAAATGAACTTCTTTTCCTTAAAAGTGATAAAAATTAAACAACCAAGGGTACTGATCATGTATCTACGACTCATGTTCCCATGTACTTTCCCCCATGCCACCATGTATCCATAAAACATGATCCAAAGGGATAGAACAACTATGAAACACCTTCTTCCTACAGTCTTGTATCCTTATAGGCCACTCTTCGAAGTTCTTATCTTCGTCAACATCCATCTCTTCCAATCAATAAAGTGAGAGTGATCTTGAATAAAATGATGGAGGAGAGACATATGAGAAATATCATGTATTTAGATCATATGGGGGGGATGTGATACCCGAAATTCCAGGACTCAAATTGGATCCAACAACTCGAAATTCCAAACAAACTGGGGAGAAAGCATACTCCCATGACCAAAACTTATCTGCCCATGATTGTCAGTTACCATCAGAATCACATGATCCCCAACATCAAACTCTAATGTTCTCATCCTTTGGTCCACATAAGACTTCTGAGGATACTGCACTGTCTTCATCCTCTCACGAATCACTGAAACTATCTCATTCATATTTTACACTAGTTTTGGTCATAGAATTATTGACTCTCCATCCCTTGTCTAGAACAATGAATAATGGAAGGGTTGTACATAAAAGGATTTAAACGGTTCCATAACGATGGTTGAGTGGATACTATTATTGTATGATAAATCCTCTAAGGGTATGTGCCCCATCAATGAATTACCAAAATCAAGGAAATAAGAGAGAAACATGTCCTCAATAGTCTAGATTTTCCTCTCTATCCGACCGTCCGTCTACAGATGAAAAGAAGTGCTAAGGAATTGGACTGAATTGAAGGAATGTTGGGGACTTCTCCACACCCTAGTGGTAAAATGAAGAACTCAATATAAAATGATCATGCTCAGGACTCTGTGGAGCCTCACTTCCTCTTAAAAATGTTTCCTTAAAAAAGCCTCCACTATGTTCGACTCCTCGGTGGATATGTAGTGGGATGTCATTGTTAAACGATCCACTACCACCCATATAGTGTCATGGCCTCCCTGGGATCAAGGTATTACATTAACAAACTCAATTGATATATCCTCCAACATCCACTAAGGAGTATCAAACCACTAGAGAAACCCACTAGGAACACGGTGCTCGAACTTCACCTTCTTGCAGACCAAACAATGAGACACAAACTCAGCAACTGCACACTCCAATCTAGGACACCAGAACTAACTCCTCAATGCTCAGTACATATTTTTTATGCCACAATTTACATCTAAGTAATAAATATGGAACTTCTTAAGAACCATATGACACATTATCAAAGGAACTAAAAGCCTTCTCAAAAATAATTCCTGGTTTTATTCACACTCATATCAGCCATCAAGGGGCTCGCCACAAACAACTCAGTATCTACAGACCCCAATCTCTAGATCCCCCTATTGGAACTCTTCTACCTTCATCACCAGAGATGACTGCACCATCATCTCAAAAATAAAACCTCTACACCCATCTTCTATCATATCGATATGTAATGCTGAAGGATCTTCCATTACTCTCCAAGAATCACATTATTCTTGCACTACATCACTACATGAAATCCTTCTCAAATCATCAGTTAAAAAATTCTCCTTACTAGGTGTATTTGAATTTCAATGTAGTAATTCTATAAGAACTCAATCCACCGACACTAAAAGAAGTTCATGTCATGCTACTAGAAAACATACCTCAAGATTTTATTATAATTGAAGACCCCAAAGTGATATCTAAGGAGGTATAGTCTCCACAACATCATGGGAAACACCACTACTAAAAACAAAAGATTATGGTTGGAATAGTAACATTCATGGGGATCCAACTACCAAGATCCATAAGAAACTACTAATCTCTGCTGCATTTGAATGCAGCCTAACCCTAGAAAATATGCATCATTGAAAATATCAAATTGAACTCCCACTACTGGTAGAAAAAGATCCAGAGTACTAGAAAACATATACTTCACATTCATGAAATATACCTAACAATGATCAGTCTATACAAAAACATGATCCTTCATGACCAATATTGTCATAGGAGTTATAACTACAGGGATATCAGCTATGAACCACCTGTAGTAGCATGTGATACCGTGAAAACATTGATCATCTGCCACATCCTTAGTGGTTTAATAAAAGAAAACTTCTCACATATTTGATGAATCTATAGATACACCCTACTAGGAAACGACATTCCCCATGAAACATAATTCTTGATCCCAAAACTCAGACTTCTACAACTTCACAAACAACAATTGTTGACATAGAACTCCCAAAATGACTGGTAGATTCTATGAATTATCCTCTTCATATGTTGATTACACATGGATTTCATCTCTGAAACCCACCAATAAAATATGTAGAATGTCACATAACACAACGTTAATAAACCCCACGAACACAGCTGGATGATTCGTCACACCGAACAGTAGTACAATGAAGTCATAATACAAATAATGACAAAAAAATGTAGCATTCAAGATAACGTTATCCTTCAATGGAATTTAATGTTATCCTAACCACAATTCAATCATTGAGAACCAAAATTCACCCAACAATTGATTGAAAAAATCATCATTCCTCATAAGAGGACAGTGATTCATCACATTAAGTTTCTTCAAATGAAAAAAATTGATTCACATTCGAAAACTTATGTCAGCCTTATACACAAAAAAACTGGTTCACCCCATGATGAAACAGTTGGAAAAAAAACCACAGTACAATAGAACATCGAGATATATACGTAGATCCAATAACTCAGAAGGGTCCATCCTATATTCATACATAGAAATAGAAGAAGTTCCTCTATATAGTTCGATCCCAAACTCAATCTCTCGTTGAGGGGGTAATGCTACTACATTTTCTAGAAAGACATTAGGGTACTCTTCTATGACCTTGTTAAATAACAATTTTAAACCTCTAAATAACTAAGAATCAGCTCATCCATTAAGGATGATAAGGATGGAACATGCCTCAGACCCATCTAAGGGTCTCTTATATCAACAGACACGGTCGACTCTCCATCATCATCGAATAACTTCACCTTCCTCTGGAAGAAATCTAAAATATCATGCACCAAATACAACCAATAAATTCAAATGCTGAAATCATATTATTGAATCCATAAACATTGTAAATATCCCCATTATTTTTGATTCATCAATAATAGATCACAATCTCTATATACTTTTAAGAATTCATCTCGACCTCCAACTTGAGTAGTCAACGCCAAGAGAATTGGAATTCGATCTTTCCCAGAACAAAATCATGGAAAAGGGAAGGTGATATGAAGGAGTGTGTGGATCAAGAGTCAAAAAATTCATACACCAATTTATTAAACAAGAAATGGATACCTTGAACGAGGTATGGCTCGCCTGGAACTGGCAACACTAATGAATGAAACTAACCATGACCTGCTCCAAGACCTCCCTGACCTTGATCAAAAACACCACCATGTCCACACTCTAACATTTGAGGACATGGAGTGTCACGAGGCTATTCTTTACCTTCCCCATCAACACTCTAGTTATCCAAACCTGGTGCAACCTACTATGGCTGCCTCGGCTGGAACTACCTCCATAAAGGAACCTGGAGCGGAACACCTGGTGCATGTTGACCTCCTTGAATGTTATGGAACTCTTCCTACCTATGACCTCAATATCTATAAAAAACAATAACCTAATCCATTATAATAGGTCTGAGAGCCACAACCACTAGATAAATGAGATGTTGAGGGCTAAGACATACCCCCGTCCAAATGGAAGCTCATCTTATCTGAAAACCTAGAACCCCAAACCACAGCTCTGCTTCGGAAATAATTTTAATGACTCCCCTCTTGTGAAGATACTCTTCTGGATAAAATCCTTTTGATGACCTCTCCCCTCTCTAGAAACTCAAGATATGTCTTCAGCCTATACGGGATGGATATGAAATAGATCTTTGGACACAAAGCCTCCTAATAATGCATCACGTTTGCATCCTCAATTAGAAACATGTCTGAAGCATATCATAAATTGTTTGTGAAAAAAATTGCAAACTGTCACCCAATAGAGTTCCCCAGTTAAAGGGTAAGAAGGTCATGCTGATTGGACACCTTTTTGGCCGAATAATGATCCTCGACTCTAATCATGTCTCAGGACACCTATAATGAGATCACCAACTCCTTGTGATCCCTGAGGAACAAGAAACACCACTACCTTGCTGCCCAACTTAGCATCATGACAACCAAAGGAACCGAGTTATCTATCCGATAATTGATCGAACAGAAAGCTATCTCAACCTCTTCTAACAAGTACCCTGTGACTAAATTTGAAATAGATCCCACATAGTTCTGTGAACTATGGCTCTGCAACTATCATAGTGTCCTCCTCCAATTGTATTCATCGTCTACCTCCACTATGTAGAGATCTATTTACCTAGCCTATTATATTTATTTTGCATGAACCTGGTGATGACATCGACCTAGAGACTTGCCTTCAAAATAACAAATAGTTAGATCACTAAATACTGGAATATGGGTGAATTAATAGTAATTAGTAATTATCTTTCATTATCATTAGGTTAACCTATAACAAGGTCTACCCATTAAAACACATGCTCAAAGAATAATTATGCATGATACATTATTAGGTATATACCCTCTATCTAGTATCACCTCATTTAATAGCCACTATAAACAGAATGATCTATGACTCAGATCAGAGGGTTCCCTAAAATCTTTTTTCATAGCCGGTCTATAGTGTTTGCATCACTTTTGAAACATGACAGACCCCATTTCACTACCAACCAATACATCCTCAGCTATTCCTAACACCAAACTCTATTCTATCAATCAACTAAACCATTGATAACAAAATTTCCTGACCCACTCCCAGTAATGTTTACCCCTCATTTTCTTGCAATGTGATAATGAATATTGTGACCTTCGAGTCCCGCCTCCAGCAGGCCCTGTGTTGGTGTCTAACATCGAGGGTATAGTATAAACACAAATGGGAGGCATTACCCTCTAAGAGAACACATTTGAAAGAGAAATAGAGATATGTAAAAAATATATAATTTATATTGAAATATAAATGAATCCCCAAGTATACATATGTTATGTCATGAAATAACAACTACAACTAAAATGGAAAACTAAAAGTACCTAAATAAAGTAGAACAGTAGTGACCATGAATCCCGAAAATCTCCTCCAATGTCTAGAATGTAGTACCCATCCTAATCTTCAACCATATCCAACTGACATGAAAAATATTTTATTTATACATAGGGTGATTATAACTTTATACTCTATAGGATCCTCCCCAAATCCTCTCGTGTAATTGTAATGAAAGAATGCTAAACCATAGTGAGAAGAAAGTGAAACTAACTCATTATAGAAAACAATTATAGTAATTTCTGAACATCCCCATTGCTACTCTCACCATGTTTTTCAAAGAAGAGTTTGTAATATATAAAAAATATCAAGGGTACCCTACTACCACTTTCCTTCTCGTTTTTCCCCAATGTCGCAAGTCTAAAGAATCTCTCTCTAAAAGGATTTCCCATAGACACATGGGTGTAGCACCACAACACAAACCTTGGAAAACACAACTAGTACGTCCACATAACCAATGTAACAAGGTAGTTTCCGGGAGACACCACATATAGAATAACTTTTATCATACATTGGGAATTATAACTCAAGATATTATAGTCCATACACCGAATAAGGATTCTCAAGACATCACAACCTATTCATTTTAAACCTATATTAGTCCCTACAAATCAATATCCAGAATATATATTTGTGAATATCCATAGGACATTTCCACCCACTACACAAATATATGGGGTACACTAACTGTTTTTCCAACTAGAACATGTAACAACCAAGATAAGTGAGCATGGCCATATGGGGTATTCAGCGATCCATCCTTCCACCAGAATGATGGGGAAAACATTTTCCAATGGATAATAATCCTATGGGAGTCAATTTCCCTAACTAATGTGGTAGAGTATCATAAAGAAACAAAACAACGACACAATATACTATATCTCACAACCCCACTATGATAATAAGCAAGTCTTAGACAAAACTATGGATAACGTCTCTCATACCCCTGGCTTCTACTTCTAAAACAAGGTATCCTATAGGCACACAACCATTCAAAGAGTTTCATTAGATTACATTATACCTTCTTATCAATTTCACATTACATTAATTAATTCTTTAATCAATATATAAATTTTATTTATTCAATATCACATTTCATTAGTATCATGCCAATGTTTCATGCCCACCAAGAATAACCAAAATAAGTCCATCATTTATCTGAAATATTACCTATTCATTGAACCCCATAAAGCTTCAATACCATTGGTTAACATCGTTTATTCAATCATTTATTAACTGCACTATTTTTTTCCATATTTATACAAATTCTAAATAACCATTGAAATCCACCTAACCCAATGGGATCTAAAATGTGAGTATATTAAATACCCTTCAAGTATTTTACACCTATGTGAAGGAGTGTAGACCTATCATCTATTAAGAATATGAAAACAGAAAGAATGTGTCATACCTCACACATCATTGGCCCTTTTGAATGGAGGGTAAGAAAGGCCAACTACCTCGAGTAGTGGGGAATGTATTGTAGATAAACAACCATCCATATTCAGAATGAATCCAATCATTCATATCTATCCTATTTTGTTATCTTTGGCGTCCTCCAAAATATCCACAAGAATAAAGTGTTGAATCTCACCACTCTAGTCATCAACAGATGCCACAACCACAAGGCCTCCCTACCCAGACATCTCACAACATCAATATAGGCTCATAGTTCATCAAAACATCAATAAAATTACAATGAAACACACCTATTGGACATAAACAAAGAATTCTCCCTTCACACGCAATGAGCTCTCATGGCTCTAAATAAGAAGGCACTCAACCTTACAACAAAGAGGGTCATATAGAAACCTACAAGGAATTAAATATAATCAACCAACTGACTCTTAAATCAATGTTGAATTAGCGGATTCATTATTATTAGGTTCAATATATGGGCAAAATAAATTGCAAGCCTTCATTGCCATAAAAAATTAAGTAAACATGCTAACTACATCAAATTGGTTATCATCAATTTACAATAACAAAAACCGAATTAATTTAAATTCTTTTTTCTCTATGAAATATAATTTAAAATTATTCCTACATCACATTCCTTACAAATTTCCATCAAGAACGACATGCTAAATAAGGAATGCATAGATATCACACTGTTTATAATAACTAGAGGTAATAACATATGATCGATACCGATTTATTTATATGGTTCAAATATTTTTTATGTAAATGATTTTGTTATCTAGTGGGATAAATCATACTAACTATACGATTGCACGTAAAAAAATCGGGAAGTAATGATTCCCCTACCTAAAATGGTTCTTGAAGTTCTTTATATTAGAACAATATGATGTAATGGATCATGATCACCTTTCTACATGACAACGACATCCACCTGAGGGTGACACAACATGAATACACCAAACGACACCCATGATAACTTCATTACAAACATTGATATCACAAGACATAAAAGGGAAGGGAGAAAATTGGATTGATGATCAAAGAAAACACAAGAATAAAGGTAGATCATACCTAATATCAATGATAGATTGACACTTTTTTCTTGCAACAAAACAGGTGGTATGCATGAAGTTGGAAGAGAAATCATCGGGAAATGAACCATTGATTAAGGCTTTATTACACAAATTCTATGGAAATAATTTCTCAGGGCGCTTAAAACAAAGAGAATGGAGAAGTAATGAAATAATGGATGGTGACTAACTATAAATGATTAGATCTGAGGCTTATGGGATTTGAAATGGTCTAGAATATCCATTATTATGGATTACATTAGTCCTTGATGTTTGACCATGTGATGGAATCCTAAGACTTACGAAAATTAATATTGGTGTTATGGGTGTTGAATCATCATTAAATCCCTTAAAACAAGATCTTGTTTGAATTTTTCGTCAAAGAAAACATTAAAGTGGAGAAATTGTAACAAGTTGGAAACAATGAACATCTACTGACCTACAAACAGTTTACACCTACGAATAGTTGGAAACATAATACACATATTTATGGATAGAAACATTGTACTTCTAACGATTTATAGATACACTATACACCTACTGACAGATAGAAAAACTATACAGATACTGATAGATGGAAACACTATACACCTACCAATGGCTGGAAAATATGTACACCAACCCATGACTGGAATCACTGTACAACAACTGATAATTAGAAAAATAGTAAACCTGACGATAACTGGAAACATTGTACACCTACTGATGGTTGGAAACATAGTACACCTACCAAGTGCATGAAGCACTATATTTGATAGTGCAAACACTATTCACAAAACATGAAATTTTGAAATGTATTGGGGTTATGTCACATTGACCTCTCGAAACACCTCATGTAGATGATTTTAGAAAAGGAATGGATCAGAGGGGTCTGGGTCATTACACTATGGATGTCTCAGAGTATACAAAAATATCCTGGAATTTTGGTAAAGGGTAGATTGAGTGGTTTATATGATCTTATAACCCTGTATAAATACTATATGTGGATGATTATCTGAGATAGAGGTTATTAGGGGTAATAACTATGTAATGGGTGTATTGAGAAGGACTCAATCGTCATTTGGATCATGTAAACATGTTTGGTTTCATAACTATATTTACAGTCCCAAGAGATCTTTTTTTTTCATATTCACATAATTTTTACGAACAATCATGAAGGATTTAAATAATGAACTTGATTGAAGTAGGACAATCCTATTATTCATAGAGTTAAAGTATTATTTCAAGATTTATACATCATATTAATTATTTCATCGTATTATTTGGATTTCCACTATTGTTATTTTTTTTCATGTTATTCATTATAGTGTTACTAAATGTAGAAATCCTAATAGAAATGTGTTAATGCTAATTTTGATGGAAAATTAAATGAATATAATATGGAGAAACAAAACATAATGGTATCTAGAATGAAAGAAATTCTTTCAATAATCACTTAAATTTTTAAATATATGAATCATGATGAATATGAAAAAGATAATGGGAAGGAACCTATTTATGTTGAGTATTTCATGAGGAAACACCTAACAAATTTTAGTGGTACCATTGATCCAATATCTTAAGAGAAATGAATCAGTAATGATGAAAATATTTTAAAAAATTTTATGTGTTTATAGAAATAAAAACACATTTTAGGTGTTTATCATTTTGAAGGTGATGTAAATCAATAGTGGACTCTTATTAATATCATTAGGTAATAAAAAGAAATTTAATTTATGTAATATAAATGTTCATTGAGGATATTTATCAGTAAGTACATAGAAAATATTTTATAATAAAATTTTGAGATATAATTCCATGAGAAAAAGAAAATCTATAATTAATCTATTTTTACCTATAATTTTTTTTACATTTATGGAACACATATGGTTTATTTGTAATCTATATAATTTAAATTTATTGGGTTTTTGATGTCTTAATAAAATGTCTCTAAATGTACATGGATATAATTTATATTATCTCCCATGAATAATTAATTATTTGTGAACATAAGGTATAAATATAAATTTCACATTCCCACTATTCTTATTATTATATTAACAAAAGGTTGACTGAGTCTCATGGAAACTAAAATGGTGAGATGAAATTTCTTCGATAATGATGAAAAAACATGGAAGAAGAATTATGGGAATGGATTGAATAGAACATGGAGGTGATTTATATTACATAAAATTACATTTTATTTATTTCTTTTTAGAATAATTTCTATTTTATGGTAATATTCTAATACAAGTAAAAAGATCATTATTTGATGGCTTCTGTTTTAGGAAAGACCTTGTTTTACTAAATAATATTAATATGTTTATTAAAAATAAATGTTATATCTTATCCTTTAATTTTTTTATGTATATTATTAAGTAAACTATGAAATGTTCTTTGTATTATTCATTGGTTATCAATTAATTATAAATGAATATAAAATTTAATTGAATATAATACAAATGTTTTTATAAAAATATATATTTTTCACTAAGAAAGTATAATAATAATAAATTAAATTTTAATATTAGTATATTATACCACTAAATTTTATATATTATATGATAAATAATTTTCTTTTCATTCATACAATATATATTTTAGTTATTAGATAAGAAAATATCAAAATTTATGAATAAATAATAGTATTTTTCTAAAATTTGTTTTTTCTCCATTTAAATGGTTTAGTTATCTTAAAACTATTTTTGGAATCTTTTCTTGGTTTTATTTGATAAAATAAAAATTATTTTTTAAATATGAATAAAAAATATTGATTTGGTTGAATTGAATCTTTTCTCTATGATGTTTCATTTTTTTCACTGGTGAAAAATATTGAATATTAATTGAATACATACATTTCATATTATTAATTTATAATGATAAATTATATTTAAAATTTTATTTAAATAAAAAAATGATAAATTATACATTAATTAATCCAATTTAGTTCATTTTAGTTATTTTTGTATTTATTTTGGATATAAAACAGAAAATTGTTTTGAACATTATTCTCAACAAAAACCCAATTTCTCATCCCGTCTACGAGATTAATTTTCAATTAATTTTTATAATTTATGGTATTTGAAATTAAAAAACTAGATTAAATATTTGTAATATTGATAATATATAATATATTATAATTCTATCTTTTTTTACCATAATTATTTTCGATGAATGTTTATATTAGTTATATCTATTAATATAATAATGATATTACTTAGTTGGAAAACATAAGATATATAGTGTCAGAATGAACTGTTACATTCCAACAACCATTTTCAATAAATATATGGAAATTTAATCCTCTATTTTAAAATGTGGATTTTTATGAGGCTAAAATTTTAGGTACAAACATGGGTACACATAAATTCTTTTAAATAATGTGTAACGTGTCCTCTCATCTAATTATGAATGCCCTCGACACTCCCCCATTCATCACAACTATCAAACAACCAATAGATCAAAAAATACAAAACAAAATAATTCTCTAAACTTTCCCCCCTCCTAATATAATCCTTATACTAGTATTAAAGAAAAATTATTTGTGAAATAGAGAAATTCCATGGTGGAAAAACAAATAATAGTTAATGTTTTTCTGGAAGAGATCATATTTTATTTCATTCTCAAACCCATTAAACACAAATTATAAAATTTACATATAATAAAAAAATATTAAGTATACTGAGACATTATTATGTCATGGTTATTACCTAAAATCAAATAAATTATATCAATTGGGTTATGAAATTATTTTCCATATGAATAGAGGACTACCGACTCACAAATTGATGTCATTTATTTTTCAATTACAACCAATCATGGTTGGAAATAATGATTGAAATAAATTAAATATATTCTATAATTATTTTTATTATTTATTTATGATATTTTTAACAATAATATAACACATTCCTTCATGCTTTTTATTTTCTGGGAATACGATAATGTAAATCTTGTGACTGTCAGATTACCTCCACATGAATCGATGTGATTCATTCACGTTTTACATTTAATATTTTAAGAATTAATTTAACATTAATATGTGATATATATGACATAATAATTTGACAATAATTAAATTTAATTATATACCATTAATAATTATTTTATACAATATGAGAATAAAATTGAAATAATGTTCATGCATACATATTTCCCACCATCTCTATGAAATTTGTATTTCATTTCCTATCACAAAATTCTATTGAATACTCAAAATAAATATATACAAAAAAATATGAAATTTACTAATTTTTTTACATTATATGGATTATAAAATCCTGATATAATTAATAATAGAGAAAATTATCATTTCATAACATAATAACGACCATGTCAATTAACAACCTGAACAAAAAATAATAATAACTGATTACAAAAAAATCGGTGTTAAGATTTTATAATAGGATAATATATTACATTATATATATATTATTTTGTAAGTTAATCACGTGCATAAAATTAATATACATTATTTTGAGGGAAAAGATATAATAGATTGAATGCCACCATATTTCATCACTATTGATATTCTATTGAATCAAATTTCTGATTATGAACCAATTAACATTAATGTGGTATATATACATCCCCATTAAAATGTATTATCATAAATAAATCCATCTTAATTATAGTTTATGTTTCTTTTTGAATAATTTCATTCAAGGTTATTTTATATAAATGTTACCAATTGATAAATGTTTGTATTAAATATATCATTATTTTTTGATTGTTTATATTATAATGAAATAATCCATTTTTTAATTTTTTTTACTTTAAAATTAAAATTCATTAAAATTAAAATATTCTTTTATTTTTGATATTATTATTTCTTAAACCATATAAAATTTATAAAACTTTTCTTTATTTTCAATGTTATTTAAATAACTAGAGAAATATTGATAAATGTATTTTCATTACTCAATATATATATTTGATAGAGAATATCATTCATGAATTAAGTTGGTTATATGATATGTGAGGAATGATTTTAACTTTTTAGCTTTGGTGGTTCATTGAGTTTTTAAAACCCATTAATGAATCAATAGGTACCAAGAGAAAGAGTATTTGGACAAATTATATGGTTTTCTACCTTTAATTTTAAACCATATTTTAATGGGACATAATTTTAGAGGTTTTCAGGAGACTCAGGAATGATGGAATATATAAAAGAATTTATTTCATTGAAAATTTAGTTAATATTTATATATATTATATTTTTCTATGTAATTTTATATAGATTAATTTAAATCTCAATCTATTGACTAAATGACATGTGATTCTATTATTTACAATATCATATAGACTATGAATTATATATAAATTTATGTGGAATTTGTACTCAGATATCTACCAATACATAATGATTATGCTTGTTGTTTCATGAAACCTTTTGTTCTTCATACCCCTTACAGATAAATCATGTTCACCCTTAATATGTTTAATTTCACCAGGATATGAAGTTGAATTCATGGATTGAGATTCAATGGGGATGATATTTTTATTTTTAATTATATATTTAATATTCCAAATGTATTATCAGTTTCATGTGTGTAAAATGGTTTTCCAAAACATAATGATAGTTCGGTCCTTTTAGATTTTTATCTTGTGTCTATAAAAATGTTATAATGTAATGAAAATTCTTCAAGCTACCTAGGATGGGGTTGTTATAGTTGGTATTAATTCATGTTAAATAGAAACCGTGGAAAATATATTTAGGATATCTTATGTTAGGGAACATGAATTTATGGTAAATTTTGACGATCTCTATATAAGAACTTCCAATTTTGTTGGAATATAATTTTTTTGTATTTACTTTCTAAATATATCTATCAGTATAAAAAAAGTTATATTGATATGGCATAGATGTATATATGGGTAATGAATGTTGAAAGGGTGCATCTCTCTTGACTGGTCTATAACCTGGTGCACTAAAATAGACCTTAAAACAATATTTTTTTGAAACTCTAAGTATATATTCATAATGTAATTAACGTTTTCATGACAAACCATTATAGTGGATATTAAATTAATGAAATCCCAAATGAAACTAATGTCTGTAATTATGAGATTATCAATATATAAATTTCTAATTTATATTCATTCTTACATCATAATTGGTATTAAACATTTTCATATAAATTTCATAATTATATAAAAAATTCCATTATATGTCATTGTTTATAAATGGCACCTAGATGGAATAATTGTATCAATACTAAAAGACAGTATTGATATTTCAAAAATGTGGAACAAATACAGATGGTATTATAATTGAGAAAATATGGATATATTAGAAAAACATAATCAAGTTAGGAAATATATTATTTTGTGTACGGAGAAATCATTTATATAGAGATAACACAATATGCAGAATCATTGTATTTTTCCAATTTTACATTCATTTAGTCAGACTAAAGTCCAATTAGAGTATAATAATTGATTAAGTCTCTATATAAAATATTTATGGTTGTGGTATGTGGTTAAATAGAAATTTTTTCACATGTTTTGTATTTACCCATTGGCAATATTGATCAATGGTGTCCATTCATTGAAAATATTTTAGAGGTAGAGGAAACAGAACACACTGAATGGAAAAAATTTAAGGATATATTAATCGATAAATATTTATATCATGTGAATGAAATTAATATGGAAAAATGATACTTAATTTTATAAAAAATGAATAAAAATTTTTAGGTGAATATGAAACTATCTTTACATGGTTTTCATTGCATGTCATGGATTACAAAAAATATATAGAGATTGTGGTCATCTATTTCCTTGAAGGGATTATGAATTATATTTGGAGGGCACACACCTATCAAAACATTTCTCTATATGATGAAATAGTTATATAGGCAATAAATGTGATGTAATTTTCTAGATCATACATATTAATTGAAAAATAATAGAATAAGATATCATATGATCAACAAGAGAAAAGTATCTCATTAATGAATAAGAAGAAGATATAAATCTTATTATCTATTGAAAAATTTATGGATAATCACCCTAGGAAATGATTAAAGGGTTTTGGAGTATTTTATAAGGGTAGAGATATGGGTCGTGAGGCTCATGAATTCTAGGGGAAGAAACTAATTAATGATTCCTAGTATTATTATTATAAAGTGAAGGGGAACTAAAAAAATCTAATTCCCAATGTATCATTAGAATCCACCACAAATGAGTCCATCGTGGGATGGTTATTCTTATGTTATCAATGAAATTGTGGTAGAAGAAAATAATTATTATTTATTAAGTACATAAAACCTATATTAAAATTTATACAATTCATTATTTAAATCAAGATAATTTTATTATTTTATATCTACAGATATTATATTAAAATTATAACTTTCCCTTTTCATTTAATGAGTTTTATTATGTTGGAACTCATTAGGAATTTCTCAGAAAAACAATGTTGTTTCAGGAAGTGCCAATTGTGAAATATTATTGTAATCTATTTGTTGTCCATATTAAAATAATAATGGTCAAAGTTGATATATTCCTTGGTATAGAATGATTTTCAAAATATGATAAACATATTTATTTTCGGAAGAATGAATTGAAAATTTGTGGGGCTGATACAGAATTTATTATCATAACTGTAGAATATTAATTATCTGATTCCTATTTAGATCCACCCCTAGCAGCTCTATTGAATGAAATAATTTAGTTAGATGAGAAAAAATATATATTTATTTAGAATGTATTATTAAAATTTATGATGCACCTATTATACAAGAATAAATTTATGAATTTCCTACATAAATTAATAGACATAAAACATAATGTTAAATTGAATTTCCAACTGATTTGATCCCTGATAGAAGAAAAATATCATTTTCTCCTTATAAAATTTCCTCTTAGTAATTGTTGAAGTTGAAGAAAAAACTATAGGGTTTCTATAATAAGGTATTTATTTTTTCTAGTGTTTATCCATTGGAAAACATATTCCTTTCATTAAGAATAATCTGGGATATGTCTGGATTTTCATGACTTATAGGAAAATAAATTATATTGTGATAAAGAATAAGTATTTTGTACCTCACATTGATGACCTTTTCGATCAAAATTAGGGGGAAAATATTTTTCATACCATGATTATCTTTATTGGTTTCATCAATTGTATGTAAAAAATGAATAAATTAAAAATACGTCTTTTCAAATAAGGTATTTACATTAATTTTTATGGTATTTTCATTTGTATTGATAAATTTACAATACATTTGGTGGATATAGTTAATAAATTATTAATTGAATCTATTGATGATTTTTGTGGTATTAAGTAATGATATTTAGAGTATTCTAAATGTTATTAAAACCATGTGAATTAATTGTGGATAATTCATAATATGATTATCATGAAATGGTTATAAGAGGACATTATTATGTGTGATATATGGATTCTATATCTTTGGCTTGTTGGAAATATTGACTCCAAAAATGGAATATGAGTTTACCATACAATAGAAACAGCAGAAAGAGAACATACAATACCAAAGAACATAAACGAGGTGTATAAAAGAAATTGTATGGTAGGTTACTATCAGTGAATCATTCAGAATTCTGACCAATTGGCCAACCAATTAACAAAAAAAACACATTAGTGGATTAATAATATTTTGATTGATATGGGTAGGGATCTCAGAAAAAGGAGGGAGGAACCATCATTTCATCATTTTAATCATGTATTTTTTGATTCTCTATTTGACAAAAATATTAGTAATGTTAAATGGGTCTATTGGCACCCTCCTCCTACGGGCCAAAATATCAACATTGATGGATTATCTCTCTCGGGAGTCATTCGTGGTGGGGGAGTCATTTATGATCGCAATGGTTCGATCATCCTGTATTTCACTATCCATCTGGGCTAAGGTAATTCACTTAGGGTAGATTCCATCACCATGAATTCCTATCTAATACTATGCATGAAGTGGAGTTTGTCCCTAATGGAAGATGAAACTGAATCAAGGATTTTACACAATTCTATTATGTCAGTGATATTCTATGGTCGATTGATTATATTGTTAAAAAAATATTTCCTCATCCTTGAAAAAAAACATTCTGATCTATACATGGTCGAAGGGTCATAAAGTTGTGGATCCCATATCATCGCTTGACTATCCAGGAATGGAGAGCTTATTTTTTCATAATGACATTAGCCTGAATCCTGTAGGTGTAAACATTATTAGAGGGGATTCCCCCATTTATCATTACCTTGGACCACCATAGTCTGTGTTTCTTTTTTCATTCCTTTTCTTGTCATCCTTTTAAATTTCCTTTTTTATTTGAATGAAAATATACATGATGATGATGATGGAATGTGGAAAATTATTTGACTAACTGCAGAGGATATTGTTCAATGCTATGATTTTGAAACAACCATTTTTGATTTATGGGTTTTTTATATGTAGTGATTCATCAAATAAGGAATGTGGTTGTATCATAATAAAAAATGATAATTGTTTCATATTTAGTAGGGTAGTTAATGATTCATGAATAGAACTATCCATAAAAAGTACTTTAGATGGAAACATCAAATTTTTTACGTTGATGATATGTATACATTATCTCTATGGAGAATGATGTGAGATATACATAGATAAAAAAATTTAAATACATCTCTTCATAGAAAAACCTTAGTGATACAAAAAGGTGATAGGAAGGGGTACAACAGATTGTGATTTCCCAAATATAATTATAATTAGTTAGTGAAAATATGGTATAATATGCATTGAGTAGGATGGATTGTGGTGTTCTAATCAAAATTAGTATTGAGATGAATTATATGATCATGGATCCAGTAAAACTGAAAATGGGAGTATCAATGTAAGGAGATACATCAATCATATTTTAAATTCTTCCAAGACCATATTTATTATAGATGATAAATAATTTATAATAAAATTATGATAACATTTAGAATAATATCAAGTCTTTTAAATAGAATAAATTAGGATAATTAATTTGTGAAAAAGGTTATTTAATATTTGGAAGGAGATTACATGTTCCATATATAGCTAGGATAAAAATTGTATTATTATATGAAATTACAGATCGAATCTCCTAGTATATCCTAGTATGGAACAAATTTGTATGGATTTGAAAGATCATTTTTGATTGGATAACATGCTGTGGTAATTTTTTTATTTTTTGGTGATATGTTTGGGTTTTCAACAAATTAATACTGAGATAATATGACCTAGATTATTAATGAAGTCACTTTAAATTCTAGTATAGAGATGGGTTGATATTAATAAGTAAATTTTCATTTGATAACTAAGTACTCATAGAAATAATGATGCAATATGGGTTATCAAGGATATCATGACCAAATATTCACATTTTTTCACTATATGATATGATAAAACTCTTGACCTCCTCACAAGGAACTATTTTAATGATGTTGTGAGAAATCATGGAGATCTCTATCAATTGTATTACATTGAGATATATTATTTTCATTGAAATATTTAAATACTCATTATAAGGACCTTGATAATAATCATAATTTGGGAACTACTTTCCATCCACAAATAGAAATGCAGCCCGACAGAATGATTTAAATAATTGAATCTGTGTTAAGGTCATGATCAGTCAACTTTTAATGTTTCTGAGATAAATATTTTCCATCTTTAGAGCATTCTTATAACAATATATTCCATTAAATTGTTCAAATGGTGTCATACGAATCATTATATGGTATGTGAAATAACACTCTAACTTGTTGGGATGAATTTTGTGAAAGTAATAATATAAGAGTATAACTTTTTAATGAGACAACAATGAAGGAAAAGGCTATTAAGAAATACATTAAAGATATTAATGTATAAAAAACATATATTCTGATTATCAGAGGAATGATTTGGAATTATTTATGGGAGGTCTTGTTTATTTGGACTTATCTTTTTAAAAGGTTGTTATTTGTTTTTGTAAAATGGGAAACTGGATCCCAATGTACATCTGAATAATTGGTATTTTGGAAATAATTTTTGCTTCTTCATATCATTTTAATAATGCCTCCAGTTCTCTCAAAAGTGATGTATGTGTTGAATATATATTTTATAATTATTACATGCTAGATCCATTGTTTATTATCACCTATGATGAGATAGGTTTGGAACATGATCTATCATATTATGAAGAGCACATCTATATTGTTTAAATGAGGTAGAATTATTGAGGAATCAGTTGACACTTATTATAATGGTTCCCTATTGGAATTAAAAATAATAATTAACATGGGAATGAGAGGATTATATAATGAAATAATTCCCTAACCAATTTAGAAAGTAATACACATGGAATTTAAAGGATGTAATTATTTTATGAGGGAAGAATTCAACACTAAAATACTTTTAAATATTTTATTTTAGAATATATTTAATATTATTATTATCATACAATACACACATCATCGACTTTCTTCTATGGAATGTATTACATAGAACACCGAGTTATAACAAATACTATCCAGATTAATATAAAGACATATTTTTTGTAAAAAAATATTTTTTTGAACGGAATGAATTTAATATTAATAAATTTAATTAAATAATATTATATGAGTATATTAATTAAATAAAAAATTAATATATTCAATAAAAAATTTATACATTCAGATAATAGTTTTTATAAGAATAATAAAAAAATTATAATCTTTTAAAAATAAAAAACTGTAGTTTTAAAGGCAGTTTTGCTACATTTTAATCGTGTAATTATTTTACAACAACATTTTGACATTTCAATAAATTTTATTTCCAAAACATATTTTTCTAAATTAATTACAAAATAATCTTATGGTTATTTTTATTTTTTTTATAATATTTTTTATTCTTGCATTAATAGTAGAAATACTGAATTTTAATTGTAAACTAATTTTTCTTTTAAATAATTTATAATGGTAAATTTTATGTTGATTTGGTTTTATATTGAAAATAGATGAATTATATATCTATTAATACATATCTAGTAATTGATATAATTTTTATATTATATATATATATAATCATATCGACATTTGGGAGAATTTCACATTAAAAACGTTCTTACTCATCCCATACATGAGATTATTTTTAAACAAATTTCTGTTTCTTCAATAGTTTGAATTGGAATAAATTGATTTAATATTTGGAATCAGTTTGGAATCAACTTTATAAATGGATTAACATAATTTGTGAATGAATTTATTATTAAATGCAGTTAAAATTATCAATAGCAATTTAGAAAAAAAAATGTAAATTCTGCTTAAAAATTGAAAAGAATATGTAAGAAAGAAAAAAAAGTGTATATAACCCATTTTATAGAATATTTCGTCCATTTGAACTCTATTATTTTTTTTAATATTATTGAAGATCAATATGATGTAAAAATATGAGTAACCCTAACTTCTTTTCAAAAATTTAATGTTCGTCCCCTCCCCCACTTATAATAGGAGACCCCTCTCCCCCTTAATCACACCTCTAAACACCACTTGTGATTTGAAAATACTAGAAAATATACACCCCACCGCCAATTTCAATCCCATTACCCTAGAAGAGTTATATTAAATATAAATCCAATTTATATGGCATTAGTAATGACCAAAAAAGGATACCCGATTAAGAGGTATTGATTTTTTATAGGCCTTTTTATTTTATTTCCTATTCAAAACCCTTCATTTTTTTATAATTATAATATAATATCATTAGTATCAATTTTTTTTTATTTTACATTTAAAACCAATATCCACACATGATTCCATTAAATTGGTTACTAAATCACCATTCTTCTACATCGTAGGCTACCACCTCATCATTTGATGATATTCATTTTTTTATTCCCAAAGTTCACGGTTCTGAAAAATGACCGACATAATGATTATATATTATATTTATTATTTTAAATATTTTTTTATGAAAATATAATTATTATATAAAACATAAAATCTTTATTTATATTTTATAGGAATACGATAACATTACTCGTGTGTGTGGAACATTGCGGCCTCGTGAAGTGATATAATTCATTCACACATTACATAAAATGTGTGAATTATGGTTTTATTAATAATACATCCAATATATAACTTAATAATTATAATTAGATTATAATATATATATATAATTTATTTCACTTTATTTCAATATTACATTAGAATTGAAATATTGTTCATGCCTATATATGTCGTTCGATCTATATAAATGATGTAAATATTTGACAATCACAAAATTTTAATGATTAGTATACATAAATATATAATAAAAATATATGATATTTCAATCGGGTAATAAAATTTTGATATAATGAAACCATGATCTAATTTTGAGTAACAAAATATTACTAGTTAAATCACACTAAAAAAACAAGGCAATTAACACATGAAACATTGATAATAATGAATTATTGTTAACAAATGGGTGGTAATATGTTATAAAAAGAAGAATATATTGTATTTTAAATATTAATATAGTTCTTTTATATGATAAAAGTATTATTTAATCCATTATATAAGGTGTTAAATGGTGTTGAACCAAAAAAATAGTACAAGGTAAATGATTTTGCCTCAATTAACATTCTACTAAGGATAATTATTATTAAATATAAATTATATTTTAAAGGGGTATATTGTAACATCCCAAGTAAGTAATGAATAATATATATTTTTATCTATGTCTATTAATTATTAAGATAGTGTTTTAGAGGCTTAAAATGAAAATAAATACAATCTTATGCATGGAATACACTAATATTCTTAAAAGATTGTTTTACATCCTTATGATAGAAAACCCTTTTAAATCTATCTATTGACAATTTTATAAGCTATGTTTTCCAAAATAAAATTATTATTTATGATTGGGACATCAAAATTTACCTTGTGTGAATTTTTGGTATTTTTCTGACAATGTTCATTTTTTTAATGAATAGTGAAAAATACTGCATTTTACATCAAAACTACTTTTTAACCTAATTTATTTATATGATTAAATTATGTTTTGATTTGTTTTTTATGTGAAATTAGAATATATGTTTACCATTTTATCCAATGGTGGTCATTGGAATCAATTTCACTTTGAAATTAGACTTAAACTGGTGTCAATCTTTTGATACTTATTGTTTTGTAAAAACACGTTTTTTGCTCTAGCAGCGGGAATTAATTATTAAATTAATTAATGTGACTTATATGATATGAATTTTGTAAAATATACTTAATTTTTGAATTTGGAATATCAAATATAGCTTAGGGTGAATTTTTGGTAATTTTCTGAAAAACTTCAATTTTTGATGAATAGTGAAACCACTAAGTGGTAATCAAGCAAACTGATTTATCAGTTAAATGAAAGTTTACCAATAATGTGTATTGAATTTTGAAAATACTACATACATGGTTGTCATTAAGAAGTAAAATGTGGTTCAATGAGATTAAAATAATTTTTTGCTGAATAGTAACTTATTAAGTTTTTAATCGCGATTAGTGGTAATTAGTGTAGTTTACGGTATAAATAATGCTTTAATAATATGAAATGACCTAGACACATGTCCCAACCTTATTGGTTGTGTCATGGAAGACCAATACAAGCCATGGGTCAACTTGGGGACCCCATGGAGACATTTTGGTTGGGAAATGACATAAATAACTTTTTATTAAATGTAAAAGTAAAAATGACACAAACATGATATGTTTTACTAAAACAATTGTTAAATGGGGTTATACAAGTCATATGTTTGATTATAAATAGTCATTGGAAAGATAAAAAGATTTCCTACATCATATTATTTTTTTTAAAATTTTTAGACTTTAAATAAATTAATTTATTTATGACATCATGATGATGCAGCGATGACATCATTATTTAACGATTTAAATAAAATGGAATGATAATGTAAACTATATGAACTAAACATGTCCAAAACCAATTGGATAAGTGTATTTAGAACCCTTATCACCTTATCCACGAATTTTATCAATGTGGGACCCTTTAAAACCGAAACACATTTTCAAATAAAGTAATATTTCTTTACTTTCCAAAAGTTCCCTCCTCTCCTCTTATTAAAGGCCCCCACCTCTACCTCATTTCACACACTCCTCAAGCCTTTGGCTCGGCCAACCCCTGCCCATTTACTCTCTCCACATCCCTCTCCTCATCCAAGAGGATTCCCTTTGGGTATAATCCTTTCAAAGGAAGCCTTTAGGCTCAAATCAAAAGGAGTTACACTTTTTAAGGTAATTCATTCTCTCATATTCATTTGTTTTATTTTGCTTCTCCAACCCCCTAAAATCTTTTTATTTACTTCTTTTGTAACAACGCCAGTATATTCAATATACTAGGATGTTGTTATAAGATATATTTGAGCTACACACTCACACAAATACATCAAATGGTTAATGAACATACGGTTTCCGTGGATGGTGAAATTCTGCCTCCTGAAACGATGATTGTTCAATACTCATTTAACACCTTCAAAGGTGGCCATTATGATGTCACTATTTTTATATATGATATATAATATGTTTATGTTTGCCTTAAGCTTCTGTTTTTTTTCATTTTGGGCATACCTTTATGGTTTCCATTATGGGTAAACATGATATCTTCATTTTAGGAAGTGCGGACTACTGCCCCCTGAAAGTGATCTGATTCGTTAATACCATATGTGGGATGTGTAAAGGATAAAGTTAATGATATTATATATGTTATTATACTGGAATTATAATATACTCTTATATCATTATGATTCCATTCCATGAAAATATGAAATAGAAATGGAAGTAGCGTTCATGTGTACGTACGGCTTACCGTCTCCATGAACGGTGCATTTCATTTCTTACCTCTAAATGTGATGTAATATTATAAATACATGTATATGATGAATATATATGATATATATGTTATCCAAATCATTAATATCATTCTGGATATAACGAACCTATGAACAAATTAACAACATGTATGTGTAAGAAGTCTATTTTTGACTTAAGAACCAAATACCGACAAAATGAACATTGTTAACTTAAATGATTACATGATGTTCATAACATGGTATAAAAGGAATAATGAAATTGAAAAAAATATTCTTAAGAAAGTAGAGATTAACTCAAGTTTATTATTCAGGAGATTAACGAACGGTCGGGCCAAGTCGGATACGAGGTATGGGACTTCGTCTCAATCTCCTTTCATTGAGGAATATTTTGTTTTATACACAACCTTATTTTATACGGTGTATAGACCCCTTTGACTTTTACGTTTATTCAAAAGGAATCTTTTTTATACGAAGGTTTTACTAAACGACAAAAGGGAATGTTTTTTGTCGTACGTATGCGGCGACAACGACTTATCCGCCGTCGTGACCGTTATTTGAGTTTCTGCTTCCTCTACAAGCCATACCTTCTTTTTAAAAGAAAAATAAATACCATGTTTTACTTTTCTTTTATTTTGGTATTGAAAATGGTTTTCACAATGTTTTTGTGTTGTATTGATATCTTGTGATTGAAATGTGGAAATGTTATGTTTCCTTTATGCATATTTTAGGTGATACAATTATGTTATGGTTCTTGGGCATTATTATGAAGACGGGTGGTTCCGTGATAAACTAAGGGTGGGTGAGCCCGATATAGCTCTCCAATGCATTGGGTAACGTGAAGGAGTGAAACGTTAAGGTTTCTACGAAGAGATTTTAGGGAATATACTGTGATGGGTATTCCAAATGCAACCAAGAGGGTTACTCCCTACGTAAGAATTCTATGAATGCCTCAAGTTACCTTTATGTCTTATGATTTCTATGATTTATTCATGATTTTATGAGGTATGTTAATGTGCCTATGTTTTATGGGTAAAGTATGATTTCATTCTTATGTATATATGAACTCATGTTTCCTTTCCATGTTTTTTTTATAACCCATACTGAATTTTTATGCTCACCCCTAGTTTTTCGAAATGTTTTTCACAGGACATAAAGTGGAATAAGGTCAAGGATGGGATCAAGGGAATGTCACGCTATATAAAACATGGAACTAGACATGTTTCTTTTTAGGATTTTTTTTATTATGGAAACTTAGTAAATGTGTCTATTTTGTAATCTTTTGAGATGTAATAGTTATGTTCTAATTCTCTAAAACTCTAAACCTGAAAAGATCCTCAACGTGAATTATTCCTTTAATTCAATATTATGTAAGGTTTAAGGCTGGGGCCTTATAGTTGTTATCAGAGGTCGGTTTAGACAACTTTTGGAGTTAGAAAAGTGTTAAATTATAATAAGATTGAAATGATATAGCATTTACCGATTACCATGTTGCTTCACCTAAGATATTTCTGTGTTCAGAATGGTTTTCCGCAGAGGAAACAAAGCAGCTCTGTTGGGACGACCTCAGGAGGAATATAACCTTCCAAATCAGCAACCTGAGATGGTCGGAATCGGAACTGAACAGTTTTTGCAGTGATGGCGCAATTGACTCAGGCTATAAATGGTGGTGGTATTCATGCACGAGATCAGCCAGATCAACCGCAGAGGAACATGTCAGTGGTGGAACATTTCATGAGGCAACATCCCCCATCATTCAAAGGATCATATGATCATGTGCAAGCTGAAGGGTGGATTAAAGCACTGGAGAAGATTTTTGATGTTATGGGGTGTTCAGAACATCAAAAGGATAGTCTTGTTGTTTACCATTTTGAAGGAGAAGCTGATCAGTGGTGGTCGATGGTGAAAAATATAAGGGATAGTGATGAGATTGAGGATCTTCACTGGGACGAATTCAAAGGTATGTTTCTTGAGAAATATTTTCCAAAGGTGGTTCGTCTTAGGATGGAAAAACAGTTCCTAGAATTGAGGCAGGAGGATGATTCAGTGGCTGCTTATGAAGAAAAGTTCACTCGATTGGCAAGGTATGCTCCAAACATCATACGAGATCTTGATAGTAAAATAAACCTTTTTTACTCAGGGTTAAATCCAAGGTATCGAAGGGCTTTAGCTTCTCGTGAGTTCAAAAGTTATGAAAAACTTGTTCGATGTGCGGAGAAGGTGGAAATGGAGTTTGCCGATGATCAGGTGTTCTATGACAAACAACAGAATAAGAGGTCTAGTTGGCAGGAAAAGGGGAAGAATTCATCAAAGAAGCAATGAGGTAAGAAAACCAAATATCCATCCTGTGAGAAGTGTGGTAAAATGCATCCTGGAGAATGTTTATCCAAGTCTGGTAAGTGCTTTCGGTGTGGTAAGTCTGGTCATATTGCTCGTAACTGTAAGGAAGATGATCAAGTAAGAAATAAAAATCCAACGGTAAGATGTTTTAAGTGTAATGAAATGGGTCATTAAGAAAATGAGTGTCCAACGAAGAACTCAACTGGGGGAATGCAGCCAGACTACAAGCAGAAATGGGTGGTGAAATCCTTTGCAACAACTTCAGCAGAAGTTGGCCCATTGAATGAAGTGGTATCAGCTCCAGGGAGCTCAGTATTTTTTGAAGATTGACTTGAGGTCAGGGTACCATCAGTTGAAAGTAAAAGAAGAAGACGTTCCGAAGACTGCGTTCCGTATTAGATATTACCATTATGGATTTGTAGTTATACCTTTTGGGTTAACCAATGCACCTACTATATTCATGGACCTTATGAATAAAATTTTCCATGAGTTCTTGGATATGTTTGTGTTTTGAGGTTTGGGAAGAGGTTATGTGTGCCTAGCGATTCACAGTTGAAGAGAGGGTTGTTATGTGAAGCTCATAGTTCTCCGTTTTCAGTTCATCCGGGTAGTACCAAGATGTATAGAGATCTTCGAGAGTATTACTGGTTGGATGGAATGAAAAGAGACATTGCTGATTTTACTATGAAGTGTTTGACTTGTCAGCAGGTTAAAGAAGAGCGGCAGTTACTGAAAGGGATGCTTCAGCCTTTACCAGTTCCAGAGTGAAAATGGGAAAACATATCCATGGACTTTGTTGTGGGATTACCGAGGACATCTCACGGTAATAATGCAATCTGGGTTATTGTTGATCCCTTGACAAAATCTGCTCATTTACTTTCTATACGAGATACTTTCTCTTTTGATCAACTTTCCCGTTTGTATCTTAAAGAGATATCCAGGTTACATGGAGTTCCTCTATCCATTGTATCAGATCGTGATCCCAGGTTTACTTCTAACTTTTGGAAAGGCCTTCAGAAGTCATTGGGTACTGAATTAAATTTTAGTACAACTTTTCATCCTCAATCAGATGGGAAGTCAGAACGAACAATCCAGACATTGGAGGATATGCTACGAGCTTGTTCGATGTATTATTAGGGAAGTTTTGACCAACATCTTTCTTTGGTTGAGTTTTCATATAATAACAGTTTCGTTTCCAGTATACAGATGGCACCATTTCAAGCATTATATGGTAAGCGGTGTCGAACTCCAGATTTCTGGGATGAAGTGGGTGAAAGGAAGTTGATGGGACCAGAATTGGTAGAAGAGATGGCCGAAAAAATTCAGCTGATTCAGAAACAAATGAGAACAGCTCAGAGTAGGCAGAAGAGTTATGTGGATAACTGGAGGAAGGATCTATCATTCGATGTAGGTGATCATGTTTTTCTCAAGGTTTCTCCTTGGAAAAGTGTGATGAGATTTGGTAAGAAAGGAAAGTTGAGTCCAAGGTTCATTGGACCATACGAAATTATGGAGAGAGTTGGATCAGTTGCATACCGAGTGGCTTCTCCTCCGAGTTTATCTCAGGTACACAATGTTTTTCACGTTTCGATGTTGAGAAAGTATATGCCAGATCCATCTCATGTTTTGAGTCCAGAGGTAGTTCAGCTGGAAGAGAACCTATCTTATGAGGAACAACCGGTCCAGATTCTTGACCACGAGGAGCAAGTGTTACGGAATAAGGTGATTCATCAGGTAAAGGTTTTGTGGAAAAACCACATGATTGAAGAGGCAACATGGGAATCTGAAAATGCAATGAGGGATAAATACCCCCATTTATTCGATAAGTAAATTAATTGCGGGGACGCAATTTTCTAAAGGGGGGAAGGATGTAACATCCCATGTAAGCAATGCATAATATATATTTTTATCTATGTCTATTAATGATTAAGATAGTGTTTTAGAGTCTTAAAATGAAAATAAATACAATCTTATGCATGAAATACACTAATATTCTTAAAAGATTGTTTTACTTCCTTATGATGGAAAACCCTTTTAAATCTATATATTGACAATTTTATAAGCTATTTTTGTCAAAATAAAATTATTATTTATGATTGGGACATCAAAATTTACCTTGTGTGAATTTTTGGTATTTTTCTGACAATGTTCATTTTTTTAATGAATAGTGAAAAATACTGCATTTTACATCAAAACTGCCTTTTAACCTAATTTATTTATATGACTAGATTATCTTTTAAATTGTTTTTGAAGTGAAATTAGAATATATTTTTACCATTTTATCTAATGGTGGTCATTGGAATCAATTTCACTTTGAAATTAGACTTAAACTGGTGTCAATCTTTTGATACTTATTGTTTTGTAAAAACACGTTTTTTGCACTGGCAGCGGGAATTAATTATTAAATTAATTAATGTGACTTATATGATTTTAATTTTGTAAAATAGACTTCATTTTTGAATTCGAAATATCAAATATACCTTAGGGTGAATTTTTGGTAATTTTCTGAAAAACTTCAATTTTTGATGAATAGTGAAACCACTAAGTGGTAATCAAGCAAACTGATTTTTCAGTTAAATGAAAGTTTACCTCTAATGTGTATTGAATTTTGAAAATCTGACATATATGGTTGTCATTAAAAAGTAAAATGTGGTTCAATGAGATTAAAATAATTTTTTGGTGAATAGAAACTTATTATGTTTTTAATCACGATTAGTGGTAATTAGTGTAGTTTAAGGTATAAATAATGCTTTAATAATATGAAATGACATAGACACATGTCCCAACCTTATTGTTTGTCTCATGGCCGACGAAGACAAGCCATGGGTCAACTTGGGGACCCCATGGAGACATTTTGGTTGGGAAATGACATAAATAACTTTTTATTAAATGTAAAAGTAAAAATGACACAAACATGATATGTTTTACTAAAACAATTTTTAAATGGGGTTATACAAGTCATATTTGTGATTATAAATAGTCATTGGAAATATAAAATAATTTCCTACATCATAGTAGTTTTTTTATAATTTTTAGACTTTAACTAAATTAATGTAATTATAACATCATGATGATGCAGCGATGACATCATTATTTAACGATTCAAATAAAATGGAATGATAATGTATAATCTATGAACTAAACATGTCCAAAACCAATTGAATGTGTGGATTTAGAACCCTTATCACCTTATCCACGAATTATATCAATGTGGGACCTTTTAAAACCGAAACACATTTTCAAATAAAGTTATATTTCTTTACTTTCCAAAAGTGCCCCTCCTCTCCTCTTATAAAAGGCCCCCACCTCTACCTCATTTCACACACTCATAAAGCCTTTTTCTCGGCAAAACCCTCCCCATTTACTCTCTCCACATCCCTCTCCTCATCCTAGAGGATTCACTCTGGGAAGAATCCTTTCAAAGGAAGCCTTTAGTCTCAAATCAAAAGGAGTTACACTTTTTAAGGTAATTCATTCTCTCATGTTCATTTGTTTTATTTTGCTTCTCCAACCCCCTAAACTCTTTTTATTTACTTCTTTTGTAACAACACCAGTATCTTCAATATACTAGGATGTTGTTATAAGATATATTTGAGCTAAACACTCACACAACTACATCAAATGGTTAAAGAACATACGGTTTCCGTGGATGGCGAAATTCTGCCTCCCGAAACGATGATTGTTCAATACTCATTTAACACCTTCAAAGGTGGCCATTATGATGTAACTATTTTTATATATGATATATAATATGTTTATGTTTTCCTTAAGCTTCTGTTTTTTTTCATTTTGGGCATACCTTTATGGTTTCCATTATGGGTAAACACGATATCTTCATTTTAGGAAGTGCGGACTACCGCCCCCTGAAAGTGATTTGATTTGTTAATACCATATGTGGGATGTGTAAAGGATAAAGTTAATGATATTATATATGTTATTATAATGGAATTATAATATACTCTTATATCATTATGATTCCATTCCATGAAAATATGAAATAGAAATGGAAGTAGCGTTCATGCGTACGTACGGCTTACCGTCTCCATGAACGGTGCATTTCATTTCTTACCTCTAAATGTGATGTAATATTATAAATACATGTATATGATGAATATATATGATATATATGTTATCCAAATCATTAATATCATTCTGGATATAACGAACCTATGACCAAATTAACAACATGTATGTGTAAGAAGTCTATTTTTGACTTAAGAACCAAATACCGACAAAATGAACATTGTTAACTTAAATGATTACATGATGTTCATAACATGGTATAAAAGGAATAATGAAATTGAAAAAAATATTCTTAAGAAAGTAGAGATTAACTCAAGTTTATTATTCAGGAGATTAAAGAACGGTCGGGCCAAGTCGGATACGAGGTATGGGACTTCGTCTCAATCTCCTTTCATTGAGGCATATTTTGTTTTATACACAACCTTATTTTATACGGTGTATAGACCCCTTTGACTTTTACGTTTATTCAAAAGGAATCTTTTTTATACGAAGGTTTTACTAAACGACAAAAGGGAATGTTTTTTGTCGTACGTATGCGACGGCAACGACTTATCCGCCGTCGTGACCGTTATTTGAGTTTCTGCTTCCTCTACAAGCCATACCTTCTTTTTAAAAGAAAAATAAATACCATGTTTTACTTTTCTTTTATTTTGGTATTGAAAATGGTTTTCACAATGTTTTTGTGTTTTATTGATATCTTGTGATTGAAATGTGGAAATGTTATGTTTCCTTTATGCATATTTTAGGTGATACAATTATGTTATGGTTCTTGGGCATTATTATGAAGACGGGTGGTTCCGTGATAAACTAAGGGCGGGTGAGCCCGATATAGCTCTCCAATGCATTGGGTAACGTGAAGGAGTGAAACGTTAAGGTTTCTACGAAGAGATTTTAGGGAATATACTGTGATGGGTATTCCAAATGTAACCAAGAGGGTTACTCCCTACGTAAGAATGCTATGAATGCCTCAAGTTACCTTTATGTCTTATGATTTCTATGATTTATTCATGATTTTATGAGGTATGTTAATGTGCCTATGTTTTATGGGTAAAGTATGATTTCATTCTTATGTATATATGAACTCATGTTTCCTTTCCATGTTTTTTTATAACCCATACTGAGTTTTTATGCTCACCCCAATTTTTTTGAAATGTTTTTCATAGGACTTAAAGTGGAATAAGGTCAAGGATGGGATCAAGGGAATGTCAAGCTATATAAAACATGGAACTAGACATGTTTCTTTTTAGGATTTTTTTTTTATTATGGAAACTTAGTAAAAGTGTATACTTTGTAATCTTTTGAGATTTAATAGTTATGTTCTAATTCTCTAAAACTCTAAACCTGAAAAGATCCTCAACGTGAATTATTCCTTTAATTCAATATTAAGTAAGGTTTAAGGCTGGGGCCTTATATATATGGTAAAATTTTGATGAATAATATATTTAATAATTCAATATTAAATTTTAATTTATTTAAAAATTTGAATTAAATTTTCCAAGCATGTTTTATATGAAAATTACCATCTGAAAAATGTTTATGTGAAATCCCCCATTATTTTGGGATTTTTGGTTTTTTCTTGAAAAAATATCTTTATTTTAATTATTCATCATTATATTTTGTATTTATACTATATATATATATATTATTTAATAATTGATATGATTATTTACTAAACCATATACCATTTCTACATATAGTGTTTTCTTTTAATGCTATTTGATTAAAAAGGAAATATTTAAAAATCTGTATCCTTTACACAATAAAAATATTTGATAAAGAGTATTGATAATGAATTAAATTGAAAATTAAATACAAAAGGAATAATTTAAAATTTCTATGTTGAGTGTGGTCCAAATTTTATATATCCCCTAGATGCATTGATGGGTACTGAGACGCAAATTAGTTGACAGATTTAATTGTTTGTAAAATTATAGCTTTAAACAATCTAGTTATATGGATTTATATTATAGGTTTTCATGGGCCCCAAACATTAAATCCAATATTTATAAATTTCAATCATTGATAATTCATCTAGTAATATTATAAAATATATTTTTTAAATTGAAATTATTTATGTTTGAATTTTATTCTCTAAATATTGATAAAATGGAATGTGTTTTAGTTATTTATCATTACATATTGATTATACCTCATGCAGATAATTATGTGACATGTGTTCTTAGATATCTAACATACCATGTTGGTTTTGATTACGTGTTCATTATATCATACCCTTTACAAAACTAGTACTATGAAATTGAGATCACCACTATTTTGTTTCCTTTCCCTACTATATAATAACTAATTTTTAGAGCGAGTTTCATGGATAGTGAGCATTTAAATTTTTTGTGAAATATTTTCTTTTTTAAATTTATTATGGGTTTAATACATGTATTCTTATTTTTAAAATACGTCTAAAATATTTATTCTTTTATTACATTTCTCATGTATTGATTCCTATGGAATATTGTAAAGCACCAATATATGCTAATGGTTTTAGGTTCATTAATATTTAAACGAGGAAAGGAATACCATAAATATCATGATTTTATAAATTCATTTAATAGTATGGTTAATGAAATTAAGGATAAGAAGAATCCAATTAATGTTCATCGCACACTTAACTGTTTCATGTGGCAGCATTTTGGGAAATGTGAAAATCAATGTCCCATTCCAAGGTCTAATTTGGAGGATAATAAAAAACAACCACTGTAGAAAAATTAAAAAGGGAAATAATACACAATCAAAATGTAATAAGGGAAGCATGATAATTATGAAACACATGTCCTCATAACCTTTATGTTTAATTTCATGTTGATAATATATTAATTGGAATAATGGATATATAATTGTTCACTAATTAGTTATATTTCATGTTATTATAACCCTCCCCATGGATTCTATACTAATGAAATCATATGTGATATTCTGTTGGTACATGGATGAATCTATTATTCAATTGAAATTGTTTTTTCACATGTTATTATATAAAGAATAAAGTGTGAATTAACATTTCAGTTGTATATTCTTCTGTGTAAAATTTACTCAAGATTGATTTATACCATCATCATATTATAAATGTACTGTTTACCATAGGTTCTTTTTCATTTACCTCCCATTTTATGTTATATATTATGGTAGTTTATCATGATTAAGGTATTTAAAAATTCATTTACGGAAATAAGTGCCTTTAATTTTGTATGTGTTTTTATGAAAATTTTTTTTAAGATGAATTCCTTTACACTTTTTGAAAATAATATTAATGGTACTCATAACCTTTACTATTTATAATTTGTTTTGTTTTGATGAAAAAATGGGTGGTAGTCGAATACACTTTAATTTCGTAACACTTCGTCGGATTCATGTAATATTTATAACTATATCGTTTTCTAGAATATACATTCATTTTGTAGTATGGATGAATGGATTACTATATTCAATTGTATCATATCAAGATATGAGTTTTAAATCTTAAATTTTGTGAATTCTTTAGATGTTTCTTGTTAAAGTGTTTCATTCCACACTCACTATATTCTTCTGAATGTTGGTCATTCCAAGAAATAAAATCACAACTATTAGTATATGATAATATATTATTATATATATTTCAATGTTAGTTTTGATTAGCACCATCCCCACGTTGATAATTCTTACAAAAACCTATTTAAGGAATATTAAGAAGGATCCTTGTGAATCAATTTCTACAAAGAAGTATATAAATCTATTATACTATAATGATGTTGCCTAATGAAATCTATGTTGACGTATGAACGATGAGTAGTTCATATATAATGTTATATCATTTCAAAAACTCATATTGAAATCACAATGTTCGTATAATTTTGTTGATGAAAATTTTCTACTTTATCTTGAAATTTTAGTTCATGAGTATGAATTTCTATGTATTCTTCAATATAAGAAATAAGGGAACACTAATACATTGGAATATTGGTCCCCTTGAAATACATGATCATGTCATGATAATACATTATCATTCAGTTTATATATTAATTATCAATCACGTTCGTGATGTGTACCATGTACATCTCATAGTGAAATACATAATGGAATCTTCACATTTACTAAAAACATAAGTCATACCACCATACAATGATCTTCATTATATGGAAAAATCATGTGATAATTTAGAGTATTCATAAAAAGTGATACTCAAAAAGTACACTCACCTTTATATTGTTTTTTTACAAAACAGACTTCTATACTAAAGAATATAGAATCATTTGGCTGTAACGTGGTAGATGTATGATCATTTTCTATAACCATGGTGAATAATTTTTTTGGGTGAAATTAATTTTAATGGGGTATAATGTAACACCCAAACATTTTGAAAAAATTTATTATTTAAAAAAATTATCTTTTGATATGATGAATTACATGATACATAGAGGATATCATAAATTATATGCAAAAATAATTTTATTTTTTTTAATATTTAACTCTATATGTAACTTTTATGATATGAATCATAATGTTTAGATTATATTAAACTGAACACTATGAATATACAAAATATGAGAAACTAATAAAACATTATTATTTAATATGATAGTTACCACATCTCCGTTGGAATGATGTATATGAATAAGATTAACTAAATCAAAAAAATATATAAATTTTCACAAATATATTTAGTTAATTACATAGTGACCAATTAATTAGAAATAAATAAAAAACCATCTAGAAAAATTGGGAAAATATTTCTGAAAAAGATTTATATGGAAGAACATTTTGTTTCTCAAAAAAAATTAAAATATGTTGGTATATAATTCAAAATAAATTAATATATTATAAATTCAGTATATTTTTTTTATCATTTTCCATTTTTACCAAGAAATTTATTTTAATAAACATAATATTTCACATAAAACTACATTTTCACACAAAACATTTTGTCACATTTGGTATATTTATTTTAAAATTAATTTATTACACATTTAGTAAATTTATTTGAAAATGTTATATTCATTTTTGAATAAATAATGTCTAAATTATTTTATGGCTATTATTTTAAATTATTGTGGAAATAAATTATTCTATGGATAGTAAAAAAACTAGTTTTTATTGATAGTTATCCTTTATTTTTAATGAATTTAAATGGATAATGATTTAATTATGATTTTTATAAAGATAAAATTAGTTCAATTAAATATAAATTATTCTAAAATTTGTAATTTAAATCAATTTCACCATGTACATTCTTATTAATAAGTTTCCCAAACATTGAAACATATTTTCATTGGAAAACTACTATATCTTCTTATCTACAAGATTTTTTTTAAATTAATATTATTCCAATTATTACCATTTAATTTTTAAAATTATATTCAATAATTTGAAGCATTATAATTTTTTCTATTCAATATGTATAACATATTTTTTCACCATAAATAAATGTAAAATAAGTAAAAAAATATTACCACTGTTAAGGAAAAAAAATTGGATTACCTAGGGTTAAGATAAATTTTTTTTGAAAAATAAGTTCCTAAACTTTTAAAACATGCATTGGATCAGAATATTTTTACCTTATCAACTCTAGATTCTATAATGGGTTTTTCTCTTTTTTTTTAATTTGAAACATGTGGGTAAACATTTTTCTCTCTAAAAATTAGATATGTGACTCACACCTCATGAATAAAATTCCACTCATATTCTCTCATCTTAAATTTTATAGAACCATTGGTACAAAAAATAACTACATGAATCAATTAAAGACTTATATAATCTCATAAAATAATACATAAATCATTTATAATTTCATCCTTAGAAGAGTTTTGGTGAATACAAAAAGTGGTTTTTTTAAGAAGAGTTATGGTCACTAATCTATCTTTTTATTTTATTTTATCCCCCACACACTTCAATTCATATAAAACCAAGTTTATATAATGTAATCAATATATTTCAAATATTTACAATTTATTATGAAAACATAATAACTTATATCTTTGTTATATTAGATGAAATGTGGTATGAAATCATCATCCATGTGTATTGAATATAACCGTCTCGTGAACTAATGTTATTCACTTTCCATCTCCAATAATTATAGATTGATATAATTATGGATTTTTGTTTATATATTATATATATTATATATTTTTATATATTTTATCATGATATAATATTTTACTTCTTATATTTTATTTCGTGGGAATATGCAGACGTCGTTCATGTGTACGACAAACTACTTCCACATGGAACGATATGATTTGTACACGCATTATCATGATGGTAATATGGATGTGTATAATGAAAATATGTTATATATATTAAATATAGAACTAATATATAATGCTAATATAATTTTTGTATTTATTTATTTATTTCCATATAGAAAATGGAATCACCATTCATATATACATAAGGCCTTCCATCTATATTATCATGGTTTTTAATTTTCTATCTCTACCTATTACAGGTCACTATAAATACATATATTGTTTATATATATTATATTAATATCATGGTAAATATCATAGAGATCATGTAACTAGGATCCCACAAGGTAAAAAAAATAACAGATATAAATATACATGAAAAATAAGTTATTTCCCAAAATGAGACTTTAACATGGAATTGTTAATAAATTGGTATTAAACCGTCAAGAGTAAATAATATATTATATTATATATATGAGAATTGATATCAAATATATTTATGATAAACTTATATTTATTATATAGGGTTTTCAAATGTTTATGATGGATATTGAGACTATTTGTTAGGGATTTTTATATCACAATTATTTTATATGGGACACACGCCATTCCCAAAACATGTTATGTTGATGTGTTGTATATAATAATCATGAATTTATTTTTTGTTTTTTTCTTGAAAATTAATTTAATTTACATAAACATTTTGGATATATCATTTATGGGGTTTATATTACTAATGTTACCAGTGTGGTAACAATTTTATGATATAATCTGATCATTTATCAGGATTGTTTATGTTTATGATTATTAGGATGAATAAATATGATTAAATTATCAAAAAAACTATTTAATATATTATTATAAGATCATTTCATACAAATAATTTTTCTAATAATTTAATCACTTTATATACTAAATAGTTTAGAATAATGTTTTATTCAAATAAACTTACATTATTTCAATATTTTCCCAAAAATAAATTGGCATCCATAATAAAAAAATATATAAAAATATTCATGTTTTTTATTAAATATAAAAAATTATTTACTAATGTCATATTATAATATTAGTGTATGTTACAAAAAAATAAATTCTACGCTCATTTTCTAAACAATTAGCCATTGGTTTTTACCAAATTTTTAAATGAATACATTTTTAACTATTTCTGGAATGAAAAATATCTTCCCCCATTATAGAAAAATAACTATTATAATGTTGTATTAATACACTTAATCATTTATATTCAAGGAAATAGATTTCCAAAAATAAATAAGAATTTTTTGTTTTAAAATGTTATTTAAAAAATTATATGTATATTTTCCTGAAGATTTTTTTTAATTTATTTATGATTCATACATCATATTTAACCATGTTTATTTTCAAATAATATAATTTCATAATTTTTTTATGAACATAATAAAATTATTTCCAAAAATGACATGTTAATTTCCACAAGTAATATTAAAAACAATTTTAAAATATTCCTTTATATATTTCTATGGATATTTTTATATAACATTATTTTAAAATGATTTATGTTATGAAAAGTATTTTCCATTGACGAAATGGTATATTCTTATTGAAAAATTACATCTGATATTTCAAAATAAATATCAATCCTTAGAGAAATCATTTGACGTTAATTATTATTTACTATGTATAAAATTGCATGACACCTTCCCAATTATTTCTCAATATGGATAATGTTTATGTATATTATAATATTATGAAAAGAATTTTTTTTTCTTGGGTCATGCAATGTGGAATTGATGAAATGTTTAAAAGACATATATTCATTACATGTGTTGTTATTGGATGGTACGATGAATGTTTTATGATGTTGTGGAACACATAAGAATTCATTTCATTGTGAGATTGTGAGGACATATGAAAAACTCTAATTAATTAAATTAATAATTTTTTTATGGAGGAAGATACCACTTTTATTAAAAGAAAGTAAAAAAATAATGTAGCTAAAAAGTGTTTAGGAAAACAAGGAAAAACCCAAATTAGTAACTACTTACCGTTCTTTTTCAATAGTCGTTCACCTAGCCGCTTTTCTTCTTCCTAAAGCACATGCCAATAAAATTTTCCACGACCTCACCCCTAACCTCTCGATCGCCCCTACATGAAGTAAGAGGTTTAAGCATAATGTAATGATTCTCTCCATCATTGATTTCAGAATCAGATTTGTCCTCTAGTCATTCCTCGTATTTGTTAGGAGAGCTGACTATTTCCATAGGTATTACCATTCCTTCAATGGCCATTGCATCAATTGGATCCACAATCTCCTAGTGATTTTTCTCATCACTATATGTCAGAGTTGAATCCAGAATCTCATTGTCACCAATAACAAATTTAGATAATGATTCAGTGATACCTTCAATGTAATTCTCAACCACCCTTGAAGTGGGAACTGGGGGTTTACCTTCTTGTAAGAAACCTGTTGAAATCCTTCACTATCCACAAAAGGCTTTGAATGGTTAGAAATGACCGGCAGATCAGATTCAACATTGAGCTTACATTTTTTATTACCTAAAGAATTCAACCTTTACTGTGAGATCTGTTGATCCACCTCTAATAGGACTTATTCTTCATTCACTTTTCTTGTGAATCTAGTATATGCAATGTGAACATTCACCTCTTTGGAAAATATAGCATCCTAAGTTTTTGTCTTGTTTCCATAAGTGGAGGCATTCGGGTGGTCTCCATTTTCAGGAACAACATCGTGCCCATCTGTTGTGTTATCATCTCCCATTCTTTCATCACTATTACAAGGACGTTGTAGCTGAGGATGAACATCAGTTTTCTGAGTGATAGTTTTTCCCTTTTTGAGACACTTGCTCAAGTCATGGCCACACAAAGCACAAAAGCTGCAAACTATAGAGCTCCTACTGCTATATGGGTCATGACCGATAACATTTCATTCCCTACAGAATTTTGGAATTTTTTCATAAATAATATTCATCTCTATAATATTATCATCAGTTGCAAGAATCACCTTGTCAACTAGACTGGACCCCAGTTCAAACTCAACCAAGAATCTGGAAAAGTGCCCAAAATGATCAACATCAGTTTCCTTGTCAATTTTGATCAGGATACTGATGGATATGGAAATGTCAAACATGATTTTAGGGTGCCCGAGAATCCAAATTAAACCTTAAACTCATACCCATATTCAAGTAGTGGAGTTACCAACCTCAAAGGGAATTAATTTTTTATCCCATTCACACAAATGAATAATCCCATGTTTGAGCGCTATTGAACTGAATCCCCAGGCACAGACAATAAATTCTTCTGAAGGGAAGAGCATATGGAAATATCCCCTTCCTAGTGATACACACTTACAAGATGAAAAACCCCAAATCGATGAATTTTGTGCCTTGATATCATCCATTTTGAGAGGCTGAGAGCTTTTAGGAAGAAATAAGTGATCTATAATTGAGAACTCACCAATTTTGAGTCGCTCAAATACCGTGGTGGGATCAGCTTTGATGTGAACAATACTACCTTTTCTTTGGATGGATGTATCACTCACTCCATTAAATCATGAAAAAATATCAATTAATTGAATAATATTCATCCAAAACACCATGGGTGCAGATTTCTTGATTAGTTTCATGAGGCGCCTTATCCCCATTATCCTTTGTTGAATTATCCACGAATTCAATTGAGTAACTCCACCCATCCTCACATTGTAAACGAGGTCTTGTAGGTTTTGTAGGCACATCAAAAGGAGCCATTATGGTTTGACTTTCAATCTTAGCAGAGAGACGCTGCCCAACTTCACATTGGGGTCCAGATCCCTCAGGTGCATCACAAGTAAACGAATCCATTTTCTTCCCATCCCCAACTACTTCTCACTGGCACTTATGGGACATAATTTCAGAAATGATATGGTTTATTCCATGACCCCTATTTATGATCTATAATTGGTTATGTATGAACATACTAAGTTATGTTCAGGGTCACATAAACAAATTCTTATCTTATGATTTAATATGATCATATATGTATTTCTCCTATTTTTTCTTGATATTTATCATCTTAGCTCCCCATTCTTATTTTTTTTCATCCAAAAGTTGTGAATACATTTTTGGTTGGGTATGCCTAAGATGATTAATATGTGAGAAGATATTTGTAGGATATGTTTAATATGTATCTTCAAATAAGAATATTGTCTTTCTCGTATCTAAAGGCATTAATAAATTATGGTCATTAGGAATGTTCATTTGAATTGTAATTAATATTCATCCAAAAATATGTGATATATATTTATAAAACATTGGTTCCCTCTACCCTTCTATAAAAATGAACCCAGATTCTATATACTTTTCATTTAGATAATCTAAATAATATTTCAATTTTTTAAATCTCAATTGTTTATTTGTGATTAGAGCTAAAACCATGGGGTGAGGGTTACATATGTTGTGATCCTATATTTTGAATTTATAAATAGTAACATGAACTTATTATTGTGTCTAATTATATAATTTATGTTCATGAAAGTTATTTTGTTAAATCATTCAAATGTTATGATCTTCATTATTAGAATATCGTGAAGGAATATTTATATAATATTGAATGTTAATTATTGAATATTTTTTAATTATTATATTAAATGATCAAAAAATTATATAACTTTATAAAATATATAAGAGGATTCTATGAATTATTATGAGGCATGGTGGGAATTTGTATGCAATAGGAGGAACTATCTTGATAGTGTATTGCACTAGCTAGCAGGTACAGTATGTACAGATCCAGGGATACAACTAGATTGATTCATATACATGGGGTAGGATTACCAATAATCCTTTGGTGATAGATATATCCATCCTTTAAGAAAAATTACATCGGTAATCCATTGGAAGTTCACTAGCTAGAAAGTGGGTATTATAGAATTTAGAGGGTTATAATAGGCCCAAATGAAACATGGAGGGGAATACTGAGTATCTGATGGTGTTGTGATATTCTATTAAAATATAAATTTATTAGAATATGACATGAATTAAATTATTTAATCATTGATTCCAAAAAATCCATTCAATTTTAGAATATAACAAAAGAGTTTAGAGAATATAAATAGACCCTATGGAGGCATGGAACAACAAAATTCAGGAAATCCATGTTTTATGATTACCGATTTACCATCATTCTCTAATTCTATCTCAACTTTTTATTTTTTATTAATTCAAAAGTATATTTTCACTCTAATAGAACATTATCATTCTCTATGTGTGATACTTCTTATCTATTGAGGGAATCGAGACAATACATAATCGGGGAAGATTTTATAATTCCCATATTTCATCTAACCATTCTTTTATTTTGTTTCGCAGTACCATTTATAGTAAGAGACTAGTGTTTCAATAAATATATATATATGATAATTATTACATCTATTTTCTTTTTTTAAAATTAATCCATATATAATACCGGGTTTATTTTATTCTATTTTCGTACTATAACCAAAAATAATTATTCGGATTTTTGGAAACATGGATAATATTAAATCTAAGATAAAAATATAAAAATACTTAGGTAATTAGGGTATGATAGATAGGGTTTATAAAATACTATACTAACTACATTAAAATATATTTTTCCTTATTATATGATTTAAGACTTTATCATTTTCATTTTCATTATGGATATAATTCCTTTCTTTTTTAAACCTAATTTTTAATTTTACAAACCACATTTAATAGCTATATTATAAAAAATATAAATTATTTTCATTATAATATCCTTGTTGAATCACATTTATTGAATTGACATTTTAATTTATTTAAAAGGTTATAATTATATTAAGTTCTCTAAACGGTGATTTTATCCATTATATTATTTATTTCCTATTTTTTTCTTGAAATGAAATTACCCCTATTTTTATTAATTATATTACAATATAAATATGGAATTAATGAAATCTTGATTTTAATAAAATACATTATTAAATTTTTTCATATATAATAAATCATATTTATTTTTCAAGATTTTTAACCATTTTTTAAGAAACATTATTTTAAAAAATATGAATTTTCTAAACATCTATGGTCCTATTAATAGAAAATCTACACTTAAACCTTTATTATTTATAGAAAAAATATGTGTTTTGATGAAAATATTTTAAACCTTACTTATGTCAATAATCAATCTAGATTAAAAATTAATTACAACTAGTTAGACTCCTAAAACATAAAAATAAGAAGAAAATTCACCATTTGATATTTCATCTTTTGAAAGTGATGGTAAAGAAATGATTTTCAGGAACTATGGTTTTGAAAAGAAAAATAATTTAATTTAATATCTATTATAATTATAGATATTGAATTATGAAATATTTTAGAAGGAACTCATGATGAAACAAATAATGTTAAATATATTATATTATATATGTTTAGGGATGAATTTAATTGTTTTTCTCCACATCTAAATGAATGAATTATATAAATTGTTTTTCATGATTCATTGACAGAATTCGATGTTTGAAGTATTTCGTTATACTATTCTATTGAAAAATTAGGTATGAAACTACATATGGTCATTCAAATTAATTTTTCATCAAATTTCACTTTATATATAATGATATGGATTCAAAAAACCTGGTGGTTGAGGATCTCATTACATCACATAGGAAATATTATATAACCATGAAAAAACAACTGAAAAAGGAGTAAAATAAGGAAAAAATATAAAAAGTAAATATATATCAATGAAATAATCAATGAAACATACATATATGATACTAACATTTCATATTTTTTTAATAATATGACCATTAATATGTTGAATAAAATATATTTCAATCAACATAAAAATGAAAATAATTAAAAATATTTTACTTTATTAAATTGAAAAATAAAGTTCACCTCAAACAAAATTCTCCATAAAAGAAGAAAAAATCGAAGAAAAAGATGATATGTATGAAATCTCATGGTTGTTTAACATGTAGTCATGGATAGGATTCAATTCCATCATATAATTTAAAAAAATATTTCTTATTCCTCATCTATGATGCCGAGGTTGGTATTGAATTAAGGTGTTTATGTTCTAATTCTTTCACGTCAACTTGTTTCACCACAAATATATTCTACAATGATCTTCATAGATATATATTTCAATATAAAAATATTGTTTATGAATTAGGATAAAATTTTAATGTTCATAAAATGAAATGAAATCTAGTGGGTTGTGAAAAATTATCTAATTTTAATATAATATATTATTTTGTTTAAAAACTAAAAGAATATTATAATGTTCAAAAAATATAATATCAAACTAATAATAATATATAAATTCTTACCATAAATTTTTATTACTTGTTTATAACTATGATTTTGAGAATTTAAATTGTTTTTAATAGTGATTTTGAAAATACTTTTCCAATCTAAGAATCCTTGTATAAAATTTATAATAGACTACTTTTTTACAGTGAATACCCAAAATTAAAATTAAAAAATAATGATATTTCTCAATATAATATATTAATAAATTTAAAATATTAATATGTTGTATGTAAACTGGGATTTATCTCCCAAATCACATATATAGTGGATAAACATTTATTAAACATGTTTTGATTTAAAAATCATTATTAGATATATTTTTATGTACCCATAATTTGGGTACCTAAAACACTATTCTATAAATCATTACAGGGGATATCTTTAAGGAATGAAACTTGAGATTCTACATGGTATATGAATAAATGTTTATAGTGGAACATGTGATGTGACACTTCTAATTTCATTAATCATGAAATATTAAATGTATGATATGTCACAATTGGAGATAACTCAGAATGTAACACCACTAATATTTGTAGAATAATTTTCTCCATATCTACATTAATTAAATAGGATATAAATATTAATATACAAAAAAATAATTTTTTATTTATAAGTATATTTTATTATAGGGGTTTTAGATTTACTTTTGATATTATTTTTTGAATAATTTTTATATATAAATTGAATATTTTTTTACCACATATCATTTTCAAATTTTTTATTTTATTTAAAAAAAACAAAGTTAAATTTTTTAGTTTTGAGGTTAATATGTTAATGAAAATTTCCTTTGTAATCATCATATATGACATTGTATAGATCAAAATTTTATCAATCGTAACAGTAAAAATTTATTATAAAACATAGCCACATTTTGTTAGTGATACAACATTTTTAACCCCACCAACATAGAAAACAATGTAAATATTTACTCAAATATAAAATGATATTCCCCCTCTATTTAATTATAAATAGTTCGCCAAGACCATTTTAGACTCACTCATGTTTCTAATATCAACGGAAAATATTTCACATCTATAAATATAAATGATGATACTATCATAACATAGGTATTCATATTATATAAAACAAAAAATGATTATAAATCAATAACTAACTTTCCAAAGTAATTTGAATAGGAATGGTACTCTAAGATCATACAACAAAAGATTTATTATGGTACATAATTTGATAATATTTTAATTGAGATATATTATTATAAAAAAATTATCACCATTTATTCTCCAATAATATAAACCTCATCGAAATGGTGTGTTAAATACATGAAATAAGTCTAATTTGAAATTTTTAAGAATCTATGGAATGTATTAAATCTCCTTCAATATTTTTCTCCTAGGTAAAAAATAACTATTTCTATATCCTTTACCATTTCCTTATAAGTCCAATATTTAATAAAATCTTTATTATCATTGAATATAAAAAATTCCTAAAGTTGGAGATGATAATGTTTTCAATTATAAATATATTACCATCAACAATGGTTATAATAGATCATTGTTTCACACAATATCTGACGATGGTCACTTTATTGGTTACTCAAAATCACGAAAATCCAATTATTTTTTCAAAATCGGGACAATGACCTTATAAGATTAAATTAAAATAATTGATGAAACTATTCTTAAATCTCATATTATAAATGATGATTATTTTTTTGAAGATAGTATGAAATTATCAAATCTGCTATATTCTAGTGAAATTGATTATTTTCAAGAAAAATCATCACAATCCAATCACTAATGTGTGGGTTGAATCCAAAAACCATCCCACTGAAAATGTTTTGTCAATTAAAAATCCTAAATTATATTAGACACTCATTATTATATGTGTATAAACATTTAAAATCTCAATATCACATTGAAATAAAATTTCATTATGATGATATAAATTAAAATATCAAGATATATTCAATTAAATAAGAGTTAAAATACTTAAATGGTATAAAGATTTTACTCTTCTGAAGAAAATGATAATCATCCAATTAATGGAAGATTGTAAATATTTCAATAAAAACATTACACAAAAATAAATACCATAGGTAAAAAGGATTCAAATGTTTGTAAAGGCTTTAGTTAAGAAGTATGATTTGATTATATTGGAATAGTTGCACATGTTTCATTGAAATAATATATTATTATCGTGCTGATATGCACCACACTTCTATATATTAGTGACTTTGAAATGGAATATAAATGTTTTTTCATAAATAGTTATATTTTTAAATAATTTAGTAAAAAACTAGTTTTAAAAATCCTAAATTTAAAAAAAAATTCACAAGAAAGACAAATATTTTTATGGTATACAATAATCCCCATACGCATGGTATTAATGGTTATTTAATATATTTTTTCTGACTGACATTAATATGGGTAAATATAGTTCCACCAATTTTCATAAAAAATGTAAAATATATTATAATTTTTTAAATTTATGTCGACGATGTTATTTTTGGATATTCTATGGATTATATATACAATTATTTTTCTAACTTAATAAATAATGATTATGAAATGTGTTATATGGTAAAATAAAAATTATTTATTATTTTTCATATTTATGAATATACAAATTGATCAATTAAAAAATTAAATATTATATTTATATTTTCAAACTCTTGGGCATTGATCATGAAAACTAAATTAGAACACTATTTAGTACAACATGTATTTTAATAGTGGATGAAGCTAGTAAACCGATTAAAAAAAGGATTTATACAATAATGATTGGTGGTTTACTTTACCTTTATACAAGCTAACCTATCATTGGGTATAGTGTTTAAAATTTTACTTTTATTAGTTAAATATATTGGAATTTAATTTGAATGAGATAAAATTATTTATTATATATTTTAAATGAAATAAAAACCAAGGATTATTATATCTAATGGAAAGACCATTTGAACATGCATTTTTTCTTATACTCATTTTGTAAGATGTCAAATACGAATAAAAAGTACTCATTTGACATAAGATATACTAGGAGAATACCTTTTACCACAATATATTATGAAAAAATATCTATTTTTATCATTCTATAGTAGAAGTAGAATGTACAACTGTCCGAATATTTTTCTCCCAATGAAAATAGATGAATAAAATTATATGAAAATTCGGGAAAACATTTGATCATATTTATATCAATTGATAAAAATATATCAAAAAATTATATATAAAAAACATCATATCCAACATTATTAAACTAAAAAAATATGTGAGTCACAAATTTCATAGAGACAACATTTAGAATGGTGATATTGATATCGACATTGATTTTAACGACAATGGTTTTGACAATATCATTACTAATCACCTTGATCATGACCACATTGAATTTTTCAATTTTAATTTGGTTATTATTATGTTGTGATACTTATATATTATCCATGTATGTTTTGAGACATTTATAATTAATCTTATTATGTTAATTTTCTTAAAATGAAATATTAAATTTTTGTTATAGTATATTTTTCAAATATTTTATATTTAATATTATGATTTGTGAGGGTGATAATAAATGAAAAAAATCATGTCTATATAGAAAAAAATAGATGTGGTTTGGAGAAAAATTGCAGCCAAGGAAATTTTCATGAAAATTTATTAGGTGATTTTTAGTTTTATCTTAACCACATGTATATGTAGTGGTACTTTACTAAACTCCTATATTTTAAATAATTGGAAATGTTGTAGGATCATTAACATAATATTTTTAAACATTAATTGTGGAATGATTTATTAATTTTAATCACGTTTTTTTATTAATTTAATATACTTTTCTTAATTCGAAATTATTTCATTATTAATATCTTATATCTTATTTTATATTTATTCGATCTTTTTATTTATAATGTAATTTTTCCTGAGATCTAATATTTTTATTAATGAAATTTAACTAGATGGGACACATTTTGTAGTCTTCTACATTTTTTTCTAAATAGTATCTAAATCATGATTTTTTTCATCATTTTTGAATCAAAATAATATTTCCCCTTTGAGAAAATTTTCTAAAAAAATGGTTTTTAATATGTAATTTAATCTCACATTCTAAATATTCTAAACGATTTCAATTTTTTCATTTTAATAAAAACAATTTCTACTATTGAAATATAATTAATGATGTTGAATGTAATGAATTTTGTTTTTGGAAAAATTTCTAGTAAACAACATTTTTGTAATTATAAATATAGAAATATTTGGTTATTATAGATGTGTTATGTTTTATGTTGAATGATAATATGTTTTCATTGATTTTTTATTGGTGAGGAATGATGTTGTTTTATATTAGAGGGAAATTTTATAAAACATGTCATTATAGTCCTTTTATTCATTTTTATTCAATTTTATATGATAATAAAAAAATTGGTATATTATTTTGATTCTCACAATGATATTTTGTAATGAATCCAAAACACATATAAGTTTTTAGTGAATTATTTTAGGTAGCTAGTAGGGATTTTATGAATGAATCAAAATTAAGGGTTTTTATTAATGGAACATGATGAAATATTGCTAGAATCATTATTGTTTATTAAATAATCTCTACTAATTACTTTTTCACCTATTGAACAAAAAGAGTTATTTTATAAGTTCAATAATAGAAGTTAACAAAATGTTGATAGACGATGGTGTTATTTTTCTATGATAAATTTAGCATTTTCTAGCTCGTCCCATGTAGAATGAACGAGCCATTTACAGAGGTTCTACAAGATAACTAGTGGTGGAGAATCTACTAGATAGTGCTGATAGATAGAGTCATCAGTGTTGAAAAATTACATGAGCAATCCATTAGAGGTTCATTGCCAATAAATTGAATCATCATATTTTTTGTGCGTTTTTAAAATTCCACCGACTACCTAGTAGTGGATTCTACGTATCTAGTAATTTTTTTTATTGTCGGTTCAAATATGAATTTATTATGGTCTAAGATGCATTAAATTAGTCACTGTTGATTTCATATACAATTACTTGATTCAATAATGTTACTAAAGAATTTGGTTCTTATAAGTAGATCTACTGGAGGCATGAAAACACAAAAAGTCTTGTTTCCAGAATTAAAAACCATATAATTGGAATATTTCACAAATTTCTCTAAATTCAAAATGTGTTATTACTTTGTGAAACATTTATTCACTAATACGTATCATTATCGTTCTCTCGTAGTTAGTTTCAGAACATTTTTAAACCATTGGTACTATAATAAATCATGATTTATTCAATCAATCCACTCATTCTTAATATCCTGATTCTATATTAGTTCTATCATAATTAAAAAATATGAAAAACGATTTCCATAAAAATCTTCTAAATGTAATTTTATTACTTATCTATGAGTTATATATATATATATATTTATATATATATTTACAATATATGGTTAATTTGTTTCTAGTTTCATGGAATGACCAATTAGAAATGTAGGTTTTCAATGTTGGATACCATTAAAGCTTAATGGAATTATAAAATAAACACATAAGAAAATGGGGTCTGGGACATAGGGTATTAGAAATGAAAATTTTATAAACTCCTTTATAAAATCATTTTAATTACCATATTCCTTCAAAAAAATTCTTCTCAGTAATTCTTATATTTATAAATTTATAGTTTAATATTCTAAATCATTCAATTTCTGATTCTCTTGTGCATCCACTTTAATAGAACATGAATCATAATTTAATTTTACATTATCAATTAATTTACCATTATCTTATTTATTTTTAATGTTTTCATATGGTTTTAAATTTTAATATTATATTGAGTTGTGGTTTTATCCATTAAGTCATTAATTTTTTATTTTCTCTAATGAAATTGACCACCACATTCAATTTTTCTTAATATAACCTATATGTTTTTTAAGGGTTTAATTATAAAATTTACATAATTAAATAAAGGATTTTAATGGGTCAATATAATTGAACAAGGTGTGAAATGATAATTAAGATTCATTAGAGTTAGAATAATGTTAATGTGTAAGAAAATTCATAAGAAAAATTAGTGAAGTTGAAAGAAAATATTTTTCGAAATGTAATATTTATGATAAAATACATATAATGAAAATTTTAATATAAACCACTATGAAAAATTTCATAAATATCTCTTGATAATAATATGTATTATAGAAAAAAAAAATCGTTATTAATATATTTTTTCATACAATAATGAGGAATGATTGATTGTGTGGTCATTTGAGGCATTAAATATCAGGAATTTATAAATGTACATCCATTCATATTTATAAAACTATTCCAGTCAATCTATTGTATTGGTAAATCATTTCAAAAAATATTTAATAGGAATTAAATTGACATTAAATAAGCAATAAAAAAATAAGGGAATTAAAATACCTGAGAGGTCAAACTGAACTTTAGAATTTAATAATCAAGAGTAGAAAAATAATAAATTAAAATAAGGAATCATAAAAACCCTAACATGTTGGGCTGAGTATATTTATTAAAATTTAAGTGAATTATATAATCATAAAAAAATTTGATACAAATAAATAAAATAAAAATAATTGATATGAATTCCTCTCTAAAGATATGAATAATTTAACTCCATACATTATATTCAATTTTTCTCTTTGATAATGTCTCACCTCATGTTTCTGATTAAATCATCTACTCTACTATAGAGGGTTAATCGAATAATTATTTATCAATCCAAAATACCCAAAAAATATATATTAATTTATCCTTAAATTTTAGGAACATTAATCCATCAAAACTATCTCGGAGTTAATAATAAGTTACGAATCCTTATATCCTTCATGTGCAAGTATTTCATTATAGATCATCATCCAAAATTATACTCATCAAAACATCATATTTACTATATTATAGAATTGGGTATCTTTATTCATCACAACCAAATAGAATATATATTTATTTTCAATCCCCATTTTTACATCAACTGGTTTCTATGAAATATTTTAAAATTAACATCCTCTATAAAAATTATTCCAGAAAGTCAATTAGAGACATCATTTAAAATTTTATCACTATCCTTAAGTTTCCACATATAAAGTGAGAAAAATTATCCTGTAATTTTTAGCCCTAAAAGTATGAAATATATTAATCTTCAAACAATCTAAATCATGGGTTTATTCTTCAACTATGATCACGAACACATATTTAAATTTAACAACACTATATCCTTACCAATCTATAATATTAGGCCTTCTCTACATCAAAAATTAAATTTTTAATCAAACATTCCAAATAATTTCTATTTTGAACTTCATAGGTTATAATTAAAATATTTGAATTCCTCAATATCAATATATATTATTTGTAACATTTGTTATAATTTCTATTGAATTAATTTCATGCATGTGAATTTTTCTTGCCGGACAAGATGTTAAAAAACATCAATGTATATTCATCTAGATTTGAAAATACCAGGGAATCATTTCTGATCTCCTTGAGCGAACTCTTCAATAGATGCGGTCAACAACATTATTTTTCTACAACTAAGTAAATATATAATAAAATAAATTATCTCAATTGATTCCCAATCCCCATATATATGGTGATTGAGATCCCTAATTATTTTCATCAATATCTCATATTACATAATATGTTATAACATTGGTTTATTGTTTTCTCTAAGAACAGTAGTTATCATCATTTTATATCTACATGTTATTCCTTAATCATTAACATACTCACCCAAATTGGTAATTGGTTTCAATAGACATATCAACATATTTATACATTTCCCTATGAGGTTTTTCGGATTCATGGTTCGATATCCTAAAAAATTGGCTACCCTAGAAAATAAAAAAATAATTTTATATAAAAAATTTATATAAATTAAATTACATTTAACCTAAAAATAGTTACTTATACTAGTATGTTTTTTAATTATATTTTATATGAAACCGAAAAGTAAAGTTTTGTGATGATTTGAAATTGAAAATTTATATTTTAAGAATCAATGAATATTGAAATTTGAAATTATTAATTATATTAAATTCTAAAATTTCATAATATTAATGACTTCCATGACAATTGATCGAATATCCATCAATAAAATAATTGGAAAATAACAATGAAAATAAAATATCAATAAAAAATTTTATTAAAAACATTATAAAAAACAATTTTATAAGGAAAGGGCAATAGAACCCCACAATTTAAACAAAACTTTTATTTTTATAATAAAAGTAAATAAAATTCTTCACTGTCTACAAAATAAAAATTATTCATTATTTATTCATAATAAAATAATTTTTTCATTATAATATTAGTTAATCTGGTAAAGATACATTGAAAAAAGGTATCTATTAAATGCCACATTAATGAACATATGTAATCTATAAAATAGAGAGACAAAATGTATAGAAACAATATATAGAATATATATGTAAAATATGGAATTGGATAAAATACTTAAATTTAATTTAATATAGTGACATAAAATAAAACACTTTTTTATTTTTAAATAAAAACAACTTCGAAAGAAATAACCTGACAAGGGACATAATATAAAATATATACAAATTTATTCATTATATTCTGTTTATATAAATTATTATACACAAAATATAAATGAAAATTGGTTAATAATACGACACTTGTCTTGAAGAACAAAATTTGAGATAAAAACAACCTTATGACTTTAATTATATATTAATCAAAAAATCAATAAAGCAAAAACATGAAATGAAATGATAAATAAATTTATTAAATAAATAAAAATTATGTAACATAAAAAATATTTATTATATAAACTATATTAATTAAAATTGGTGAACAATAAGAAACATATCATAATAGAAGAAATTTGATATTGGAATTTCTTATAATGGTTTTAGCATTTTTCACAAGAATAAAAAAATAATATGATTATGTAAAAAAAATTAAATTCACGTAAAAGGTCTATGTGAAATATAAATAAATCATAGGTCATATCATATATTATCTTCCAATAACATATTCAATGGATATGTGATGTTACACAATTAATGTATATTGAGTTACTAATCCACTTACCTCATAATTCTAATTTAAAAAAAAAGATAAACAAAATATATAATAAATATTGATGCTTTATATATTCATAAATGATCCATATTTATATTTTTATCAATTCATCCCATTAACATCTAATTTAATATTATACAGTTTGTAATTTTTAGATGATAAAATCATTATTTTTTGTTAGCTATTTATTTTTTTTAGCTTGTTCTGATTTAGATGATCTCGTCATTTCACATTGGTTATGGATTAATAAAATACAAAATATTAGTGAATGTATAGATTATTAATCATATATGTTATGGTGTCCCATGGTTTGTTAACAAATCATACCATAACATTTGATATGGAAAGCTTAAAACAACCCATTTAAAAAAATATTGATTTTGGAAAAAAACTGTATCAATTATTGAATAAAAATATGTATATTATAATTAAATAATATTAAAAAAAATAATTTCATTATGTTTACTTTATATTAAATATATATAAAATTACTCAATCATTCATGACATAAAAAATATAACATTTCTTATTTTTTGTAGTAAAGATAATCCAAACCAGAACATTTTGTAAATAATATATGTCAAATTACATGATATATACTAATGATAATATTTATTTCATAGAAAAAAAATTATTTAAAAAAATTATGAATGTCATAATTAAATTTTAATGAGAAGTAGGTGAATAATATAGAGAATAAAAATTAATTAAAAATACATCTCTTACGTTTAGATCTTGAATATCCTCTTAAATGTCTTCATATAATTATGTATTTATATTTTCATCGTTGAAATAAAATCCCAAGAATGTTTTATAAAAGGGTTCGGTATGGAAATATAAACAATTATAGGTGAGTTTTCAAATTTTGTTATTATAATTTAATTGGTAGAATATGGATCCTTTTATAGGTAATAGGATTTTCATTTTTGATATAGAAAGTTATTATTATAAAAATTAATGTCATTATCATGGAATGTTAGTAAGAACGTGATAGAATTGGAGATATGGTAAGTTGTAGGTTGAAAAAACCACAAACAATAACTTCATGATAAAAACTAGTTATATTTAAAGGCATTAACAGTTTATTTAACACATTTACCCTATTTCAACCTCTTCTGCAGTGACTAATATTAAAATGGTAACATATTTTTTTGACTATAGCTAAAATTGAGCATATTAAATACTATTATCATTAAAAAATTATTTAAAAAAACTACATTATTAAATTTCTAATGGTTAAAAATTTATAAAAAAATACATTAAGAGAAAATTTTAAATGATTTATACTCGAATATGAAATGAATGTAAAATTAAACAAACCACCAGAAGAGTAAAAGAGACAAGGGTTAATTTTTTTCAATAACCAAACCTTGTGTCCAGGAAGTGGGAATAATAACATAATAAATGGGAATATAATTTTAGTTAAAATATCATTATTCTAGTAGCAATAGCACAAATGAAATTGTAATGAAATCTGGATCAAGTATAAACTATATTGCTACTCTAACACAAACACAAATTAATTTGACTATCCTATAATGATCAATTGATGGAATCCCATTGAGGGAGGGAGGGAGTAAAATGTTTGTGTCACTTGTCACTTGATACTATAATACTATATCAATGTCAAAAAATATATAATACCATATAAGCTTCAACATTAAACAGTTATATAGTGAGTAAGCTTTCTTATAGTGGCCAAAATTCTTGGCCTTGTTAATTTTTCCCCCTTAAGTCTCTGAGTTGGGCATCACATCCCCCAGAAACACTCATGGATTTCACCAAGGAAGTCAAATTATTTGTCTTGTGATCTATTGTATAATTTGGGATATTAATTATCTTATAATCATGAAATAGATAGAGCTAATACATTTTACAAATATTACTATTGGATCATAACTTTCCATGATTACATACTTCGATTCTAATGACTTACAAGAGGTATCAATGCAGAGGTCTTCTTCAACTTCACTGACTAACAAGATGTTCACATACCATATTTATTTTAAAGATGATTATTCATAAAATATAAGATTGTTTCCCTTCCCTGAACCCATTATGTTCACTTATATTATACCTTTTATCCTCATATAATCAATGGAGACCAATAGAGGTGAAATAGTTCCTTATATTCCCAATCAATGTCAATATCATTAACATGTATGCTACAGTTTTTTTAAAATATATTTTAAAATGTCCACAACCCATCATATATTAATCCATGGATACAGTAGTACTTTAATTAAATATTTGTCATTTTTACAGGAAATAATTAGTTAATTAAAATATGTTTTAAATGATTAATATTTCATTTTAATACAATTACTAATTTCAATCATGTCCCTATAAATATTTCATCATCACAAATTTCCATTTTCATCATTTGTTAAAATATTGGATTCATCCACTATGGTTGATAAATACACCACCTTCTATAACAAATATATCGAACTCAATATATTTTTAAATTGGTACATTCATTACCTATGGTTATTATACCACTATAGAAATTAGCTAAATGGATAACAACCACATACCTGAGTAATGAAATTTCATTCAAATAACACATCGATACATAATGTATACCCTTAAAATAAGTCAATTCATATATCACAGCAATCCAAAATTTCCTTACATGGTATGAAATTTCCCTTCATCAATTTACATAATAATTATCATGTTTTGTATAGACTACAGAATAGAACTAGCTTCAAATAGGTGGAGAATGTAGAAAAATTACTATATTCACATTCTATTCATTTAAAATTTTGTTTTATAAATATGACCATTTTAAATGTCTTTATAGTGGAATAATTTTTTTATATTGAATACTAAATCTACTAAAAATTATTCCAATATCTAAAAACTATGATAACATTATTTTTTCTCTTTGTAGTCTGTCATGGTATTGATCCTAAAATTATTTTTATCTTCTATAAGCTATTTCATCCTAAACAATAGTATCATTTTCACATCTAGATCATAGATCATATACATGCATCGCCATGTAATGAGCATATAATTCATCAAACGAGTCAATATATTTCTTCCAATACTAAAATGACTGAAAATAAAAACATTGAATTTAGGCACAATATTTGTTGTAATTTTTTCCCAAGAATGAATCAGACATATTATTCCCCTACTATGGTGCTTGATTTAACCCACCCAATTTCTCATGTATTGTTCAAACCAGGACTTTCTCTATTTAATCAACATATCTGTCTAGATAATACATAAATATTTATAATCTAGATCTCTATTAAGGGATTTTTTTTGTATATAAAATATATCCCGTTGTAAATCCCCTAATTTATTGTTACTGAGAACCACTCATTGTAAAAATCCCAACAATTGTGAAAATTTCAATAATTTCTAGACATTATTCTATTGAAATAATTAAACAACAATCATTTCCATGTATCTTCTATTCCATCATAATCATCATTGACTATGTATATTCATTTAATCCCTAATTGATTCATTCCTTGAGTAATGTTATGAACTTTAATGTATTTTTGTCATGTAAGGATGAAAAATATTCGACCATGCCACCAAATCCACTCAACCTAAATCATTTTCTTTTCAAATGATTTAAAATCATCATCATAAATAAATGAAAAATTGTTTATTGATTATTAGTACCTCTTCACAATCCTTCTCACACTGGTTATTCTCATCAAACACTACTCTGGTGGTATGCTCCACCAGTCTAAATGTCACATGAACATGGACACATTAAATATCCACTTACTTATATAATTTAAAATATTCTATTCCCACCATAAATACTAACAACATGCTAATTCATGTATACAAAACATTCCTTATATTTACTATTCTGACTTCAGAGAATTATATTATTCTTATCAACCAAGAAGTGATAAAAAATCTCTTCAATATTTTAGTAGATATAAAACATGGTATTAACATTACATCATGCTTGAAATTGTCATCAACATCTATATATATATATATATTATCAACATCAAAGAAATATAAAAAGATGTAATTTTAATTACATTATTGGATATAAATCCATAGGAATACATTCACCCATAAGTATAAATAATCAAAAATTTATGAGATATGCTTCTATGTTAACTACATCAACCTAGATACTTTTTCATAACCCTAACTACGACCTCATAATTTTGGAACATTCAATTGGTATCCACTTCATATTTTCTTCCAATGAATTATATTATCTTACAATTAGAAGAGTAATCTATCATAGAATTCCATTATTACCATAGAATTATTCGAACTCATTGGAAATATACTCTACAACATTGGAAAACCTGAAGCATTTACGCATTGATCCTGAATCATTATCCATTATGATCATCCAGTTTTTAAATATTATAAAAATTGAATATTTTCTTTATTGGAATGTAAACCCATATCATACTAATTGATTCAAGAAAAAATATCACATATTATAATGATCATATAAGGGAATTCACTTTTAAAGGGTCTCAAATATTAGCCTTATCCATTAATAGATTCACATCCTTTTGAGTTATACTAACTTTAGAAATGAATAAATTATATTATATAAAAATGTAAAATATTTTTACAATACAATTTTCCTATAAAAATGATAAAATATAATACCTTTTTCAATATCCATCATACGTTTATCAATTATGTGGTCTCACATGTAGTTCTACTCTTGGGAATCACAGATATAAATTATTGTTTCAATATATTCCATCCAATTTTATGTCATATTATGAAGGGTTTCATTCAATACCCCATGAGTTATATCTATTGCTCTTATAGTGATTTTCTACGCACGACTAGTTAATATAGTGCTAAATCCAATATCGTCAAGCTGCCTAATTGAAATTATATTTCATATCAATGTACGATTATACCTAATATTTTATAGAATTAAAAAACAAATAACATTTTTAGAAATGAAAGATTATCCCTTTCTAATAATCAATATGGGTCTATAATGAACAAAATTTATATTGTAATAATTCATTGAATCATAATATTTCATTAAACCATTATCTGTTGTGGAATTTAATGATGTATTTGAGTATAAAATCACAGAGTCCTAGGGGATATTCATGATCAGTACCAACACATCATCTGTTACATTAGTTGTTTTTTTTGTTTTATTAGGTTTATCATCCCACAATTTATCATTACAATAATTATTTATATTTAATTTATCCTTTCTTAGACAGGGAGTTGAATGATGACCAGTTATCTTATCTCGGATTTTCCTCTTGATTTTGATCATCCTTTGTGGTTACCTCGCTATATTTATCTATGGATTCATTTCAAATATAATGAATATTAAGATAATATATGAAATTATCCTCTCCAAGGATCATCAATATGTTTCATGTCTAAAATATCATTCATAACATTCTTTTTATTCCTTGAAGAACTAATCATAACTACTATACTAGCATCCAAATTATAAACTATTAGAGATTGTAAAACCAATTCACATACCACAAAAAACCATAATTCCCCCATTTTACAAATGATTTCTAATGTTTTTGAATTCATTTATTTTATTAAAAAAATATTCTACTTAGTCATCATTAGATTAGAACCTCATCACATATGGTACACTTTTTTTTGATGAAGATAGAATCTCAAATATATTCACATGAAATTTCAACAGACAAATATTATTCTCATCTGATTAGATGAGTAATTACATAACATTGGAATATATAGGATTCACAATTAAAAAAAACCATGTTATAAATGAGGTCCCACTCCAGCTTCTCTACCCCCATATGTTTTTCCCCTTGTATAGGTATGTAAAACTTATTTATGATAAAGATAAACCTTAATCTATATCCTCTAGTAAATGAAATCAGTTCCATTGAAATTATTAACCTAGATTGTTCCTTATTCTATAACCATTTCATAATTTATAAAATACAAAATTGATCATTTAAAATTGGCACTTGAAAACAGTAGTTAGGGAAATATATAGAGTACCCACACTGAAAGGTTCATGGAATGGTAGAAAATCGGTGAAAATTTTTCTTAAAAATAAAATTACATAACATTAATTTTATTTATATACATTTGATTACCACATTAAATTTATTATCATTAATCGATGGTAAAAATTAATTATAAATAATGTACACTCAATGTCACAAAGATAATTCTTTTTATAAAAATGTATATTTATTTATAAAAATGATGCTACACACAAATCAAGTATAATATTCTTTCCCATGAATTTTATTAGTTTATTATTACGATCGAAACAATTCATAAAAATATATTACCACTCATTAGTTGAAAATTAAATACATTACACAGACAAAAAATAATGTATGATAGTGTTATAGATATTTTGAATGTTTGGACGCATAAAATTCTCATCTATAAATGATCTACATAATCTAAAACTATATTATTCATTAAAAGAGACCTTATTATACATATAATTCAAAATAACATTCCTCATAACTAGGGAAAAAGAAATATAAGAAATAGAGATATCATATTAATAGTAAGAACTGAATGGGGAGATATTAACATATCACGAGAATATCTATATGAGAAAAAGGGAATAACATTTGAAACCCAAAATATCAATATAAAATATGATAAACATACATAATTGATTAAATTAGAGCAGTTCATAAGACATGAAACATATTGGAATAAAAAATATTCACGGAAAAGACAACATTGTCAAAATAAATTGTTTTATAGAAGATACATAATTATAGAATGTCATTTCAGTAGTAAATAATGTATGATTTCAAGGACTAGCATAGTTGAATGGGTTTACAACCAAACCCATCATAGTAGTTAAGCATTACTTCAATGTAAATCATAGTGGAAAGATTCCATTACTCAACATGGTTCACTAACCATTCTTATATTTATTATCAAATTGTATATAAATATTTTCCCAATGTGTGTGTGTGGGGGGAGAAATATTCCCCTCACCAATCATAATGAAAATCATAGATATGTGTTCCACAACAATGTAAAACATTCAATACATATAACCCAATAAAAAGGAATATGGTTTTAAAAAACTTTTCATAGAATTACATGTAAAAATGAAATAGAAGACATTATTATGACATCATTTCATAATTGAAGAACAAACTGAAATATAATCATGATCCATAAAAATATTATCATTGAATAACCCATGAAACTGAAATGGATTACATAATCGTATTTTCAAAATAAAAAAATCATTTAAAGAAACAATATGAATGGTGTCATTGAATTGTATCCCAATTATTGAATAAGGTTCATGATATGATTTCATCTTAGATGTATAAATATTGGAAACAAAAATCACATGTAATATTACATTGGAAAAACATCCATTATTTTAAAATCAATTTTTTATAAAAATTTCAGAAAAAAGGGTGAACTCCTTTTCATGGAAAAAAATATCAAAAACTATAAGTGAATGTTTAATAAAAAATCGAAATGAATTTGGTAAATAAATTTTATTTTGTATATTTAAAAAAATCATTCTGTTCACATTTTCAAAAAAGATGATCAATCCTTATAGGTAAAATGACATGAATATTTCATTGAAAAATTTTAAATTCGATTTATATCGATAAATTATATCATAAATCACATGGATAATGATAAAAAATGAATTCATATTAAAAAACAATATTTTGTATGAAAAATGGATTTCCACAAAAGAGATAATTAATGATGATATTACTTGAAACATTGTTTCCAATAATTGATTTCATTAACAGACTGAAATGAACATAAAACATTAATTTTAATGAAATAAAATTGGGATATTAAAACTCAATCATTTCTTGAGATATATATTATAATATTATTTCTTTGGATTCATAATCATAAACAGCCCCGATAAATGGAGATATTGTATCAAAACATTATTACCACATTAGTAAATTTCATTCATAATCCCTCTGAAATATTGACATTAAAATGATCATAAAATACCATGATAAAAAATAAAATCATGATATTTCAAGTTAGATGGTATGTATATTCACCTAAAAAATTATGATATGTGTATTACATAATATTTTCCTCAATGAATGAAAATTATGACAAAAATTTAATACATTAATTTTCAAATTCATTTGAACACATTTGATGATCATATATAATAATTATTTGATCAAACAAAATTTATTATAGAAAAATAATTACAGATAACATACCATGTATGATTTACTAATGATCATTTATTACCATTTTATTAACAATTATATTTTAAACATACATTTCATGAAATAAATACATTGTTTTTCATATATGTTTTGATTTTTTATTTTTATTATTATTAGTTTTAACAAGGTTCCATCAACACCAAAATATTATTCATTATATTAATAAAAAATTTATTTAGTGTGTATGTATTTGGAATAGTCTTTAACATTTAGAGATAGAAAATTAAATACACTATTCATGAAAAATGTAGGTTGTACATGTCCATGAACGATGTTTCTATTTTCTCTAAAAATGGAAATAAATAAGGTAGTGTTATATATTTCCCTTATTGAATCATTTAGATATCATATATTTGATATTTAGTTGTTAAATATTTCTATTATTTAATTCTATATAAATAAATTGAAAAACGATTCCCAACATTTCACAAGGCTGTTTTCCACCATAAACATGACCAACATTATCATATCCCCCATGAAATGGAATGTAAAAAATTAATATTTTTTAATATATTTCCAGATTAAAATTTATAATAAAAATATCTTAAATATACATAATATCCTATATCATAGCAACATCGATATGTGTTGATGGAAAACGTGTCACATCGGTTGGAGAGTTGGTAGTCATCATTTACACAAGTGACACTATCATTTTCCATTTTAGTGTAGAAGCGATGGATTTAGTTTATTATAAAAGAATAATAAAATCTCATTATATGTTATATATTATTTTTAGTATTATATCATGGAATAATAATATATTATAGTGGTGGATTACGAAATAAAACTAAAACAATCATTGAATAACATTACCACATCTTCTGGTAAACTCATTATGATATGCACCAAAATCCGATCTAAGATGGAGTTATGGTCAGAATAATATTTACAGGCTAATAGGAGGGGTTTTATTAGGGTATTTGGGATAGAGTTTATAATTTTTATTTGTTATTTTTTAAGACGATAAACTAAGGAGTTTCATTTTTATAAGTGAGGTGAGACCTATGTAATTTTATAGAAAAAATGTTTTCCCACATTTTTCACAGGTCACAGTTATCCAAAATAGTCCATTATGTAAAATTTAATGGAAATGGATTCAATTTTTCTTGAAAATGCATTTTGGGAAAAAAATTAGTAATTTTTTACCTATTATATTTTTTTTTCTTTCCCCTAATAAACTCATTTTATCCTTATCTATGATAAATAATTTATTATTTTCTAAATTTTAATAATAAAAAAAATTAACAAATAAATTTATATAATATAAATTATTTTTCTTAAATATAATAAATCTATATATTTGAATTTGTATAACCGAATTCCATGAATTTAATTTAAAATTAAATCCATACACGTGATGTGAAATCGGTATTTTAAAGGGAAAATGATAAATAATATAAAAGGTTTTCATATAAAAATTAAAAGATAAATTTAGAACAAAATACTCAATTGAATGAAAATCTATTAAATTAATCTAAATATATTTTTAATCATATTTTAACAAAAAAAATTGAATCATATAAATTTGATAAATTAAAAGAAATTTTGAAATAGAAACCATTAATTTTCACTATTCCTTGAAAAAAGTAACATTTCAAAAAAATATATAAATTTAGAGGAATATAATTATTAGATATAAATACAAAAAATGAATCATATTTTGTAATATAGATTTTATATAATTGTTAAAAAATGACCTTAATAATATTTTTAACAGAATGTATAAAACATTTTATAAGAATATAATATATTTAAAACATATAATGACAATTCTACAAATTATTTTATGATCTGTTTTTTAATATATATCACAAAATATAAATACTGTTTTAAAATTATTAATAAATATTATTATCACTATGTTTAATTTCAAGTAATAATAGACATTTTAAAATAATAATATTAATAAAATATCATAGTTTATTTAAAACAAAATGTCAAAAGTTACGCATCATAAACCTTATATTACATATAAAAAATACACTATGTGGTTCATCTTAGACATTTTTTCAATAAAAATTAATTTATTCCCAAAAAATCATGGTACTACATCCCCCCACCCAACCACCTTAAAATTAACATCCCCATGAAAATTCGTCACTATAATACAATCAAATGATGATACTTATGCCTCATTATTTCCACCATAGCCCATGTACATTCTCCAAACTCGTTTTTTGATCAAAATTCATCGACTATGTGAGTGATAATTATCACAGAACATTCAATATTAGTTCCATAATCTTAATTTTATTTCTATCATAAGAAAAACATTCTCCATTAGTATGACCTCTCAGTTCTGTGCAGGTGTAGGATCAAGTATGAACTCTTATATGAGTGATACATGGAGATATAAATGTAAATTATAATGTTTTTGAAGAAGAAAAAACTATATAATCTATAGACTAAATATAATCAATAATTTCAAAGGGACTAATAAACCTTGGGCATATATTCGTGTTCTTCCAAATTCTCAAAATATTCATTCATGAAAGAATTCATTGAGACAGCTATCACCAAATCAAATTCAATATCATGTTTAACATTATAAATATATGTTTTCTATCTACTTTGTTTTAAGATTATGTGTTATTGAATGGATCTAACATTTTCTGAAATTTCATCAGCTGTCACATGTCATAATAGATTTCATTCTCCATCAACATTCATGAACATTTGTGCTCTACATTTACTTCAATATCATGTTTCTTATTAATCTATCTAAATATTTGTGCTAAAACTATGGTTGTATTAGAAAATGAAATAGTTTAAGGTGTTGATCCTAAACACATTTTAAATTTATAGAGAAATATCTCAACGTATCGTCTTAGGTTTAAATTTTTCTATCAATATAACCATCTCTCTGTGTATGATACACAATGGAATAAAATAACACCACATCATGTGATTTCTAAACAATTCACCCAAATTTCATAGTAAACCATAGATTCTGATCTGAAAATAATGTAATTTGGTATACCATGAGTCCATAACACATCCTTAATATATAACCTTGAATTATTATCCAAATAAAAATATTTCTCCTATGTGATGAGGTGTTCTAACATTATTTGGTTACCAACAATAACCCATACAATATTTTTCCTATTAGATGTTTTATGCAGTATAAAAAATCCATGGTGATGTTTTCCAATTTAAATTATAGTATGGATAGTGGACATCAAATAACCTTTTATTTATTTCCACTATAAATTTACATGATGACATACAATTTGTCGAGATATAAACTTTGTGATATCTCTTGGTATGAAATCCCACTATAAATACTCAATAATATCCCCATACAACTTCATAATTATAAGATGACTATATAAGTAAGAAGTATGATCCACCTTTAACTAATCTTTATTTAAATATGGTTTGTTTGAAACACATTCATAATTCATGGAGCTATTATTTTTATCATAATCTTTGTTGAACCCAAGATAATTTAACAGATTCCATTGAAGTTCTTCATCATCCATCTTCACCTCATTAATCTTCATATTGATAGATGGTTGAAAATTTATTTGAGAATGATAAATTTTTCTCCTTAATTATATATATCTAGATACATACTTTTCTAATATTCAATTTATGAATATTTTTTATCTTCGTCATAAATAAGATACCAATATCCATTCGACTCAAACCACCAACCACCGTGTTCGATATCCAATTGTGGTAATGTATTAAAGAGACCAAATGAGTATTTAGATTTAACCACATTCTTTAGTTCATATTCAAATAACTATATATTAATATATACATTAGAATCCTATTAATAATATATATATCTCAATTTTATCCAAAAATAATTCCTTTAAATCAGTAATTAAAAATTTACCATAGCTAACTCCAATTTGTGAGTTTGGTCATTTTTTCCATAAACCAATAATTTTCAAGAAAAATTTGTTATACAGATGTATTTATTCATTAAAACACATTATTATACACTATTTTATGCATCACTAGATATTGAAAAAACTTTTACATTATAGGGTAATGTAAGAACATGAGCACTGACTAATATTCTATTTAGCTCCTTGAAATTTTCATCATATTCTTCGGTCTATGTGAAATTGGATCCCTTCTATGCAAGAATAGTGAGTAGACCATATATTCTATTGAAATTTTCAACAAATTATCTATATTATATATATTATGTATGAAAACTATGGATCTATGTTACAATGATTTTTCTAGGAATATATTAAATAACAACCCGCTTTGATGGATCTGTAAATATACACTCTATTGAGATTATATAACCCCAATATTAAACCATTAAATCCAAAATTAACACTCAGTAAATTTTTCTTGTAGTTTATCCTTAATTATGGTAAATATTATAATTATCATGTTTTCTTCATTATCATATATTCTATTTTAATTGATTATATTATCAGCTTTAATTCTTATCACAAACTGATCAAGGTAATCTCTGTAAACTCTATTCATTAATTCCCTTAAGAGATCAGGGGCCATAGTATAATAAAATGGATTGAATATTTATTTAATGTGTACATACATTTTTTTGAATGATTACCTAGGTATATTAACTTTATAAACCATCAATTTATTATATCTGAAAAAAATTGAAATATTTAAAATGTGTTCAGCACTGTGTAGTTTTTAAAATATGTTATCTATATGAAGATAGAGTTACATTTACATGAACATAATGTTATTCATATCATAATAATCATTGTAATTTCTAATCAGACAACATTTATTTTTGACAAAAACAAAAGATACACCGCAAGGGGACACACATGGAAATAGGAATCTCTTTTTTGGTTTCCACTGATGTATCTTTCATAATATATACATTCTATCTAGTCTAATATAATAGTAGTATTTGAAATAATAAGGACACTATTTATGAGTTTTTTTCACAAATAAAAATAACCTAAACATATAAAATGAAAACAATTGGAAAATATCATACAAATAAAACAAAAAAAATCCCCACAAAATAAAAATATCATCAATATTGAGTCTATCGCAAACCATATGAGAAAAAACCACTTCTGAAAGAGATTCATGGCCTATAAAATGTATTTGATCTCAATTAGATGTTACTTCCTAAAATCAAAATGATTTTTGATTATAGGTAGGATGTGAAAATCAAAATTTAATCGCATTCCTATAAAATTGATTTTTTATTTATTTAATGAAGTAAAATCAATGTATACGATAACATAAAATTAAGCCATTGATGGACAAAAATATTTTTAGAAATAAAATTCCCACAAACATCAATCAGAGAATAATCATATATATGAGATGTTATCATCATACCATTTATGGTTTTCATTTATAATTTTTTATATAATATTTTTGGTGTAATATTTAATACCATATAAAATTAATTATATATAATGAAATCTATATATATTGATTAAAAAAACATTAGAACTATTATAGTTGATAGTTTTTGTTTTATTTACTGTGTCTTTGGTGTTCACCCCATACAAAATATGGATAACAATATATTTCTCCTTATCCTTCATCATAAGAGTATTCAAACATCCATCATCCTCATCAACCATCAGATATGGGCATTGGTTATCAACATACAAATACACCTTGTTGTTGAAACATTATTGATTAAGTGGTTCATTAAATAGATATATTACTCTTTTTGAATTATTAGATAACATCTTCCTATCACTTTATAATATTATTTTATGATGACCTTACTTTAAAAATATAAAATATTTAAAAGTCTCCTTCGGATAATTTCATCCACGTTTTCTTTCGACCATGGAGGGAGCTTTATCTTTATGTCTCCATGTTTTTTAGAGTTCCTTTTGATATCCATTGTCCTTTTTTTATCAAACCCATGCGATTGATGTTTAAAAATGATCTACATTCCCACATTGAGATCTCTTAAAATGTTGTAATTCATTGATTATGAATTAAAAAATGGATAACACCCATTAGTGACATGGATATAATCCATTGAAGAATAAATCAACCAAAAAATTTGGTTAGATAATAAAAATAGTAACGTATATCCATATAATTGTAAAAGTTTCCTCATTCATACCAATTTGTTCATAATACATGGATTTTTACTCAGTGAGTTCCTTCTTAGTTTTCTTTGATGAATGCGAGGACAATAAATATTAAAAAATCTGATTGTAAACTTATAACACTCATTGAAGATAATTTCATCATAGTGTCTATTATTCATAATGAGAGAGTACTATTCATTTGATTTTCCATTTATATGATGGAAAAAATGAGCCATTAAATATACAAATGATGGTTAATTTGAAGTATCACTTTTGTGGTACTAATATATTTATTATTTGCTGGTAGAACATTGAAACCATGGAAAGAAGGTGTATGGTTACTCATGATGTATTTAAGAGAACAGTATCCACTCTTTTTTAAATTTTGATGTTCAATGTAACATCTTCATATTTTGTGTATTGTTTTTCAAATTAATTCAACTTTTCATATAGGTTTCATTATATGAAATTTTTTTCATAGATTATTTTACCTAAAATAATTATTTTCTCCAATACTGTCTGTCACGACCCCCCCCCCCCCCCCACAGCATGTACCCTTACTAGACCATAAATGTAGGAATTGAGATAAGTACCCCTCGTGTCCGACCTCCAATAGGCCCCGGGTTGGCATGTAGCACCGATGGGATAGTAAACACATAAATGTGAGGCATTACCCTCTAAAGGAACACTTGAGAAATAGAGAGATAATACATACCACAACTAACTCCAACTTATAATGAAATATCAATAAAACCCAATTACACATATGTAATGTCATGAAAGAAAACTAAAACTAAAACGGGGAAACTCTAAGTACAAAAAAATGTAAAAAACAATGGCAACCACAAGCCCAAACAACTCATGCATCTCTAAACAAGTAGAAACCATCTAGATCTCCAACCTGCTTCATGTGACCTATAAAACAGTTTATATAGGCGTAGGGTGAGTATAATAGTATTCTCAGTAGGATCCTCCCCAATGCCTCTCATTAAGAAGTAATGAATGAATTGTAAATCACAGTGAACGACAAGTGAAAACAACACATAAACTAAATAAGTATACTAAGTCCCCATCCTCTCCATGGATACTCTCACCAAGTATCACATACATGAGTATATAATATAATAACAAATATCAATTGTACCCCACTACTACTTCCCCATTGGTTTTCTAATTTTCCCAAACTTTGTGTGTCCCACGAATCTCTCCCCAAATGGCTTCCCTACAGACACCTAGATGAAGCACCACAACATGCAACTCATGCAACAAAGCCACCACATCCACGTAATCAAAGAAACTAGGTAGATTTTTGGAGCCACCACAACTTGCATAACGTGTATCATATGTCAGGAATTATGCCTCAAGCCATTACATCCCATACACCTAGTAAGGATCCTCATTCTATCATAGCCTATACACATTACATCCATAGTACTCTATAGAAATATATATCCAGAATATATGTGTGTGAATAACCACAAGACAATATAGCCCTCTACACACATATATGGGTAATAATAATCATTATGCCTACCTGTAAAAGTAAATACCAAGAGAAGAGTGTTGGGGAAAAGGGGTAGTAAGCCATCCATCCTCCCCCCGGAAAGTAGGGAAAACACCCCTCATGGCTATGAATCCCCAGAATGTCATTTTCTCTAACTAACGGGATTGAGTAGTGTATTGAAACACAAAAAGTACAGAATATAAAATATCTCACATCCACAATATGGGCATAACCTATTCTTAGACTCAATTGCAACTAATATCTATTAGACTCCCTACTGAGACTTCTTAAATTAAGTATCCTATAATCAAACAACCATTTTATGATATTTAATACATTACATCATCCCCTTTTTATTAGTTGCAATTTACATTACTTAATTCTTTAAAAATTAATTAACCATCAATAATTTCCATATAATATTTTATTTGCATCACACCCAAAGACCATTATCCCTTTAAATTGTAACGTTAACACTGAGTCCCAGCAAGGTCCAACCCCATGGGATAACATCATTTATATAATAATTTATCGAAATCATTATTACTATCCCATATTCCTCGTCATTCTATAAAAACATTCTAAGCTATTAAACGAAAGGTGATCAACATGGTGAATAGTTGAACGAATCAACCAGTCTTTACCACCTATAACAAGAGCACAGAATCATTATCCCTCAATAAGCTAAACATAGAAGGAAAATGTCATACCTCTCATGTCTTTTCCCCTTTTTGGATGAAGGGTAAGCATGAACAGCTGCCTTGAGCATTGTGGAAGGTAATGAAGATAAATAACTAACTAGATTCATCAAGAATGAAAACATTCACATCCATCCTGTTTCATCATCTACAATGTCCTCCCCAACTCCCACATACATAAAATAATGCTTCTCCCTACACTAGGCATCAACTACTGCCATAGGCCATGGGCCTCCCTACCTCCACATATCACAACATCCATCTAGCCTCACATAACATTAGAAGCATCCCAAAAAAACATAATATCAACTGGGATCTTGGGCCTTAAAAATTCATTATTCCTTAGTACATAATGTGCTCTCAAATCTTTAATAATATGGTTGTTGGAATTTATAAGCAAGAGGGTACTTCAGAACACTACAGGGCATTATCTTTTAATAAAATAGCCAGTTTTTTAATCACTATAAAATTAACCAAATTATTATTTATAGGATCCAACTATATGTAACCTAAAACGGCAAGCTATCATATCTATCACAAATTGATTAAACATTATTATAACACCAATTTGATTAACATCAAATTAATACAAAAAATAGATTCATTTACGTTCATCCTTATCTATTTCCAAACAATTATAAATTAATTACGGAATTACTTTCTATACCAATATCCATCAAGAACAAAAATCTAAACAATGTAAAAATAGATATCACAGTATCTAAAAAAATAAGAGGCAATAACATAAGATCAATATCAATCTACATATCCGATTCAAATATTTATTATGTAAATTGTATTGTGATCTAGTGGTATAAAACATTCTAACTCTACAGTTGAATGTAAATTAATTGAGAATCAACAAATCCCTTACCTCAAAAGGTTCTTAATGTTTTTTATATGAGAATGACCCACTAAACAGCTAAAGATCACATCCCCATGTGACAACTGCATCCACCCTTGGATGTCGCGTCCAGACTGCACCAACCAAAACCCAAGAATTTCCATTAGAATCATGGTGATAACATTCCATAATATTGAAAGGAGGAACATGATAAGATGAACAAAAAATAGTGATGATAAATCATACCTTATATCGAATATTGGTGGATACTACTTCGTTTCACCAAAAAGGGGTTCAGTTACATCTAGAAGAACATCGAGGGAAACCAATTCACCGAGAAAATATTGATTTCAGGACTCCTACGAGAATGAAGGAATGGTTTGAGTGTCTCACACTAGAGAACATGAAGGAAAATTAAGGGAAGAAGATATCTTGTTCCTTTATATGATTAAATGAAGTGGGGTTTAAGATACAATGTATTTTCCATTAATATCGGATCGCATTAAACCATGAGGTTTGACCAAGTAAATACATCAACAGCCTTCAGAAGTTAATATAGTATTTTTGGGATTTTATGAGATCATAAATCCCAAAAAAAGGCCTTCAAATGCATTTTATGTCAAAGAAAATGTTAAATTTTCGAAACTGGGAAATTCTAGAAATTTATAAAAGGAAATATGAAACAAATCTAGAAAAACTAATAATGAGGCAGAAATGCTGAGACCATATATATGAGATAGTGACTGTGTGATTGTAACTCTGAGACTGTAACTGGGATACAGTTTCACAGAGACAGTAAATGTGAGACAGTAACTAAGAGACAGTAACTATGGGACAGTAAGAGTGAGACAATAACTGTGAGATAGTAAATATCAGAAATTAACTATGAGATGGTAACTGTGAGACAGTATCTGTGAGATAGTAACTGTGAGATTGTAACTCTAAGAAATTAATTGTGAGAGATTAACTCTGAGACTGTAACTGTGAGACAGATACTGTGAGACAATAATTTGAGACAGGCACTGTGAGACAGTAACTTCCAGACAATAACTGTGAGACATTAACGATTAGATATTAACTGTGAGACAGTAAGTGTAAGATAGTAACTGTGAGACACCATGACACTATTCATAAAAATGGTTTCATTGTTCACAGAACTGAAAATTTGGAAACGTGTTGGGGATGAGTCACCTTGCCCTCCCAGAAAACCTCCACCACCAGATTTCTGCTAGGGAATAGATGAGAGTGGTCCAAGCCAATTAATCAGATACCTCCCAAAACATTCTTGACATCATGAATTCAAGAACAACTTAAATGGAAACCAAAATGGGTTCGGACAACCACCCATCAAGTTAAAAATAAATAAAGAGCAGGCCACAAGAAGAAACCAAAGAAAGACATATCATTAAAATGGACGGTCTACAACCACAAAGAAAACATCGTTACATGAAAAGAGTTAAACCTCAAACAACAATAGGTACTGAGCACATATATGCGAGACATGTTCCCATATACTCTATTCCAGACCACCTTGTCACCACAATACATGAATCATGAGGATTGAACTCTCGTGCAACAACTTCTCTTTGTGGTCTTTAATCGCCATAGGTCACAGCTTGAAGGTCGCATCAACATAAACAACGATATCTCTCTAATAAATGATGTGAGAGTAATAATGAAGATAAATTCAAATCTGTGACACAAGAAAAACATCATGTATCTATCCCATCTATGGGGGAAGTTCTACATGATATTCCATAACTCCAACTCGAGCCAACACATCGAAATGCCAAACAAACAAGGGAGAAAGCTTTCTCACATGTCCAAACCTTCACTTCCCATTCTAGGGAGTCACCTTCCGAAAAACATGATCCCCAACATCAAACTCTAACACTCTCATCCTCTGATAGGAATATGATTTTTCACGATCATTCACTACTTTCATCTTCCCATGAATCACCTAAACCATATCTGTCATATTCTACACTAGTTCCGGTACTAGAATTGATGACTCTCCAACTAGATTCTAGGAGAATAGAGAATGACAACGTCACCCATTCATGGCTTCAAATGGCCCCATACTAATGATGGAGTGAAAACTATAATTGTAAGAGAACTCCACCAATGGTAAGTGCCTCATCCATGAACATCTGAAATTTCGAACACAAGAGCGTAACATGTCTTCATGAGTCTAGAAGGTGTGCTCTGTCTGACCGTCCATATGCAGATGAAAAGAAGTGATAAAGAATAACTAAGAACTAAAAGCATGATGGAGTCCTCTCCACACCCCAGAGGTAAAATGACGATCTCGATCCAGAATAATCATCCATGGGACTCTGTGGAGTCTCACCACCTCCTCCTAATACTACCTTGACAAATCAACCACTGAGATCGACTCCTTGTTTTATATAAAGTAGTATGATTTCATTAAACAACCCACCACCACACAAATGGTGTCACGTATTCCTTGAGCTCTAGTAATACCATTTACAAAGTCCATTTATATGTTTTTACATTCCACATACGAATATCTAATGGATGGAGCAAACCACAAGGGACACGGTGTTCAGCCTTGACCTTCTGGAAGACCATAAATCGAGACCCAAACTCTGCAACTGCACGCTTCCACCCAGGCCACAAAAAATTATTCCTCAAGGCTCAGTACATCAATTTCAATCTTGGATGTACCGCTAATGGTGAACTATAGAACTCTCTGAGAATCATCTCACACATCACTAAAGGAAAAAAAATTACTCCCATGAAACAATACTCTGGGTTGTTCATCCTCAGACCAACCATCATGGGCCTCTCAAAAACAACTTGGTCTCCCCAGACCTTCACATCATGATCCACCAACTAGGACACTTCCACCTGCTGCACTACAGATGACTGCAGTATCATTTAGAAAAGTCATCCTCTGCCCCAACCTCTCCCATATTTAGATGTAATGCTGAATATTCTTCCATTACCCTCTAGGAATCACCGGATTCATGCACTACATCTCTACATGACTTCCGGCTCAACACTTTAGCTGCAACATTCCCCTTTTCAAGGTTATACGATATTTTGAAATTCTTATACCTGTAAAACCACTACCCCCATCACTATCGCATGTTTAAGTCACGATGATATAAAACATACCTCATTCTCTTATGATCGGTGAAAACCACAATGTTCTAACCAATGAGGTAATATATCCACAACTTCAGAGGATACACTGTAGCTGCCAAATCAAAATCATCAGTGGAATTGTTATGTTCATAGGGACACAGCTGCCATGACCAATAGGAAACAACATATCTCGGATGCATTAGAACACAACCTAACCCCATATGCAAATCATCACAGAAAACATAAAACTAATCTCCCTCTATTAGAGGACAAAGAGCTAGATTACTTACTAACTTCTCCATAAGATAATAAAAATATTCCAAAAAATGTTCATTCCACACAAATTACTGATCCAACCTAGTAAATGTAGTTAGAGAAGTCTCAAACCGAGAGAAATCGACTGTGAACCACCTATAGTTGTCTGTGAGACCAAGGAAAATTCGCAGCTCTACCACTGTCTTGTGGGAAACCAAGACACAACTACTTATATCATCGATAGATCCACATCTACTACCTTCTTGGACACAACATGCCCCAAGAAATAGATTTCTCATGCCCAAAACTCACACATAGACAACATCCCAAATAGCTGATGTTGAGGAAGAACTCCGGTAACAGCGTGTTGATGCTCTGCATTCTACTCCTCTGATGTGGATTACACATGGATTTTTTCAATGAAAACCACAATGAACTTATCCAGGAACTCATGAAACATAGTGTTTTTCAATCCCATCAACTCTTCTGGGTCCTTCGTTACACCGAATGACATTACAATGAACACATAAATCCCATTTTGACAACAGAAAGCATTATTTGGGATATCATCACCCTTCACACACATATGATGATATCATGACCGCACGTCGATCTTTGAGAACCAACATGGACCCTTCTATTGATCGAATAATTCATCAATCCGCAGATGAGGATACTGATTCTTCACTATTAAATTGTTTAAGCGATGATAGTCTATACACAATAGGAAACCGTAGTCATCATTCTTCATGAAAAAAATCAGTGCACCCCACGATGACACACTCAAACGAAAAAAACCGCACTATAATATACCCTGAAGCTGTATATGTAGCTCTCACAACATTGAATGGGATATAAAATATAGAGGAATAAATATTGGAGACACTCATAGTTGTAGCATGATCCCAAACTCGATATCTCATCAAGGGGGTAATGCTACAACCTCTTCTGGAAAAACATAAGGGTACTCTTCTACGACTATAGGAAACGTCAACTACGGAACCTCGGACGAAATCATCATCATGTTATCCATCAATGATGGTATGGATGGAAAATGCCTCTTTCCCATCCCAGGGTCCCACTCGCCAACAAACACCTCTCGCTCTCCATCCACATCGAAGAACACAACCTTCGTCCTGATGCAATCCAGGATAGACAACAATGAATACAACCAATCCATGTTGAGGATGACATTATATGGTTGTACCAGTAAACAATGGAAATCTCCCCAAGAGTGGTGATGCCCCATAACTAGCTCACAGTCTCTAAATACTTTAAACATGTCATCTCGACCTTCAACTTGAGTAGTCAACGCTAAGGGCACCGGAAGCCTCTCTACCTCATGTCCCAAATAATGGACATGTGTAGGTGATATGATGGTTGGGTCAATCCTGAATCAAACATGGCATACACCAAGGTAGAAAAAAATCAAAGGGTACCTCGAAAGGATTCTAGCTCACTAGGTGTTGGCAATGATAGAGCATGAAACTGACCATGATATCCTTTATAGGCTCTATGACCGTAATGATGACCTCCACCACGGACATAAACTTCTCTCTGAGGATGAGGTGCCACACGATATTTTCTTATGCATGCCCCATTCACAATCTGCAGATCTAAAGCTCATGCAACCTATTGCGGCTACATCAAATGGAACTGCCATAAAAAAGGAATCTAGAGAGAACAACTGGTGCACTATGATTGCTCTGAATGTTCGGCCACTCTCTCTTTTGATGACCTCGACCACCACAGGGAAAAAATTCCAGATACATTGGAATTGTCATGAGAGCTACTGCCCCCGGAGAAACGAGATGCTTTGGGCTAGGACCTACCCTGAGATGAAAGGAATAAATTCTTTCTTGAAAAAGGAGAAAGTCAATCCAAAAATCACCTTTGTGAGTAATCATGATGACTGTCCTCTCAACATGATATGGTTATGGAAAATATCTTATCAACAGCCTCTTCCCTCGCCAGCACCTCATGATATGTCTTCAGAATATATGGGGTGACCTGGTGTTGGATCTATGGATGAAAAGACTCTTAGAAATGCCTCACCCTTGCATTATAATTTGGAAATTGGTCTGAATCATATCATATAAGATTCTTAAAATGGATTCCAAACCCTCTCACATTGATCTCTCATGTCGAAGGGTAAGAAGCTCCTGGTGACTTGATACATTCACCATCGAAGAAACAAAACTCTTCTCAAAACATGACTCAGAACTCCTCCCATTAGATCTTTGACTCCTGGCGATCCATGGGGAAAACTAAAAACCAATGCCCCATTGATCCATATAGTATCATCACAACCAAAGATAAAAATTTCTCCTTTCGATCCCGAATCAAGATAGAGCCTATTTTGACCTCATCCATCCATTCTTCCATAACTGCATCTGAAATGGAGCTCTCATACTTCTGCAGACTCAAGAACTGAAACTCTTTGAGTGTCCTTATCTAAGGTTTATCTTCATCCAACACTACCCTATGACGATCTGCTGGAACAGCCTGCTGGACATCTTCTATGTGATCCTGAAGAGGGTGTAAACCTGGAGCTATACCTATAAAATAACAAACTAAGAGAGATCCTAAACCTGAAATATGGAAGACTCATCATTAATTAATTCATAGTTTTCTTTTATAATTTTTAGGTTAACATATTCCAAGGAGTACCCATTCAAACACAATCACATGGAATAATGATGCATTATCATCTCGTAGGTCTCTATAATACAACTAGTATCACCTCGTTTAGTAGCCATTGTAAACATAAAGGTATGTTCATCAGATCACAGGGGCCCCACAATGCCTATGCTTCATCCTGTCTCTAGTGTTCACATAACTTCCTAAACATTACTGACACCATTTCCCTACCATCCCCTGAAACATCATCTGTTCCTAACACCAAACTAAATCTTATCCATCAACATGAAATCTGCTTACACTTTTTCACTACCCCTCCCGACAAGGTGTAAAGATCCAAGGCCATAATTTTGATAATGTAGAAAATGACCCCGCCCCCCCGAGTCCTACCTCCAATATGACATAACATGGATAATATCACCAAGGTTATATTAAACACACAAATGGGAGGAATTATCCTCTAAACGAACAAATGAAAAAAATAAGGATAAGAAAAACACCAACCAACTCCATCTCATACAAAAATATAAAAAAAACCATATGCACATATGTAATGTCATGGAAAACTAATACAAAGGAATGGGGAAAACTGCAAGTACCAGAGGAATGTAAAAACAACAGCAACCACAAACCCAAATAAGTCATGAAACTCCATTCTTGTAGAATCCAAATTGATCTCCAATGTTCACCAAGTGACATGAAAAATAGTTAATATAGATGTAGGTTGAGTATAACAGTATACTCAGTGGGGTACTCCCCATAGACTCTCATGTAAAACTAATGTTAGAATGCTAATGCACAATGAACCATAAGTGAAACTAACTCAACACCTAAACAGGTATACCATGTTCCCAGCCTCATCATGGATACTCTCATAAAGTATTGCATACAAGAGTATATAATATAATAATGAATATCAAGGGTACCCAAATACTATTTCCCCACAGGTTTAATGATTTTCTCCAATATCGCACATCCTAAGCATCTCTCTCCAAATGGCTTGCCTATAGAAACCCGGCCAAAGATCCACAAAATGATCCTCGTGCAACAAAACCACCATGTCCACATAATCAATGTAACCATGTAGTTTCTGAGAGCCACTACTGCTTGCATATTGTGTATCATGTGTTGGGAATTATACCAAAATCCATTACAGCCCATTCACTATGTAAGGATCCTCAAGCCATCCCAACATATACACATTACACCTATAGTAGTCCATAGGAAACTATATCCATAATATATGTTTGTGAATGACCACAATCCATTACAACACTCTACACACATATATGGGAAAAACTAACCACTCACCCTATTGGCACAAGTAACTTCCATGAGACGAGAGTGGGGCCAAATGGGGTTGTCAGCCATCCATCATCCCACCATAATATTGGGGTAAATATCCCCACCCCCAGGGCTCAAAATCCATGGGTGGTCAGTTTCACTAACTGACAGGGTGGAGTAGCATATAGAAACAAAAAAAAGTACAGAATATACTATATCTCACAACCACACTATGGGAAAAACCTATTCTTAGACTCAACTGCAACTAGTGTCTCTCAGACTCCTGACATCAAATTGTAACAGATTGTATCCTATAATCACACAACCATTTAATGAGATATAATACACTATATCATTCCATTTGTATTGATTGTACATTAAATTAATTAAACCATTAAACAGTAATTAACCGTTAATTATTTCCACATTATTTTTCATTATAATCACACCCATCATCCACAATCCCCTTAAAAAGTAACCTTTTCATTTTGCCATAGAAAGCTCCTACCCCATGCGTTAGCATCATTTACTCTATATTTCTAAAAAAACATTATTACTTTCCCATATTACTATGAATTCATGATAAACATTCTATGATACTAAACACAAGGGGCTCAACATAGTGAGTAGCTAAACTACCCATCTAGTCATTTCCACCTGTAGAAATATCATTGACCCATCCTCCCTCGAGAAGCTAAACATGAAAAGAATGTGGCATACACCTTGCGTCTTTGACATTATTTAGAAGAAAGGTAAAAAAGTCCAACTTCATTGAGAAGTGGAGAAAGTAAAGCAGATAACCCAACAACATTCATCAAGTATCCAAACAATCACATCCAACCCATTTCACCATCTGTAGTGCCCTCACTGACACCCACATGCACAAACTGATGCATCTCGCCACTCTGGGAATCAACTGGTACAATAACAAATGGGCCTCCCTGCCCCCACATATTAGAACAACCATTAAGGATCACATGAGAATACATGAAGAAAGAAGAAAAAATCACATCAACTCGAATCTTGGACCTTAAACAATTCATTCTTCCTTCATACATAATGAGCTCTCACAGCTCCAAGCATAATGCTCTTGGCCTTTATAAGGAATTGCGTTACTTAGAACCCTATGAGGAATTATATTTTTATCAAACAAAAAGTTATTTAATCAATGTGGAATTAAATGATTTATTATTTGTACCTTCCAAATAGGGGTAACCTTAAACTGCATGCTATTATAGTTATCACAAATGGAATAAACATACTTACTTCACTAAATTTATAGACATCAAATTACAACAACAAAAGTGTGAATCATTTTCATGACTTTTTATCTTTAGCCAAACAATTATCAATTAATTTGTACTTAAAAGTTCATTACCAATTTCTATAATGAACTAAAATCTAAAAAAAATAAAACAAATATATCACTCTATCTTGAAAAACAAGAGGCAACAACATACCATCAAATTCAATTTATTTAACTGGTTCAAATATTTATTATATCGATTCAATTGTGATCTATTTCTATAAAACATGATAAATATACAGTTTAATGCAAAATAATAGAGATGCAACGAATCCCCTCCTTCAAAATGTTCATAAATTCCTTTATACGAGAACGATCTACAAAATGGATCACGATTGCCTCCTGGCGTGACAATTGCATCCACCCAAGTATGTCGTGGCATGACCGCACCATCCAAACCCAAGAAACTCCATTAAAACCAAGGAAATTACATTACATAATATGGAAAGGATAAATAAAAGAAGATGAACCGAAATAAATGACAATAAGTAATAACTTATATCAAAGATTGTTGGATACTTTTTGGTTGCACCAAAACAGGGGTTCCCTTATAGCAAGACGAACGTTGAGGGAATCCAATCCACGAGGAAATTATTGTTATCACGACACTTATGGTATAGAAGGAATGGATCAAGTGTCTTTCAATGGAGAACAAGGAGAAGGAATAATGGAGTAATATATCTTGTCCCTTTAGTTGATTTAACAGAGTAGTGGTTTAAGATATAGTGGATTTTCAATTAAAAGAGGATCGCCTTAATCAACATGGTTTGTCCATGTAAATGCATCACGGGACATGAAAAAATAGTATAGGAGTTATGTAATTTTATTCCACCTTAAATCCCTTAAAAAAGTCCTTCAATGTGTTTTTTTTCAAATAAAACATTAAATTGGTGAAGCTTGAAGTATCTGGAAATTTTGAAAAGGAAATATAAAACAGTTCTGGAAACATTGTTCATGAGACAGATACTCTGAGATAGTAACTGTGAGACAGTATCTATGACATAGTAACTGTGAGACATTAACTGTGAGATAGTAACTCTAAGACAATGACTCTGATATAGTAACTTTGAGACAGTAACTGGGAGACACCGTGACACTGTTCATAAAACTGGAAATAATGTTCATAGTACTAGAAATTTTGAAATGTGTTGGAGATGAGTCACCTTGACCTCCCAGAACACCTCAACCCCTATATTTCAGTAATGGAATATACTAGAGGGGTCCTAGCCATTATAATGTGCATGATCAGCTTCAATAGGCTTCAAAAATATATTAAATAATATTAAATCATAAATAACAATTATAACATAGTTGTTCTTTTGGAAATTATAAATAGTAATTTTTATTTAATAAATTTAAATATAAATATATTTATAAAAATATATTTTTTTGTTAATAATCATTCAATTTTTATAGAATTAATTATTTTAATCAAAAATATGTTTTCATTAAAAATGATTTTTTTGGTAAAATGTTGTCAATATTGTATAGATATTATAGAAAACATATTTGGTAAAATGAAATTCATTTTTGAAATCATTATATAGAAATTACGTTATGGTTAAAATTTTCACCCTTTCAGAAATTGTTTAGTTTTTAGTGAATAATGAATGTACAGAATTTTTTTAGATATCATATATTTTGTATAAATTAATTAATTAAATTTTCCAATTGTATTTGAAATAAAACAATTATTATTTAATTTAATTTATTACACCTTATTATTTTTTAATTAAAATTTTATTTGATTTTTGTAAAGGATTATATATGGTTTTAAATAACTTTTTATGAAAACTATTTTAAAGTGAATATTGTCAATTGATTTTAACTAATTTAAATAATCTATAATTTTTAATTATTTAATTTAAATTCAAAGATTATATATTTATAAATTTTAATTCATATAAAAAAATTATTATTATTATATATATATATATATCTAATTTTTTAATATAAAATCATCTTATGCGTTCTAAATAAAAAACTTGAAAACTCAATTTTTCATCACATTTGTGGGGTTTGTTCAAATTTAATGACATTTTCTTAAAATTTATTGGAATAAAAAATAAATCTACATGACCAAAATATAATAGGGTCGATTTTTAATTATTTTATGAAGAATAATATTTTTGTGACTACGGAATAATACTGAATTTTATTTGAAAAGTTATTTTTTGATATATATATTTATAATTTAAAATTTCATTTGAAATTGGTTTTAAAGTAAAATTATTTCAATGATAAATACATTAATCCCATTTTTTCACTGGAATAAATATCATATTATAATATGATATAAAAACATCTAATCCTTTTGAACATTTTTAAATTATGGACACATTTTATTGTGTTGTCTCTGGTATGAATTTAAAAATAAAAAATTTCAGTTATGTGAAATTAATTTATCAAAATGTATAAAAAATTTTAATGGAAAAAATTTATATTATCTGATAAATTTAAATTTTTTTACTAAATTTTTTAATATAAAAAGTAAAAATTATTTCAATCATTTAATGTAAAATTGGTTTTACCATGGGATAAACTATAACAAAAAGTGTCAAAATTGACCTAAAACCTGTAAAAAATAAATTGGATAGACATATTTTTAGAACATAAATTTTTAATAATTGTATATATATATATATATATATTAAAATGAATTTCATAAGAGATAGTATAATGTAACTCGTGCGTATAGTGGAATACCACCTCAGGAGGTGATGTGATTCATCATTCAAAAATGCTTCAAATCTATTATGACAAGGATAAATATATTTATTTTTTATGATATTAATGAAATAAATATTATATTAATGATATATTTATAATTTTTTTGAATATTATATATATTTCAATATTTCAACTTTACACGCAATTAATGATGATTAGTTAATTTCTGTATCTATGGACTACTGCATTTATAGAGGGATGCAACTATTATTCTATATCCAGAACACAGAAATGATATTTATAATTATATAATATGGTATATATATTTTTATGATCACTCTAGAAATATTATATATAACTTACCTTTTTTCCATAATGATCATAATAAAATGTAAACATTGCTCATTCTTATTTATTACTTACTATATTAATGATCATATCATACTTCCTTTTTTCATAACCACCATTATGTATTTGTAATTAATGTACGATTGATGTATAATTATGATAATTATGTAAATATTAGTTCATATTAGATGATGAAAATATGTAATATATGAAATAATTGGATTATTAAAGACAAAATGATGATAAAAAACTAAGTAATTTACAAATATATCATCGTAAATATTGAATTATTATTAATTAATGGGTTAAAAGTGGTTATAAAGGTATCAAATATGATATAATAAATAGTAATGTGTTTTTTATACGTTAATAAAAGTTTGAAATACATATTATAAGTGTTTATATAATGTTAAATCAAATATAAATGAGAGATAAATGATTTCTTAACAAGATTATAATTCATTGGGTTAAAAATATACTCCGTTGAAAATATCAAGACACTTTTTTGTGTGGAATGACTTATGATTCTATTATATTGTATATATATTTGATTTATGTGGATTTATATTTGATACACATAATATATTCATTTATAAAATCTACCATTAACATTAAGATTATATTTAGGTTTTCTTTGATAATCACATTCTAAAAAATAATGTTTATTCTTTAATACTAGCTTATTTAAATTACATTTCCATTAACTAATAAAACCATTTATTATTCCTAGATTTAAATTAATTATATTTTAATTTAATAGTACCATTTTAATACCCTTTCATTTATAAAATAATTATTATTTGTTTTATGAAAATCATACATAATTTCCCTCTTAGTTCGGGAATCCATTTTATACTAAAACTGGGTTTTATGAAAAAATTTATAAATGTAATATATTTCATATATGATTTTTAAAACACATTTGTACCCATGTTTACCATTTTTTAAATGTTTTTAATGGAATACTAAATTTATTTAGAAAAATAGTTCTCATTTTACTTTTACAAAAATGGGAAAAGAATTTTTTTTACCTGTATAGAATGAATCAAATTTACCTTGATCATTTCTACTATTTTCATTGAAGTCACATTTGTAATTTTACATGGGTTTTTAATAAAAATTCTATTTATTCTATTTAAAAATTATTTTTAAACTCAAATAAAAAAATTTCCTTAAGTAGTTTTTTAATTATTAATCTAATTTGTTTCCCCTCTAAGATAAAATCATTTTACCGCACCACTGACTTATCATTTACATTATCTCGGGATTAAATTCTTATTATTTCTTGAAATGTTTTATTTTATTGATGGAATGATGTTTTTTGTTCTAGTATCCTATAAATAGTTCATGAAATATAAAATAACATATTAAACCCACCTCTTATTCCCTAGGATGTGATTTTATGAAGTTGTAAAATAATTTAGAATGTTTTCTTTTTTATAACATTTTATGATATGAGGAAATGATTGTGAAACCCATTTAATTTGTTTGATTAGGATATGATGAGTTTTTTAACAATATTTTGGAATAAATATGTATAATTTTAATTATGTGATGGATGGTATTAATATAACCCTTCAATGTATTGGGTAATGGATTATATCTATGAATATAGAAAACAATAGAACATGAAGTGAACTCTATTTTGAAAAGGACGTTACTCGCTTTGCTGGTCTTACCAATGAACATTGAATACTGTGATGGTTTTGTGAGGGTAACCATTCCAATATGATATCCTTTTAAATGATCCTTGAAATATGTGGGAATTATTTTATATGCATATTTTTATTCCAAAAATCCATTTCTAATGACAATGTAATTCTATCATGGCTCAGATTCCATGATTCCATTATGATTCATGTCTTATTAACTATTAATATTTATTACATAACTCAGGACTATGATATTTGATATGAAATATAAGGTTTTAAAATAGTATATTCTTATTTTCCAAAACCTTATGTTCATGTAATTTATACGTATATCCCTTATTTATCGTTACTGAGAATCTGTGAAAACCCTTTTCTTATATTTTTCATTTACCAAGTTATTTAGAAATCATTAAGTAGTGTATTTATTTATGTATTAAAATGGTACACCCCATATTCTTCTTAATTTTTTTAAATAAATTTATATTTTTAAATATCACTCATTACACATGAAAAATTGTATATTCAATGGTGTGCTGGACACACGACACATACTTCTAGTGAATAGTGAAATAATCTTATTTTAAATAAGAACATTATAAAATAGTTTTAAAATATGAACGATTAAATATTATTAACTATATTTTTTAATATATATAAAATTTTCTTACTCAATTTATATATATTTATTAACTTTTAATAAATAATCTTTGATGTTTTAGTAATGGAAATATAATAATCAAAAGTTATTTTTTCATCAAAATGGGTTTTTATTTCCTTTTATTAACAATAAATAAAATATAGATTTATTAAAATTTATTTAATATTATTAACATAATTTTTTTAATAATCATATCTAAACTAACTTGTTTTTAAAATTTATGATGTTTTGGAAAATGTGGTTTTTTCAGTAAATAGTATATAATACCAATATTTTCTGAAATAAAAATTTCATTTCCATAAAAAATGTAATTAAAATAACCTATTATATTTATTATTAAAATAATTTTTAATTTAAAAATATTTTAAACACTTAGTATCTTTTGAATAAACTTGAGGTTGGGGTTTTGTTTAATGTTATTTTGTTGTTTCAAAAAATGGTTTTTTAATACATTTAAATGTGGATAATGTCTCTCAATTTGAGTAAAATAAAAATATTCATACTAATAAATGTTTTACAAAAAAATATATATTATATATCATTAAATTTTAATTTATATTCATATATTTATTAATATTATACTTATAGTTAATATAATGTCATGCTGTGTTTATAAAGACACAGTTCTGGAATACCCGCTTCTTCTCATAATATGTGGGTTTTGATTAAAATTTAATTATTTCAACCTTTATCCAATTTATTTGAATGGATAAAAATCATATTTGAAATGTTAATTTTATTGTTATCTGTTCGTCAATTATTGATAATTTTCTGAATGGATTAATTAATTTTAATGTATTTTTATTAACAAAAATTTTAATTGAATGTCTTCATTTAATTTAAATTATCTATAATGTAAAATTATATATTAAATTATTTAAAAAATTAATTTATTTCAATAGTACCCCAATTAATAATGTTTTGATCATTTTAAAAAAATTAAAATTGAATTATGATATAAAAACATTGTAAACTATTTAACATTCTCACTCTAAAACCCTAATTTTTGTCGCGCATGTAGTGTTAATTTTAAATTAAATTTACCCAACTATGTAAATGAAATATTGAAAAAGGACTCCATATTCAAAATAAAAATAATTTATATTTTCAAATAATATCATATTACTTTTTGACCAAAATTAATAGTAAATGCATTAAAAAATATTTAGTGATGTTTTGGAAAAAATGGGTGGTTCTAGGGGATAAACTATGAAGATAGGTGTAAAAATATAATATTAAATATTATATAAACTAGTTATTTGGAAATATTTAGTTCACGTATCATATTAATTTTTATTTTGGTGTACTTGTTAACCTTATAAAATATGAGGTACGTGGGAGTACACAATTATATTCAAAAATACCATGTGTGTTTTCTCCACCACATATATTAGGCTACCCCTCCCCTTTTCATCCAAACATAACGACCCTTGTGATTAGAAATACATACCATAATATTTCAATCCTTATTTTTGTCATAAATCCATTTTACGAATCATTTTAGGGAAAACCTAAGAAGGTTACCCGAAGAAGTGGTAACGTTCATCAAGGATCCATTTAGTTTTATTTATTACTCCACACACATAATTTATTATTATATCCAGTTTATATAACAACCTAAATATTATAAATATTTTTATAAAATTTTATATAATTTTCATAAGCTAAAACCATCTCCACATTCATCAAATGGGTTATGAATTCATCATTCTTGTGTACGACACACTACCGCCTTGCAAACTCACATCAAGTCACAGTTATAAATATTGATGGATTTATTTTTTATATAATATTTATATGATATTAATATACATACTGAAATATTACACCACAAATAACTTCATTATTTAAATTTTGTGGGTATACAATAAAGTAAAATGTGTGTATGGTGGACTATATCCAAACGATGAAATGTTATCCATTCATGCAAATAAATGAAAGGTTTAAAGAATAACTTAATGAAAATATACAATATAAATGACATAAAATTATTCAATAATTATAATAAATCATTTAACATTTATTTCATTTTTCTAACTAGAAAATGGTAACAGTTTTTATGCGTACATGTGACATATCATCTCAATGAACAATGTATTTTATTTTCTATCACTATATAATATTGGATACTATAAATACATATAAAATGAATATGTATTATATTTATATCAAGGATATAATTAGGTAGATTATAGAGCCATGCTCTATTTTATAAAACACAAAAATTTAGAAAAAACAAATATATGCAAAAAACATAGCTGTCATTACGTAAAATATAACTATACCATGGAATTGATAATAAAAGCTAATAAAATGTGAAAAAAACTAATATTTGGTATGATATAGTGAATTTAATTCTATAATATATTTAGAATAATCTTGTATTTATTTTAATTGTTTTTTGAATGACTATGATGAATGACAAGGTGTAAGGTATGCGATTTTAATCTCAAAAAATTTTATGTGAGGACTAATCCCCATTCACCATGTATTTCATTGAGGTGGTGTATAAACATCCATTATGGTATTTTATAATACATGTCAAAATTATTTTTGTGGTTTAAATATCTATTTTTGGATCTCACTTCCATGGGGTTAACAATTCAAATGGTAAAAAATTGATAATGGATATTTGTATCAATTTTCCATCTTTGAAACATAATTTAAGTATTCCACAAATCTTATTCTATGGGTTGTAAATAATTCATCTTGGTAATGAAATATTATAAACCTTCTTATTTTTATTAAACTTTACATTTGATTTATGTTTAGTATTTCATGGGTATTAATATTCAATACTACTAATGTGGAATTATTTTTAGGTTACAATCTCATCATTTATCTAGATTTGTAACTATTTTTATTCCAATAAAGAAACATTTTGATAAAACTCTCATGAAACTATTGAACTATTTTACTCTATTTATTTCATGTGAATAAATATTTTCCCTTCAAATTCCTCTAATAATTACATATAATCTCAAATGAATTATTTCATGAATAAATTTTATTTTAATTTAAATTAATTTTATTCGATAACCATGTTTTAAAAAAAAATTTAAAATGATTTAACATTCAAAAAGTTATCTATAAAAGTATTTTCCAAAAAAATTTATATTATAAAAATATTTTTAAATAAATCTTCATGAATTTATTAAAAACATTTCCCATTAAAAATCAACAAAAAATGTGAAAGAAATCTACAATGATAAATTATAAATATTTCCCACTATCAAGGACATTATAGTATTTGAATCATTTTTAAATAAATTTAACCGTATTTTTAATGATTTTTTAAAAAAATCATTAAATACATTTTTTTCAAATAGAAAAAACATTCTCCTTAGTAAATTTATTAATATATTATTAACTATAACAAGTAATGTCATTATGGTTATTTTCGATGAAAATGTTTTCAAAAATACGTTCATTTTTTAAATTTTATTTCAATATAATTTATATTTTCCTAAATAATTTTACAAATAATCTTATGAATTTTTTTGACTTTCATTGCATTCAATAATGTTACATATTTTTTGTGTAGATTATTAATCTACGTAATGAAACATATTCTTTCTCTGACTGTTTTTTTATAATTTTTTTAATCAAACCCATATCACTTCCACGGGTTATATTGGGACATAATTCTTATAAAATAAACTTGTTTTCCATAGTTGATGCTATAGAGAAACGATGAAATTATTATTAAACCAATCAGTTATCCATGGGATATGATGTGATGAAATTTTTAGGAAAACCATTTCATTTCAAGGGTTTTTATATGGTGAATGGTCTATGATCTTTTGGAACACATAGTTATGATTTTGTTTATGTGGTAGTGGTCATGTTATAACCATTGATGGTGGTGATGTTATAACCATTTATTGTGGTTATGTTAAAACATTGTGTGGTGGTAAAATTAAGACCACATATGGGTGTGACATATCTCTCTCTCTAATGAATTGGTTAAATATTTATATCTCTTGAGATACAAATGATTTTAATGGGGTGTGAACACAGTTCAGTAAGGGACATTGTCCTCTATGATGGTTTTGGGATTGATCCCTGACTGTTATAATCATTTGGGTAGTGAACCTATCCAACTATGAGGATAGATCTGCAACTATATATGGTGGTATGTCCCACCTTGGAGGTATATCTTCTTACAGTGTTCCGTGATATGTTTTTAAAACAATCCCAAACTACTATGAAATGGATTTTAAATTGTTTTCAGTATAGAACAATTATAACACTAAAGTCAGTGTTATTTTTTCAAGAGTCATGTTCATTTATAATGTTATGATTTTTATCAAATGAGAAAACAATATTTATTTTAGGAATCAATATTTAGATCATTGATATGGAGGGTATGTATTACATATGTCATGATCTTGTTCTCATAACCTTATACTGATGTTCATCTTACAAATCACAATCATTTAACCTTATTGAGAATTAAATCCCACCTTATTTTATGAGTCATTTCCCTAGGTTATGAAGAATTATTTATAAATGGTATATTTATGATCTATATTAAATTTTATGATATTTTTGGGAATCATAGTATATCACTCAGAGTATTAGAATATGTTTTTTCGATGTTTCCCAAGGCACTAAACAATTACAATCCTTCAGGCCATATTTTTGAAATTATTTGAATATTCATTGGAAAAAATTTTAAATCCATATATAAGAAACCTATGATGATATATTTGGTAATAATATAATGGTTTAGTTATCCTTTGTAAACGATTATGTGAGATATTTTGTGACGTATATTTGTATGTTTATTTATAAGGATTTATATATGGATAACTCTAAAAATGGGAAAATGTTTAAGAATATTTAAAACAATATATATAGGGCATAAAGAAACTAGTTTATAAAATATGTCATCCTCTGCTTGATAATAAATGAGGATGTTCTTGTAGAATATATTTACTATGGGGAAACAACATCAGAAACCCCATATTATGGTCATCATTATCGAAAAATTGGGAAATTCAGTTGGCCATATTTCCCACCTATATTGAAACCATTGGGGGATATTCATTGAAAATTCTAGAACACATTATGAAGCATCACGAGGGAATTAAATTGTATTTGATAATTATTGACCTTAGGTAAATCTAATGTGTAATAAATTAATTATTGTTTCATTTTTTAGAGATGAAATATGTGATATTATAATGATTTTGTGGTTTTATCTATGATCATTGATTCTCACGCTATGATTTTTGGGTTTAGTCTATGTTGGAAATCAATAAGAACAGGGTTAAAATTGTATGTAATTGGAAATTTTTGGATTAGAATCCATATGGTATGATGAACTATGTGAATGATATTGTGTTTATTTCCAATAATTCTTAACATATATAGATTAACAACATTCAGCTTAACCAACTCTCAAACTCTCCAAAATATATTAATATATATATTTATGAGTGTTTGGGTAATGGGGGGAAATGAGTATTAAATACTTAGTTTCATATAAGCCACAAATTTTTAATGAAGTGATAATAGGATTTATTAATTAGATATAGGGGTGATTTAAATGTGTATTTGATGTCATAAATATTTAGTATAACTAAATGTTATTAATCAGATGTATATTATAATTGAGGTGGAGAGTGTTTCATATAATTTACCACATACAATCCATTATTTCAGTTGAAATTATTTTCATATTTATGTTAATTGATGTCATAAGGGGAAATCTCATAATGAGAATCAACAGGGTTGTCTCATTACTGGGTTTTCAGATGACAATGAAGATATTATGGATGACATATGAAAGTAAAAAGGTATTATAGAATATAAAAATGAATCATAGTTAATTGTTTCATATGTTTTTGATATTATTTATGTATTTGTGTATTGCTATTCAATAAAAATGAAATATATATAATTTTTTTTGATAAATTATTCATTATTGATTTGAATGAGTATGTTAAAAAATGATGACAAATAAAAAAAATTATTCAATGTAAATGGTATATTTTACTAATAAAATGATTAACAAAATAAACAATTAAAATTTTCAAAATTTAAAAAAATGGTGTTTAGTTTGGATAAGGTGAAGTTAGATAATATTGATGTAAATTGGATTTTATGTATTACAATGGAAATAACAATTATTTGTTTACTATGTGTTTTCTGATATCATGGTTGGTTTTTACTACATTTTGTTATTTAGGAAATATATCCCAAAATCTAAATTCCATGTAATTAATGAAGATGTGTTTTTGTTTTCAATACTAATTTATGGTAACTAATTTTACTACCACATTTTAAGAAACTACATGATAATGGTATTCAAATGATTTGTATGAGGCAATCATGAGATAGTATATGATATGATGTCGATATATGATAATATGAATTCTGAAATTCAGTAAACAACATTCTGAAGTATATTATTTTAATTATTCACAAATGATTATAAGGTTAACCATTTATGAAATTGGTTATATTGGAAATTGTATGGGTTTTTATAGATTGTCATATTATTTCGACACATGAAGATTCATTATTATTTAATAACTCTTGGTATCCATTTTTATTATACAACTTGAGATGGAAAGAATTAATTATCATCTATTATTGGTCTTATGATCCATTTTTGCTTCAGTCATTAAATATTCCCCATGAGTTCTTAGAGAAATGAATAATGTGGAAATTGGTTCTAGTAGAACTAAAGGATATGATTTTCACTATGAAATAAAATAAAATCATGTAAAGGTAACTTCTCAGGAAAATTAATAATCATTACCAAAAGTGTCATGAGGTAATTATTTTGATGTTATCATAATTTTCTATGTTATCAATTACCATTTTCATGAATTTTTTTAACATATTGGGGTCACTAACCTACTCCAGATCACCCACTTTCTTATGATCAACATTCTATATCTCTCTCAATAAATATTTGATTGTTATATTTTACTTATATGTCCTTGATTTGTCTTACCAAATATGTTCTCTGATTTTTAAACCTATTAAGTGTTTTTATATATTTTCCTTTACACATCCCTTTCTGTTTTTCACGATTATGTTTTATTGAACCTTTTTAATAAAAGGGTTTATATATAAGAATTGGAAACCATTAATCATTTTATGGAACTATGTATTTAAATGGTGAATTTAATTTTGAGAGGGTATAATGTTACGCACCATGAATTTTTAAATTTTTTAAAACTATTTTAAAATCATAAATATCATTTGTTACACAAAACAATGATATTTTTCATTTTCTTATATGACTTGTGATTAAAAGTTTCACCACATCATAAATAATAATACATTGAATATGACTGTTATAAACAATTTTTTATATAGAAATTTATGAAATGATTTATATAATTTATGAAAGATACACATAAATTTCCTAACAAATATAAACAAATTTATGAACTCTAATCAAATAATCTACTAAATTTTTTTAAAGAAATTATATCACTCATAAATATGATTTCATCCCCCAAAAAAGTTTTTTTATGAGAAAATGATATAAGATTGATTTTTTATTTTTTTAATAATTTAAATTTAAATTTTTAATAATCAAAATGAAATTAATATATGGTGAAATTTTTTGTATTTTTTTAAAAAACTTATTTATATTTGAATAGTAAATAAGTATTATTTTTATAAAACTATTATTTTATTCAATATACCAAGTGATTTCAATACCCATTTATATTTTATTGTGAAATAAATTTTCTTAATCAATATTTACTCCACTTAATTACATTTAAATCAAATTTATATTGGATTTTATTATATGATTATTTAGTGTTTTAAAAGGGGTTCTCTAAAAACTTTTTTGAACTGCATTTTCTTTTTTATATTAATTAAATAAAATAACCCATAGTAATGAATTTCATAAATAGAATTTTAATTTTATATATCAATAAATATAAATTGATAAAAATATAATTTTTATTATTATATAAAGTGTTAAAATGACATCATCGCATTGTAAAATAATCACAAATCCAAAAACCCATCTTTCTCATTCTATAAATGGGTTATATTTTAATTTTTTTGCAACAGTTATAAAATATATTATAAAAATGATTATATTTCGAAATTAATATGTAAAAAAGATATTAGGGTGAAGTTATAAAAATTATCCAAAAGGATTATTTTTCTGATGAATAGTAAACATTATAGAATTGTAATTGAAAACTGCCATTTTGTATAATTTATTTATAAAGTTATGTTATATATAAAATTTATTTTAATGATAAATTACTTAAAATATTAACATATTAATCATATTTTGGTCATTGGTAACAATTATATATTGAATTATATTAGAGGAACATTGTAACTTATTGAGTATTTTCTATTTAAGACCCTCCAATCTCATCGTGTCTTCAAGATTAAATTAAAATTCAATATTTCCACTTATATGAATGGATTTATTAAAAATGAAACAATTATTTTTAATCTGATACATTAATATGATCAAATATTTTTGTCTAAATATTTGGACGAATTTAAATATGAATATAGTAAAAATATATTATCACGGTTAAGGAAAAAATGGGGTTACATTGAAATAAAATAAAAATATAATTTTAAAATAACCTATGAAAATGTATAATAACTATTTTGGGACCAAATACAAATATTAAACATTTTATGGTTCTACAATGGTCCATTTTAGTGGCATCTGACATATAAATAATGTGTGACCACGCAATTATTTCTAAAAATACAAAGCGTGTCCTCTCTCATATATACAAGGGAACTCTATCCTAATTATCCACACCATCAATCCATTTTTTCAACCAATATATAATTAAATAACTCCCAAACCACTATAAAATCATCCAGGAATCCTTATTTTTTGTATAAATCCGTCCAACTAAGGATTTTAATGAAAAATAATGGAGGATACCTGAAGAAGGGATAATGTTCATCAATGAGATTTTTTTTTCTTTTAATCTTCCACACCCTAAATTCTAATTATATCATGATTGTATAATATCATACGTATATTAGATAAAATTGTATGTTTTTATTACTCTTTCATGAACTAAAACCATCTCCAGTTCAGTCAAATGGGTTATGAAATCATTTTTCATTTATATGGGAGACTACATCTTCCCAAAATAATGTCGTTCGTTTTTTCATTATGACATATCAAATATAGAAATAATGACAGTTATATTATTTATATATGATATTTATGCTATTATTAATCATCAATAATTATTATATAACATATATCATCATGATGTTTTCGGGACATGATAATATTTTATGTGTGTTTGGTGGACCACCACCTCACGAAGCAATACGATTCTTTCATGATTTACTAAGAAGAAATTATTTGTCATTTTAGTGATTATTTGAGATATTTATATCATAAAAATTCTTATTTATTTATAATTTATCATTTACCATTATTTCATTGGATACAATATGGAAATGAAAATAATTCCCTTGGGTTTGTATGACCTACAATCTCCAAGAACGTAGTATTTCATTTTCAATCAGTAAATATAATGGAATATGATAAATAAATATGTAATTTATATATATGATATTTATATTATTTTCATAATTCAATAGAATATGGATCAATGGGTTATATACTACCAATGAATTTATATTCTGATAAATATAATGAAACTAATTATATTATAAATATATAATTTATTGTCTCTTGTTCATGGGTTATATAGTTAGAAGTATAAAAACATGTAAGGAATTTTGGTCTCAAATTTCTTTCATTGAGACATAAGTTATCCTATGAACCTATATTCTTCTATGAGGGTTATATACATAAAATTTAGAATTTTATATCATAAATAATATTATTGACATGATTTAATATGTCTCATTTAATTTTATTCTTTTATGGGTATTATGATTCTATTTATATAAAACCAATAGTGTTTTATGTTTCAATATAATTATTTATTAGCATTGTTTACCATTACTGTAATGATTGTAAAATATTATTATCTATTTATCAAGAAACTCGTGTATTTTATTATCATATATTTATAATATAACAATACATGTTTTCAGTTAATATTCCCCTATGTATGGTCTAACAATTCCAAATTATTATTTTTATATAAAATCATCTTCAAGGTTCAATGTTCTTTTCTTCCAAAACAATGTTTTCATATAATAATTTCAATATTATTTTTTAAAATAATTAATTTTCTTTATTAATGAAATATTTACACATGTTTAACTTTGAACAATTTTTTAAACTAATTATTCATGTCATTTTTAAAATAATTTCATATTTTGATTCTAGAAAAAATTAGAAAATAATATTTTTGTTTGGAATCAATGGAATTTACTTCCATCATGACCATTATTATATTTTAAAAATACATGATAAAATTTAAATTTTACATTCATGGAAAATTATTTTCAATATTAAAAAAAATCAACGGGAAATTTATATTCTCTTTTTGGAGTGTATCAAATGAATATGAAACTTCTGTTATATGTTTTCATAATCATCTTAAATGAAAATTATTTTCAAAATGATTTCATATTTACAAATTAAATTTCAATGAATATATATTTTCTACAAAAAATATCCCATGTCATATTTCAAAACAATTTCCCATATAGTATGACTATATTTTATGTTACATATGAAATTGTATGGTATGAATCAAGAGTTTTAATCTTATTCATTCAATGAATAGTTGATAATGATATACTTTTTATGATGCTTGTCTTTATTCATTGGATTTTATGAAGATATGTTTATTATAGAAGACACATACTATTCATGGTTTATGATATGATAAAATGATGAAATGATTAAGATATCTATCCATTTTCTACATGTTATCATATGTTGAAATTTTTTTAAATCAATATTCTTTTCATTTTTTTTGATATGATGATGTTTTTTGTCATGTTTCACACATCAGTTTGATTTTTTATTTTTTCACATTGGTTATTTTCTAAATAATAAGTTATCGTTTAAGAACACCATGTGAAACTTTTGGATAGACCAAATTCAATTACTAGGTCACATCATCCATGATTTTTGGAGTATTAGTAATCCTAGAGAAGGGGACATAATTTGTTACCAAGAATAACCCTAATAAAATCATTTAGGTGTGTGATTTTATAAGGCTATGTGGTAACTATATACATTTCATACATGAAATATCTTGATTAGTGGAACTATTGAGGTGATCAACAAATATGGGTGTGAAACATGTATAGTCAGATTCACATGTCACATACTTTCACTAGATGAAAGGGATATTAACTTCAGTGGTGATACTGATTTTTCGACAGCCTGTAAGGAGTTGAACCGTGTACTATGATGCATATAGTATTATGTTTGGAATATTTCTTATATATGTGGATTCATTCATTGCATATGAGTATTGAGAGAGGAGGGAACATGAGATGATTTACACAACACATTATTTAGAGATAGATTTGGTTTTTGACGCATTTTACAGTTGGAGATATTACTTTTTGGGAGAATGCATTGTGGTTTTCACAAACCACAAAAGCATCAGGTGCATATTTACATAGAGTGGTCAGAGTCTAAGGAAAAAATGTGGGTCGAATACCATCAGTATTTTTACTTCCAGGTCTCCAATAATCACTATAAAGGAAATTCAGTCATCGATTTGATGTGTAGAAGGACAATAATATTGGTAGTGCAACATGATAGTAGAAAATGACATCTTAGGGAAATATTCTTTGAGAAACACATGGAGATTCATGATAGTCCGAGGAATATGTTTCTATCATCCATAGTTGTTACCTATACCCTACTAGATAGAGAAAGGATGATGCATCTATCAGACACTGGAGGACTACTTTTATGGGAGAGTATGTTATGTGGGGACCCTCCTTTAGTATGGACCATAAGTGAGGATGAAGATTTGGGGTAAAATATCAATGATTGGGTTTCTAAAGACATGAAAAAAGAGTGGATGTAAGACTTTCTTTCATCTATATGGGCAGTGCATCTTGGTGTTAGAGTGCTGTATTTGTATTTAAATCGTTAGTATTGGTGGCTGAGTATGAAACATGATGTAACTTTTTTTCTCAGGAAGTGTTCCACTTATCAGTAGCTAAAGATGGAAAACTATTGATCAACCAAGAATTTATAGTGGTTAACCATTCCAAAGTGGATGTAGACTAATTCCATGATAGAATTTGTGATTTCTTTATCATGGTAGCCTCTTGGTAATGATGTAATTTGTGTTGTTGTTTAAAGGCTCATGAATGTACCTTATTTGTTTCCAATCAAGGAAGCTTTCAGTGTTGATGATCCTATGAGATTATACATTTTTTAGATTTCACGACTATACGGGGTCCCAAAATCTATCATTTGGATTGTGAAGTCCAGATTACTTCACATTTCATAAAAGGGATATAGTGGGACGTAGGTATATAGGTGCTTCTATGAATATCTTACAACCCCCAGATAGATGACCTGCAGTGTGTGATTCAGGAGCATGAGTACAAGTTTCTGGCAAGCGTCTTAGATTTCAAGAGATCCTGGGAGTGTCAGATGACCCTTTTAAATTCTCCAATAATAATAGATTATTGTGTACTATACAGATGGTTACAAATGAGAATTTTTATGATAGTCCATTCCGATAACCAATATGTTGGCTGGAGGTATGCGAGCTAGCTATACAAAGACCACATCTTGTATACGAGTCCATAAACCAGCTGCAGTAGATTCAGTAGTTGATGGATACAACATAGAATTTTCTTAAATATTATGTCGATCACTATAGATGAATTCTAGAGTTCGAGGTTGGGGATCTGGTTTTCATGCATGTTTCATTAGGGTTGGGATATAGGATAATCATGAGAGAGATTAACCTTATGCCGAGATATGTTGGCCTATTCGAGTTTATGCAGAGGGTTGTGCTGGTATACTATCTATTTTATTTTCCCCAGAGGTGTTGATCTACACATGAATTCTTACATGTTTCTCACTTGTAACATAACTATTCAGCCCCTTCCCATTATTTTCATCCTAATAAGTTCATTTTTCAAGTATATGTCTCTATTGAGGACCATTCTATATTAATTGTGGGTCACATCATGAAGGTTCTCCGTAGCTGGTCCGTTCCTTTAGGATCGGTTTTACGGTAATATGGTAGGGAGATAGATTTGACCTAGGAGGGGGGGGGTGATTTACGATCATAGTGGATATATTTTTTCACATATATTTCTTCCCCACCTTTAGAAAATCAACTCGGGGATGAATTTATTTAAGGGTTTATGTTTTTATGAACATGACTCTTCATTGAGGTACAGTTATAGAGTTTTAATTTTATTTTCAGTTTAATTACATAAAATGGGCCAATTACAATGTCTCAGGATGATCGTGTAATTTTATTTATCATATGGAATTATTTTGTGACCACATGCCCTGATGACATGTGATTCTGAGGCCCGGAGAGTCTGAACTAGAATTTTGAAATTTTTTTAAGGTACGTTTTGTAATCGTGTGACATTGTTTTTTACATATGAATCGGTTCTTAAATCAAAAATATGAGGGCACCATTGAATTCATAATTCAAGGATAATATAGAAATTACTTAACATCAGTTGACAAGGGCCAAGATGAACAGTAGTTTTTTGGGAAATTTTTTACCAATATTAAAATAACAATAAAATTTATTTTATTTATTTTTCACACAGTTGAATCGTGGAAGAAAATTCAGTAGTGAAATGATGAGAATAATTAATGGAGGGTTATTAATGGCTCATTTTTAATTGTGATGATGCTATCTTAATGGTTTGTTAATGGGTCGTTAAATGTGTCTAATCAATGAGTGTCATTAATGAGCGCAATGTCACAACACATATTTATTTTAATATTCATACGTATTGGATTTTGGGGATTATAAAATTTAGAGAATAATTAATAAAATTCCAGAAGAATCCTTCTCTATCAAAGAACAAAGAATGAAGTGATGAACGTTGGGGGATTAGGTCAAGAGGTTGATAAGCTGCGACAAACACCAATGACCATGGATCGACGACTACGTGAATCAAATACTTCATCATGAGTGGATCCAACAAATCTAGTTAGGGGTTTATGTTTTCTAGAGTTTTAATTCAGATTTTAAAGTTTAACAACTAATTCGAATCAACAGATTGACTTGTGGATCTGCGATTTTCTCATTCGTAGGGGTGGATCTATTGTGTGGATTTGAATTGGTGTTTTTATTCAAGATTTGAGATGATTAATCTATTTTCCCCAAGGGATTAACTCTATTGCGGAGGGAGAGGGATTACATGGACAAGGATCATTCCCTCCTCAATTTTTGTTTTTTGTGATCTCTTTATGGTTGGATGATAAACTTGTATGAAATGGATTCCCAAGGGCATCAATGTGATGGTGGCATCCAATTGTTCCCACAGACACAATTGCTTCGAGAAATGTACCATTAGAGCGTCTTTGATGGTCCGTTGATGTTACAACCGAAAAGCCGATGCTGGCAGCAGAATCCAGGGTGGAAAGAGGTTATGGGGTGATGCAGCCACAAGAGGGCGCCACATGGAGGGATGGCCCGCATCTAGTCTTTCCAGGTGCTTCTTCATGCTGTGGTCACTGGACTATGTAAAGAGTATACCCGCATGCCCGTAGGGCCCATGGATGATGAACGCAGAAGTCGGCCATGTCTCGACCAGGAGGTGCACCACCAGCCAGCACCACGTTGGCCGTGATTTGGGCTGGAGGGTTGCTCCCTTAACTAATGGTCTAGACCCATGGTCCAGATTGCAGGACCTTAACCTAATGAGTCGGACTCATGCTGGTGGGTTGCACCAACACCGAGTGGTCCAGACCCACGCCAGATGTCTAGACCCGTGGCCTTCGGGCCAGGCCAGACAAGGCTGGGTCGCCAGGCGACCAAGCAGGACAGAAACTCGGCCATACAGGTCCTGGATGAGTGAGGTCCATTGGTAATGGCCCTATGTCCAGGCCAGACTGGACATTCCAAGACTCAGACTGGGTCTGGTCAAGTTGATCAATTTTAAACCAATGGTATTTGGGACCCCCAAGACGGAAGGGTCGGGTGTCTTAGACAGGGATGGACCGGGGCTAGTGTCTACTTTCCCCTAATTACTAAAACGTCTGTTTCATGAAAATCACAATTCATATTGACGAGAAATTTGTGGAGTTGGGACCCTCTCGATGATGATGTTCATTTTCCATGCCCTCAAGTGTTAGGCCCACTGTACACAATAGAGTAAGATTTTTCTAGTAGATGATGTGTTCGATGATGTGACTGGTGATTCTTCTATCTATAACCCAAATCTATACCTGGTGTGAGATTTCATTTGATTCATTCTTTACAGTGATTATTGTTGTGTGTTAATTATTTTTTTATTTGGTTTTCCTACTGAGTATCGCGTTACTCACCCCTGTATGGGCTCCTCCCACTCATCAAGGGTGCTTTGTAGGTGATCAGAATTTTGACAGTGAATTTGGTGGATTGGGACATAGAGTTGCTCAGAGAGATGATACTGAAGAATGATACTACGGTGGACATTGTATCCTAGTACTAGGTAGGGCCCAATATGATCGGGTGAAAAAGACATTCTACTTCAAGTACTAGTAGCTACACTAGTCTCACAATAAGGTGTAATTTGTTATGGATGGACATCATAGTTTTTTATTTTATTCTATGTAGTCTTTAGTTCTTTTTTTGGGTTTGTATTGTGGCCCATTTGTATTATTTTTACATGTAATTAGATTTCTTTTAGTAATAATTGTTTCCTTTTGAGCTTGTGGGACTTGTTTGGGTGTGTGTGTGCATACAAGTATACAGGAAAATGCCTCCCACTTGCAGGTTGACAACTTTGGCGCTAGTCTCTTGCTAATGGCCATCGGGAGGTGGGCCTGGGGTTGTCCTTGCACAGGCCCTGGGGGATGGGTCATTAAAAAGTGTTATCAGAGGGTTATTGGCCCTACCACACAGACCGTGAGTAAGTTTTCTATTTTTTAACAACAATGTAAGTGTTTTAAGTAAGACTTTTAGAATTGGGGAGTCTGGTTTTGGTGTGGCTATAGACGTATCCATACACCAGGTCCTTCAATTCATCTTTTCAGATAAAAACATGCTAAAATTTTATTCATAATTATATCCTTGTGTTGGTTTCCATTAATTTCTTATCACTTGGTATAAAATTCTAACCATGGTACATCTTGATCTATCTTTGGATTCCTTTACAAGGATGAACATCCAGGATCCCGATACGTGGTTGTGGGGACCTACCTCCTTGTGACGTGGCATCCGTTCATTGAACAGATCTTGAGAGGAATCCACTAGGTGATTCACTGTTGCTACCACCACATGTTTTTCAGTATGCACTACCAGTGGTACCGGCATGGGATGTGCATAGACTCAGTGCCCTGCACGAGTTTTAGATACAGATAATTCCCAGGTACAGGGGAGAGACAGAACATCAGGTAGCTGAGGACTGGCTGGAGGTAGTGAGGTGGGTCTTCATCTTAGTGGGGACACCACCTGACCAGAGAGATATCATGGAGTTGAGCCTTCTGTAGGGCTTTATAGGGAGATGCTAGAGCTTAACCACCCAAATGCATGATGAGGTGACCCTCTCCTTAGCAAACGTAGAGAGGCTCTTCCGGGAGGAGTTTTTCAAACATATTTGAACAATGTGTGCATTCAGAAGCCTCCTCACATATATTAGGGACACGTGATGGTGGTGGAGTACACAGAATGGATCACCATGCTATATCTCTACTCAAATTATATATTATGAGTCCCTTTAATTAGGGATCGATCCTTTATGTAGGGACTCAGGAGGGAGATCTAGGGGTCAATGTTGTCTCTAAACATCCCTACTCAGGTTGGGATGATTGAGCATGCCATTATAGTAATGAACTACTTGGAAGAGTAGGCACCCATAGTAAGAGAAACTAGTAGACACCAGGATACTGAGTCTTTGGCTATAAGTAGATAAACGATATGAGGGCCCATGTGGGCCAGGTCTTTCAATGGATGACCCCATGACATAGGGTCAGCATTGTGGGGATCCCAGAATTGAGGGAGTAATCCATGAACTACAAATTTCTTATCATGAGGTCGATAGGGACACATGGAACGTAAGTGATAGAACCACTATACTGATGACTAACATATGTTCAATGAACCACTGAGGAAGAGGAAGTAGTCTTAGTAATGATTTTTGAAGGGCGGTAGACGTGGTAGAGCCATAGGCCGAGTCATAGGTGTTGTGCGACGATTTTAGTTGTTACCACCACCATGACTTGGAGGGCTAACCCTACATCAGGGAGCAGGTTAACAAGAGGGTATAGATTCAGGTAGAATAGTTTTATTACCATGATTCTCTAGTGATGATCCGAGATATGATCTGTGTCTTCTCCCCACTAGATAGAATTGTTATAAAATGAGTTGTAGTCACTGCTTCCTTCTCCCAACTCTCGTTCGGATCTCAGGGATTCCAGTGGAGCACTAGGATCGGTCCGTATTGATAGATATTCCTATGGTATGGGATTTGATGATTGAACACATGTACCGGCAATGTGAGATTACTATAGGCAGAGAGATCTTTGGCAAGGATATCTTACTAGTGGCATTGAGGCCATATGACATCATCTTGGGTATGAACTGGTTATCCATAGTCCATGCTCAAATCAACTATTTTAGGCGTATAGTGTTTTATTTCAGTAGAGATGGGAGATGGTTTTTTTTCACTGGCTAGAAGGGAACCCTTCCAGTACAAGACGAATAATTTTGGAGGAGGGTGCTGCCAAACACTCAGCTATTGGCTAGTCTCACCCTTGGTGCATGAGATGAGTGGATACCATGTTTTTCTGTATTGGTGGAAGCGTTATAGGATTTATTTCATGTGGAAGTATCGGTACTAACTCCTCATATGTAGGTAGAATTTTGCATCTACTTTTACACTAGGATGACACTGTTATCCACAACAGTATATCAGATGTCTCCTGCATAGCTTTGTGAGCTGGGTGTATTACTAGAGGCCATGAAAAAGAAGGGGTTCATAGCGTCAAACAGTTCATATAGATAGACCCCGTGCTATTTTTAAAGAAGACAGACAAGTGTTTGAAGTTGTGCGTGGAATTATAGTGCTTAAAAAGGTGACCATGAAGAACAAGTATCCATTGGTGAGAATATATTATATCATCAACTAGATGAATAGGGAGAAGTGGTTCTCAAAGATAGATCTCAGATCAGGCAATCACCAGCTTGAGTACAAGGTTATTTTTCCTTTGGATGTACTGAATACATCCTTCATGTGCCAATAAAGGCACTATATGTTACTAGTGATGCCTTTTGGTGTGACCAATTCCCCTAAAATGTTTGTGGGACTAATGGGAAGTATCTTCCAGCAATAACATGAATATTTTTTAGGTCTTTATTGATGACATCTAGGTGTACTCGGCGTTAGAGGAAGAGCACGATTCACACCTGAAGATAATTCGGGATACACTCTGGGAGAAACAGATTTAGGGAATGCTCCCGAAGTGTCATTTTATGATTCGGGAAGTCCTCATTTTGAAACACATCTTCTCATAGGATGGAGTTTTAGTAGATCTGATGAAAATATAGGCGATTATTCATTAGGAACCTCCCCGGAGCATGAATAAGGTGAAAAGATTATTAGGTTTGGCTGGTTACTATTTGAGGAAATTTCTAGACTTTTCTAGAGTAGCTGCACCCTTATTTGTATTGACACAAATAGTTAAACCCTTCCTATTAATGGGGAAATGTCAGTAGAGTTTCCAAGAGCTAAACCAGATACTGGATACTACTCCCATCATGAGACTACTCGAGGATGGTATTGGGTATCTATTTTATTGAGACACATCAGGGGTCAGACTGGTTTTTTTCCAAATTCAAGAGCGAGATGTGATCACCTACAGTTCAAGAACATTGAGGCTACATGATAGAAATATGTGAGCCATGACCTAGAGTTTGTAGAAATTGTCTTCTCCTCAACGAATTGGAGATCTAAATTGATGGTTGAATGGTTTCAGTTTACTCCGAACACATGAGTCTCATGTATATCTTCTCCCATAACGACCAGAACATGAGAAATCGATGATGGATAGAGTTTATCCATGTCAATGACTTTGAGATAGTATATACTATTGGAAAGGGAAATGTGGTTGTAGATGCACTAACCAGGAGGACCAGTTTGCAACTACTAAGTGAGGTGACGTTGCATTTTTCCATGATGTAGATATCCATCATGGATGATGGTGAATCTTCTTACATTCATTTGACGACTGTTACCCACTCACTATTATAAGGAGTAAGTTAGGCACAACTGGTGGATGTTACCTGCAAGTCTCATTGTGCTAAGTAATCCTTAGGAGGGCCACCTCATGGATTTTCAATAGATGTGGACCACGTCATCCTTTTCAGTGGGTGTACCATAGTTCCAGTGATATTGTGGGAGGAGGTGTTGGGGGAGTTACAAACATCCCCCTTGAAGGTACATCATGGAGTGTAGAAGATGTTCCAAGACATTCAACATCAATACTAGTGGTTGAGGATGTAGAAAGTGGCGGATGAGTTTGATTCACGATGCCTCAGTTATTAGCAAGTGATGGTCAAGCATCTGGTATCAGCATGCATGGACCATCCTCTCAAGGATCCATAGTAGAAATGGGAAGGTATCTTGATGTACTTCTTGATGGGGGTAATAAATAAATCCATCGGCCACGACTCTATCTAGGAGATTGTTGACTAACACACCATGTCGACTCACTTTCAAACCATCTGAGAGTTGGGAGATGTAGAGGTCTTCAGAAACCTCTAAATAAATGAGATAGTGCGGCCTCTTGGGGTTCCATAGAAAATCATATCATATTAGGATTCTGTCATTACATCTCCACTATCGAGGGGATTAAAGGAGTAATTCAATATGTGGTTGCACTTGAGAATTTCAGTTCTACCCTAGATGGATTTTTAAATAGAAAAGAACATAAATTCTCTAGAAGATATGTTACATTCTTGCGTCTTGAGTTTTGGTAACAGTTGGGAGGACAACCTTCCACTAGTGGATTTTTCATAAAACAACACCTATCATTCCACCAATGGAATGGAACCATTTGAGGCCATGTATTGGAATCCTTGAAAATCACACCTATACTAGACAGAATAAGGGGAGTCTCCACTAATGGGACCAAAGATAGTATGGGATAACACCGAGTAGGTGAATATCATCCAGGAGAGGATGAGGACAGCATAGAGCAGGTAGAATTATTATGATGATAGGAGATGGAGACCCTTGGTGTTTGAGTAGGGTGATCTTGTATTATTTCCAGTCTCACCCCAAAAAGGATTGTGGAGATTTTTCTAGGGAGGAAAGCTATCTCCATGATTCATTAGTCATTTTCAGATATTGAGAAAAGATATCGAGGCAGCGTACCACCTAGATCATCCACCATAGATGCATCGGGTGCATGAAATTATTCAGTTGTAGAAATTGAGGTGGTACATTCACCATCCATCGCACTTCCTTGACAGGGGCATACTGGACATTGACTATGTGGCAATGTTTGCATAGTTCCCAGTTGAAATAGTGGATCAAAAAGAGAATTTCCTATGTGGGCATTTGATTCCTCTTGTGGGAGTTCAGTGACATCATGGGAATCTACTAGACATGACATGGGAGTGGGAGGCTCAGATTAATACTCAATACCCCCATCTATTTGAATAGTTTTTGTTTGGTATTTTTAGGATGTAAATCCCTAATGTGGGGTGAGTCTAATGACTTTTAAATTCAATGTAATGTGTTTATTATATAGAATTAATTTGGGACCACACCTTCTGATAGAATATGATTCTATGGACCGGATCACCCGGAATGGAATTTTGACCATTTTTTAAGGCACATTCAGTAAATTTGTGAAAAGATATTTATAAATTTTTAACCGTCCATCATATCGAATATATGAGGGCACCGTTCAATTCCATAAACTGGGATTTGCCTAGAAATAATATAACATCGTCTGGTAAGGTCCGAGCAGAAATATTATTTTTCAGACATTTCAAAAAATAATAAATTATTTTTAAAGAGTTATTTTATATATTTTTCACACCAATGAGTGGTGGATGGGGACACAATGGTTCCACAATGAGGATAATTAATGAAGGGTCATTAATGCCTTGTTGGTAATCTTGATGTTGTTATCCTAATGGTTTATTAATGGCTCATTAAATTTGGATCATCAATGATCATCATCAATGAGAACAATGTCTCTACACATATTTCTTTTAAAATTCATACGTTTTGGAGTCTGGTGATTATCAAATGTAGGAAATCTCTGATGAGCCACCACGGGAATCCCACTACAACGATGAATGAATAATGAAGTGACGTACATTGGAGGATCATATCTGGAGGATGAAATGTGTCGACAAACGCCAATAATCAGAGATAGACGACGACACAAATCACATCCTTCATCATCATCAGATATAGTAAATTTAGGTAGGGTTTTTTGATTTCTTGAGTATTCAATCTCATTATTATGTTTAAAATGAATGTAGATTGACTGATCAACAGGTTTATCCATGATTCACTCATTTGTTTGGGTGGTTCAAATTAGGGGATTTTAATTGGGGTTTTATTCATGCTTTGTGATGATTATTGTGTTTTCGCCCATGGTTAATCTCTAACACGGAGGGTGCGGGCCAACACGAACATGGCTATGTCCCTTCACTATATTTTTTATTTGAATTTTCATTGATGTTGGATGATCAACAGGTTAGAAATGTGTTTTCATGTGATTCAAACTGATGTCGGATTACCATGGAGCCCATAGATGCATTCACTTTGTGAAATGGATCACCAGAGAAAATTCGTTGGGCCATCGAAGGTACTGCTATTGTGTCGACACACGGCCGAGGTAGGAGGCCATGAACGGCTAGCCACAACAACTGTGTGGTGACGAGGCACCATGTGGGAGCCCTATGGAGGGATGGATTGTGACCTGATCATCTGAGTGCTTCAGTGAGCCATAGTCATTTAACAATGGTAGGTGAGGCCATCAGCATATGTGGGGCCAGTGGGGGCTTGACTCGGTAGCCAACCACGTCCCAGCCAGGTGACGAAACACAACCCTACACCACTGGCTCCCACCGTGAAGGTCGGGCATTGCGTTGGTGGGCCGAACCCATGGATTGTAACCTGATCATCTGAGTTCTTCCGATGGGGTGCATGCATAACCAAACCAGGCTAGGTTTAGTGAGGCCCATTAGGATTGGTCCACTGGCCAGACTAGACTGGACCGACCCAATCCCAAACTGCATCATGTCAAGTTAGTGATCTTTAAACTGGGGTATGTGGGTCCCCTAGTCAGGCGGTCTGATCGGGTTGGACCGTGCCTAGACACAACCAGCCACTATTTACTATAACCTCTATATCATGAAAACCATGCGTCCAGTTGATGAGATGATTCTTGTGATGGGACCATCTCGATGAACAATATATATTGGCATGCACTGTGGAGTCTTTAATGTCATTTGAGATGCGATGAATGGCTTGAAGAGCAGTTCTCCCAGGCGTACTACTTACGGAACACTACAGTTGGATGAGACCTGAGGACTACTATCATTCAACTCTATGTGACTTGACCACAGGCCATTGGGATGCACTTCTGTGTGACTTTGTGGGACCACAGTGGGAAGCACTTCTGTGGGATTTTACACGCCCTCGGTACGAAACAAGGAGGAGTACCTCAGTTGGCCATGATTAGTTCGAAGCACTTTTGTGTGAATTTGCAAGCCCACAGTTCGCGATGAGGAGGATTAATTAAGAAATACAAGGTTAGTGTGGTGAAAATATATGTGACTTGGATTTCCCACAATACTCAAAATAGGAGGAGTTCTTCAGTAGCCAAGGTGTTCAATTATGTGACTGATGATTCTTCTATCACTACCCTAACTATAGACCTCGTGTGAGATGTCTTCAGATTTGTGATTTACAATGAGAATTGTTGTGTGGTATTTCCTTTTTTTTGGAGTCCCTATAGAGTATCATGTTACTCACCCCTACATGGGCTCTTCCCACTCGTGATGTGTCCTGTGTAGGTGGTCAATGTTTCGATAGAGACATCAGTGGACCAGGACCTAGAGGTGCGTAGGGATATGGGACCAACAGACACTACGATGGTCGACATAGTAACCTAGGACTAGTCAGAGCCTAGTAGGATTTTGTGGAATGGACATTCTAGTTTGGCTTCTAGTAGGTACACTACTCTCACAATTATGTGTGGTTTTTTATGGATATCTATTTTATTTTCCTTTTTGTAACATTTCTATCTTCAAATGTCATGTTGGATTTGAATTCTGACCCACATATATTAGTTATACTTGTAATAGTCAATTTTTAGTGATACAATTTTAATTTTTACTGTGTGGGACATTTTTGGGCGTGTGTGTGCATACAGGTACTCAAGAAAATGCCTCCCACTTCCAGGTTAATACCTTCGGCAGTAGTCGTCATCCCCTGGCCATCAAGAAGAGGAACTAGATAGTAACAGAATATTCCATGACAGACAGTTAATGAAAACAAATTTTGATTCCCTTTGGGTTAATGGATGCATCTCGGGTGTACAAGGCTATTATGGAGCCTTAATCCCATGTTTGGGGTGAAAAGAGGAGGTCACACGGATAGAGAAAACTGTGTGGGTTAGGTCGAAAGATCGTGAGGATTGGGTTGCACAGCCATGCAGTATATCTATAGTTTTTGAAGACATTGATAGAGGGGTTATCATGATTTGGGAATTGTTTGAAAACCCATGAGAGGTAATCATGCACCGTGTCATAGAGCCATAGGATACAATACTCATTTTTTTCATGGTTTGAAAAACAATGTGGGTAAGTCATGCGACCAAAAATATTTGTTTAAAATGACCATTTTTACATGAAATTTTTTTAATTCATGTTTTCTTCTCCCATAAACACTTTATAATAGTTGAAATTAGGATGATATCCCTTTAAATGATGTTATCACTTTTTAGATCCCTTCATCATATGATCATGGAATTGAGTTTTGTTCATCTCATTGGATCTCCAACCATAATGGCTCAATTAAATTTTAGCATTTTTCTATTCATAATAATATCGATTTCATTATTTTAATTTAGGCACATATGAAATATTATCATGTTCCTCAACGGTTCATCATACTTTTCCCAGAATAGGGATAATTAGAGCATGATACTGTAACGACTATATTTCATATTAATAAGGTGTGTGGTATTGTTCCATTTGCTAATAGTCGAGATGTTTATATATGATGAAGTGTCATGTTCCCATTTATATGGTGTCACCATGATTTATAGTTGAACCTTGTTGTTTTAAATTGTTTTTTAGGTAATAGAGTATGACACGTATACATGTATTGTGTTTCATTCCACCATTAACGTCCACCCCATGGGTGTGTTCCCTTTGAAGAACATTTCTATCCCTTTGGACTAGGATTCCCTTCAGGCATGCCCTTAAATCTCTTTCACAGGTTGTTAAATATGAATTTTATTTTCAATGTAATTAAAATGATGTCAAATTTTATTTTAATGGGTAAGGTATTTTGATAGTTTACTTTTTTCCTTATCCATCGTTTGCTAATTTTTGATTCGTTGTTGTTTAATTGATTTTTTATTTCTGACAACTTTTCTACGTCTATTGTATGATGTTAAAACCATGTAAGAGGTTAATTTTCATGTAGTTATTATTATGATAAATGTGACCATGTGAATAAATTAATGGAAAACCCATATATGTTTGTTTTTTTGAGACACCCTTGGTGGTGAGTTATATTAGAATATTTTGGGTTTTTTCAAAAGAATACCTAATGAAATGTTTAATGAATTGAATGATGAAATGGTAATTAGCAATGGGTGAATCAAGGATGCAGTTCCGAATTACATGGATGGGATCATAGAATTTTGTTCCCCTTTTCTTGAGTGAACATTTGATATAGTTTATAATGACATGGATGACCTCAAAGGGTTTATTATGTTTATACGATGATTAAACCATGGATCCCATGGATAAGATCATAGGGGGTGTAATAAAATGATGATTGAATCATAGAATCATTGAGGGACTCCATGTATGGGCCCAAGATTTATTTGACATATGTCATGAGTGACACTTGGGGCTTACCTATGGGACTTCCAAGGAGGAGATTAGTTGACATATACACATAACACACCTAGAGTGATACCAGGTTTTTGAGAGGTTCACTCATATGGGATTGTAGAATGTTTGTAGAATTCCACCTGGAGTGATATATGAATTGAAATGTTGGAATGTCAAGGATGGGATAAGGTTATAAATTGAGTATTGAATTGAAATGATTTATGGAATTTTATCCAATCCAAAGAATAAGCAAGGATTCTATCTTCACTTGTTATTAATTTGATGAAATTTTGAGGCATCTGTTTTTCTTACATTATTATAAGGGATTTTTGGATTGATCTAGATCTCAAGACATATGAATTAAATGTAATTGAATTTTTAAAAGAACGAAAAAATGAAATGAAAATTTAAACCAATTATTGTAGGTTTTGTACTATTGAGTACATCCTAGCATACTACAATAATTATTTCAAATTGATTGTTATATATATTCACTGAAAAATCGGCATAAACCATCGGTGGTTGCCTATTGAGATTTTGTCTCACACCGTATTTGGGTCATGATTTAGACTAAAACTAATTATAGTATTACATGTGTCGATAATGGAAAGCATCCTCTTATAGGTACTTTATATGCTATTTAGGATGAAGAGAGAATGTGACAAAGAAGAGGATTGTGATGCATCTATAATTATTTTGGTCCTTTTTGAAATTTTGGTAATTGTGTTTTATATGAATGAAGTGTAATATGTTTTGGTTTTATTCTAGAACATATAACTTATACCATCATCTTTTGTCTAATATGACTTCTAGATTATTTAAACTACTGGTCCTCAGAAGTTTACATCTATTTTATGTTATTAATGATTCATCTATTAAATTTTAATTCATTCTTATATGTTACACTCTTCTAATGATGGAGTATTCTCCCCATTATCAGACATATTCCCTAATTTCTAGTCAACATCTTCTAGCATTAGGGGTGTTGTTCTTGAGGACATGTGGTTAATCAGGCTCGAATAACTGTTTGGTGGAATATGTGTTTGTGGAATTGCACATTTTTATAGATTATATATCATGTAATAAATTTTATTATTTTTTTATATAATTTATTTTATCACCAGCCATGAAGTTTGGTGATGAATAACTATTTACATCACTTCATGGAGACTGTAGATTAAATGATTTGTTGAGTAATTTTTCATTTTTAAATGGTTAGACATAGAAAAATGAAAATAATAGTTCACCATTGAAGAATAATAATTATATCGTAAATATATAATAAATTAATTTAATCCGTCCTTTTTACCATCCCTATAAATTGGATATAAAAAATGACTCACATTAATTCAAGAAGGTGGTAGTCCACATGTTTCAAGAGCGATGTTATTGATTTACAACATAATGGAATGTATGAAGGTAGATAATATATTATCATTAAATAGATTATATTATCTAATAACATCATATATACTAAATTCATCAATCTAAATAACCTTCTATGGTATATAGAGATTTAGTACAAAATATATTGCTCTTTAGAGATGGTAGTCTGCACATAGGCATGAGTGATGTGTTCACTTCCCATAAGAAGGAAACGAAAGTGACAGTAGGTTTAAGATAAAAATAATAATATTTAGGTATATGAGATATATTAAATTTATTATTAAATTATGGTTTTGAAATGTTTCAATGTGGCAGAAGAATAAATTATCATGAATGACCTCATTTCATAATTATTCATCTATATTGGAAAACTGCATTTGGATTACACTTGACACTGTATAGGTTGTTATGTTACAATGATCTGGACAATTGGGCCATGGTGAAGATGTTTTGGAATGGATTATGTTTTTCATTACTAAATATTAATTTTTATGTTGTGTGGATATGTGTGAAGTGAATTTTATATATTTTAAAGGATGGAGGGGCACAATTATAATTATTCTAAACATTTAAGAACTATAAGTGTCTTACCCAGGGACTTGATGAATGAAAAATATTAATATTCATTTATATGCTGACTCTAGTTAATGTTACCTTATCCAATGAAAATTAATCTTAAATATTTTTACCTTATCACAATGTTTTTAACAAAATTATCATGTTTTACAATTTTACCATGTTGGAAAAATATCCAAATTGTTCCTTATTCATAGTGTTTAAAATTTTAATGAACTCGTAAATAAGTTTAAAAACCATTATTTATGATATTAAATTTATTTGACAAGATTAATTATTAATATATATATATATATTAGAAAAATATTTTTAAATTTATTTAAAAACTATAAATGAAAATAAATTTTATGAAAAATGTTTTCTAAACTATCAAAATAGAAAGATTCAAGAATTAAATTGAATTTTATTCTAATAAATTAAATAAGATTAAAAATAATAAATGTAATTTTGAATTACATTCAAAAAAAATTCAATGATAGATTTAGAAAAAATAATTAATTTAAATAATTGGTAGTTATTAATAAATAATCATTTTGAACAATTGACTTAAAAAATAATATTTATTAAAGTATAAAATTTTCATAGTATTTATTATTTCTAATGAGTATTTATAAAGTGATTTCATTTTTTCAAATGATAAATTTTTAATGTTTTATATTATAATAATATTATTTATCCAGAAAATGAAACTAAAACCATTTCATAATAAATTCATATTGAGATCACTAATTGAATTGATTCTCATTCCATTACAAATAAACATAAATAAATTAATATTAATTAATTTAAATGTACATGTTATCTACTCATTTTATTATAATAAATTATCAATAGGTTCTAATTTTATCTATTAATGTAAAAAACAATTAATTTAAAAATATTTAAATGAATGTTTTATTTGTTATCATAATTTTTTTTTCAGTCCTGCCAAATTTTAAATTAATAAATATTATTTTATTAATTTAATTATATAATAAATATCTAGAAAAATTTCAATATTATAATGTGGAATATCTATTATTTGTTTCTCTTGTAATGATATCTAAAAAAAATAATATTAAATAAAAAAAGTATTTTTCTGAATATTTGGATGTTACATGGTTTGTGGTTACATTTTAAAAATGATCAATGAGAGATAATGAATAATTTGGGAGGAGGATTAAGAATATGAAAAATATTTTTATAGTTAATATGGGTTAGAATAATAAATAGATATGCAAACATGTTGGATTCTAGAAGGTTATTTTAATGATTAAAATAACAGGAAAGTCAAAAGGTTTGATCACAAAATGGGAAACTTGGAACCGATCATGTGGTATAACTAATAAATGTAACAATTTTATGTGGGAATAAACCTCGTGTATAAGAGTATCCATGAAATAAAAATGTAATATTACTCAATGAAGTATAGAAGCCACCATATAAAATAACCACATAGATTGTTTCGTCTATCATTATTCAAATCTTGCATTGGTCATGCATCCTCACCTTATGTAACTCGAGTAGCTATGTAGTATTGGGAATGATGTTCTAACCATATATATTGATTTGATTACATAATATCCCCTTCACAAGGTGTGTGTTCAAGGGATATCCCTAATTCATATTTAGTTTTTTCAATCACATAGATAAACAATACAGCTGGAATATATACCTAAAATCTATTTGAAATCAAATTGTCATGTGGAAGAGGCTCATCCTGGTAGGTGAGGAATCAGAAACTACATCCAATAGACCCAAGGTAAAATCTGGGTGGAGACATATCTCTATGTTATTGTACCTTGTGCTATTCGGTACTATAGTAGTAGGAACTATACTTTTCTTTTGGGCTTTCAGGCAACCTCATAGGCTTAGAGACACCTCAAGGACTTTGAGCCACATTAAAGAACTATATAAATCATTAAATAGTGTGTTAATGGACCAGATAGACTCTATATATAGAATTATTTATTGGGGGATTCATAGTAGGCGCATTCAAAAGAGAAGAGATAATAGATTTAGATGAATGTGAGGGTATGGAAATTAACATTAGGACCAACCAGTGCAGCACAGAATACCTACCCGAACAAAAAGGCAATGGTGGATAGATGACATCATTATCCCGATGTAGGGGAGAGACTGTTCCATGTAGTTATAGTTTGGATGAATTCCATTAATTCCATTGGTTCATTTAGTCTCACAAAGCCTATGGGCCATGTTATGGTTCCAACCCCACCCAGTAATGGGATATTATCAAAAATGAATTAAAATACATTTCTTTTGGGACATTTAGAAATCAACGTGTCATATAAAAAATTAAAAAACATCATTAGAATTAGAAAAAAAAAGTTTTAAATTAAATTTTTCTATAGTATTGTTTAAACATGACTCTCTAAATACACTATAATAAATAGAACCTGATTCAAATGAGTTCCATAATGATGTACATGGGGAGTCGAATGTTTTACCTTCCACATTTTCATTACTTATTTTTGGAATAAATATAAAATATCTAAATCATTATTTTACTAAAATTATATATACCAAATATTTTATTATGTTGTTTAGAAAACATATTTTTATACCAAACCTTGAAATTTTAATAAATTAAAACGAATATAAATATTTATTACTAAATCGAATCCATTAGACTAATGGATCATCATGTTCACCAGAATAACTTTTTTTGAACATTTTTTGGAATAATTTACTATATATTATATAGAAAAAATTAATAAATATCATACTAACATTATTAATGATACATTAGAAAAACCATTATTCTGTTTATAAGATTGGAAAACAATAGTAATTTCTATCAGAGTATCCCATGATTATATTCAAAGTATTTTGACTTTATTTAAAATAATAGAATCTATTATATCATTATAGTAGTTCAAAACAAGATGACATCATACATTAAATTATTGTTCTTTATTACCTATAAATATAAAAATTTAGATCATTAAGAGCATTAAATGGGAATGATATATTATTTTACTCCATCCAAATTAGAGATATTATCATCGGAGGAATGCCTAAAATTATTATGTCATTTAATGAGATAATATTTGATCAATTAAAAACTCAACATATGTATGTTGTTTCACTACTTGAACTTCACATTATAAATTCATCATATTTATATTGATATTTTATGTTTTAAGGAACTTCTGTAATGATTCTTAATTCCATAGATAAATTTTCTTTTGTATTTGTTGTATCCTTTCATGGAATCAATATAGGGATTTCATGGATTTTATGTAGTGTGAGTCTATTACATTAGATCACAGATTTTCCTGGCTAGGAATACAGAGGCTCAATGATATCTATATCGAAAAAATTTTGGGGACTAGAAAAAAATATTTATTAATAATTCTATCAAGGGATTTACTTGTAAGGGAAGACTAACCATTACATCATGTATAGATACTGTGGATTTATAAAGTCATGATTTCTATCTTCATCAACTCATATGATTATAGATTATAATTATATATAATAAATCATGTAATCTATTATTACAGTTATAGAATCATGTTTTACATATATCTAAGTGTTATTTATTTACATATTGAATTTTCATTATAATGATAGTTTTTTACTCATATTTTTTTAAATAGAATTATCATGTTGTATGTAAGATCGATAATAAATCTAATATATCATAAAATTTTCCGATCTGATTTAAACACACCATTCATCATGTGAATTATATGTCGTATTTATTTGAATTATGATTAATTTTTGTAGTTTTAATTATAACACAACAGTTCAACCTCACCCTATTTTACCCAATGTTAATTCATATGATCTAATAATAAACTATTTCTATAGAATCATGGAGAAAAGTGTGTAAATATCTTAAAATTAGATTTAAAAGTAATTAATAAATGTTTGTTAATCCATACCCTAATGATATTGGATTCCAAAAATGAAAAATTACGAATCATTTCCAATAAATAATGGGAAAACTTCCTTTTATTTTTCTAATTAACTCTGGATCATTAAATTTGTATTAACGGACAATAGATTAGTAATATTATTATATCTAATTATTATAAATATATCAAAACATATAGTTTTTTAGTATTTTATTCTTATTTAGACTATGATATGGTCTTAATTACATTAAAATAAACTATTTGAACCACCCTTGGAATATCACATTATTTCATAATAATTAATGAAAAAAACAGTCACCATGAATATAAGATCGTCGTTAATAAATTATATAGCATATATTCAATGTAAAATTATATTTCACATTTTTCCATCATTGAGAGAAATATTAAACATCAATAACATGTATACTATTTACAAGGAATCTCTATCATTAATGTAATGTATATCACAATTGATGGACATTAGAATGAGAGAACAATAAGACTATAAATAAAATAGAGACTTGAATAATTTGAATTTTCATATTATTATTTAAATTGGGTGAATAAGTATTTAATTTTGGATATATTCATTTGAGTTCATATATTTTTGTAAAAAGTATAGGTAAAATATATGGAATTTGAATTGTTGGTAGGTTAAAAATATCGCAGAAGCTACATGGTACAGTATTTGATGGTCCGAGGTACCTTGTGTGTGGGTGTTGGTTTTAAAGAATTTTTCAAACACCTCTTGGATACTGGTGGGGGTTTAGAGAGTATATTGAAATGTATCTAGAGGGAATGTGTGTAAAATTATAGAACATTGTTTCTCAATGAGGCTGTATCAATTACTTAGTAGACTGAGTATTGTTTTTTAAATGGTTATCTTTATGGGGATCCCCTGGTCAAAGATTATAAACACCATTTTAAGGACATTATAAAATTCGATCCTAGAACAACATTATTTTCCTTTTTTAATTTAAAATTTATTCATTTATTCCATTTAAACAAGACTATGAGAAAACATTTTATGATTTCACATATTAATAATGAAATTATTTTATTCATATTAATATTATTGTATACTATGTAGTTTTTATGTATGTCATATATTTTATAAAATAATTTCAATTAATAGTTCATATATATTATTTTGTATCTCAAATGTTGTATGTTTATTGTTAGTATATTATGAAAAACATACTTATATATTTGATCAACCATGGTGGTCATGTTCTCATGATGTTGTAAATTCATCTAATGAATGGATTATGTTTCAACCACAAAAAACCATTAGATTGAATTTATGAAATTAGTTTAAAAACATGTAAAAAAGGATGGACCATATATATATATATATATATATATTATATTTTAGATTGTCAATTATTTCCTTAATTATGGAAAAATAATATTGGTGTTCTTTATAAATGTTCAAATTAATTGATCACAACTAAATATTTCAATGTAGTGAATTTACGACATGTCATTTTAAATTAATACATGAGTACAAGGATGGAATAAAAATATATAATACATGAAAATTGGTTTGATTTCATGTTCATGTTGATCAAATGAAATTTGATTAAATCATACCATGTGAATTTAATTATCTTGTGTTCTGACACACCATAAGTTAAAACCAACCGTATGAACATATATGAATGAAAGAGAACATACATGTAATTATGAATCTATACTTTCTATGTCTTCCATATCATTATATATATTTATTAATTTTCTGAATGATTTGATTTATTACATTCATTAATATAATAATTTTTCATTTAAAAATTAATTATTTAAATGATATGTAATTTTGTTTAAAATAATTTTTGGATGGTATAAATACTCATCACATGGTCAAATATTCATAGTAATTTTTCTTAAAATTTTTTTTATTTCAATGTTTTAATTATTTGTATGATGAATGTTTTTCATCACATTTTTTACGGTAGTATTCCAAAGAAAATTAATTTTCTCTATTATGGTTCTCGAATGTAATATTAAAAGTTTTAAGGAGTTCCATTATATTTGACGTATTTATTTTATATATTACCAATGCAATACAATGTGGGAACTATTTTTATTTAAATATAATGGATATTTAATGTGTAAAATTTCCACTAATGGTACCTTGTTAAACAATAATATATTTTATTGAAGCCTCATGAACATTTTCCTTCTAAAAATGTTAAATTCAATGGGATTAAAATTCCAAATCTACTAAGTTTGAATTTCCTCTACATAACAATTTTGATAAGACTACATTGACATTGAGGTCATAGATATTTAAAATATTTATAATGGAAATTTTTTTGTCAAATAATACAACACTCATAAAAAAACTACATCATTTCATTCTTTTTCTACTAGACAGTACGTGCTTCCTTGATACTATGAGAACTAATTTTTTATATGGTGTCATGATTATTTCATTATATTTTGGAATTATTTAATACATTTTATTATAATAAAAATTGGAATTAGAACTTTAATGTTATACCATTCAATATAAAGGTTACTAGTACATTGCACTTAATCGATAAAAGGGAGGGGGATTTAGTTTAACCTTACCCTATATAATGGATGATTTGGTTTTTTCAAACTCCTTTAATGGAATATATGGTTTTTTGACTCATAGTGAGCTAATTTAAATCTTTTATTATGCCTCCATGGTTTAGAAATAAACTATAAGGTTTTTACACTCTTCAAAAAAATTATTTTATTCCATTATAGTGGGTTCTTTTCTTGTATACATTCTAGAGTTATAAGGAGTATACGTAAGATCAATTGTATGTGATATATATTAGAAATATTTTTTATTTATCTTAATTTTACATATCATGAAAAAATTATTTTAACTATGATTGTTCATTAGGATGTTTCATTCAGCCAACTATTTCCCATTTGTCTATCTTTATATTGGGTCATAACAATTTGTATCAGAGTTATACCCATTTCATTCCAATTTTTAATTTTTATTTATCAATAATGCATTGAGTGAATATTATATTGGAAATGATAGGTATGAGATAGTATAAAATAGTAAAATTATGTTTATAAACCTTAATTGACACCATTATTCAATAAATTGTTCCATTGATATTGGAAATCACACTTGTATTTAATTAGGCATCTGAGTATTGATAGCTGGAAAATTACAATCAATCAACTCAAAGTGCCTCCTAAGGATCCTGATACATTGACTAGTAATTATGTAAGTAGATATTTATTAAAATATAAGAAAACAAGGACTTTATATATTTTAAATTCTATAAACACGTTTAGCTCTGAATGTACTTGGAAATAGGCATTTAGAAAATTGATAAATTTTCAAGTCACTCAATTTGGTTTGGACGAGTTGACAAGAACAAAACATGGTATGTTAAGGGAATCATATTAAGACATTATGGTGAGTGATAAAGAACCTAATAAAAAACTTCTTCATATATTTACTATAATTATAATTTTATTTAGTTCTCTAGAGTTGAATTTTTGACAATTTAGATTTGATTGATAGAGTTTTAAGTGACTTAATAAAAATATTCCATGATAAAAAGCTTCCAAACGATGATATAAATTTTTTATGGAATATAAATTTAATTTTCATATTGAATAATTATTAAAATATCAGTTAGAACCTTAAAATATTTCTCAATATGAGAGTTTGTAAATTATGGGAATGCATTTTCAATCAAATAATACTATTTACTATTATGACTATAAAGAGTTTTTTAGGCTTTTTTTAAAATTTTAAATAAGTATGCTAAAATAGTTTGTAAAAATATATCACAAATGAGGCATCAGAGGTGTCTCCATTAAGTTATGTTGAAAGGAGGTGTCCTAGATGCATCATTTTCAGAAACAAATTATGAACAATGGTATATGAGATTCCACCTTTCCACAATGAAATTAATAATTTTATATATTCATGTTTTTATATTTTTTTGTTTTAATATATTTATATAGATTTATTTATTTGTAACAAAAACATTATCCATAATTTATCTTCTATTTAATATCTAGCATTACTTCCATCAATGTTGTCTAAAATTCTAACATAAAACATCTCCTAATGATCTTATTTATATGTGGACTTTCCTAGTAAATCCTTCTAGATTTAGGATAAGGGATTGAGGTTATCCCTTCCCTACACAGAATAAATAATATATTATCTTTAGGAATCAGTAATTAATTAATAAAAATTAATATTTAATACCTAATAATAATAATAATAATTAAATATTAACTTTTAAATAAAATAATAATAATAAACTATTTAATATTAATAATATTTTAAAAAATATTAACTAATAACTAATTAATTACTATTTAATAATAATAACAACAACAGACTACTTAATAACTAAATTGTATTTATTTATTTATAGGATTTAATTATATATTAATTACATAATATATAAATAATCATAAGTAATATTAATAATTATAATATTATAATTATTAAATATTAAATATATTATTATAAATAATAAATGTTATTAACTAATAATTCATAAAAATTTATTAGTAATTAGTAATAATATTCAATAATTACTTAATTAAAAAATAAGAATTTAAGAATAATTAATTTCTAATTAGTTTTTCAATATTTTTATCTTTATTACTAATTATTCAAAATGCTACTTAGAAACTAAATATTAAAAATAATGATTAAATTATTTTGTTACATATTTTTTTTAAAAAATTATTTATATAGTATAAATTAATTAAATGGTGGTTTCTAAATAATATTATTTACTATTACATATTAATTAGTAATAAAATTTAATTAAATAATATGATTTAAAAATTAATAATATTTGTTTCAAATAAATACTAATTGCTAGTTAATATTTATTACAAAAAAAAATTTATGATTATTATTTAGTATCTAATTATAAAAAATAATAATATAAAAATAATTACTTATAAATTAGTAATTAAGAATAATTTAATTATATTTTAATAATAGTAATTACTAGTTATCTAAATAATAATTATAAACATAAAATTTATTAATAATTATTACTAAAATTTGAATAATAAATAATTAAATTTATTATATATTTACTAAAATTTAATATTAATAATATACATAAAAATATATTTTTAAATTTATTTAAAACTAAATTATTATAAATTAATTAACTAATTATTGCAAAATAATATTAATTACTAATAAATATTAATTAAAAATAAATGATAATTATATATTATTATTATTTATTTAATAATGTTGATTTATAAAAAAATATTAACTTGTTATTAATATTATTTACCCAAAAATAAATAAAAATATTATTTACTCGATAATTATTAAAAATATTCATCAATTTATTAAATATTAATTAATTAGGAATTATAAAATATTTAGTTAGTTGGTATAAATATTAATTAAAAAATAAAAAATTAATTATTTACTAATTAATAAAAAATTATTATTATTATTAAATAGTTAATAATTAAATTTTAAATGTATTATTTGGTGACACAATATTATTAAAGGGGATTAAATTATTAAAATACTGATGAATAATTAATTATTATTAATGAGATAGTGCTTCTCATATATTAAAGAGAGATTATGTATATAATAAAATATCCTATCAAATATTATGAAATAATCAGCTGAAAATTGATTATTCAAAAGAGATAAAAGGTTTTCAAATCACTAATGATGATTCCGATGTTTGTTGTTGTGTGTATAGAAAAAGTGGAATCATACTGATTAATTTAACAAAGATCATGAATGAAATGTTGAAGAGGATAAAATAAAAGAAATAATGGAATGAAATGTTATATTATCATATTTATGATTCATACTAAAATTCATATGATAAATCTAATACAAAAAACGAATTTTCATGTTTTTTTTATGGTCTCATAAAAAATATGTAACTAAATAAGATTCCTCTTCATATTCTTAATATGATACTCATCTAACTAAAGTTGATTGGTTTATAGATATTAATTGACTCGAATTTATGACTAAACATGTTAATAGATTATTAAATAGTGGCGTTATTAAACATAATAAAATTCTTAATGAAATGAAAAAAATAAGAAATTTTCTTTCTTCAAAAATGATAAATTATCCATCAAAATGGAAAATTGTTTAAGATTAAAATTTCATGAAAATAGATTATTAGTCTAATTATGATGAATCAGAAGTGATTAATTTTAATTATATTCAAAATATACATGATATAATTATAAATTAAATTGAGAAAATCAAAAAATATCCCTCCCCTTTTTTTAATGTTTTACAAAGATGTCTTCAAATGATGAGTTTTTAAAAAATTAAAATATATAGAATCGTTTTGGTGGATGAATTTTTTTTTCCTAATATAAAAGAGAAATTATTATTCAAGATATAAAATGGATGTTCAAAAAATACTATATTCATTAGATGTTAAATGAAGGGTCATTATAAAAATGATTGTTCATTGTGATTTCCATAATCTGCTGAACACACTGAGGATTTTATTTCTAAATAAAATTGTTTTATATTTCATAAGAATTTAGTTTTGATATTTTTTTAGTTTCCTAATAATGTTTTTTCTAATGATGTTGGACTCTTAATTTTCATGTGTTCCAAAATTCTTATTTAGATGTTTCATGTTGGAATAATTTCGTAGATGTGTCAAAAATCTCACATTCTACATAGAGAAATGATATTCTATATATATAAATGGTAATTTATCAATATTTATATATTCCAATAATTGTGATTCGAGATGTGTTAAGATTTTTAATTAGTCGATGGTAAATATAAATCTATTTCGAGAATTTAATATTACATATTTTTATTATTATAATAATTTTACTCATTGACGTTTTGGAATATAATTCTATAGGTATATCATATCACTGCGATCAAAATATAAATATGAACTTTTATAATGACATGTAATGTATATTGAAGTTTAAATATTTCACAATTAATAAAACTAAAAACACAAATATTTATTAAATTCTGCTAAACTAAATGAAAACATGTGAAATTAATAAATTTTGTTCAATTATGAAATGTTTTATGGAATTGAATATAACTCCATTAAAATTTTATGCTAAAATAAAAGGTATTAAATAATAAAAAGGTGTTGGGGTTTCTTGAGTTAAATCCATGCTTCCCCATATTATGTTATTCATTTCTAAAAGGTATGAAGTATGAAGTTACGTTTAAAATAGTTCAAAAAGAAAAAAATTTAAAACTCATAAAAGTTTATGGTTGGATCTATTATGCCCCATGAAAATAACATGTCTTGGTTGGAAAAATTATACATTTGTTTTTATAGATTACATATAAAATTTAAAATGATTTACTTTCTTCAACTTAATTCTAAAACATTTTCCGATGTTATTATTTATTTTATATTGGTTCAAAATATAATATAACACATACTTATATCAATTTGAAATTATAGAGGTGGTGAGTTCGAAGATCCAGAATTTGATAAATTATTTGATGTTAATGGATATAATATAAATATTTTATCTCAGAAAAAACCACAAAAAATATGTTCTTAGAAAGTAAAAAATATGACATTACAATAAATGACATTAACAATGACAAAATTAGTACAATTACGCAATATTCCTTATGTAGAGTGTTTTGATAAATGATATCATATTTATAATAAATCAAATCACATTTTTAATAAAGTGTTTCATTGAAATTTGTTAACAAAAAACATTTTTTAATATGACAGTTTGGGAGGCCTAAATATTAATAATCTGGAGTATTTTGTTGCAATGTTTTAATTATTAATACCAGAGATTCAATAGAAAAGTTTCATTGAAAATATGAAGAACATATTATTTACATTTTTCATATAGTATTATTCCATATAATGTGGACAAAAAATGAATTTTTTTAATGAATAATCAATTAACATCAAATTTAATTGAAATCATTAAATATAATTGAAATTTTATTTCAACCTGATTGAGATATTGATTAGAGATGGTAACTTAAGGGATCCAAAAATTTAGATTTTTATTCATTAATTAAGGGGGATAACTCTCTAATCCATGAAATTTAAAATTTGATAATGATCATATTTTTTAAAAGGTAATTAGTGATATAATGTCTCATTTTGAAAATAGAAATTATTTATTAAATCTTAATTTTCATATGATGATTTTATTTTCTATTTTGTATCTCAATGTATATATACTTCTGCTATTAATTTAAACTAGATCATGGAAATTCCTGAAGTGATCAATTATATTGAATAACAATATGTATCAGAGTTATTTAAGCTACAAAATGATAAAAGTATTATTACAACAATATTGAATAAACAAAATAAGTAATATTAATCACATGAAATAATTATAATCAAAAAAATTTTCTGACCCACAGTTATATTAAGTAATAAGAATTGATTTTCATGATTCATTTCAGTTGACAAAATGATTAAAATCAATAGTAAAATTTTAAAAATGTTAAAAAAATTGTAGAATTAATCATTTCAAATGGGTTTGAAAAGAAAATTTTTATACTAATATATTTTTGAATTTATTTATAATATAGGCTTTTTTATTTTAGATAGAATATAAAACTATACATGTTTGAAATTTTCCAAAGCAGTTTATTGTCAAAAACTAGCTCCTATAGCTTGGTATGAAAGGATTTCATTATATAGTTTATACAAAAAAATTTAAAAATTGAATTTTTATTCAATAATATTTATTAAAAAAATATACCAACCATATTTTAAAAACTCAAATATATGATGAGAATACTTTAATTTGATATTCTTGTTAAAAGGTCCTAATGAATTATCTATTTTAATCAAAATTGATTTTGATATGATTCTCATTTGTGAATATGAATTCAGTAATTCTTATAATATTGATCAAAGGGATTAAGGTATTGTTAACAATTAATCCATGTGTTATAAGGACGTGATAATAATATTTGGAATAGATTCATTTAAAAATTTTATTTATCCGGTGAGAACATCATATAAACATGAAAATGATGAATCTAGAAAATATGTGGATCTCAAACCATTTAGAGAAATGTCTATAATGTTGTTCTACATAACTACTAATATAACTGATTTATTTAATTATTTTTTCATTATTTTGATATTTCTATATAATAAAATTTTTAAAAATGAAGTATTTTTTTAAAAAAATAATAAAATACATCATCGAATCATCAAATCGTTGCTTACTTTACCTAGTAGATCTTCATTTGATCTATGTGGATATTTTTTTCTAATTTGGTGGATAAACTATTTATAGGAAATATAAAATAGGTATATTCCTATTTCATTTTAAACTGTTAACTGCATAAGGATATATTATTTAAATTTAAATATCATTATCGATTGTTGAAAGTGAGTATGTTGTGGCTCCCTCTAGTTATTTATTCTAATCATTTCTCAAACAACATCATTATTTGGTAATAAATTTTAACATATACATATTTAGTTTTAAAATAAATCTAGAATTTCTATTTCTAGAAATACAATAATAACATCTTATACTAATCACAATAAATTTCCATTTCACATACATAATGATTAGATTACAAAAATAACTATAAATACATAATCTATTTCTATAGAAGTATATATTGGGGAAAATTTTAATATGAATTTTTATTTATTTAAATTTCATAAAATGAAGATTTATCTTTATGATATTGAAGTACAATTATTTCATATATTCCATGTTGTAATTTAGTTTATTAGTTTGAAATATTATAATCTTTGAATTCTAAATAATTAATTAATTTTTTTATAGAAAAATGTTTAAATAAATTGTGTCATTGTTCTGGCTCCTTGAAACATGTTATCAATGCTATTAATTTAAGAAATCATTAGGAAACATTTTTATTCATCTTTTTACTATAATACTAAATTTAGAAAATTTAATATTACAAAATCTACATATAATATTAACATATCTACATTTGATAAAATCCTTTTTTATTAGGGTGACAATTCATTGATCGACACTAATAGTAATAGTGTTAGTTTCATTCAATTTAATGGTTGACTATCTATGGGGGTAATTTTTCTATAAACACTATCTATATAAATATTGTTCAGTATTTTATTATTTTTGATCAATTCAAAAAGGGTTTATGTTATTTATTTGATAATTTATAATATAATTATCAAAATGGTGATAACATTGACATGGATAGTAAAACCACCTTATTTATTATGTTTTGATAATTTGAAATATTTAACACTAAAAAATTTAATAATAATAAAATGGAAAAATTTAGTCCTACACATCTAATAAAAAAACTATTTTTTATATTTATATTGTTTTTTTATATTTTTATATTCACATATTTATGTGTTTTGTTAAATATTTTTTTTGGGAATTCTATTAGTATTTATATTTATATATAAAATAATTAATGTATACTATTATTATATTTTAAAAAATACCCCCATGTATTTGATTAAATATGGATTCCATGTAACCAAGTGGTTTATAAATCATAACCAACTTGAAAAATTAATCAAATATTTGAATGCAATGGATAAATGATAAATAAATTACCTCAATTAAAAGTATAAAAGGATCAACCATTATAATGGAATCTGTCAAAAAGACTAAAATATTTATAAGTATTAGATCTACTGAAAAAAAAATTTAACTGATGATATGTATTTATTTACTATTACTTGAAATTTCATAGTCATAGAATGGAAAAATCAAAATATTATGAATTTTATTACTCCATTTATTTATTTCACATTTACAAGTTAATATTTTATTTCTATGAAATTTACATTTTTGAATAATTTCAAATTGGATTAAATTCTAAACATATTTTTTAAATAATAACACTAAAAAGGAGTTTCAAATTAAAAATTATTGAAATATGAAATATCCTGCTTACATATTTTATGTGATTATTCTATGGAACAATTCTTTTGTTCATTCTGAATTTTTATTTATCGTTTAATTTTTATAATGAGTTTTACTATATAGATAATATTTTTATACATATATTTATATAAAACATTAATGGAATGTTTTATATGTAAATTTAATGGGGAATTATTATGAATAATTTATGGCAATGATTCCTCCAACAATTAAGAAGTAGTATGTTGAGGGTATGTTAATGTGTTGCTTTATAAAAGTAGAAATGTAATGGGGTTCATATTTTGGATGTATTATAAATTAAGTAATTGTATATTCATAGTTTGATAAAAATTCTTTGATATAGTAGTAGATAATATTTTAATATATTATTTTGAGACATTTATTTTTGTTATAATACCATAATACCCTATATTGACCTACATAATTTTTATTTTTTTCTTGTTATAGAGAATGTTCATTACATGAATGAATGTGTTTTACATTGTCATCAATATTTTTTTGAAAAATTATTACATGTCTTTTATTGTTCTTTATTTCACTGAATCACACTACACATAAATGGTATGACTTTTGGGTTACATGTGGGATGATTGTAATTGGTAAAAGGTATGGGTAATTCAGTTGTTCAATGGTTATGATAAGTGATGTTTTGTTTTCATCCATAGCCTAAAAAATAATTCAGCTATGTAGTGGCTCTAGGATATCAAAAGTGAGTCATTGTTTGTGCCTCCGGGGTTCAAAAAAATCAAATAGTTTATTGATGACAATAAAAAGTTATGTATTACATTTTTATGGTAATGAATTTATTTTTATCAATTTAATTTCACTTTTTATTATTAGGTTAGAAAACACATACATCCCTTAGTGAAATAAAGAAAAAACATAATCTCATGAATGAATCGTCCGAATGAAATAAAATATTCATTCCAAATATTATAGGAGGAAGAAAGGGAAAATATGATTATAAGAATAGGAAACATAGGATATTGTTTCGCGCGGAATCCGGGGATGACCTCCTGGACGGGAGATTCAAACGTTCCGATCGGTTTCTAACGGGTTTGTTCGTAGAACCGGAAACATCCAATGATTCCACATCCGTTTGGACCTACTTTCCAAAGGCAGGCCCTCATTAGCTTGTGGGCTAATGAGGCTTAGGAATTTTCATTGGTCGAGAGGATGGGAGGTCGGACTCATCACACCTTTTTGAGGGGAATTATTGTCTACTCCGGGACTCTCTTTATAGATTTAAGTTAAGTTCGTGAATCCTTATTACATTACCAAGTATAAAATGAGCTTTCCTTTAGTTTTAACAATCAATGATTAAATATGCAAGAAATTTAGAGAATCTTTTATATGTATTCGAGGTTCTTCATCAATATAGAATCATCTATATTTGTTTAGAGATTCTTGGTCAATGGTATCCTTCAAAACATTTATATAAAAGTCTCTTGGTCATTTTGATGACCAGGCTGGTTTTAAAGCCACTCAGTGGGGCACTTGAAGTTTATCGTCATTCAGAAGGACATAGATTATTTCAAAGTTGGGATCGAACCCATAAATGGGCTACCTACGTATCCTTTGTTTTGGAAAAGAAATCAGAACCCACGTAGTTCGATAAATGGATGATGTTTATGATTGATGGCTCAAAGATGAATGTCGTAATTACTTTTCCACTCTAAGCTCACGTGAGTCATGCTCGGTGTGAGAAACAAGAGGTATTGGTAAAAATTAGACAATTATGCCATGAAGGATGCAATCATAAGAATTTGTTTGGGGCTTATGTATGGATGACTGCCCAGATAGGCGAAGGTTTAGGATTTACTTTTAGGGAGAAAATCCAAGAACAGGGTCCACAAAGTTATATGTGCTTCATGGAGATTTGAATACTCTAATCTTGGGGCTTACTCCTAAGGAGGATGCCCAAGTTAGGAGGGGACTTATGATTGGGTTTTATTCCTGAAAAGGAAACCCGAATCAAAGATAATTTGTGACTGGTTAAGAGAAATTTTAAGAGACTTGGGGCTTACTCTTTTGAAGGATGCCCAAGATTTATGACAAGGACATATTCCTGAGAAGGAAGCCTAGGTTAGGGGACTTGGGGCTTACTCTTGAAAAGGAAGCCCAAGGTTATTACTGAGTCTTATTCCTGAAAAGGAGACCCAGGTTAGGGATTAAGGTTTGGGGCTTACTCCTGAGGAGGATGCCCAAGATTAAAGGACTTGATTGGGGCTTATTCTTAAGAAAGATTCCCAAGATTTATGACTAGGACTTATTCCTGAGAAGGAAGCCTAGGTTAGGGGACTTGGGGCTTACTCCTGAAAAGGAAGCCCAAGGTTATGACTGAGTCTTATTCCTGAAAAGGAGACCCAGGTTAGGATTCTCTCATCTTAAAGGATGAGGTTGAAATGAATGAACTCTCAATCTTTGGTGACATAAAGATGTTTAAATCACTGGGTGTTGAGAGGTATTTCACAGAATTCCTTTCAGATAAGGATGTCAAATCAAGAAATCATGCCATAAATGGCTTTTGAAGAGTATCTTGAAGACTGAATCTTGAATAGGAAAGGTGAAATGGCTTAAGAGGGGTAAAATGGGCAAGATGGGCACCCAAAAAGATAGGGGCGCGCAAGTCTTGAAAGGCGCGCAAGTCCTGCGGCGGCGCGCAAGTACTGGTCGCGCAAGTATACTTGCGCGACATGAGGGATACTTGCGCGATTTTCAACCAGAGTTGAATTACTTGAGCGACTCTTTATTAAACCCTTTCCCATCCTCTTGAGGTTCTTCCAGAGAAGGGACGCGCAAGTTATATTGAAGGAATTAAGTTGGCGCGCAAGTGTTTGATAAGTTTCAACACTTAGGCCTTCCTTTTTCTCTTTAGATCTTCCGTTCTAGGTAAGAAATTACCTTAGAAGTGTTCCGGAAGCTTTGAGAAGAGACTTGGGCGTCGGGAGCTTCAATCCGTGTTTCTGGAAAAAGATCCTCTCAAATGGGGGGCCCACAGGGTCTATTTATAGGCAAAAGAAGACCCCGGGCGGTTACTAGGCGGTTACCAGATATGTCGCGCAAGTCCCTTGCACGACCATGAGGAGTCGCGCAAGTATTAAGGCGACGCGCAAGTGTACTTGCGCGACCAAGAGGGAACTTGCGCGATACATGGGCAATGTTCTCCTTTTTCATCCCTTTGTCGATTTTTGATGTTTCTTCAAAGGATTAATCACTTTGAGCTCAGATATTCCCTTTTCCGAACTTTAGATTCCGTGACGAAAGGAGTGTCAACAAAAGTCCCCCCTCAGAGTTGGATCCGGAGAGAAAATGAGGATTTGACTCTGAGGATATCGAATCCCTCCAAAGGAAAAGGGAAGCGCGCAAGACTTCAGGGCGCAGGGGGAGCCGCACAAGTCTGCGTCGCGCAGGCCTTAAACCCTCTGGTATGGCGCGCAGGTAGGCCTCCTGGCCTATAAATACACGGCTTCCGGCCGTAGATGGCATCTGAAGTTCCGGATTTCTCGAGCTCTCGCCGCGCAAGTCTTCCTCGCCGCGCAAGTCTCTTGTTTTCGCTGTTTCTTCACTGCCGCGCTACTCTCAAGGTAATAGGGCTTGCGCGGTAATACTTGCGCGACCAAAACTTGCGCGGCACATGTACCACTTGCGCGAAATCTCCATACTTGCGCGCCTTAATGCCTTAGCCATTTTTTTTCAAATTCTTTCACAAATTTTATGAAAAATAAAACCCATTTAAGAGTTTAATTTATTCAACTCCTATGCAGATTCAATGGCTCTTAGACCTGGATTACTTGATGAACTGGCTAGCAAGCGGATAGATGATATGATGAATATCATTGGCCCTGATTACTATACTGTTAAAAACAGCACTCTTCCAGATTTGGCTAAGTATCTGAAGAAATATCATCACGACTTTCCTCACTGCACTTACCTACCTTTGTATGGTCATGGTCATCTGCAAGAAGTCATTATTCCAGAAATACAGAATTATCTTCCATTTTCTTGGTTTCAGAATTATACCAATTTTGCTTCAGCAAATATCTCAGGCGGAGGATCATTTCAAACTGCTGGAACAGTGGAGAAGGCTTATGTGATGCATCATAGCCCTTGCACACCAGATCTGAAAAAACATACACCTGAGCTTCAACCACATTGTCATCCTTCAATCTTCCGAAATGCTCAGATGGATCAATCCAAAGGCTGGAAGAAAAGTTGGGATTTCCGTCCTGGGGGAGGTGTGAAACCAACTTGGATGTGGGTATACTGGGTGCGATAGACTTGCACAGAGTTTATTGATGATCTGAAGAGAGCTGCAATATATGAGGCTGTTTGGGTTGGGCAAACATATATTTACAGACATGATATCTTCGTGCCAGAGATACTCAGCCATTGGAGTCCAGCGACCAATTCTTTCCACTTGACTCATGGAGAAGTAGGTATCAGTTTGTGGGATGTCCACAAGATTTCAGGAGCTCCAATCTTGGGAGATATGTATGATGAATTCATTCCTCCCAAGGTGACTTGGAATGATCCAGAGAAGACTCCTGCTTTGGCTCGAGAATTATTCAAAATCTTTCACAAGCTCAAGAGTTCAGAGACCTCATTAACTCATTTCAGAAAAGATATCCATCCGGAAGAATGGATGAAGGTGTTTCTTACTGAGAAGAAAGGGATGGAGCCAAAGGAAAAAGGTTCCAAGAAAATGAAATCCAAGGATACCCGGCCCAGACGTCCTACCACATGCCCAAAACCTGAGAAGAGAGGAGCTCCTGGCACATTCTGGCCAACTCTAGAAGCAGGAGAGTTTGAAAAATGGGGCTATGAAGTGAATCAAAGAATTCCAAAGAAAACTCGTCTGGCGGGTTTCTTGGAAATGTGGCTCAGTATTTACCTCTTGCCGGTCAGGGATTCGAAGGGAGGCGTTAGGCCAGGGACCTTCGTCATTGCGGCCAAGTTAGCTGAGGGAAAAATGGTTGGGTTAGCTACCCCCATTTTAGCAAAGATCCACAGGAGTTTACTTCACGTCTTCCAGGGTAAATCTCCTTTAAGAATAGTGGGACCATTCCAGGTTTTGTGGGGATGGATCGCCACTCACTTCAGGACTTACAATGTACAGAATGGATTACAAATTCCTGGAAGCTCTTTCAGACCGTCAGTGCAAGCATTCTCTGGAATTGCTCCATTAGATGTCAATGGTTATGACATAAAAGTAAGACTAATCATGTATAAGGAATTCAACTTCTTTCCTTATGGAAGTCCGCCATCTGGGCGGTTTGTTGATGATGGGGAAGACCCTTTGGATTTGAGGGCATACATGCTAGCTTGCAGGGATGGCGTGTTAGTAGCCAGGATTGATGGAGAAATCATATGCGAGGCCTATGCTCCATATAGATTTGCACGTCAATTCAAATGTTTGCAACAGATTGTTGTATCCCCTCCAGTACATGTCAGGTTAGAGCAACATCCGATGGTTGCTCGACAACTATGGTTGCTGACATCAAGAGAGAAGACTGGGGCAGTATTTGATCTACCAGTTGAAAAAGCGGCACATTATCTGACTACTTTTTATGCCGAACACTGGATAGCATCATACCCTAAAGGGATATTGAATCATCCTGTATATCAAGTGGGAAAGAGGAAGAGGACTGTAGAGAAAGAAACTCTTCCTCATGAAGGTGATGCTTCTCCTCCTGAAATAGGTTCAACAGACTCCTCCTCTAGAACTGATTCCTCGGATTATCATGATGGGGATGATGAGGCACAACCGGCAGCAAAGCGGTTTCGTGCCCGATATAATCCTCCGGCCAGAGTTAAAAGACCCACTCCATCAGCTCCTGGTGAGTTATTTGATTGTAATAACTTCAATCACTGCTACTTTATAAAGTAATAAGTCTCACTTTCTTATTCTCTATCTGTAGTTGCAGGAATCGGGAAGAAATTAAAATCAAAAATTGTAGGACCTTCCTCACAGCCTTTATATCTAAGACCAGAGGCTGTTCAGCTATGGCAGAGCTTATACTGTCATACTGAGACCGCCTGGCTGGATTTGTGTGAGGGCCTACAACTTCCTGGGATAGGATATCTTCTAGCTTCAAAATACCTTCAATACGGAGATCACCCCAATGAAGTGCGAGCTTATATCAGAGAGCTGGAAATGCTCATATATGCCACTGATAATTCGGTTCCTATCACCAGGCGGGTGAAGGAAATGATTGATCGTGGCACCACTAAGGGGGCTGGTGGTTCTAGAGATGAGGAGTGGAAAGAGTACGTGGCTCCTGAAGATGTATGTTTTCTTTCCTTATTTTCTTTGCAACTTGATTTCAGTTGAAGCTTTGTTACTTAAGGAAGTTATTTTCTTCATCTTGCAGCTTGCAAAGAAAGGGACCGGGGTTCCTTCGCCACAATATAGCCCTGGTGGTACTGCTGTTGGGGCTGCTGCTGATTCTCCTCGCGAACCAGGCGAGATATCTCCAGGCCAGCAGGCCATGAATGAGGCACTTGACATAGCCTTTCATTCGCCAATCCAAGTGCCAATAAAGGAGACAGCTGAAACTCCAAAAAAGCAAAAGAATCCAAGGCAACGAAGGAGGAAATCCTTAGCTAAACGTTTCATTAGCAGTGGTAAGTCCTTCGAACAATCATGATCTTATACCCATAATCATATGGTTACTCATATTTCTGAGGATTGCAGGGGCTTCTTCAATTTCCCCCTTGAGGGAAGGGACTGATCCTTCTTCAAAGGCCGTGGAGGGTGCTGTAGAACAACCACAGACTCAAGCTGACTTGGTAGCTCCTGGAGAAGAGCTGCCATCCATTCCCAGTATCCCTCCCACTACTGAAGATGCTGTCCAGGGTCAGGGGTTGCAGGACATAAGTCAGCAAGAAGACATAACAAATGCTCCCACTGGTGAGACTAACCAAGATTCTGAAGTATCATTGGATGAAATGATGAATGAAGGAATGACTTTTGAAGAATTTTATGATCATGCTAGATTGTCATGTGATTTAGAAGACCTTGGGCGTGAGTGTTACCCTTCGCCCAAATTTTTCTTTTAAATGAAAATATTTCTAACCATGATGTAAAATAATATGCAGTTTCTTCCGTAGAAGCTGCTGAACTGCCAATGCCTGAAGAGGGTGTGGACACTGATGTCAACCCTATCATTGCAGAAACATTAGCTCAAGTAGAGCTAAATCCAATAAACTCTCCTGAGACCCATCTTGAAAATCCTGTTGAAACCGGGAAAGATGGGGAGAAGTCTTCTCATGTTGTTGAACCACCATTGGGTAAGGGATAACAATATTTGTGATTGTACTTTATTTGCAAGACAATCCATTCTTTTGTTATCCTTTAAGATTCAACTAAAATCTTTCAATTGATCATGTAGGGCCATCAACTGTAATGGCTAGATCCGGAGATGAGGCTTCAGCCTCTGCCCCAACGGGAATTGAAAGTGAAGAAGCCCATGTCAGAGGGGAAAGAGCAGAACGAGGCACTTCCTTAAGCATGTTAATTCCAGATTACATACCCCCTTCTGACGAAGATGTTGAATCAGATCCAGAGATGCTCAAAGCGTTCAGCTTTTCACGACGTAAGGCGTGGAACAATATATGGAACATCATATCGGGGGTGCCCTTAGAAGAGCTACCATCAAAAATTTCCCGATTGTCATCCCAATTTGTTATAATGGGACTTGGTGGTTTTGGGTATGAAAAGATCCATGCTGCAGTGAAACAGATTATCTTCAGGAGGGAGCAAATGCAGACAAGTCGCGAAGATTTGACCAGAGTGAAATTGTCAGTCAACATAGGCGAATTTGAGGCTGCGATATCCCAGGCTGAAGCTGATGATGTTGTCAAGATGAAGGATATGAAGCAAAAAATCAAAGAAAAGGTCGTCCAGCAGGTGCAACTCCAGCAACAGTTAGATGCTGTTACTGGGGAACTTGACCAGCTTAATGAATCATTGGATGAAACTCATATAAATGGCATGAAAGCCATTGCAGATGCTAAGAAGGCACTTCAGCAAGCTGAAAAGAGTGAAGCTGGTCAAGTGCACGAGCTTCAAGCAACTGTTGATAAGGCTCAGGATGCTATACATCAAATGAAGACTTTTGTTGACAATCTCCTGTAATTTCTTGAAAAAGAGAAGAGATTCCAATCTGTGGATGTCCTTCTAACTCTTGTGTATCAATGAAAAACACTTTTGTCTTCAATCATTTGTACTTGCATTCTTCCATTACCTGCTTCAAATTTACTTAAGCCAATGGGCTTAGTAAGCATAGTTTGATTTTTACTAGGATTATTACAAATAACCCTTCAAACTTTGAATCTTTTAACTGCTCATTATTAGCTAAATCATACAAAAAATGTATATTTAGTGAGCTGGAACATGACTTTTATTCATAGTTCCTCTGTCTTTTGTGTGGGCAGTTTAAAGTCATGCAAGCCGGACATAAAGAGGCTAATGTTTAAGGTCGAAATAGCTTTGACCGAAAAATGGATTAAAATGGATTCAATTCCTTGACAATTTTATCTGAAAACATATTTACCATACTCAAGTATGAGGGAAAAAATGTAAACTATGGCTTAAGAATATTTGAATCTGAGGAATGATATGAAAAAGAGCTAAATAGCATTAGAAGAAGTAGTTTCCAAGAATGAGGTTACTATTATTTAACAAAACCCGTTAGGGGGTTGAAATATGCAGGGCCACCTATGGGCATTGGCTGCATAGTCAAATAAAATAGCATCTTTTGGCTGACAAGTCTGTTATGTGGACTGTTTATGCAAGGCCACCTATGGGCACGTGCTGCATAGTCAGGCAAAAGAACTCCCAGAAATTTACTTTCCTAGTGCTAAAAGCCAGTGGAAGTTTATGGAGATTCAAATTTTCTAAAGCATAGAGTTTGTTGTATGGAAAGAGGTACTTGAATATGGAGAAGATATTTCCAAACAAGAATATCGAAGAACTGGATGAATATCACTCCTACGAAGGTCTGACCCAAACGTAGGGAAGAAGAATAAACCATAGACTTGAATACTTTTAGATCATGAAAAAGGATATGGGACAAATACGTTAAGGATGGCTATTTTTGCGGATCCCTACATACTGTCGTTTAAGACAAATAAGGACAAAAGAGGTATTCTTCCCAAGAATGAAGTTACTATTATTTAACAAACCTGTTAGGGGGTTGAAAACATGCAGGGCCACCTATGGGCATTGGATGCATGGTCAAATAAATAGCATCTCTTGGCTGACAAGTCTGTTATGTGGACTGTTTATGCAAGGCCACCTATGGGCACGTGCTGCATAGTCAGGCAAAAGAATTCTCAGAAGTTTGACATTTTTGTGACTATAAGTCATGAAAAGGGTTATGAAGATCTGAAAATATTTAAGGTTAGGATTATAATACATAAATATGGGTATTGTCCAATGTATATAGAGATACATAGGTCAATGATAACCATAATCATGTTGTGGCTGGGTCCTGAATTGAAACTTGGACTTCACTATGTATCTCATAAGAATGAGAATCAAGCCATACGTAGTTCTTGAAATGCAGTTTAACGTCGTGCAGGATGAAAGGATGAGTGATCTTAGTTTTTTGGGGTCATAGAATTCGGACCATAATAATGAATACACAGTGTGTGTTTTCATGAGGACTTTTCAGCCAAGGGACTGAAAGTGAAATTTGGGGTTAGGCCCAAAAGACTTGGGACTGGATTCGAGGGACACTCGAATGTTCCTACGTATCCCTTAAGGATGGGAATCAAGTCCACGTAGTTCTAGAATTACCCTTTGTACAAATTTGGTTCGTACATGTGAAGGGTGAAAGGGGACTTTAGTGCAATGATGGTTTAACCTAAGATAAAAAGTTCAGGCATTACCATGTATGCACGTAGTCTTTTGAAAATGAAAAACTATGATTGAAAAATTAATATCAATAATAGTTCTCTCTCAAATGAGGAAATCAATGAATATTGTAGTTTATTTTCGTACCGGACAAAAGTGTTGTATAGTTTAACGTCATATAACAAGGACGAAAATGAATCAATGTAAAGATATTGATTTCAGGGGCGGTTTCACAAATCAACATCATATGAGATGGTGGTGAACCGATGTGAAGAGATTGTTTTTGGGCTTGAACCTTGGGAGGTTGCCTACATACCCAGCCTGGAGGTCAAGGATCAAAGTCCGTGTAGTTCAATTAAAGAATGAATTAACGATCAAATTGTTTTTGGGGACAATGATCTAATAATAAAAAAAATGTTGTTGGGACTTACACATGGTTAGTGGCCCAAAGGGAGTGTTATGGTTGATGTTCGCTCTAAGCTCACGTGAGTCATACTCGGTGTGAGAAACAAGAGGTAATAACAACCTTAACGATGCACAGTTTAATGTCATGTAGGACATATCAAGGACTTTCTTTACAGTTTAGCGTCATGTAGTTAGGACGATGGGGACAATACAGTTTAACGTCATATTGGACGAAAGGGGGATTGTGCAGTTTTAATGTCATGCTGGACTTTTGATGATTATATAGTTTAACGTCTTTCCGGACGTGAGAGACTTTTATACAGTTTAGCGTCATGTAGTTAGGACGTCACAATTTAACGTCTTGCTGGACATATTTGAAAATAGTTTATGGTCGTATACATGGACCAGGAATGATGCAGTTTTAAGGTCATGCTGGACTGTTTATGGAACTTTTTCACAGTTTAATGTCGTGTGGGACGAAGTTGCAGTTTAAAGTCATACTGGACCATTGCTGTATAGTTTTAGCGTCATATAGCAAGGACGAACTGATGCTGTACAGTTTAAAGTCATGTAGCTAAGACTAAGGTGAATCAATATGAGGATATCAGTTCTGATCTTTTTACAGTTTATCATCATGCTGGACGTTGGAAGTGCCACACAGTTTAATGTCATGTCGCTAGGACACAATATAGTTTAATGTCATCTCGGACAGAATACAGTTTAGTGTCATGTAGGACAATAAGGGACTTAACACAGTTTAACGTCATGCTGGACGATGAAAGTGCCACACAGTTTAATGTCATGTCGCTAGGACAAAATATAGTTTAATGTCATCTCGGACAAAATATAGGAACTTCTATACAGTTTATTGTCATGTAGGACAAAATCAGGGAATATGCAGTTTAAAGTCTTGCAGTTAGGACTATTGGTGCTGCACAGTTTAATGTCATGTTGCAGGGACATAAGTGCGAATAATTTAAGGTCATATGCATGGACCGTACAGTTTATCGTCATACTGGACGTATTATAGTTTAATGTCATCTCGGACAAAAGTGTAACACAGTTTAATGTCATGTTGGACGAAGTTGTAGTTTAAGGTCATACTGGACCATTGTGTGTAGTTTTAGCGTCATATAGCAAGGACGAACTGATGCTGTACAGTTTAAAGTCATGTAGCTAAGACTAAGGTGAATCAATATGAGGATATCAGTTCTGATCTTTGTACAGTTTATCATCATGCTGGACGTTGGAAGTGCCACACAGTTTAATGTCATGTCGCTAGGACACAATATAGTTTAATGTCATCTCGGACAGAATACAGTTTAGTGTCATGTAGGACAATAAGGGACTTAACACAGTTTAACGTCATGCTGGACGATGAAAGTGCCACACAGTTTAATGTCATGTCGCTAGGACAAAATATAGTTTAATGTCATCTCGGACAAAATATAGGAACTTCTATACAGTTTATTGTCATGTAGGACAAAATCAGGGACTATGCAGTTTAAAGTCTTGCAGTTAGGACTATTGGTGCTGCACAGTTTAATGTCATGTTGCAGGGACATAAGTGCGAATAATTTAAGGTCATATGCATGGACCGTACAGTTTATCGTCATACTGGACGTATTATAGTTTAATGTCATCTCGGACAAAAGTGTAACACAGTTTAATGTCATGTTGGACGAAGTTGTAGTTTAAGGTCATACTGGACCATTGTGTAGTTTAAGGTCATACCAGACCTTGTTGTATGAACCAAATGTAAGAGTCTTGGTTCTGGGAACAATATTTTGTGTTTATACAAAATACTTCTTCAGAAATCTGGCATTAGTTGGAGTCGTGATGTGTTCTCCATCCATTGAGATTAGAGAATACGCTCCATTGGAGTAGACCTTATGTATTGAATAAGGTCCTTCCCATTTTGGTTCAAGCTTGGGAGGTTTCTTTCCTGGTATCATTGGTGCTTTAAGAACCAATACCAATTCTCCCTGAATGAATGAACGAAGACGAACCTTTTTGTTAAAAGCTCGTGCTATTCGATTCTGATAGATTTCCAAGTGGTGCAAAGTGCACAATCTTTTCTCATCTAACTGTTCCAATTCATTCAACCGCTTTTGGGATTGCTCATCTGTTGATAACTGATCACAAATGGCTATTCTGAGTGAGGGAAATTGAACTTCAATTGGCAAGACTGCTTCTGTTCCATATACCAATGAATATGGAGTAGACCGCGTTGCATTGCGAGTGGTAGTCCGATAAGCCCATAAAGCATGAAAGAGTTTATCAGGCCATGACCTCTTATCTTTATCCACCATCTTTTGCAGTATATTTGAAAGAGTCTTGTTGAAGGCCTCTATCTGGCCATTAGCCGCTGCATGATATCGAGATGAATGGTTGGACTTAATGTTGTATTCTTGATACAATCTCTTTACCTCAGAAGAACAGAAGTTGGTGCCATTGTCTGTCAATATGGTATGAGGGACACCAAATCTAGTAATGATGTTAGACTTGATGAAGCTAACAATGCATTTAGAACTGACTTCTTTGAGAGGTACTGCCTCTGCCCATTTGGAAAAGAAATCAGTAGCAGTAAGAATGTACTTAAACTGCTTGGCCATAGCTGAAGGGTAAGGTCCTACCACATCCATTCCCCATGTGGAAAATGGCCATGAGTATTTAGCCGTATGAAGCAACTCTGGAGGTTGATGAATGAAATTGGCATATACTTGGCATGAATGACACTTCATTGTGAAATTAACACAATCTTGTATCATTGAAGGCCAGAAGTATCCAAGTCTTCGAATTTGATCAGACAATCTATGTCCAGACTGTTGGGCACCACAGACTCATGCATGTACTTCTTTTATGACAGCCATTGTATCTTCACCATCAATACATCTAAAGAGAACTCCATCAAAACCACGTTTGTAGAGAATTTTCTCGAGGTGGTTTGGACCATCATAAAGAGTAAAATTGACCACACGTCGCCGAATTTGTTCTCTCTCGGCTCTATCAGGTGGAAGTGTTCCATTTTGAAGGTATTCCCTGATAGGTGACATCCATCCTATAGTATGACCATATGGTTCCGGAATGGGACTAATTTCATTAATTTCCTCTGTTCTGACTTGAACATAAGGTGAAATTGCACGACGGTGGGCAATACAGATGGTTGTCTCGTCCCGATTTGGATCTGCTAAAGCTGTGGCTATATTAGCCAGTGCGTCAGCTTGAGCATTTTGTGATCTTGGGACATAAGAAAATGTCGGTTCTGTAGGGAATTCCGACATTAACTCTCTGACGTAATCATACAAAGGGATTAATTCTTCTTTTCTGATGGCATAATCCCCATTGATTTGTTTGATTACCAGGTCTGAATCACCTTTCACCTTTAAGTGATTCACTTGTGCTTGAAGCGCTAACTCCAAGCCTGCAATGAGAGATTGGTATTCAGCTTCATTATTGGTACCACCTTCCCACAACAAAAAGGAATAAGGTAACACTGCCTTATCTGGAGAAATGAGCACAATTCCTAAACCAACTTTGTTGAATTTAGGATTTTCCATTTTATTCCCTGTTGGACTTCTAGAAGCACCATCAAAATACATTTCCCATGTTTGAGGATTCTCTTGAATAGAAAAAACTTCCTCATCAGGGAGTTCGATATCTGAATATGTGTCTTCCACTGAAGGGTGTTCAGCCAGGAAATCAGCCAGAGCTTGGCCCTTAATTGCCTTTTGAGACACATACTGAATGTCGAACTGCTGTAGAATAACCGCCCACCTTGCCAGACGTCATGTAAGCTTTGGACGACTTAGGATGAATTTGAGTGGATTATTACGAGATACCAATTGGACCTCGTGATGTTGCAGGTAGTGTCTCAGTTTCTGCACTGCAAAGATTAATTCCAGGCAACACTTTTCAATACTTGAATACTGGGTTTCTGCTTCAAGCATAGTTCTACTGAGATAGTAGAGACTATTTTCATTCCCAGCATCATTCTTTTGAGCGAGAAAGGCACCCAATGATCGCTCTAAAGCTGTCACATAGAGGATAAGAGGTCTACCCTCAACAGGTGGCATGAGTACTGGTGGACTTAAGAGGTATTTCTTGAGAACATCAAATGCTTCTTGACATTCTTTAGTCCATTGGTAAGTGACTCCTTTCTTCAATAATTTGGTAAAAGGTAAACTTTTGCCTGCCAAATTGGCGATGAAACGCCGAATATAGGCTAAGTGTCCTTGAAGTCCTCTTAATTCTTTCAAATTCTGAGGAGGTGACATACCAAGGATTGATTTGGTCTTCTTAGGATCGACTTCAATACCACGATGGCGTACAACAAAGCCGAGGAATTTTCCTGAGGTTACCCCAAAAGCACATTTTAAGGGGTTCATATTCAAATTATGTTGTCGAAGCTTGTGGAATATGATTTCCAAATCAGTCAAGTGATCAAAACGTTGTTTGGATTTAACCACCAAATCATCTACATAGCATTCAACAAATTTCCCTAGAAAAGGTTTGAAGATACGATGCATGGCGCGTTGATATGTTGCACCTGCATTCTTTAAACCAAAGGGCATCACCCGGTAACAAAACACACCTTGAGGAGCTCTGAAGGCTGTATATTCCTCATCTTCTGGGGCCATTCGGATCTGATTATATCCAGAATATCCATCCATGAAAGAAAGTACTTCATAGCCAGCCGTCGCATCAATTAAGAGTTCTGTAATCGGAACTGGAAAATCATCTTTGGGACAATACCGATTAAGATCTCTGAAATCGATGCAAACCCTAATTTGTCCGTTCTTTTTCTTTACTGGGACAATATTAGCCAACCACTTGGGATATTGAACTTCTCTGACGAAGTTATCTTTGATAAGCTTATCCACTTCAGCCTCGATTTTGGAAGCATATGTTGGGTGTGTTCTTCTCGCGGCTTGCTTGAATCCTCGATGTTCTTTTGGCAAACCCAAATGATGGGTGGCAACATCAGGATCAATGCCAGGCATCTCTGTATAATTCCAAGCAAAAATATCTTTATTTTGCTTTAGAAAATAAATATACATCTCTTGTTCTTCAAGGGTCATGGCCGCACTAATTAAAGTGGGGCGTGGATCTTTCTCTGTACCCAGATTTACTTCTTTGAGTTCATCCACAGTGGTAGAGATACCCTCTTCAAATGCTGGAGGAGCATCTCTAAGATCTTCCTCTTCCTCTTCATCATGTGTTATTTCTTCTGTTTCTACTTGCAAAGTAGATGAAGAAACGAAATTCTCATGATCATAAGAAATGTCACAATTTTCACATTTTGAAGAAGAAGCTTCCATTTCCGACCCTATTGATGATAAAAGGTCTTCTTTGGGAATCAAAGAGGAGATGATGGATTGAGAATCGACATCAATATTCACCTCTGGTGTTTCTATAACTTCTTCTGGCCTGATTAGCGAAGTATAGACTTGTTGGATTTCAGCAGACGAAATGAAAACGTCACCACTTATGCTTTCATCACTGCTTGGTAAGTTACCAATTTCTCCCATGTTGTCTGGCTCGATTGCCGTAATTGACATTATGGATCTTTTCATAAGAGTATTTTGATTTGGGCCTATTTTGTCAATTTGACTGATAGGTAACACATAATCTGTACTCACATGTGAAAATGGATTTATTGGAATTTTTTCCAGACCATATGGAGCATTAACTTTTGTAATTTCCTTCATTGTAGATTTTTCTCTTCCCTTCATGTGATAAAATTCCGCCTCAATGTATTGAGACTCACACGTCTTGAACGGGGCCTTATCACCATACAATGTTCCAACATGACCATCGAAACAGTATTTGAGACATTGATGGTATGATGACGGAATAGATGCATGCTGATGTAACCAGGGTCTTCCAAGCAAGATATTGAAAGCTGAGTCTTGATCAACAATCATGAAATCTGAATTGGAAACAAGATCTCCAAACTGAGTTCTGAGCGTAACTTCTCCCAGTGGTTCTTGTTCATTTTTATCATATCCTTGCAACATCATGGTAGAAGGAGATAAATCAGATTCCGTGAGGCCCAATCGACGAAGTGTGCGAATGGGCATGAGGTTGACTCCTGAACCATTGTCAATAAAAGATCTTCGATCATCTATACCATTGACTTTGCCAGATAGGTACAAAGGTTTTATGTGCCCATGCACAACATCATATTCATCTTTATCAGTAAAAGATATCACTGCATGGCATTCTGCAGGATTATTCTCTATGTGATAAATTTCAGCTGCAGCAATTTCAGCTTCAAACTCCTGAGGACTTGACAAAGCTTCGATGAGTGCTTCCCGAAGATCTTTTGATAGATTCAAAGCATCCAAAATTGATAATTTGGCTGTTACTTGGGCCAAGTGTTTCAATATATCATACTTTTGATCTAGAGGCCTGCGTTTCCCAATAGGAATATGCGGTTTAGCAGGTATCTTGGAAGCAGATGCTTTGGAAGCTGATGCCTCTTGTATTGAAGTTGGAAACATATTTGGTTTTGGAAAATTAGACTGATTAGATCCATTTACTTGCTGAGATAAAGAAGATGGAACATTTAATCGGTCTTCCAAAATAACTGTGCCGAAGCTGAGTTGGCCATTGGCAGAAGAACTTGCTTGTTCATTTTGAGCTCGCTGAAGGGCTCTACCACGAGTTTCTGCTGCATATACAGTGCTAGCAGGGGCAGAATTAGAGTAGTGGCTTCGGAAAGATCCACGTCTTCCCCTATATCTTGAACCTCTAGAACTTCCTCGGGTTCCTTTATTTGATACACGGAATTCAGGCTCATCAGGACTGGAATATGAATCTGTTAATTGAATCATATTAACAGAACCAATGATCAATTCTTCGTCTGATAAAGACTCTGCCAAGTTAGCCTGTTTAGGCTGTGCCGTTTGGTGGGACGGTGCCCGTTGCTTTGAAGTAGATGGCATGAAATCTGCCAGAGTCAAAGACAATTTAGGCTTTGATACATACTCATCTTCTTCTGATTCCTCTTTCTTCTTTGAATTGCTCTGCCCTTTTGAGGATTTGTCTTTTGATGGAGGCTTTACTGCAGCTTTTGTAGGAGACACAATTGGCTTCTTCAATTGTGTTCGCAAAATGGAATGGGTCCGATTGATTGTCTTTCTGACCATCCAATCATCATATTTTTTCGCAGTTTTGCTTTTGACTTCCTGCCACTCGCCTCCTTCCTCTGGATCTGTAGCGGTAATACACGCTACATGAGCTGAAGAACCCTTCAATTTGACTTGTCCCAAGTCGACCATCTTTTGTAGGAGGTCTTTAAAGACAAAACACTCCTGGATGGGATGTCCCAACATTTGATGAAAGGGACAATAATTGGGACGGTCTTCATCTCCTTCCATGTTTGGTCTCTTCGGCACTGGTAATTGAACCAAATTATTTTCCAGAGCTGAAATGAAGTAACCAGGAACTTGCTCACTTCGGAAAGAGTATGTTTTACTCTTCATATCCTCAAATTGTTTTCGTCGTTGATCTTTTTGATCATTTGGACGAAACAGCCTTTGTTGTTGGCGTTCAGGAGGTGGATCCCTTCGAGAAGATGAAGGTTTTGAAGTAGAAATAGGTACAGGTGCCTGTTTAAGCATAACTGTAGCAGTTTCTGCTTTACCCATTCTTCTTCCTGGAGCTGATGGAATTACACGAGATTTAGCCATAGCCTGTATAAGAAAATCTTCAATCTGTTGAGCGATTGAAGTAAGGTCTCGAAACCCTCCTGTGTATTTCACAGGGATCAATGGCGTGCGTAATTCGTCACGCAAATTTGCCACACAGATTGGCAACAATTCCTCCTGAGGGAGTGATAAACTCAAGGAATACGTTAATCCCTTCCAACGAGCAATGAAATCAGAGACTCTTTCATTCTCCCTTTGCTTGCAGTTTGTAAGATCGAAAACTGTCGTTTTTGGCAAAGTTAAGCTGAACTGAAGAAGGAATTTTTGACGAAGATCCTCCCATCCGATGACTGACCGGGATTTCAAGCTTGTATACCAGACAAAAGCTGGTCCTTGCAAGGTTCGCACGAAGCATCTGAGTTTCACTGCTTCTTGTTGCTCTGGAGTTCCCATCATAGGATCACAACAAGACACGTAATGCGTCAAATGTTGTTCAGGGTCACCTGATCCATTAAAAGTAGGGAAAATAGGGTTTCCAAAACTGGATGGAGGAGAAATTGAATCTACCCATTCAGGGTAAACTTTCTTTTCAGGTTGAACTTGCGCCCGTTTACCTTCCATAGTTTCTAACCGAGCTGTTAATGACTCAATAGTAGTTATTAACTTTTGAGAAACGTCAGGTTGAACTTGGTTTTGGGTAGGTGCAATGGATGGAGCTTGGACAGCCGTGGAGGTTGGTGCTGCAACTAATGGTAGTGCTGCCAACCGTTGTTGCGTTTGACCCGTAGGATTAGTCCTCTGTGGGTGTACTGATAAAGGACGATATTCCTGATCCATCTCAGTAGTTACAACAAATTCCTTCGGCTGCCGGACTTCAGCATTCTTAAGAAGAAGACTACTCTGAAGTGGTTCTGCATTCAACCTTCTTAATTCTTTCATTTCTTCCTCCTGTTGTGCAAACCTTTGCTCTAATGAGAGCGATTGACCTCCTTCAGAGGAAGGGTGATAAGTAACCTGATTCTTTCCTTTCCCCTTATTGGATCCTTTTCGGAGAGGGGGAAGTGTGTTACTTGAAGGAATACCCAGATTTTGGGTAAGCCTTTGATTACGTGTGCGCACACCTTCTTCATTTAGGTCTGTGTGCGCAACTTCTTGAGCAGGAACCTCTTCATCTGATCCCTCTGATTGAGCCTCATCTGGTGAATCAGCAGCAACGGCAGTGATGACGTTAATGGATGCATATTTCATGGAATCCATTCTATCAACATTTCTGTGATATTGTCTTCTTCCATGTTCATGATGAAACATGGAATTCCGTTGACTTGACCCCTCAGGAATTTCTTTGTGAACCGTCACTTGGAGAGAATCTCCTGATAGCTTGGCTCTTCGTTCCTCTTGAGGCTTCTTCCCTAATCGAGAGAATACTGACTTTCTCTGAGGGATGGATTGAAGATTTGAAAAAGTCCCCAGTCCGGTGGACTGGGGGTGTTCCTGTTGCTTCTGCTCAGCTCCTCGAATCCCATTCGTTGATTCTGAGGGTTGGGTTAGAGAAGTCCCCAGTCTGGCAAGCTGCGGTGTCTCTTGACATGCTATGTCTGAGAACTTTTTAAAATCTCTCTTGATCTTGCGAATCTTAGTTTGGAAATTAGCTGGATGCATTAACCTGTATCCACTTTTATCACCTGGTTCAACAGACCGTTGGATGATTTCCGAAACTTCTGTCATTTGATGACGTGTTTGCTCCAGACGAGAGGCTTGTGCAATATTCTCGCCTGCTTGATGTAGGAGCAATTCAACAACCTGTTCTCTATATACTTGACTTTGAGAGGAACTAGTTGAAGCTTGATCTCGAGCAAGATTTTGATTATGAACAAAGCCCATTGACTGTGGCCGGCCATGGGCAATAATATTACATGAGACCATTTTCGGCGGGCTTTGCTGACCGGAAAGCACTGTGAAATGTAGTGCTCCGTGAATACCCCATCCTCTGATATGAACATTAGATGGAGCATTGGAAATTAACTGACGCAATCTTCTTAGTGCGCCAAGGCATGAACGTTGAAGGGTTCTCTGTTGCTTTTCAGCCTTCGGATACCGAGAGACTGATAGAGATGCCAAATCAATCTGGCGTTGTAACCCTTCTATTATCTTAAGATGATTTTCATATTCATCGTAAGATAATACCTTCTTCTTTAATTGACAAAGAGTTTTCCATATGTTAAGACGAATATCATGGATTCCATCATCCGTCAACATCTTTGGAATGTCATACTGTGAATCAGCCAAAGCCCAAAACATGACTGGTACTTCACCTTTTGCCAGTTTTTTCCTCATGTTCAGCATTTCCTCTTTATCATTAAATGAAGATTCTTCTACCTGTTTGGACCAGAGTTGGTGTTTCCTTGTTGCTTCATCGGATTCAACAAGATTGGTAGAGGAATCACTATTCATGCTGGAAGATGAATGACCCAGGAAAGGTTCGGAGAATAACCTGAACCCCAAGCTATCTTCTGATGGAGAAAGAGTTTCACGTGCCGATAGTAAAACTTCAGACATGACTGGTTTTACGTTTTCAAGTGCCTCGAGATAGGAGGGCTTTCTCGTCACTACATTGCCTTCTGAAGAATTTTCGAGACAATGTGTATCACTACTGCGGAGGGGACTTTCGCAGCGAAGTTCATCACCATGAGGAGGACCTTCATGATGGGTTACAGCAAAAGATGAGATCTCTTGCTCCTTGGTCTTCTGACCACACAGAGGGTTCCTGTGGTTCTCATCTGAAGAAGAAACTTCAAGATCGACCAAATTTTCATGAAGCAAGTCTTCATGAGGAAGTGTCTGTTGAAGACCTTCAGGATTAATGTTCCTGTTATTGGGAACTGAGGGAGTATAATCTTGAATTCCGACAGATAAATGTCTGAGGGCTTCAAGAACTCCAGCATCGAGCAAGGCCTTGTTGCAGATTGGCCTTTGATCTCCTGACTGTGCTGGGCGGATCTTTTTCTTAGATGCTTTCTTACTCGCTTTAGAAATCACTTGATGACGAAAGTGATTGCTCTGAGCAGGTGTATGTGCCTGATCAGGAAAGATGGTCAGGTTAGGCTGACGATCATCGCTCAAATCAGGTGTATGTGCCTGACTTGGTTGTCCATATGATATGGGGGAGTAGGCCCCACAACCCTCTTGGACTGGAACAGATGTGTGTGTCTGTTCCGGAGTGAATTGTTGATGTGTCACTCCACTGCTAGGGATAGATTTATGTGTCTGTCCCTGAGATGATGCTGAAGCTGTTATGATATCCTGGCAAGCATCCAGAATATGAGCAGGAATTTTCTTCTGCTCTTTCACCATTGACAAAATATGTTTGGTTACTTCAGCCGCCGGAACGGGGATATACGTCCATTCCGGGCTTGGAGTAGGTGTTTGTGCCTGCTCCTGTCCTCCTTTTCCTGTCAGTGAATCCTGACAGTACTCAAGTGTGGAGGCAGAGAGTTTAGTCTGCCTCCTGTTTGTCGTCGGGGCTTTTCGACTGACTTCTCCGTGCGCTACCAAGCGAGACTGTTGGTAGGCTTGATTAGTATGAGCAGGTGTATGTGCCTGCTGATTACACTTCGTCAAATGCGGTTGACGAGATCCATCATATGTAGTCAGACGAGCCTGCTGACTAACTGCTGATGTATAAGCAGGTGTATGTTCCTGCCTATGGTACTCCGCCGGAATTGCCTGGCGGGATCGGCTTGATGCTGTCAGACGAGTCTGCTGGACAGCGGGATTAAAACGAACAGGTGTGTATGCCTGCTCGTTATTTGCCACCAAGTTAGGTTGGTGGACTTCTCCGGAGATGCCAGGGATGACAACCTACATATTGTTAACCGGATTCCGTCTCTAGTGATTCATCTTGCCTACTCAGGTTCGAGGAACCTGAGCTGAATGCCTGGAGACGGTACCCTCATCATGTTGAGGGCGCACTACCGCACGAGTCTGGCGGCGATTGTTGATGGGAGCCCTTGAGAAGGACTCATGTCTTTTGGAATTAAGGTACTGCGGGACCTGCTCATTCACTTCCTCGGAATAAGGGAGTGAATGGAAATTGCGTTCCGGGGATAACGACCCGAAACGGTTGGAGACGGTAGTCAGCACCGTCTGCTTCTTGATTGCTGGTCGCCGTTGTCCAGACGACCAGGTAGAATTGTTAACTTGGAGGGCTTGACGAGCGGCCTCCAGAGTTGGGATAGTACCGTTGCGACGATACTCCTTAACCAGTGCATTAGAAACACAGCGTTGAAGACGCTGAGTTGGTGATGTCATCCTCAGAGCGGATGACGTTCCAGCAGGAGTAGTAGCATTGGTTTTCACAGTAGTAGACCTCACAGTAGAGGTGTTCCCAGCAGCAGTATTCACAGGGGTGAATTTAAGGAAAGCCATTTTTTTGTAGAAGATCTTGAAAAAAGAGTGCCTGTTCCATATAACAGACATAATCAAGATGAATCCGGCTACTGCATCTTTTGGATGATCATATGTCAATGATTTCCTTGTTGGCCAAAAGGGCCTAACAGATAAGAAGAACATCACTTTAACTTGGTTAAGGATTCACGTCGGGTTCACCATTTTTGTTTCGCGCGGAATCCGGGGATGACCTCCTGGACGGGAGATTCAAACGTTCCGATTGGTTTCTAACGGGTTTGTTCGTAGAACCGGAAACATCCAATGATTCCACATCCGTTTGGACCTACTTTCCAAAGGCAGGCGCTCATTAGCTTGTGGGCTAATGAGGCTTAGGAATTTGCATTGGTCGAGAGGATGGGAGGTCGGACTCATCACACCTTTTTGAGGGGAATTATTGTCTACTCCGGGACTCTCTTTATAGATTTAAGTTAAGTTCGTGAATCCTTATTACATTACCAAGTATAAAATGAGCTTTCCTTTAGTTTTAACAATCAATGATTAAATATGCAAGAAATTTAGAGAATATTTTATATGTATTCGAGGTTCTTCATCAATATAGAATCATCTATATTTGTTTAGAGATTCTTGGTCAATGGTATCCTTCAAAACATTTATATAAAAGTCTCTTGGTCATTTTGATGACCAGGATGGTTTTAAAGCCACTCAGTGGGGCACTTGAAGTTTATCGTCATTCAGAAGGACAGAGATTATTTCAAAGTTGGGATCGAACCCATAAATGGGCTACCTACGTATCCTTTGTTTTGGAAAAGAAATCAGAACACACGTAGTTCGAGAAATGGATGATGTTTATGATTGATGGCTCAAAGATGAATGTCGTAATTACTTTTACACTCTAAGCTCACGTGAGTCATGCTCGGTGTGAGAAACAAGAGGTATTGGTAAAAATTAGACAATTATGTCATGAAGGATGCAATCATAAGAATTTGTTTGGGGCTTATGTATGGATGACTGCCCAGATAGGCGAAGTTTTAGGATTTACTTTTAGGGAGAAAATCCAAGAACAGGGTCCACAAAGTTATATGTGCTTCATGGAGATTTGAATACTCTAATCTTGGGGCTTACTCCTAAGGAGGATGCCCATGTTAGGAGGGGACTTATGATTGGGTTTTATTCCTGAAAAGGAAACCCGAATCAAAGATAATTTGTGACTGGTTAAGAGAAATTTTAAGAGACTTGGGGCTTACTCTTAAGAAGGATGCCCAAGATTTATGACTAGGACTTATTCCTGAGAAGGAAGCCTAGGTTAGGGGACTTGGGGCTTACTCCTGAAAAGGAAGCCCAATGTTATTACTGAGTCTTATTCCTGAAAAGGAGACCCAGGTTAGGGATTAAGGTTTGGGGCTTACTCCTGAGGAGGATGCCCAAGATTAAAGGACTTGACTGGGGATTATTCTTAAGAAAGATGCCCAAGATTTATGACTAGGACTTATTCCTGAGAAGGAAGCCTAGGTTAGGGGACTTGGGGCTTACTCCTGAAAAGGAAGCCCAAGGTTATGACTGAGTCTTATTCCTGAAAAGGAGACCCAGGTTAGGATTCTCTCATCTTAAAGGATGAGGTTGAAATGAATGAACTGTCAATCTTTGGTGACATAAAGATGTTTAAATCACTGGGTGTTGAGAGGTATTTCACAGAATTCCTTTCAGATAAGGATGTCAAATCAAGAAATCATGCCATAAATGGCTTTTGAAGAGTATCTTGAAGACTGAATCTTGAATAGGAAAGGTGAAATGGCTTAAGAGGGGTAAAATGGGCAAGATGGGCACCCAAAAAGATAGGGGCGCGCAAGACTTGAAAGGCGCGCAAGTCCTGCGGCGGCGCGCAAGTACTGGTCGCGCAAGTATACTTGCGCGACATGAGGGATACTTGCGCGATTTTCAACCAGAGTTGAATTACTTGAGCGACTCTTTATTAAACCCTTTCCCATCCTCTTGAGGTTCTTCCAGAGAAGGGACGCGCAAGTTATATTGAAGGAATTAAGTTGGCGCGCAAGTGTTTGATAAGTTTCAACACTTAGGCCTTCCTTTTTCTCTTTAGATCTTCTGTTCTAGGTAAGAAATTACCTTAGAAGTGTTCCGGAAGCTTTGAGAAGAGACTTGGGCGTCGGGAGCTTCAATCCGTGTTTCTGGAAAAAGATCCTCTCGAATGGGGGGCCCACAGGGTCTATTTATAGGCAAAAGAAGACCTCGGGCGGTTACTAGGCGGTTACCAGATATGTCGCGCAAGTCCCTTGCACGACCATGAGGAGTCGCGCAAGTATTAAGGCGACGCGCAAGTGTACTTGCGCGACCAAGAGGGAACTTGCGCGATACATGGGCAATGTTCTCCTTTTTCATCCCTTTGTCGATTTTTGATGTTTCTTCAAAGGATTAATCACTTTGAGCTCAGATATTCCCTTTTCCGAACATTAGATTCCGTGACGAAAGCAGCGTCAACAGATATAATCGAAAAACTATAATGAGAACCCTCGCTAAGAATGATGTAGTAGTTAAACATAATGTTAATAGTAAAATATTTTAGTTAAAGATTAATATATGCATAAACATCAAATAAAATATAATTTAATCAACAATTAATGAAATGATATTTTTTATAAGTATTAAGGATGATATACCACTGGAATATAAACCTAACTACTGAAATATAAATCTGATATTATGATTAGTAATCGGACCATAAAATACTAAATTCACTATTAAGGTATAAATAAAATATATATATTTTTATAAATGAAATTTTTATATAGTTATATCACAGAATATGTAAATTAATATTTTAAAAATTAAAATTATGTGTTTTTATTTTTATAAAATTTATATGTTTATTAAAAATCATATAAAAAATATAATGATTTAAATGAAATTTAAATTTAAAAAAATATGTTACAAATTTTTTTTTGTTGTCTTATAATTAATATATAATTTTACGAGACATTAAATTAAATGGTTCATAACATAAATAATAATGTTAAATTTTTGATTTTTTAAGAAAATATTTGATTTTATAAAAAAAATTTAGAAAATTTAGAAAATTATTTTTATAAAATGGATATTATTTTTTAAATATATATATTTTAAATGGTTAGACTTGATTTTCATAAAATATGTGATTTTTGGATGAAAATTGAATTATAATTAATTTTTTATTAATTATTATAAGCCTAATACACGCATTTGTGAGATTTAGTTGTTGTACACTCCCATTAGATATAACTCCCTTGAAAACATGATGATATTTAGTCATAATAATCATTAATATTGATAGTCATGATTCAAAATTTTAATTAATGATTATAATTTTCAAAAACACTACTCTCCTACCATCAATCTATACCACACCTCAAAACCCCTTCTCCTCTACCCATTAATCCTTATAGATAGTCTATATTCTACGAAATTAAATTCCCATGCCTATTAACCACCTAAAAGAGTAATATAATTCATCAAATGAAAAAATCCATGTTACATAAAGAGGTTCTCATTTAGACATCATTGAATAGACAAAATTTTCAATCCTTTTGTTTTAATTTTTTTTCTTCCCTTATACACAATTCAGATCCCCTAAAAAAGTTAGCATGATAACTCTAGTATAAAATATAAAATATAATATTATTTTCATAGTGGAATATAAATCATTTAAGATATTCTAATATCCTATTATTTATAAATGAAAACATCATCCGTGAAATTTCGGTTCACCACCGTCATGGATGAAAAGTTCATGTTTTCCATTACAACATTATTGGATGGTTGTAAAACCATTATTATGGTTTAAAATATATATATATATATATATATATATTATAACTCGTTTCATGTTTTGTAACTAGTTTATTTACATAATATTAAATAAAACTTAGCAATATTTTGATGGCCAGAAATGCCTCTATTATAAAATAAACATTTATGAACAACATTTTATCAAATGAATCATCCTCATACTAGAAAAAATATGAATATTTATTATCAATTAAATTATTTAATAACAAATAATTTCAGTTTTTTATAATTATTATCATTTTATAATAACCTACATAATTATATATGTATGAACCAATAACGAAAAACATGCAAACGAATGATCCTGAAATGATAAAATTGAACTCAATAACTCATCTAATAGGCCATAAAATAACATAATAAATTTATAACGAATAGATTGATTGTTAATAGTTTTTTGGATTTATTAACTCAGGAATATAATTTAACTATCCAATACATTCTGTGATTTCCCAAAAATCTTTTGAAAATAAGGTAAGGGGACTCTCAAACCCAAATATTTTTCATTGGGTTATTCCTCGTTCACGAAAATTTGGTATGAGTACTCATTTAATGATTATTAAAAATAATTTCATTATTCATCCGATTCATTTTTGGGGTATATATGTTTCTGAACAACATTTTATTGAAAATATAATTATTTTAAAAAATAAATCTTCCTTCCAAAACAATTATTACATCCTGTTGAGTTTATTATTAATCACATAATACCATTGATTTCTTATAACAAATATGTTTTTCCCTTTTATATTTGGTAATCCCAAGTTTATTCAATAAATAATTATTGAATAAATCCTTATCAATCTTATTAAACTCAATTGCTTGATTCCATAAAATGTTTATAATACATTCTAAGTGGCATTCATGTCTATTAAATATATTGATATAAAGGGTGGGGACATAATTATATAGCACTCAAATGCATATGGTAATGTGATTTATCTCATGAGATAATTCAAAATATATGTTGATAATTATGTTATATTTTATTTCAAAATTATGATGTTATAAATATGAATATATGTTTTCCATGAACACAATTGTCACATTTTTCAAAACAATGTGTTGTATTTGACCACTGTGACATGATGCTTCGTTTTTAAGCATTTTCACATTCTAGGATACTATCAATTATTTCCATTATAATGTTTATGATGATCATATTTTTATGTTATAATAATAATGAATATTTTCAATAATGGTATATTTTTTTATGTCCCTTATTAATCCTCTTAGTATGATTTTTTCTCATCCCATTAATTCGTGTATGTACTAAGGTTACTCCATGAATTTAGGAGAACCTGAGCATTAAAAGGATTAAGAAAAATATTTTAAATAACATATTTAATTTTATTATGTATATGTGATGTAATATAAAAATTTCAAAAATATATTAAACCTTTGGATCCTAGATTTTAATGTTTTGTGTTTTTTTATTCTAAAAATTATGTAATATTAATTTAAAAAATACAATGCTTCATTAATTGTGAATATTCTTCCCATTGTATTTTAGAGGTGTGGAGATTATATGTAATATTAAATTCAATTGTATGATTATGAAACTAATTTTTTTTATTCCCTTATTTCTACTCTAAATCATATTTTATTTTCAAATATAATTTAATATGGTCAATTCACCATCTATCTTGACCATTCGACCATCCTCATATTGGGACCGTACAATCATGTATGCGGCCTAATTGTTACCCATGGTTACTCCTCTAACACCATGACATGAATCATCTTGTTTAGGTTGGTGTAAAACATGAATTATGGTTCACCTCCCCTATAAAATCTTTTTTCAAATAGAAATGAGGGTAAAAAAAGATATCATGGGGATACTATACCCTCATGTAGAGTGTATACTAATAGAAAAATTATTAATCTTGTAACCTTATATAAAAAGAGTACACATAATATACTAACATAATATATAATAAATAAATGTAGATCCAATAAAACCAAGACTTAATAAAATGACACTGATATCCCTCTATGAAAATCATATACAGAAGATATAAAAATTAATAAAAATATAAAACATGATATTCTCTAAATCAAGTCCTAACCACCTCCGACTATGTAGAATCTCAAAAATATATCCCACTTGATGATCAAACACTATAATAAACCCAATATATTCTTTTAGACTTTTAGGGATGATGGTGTATCCAATTTCCATTACATTTAAGTAGGGTGTGAGTACAACATATAAGGGAACCACCAACATAATTCCATACATAACTGGAAAAACATGTTTTTTGTTCTTTTGAAAAACTCATTATAATAAATATATAAGAAACAAATAAAATAAAAATGAATAATTAATAATCACAAAATCAAATGTAAGAAAAAAAATCAACCATAGTATGTGAATTCATTTGCTGACCATGATAACAAAAACCTTGGATATACTATAATCAATACCATATCAGCAGAAGGGACAAATTATAAATCATAAATAATGGAAAAAACACAATGACACCTCTTATATTTCTAAGCCTCCACAAGGCCTTCAAGTTTAAGAGCATGCCAAAAAAATTTCATTCCCTGTAGTTATCATTAGCCAGGAATAATGTTCATCATTCCCATACCTCTACATCGAGTAATCAAATAAGGTCATTGTGTCCCAACATTATTTTGGTTAAGACAATATTCTATCATAACATGACATAGTTTTGGGTGATTCTAAATCATCACTGTACCCTTACTCAATATCTCATTCCAAAATCATTATTATCACATGTCACCATCAATCCAAATCATTTTATTAACTAACCCATTATAGTGGAAATGCAATTTTTTACAAGAATAAAAACCTATAAATGTAATTTATTAACAAATTGTAGTGCAAAACTGATATGGTCACAACATACCATTTCATGTATTATTATCAAAATACAAACAAAATCTTGATCAAAATATATCATGGGAATCATGGGCTACATAAATATATAACCAAAAGGGGCTTATGAAATCTAAGGAACATGTCAATGGAAAAATCATTATCCATCAGTTTCAAAAATCATACCAATTCATTAGTGTGTGTTCGGCCCCTTGGAACATTATTTATTTATGTTAAAAATTGTTTTTTAATTAGATATTACATAAATATAATGGTTTAATTATTAATTAAATAAATTTTATAACACATTTATATATTTAGGGTCCTTATTAAAATGTATTGAACTTCCTAACTCATTCAAATAAAATATTTATAATATGATCAAATAAAAATTGAGTCAAATACCATATGGGAAATAGTTAAATATCATCTAGAAAAGGCCATGTCACATGAATATAAAACAAAGGTTAACTTAATATAATTAAAATAATGTTTCCTTGAGAAATTTTCAGGGAAATGTAACTTATATTGAATACAATCCAATTGGGTATATTAAATTTTTAGAACACTCCATAATTAATGGAAAATAAAATCAATAATTCAATTGATGTTACGAGGTTTGGTTAAATTCAATTACTCCAAAAATCCATAGATAAAAACACTAATAGATGTAAATTCAATAAAAATGCAATCCTAAACAAAAAATTTTATTATAGGAGATTATCATGCCATACTATTCATAAAACCCATCATTCTCATTCATTTTCATTATGATCTAATGCAATTTCAATCTAATTCTCTAATCATAATCAATAAAAATATTAATAAATGATGAGAATTACAGAGGGTGATGATAATGAAGATATAAATGAAATATGATTGGTTCCCAGTAGTAATTACTTACGTAGAGGAAACATCCATGATGAATAAAACAATGATCGCCAAAACTCATGATGAAGTGATAGTGATGATCGAACATGGCTAGAAAATATTTACAATATTCTTCAATATATTGATTCTATATACCCATCGAATAATGTGGACCATGGTGGGAGGAGATGTTACAATCATAACTAAATAAAAATAAAATATTTGACCAATAAATGTTAAATATAATGGATTATATATGTACAAGAATACAAAAATAACCCTTAAAAATTTCTTCAACGTTCCCCCCCCACTGATTACCTTCCTAAGTTCACCGACATACCGGTGAGCTCAATTGGGACCCTCAGTTATGCCCCAGACCACTATAAATTATATGGTCTCAAACTGATAAGAAGGTGTTGTTAGAGAACCCTAGGTAGGACCAACCGGGCCTTCATCCTTCTCCTGAGATATATGTCACCTTCGAACTAATATTCATGGATAATAACTCCCCCTGAAGATTTTTAAATATGAATCCTCGTAGTTTAAAATTCAATTCACCAAATGATCTATCCACCATTTGAAAAAATAATTTCCCACCACAAATATGTTAGCCATAATGATGTGTGTTTTCATAGACTCCCAATAATTCCACTTCTCATCCTCATGTTGTTCTGATAGAGTGTTAATTGTACATCCATATCTACGATTGAAATCATCCCCAATTTTCTATCTACATTAAATACATGAAAACCAACTCAACCCCATGACTACACTTATTCCTGAATTCCCATTTTACTCTATCATAAAAAATTCATGAATTTAAATCATAGTCCAATCCATATGAGGACCCTCATTGATCTTTGACCTTATGATCGCTATATATGTCTAACACTTCACATAATGGGGTCTTCAAAATATTATTCCAGAAGCATCATAATGATCATTACCATAGAAATATCCATATATGAAAATTCAATAACACAACCTTTTCTTTTTTGGCCACCCATGATCAATGAATTATGAAACGATGGTTAAATGTTGATACCACTAACAAGTTCATGATTTGGAAGTAAACCAACATTTCTACAGTGAATATCAAATCCTATGTATTAAAATAATTACAAACTATCCCTAGTAATTCATTAAACATCATTATTATACCCAATGTGATGATCTTGATTTTGTTTTAACAAACAAAATTTAGTTTACAATGAATCACAAGATTATTTCATTCCAAAAATGGATCTAGAACTCCACAACCGATAATATATGAAACCACGAATTATGATGGAATATGCATTAATGGAATTATTGAACCATTATTTTATCTTTAAAACAGTACAAATTGACTTTAAATGAATTTTTTTAATTGGTTCACCAACCACTCAAATTGCCCATACGACTCTCAGTCAAAAGCCTATTTATCGTTAGCCTACCTCACTCTCAGATCTTTACAACTTCCCCACATGTTTTATTCCCACGTCTGGTATCTTTCTGAGGATAGAATTTAATTATACGTCACAAATTCATCATTTTATATGATACTCTATTATTTATTATAGATTAGTTTTCTGAAGATATTATAACCACTAAATTTCCACTATTACACATTTCTATAAAACATTCAACGATAGGGTTACTCACTCTTTACCAACCATTATATTATCCTTATTGTCACCTCACAAGTCATGCATCAGTATAACTAGTCCCATCCATTTTTAACACAACAATAAATGACTATTCCGGACTCTCAAATCATACCTTGTACACATATGATAAACCATTCAAAACATAAACTCGCATTAACCATAATTTTGTTCACAAAATTCAACAAATAACTCTTTATATGAGTTACATCATACAATAGACTATTTATGAGTTAATACCTCTGACCTAGATGGCCTCATCCCCCAATAGATGTTTTCATTCCAAAATATATCACCACCATCAATGAAAAAGTAGAGTTAACCATACAATATTACCCTAATCCATTATAGATTCCTTCATATACTAATGACGTACCTATACACACATCAAACAATATGCCAACAGGCCCTTTATTTTCAATATAGAATTTTCATTTTCTCAATTTAATGTTGAACTTAAATTAATTCCTCAATAAATTACCACCACTAAATAATCCTAATTCATCTACATAATCAAAATTATTCTCAATGGACATATTAGCACACTATTTGAACTGATTAATCGAACCTCATGCACATACATAGAAATGAATTCCAAAAAATAAATACGTTAGTAGTAGGTCAGGATAATATATTTATCCACATAGAAAATTTTAATTTCTGATATGTCTCTGACCCTTGTGCCCAGAATCACAACATTCATTAGTAATCCATGCTCTACATGGTCGTATAACCACTAATCCTTAGCATATATGTTTATTATTTTTATCATTGAGAATCATAAATCTGCATGGATCTATACCTTGTTCAATATCTTATCGAAGGAGGTCCTTTCACTAATATGTTTATATTTGTAAAATATGTTTCCTTTCAACTCAAACACATTTTCATCAGTACTAAAATTTAAGGGTCACAACAATCAAATGATGAAAAACAGTTCATAAAACATTTTTCTAAGTCTCCACAGGCCTCCTAATATTGAAAATTAATTTTTATCAATTCAATCATACCATTAGAAATAAGTACTCATACTACCACTCAGAAGGTAATATACACCCTCAATTTGCCACATTATAACATGTAGAATCCACTCATTATTAACCATAGTCATATCACTAAGGACTTATTTTTCCTCTATAAAAAAGAAACAGGGATTCCAAATTGTTAAAAACTCATCGAATGTTATATGGATACATATTCAAAAATATAACTGGACGAGATCTTATTAAAAATATTCTTGGAGGGTTATAGATTCCATTTTTTGTAAAACATAATTACATAGTAATTTATATGGACGATTTCATATAGGATATTGTGGGAATATAAAATAATTGTATCCATTGAATGTTATTCTTATTAGGGTGAGTAATGAAAAATGGATGAAAAAATGTGTTCAATATAAATACTTTTCACAGAGTTAATAAATCATCATCATCATCATCATTATGACATAGTTTCTGGAATCAAAAGTCCCCCAAGACATCCCATCAGAACTAGACATGCATAGGATTTCATCAAATTTGAAAACCATAATGAAATTATACTTGTAAAAAAAGTAAAGGAAGTAGAAACTAAATCATTCATGTCTTACAGTTTTATCTCAGTATCATATAAAAAACATATATGTCATTTGAATATTATGATCTAGATTAGATGAATGTGATGCCTATTTCCATTATGACTACAAATCAAATCCACAAGGAATCATAAACCACTAAACAATACATGTGTCACTTGGGTGAAATCCTATAACTTTATCAACACAAACCATGATCATCAATATGAATGTTTAGTAACATGTAATTCCATTTTAAATGTTTTTATTGACTGGCTAGATTTATTATCTTAAATATATATATCACAATATTTTTTATCCAATCAACTAAATCCCTAAATTTTTAAAATAAGGATCATATAGAATTTGTAACACCCCTACTTAAATAATCTGGTCTATTATAGAGTTGTACAAGACCTTAGACCAAAAACCACATATTATAGATATATATAATGAGTAGTGATTGTCAGATGTGACATCATGGGGAGGCTATCCCTTCAATATATGTTCACAATAGCATAAAATTTATCAATCAGGAAATATAAAATGGTGAATGTACAAGGAAAATAATACCATAATATATGAAATTGATGAATTTATAACAAATAGACTTGAAATTGTATATAGTGACATTGATCACACTATATAATCACATTACAATTTATGAATAGAATAAAAAATTAAAATACGATGTTCACCAACACCAATCCTCACCTCCCCCATTTTGTATACACATTGTGAGTTATCTCTACTTAAGACCAAACTAGTGACTTATAAAATAAAGTACCAACAAAACATTATTGATATTAAAGTACCCATTCGGAATGTCTATTAGGGAAAGGCTGGTGTGAATATAAGTACGGTACCACTAACATGGTTTTGTTCCTATCCTATAGAAACTAGTATACAAGGATTTGATATTCTAAATTGAATATGTTGATAAATAAATCATAAACTAAGAAATATTTTCATATTATACCCAAATAAAAAGTAACAGATAATCAAATATAATCATAACATTCATTATTGAAACAACATACCACAAACCATGACTATACATTCATTAATAGTATTCATAATAGAAATTGGTAATAGAATACAAGATTGATGGTTTCCCGTATGTCCACATCATATATCTATGAATATCAACAAGGAAAGCGAGTATCAAATCTAGAAAAAGGGACATCGATACACATCTCTACTACGAAATAGACCAAAAAGTCACTATACTCCTAGAATTACCTAGTTTTCAGACATCTGGTAATCATAACCAAAAAAAATCTCGCGTAGGGAAACTTGGTAATCATATCACAAGACATTATCAGGTTATGGAATAAGACCACAATACACATATATTGGGACCTTTTCCATCATCAACATAGTTTCTTGTAATAATTTACCCCCATTATTTGATATAAAATTCCCAATGATCAACATGTTATTTTATACCAGATAAATACCCTCTATAGTCAATAAATTCACATACAATATGGAAAAATGATTTTTCATAACATCCTAGAATATCATGAATGATCATCAGTAGCAACGCACAGGCAATTGTGATCAATACCATTCATTGATCTCACAATCTACACAATAACACCCCCAATGGGTCTACAAAAACTAAGAAATATGATTTTATTGAAGCCCCATCCAACTAATAACAATGTAAATCCATCAAACAATGGTTCTCCTAGGACATTGAAAAATTGATTATTTTAATTATGCATAGAACCATTAATTATATAATATTTAATTTTCATTAAAAAACTAAGAATTATATATAGTTAATAATACATTTATATATTATAGTTTATTCAACCAATTATTCAAATATCATACCCAAATACAATAAACTATGTGTAAAACCAGGGGGTAGAGGACACGAGACAAGATACCTCAAACAGAGGAAACTACCATGTAAGAAAATATGAGAATATTTTATAGATCTTTCCTGGCTCATTTAGTAACCATATATTTCCACATAGTCTTAACTCATGTGCAAGAATTCCAATTTAATTAATTATAACTAAATTGATGGTAATTATGGGATTATAAGAAAACTCCCAACTTAGAGAGAAATAAAAAAATTTCAAATAACTCACAATAAATCATCCCCTTGTAGGAACCATGAACAAGAAACCATCAAAGAACAGTGGCAACCAATAAACACCACCCCATGAAATCGCCTTATCATAATGAGGAATACAAATTTAAATATAATATAGTTAAATGTTAATATCTATGAGAATTAAGTCAGTTAATGTACCTTATCCATAACATTTCCCAATAGTGATGGTTCCATTCTGTGAACACTCCTGAATCAAAGGAATGATAAGTTCCTAATTAATTTCCATTATAATATGGACGGTTCAATTAATCATGTCTAAATACAAATGATGAACCCACCAAGGGATGTAACAATAATTAATATCTATTTAATGACAAACAGTCATCAACCTACGACATTACCTAGACATTTAGATCATAAGGACCATTATTGTCATTCAATTCTACTAAAATGAAGAGGAATTATAATTAAATCACACAATGATAATCCAGATAATAATCAATATATGATCAGGGAGGACGAGAATTCATAGTGAACTGAGATAACATGGGAAAAAATGCTAATACCTACTTCACGAAATCATATGTGATGAATAGAATAATGACCTTACACCACATGAGAAATAGTGACTCAATATCAGTGAACAATATAGGATCTCATCCAAATTCAACAATATATTGGTCCATGATCTACACCATATCATAGGTTACCATTTGATAAGGGAATAGAGGTGATCCTAGACGAATGGTCTACAAAATAAATATTTTATAAGTTAATAATGGGGGTATATATTTCAAAAAATTAAAAAATACCCCTTATTAATTTCAACATAGAAAACCCTGGGTACTAAAAACTAATGGTTCATCCCAAAGAATCCCTAGGAAAATAAACAAGTAGGTCATCTTAATATGTCACCTGAGCTACTATCTAGATCACAAGAAAGACAATTCTCCATAACATATGGTCATTTCTACTAAAATATAATATTTATTCCCAACCGTGGTAATCATGTTTTCCCAAATATTGAGATTCCAGTCATTATTATTTTTAAGCATATAAACATGTATTAAATAGGTTTAAATAACATGAGCCTCAGTTTCAATGCACTATCTATTAATTATTTATTTACTTGAAGAAAAATTCATTTCCAATCCAAGGTTCTAGAACGTAATCATGTCATTTATTACAGCTTACCCACCCATTTTTCCTTGTCTTTTTCACTTTGGATCAAATTTATTAGGAATTTTTTTTATTTTATTTTTGTTTCCCCCCATCTATTTCTAGTATCATTTTCCTTTTTATATTCTTATAATTTCTATGAATAGTATTCGAGACATAATAATGATTCCACTATATCATAAGAGAAATATATTCATGTTGATGAAGCATTAATTCTGTAACGTTAGTGAATATCGAGGGTGTTTGGACACACACCATTACACAGAAAATATATATTTTTATATCTATCTGTGTATTAATTTTTTGGTTTTATAAAATTTATATGATATTTATGGATGAATTCTAATATGGTTTTGATTATTTTTTCCATGGAGTACCTAAGTGTAGTTAGTAAACCATCTACAAATATTTTGGGTTTTTATATGTGTATGTAATTTGTTGAGTTACCTATATAATACCTAAGTGAATTAATCAAGAATTAATTATTATTATTATTTATAAGTTGTATAAAATTATGTAAATTGATCATAAAATGATACTATAGAATATAGATTTTGGTTTTGTACAAATTATTTATGATTGAATGGTGAAATATAATAAATAATATGATAACTAGATATTGATATATTTTTCCATAATTTTATATAATTTATTTATGTTTGAATGTATATTGTGATATTTAAGTTTAGTAAGTTAATGTAAAGGATCTGATATGCAATTAATAAGGGTTATCTTGTATTTTATATCAAATGGGAGAACAATTGGTTTATATTAGGTCCTCTTAGTGTTTTCCATAAATTATATTTCAATAATAATTTTTTGTATATGGTAATATATATGTTAGAGTGGGATTCTAACCCATAGAGGGTGTGCAAACATGACATCTATCCTTAGTGATTGGGGGAGGTCATATGTATTGTTCATGAAATTCAACTAGAGAAAAGGTAAATGGGTAATTAAAGATAAATTTTATTGAGTTAACCTAATGGTATATTCATTATAAAATTTATATATTGTAAGGGTATAAAATGTTATTTTATAGAATGGATTCATAATCGTATAATAAAAGAAAATGAGAACCATGGTTTGAAAAGTGAGATGACCAATAGTGAAATATTAAATATTGGGTAAGGAATTAATATGGGTTAATATTGAACCATATAAGAGTGTTCTTATATATAAGGGTTACCTCTAAGATGGGAATGACTTAATGGTAATTAATAAGGCTAGTTATTAATGATATATGAAAAAACTTCTGATGTTAGTGTATTACTTGGTTTCCTAGTGATGGGTCATCCATGTGATCTCAAGAATATTAAAAATATGTTATGAAATAATGACCTTGTAAGGAGTATATTAGTAACCATTATTCATGATGTAAGACATGTTATAGAATAGGGCTAGTATTTATTTATAAAATATATCATGATTGATATTTTTATTATTATTCCTGAAATATAATGCTCATTTGGAATCATAATAATTTGAAATATGTATAAGAATGACATTCACGTTATTGAAGTACATCCTGATATGTAGTGATTCACGAGATATCTAAAATAAATATGTACTTATTCGTAAATATGAGATTTCTAAAAATGACAATGAGATATGAATCACTTGATGATATGGGTTTAATATTTAGGACATTGAGACATATGTTTTTTGATTGTAAGTGTTTCCCTCCGTGAAGCATGCACATGACATTCCGGATGGTCGGTGTCTCCCAAAAATAATATAAGTATAATTGAAATAATATGTGATAATATATCTTATATGATAGGGATATATTAGTTATATGATGGTATATATCACACAATTACAATATTATATAAAAACATTCTCTATAACATGAATCACAGAACACTGATAAGATTAGATACTAAATCATTTTTTGGATGAATTAATTGTATATAAAATTGTCAAACCACATTAATGGTGGGAGAATAATTTTTAATTTACAAAAAGAATTATATGAAATAATTTCCACTTGACATACTAATGTATTATTCCTTAGGCATGATAATTCAATATGCTTGGGTAGTATACAATTTTTATTATTTTGGGAATATATTAATACAAAAATTTATATTCTTGAACTATGTATGTGTGGTGATAACTGATCATTTACTATGTGATCATTAATATGATTGATTTTAATCTATCCCGAATGTTTATATATGTTATATGTTTCAGGGCGAATGATAAGTTATCCCACTTACATGATAATGTGATCATACATTGGGAATCTAAAAATGATTATAGTATTTACTAAACCATGTACTGGTTTAGAATAACAATGGGCTTCTGGGAACCCACTAATATGATGTAAATGATTCATGTTCTTTTATTTGTATATATTCATTCCATATATGAAAAAAATGTATTGGTTATTATTTGAGGAATTATTGGTAATCGACTACTATATTTTATGCATACAACTAGCATGTAAACTATGTTGAATGTGGAACATTTATGGTTTACATACATGTTTGGGTGGTTTCCAAATTATATTTAGATAACATAATGTAACTATGTTACTGTTGGAAGATATTTATAGGGTGATTAGATAGATAAATTGTGGTATCTCATATTATTTTAAAATTGTTTTAGCTATTTTACTATATGTTACATGTAGCCACATGTCTTCAGATTGATAGGGCATTGAGATGTTACTTAGACTTAAGTGACATCCCCATGAAGCCAATGGATAGAAATAAATGCTCTAGTGATTCAATATACATGGGATTGATTTTCCCATTGATGATAAAACAAAAAAGAAACCATATAAAAAACTACAAGATTCAGGATAAGATGACATAGATCTCAAACATTTAATTTATATCAATAAAAAGAAAATAGTACAATGGTGGAAGAAAAACTATTAAAACTCAATGAAAATCAAATGACTCAAATTTTCCACATGTTCAAATCTCCTACTCTACCTACCATCCCACATCTCAGAAAGGGGTAATAAAAATGAATTATACATTCTCTTTTCATGTATCTCAATAGATGTTATCTGCAAAAGCACCAAATTTCTATAGAATGGGTGAGTACTAAAACTTAGTAGGTTTTCCCCGATGACATTCCAACTCACAAAACATGGATAAAACATGTTAGAATCATATATATAAATAAATTATATAAAACAACTTATATAAATAATTACCACAATAGTTTAAATCACAATATAAACATAATTCAAAGAAAATTGTTTCCCAAATACACGACAATAACCATTATTTCAGTCATTTAGCATTCCTTTTTGGTGTAACCATTACATTCTATATATCCCCAAAATTGACTTATCATTAAAACTGGATGAGTGGTAAATCTCTAACCCTTATCCTTCCCAGTAATGATGAAGGAAACTTCTTACCCTCATCTATCCTAAATACACATGAATGTTTCATGGGGGATATCTCTAACCCCTATTCGTCCTAGTAATGATGGCCGAGACTCTTGACTCTTACCCTTCTTTAATTCACAAGAATACATACAATAATGTATTCCCAAAAACCATGGTTATATAACCTATTCAATAAAACCATTACGTTATTAAAAAACTTTACAATACACCAATTCAATAAATTTCAAAAAAACAATCCTTTTATTGAAATCATATTTATTTAAAAATTTACTATAATTCATGTATATCATAATATTAAAATCAAGATTTTAAAATCTAAAAACCCAGGAACCTTCCACTAAACATCATAGTGTAACAATTTTTTAAACCATTACCAATGAGGGTTTTCCAACATGAAGTTAAAAAAAATTTAATAATGAATTTTAATAATAAAAATAAACCAAATACTATTCCAAAATGTTCTAATAGAAGAATTGATTGTTAATACATCTACCAAGATATTTTTGGTAAAAATGAAAAACGAAATGGAAAACATCACAAAATCGGGCTCAAAATCCACAAAACTGCCTTATATCTCAGCCCCTATATTGAAGAAAAAAAAAATATAATCAAATTTGGAATCCATAAAAATAGATCCACCCAAATCTGGCCTATATCTAACAAAACGATAGGAATGGTGATTTAAATCTAAAAAACACACCAAAAATAAAAATGAATGAATCCTTACCTGAAGAATGAAGCTTAAACGCATTAGGGGAAAACTCTAAATTTAATCCAATTAACTTGGGAGAGGTTATAAAACCATTGAGAGACCTAAATAAAGTGTTGGAGATATATGGGAGAAAATAGAGTCACATAGTAGAAAAAAATGAATGAGATACACTTTTTTATGTTCTATCTTTGACATGCGCATAGTTTAGTCACACTATTTGATAAACCATGCAATAATCATGATCATGATTCAATAATAAGGAATAAATCACAAAGATCACATGAACAGTTACCATCTCATGCATAAACCATGAAAATTATAACATTCAAACAAATTCACAACCCAAAAAGGTTTCTCCTAGTATTCTACATGGTTTGGAAAAATCATGTTCAACCCATAAAACTCTCCATTTTCCCCTGTACAACCTTGTACGGTTTCCCAAATTTTTTTTCACGGTTTCAGCAAACCATGAACAACCATTGAACCTATAGAAATTCCCAAAACAATCTCATAAGGTTCCCCAAACTCTCAAAAACATCACCGATATATTTTATTTAAATTAAAATAATATATTATAAGTTACATACCAAAATTTTTTGTTGTTACAATCTCCCCACCATTTTTAATTAAATCCCCATAATGTATAAAATCATTAATTTTTTTAATGAGTTTGGGCATTGATCTTTCATTTCTATCTCCCATTCCAAAGTCTCCTATGGAATCGGTCCTTTTTCCACAATAACTCCACGAGACTGATTCTTTATTCTTGCATGAATTTCTATTAACTATACACAATATGTACCAAGATATTTAACAATATGGAATCCATATCTAGGTTTATGTGATCCCATCTTATAACATGGCTATAGTCTTGTTGATACGTTTTCAACTGAGATATGTGAAACACATTGTGTAATGCGCTGCACCATGGAAAAAATGCCAGCTGATATTTCCCCTCTCAATCTCATTCCATTATATCAAAAGGTCTTATGAATTTAGCATATAACATTCTATTCATCCCAAAACAACGATGTACAGGCCTATGAGATATCCTAACAAAGACATGATCACTCACTATAAGTTGAAATGGTTTTCAATGAAGTTCCGTATATGATTTATGAAATCTATGAGCTGCCTCAATTCACATTATGATCAACAAAATCATCTCTATAGCTTCTTGGAAAAAAATCATCCCAAATATAATGTATGAAAAGTTTCCACCCACAAAGGTGGAGAATAACAAGAAATCCCATACATTTATTTGAATTCATCCATCTGTATTGAGGCCTAATCACTTTGGTTATAGGATAACTCCTATATGGGAATGTGTTCCTCCCATGAGCCACATGAAATCCGGTATACTTGCCCAAAATATGAATTCTATTATATGTATCATCAATTCATATTGACTTTCAATCCATGGATGACACACCATACTCGTAATGAATTGATATCCAAGGAATTTCTATATAGATTTCTAGAAATGATATGTAAACCATAGATATTTGACTGATAAGATCAAAAATATAATTTCGTGTCTCTTTACATGTTTTTATTAAATGATTTTGGATAGATCGTCCAATGTATTAGATTCAGGAATATGGATTCAAATGGAAGATCATTGTAATATGATCCAATATCACCCTTTTAAAATCATTTTTCTAAAACATTATTGGGATATTTGAAATTAAATTCATGTCTATGTACTACCATACAATCATTTTTATATGTAAATGATGTAACATACCTCTTGGTCTAATTTTCTTCCATAATGTGTTGACATGTTGGTCATCTTGAAAGAAACTTTTCGACCATCATTTTAATGCTGACCCACCAAAACAGTGCTTTCGAATCCTTATACATATCCTTTTTTTAGGATGAGTTTTCCATATCAACTAGAGAAAATCATGGAGATGTTGTTTCTAACAAGACATACATACATCCAACCAATTTATGAACCTCAACTCCGAACATCAATCCATCCTCCATCCCTCAATGTTCTCCCCACCATTGAGTCTTTAACACATTTCCAGATATTTTTATGGGAACTATGTGCATCTTTTTCCATATTTTTGAAATCTAGAATACTACAACTGAAAAGAAAACCACAACATCACCTCAATATTCACATTGCACATGTTTTTTGACTAGGATCGATATCAACTACTACTAATCTTATTATTCTTTTCAAAAATAAATATACAAAATTCTATTTAATGACTTATCTAAAAAATCACCTTTACCCAGTGTATGTATCAATTCAATGCGAACATTTGGAGATACCTCGCCTATCTTCATTACCTCATATTCAAATCACATTTTATGAAATTATTTTTAAATATAATATAAACCATAAGAACAATAAATTTCCCAACAAATATTTAATGAATCTATTTCCTATAATAAAGTATGACTGTAGGTATCTCCAAAACATATATTGGGTAGTTCATCTCAAGCACCCACAACTACATTGATCCATATGCAACAACATGGTCTCTATGCCTGAGAACACAACCAAACCCTGATTCCAATGAATCACAATTCACCACATACCCTTGTCATCTTTCTAGAAATATCATTATATATGACAATGTATGGAACAAATTCATCTTTTGAAAAGATTTCAAACATTCCACAATCCATTAGAATGGAACATTACTCTTTGACAATGATTTCAGAGGGGAAGCTAGTCATGTGATGTCCAAAGAAAAACATTGGTTATAGAAAACTAGACCAAGAAAATATCATATCTCAAAGTAATTCTTTGTAAATTCCTTAAGATAACAATTTCATCTTTTATGTATCCATTGAAACACCTCTTTATGAATCAAAATCCCATTAAATGTAGCTCTTATATCGAAAAAACAAAATTTTGTATTTTTTTATACAAATGATGTTAACTCAAGATTTAAAATAAAGTCCCCAAGTGTTACCAATGCTCTTTACTTGGACATTAATAAATCAATATTTCATCCACATGCATAACTAGAAAATAATACAACTATCACTAAAATATCAAATTCATCAATTCCATAAATACTATTGAAAATTTCATTAGACTGAAAGGAATTACCACATATTCATAATGGCCATTTCAACTTTTGAATGTTTGCTTCAAAATGTCCTCCATTTGAACACACAATTGGTGATATCCATATTTCATGATAACTTTACAGAATCAAGGACCTCAAATCAATTGATCAAACTGAATATCAATGCATGGAATTGTATCCCTATTTTTTATATCACTTGGTTAATCTTACAAAAATCTATACATAGAATTATAGTTCCATCATCATTCTTTAAAAAAAGATTGATGCTCCAAGCATCAACGTTCTATGTAGAATATAACCCTTTCTTTCAAGCTCATACAAATGCACATTCAAAACCCTTAATTCTAATGGTTCCATTTGATATGATGAAAGTGATTTGGTAATGTTCTCTGAGAGGTTATGAATCATAACTCTACATCTATCATCACTGGAAATGTTCATAAATTATAATGAAACACATCTAGAAACTGATCCACCTCTATTGGAAAACTATTATTCTATGTATAATCCATCAAACCCCAATACAACACTTCATAATGGTATGAGATTGTTCCAATTATTGGTTCCATCATGCTCATTGAAACATCCTTTAAATTCCTATCTCATCAAAATAAATGTTGGAAGCCATCCTCTATTGTAGAACTATCATATATGGAATAATAGTTGATGCGGGGTGTGAAAGTTGTAATCCAATGCATACAAAGAATTATTTCATAGAAATGCATCTAACAAATTGTGAAATACCTCTTTATCTAGGATCCATAATGTGTTATATTATATTCTATACAAAAGATAGAATGAATCTCACTTTTACCAAGAAGAGTTTGACGTTTCATCACAGAATTCAACATCTCAAGTTTTAGACTATGAAAATAAACAAGAAGATAAGTAATAAATAATCATGGTACAAGGGTATCAAACAACACTTTCATAACTGGTGAATTGAAAATAATCATACCTATATCCATACATGGTATAACCTAAGAATCTAGAATCACCTTTCCAGCTCTATGTAATTACAGTCACTGCACTTTGGTCTTCGTGCCATGATGAGATTTACTTTCTTGAGGAGTCATTATAGTTTTGGAATCACAATATCTTTATATATTTAGATATTGAGGTGTATTTTTCTACCCATGGCCATTGAATAATATCTCACTTAAAAACCCTTACTTATGTCCCTATCAACTGAACTCAGAGCAGTGGAGAATAGCGCTTGAGATTCCCCATTTTATTGAAATTGTGGAATGATCTCGGTTATGTTCTACACTCTCTCATGATAGGACCCAGTGAACCACACTAAAACTATACAAGTATGATCTTGGTTTTTTGGGGAATGATATTTGTTTATTTTTTTTGATTATAATGAACTCAACCTTCTTTATAATAGGATTAACTCTTCACCAATCCCTTATTTTTATGGTTCTCACCTTATTTCATGAATACAAATATATTTACTCAACTTGGGTTTTTAGTAGTGACTGATATTTTAAAATGAGTGTCTCGTTTGATCCCTCACAAAATGATATGATAACCAAGTCCAATGAATTGACCAAGTATTGGTTCATTTGTAGCTCGAGTGAAACAACATTCTCAACGACCAATTTAGACTCGTTCATATGATGAAAATTAGGTTCTGTTTTATAGAAACCCAACAATGTCAGATGTTTCACTATATATTAAATTAATACATAAATATTTCGATTTCTAACATATCATAATATCCCAAAAACAGACCCCAAGCCCGCGGGGCTGGGTGAGTTGGTTCAAGGCGGTGGTGTCCCGTCGCTGAGGTTCCGGGTTCGAGTCCTCACAAAGGCAACGCGCACCATACGCCAGCGATCCTCTCGTCCCCTCGACTCTGTGTGGAACTGGCCCAAGCCCAAGGGTTGGCCACCTTGGGGATAGCAGGGGATGTGCGGCGCACAGGTGGGCAGGCCAGCTCAATACCTCGTTACCCAACAACACGTTTGCCCGCGGGGGCTGGGTGAGTTGGTTCAAGGCAGTGGCGTACCGTCGCTGAGGTTCCGAGTTCAAGTCCTCACAATGGAAACGCGCACCATACGCCAGCGATCCTCTCGTCCCCTCGACTCCGTGTGGAACTGGCCCAAGCACAAGGGTTGGCCACCTTGGGCCTAGCTGGGGACGTGCGGCGCGCAGGTGGGCAGGCCAGCTCAATACCTCATTACCCAACAACATGTTTTTTGCCCGCGGGGGCTGGGTGAGTTGGTTCAAGGTGGTGGCGTCCTGTCGCTGAGGTTCCGGGTTCGATTCCTCACAAAGGCAACGTGCACCATACGCCAGCGATCCTCTCGTCCCCTCGACTCCGTGTGGAACTGGCCCAAGCCCAAGGGTTGGCCACCTTGGGCCTATCTGGGGACGTGCGGCGCGCAGGTGGGCAGGCCAGCTCAATACCTCGTTACCCAACAACACGTTTTTGCCCGCGGGGGCTGGGTGAGTTGGTTCAAGGCGGTGGCGTCCCGTCGCTGAGGTTCTGGGTTCGAGTCCTCACAAATGCAACACGCACCATACGCCAGCGATCCTCTAGTCCCCTCGACTCCGTGTGTAACTGGACCAAGCCCGAGGGTTGGCCACCTTCGGCCTAGCTGGGGACGTGTGGCGCGCAGGTGGGCAGGCCAGCTCAATACCTCGTTACCCAAGAACACGTTTTTAGCCCGCGGGGGCTGGGTGAGTTGGTTCAAGGCAGTGGCATCCCGTCGCTGAGGTTTCGGGTTCGAGTCCTCACAAAGGCAACACGCACCATACGCCAGTGATCCTCTCGTCCCCTCGACTCCGTGTGGAACTGGCCCAAGCCCAAGGGTTGGCCACCATGGGCCTAGCTGGGGACGTGCAGCGCGCAGGTGGGCAGGCCAGCTCAATACCTTATTACCCAACAACACGTTTTTGAGATGGTGTGTGCTCGGGAGCTAGGGCTTCGGAAGCGATGGCCGCCGTAGGCGACGATGAATTCCGAGCAGGGTCCTCCTCCATCGGCGGAGGATGGATCTCCTTCTAATGAGCGACGTTTCGTGCCTCTCTCAAAACCTAATATCTTGACTTTGTTCCCCGAAATATCACTCTACCCCAAGGTCCCGGAGCTTTATGGAGGGTTTCCGCAGCTCTCGGTCATGGCTCGCGAGTTCAATGATGCATCGTCTCTTCTGAATCTGACTCTGATTGCCCGCTTCAGGCAACGACGTCCACCAGTGGATTGCTTTGATAATTTCGTTTCTAGTTCGTGGAATCTACAGGAGCGTCCCACGGTGGGTCTTCTGGATCCAAGGCATATAATGATCCGTTTCAAATCGGAGGAAGACTTCATCATGTCCTGGTCTTCGGCACCGCGCACCTGTGATGGATGCTGATTCCTTCTTTTCCGATGGTTGTATGATCACTATTTGAAGCGCGATGCCTCGACTATGGCGATTTGGGTAAGATTTCCCGAATTACCGCTTCCTTTTCAAAATCCCGCTATCATCCGTATGCTTGGAATCCTAGTAGGTCGTTTCTTATGCTCAGACAACAGAACTAAGGCTGTATGTCACCCGATCTCTCCGAGAATCTGTGTTGAAGTTGACTTATTGAAACCACCGGTTGAGTTTTTCTACATTGAGGCATGTGAGGAGTTTAGGTGTAAAAAACATGAGGTATTTGAATCCTGGTTTAATTATTGCTCTCGGTGTCTTAAGCTTGGTCATTTGAGGGACGATTGTAGAGGCAGGAAGGTGATGCCGCCCTTGGCAATGGGTCCTGAGAATGCAGTGGATCTTCTTCCACAACATAGGGTGCTAAATCTGGGTGATGACCGTACAGATTCTGGGCATACTTTTTCACAGTCTGTAGAGGGTAGGAAAGGGAAGGATTTGCAGGGGCTTTTAAACCCGAAAGTTGGTGAGGTGCTTGGAAGACTTAGAAATGATCTAGGATTATCATCTGCAGGAGGTCGGAGCAGTGACATGAGGCAGGTCGGTCAAGCTGCTAGGGTGAGCAGTGGTACAGAGCAGGCTGCAGTGGGAGGGGAGCGGGCTGGGAATGGACTTGTTGGGACTGCGGTGGATGAAGCTGCTGGCAAGGAGGAGCTGTCGAGACCTGCTGATTATGTGCAGGCAGAGGATGCTGTGAAAGTTGCAGATGATTGGGTGGGGGCCTCTCCGGGGCGTACGTTCTCTAATGTTCAGCAAGTGGAGGGCATTGAGATGAGCAACAGTTTCTCTAGTCTGCTGTGTGCTGAAATGGAGTTGGGTCAGGAGCAGTCTGAACCTGTTCTGAGATCCAACAATATGGAAAATGGCAGTGAGGAGATGGGTCAAAATGTGTGCAGTGTGCTTCTTGAAGGAAACATGGGAATGTTGCAGGGGCAGGGAGATCCTGGATCTGTCATGAAGTTTCTCACAAGGGAGGAAGGTGGGTTTTTGAAGGACGGGCAGGTCACTCAGCTTGGCATGTACGGGGTGTTGGGAGCTTATAGGACTTCTGCTCAAGCACAGTGCCTAGCAGTCATTGATCCGATTAGTTAGGCGGTGCAGGAGCAAGGTCTAAGCAATGGACAGTAGTTGGTGTGTCTCACTGGGAACTTGGGGGATTTATCTGATAGTGAGAAGGAGAATGCTGGCCGAGGTCGGGCCTCGTTCAGTGATGTTGTTCAATTTGGGAGGAGGACCATGGATGGGTGTGCGAGTAGTGTGACTGCCCCCCCAAAAAGAAGGCAGCGAAAAGACTATTCTAATATGCCAAGGCCATTACCTACAAGATCCTCTTCGGGAAAGGGTAAAGGGATGAATGCTTCGGATGAATTTCTGCAGTTGGAGATGTTAAATCTCAGACGCAAGTATGTAAAGCTCTTGAAGTAGTTTGAAAGTTCGGAATGGGAGTCAGAAACTGCTGATGAGGCTCTTGGTTATGGAGCTGATGATGGGTACGGTTTTTAATCTTTATGTATGCTCTTGCTTTTTAATGTCTACTTGCTGAACTTTTATTTTATTTTAATAAATGGTCAGAGACCTTGTCTCTGACTGAGCCTTTCTGTCCAAAAACAAATCCCAAAATTAAATTTTTCCACATTCAGCCCATTTTGAAAATTTTTATCTTTCTTTTGAAAATAAAAATATTATAAAAATAACATAACTATTCACTATTTCAAAACCATTTGTATATTTTTTTAAACATTAAGAAATTTAAACTTCTTCACAAAAAAAATAAATCATTACACACAATGTTGTTTGTACTCTTAGTGGGAATCCATTCCTCTAGTGCAAGTCATGCTCGTCTCATTGGATAAACCCATAAAAATGTGATTAAAAAACTTATATTTTTTACAAAAACGCGTAAGTACCCATCAACATAGAAACATGATGTGAAACATAAAAATGTTGAATACATATTTTTTGATCAGAATTTCTTATTCTGGGAAACCTAATCTATTCTATGATCCCAACTCAAGGAATTGAAATGTATGAATTAAACTCCAAGAACGATTGATCTGATTAATATGTGTTCCACTAGGAAAGGAATAGATTTATAACATCTGTCGCAAATAGTATTTTGGACCCATAATAAAGGATCCCATTTGTAAAATCTTATCCCATCACATTGGCGTGAGAGGGAAGTGACACATTACATTTTCTTAAGAGTCTTCTGAAAAATTATACTGGATGACAGTAGATGTCTAATGGATTTAATATATATGGAAGACGATTTTTCCCTTCGGAGATAAAACACCCAATTGACCAATAATGAAAAAATATTTACGATGCATGATTAACGGAAAACCAACTAAAACAGTATATTTATATATTAAATAAAAAAATTGTATTACATCGGAAGACAAACTAAACTTAAAGTAAACAATAGAAGAGAAACTATTAAAACTCAATGAAAACCACATGAATCCAAAGTTACACATGCTCCAACCACCAACTCCACCCAATGGACCGTGAATAATGAAGAGGTACTAAATATGTGTGAAACATTTCCTTTTCCGTATTCCCAATAGACGACTAACCAAAATCACCAAAGTGCAAAATTAGTGGTGAGTACTAAAATTCGGTAGTTTTTCACAGATGACTTCCCAGCTCACACAACTAGGATAGAAAACGTCAAAAACATTTATATAAACTATTTAAACAAAATATATTTTTTGAAAAAATTTCTAATCTAGTTTATATAATAATGTAAAAATATCCACAGTAAACAATTTTCCAAATAATGAACAGTAACAATTATCTAAAAATTTTAACAATAATTTTTTGTGTAACCATTCCATTTCACATATCAACACTGCCTATCATGCATAAATACTAGAAGAATGTGAAATATATAACCCTAATATATCTCAATAATTATGGGGGAATCTTCATTCACTTATCCAAAACAAATTCACATTAATGTTTGATTTGGGATATCGCTAATCCTTATCCATCCCAGCAATTATGGGGGAAACTAGTGTCCTTTATCCATCCCAAAAGCACATGAACACACACAACTAGTTATGCCAAAAAATGATGTTAATATAGAAATCTCAACAAAACCATTCATTTATTAAGAAAAATTAAAACAATCAAATTCATTACAATTCAATAAAACGATCATTTTAAGGATTTTTGGATTAAACCATTTTCTAAATATACAAAAAATCAACACTTTTAAAATCACGTATCCCCAGAATGTTCCTCTAAACACCGATGTTTCAACAATTTTCTATGTCGTTGCCAAATTGAGTTTTTTTCATGAAATTCACAATAATTTCGAACTAAATTTCAATCAAATCTATAAATTTAAAACTTTTCCTTCATGTTATAAATAGAGGAATCGAGATTGAATCCTCAAACATTGAGAGTTTTGGATATAATGACAAACCAAATGAAAAAATTCACAAAACATAGTTGAGACTCCACAAAACAACCTTATATATATTCCCCTATCTAAAACAAAATAATCAAAAAATATATATGGGTCCACAACCTTATATCTATCCACATCGGTTGTATATCATATAAAATAAGGTGAATGGAATTTTAGATCTAAAAATTGATTTAAGAACTGTGAAAAAGAAATCCTTACCTCGAGAAAAAATCATCAAAGAACCGTGAGATAGATTTGGATCTCTTATAATTCTCTAGGGATCGGTTCTCTAACTGTAGAGAGAAAAAAATATATAATTTGGTACATTTTTACAAAAAATGGGACACTTAGAGGTAAAAATACTTACATACACAATTTATTGATCTATATACAACACATTGACTGTTTAGTCACAAAATTAAATAATCATTGCACAAACTGTTCTCTATGATCTGTCTTAAGGAAGACCATTCATGGTTGTCTTTCACAGTTACCAAACCATGTGTCAGTTGTGAAAAAGAGCATTTTCCAAAAAAATTCACAACACAACATATCTTATCTGAGGACACCACACCGTTTGAAAAAACCATGTGCATCACATGCGCCTTTCATATGTACATTTAATCCCTTTTCACAGTTTCTTATATGTATTTGACAATTTTGAAAAACTATTCCCCACCTGTGAACCTGTTGAAATGTCCCGAATGATCTCAAAAAGTTTTCCAAATAATCCCATACATCACACATATATATTATATACATAATAAATGATTTATTAATATAGAACATGGGTGATACACTATATAGTATTATCCCATTTAGAGATCTCTCATTGATGTATCAGAGTATGATCAGCATTGATTTTACTATTTTACTAGATGGTGATTGTATTCATTATTGTTAAAATTAAATTTAAAATTAATATAACTGAATATAGTATTATTCAATAACTTTATATTTATATTATTTATCTATTATTAGTTTTTATGGCATTAATCTTATAATAATACTATTAATATTTTACTATCCCTTCGTAAATGGTGTTAATCTTTGACATACATGGAGGAATGATTGATATATGCAGTTCTGTTGATCATGAAATGATATTTTTATTTTAGGTTTAAAAATTATTTATCTTTTTTAAAATATATCTAAAATGAAACTATATCCTCCGAAACTATTTAAGGAATGGTAAAGTCTTATGAGGAAAACAACCTCTAACACATTCCACATCGTCAATAAACATTAACATCCAAAATCAATACATATTCATAATAGAATGAAAAAATATTTTTTATTGGTGATGTAATCCTTATTGAAGGGCCTAGAAAATATAATTTATTATAATCATAAATTAAAGTATAATAAAAACTATATCCTTGTATCATTGATGATTTTAGTTTAATCCATGAGTCCATTTAATTTTCAATTTTATATTTTAATACATTTAAAATAAATTAAAATAATGAAATCATGCTGGTTTGATATAATTTGTATTGAATAATAAAATGAATAATTACTATGTTAGGAAATATTATACATCAATTTTAAATGAATTCCCTAGAAAAGTGTGCCTTCATCATTTATCTTTATGATTTTTTTTATGTGTAACTATCATTAAATAATTATGTTGTCATCTTCCACCAAAAAAACTATCACTCTTTATCGAATATTTGAAACAAATTAATTAACAAATCTTGGGTGCTAGGCCTTGTAACATATCTTCAATTTTAGGAAATGTCTATAAATCAATTAGATAAATCCACGGATTTCTACTAAATCTACCCAAATGATAAAAAGAATGCCAGTAAATACATCTAGTTATTTATAAAATGTTCCCTATAATTCCATATGGCTATTTAACATTAAATATAGATAAAAAGGCGGGAAATAAATTAGAGAACAATATGAGATAAAAATTTTGGGTGATTAATATGGGAAAGTGTAAAGATAACAGATTCAAATCATTAAAATTACTCACAAAAATTACTTATCCAAAAAGAAAATAAGATCACGTTATATATTCAAAACACTAAATTACATGATCTTCTCTAAAATCATTTAATAACTATAGTCGTCACCACTCAATTAAATATATTTCATATCAAAAAATAGATACAAATAAAAACTACCTATTTAAAATGATTAATTAAAATATGCCAAATATACGGTTATTTGAGACACTATAATGACATTCCACTATGATTCATCCAGTTGTTATTAGATCCAAAATATTTCCCCAATTATTCTATAATTCCACATGATAACATTAATTAATTTGATTATTATATGTGGGTAATGTGCTTTGAGTTCCCTCATCCCTATATCTATAACGTTTGGGAAGTTTTAATGATAAATACTATCTTCACATTTCCAATCAAATATTTTCTTCAATAAGGAAATTACATTATATTTTTTAGTGATATGGTTAGGAAAATATTTTTAAGAATCATTGCATGGTCCCCCTGAGATTGATGATGGCCACATGTACTAGATATGATCTTTGAAAAAGTAAATTTATCTTTTTATTTCATTTGTATGTATCATAAATATTTTTTAAAAGCATGTACATTTTACATGATCTCCAATTTATCTCAAGTGGAGTCTAAAGAACATATTTTATTATTTTTAATGATTAGTTTATTATTTTGTATCCTGTGTAAACTATAGATAAATTATAGATTAGTGTTGGTATTTATTACCTGAGAGTCTAGTTTAGTCATATATATATGACCAAATCCAGACAATATAATTCAGATGATAATATTATTATACAACATTGACACACCTAGAGAATGTTACCTAAATGAAAATTATAGTATCATGTTCTTTTCAATTCAAAATTTATTCATATATATGATCATGTTAATATTAAATATGTGTATATTTTTATCTCTTCATTTTTAAATAAGGATATTATATATAATCATGGTTACAATAGAGTTAAATTTATAGAGATAAAATTTAATATTTTCAAAATGTAATTTATTATTATAAAATTTCATTTTATTCATTCATGTGAAACATAATTTAGGAATTAATCATTATTTGATTCTTTAAATCGTGATTTACTCTTACATTGACAATAGGAATTTATGATTTATTATTCTTTTTCCTAGGATTTGTTTTTTCCCAAATTAAGTTCATAAATTAGTTTTTATCTTTATGAAATCTTGGCGGTCCTAATATTATTAAAAGAACAATCAAAAAAATAATCAAAAACAATGTTTTAAATATAAAACCATCAAAAATAAATTATAATATAATAATATAATCATAAAATTCATATTTAAATATTGTTTCATAATATAATTTGAATCACATCCTAAATGTAATTATTTGATAAATTTCATTTTATTATGGAATTAATGGTGTTAAAATCATTGAATTTTCTAATAAAAATAACAAGTATCCATGTTCTATCATAGTCTAATTATAAACAATTTCAAAATTGGGAAATAAAATATAATGATATCGAATCTAGAAATGAATTACAAATGTCACATTATTTCATCATCTTTTTTCAGAATATAATTCATATTGTTTCTTTAATGAAAATCATCTATCCATATTTATATTTTCTAAAATGTAAAAAATGTCAAAATCATTTATCAATCAACATCCCATTAATTACATACCTTTTATGTCTATACATGTAACTCTTCATGAAATATAAATTTAATATAGAGTTATAATCATACATGTAATATTTAGGTATTTCCATCAGAATGTAAAAATTATCTTTTCTCCACACTATAAGATATTGAAAATTTGTTTTATTATATGTTATATTCAAGTAGATTTAGGAGGATTTGGGTAAGTGAGAAATGTCATTAAAAGCTAAAATTAATTGAAGATGAGATTCTACACATATATATCATGCTTAAATATCCAATTAACACTATGTAATATTCCATAATAAATAATTCTTTGAATGTATGGATCCTAAATAATTCACTTTTGTGGGTAACATGTAAGATATTGTTCTATAATGAAAAAGATATTTACTCATTTCCCCCATCTTATATATCATTTTCCAGTTTCTGTAATTATTTCCAATTAGTTTTATATAAATTTATCATTATATATATATATATTCCACTCAAAGCTAAAGGGTATGGAAATATAAAATATTGACTGAGATTTACGTACAACATATCCAGATGCCTTGAATAATGGATCAACTCTATCAATTACCCTACACATAACAGATTCTCAAATAATACACCTAAAACATGTATTCCCCGCACAAAAATTTGAGGTATTCTAGAATAATATTAATATTGAATGTAGTAAATGAAAAATAATCATGAAATTTATCATTAATATATAATTCCATTATTTTTTTCTAATGAATTATCATGGGTTGTTGTAAATGAATGTCTCAGAAAAAATAAGGGTTATCAAAATAAGTACCTATATCATATTAAAATCATTTAATTTACACTATATATTCCAAATATAATAATCAATAGTTAATTTACTAAAATAAAATTCCATTTTATCTTAATAAATTTGTTATATTAGGAACATAATTTCAAAATTGTATATAAATACTCTTATTATAGGAAAAAAATATTTTTTCATCATTCATCTAAATTGATTTAAATATTATCTAAAATCCATTAATATTCTATGAAAACATCTTCAAGTAATATCATATAATTTAATAATAATTTATTGATATATTTATTCAAAAATGTAACAAATATCTCAAAATAAACTCAATAGTGAAAAATGTTGATTTAAATTCAATTAAGTGAAAATTTCATAAACATAAATTACAATTAAAATGATAATAATAATAAATGCTCAAAAAAAATAAAAATTTGTGGAAACTAGTAAACACATAAATTTTATTAACAATTTTCCTTGTATAAAAAAAATATATAAACAAAATATAGATAAAAAATAATATAAGAAAAATAAAGAAATATTACATTGTTATTTTTTCAATTCAACAATCTAGGTTCTTAAATTTCTCATATTATGAAATATTCAATAAAATTAAAGATCATTATAAATTATATTAATATTTTTTTGATCAAAATTGAAAACACTAATGTAATTATTTTGAATCATAATGTGGAATATATGTTTATACATCTCATATATATATATATATATATATTAATATATAATTCCCAAAATATTAAGGGATTATGAATTTTTGGTAGGATCCACAACATTTTATTAATTTTACAACCCTTCATTATATTATTTTTTGTGTTAGTTAGTGATTTCAATGATTTTTATTCAAAAACATTTTGAGTGAAGATAATGTATTAAGGCGGTGGTGCAAATATTATTTGGGGGTTTTCAGAGGATTATTATATTGATATGTGATTTTAAATAGCTATTTAATTTTTATCTTAGGATGTTGATTAAATTTTGGTATATCATTAGAATCATATTTGGTAGTTTTTTCAATTATGATACCACAATATTTTTGTGTTATATCAATTAATATTTTCATCTCTAGTATATTGTAATCATATTAGGCCACATATTTTTTGTATCTTCTTTTTAAATAAGGAAAAAACAAAATTAATAATAATCTATAAATTTGATGGAAAATGATACAAGATAAAATATTAGAGTATCGAATTCATAATGGAAGGAATATAAATTATAATTAACATAATCATTTATGTAAGACATAACTACTTATATCTCATGTAATATAGTTGGAAGACTTATCAATTGTATTGGATATATTATGTCCATAATTCTTTATAAAAATCATTAACCATACATTTTATTTTCATATTTATCATCTTGAAGGGTAATTATTTGTGATGGTTCATTCTAACATTTGGTATTACTGTTGAATTTTATAGATTAATGTATTATTTCATTATGTGAATGTTTATTCAAATTGGGAAAAATATAAATATCATTTAAATTTTTTGGAAGTAGAAAAAGTATATATATTGGAATAATATGTTATTATCCCTTTATTAATTATTTTTTCATTTAATTTTTTATTTTAGTGTCTCTTGCTTGAAAATTTCATCTCCAAAACTCAATTTTATTTGAAAATGATGATATTATGTTTGAAATTGATTAAATTATGAAATTGAACATATAAACAAATAATATTTCTTTATGTTAATGTTATATATTTCAATGAGTTCCTAAAACTAGAAAAGGATCATCAAAACAATTTTCCTTAATTATGTATATTTTGAAAAAAAATTATTTTATTATTCATAGAACTTTTGTTTATGGTTTTTTTGGTTAAAAACATTCTCACTACCCTTAATTTTTTGTTTATAAATTAACTATGACACTTTACATTATTATTTGGGAATGAATATTTTCTTCATTATCTTTATATTCAAATACCATAAATTGTCTCCATTCTGGAAGCATTGTTTTTCATTATTATAGATGACCTTCATTTATCTATTTCTCCCTAATCAAAAGAATGGCTTGTTAATCATTATATATTTGGGTTTTTGATAAATTTATATTTAAATTTACAATATTTAATTATTGAGATAACACTAAAATAAAGAGGATTCAATTTATTATTATGAATGAATGTAAAAAACTGATATTTGATATATCAAATGAATCAATAATCAATATAAAAAAAGACAAGCAACCTTGATCTTACAAGTACCGTGAAATAATATGATTTCAAAATATTCTATTATAATTTTGTTTTCAATGTTCAATGTATGATAACTATAAACTAATTTATGAAATAAAAAGGTAAATTTTCATCTCAATATAAATTTCTTGATAAATTTATCGTAAATAATCATTAAATTATTATTAATGTTATTTTAATCATCAAAAATATGTTTTTTTAATGATTGGTTTTAGTTTAATTTTTTTAAGAAAGGATTATAATAAATTGATATAAATATTTCAAAATGTATTTTGAAAATTATTTCATTTATTAAATAAGAATATTAATGTCAACATAGTGTGAATTGTTTTTGACAAAATATGAATTTTTATATATGTAGTTGGAAAATACTAATATCAAGATAAATGAAATTTAATTTAAAAAGATTAGGAAATTTATATGTTAAATTAAATTATATATATGATTTAAATTAAAATATATTATTTTGTTATATTTAATAAACATGGTTACCTTTGAATCATTATTACATTGCATTTTAGTATATGCTTTTTCGGCAGTCCATCTCAATGATTTTAGAGTAGTTCATTTTTCATAACCAACTATCAGGATTTTATTTATGTGAAAAAAATTTCTATTAAAATGAAAATTAGTTATTTGTTTTTATTCATAATTTGATTATATAATTAACTCTTTGATAATAGTTGATTTAAGGAAGCTATTTTGGATTTATGAATCCATTATCAGGAAAAAACCAAACATGAATTTAATTTTTAATATAAATTAATATAACATAGTAAGAGAAAAAATAAAAGGAATAATAAAATTTAAAATGGATCTTTAGAAAGTAAAAAAATTTGGTATGTTTATTATATTAAAATATAAATTAAAAACATGATGAGTAGAAATCATGATTAGGGATATTCTTTTAAAATTCATATTCAAAATATCCCATTTAATCTCACAATTTCTTCCATATTGTAAATTTTTAATGTATTTTATGGTTTTTTTTAATTTTCAATAATATATATAATCTATATTAGATATTAAATTAATTTAATTAATATATTTCAAAAGGAATCAGTTTATCAAATGTTTATACTTTTATTTCATAAAAATTAAAAGACTATTGTATATTAATATATACTATAAAATTGAAATTTACCACAACGGTAAACATGATTTTATGTTTGGATCCCACTTCTGGTTTTTTTCATCAAATAAAATCATTCTATCCATATGATATAGTTAATATGAAAAAAGGGTTTTAATATGGAACAATTATTTCAATATCAGTAAAAGCTTTTTTGTGGGTACAAAAAATATTTTATGATAATAAATTTCATGTTTTATGATTATATTATAGTTATTGAGAATTTTATATTGGGATGGGATATCAAATAATAAAAAAAGGATAGGTGGTTTTGTTATAATCAAAATTTTTGTGAGCCTATTATGTCTCTCAAATGAAAATTTTAACGAATATTTTACTTATTAGGATTTCGTTATGATATTATAGAAATATATTGTGATGATTTTTCCATGTATAACCAATATGGTCATTTCATGTGAAATTGTTATGTTTATTATATGTATAAGAATGAATTATATTATTTTTTAACTACTAATTATATGAAAATGACATATCAACATAAAAAATGATGTATCTATGATTATATATGATTTTTTAGGGATATATTATAATTTCACTAGGTAGTGAAAAGTATGATAAACTTGTTATGGTTGATAAGTATTTCATTCTGAAAATGTTATTATTAATTTTTCATGATTTCAATGAATAATTATTTTTTTTATTATTCCTTTAATATTTCCTATGAAGTTTTTTCAACAAATCATTGACAATTAAGTTTATTTCATTGTTACGAATTTTTTTTATTTTTATCCAAAATTTTATTTTGAAATGGGAAAATAAATTATATGTACTCATAGACTAATACATCGAATATTTTTTTTATATCCCTTAATGGGATTTTATATATGGTCCCATGATGTAAAAAAAATCATGGTGCTTCATCATTTGAAATTGATATGTAAAACTCTTGTTGAAATTCTTAATGGGTTTTCATGAATAGAAATATTTGATTAATTTACATGTTTTTGTAATAAATTTGATACTGAGTATAAGTTTCCTCTTTGTAATTCATGTGATTATTAATTATGACTTATATAATATCTCTATAAAAATATAAACATAAAATATTAGTTAAAATGATATAAAATGAAATATAGTATAAAGAAAATATATTTAGTAATGTTGAAGTTCATGTCCATTTAGGTGGTCCTGTAATTATATACCCTTAAAATGCATTGTTTTATGTTTAATATTTGATAAGATAACATGGGTATGAACATAGTGTAAATCTAATTTATTATGGTACTCTATCAACTATGATAGTGTTTTGGAGTGCACTTTTGATGTTATAATTAGCGAATATGGAATTATTCCAATCCACTATGATCAACCCTATTGTAATAACTATGAACAAAATAATGAATACTTATGTGTATGAAATAAATTATTATTCTTATGAAATGTTATCATGGATCCGAAATTTTTATTTATGATTCCACACACTTATGAATTATTTCATCCTTTATGAAAATTTCTTTTTCCATGAATCATAATACTCATTGAATGATTGGGTATGGATTTTATCATTTATAATCATGTTATTTTATCACTATTAGTTTTTTGATCAATTAATATAATTAAATGATATATACTATGTTTACCATTATTGAGAATATAATCTCACCCATTCCAGTTTTTTGATTTTACTTAATTATGAAGAATGTAATTAATCAGTGTATGTCTATGAATTATTTTATGTGAGAAGGACCTAATGGATGTGGTTTATGGTATTTAATTAAAAAAATGATAATATATCAAATAATTAATGAAAAAAATATGATGGTTATAAGTAATATATTTTAATGATATTTATTATATATTCACCTAAAGTGATCTAATATATGTTTATGTTATACTTCAAACACCTCAGATAATTTATCGTTTATAATATTAAATATAATATTTTATGAAAAGTATAAATTTAAGATTATTTAAAAGAATCGACTTAGATAAATTATATAAATTTTTAATGATGATTCAACATGATAGATGCCACTGAAATTTAGAGTATGCGAAAAATAAACAAACATTTTACAACACTCATAATAATGTCATTGATGATATCCCGAGAAAATAATAAAAAGGAACTTACAAAACCAATTTTTATAGGACAATATTAGAAAAAAATCTTACTAATATCTTAAAATATTTATAATTACATTGGTAAACCTCAAAAGATAAATTTGATTAGTCAAAAAAAATTTATGAAATGTTAAAAATAATAAATTTCAATTAATTATCATATACATGTATGTTTGACTATGATATGTGATCAATATGGGTATTAGGAAATTTAATAACTACTAACACAAGTATAATATAAGCTATAGAGTCCTGTTAACCATCTTTTTTTATATTGTTCCACCCAATAAATATTTGTAATTAATACATTCATCCAAATAGGTTTTATTTTTATTAATATTTTTTTGAAAATTTGCTTGAAACATTTCCATCACCAAAATCTATTCCTTCCTTTTGAAATCGTTCAATTTATCATTCATTTGGGATGACTTCATGGATCTATAATGAGTATAAAACTAATCCAAGATCAGGTTACTAATGAAAAAATTGATAATAACCCCAAATAATGAGTAAATTTTATATAGATTCAATCTATAACATGCATATAATATGATGCCCATCTAAACAACTCATTATACGACAGAATGGTGATTATGAGGGAAATCAATCACTATGTGTATAATAAATTTCGTAGTTTCCCTGAAAAAAATTAGATAATGAAAATATAATATTTTCAATTAAAATCACGAGAGTTCATTCAACAACAATTTCTTAATGGGGACATTGCCTTTGTAGTCCGGTAGAGCTCAACCATTATTCTACTACCCTTTTTGAAATAAAATTTAAAATAATTACTGATATCATTTTAATAATTTGTATTTACACACATTGAACCTAAAACCACCATCCCCATCACTCTCATTTATCAGTTTTTGAAGCACAATATGGGATTTCCCTCTCCCCTCCTCATAATTTCTTTTTTAGTCTACAATATTAATCATGGAGATTGAGTATTCTTCTGAAATAAATGTTATGTAATCTATATCCATCTATCTAGTATCTTATTCACTTGTCTATTTATATAATCCATTATTGTAATTGAATTATATAAATTGGAATTACAAAAAATCCATTCTTAAATATACCACAATTCGTTGTCTTGTTATTAATTGGTTTATGGATGATGAATGTGGTTTGATTTTATACTCTCTGTTCATTTTATGGAATTTTTCTATTTTTAGTGAAAAAATATGGACTTTTTTATTTTATACCTTGATTTGGGGCATCACTTTTTGGTTCAAATAATATATTTTTCATGATTTATGAAAATGTTATTTTGCGGATATTATGCCTAAGTTCATTATATGATTATTATTTTTATCTATGTATTGGTTTTTCATACATGGGAGGCTAAATGTAAATGAATATGGATTAAGTTCTAGTATTTTCAGGGGAATTAATTAGGTTATTAGAAAACATTGTATGTCTCTCCAAGGTTTCAATTACTGTCGGTGGTTCTTTCCAATGTGTTGTCCTTAAGGTCATTATTAGGTTTATGTCACAACCCCCTCCCACCAAAGATGCCCCTCCTGAGCTGGAAATGGTGAAAGGGAGATAATGACCCTCGAGTCCCGCCTCCAGTAGGCCCGGGTTGGTGACTAGCACCATGGGTATGAGTTTTCACAAATATGGGAGTCATTACCCTTTTATTATTTTAAGATCGAGAAATAAGTCAAGTAAACCACCAAAAAGGAAAAGAACAAGTGTATAGAAATAAACCCAAACCAAGCCCACATGCATTTTTAAACAATTTTATAATAAGGTTCAAGTACAAGAAAGATGAAAGTACAATACCAAAAGTAAACAAGAGTACAACAACTGCAACAACTCCAACAACTCCAACTTTCCAACTAGATGGGTCCCGCACGACCCTGGTAATCCTCCTGGAAACCTAAAAGTAAACGTAGGGTGAGAATACAAGTATACTCAGTAGGGAAACCTAAATCTCTCGTGCACAAGTGGGGAGACATCCTAATGTCCAATGAGAATAATAGAAGAAACCAAGCAAGGAATCCTATCCACCCAACCTCACCAGCCTCACTCACCAAAAACACAATCACAACAGGTAGTAGTATATACGAACAATAGTATTGGGTACCTCGAACCATTTCCCTTTAGTTAGATGCTCTTCCTAACAGCGAACGTTGTGACGCTTCCACTCTCTCTCGCCCACACACACATGGGCCTCACAACCACGTATCCCACCCGCACACAAATAGATTAATATATTTTTGGTACTAAAATTATAGATAAATTAGATTGAAACCATGATGAATAATGAAGATATGTAGTATCTGTTGGTTTTTTTTGTATGACCAAATATGTGTACTTAATTAAATGTATATTTTATGTTTTCAAAATTAATAAAATATTTTATTACATATTTCTTATTTAATAGATATATTTGTATAGTTTCAAACTGTATTCATCATATCTATATGGTCATAATAGTTCTCCTCTATGATGATAACTCTGAGTGATATGAAAATATTAAGAAATATTGTTTTTCTTGCAGGTAAGAACATAACGATGGAAAACATTGAATGTCACTATTACATGTGATTACTATATATTGAATGAGGATTCATCCATAGAAGATTGCAGTTGGTGATCCCTAATATTGGAGGTTATGAAAACATACCCTCTTGTTGGAATCCTGTATGGTTTCATTTACTCCAATATTCTAATATTTTAGTTTGTATAATGATCCATAGAAATTAATACTACCTTTAATTCATGTCATGACTCACACACACATATATTTTGTACAGGAAAATATGACATCATATGTTCGCGGTGAGGTAGGGTTTGTTTGGAGCAGCACGAATGACATGACATTAATGGATTGGTTGAGGTTTGATTTTTCACATACATATTTATGGTTGTTGATATCCCTTACAATTTATTTTTTAATAAACATCATAATATATTCCATGGATATGGTGTAATGATGAACTTATTTCATATAGTCATTTAAATTGATTTTCTCCTTATAGATTGGTGACATAGATTTGAAACATTGTTGATGAGATATTATTATAAAATAAATATATTACATAGTGAGTGTTTGTATGTGGTTATTTTCATTATGAAAATAAGTTATTTCTAAAAGGTTTCATGGCCCATTTCATGATTGTAATAATGGAAATGAGGTGATCCTACATAATTCCAACATTAATTAATCATAGAGGGTCATACACAATGTATTATAACACCACAGAATATTGAATCAAATTTGCATGTTGTCATAGATGTTATAACTTGTAATGTATCATGAATGATGGTGGATGATAATATGAATAAATTGGATTAATGGATGGTTCCTACTAAGTTGTTCACAATCCTTGTTGTCTTGTCTCAATAGCATACATGCCCCGGCTCAATGAACATGACTGGTCATTCCAACAATTAACATGTCCATAGATCCTTATTTGATGATATTTATTCGAGTAAACCCTGATCAATTGTTAATATTCTTCATCATTGAGAACCATATATTGTTTTAGCTACTTGATGGTATTCATAAAAATGCACTCTTGACCATTATTGGAGGATTATTCCAATTCTTGACAGACTCTAGGGGTGATTTCCATATATTGAGACATTATGTTTCCTAATGTATGGGATGGATTTTTTAGTATTGGGAGACTTTCCTTTTCATTATGTCATCAGTATATGATCTTCTAAGATGATGGAGACCTCAACGTGGACACCGATACGTCTATAAGACCTGGTGATACAACTATAGGAGGGTTGACCCAGCATTAGAGGAAATCTATGACTTTACGGGAATCACAAAATGATCTATGGGAAGATTAGTCATCATACTTCTAATAAACATTGTTGGAAATAGGCTGTCATTCAACATAACATTCCTTGTTAATATCATGCTCTACTGAGATGCATGTCACATGAGTGGGGACATGGACCAATATGTCCACACCATTTTCTACATGGTCATGGATTGTGTCCAATAACATAAATTACTTCTCTATAATAATTCCAAAGACTAAAATTTTAAGGGATGTGGTCAGGGAAATCAGTGATCTCGGCCTCTTGTGCGTTCTTGTGCGATAGCCGTTTCGGGATCCCATAGTCCATGGAAATACAGAAATAACCAGGGACCTATGAATCCATTATGCAGTAGGTTTGGTTTCAATTATTTAAGAAGAGATATATTTGACCTTATCACTATCATGGAGAAGTATCATGAAGGGGGGAGGGGGTAGAGACTTGTATTCTCGTCTTCGTTGAAGGGTTTGGTAGGGCAGTGCATGCCGATTCAGCGATGTGTATGGTAGAGACAGATGATATTTCACTTAGTAAAGACACACATAATGAGGCTTCATTGGGAGAGGCTCTTCTAGAAACATATATTGAGGCTATAGAACCACTACATGCAATGTAGTTATAGTCTCTACCTTTGTATTTCTTATTAAATTAGACTGAAGAGGCAACATACATGACTTATTCACCTACTTCAAAGCTTCATCCATTTTTAGGAAATGTATGATAAATATAAAAATCCACATGGGTGGGTTTGAGTGATTTTGGATGTGAATAACTCATTATTATTCTTACCCACAAATATCACTATCCTTTGATCATGAGTTAGTGGAAAATTTATTGAATAATTTATGTGTTTCCACATGGTGAAAAATATGTCGCAACATCAACTATAAGATAGTTTTTCTTGAAGAGGATGGATGTATTGGTTTATTGTTGTGGAGCTAAACTGAAATACGAACTGATTTTGGATTTCTTCCCATCCATGGATGGAGAAAATTTGTTGTTTTTCGTAGCAGAAAAACACATTCCCTTCGAAACCTGAGGTAAGGGAACTTCCAAAACCACCCCCATTTATTTGGGGTCATTCCTTTTTCACTCTAAATACTTCTTCATCATGATAATATTAACATTTATTTACTTAATTTTATCCATATATATAATTATTACCATTAAATTTTTATTTTTTATTTATTACCTTATATTTTGGCGGTATAAGAATTATTATGGTTTCATTGTTAATTTGTTTCTTTAAAAAACCATATTAAATAGAGTTTCATTGTTTTTTCCACATCTCATGTACCGCTCAATAATATTTTTTAAACAACAAATGTTTTCTACAACTATTTATTGATTATTTGAAAATATTAATTTCATTTAGGGTCTTTTAGAAATTATTTTTTAGTTGTACTCTTTAATAATTCTTTAATGTTTCCCCTAAAAATTAGATTATGGAATAAATTTCAGAAGTCACATGTCCACTTAATTTTTTTTTTCACATAACCTGAATATCATTTTTCATATAATATTATTATTTTTCATCAATGAAAATTCATGAATTAATAGATCTATTCATTTATAGAGTGCATATTGATAAAATATTTTTAAAATATCAAAATACTTTATTATATAACACATTTCCCTTTTATGTGGTTTTCCAATACTTATATATTATTATTGATATCCATAAAAGGAAAAAACATGCAGGTACATGTTATAAAGAATGAAAACTGAAAGTCCACCTATGTTTTGGGTGATGTATAGAAATCATGACATTACATGTTTGTAATTTGGGAGTAATCCCATTTGAAATTATGATATTACCCTCAGTTTTATGTTTCCATGATATTTAGGCATGACTTATTCTTATTCAATATTTTTTGATTCTCCCACATTCCCATTAAGAGAAGATATTATGATATCATATTATTTATATCATGGTTCCAAATGATATTCAATGATAATTGTTGTAAGAATACAATATATAATGAACAATTTTAAAAAATGTTTATTTCATCAATAGCATCAGTTACATGAAACATTGAATTTTAATAATAGGTATGTACTATTAATAATTTTTTTAACATATAACAATTATTATATTAAAATTTAAATTGTAGGAATATATTTTAATAATAAAATTTTTAACAATATGTATAAAATTTTTAGAAAAAGAAAATATATTCAAAAATATGAAATTTTTTTAATTAAATTCATTATATTAATTACAAATGTTTATATTAGAAAAAATTGTTTTTTGTGGATAATAGTAAAATTAAATGTTGAATAATTCATAATTTTTTTTGAAATAATTAAATTCAGGTTTTTAATCCAAATGATAATATTTTATAAGGATTATCCTTTTTATATTTTTATGAAGAGATTTATTTTTCAAGAAATAGTTAAAAAAATTGATATTTATTATAAATTTTTTTTAAATTATTTTGAAATTTAAATATTTCATAACAATTTGTTAAATGAAAAAAAGTACTCCCATATTGGATTAATACGATGACATGGGGCATGAATTAGGGTATTATATATTAGAGAAACTATTTTTTGGTTATTGTTTCATTATCATAGAAGACTCTCTTCACTCACATTATCATTACCAAATGGAAATGGTAATTACAAAATGAATAAAAAACAAAAAAATGTATTCAGCTCATCCTAAATTTTCTATATACAATAATATTATATAATAAATTATATGATGTACCACTTCCACTAACTCCCAATATTGTCACGATGTTAAAATATAGTCATTATGGATTCTAGTTTGCAAACATAAAATAATTGAAACAGAACTGAACACTCACTCAATATATCTTAAGTGAACACAACATTCCTCACATATACACTACTGAAAATAAAATTTAGTTGATTCAAACTCATGTTTTTTTTAATTGTCTTGTATTATAGAACGTCTAAGAACCACGTTTCTGTGAGATTCATCCATTATATTCCATAGTGGGGGCGTACTGTGAGTCACCCTTCAGATCACATAGATCATGTGACTCCACTATGAGGATTTATTCTATTCACAATGATCATATGATTTTGATCAGTCCTTCTATTCCTATTGGATACCACAATTCATAAGACCCTTTTATGATACCTTTAATATTTATGTCAATTGTGAGGTCATGTTATGGTCTTGTTGATAATGAGATCATATTAACATCACATGGATTCTAAAACGTTGTTCAGATCAAATTTATTGAATTATATTATTAGGTAAGTCTATGAAAAATACACATGTCACATAGATGACTTCATGAGAATCCATTGTGATATTTTTCGGCTGAACATACTGGGTGCATAGTTTTCACATGGTTAGTTGTAACCTTGCATCAAACCAAGGAAATTTTGTGGTAGGAGACAAAACCTTTCACATTTAGTCTATGTGGCCATGTACTCTATTCAGGTAACTGGGAAGCTAGTGTCTTCATTGATAGTGGATGTTTCGTTGTTTCTTCATAATTTTGAATTTTGTGGGGACTAACCATATAGCCTGTTAGTCCATTAAATATTATGGTTTTGGGTTTCTTTTCCTCCCGATTTTAAACCCTCTCACCCCTATTTATCATCCCTTGTAACTTCATCCACACTAGGAGGATCCTCCCCCTTCCTTTAGTCCTCCAAATCTCCCCTCATTTGGAGTTTTTTTATGGATTCTTTAAGGAAACACTTGGTAAGTGATTTCTCCCAGTATTTCTTCTTTTTATGGATTTTTCCCAATTCATCGATCTACTTCTCTCTAGGAGGTGGGATATGATTTTTTTGTTAGATCCAAAAATGATGGGTTGAAAATTGTATTTAGGTTATTTTCATTCTCTCATGGGTCTTGAGGTGAAGTGATTTAATTTTCTCACTATATTCTAGAATTTTCTACATCCTTGGGGAGGACCCCATTGCATATTTCCATTAGTGATAGATTAACATTGATTTGTTTACTTTTTAAATACATTAATTTCAAATTATTTATCTATTGTTGTTATAAAAATAATATCAAATGAATATAGTTGGTTTCCACATGTTTTGTGATTGTTTGGAATTGTTGGAATGGATGTTGCACCCAAAGTGATTATTAAATTTCTCAGTGGGCACTATTAAGTGGTTAATTGTTATTAAAGGCAATGTTTGGTTTCAAATAATGTATTGAGGATATAAAACATAGTGATTAGAGTTTTTAAAATGATTTTTCACAATTGTGTTCTTGTTGATAGGCACATTTTTTCCTTTGTAAATGAGTTTTGGTTTTGAATGGTGGATTGGATTATAAAATGGGGTTGTGTATGTATATTTGTGAAATGAATTATTTTTTTTAAAACATTATAAGTTATATTTGGAATCATGAATTAGTTAATGGGAAACCCACTCTATGTTGGAGACATATCCTAGTTGATTGATAATATTGTGGTAATTTACTCAACTTGGGAATCTACCCATATAATTTTTAATATATCATGGGCTACTCCTTGAGGCGGCTAGAGTGGTTCTTGTGGTGGTGGTGTATGATAGTATATATTAGATAATTATTATTTTAATTGAATGGAACACCCCCTTGTGAACATCACATGTGATCCTATCATATATGAGAGGATTTATGAGAATGTTTTATTTACTAGTCTAGGTTATTGTACCATCTAAAGGTCCATATTTGGTGGACACAAGGGAGTATTTCTTTGGGACTGGGAACCTCAAATAGGCCAGGTATGATGTTGGGTGGGTGTTAAGGAATTATGATGTCCCCAAGTATGACATTCCTTTTTAATGAATCAAATGTATAAAATGTTCTATTTAACCTCTTAGTTTGTAGGCGTTCTTATGTTGCTCTGACACTTGTATCATTACTCATTCATCTATTTGTGAGCTATATCCCCTATTATTGGTTTTAAGGATTCTTATAGTAATTTGAGAAAGTGTAGTTGTGCTAAAAATGTCATAAAAGAAACATTGTGAAGAAACAATATTTTTCCCTACTTCTTTATATAAGTTAAAAATGAATGTTTTTTTTTTGATTTCATTAATCCCTCTCTAATGTGAACATAAAATCTCTCCTTGAATGATCATTTTTTAAATGTTATGGAAATGGTACATGTTTCGTTTATTTTGAAATGTAATATATGGAAAACCTAGGTTATTAGATTGCATTTTAAACCTGAATATCAATGAATCATTATTTAATGGAAAGGCATTATGAATATATTAATTTGGCCCCACCAACAGAGTTTTAATACACAAGACAATAGTGTTTTATTTCTTATAGTTCTCAAGTGGGATCATTCTTTTGTTCAGTCACTTCAGGTGACAGTTTGTTTTTTGTTAGAGAGTAACCCTTGGGGTCATATGGAGGTGTTGTTTGGTTTATGCTTTTGCTTTTCTATTCTATTATGGTTTATTTCTCATATTTTTTTCTTGTTTATTTAGAAATTTATATGGTGTAAAATATGATATAAATTAAATTTTGGTTTTAATCTTTGTTTATTATGTTTTCTGTGATTATTTTATATCTAGAAAATGTTACCGATAACTCTATTGATTTCCATTACACTTGTCGCTATGCTGGTCAAATCAAGAACACCTCTAACTTCTTTCCATGAATCAGTTCAAGTGACCTATTCAGGGATAACCTAGGATAATTCATGAAAAAATGGTATCAGTGAAGGTTTTTTCTTTTGGGACATTGCTTTTAGTGTGCCCATTATTACATGAGGATCTTATGTTAGAAGGATTTGGATTGTCGGGCTTGAGGTGTAGATGCGGAAAGATCATCATGATCTCTAATCGTTTTTTTTGGTACCAAGGGTTGTTTCAGTTTTTTTGGCTTTGTTTTGTGTAGATTTTTTGGTATTTTGAAATAAAAAATTAGTTTTTTATGGCCTCCATGAGATCAATGGGCCTAGAAATCCATGTGGACCTCAATACATTACCCTAGAATGCTCTCTATGTTAGTGGCACGACTGGTCTATGACAACCATCCACATGACCATGTCACCCATCGATGCTATTTTTCCTCTTTTAGTAATTTGGAATTTAAATCCATTAAATTATTTTAAAAATTCCTATTTTTGAAATGTGAGAAATAAATTTTAAACTAGAAATGACATTTTTCTAGTAAATTAAAAATTGTGTTTTCATAAATTAATTTTTGTTATAAAAAATGGTTTCAATTAGGTGAGTGGTAAATTTATGGGATGTTATCTCTATTTTTTAAAATTAATAAAATAATATTTGATGTGTAAAGACAGAAAATGAGTTTGGTCTAAATTGTTACCGTTTCATTAAAAATATTTTTGTAAGATTTGGATTGGATTATAGATTTTTGTGGATAATGTTTTTTGAAACGATACTTGTGTAATTTGAAAGGGAAGTGTGGTTTAATTGTTTTAAATTTGGTGTTACATTGAGTGATTGTATAAAAAGATATATATGAAATTATGTTTGGATGAAATGAATGGAATTAATATGTTTATGGGTAAGGCCCATTGGAAATCATTAGTGGGATTGGAATTCATTAGATCTTGTTTTCTATTTGAATTTGTTTTAATGGAAAATATATTTTATGATAGCTTGTGGTGGTGTGATACATCCCTTAAATTTTTGTTAATGATGTTTATTTTGTGATATTTCATGTGAAGAATCCATGATTTTTTATTTGATTTGGATGAGTTCTTTTTTTCCAAATTTCTTTGTGTCCACCCCCACAATGGTATGATGGATACCAAAGATGCAGCTTCAGGTGGAAAATCACCATTAAACACTCCAGTGGATCATCACATTTATTATGTTCTTGAGTTCTGGATGTTAAATCCTCCACTTTTACATAGTAAAGTGGATCTTCTTTTGTCTTAGGTGTGGATTCGTAGGTCGAGAGGGACTTCAGTTTCATTGAGTTTCTAGAGACATTGAAGGTAGATTATTTTACCATTAATATCTATGTCCTAGACTAGAAATGGTTGATGTCTTTATCTCAGAGAATGTATCAGAAAGATCATACCTTGGCGTTCATCAAGTCTTCATTCATCAAACAATGGATTTCTGAGATGAAAATGGGGATGAAATGGATGGAGTGGTGTAGTCTTGAGATATTTTTTGGATTGGGGTTAAAATTATTTTTTCACATAATAAACCTAGATACATATGAACCAAGGAATGTTGTAAATGATCTTTTGAAAACTCGGCGTATCTAGATCATGTGTCACACTGAGATAAAATAGAACATGTATTATATCATCCTAACCACCCTATTGTAGGTCGCGAGATACACCTTTCATGATAAATTTGGGATTCCAAGAGTGCACGAGATGGCTAGTTATCCTTTGGTATCCCTAAATGATGATTTAGATTCTAGTAATATGAATGGAAAGTGGCATGATGTTGGCGGTGAAACTAGTAGGTGAATATCCATTCAGACCTCTCGTCAACCTCTTTAGAGAGAAATGATGTCACTTATCATGAATGTATAAATATCATCCAAAAGATACCATCAAGCCAGAGTGATATAAGAACATGCCAATCTTGGGGACACATGGGTCACATGAAGAGGATCTATCGAGGTGTTTCTGAGATGAACTTTGAAGCAAAAACCAATTCTTTGAAGGACACTCCAGTCTATTGGCAGGAGTAGGTAACTATTTGGGGTCAGTTCTTAGTTTCTATAACTGTAATGTTAATTATTTTAATATTCAAGTTCACTCGAATTTTATGGTTGTTTATTTTTTCATCTATTGTAATGTTGGTTTTTATAGAATCATTGTATTATTTTATTTCAATGGATGTGTGTTTAATGAAGTTTTTATCTCTCTGTTATATTCAAGTGTTTCTATAGCCGAAATTCCGGGAAATAGACACTTCTATCCAAATATCTCCATCAATATTACATAGAGTGAATCTACCATGTAGTTAGGGGAACCCTAGTTGCGCTGAAAGGCGGAGATTTATGTTCCGTTCTTTGTGTGGGTTGTGGAGATAGTTTAATCCTTCTGTATAGTTTATATGATTTCAGTAGTTTTGTTTAGTGGAAGGTGGTGTCAAATCCATGTTTTGAAATTTTTTACTGTCTAGGGGTAAGAATATTCTCATTAGTATAACAATGATTAATCATCTAATTTTAATATGATCTTAGTGGTTGTGTTACATGAAATTAAGGCCATTGCATCATTCTTGTGATAGTTAAGTTTTTTCTGTTGGTGGTTATCCAGGGAATGTTGAGCCGTTGGTGTAAGTATAGTGTGGTTTTAATAGTCCATTAGGTAGGACCTCTCTCCCATTTCCATTGTCGGGGATCATTGGCCTATGTGTTAATGTATTCATTTTTTTATACCTCTTCAATTCTTATGGGGGGAGTGCCATCATGGGTCGTATTGAACTCTTCTCATGAGGAAAATTAGTGTAACCAACCCTGTTATAGTGGGGACCCCGTAGGGGCCTTCCCATGTTAGCATATTGGATAAATTAATTGTATTGGTTGTTAGTGGGTGGTTATTCACGGAATAACTAATTAATATGAACTGATTTTGAATAAAAGGTTGGGATGTGATTCTTCCATTGATAGGTTGGAGTAGGGGTTTCAATGGTATAAATTGGATGTGGTTTAAGCTCGTCAGTTTATTTTCATAGGATAGTTGTGTTCTACTTGGTGTCATTTAGAATTTTGGGTTTAACGACTTAATTGAGGGTGGTGAAAAATTATTTGTCTTTTGGATCTATCAACATGAAGAGTATAAATGATTGGGTGGTTTCCACTAAGAGGGGATACCATTTTGGAATCCTTAGACCTTATTGCTCAATTATATCTCATTGGGATGTTTGGATAAAATCAGTGTTTTTCATATATTTAGAAACTCCTTGGGTTGTAGGGAAGTTTTGGGTTTTTCATTTGGGAAAGACTATGGTATGATTTCTGAGGGTGGAAAGCATTATGCGGGGAAAAATTATCACAATTGGTTTTATATGTTTTATATTTATTCTAGTTTGGGTTGGATCCCCAGCAATTTAACTCAAGAAACAAGTGTGACAGGTTTAATATCTTGAGATATTAATTCTATTTTTCATTGATCTTGCATATCTTGTTGAGTTTTCATTTTGTTTTTGGAGAAAAAATTGATTTCTCTAGGTTTGACAGAATAGGCGCACTGTTTTCACATGATTAGTAGTAATCGTGAACCCAACCTAATAAACAATGTGGTATGAGACATAACATACTACACAGTAGCCATGTGGTCATGTTCCATAGAATATATAAGTGAGTGGCTAGTGTCTCCTTCGGTAGTAGAGGTCATATCGTTTCTTTAAGGTTAGATCAACCATGTGGCCTTATAAGTCCTTAAAAATTAGGTTTTTGGTTATCTTTTCCCTCATATTTAAACCCTCTCACCCTACATTATCACCCCCCTCATACTCATATTCACAAGAAGTCTCCCCACCTTCCTTGGATCCTATGTATCCTCACGCTTTTGTTGTATTTTCTTTTTATTATTCACGGGAACTATTTCCATGTTAATTATCCCTTTCATTCATCATTTCATATATTGTTCTCTTTCACCCTTCTTGGGTATTTTTATCTCCTATTGATGGGATCCTATTATTAAGGTTTTATCCTTAAATGATGGTTTCAATCTTATTTTATTTGGTTGGTTTGAGTCTATCATTGGTGTGTTGGTGGTACGATTGATGTTTCACATCAGAATTTGAATGTTTTATCATCCTTGAGGTAAGACCACATTGCATATTTCTATTAATGAGTTTTTTAGAATGAATAATTGATTCTATCAAATATTTTAATTTATAATTATAAATATTTCATATTTATAATAATTATATCATGTCAAATTAATTGGTTTCCTGTTTATATTTATTATTAAGAAATGTTGGAAAGGAGTTTGCAACCAAATTTGTTGTTAAATGGATCAGTCGTCACTTTCAAGTGAATAATGATTTTTAAAGACATGGATTGGTTTTTAAAAATGTATTAGTGATGTTCAAAATAGTTTTTGGGGATTTTATATGGATTTCATTAACAATAATGTATTTTTCGATATGCCCCATTGGCCATTGTAAATGCGTTTTGGTTTTGAAGGGTGATGTTGATTATAATATGATTTTGTGTATATATATTTTGGAAATGAATTATTATTTGAAAAACTTATTATGATTCTAGGAAATCTTGAATTGGTACATTTGATAACTCTTTAGGGGGGAGCTATTTCTTAGTAGATTTATTAATACGTAGGAATATACGTTGCTTGGGACTCCACCCTTATGATTCTTGTTTGACGAATGGGTTTCTACTTGAGAATTATGGGGTTGTTCTAGTTGAGGTGGGGTATGATAACATATTTTTTTCAAATGTTTATTGAATTGTTTGGAACACCCCGTTATGAACATTTCATCATATCCTAATATAGAAAAGTGGATTTATGAGAATTTTTTTAGCACTAGTATAGGTTATTGTACAGCTGGAGGCCCATAGTTAGTGGATTCATGGGTTTAATGCTATAGAATTAGGCCCCTCGACCTGGTCATAGAATGTTATGTATGTGTGAAATGGTGTTATGATTTAATCGAGTAGGGAAGGACTCTGGGATGAGTCACATGTTTAGAATATTTTGGTTATCCCATGATTTGCAAGGTGTCCATCTGTTTCCCCAACAATAGTATCATTAGTCATTTCCCTCATTGTGAATGATATCCCATGTTCTTTGTTTTGGGTGTTCTTCGAGAAATTGGAGAAAGTGTAGTTTTCCTAAAAAGGTATTATGAAAAACATTAGAAATGAAGACGTGTTTTTCCTAATTCACTTTAAATGAAAAAATTATTTTTTTCCTGTTTGTATCCCTTTATCCTTCTCCATAATGGACAAAACTTATCCACTCGAACGAGAATTGTTTTTAAATTTTGGAGAAATGGGTCATGTTTCATTTATTTTGAAATGAATTGTTTGGAAAACCTATGATTATATATTTCTATTTCAAACCTGAAAATCAATGTTTCTTAATTTAACATTTATTCTTTTGGAATAGATGAAATTGGGGATACCTAATGTGTTTTAATACTCAATCCTATAGTATATTCTTCTTTTTTTGTTATCCTACATGTTCCATATATTGTTTAGTCACCATAGGCGATAGTTGATGTTCAATTGGATAGTGACCCTTATGGTCACATGTAGTTTATTTGTGTGGTTAGGTATATCTAGGCTATTCTGCTTTTCTATATTAATACGATTTTTTGACACATTATTTGGAATATATATGGTGTAAAATCTATAAATCAATTTTAGTTTGGATTTCTTCTTGGATTATTCTATTTTTTTATTATTGTATTGTGTGATACCATTCCCTATAACTCTATTGATTCTATAGGCGCTTGTCTTGATACTACGAGGATAAAAAATCCTCTCAGGCCTCACTGCATATTTTCTCGAGTGACCGATTAAGGGTTGACCCATGTTTTTTAGTGACAATGAATGAAATATATGTTTGAAAATTTACTTATGATTTATGATAACATTGATATAACTAATGCATAATCATATTTGATTTATTGTAGTAATGTTGATTCTGATCCATCAGATGTCAATTTTTCACATACTGGATTCAGAGTGAATCTGATGACCATTTAATTCCTATTTTTTCCTTCATACGATTTATTTCTCTATATATATATTCAGAATTAATTCAATGAGTAGTTTTTATGGAATTAACTAAATATTATGGTCCTTTTCATACATTGTAGTTTTGATTTTCCAAATACCATGGCTAGATCGAATTTCAAAAAAATTTAAGTGAGTTGAATTTCTATTTATTATAAACTTCCTTGACAACAATATAAACACTTGTAATTATTCACCTTCTTCATCAGCTTGGCCATAACAATATTAATTTCTGATAAACAAAGTTTAATGGAAACCATCACTAGTTTATGGGTTAAGGGTTGATCATATGTTCAAAAACATGGAAATCCAATTTAATTATTTATGTGATAATAGTTTATCAATATTAATGATATTTTGAGAAGAATTTATATTAAAGAAAAATTTGGTTTTTTATATGTTTAGTGAAAATTTTATTTGATGTGAAATGCCCTTGTTTTTACAAAACACATAATTAATAGTATTGGTAACTGTTAGGGTTTACCCAATTAATGATGTTCACGTAATTATTGCTTCATACAATTTTTTTAATGTTACTACAATTTTATTAATGTAGTTTTTAATAAACTATGACTTGTATACTAAGGTAAAAGCAATCACATTTGACAGAGCTATGGGGCTTGGTCCCATTACCAAAGGGTGACAAGCATATAATGCCTATAACTGGCACGCATGCATTAATTTTTTTGGAGGGATGGTATGCTGAAAATATTTTAGTGTTTATATCATGGTGTTAGGTATTTCCCCATCTTAAGGCTTTTAATGGTCGATAGACTAAATTCCAAGGGGATTTAAAGAAATTGCCCATACCATAATTGAAATGGGAAAACATCACCATGGATTTTTTGACCAACAACCCAAATCCTCTAAATGAAATATATCTATATGCATTTCTATCATTTTACATATTATTTGACAATGCTACATTATTATAAGAGAATATTTCACTTTGGATCAAATTTTTAGGATATTAATTAGGGATTTAATTACATTCCATGGAGTATCATATACTATTTTTTTGATCAGTTTATGAGGTTTACCACGATTTTCATGAGATGTATTAAGATAGAAAATGATATAAATCAATGTATTATCATTTTGTATCATACATAGATAGATAGTATATACAAGATAGAAATTCAAACCCCGTGGTATTTGATTATAGTTAATTCTATGGAATCAAAAACCAGTTTCTATTATCTCCTTCCTCAAGTAGAGAGTTCATTCAAGAATAGATTTCACTCATGAATTCAGATGAATTCATATGATTCCTTATTTAGAAAGACATGAAAAAATATAATTTATTGTGTTATGTTTTGACACAAAATTCTATTAGGATGTGAGATAAATGAATAAATGATAGATATTGATAGGGAAACTCACTGACACATAATGGTAGCACACAATTAGTAAAAACATTATGCTGAAAATTACAGGGGTAATGTTGAATATCATGTAGGTAAAATTGTATTCCTATGAATTTAAAAATTGAATATGGTATTGATATTTGAAAATAATATAAAAATAATCCCTATGAGTATGATTCCCATTGAAATTATTTATCTTATAGAGATTGTATCTTATCAATTAGATCTTCTAACATACCTTTATCTAGTCCACAATGTGTTCCATGTATCTCGATTAAAGAAGAACATTTCAGATCCATCATATGTAATAGACATAGAGGTTTTACCATTAGAGCGTGATCTAGCATATGATGAAAAATTGATGCATATTCTAGATCACATATTAAATTACTATGAAATAATAACACTGATATGGTCAATATTTTTTTTATGAAATCACCAGCTTGAAGAAAGCCATGTGGTAACCTAAGGATTTAATAGGGTAGAAATATCCTCAATTTAATATACCAATGTGGAATAATTTTATAGAAATTTTATTTTAATGTTGGTTATAATATAAAACATTTATATATTATAAAATTACATATATATAAATTAATTTAATTTCTTCTTTAACATGTTGTACATACATCACCACATTATAGTGAACCATAATATCCTCATAATACAATTTTGTAAAAATAATCCTTATAACCTGGTAATAAATTTTCTAAGTATGATGAGAAAAAAATATTTTTAAATATCCTTAAAACTTTTTTAAATAATGTTTTTTTAAAATTATATGTATTTCTTAGAAATATTCTTATATTATTAAATATGACATTGACCAAAAAAATATTGATTACTTTTAAAAAGGAAATATAATCAAAAATAATTATTTATTTTATTTGAAAAAAATTATAATCAAATTTTTAATTAAACTATAAAATTATAAGGAGGTTAATATTTGAAAATTTTAGGAAATGATAAATTTATTACGCTAGTAGTACAAATAGTAATTTTTATTAATTACTATACTTTCAAGTAATAAAATATTTAAATTATATATAGTTTAAAACTTAAAAGTAAAATATATAATATTATGTTCTGATTCTATAAATTTAGAAAATTTTAATCAAATTCAGTGACTTTTTATATTAAATCATTATATACAAATGATAATTTCACTATTAAAAAACATTTTTTTCTCATCTACATGTCCAACATTAACTAATATTATTCCAATTCTCAAAATGGAATTTGTAAAAAAATAGAATCCAAATTTTTGATAATATTTATTAATTTTATTTAATATTCTAATTATAAATATTTTCTAAAATGAATAATTATAGCAATTAAATTAAATTATCATCATTAAGGTAAATAGTTATTTAATATCGGTTAAAATAAATATATACGGGTGTAAGTTATATAAAACATGTCTGACACCCTTTTAATGGATAAATATTGATATTTTCTCATATATTTTTTTATAATTCGTTTTTTTTCTTGTGGAATGATTAAAACTAGTGATAAAAATTTCATTTCAAAAAAATCATTGTGCTTCCTCTCCCCCACTAAAAGGGCACCACCTCTCCTTTACATATCACAATTCCAAACCCATTTCATTTGTAAAATAAATAAAACATATCTCTCATAATATACTCCAGACACCCTAGATGACATATCTATATTAGGAAACTATCCTAATTAGTCTATATGTGTATACCTAAAGGATATCTCAAAAGAAGATTTATGATGATTAATTGTGAAAATTCATTTTAATTATTTCCCTGCCTATATAAATCATTCATAATATATACAAATAAATATAAATAATTATATTACATATACATATATGTTATTATGTTACTGTGATAACTTATATCCTTCCCCTCTACCATCAATTGGGAAAAAAATAAGTGATCATGTGTACGGGAGGCTCCTTCGACACAATACTATTTAATTATATTTACATCATTGTATATCATTGGTAGATATAAGAGTTTATTTGAAACAATTTTATTTAATTAATGAAATTATTATAGTAATGTAATTATTTAATCACATATAACTACTTACATTCCATTCTATGAGATTACGATAAAGTCACTCAAGTGTACAGTATACTACATCATGGCGAAGTGATGATATTCATGTTTCAATTATTTTTTCATAGAAGGTAATAAGGAAAATTTTGAAGAATATATTAGTTATATATGACATTATACTAATTCTTAAAAATGGATATAATATTTACCTTATTTTCATTCCATGTGTGGAGTAAATAGTAATATCGATCACAAGTACATATGGAAACAATCTTTATGAATGTAGAAAATCATGTCATTTCTATAAATTTTTTGTTTTACAATAAATACTTAATTATTGATTATATAGGATAATTTTATAATGGTTATCATTTTTTATGCTATGGAACAATGATAAATTCTATAGTATGTAAACTAGTATACAAGAAATTACATGAAAAATGAAGGAATTATTTCTCATTAGGTGATATAATGATTGAATTATTGATCAATGGGTAAAAAAATAATGGATAAATACTATAAGGAATGATACATAGTTAAATGGTTATATGATTGATTTATAATAGTTATATATTTATTATATTGGATTCTTAATGTATGTGAAGGAATTTGAGATTTTATTTAATGGATTTCCCATCACACTTTTATTTTTTGGAGACTTCTTCCAAATTCACTGGTCATTCAATTTATGTGGTGTAAATATTTCCTGATAGATATGTTATATATTTAATATACTTATCCCAATTATATTTAATGTTTAATTTTATGTTATTTGTTAATATATAATTCTATTAAAAACATTTCAAATGTGGTAATGGTTTTCCCCACTTTTATTTATTTGTGACACATGCCTTAAAAATACTTGTTTTTTATGTGGTATACCTAATTGAAAATATTATATATATATATATATATATTTAATATACTCAAAGAATTATTTTATATAATAATTCATATAAATTTATTTCAGCCATGGTTCTTAAAATTAAAATTATCCCAAACAAGTAAAAATTTATTTCACAATCTCTTTTTTTATTAATTATATTTTAGATAATGTTTATTTTGATGAACTTTTGTGATATATTTCTCAAAAAAAAATTTATATTTTTATATCCTCATGATATTTCATGAGAATAAATATTTCCATTTAATTTTACTCTCATTATTTAATCAATAGTCTGAAATAATGTGATTTAATAATTGAAATTTATTTTCCTCTTCGGACGAAACCCTTTTTTCTTCCAGGACATTGTTTTATATAAATTATTTAGTTAATTTTTTTTTATTTTTATCTAAATATACTATACTATAATTTTTATGGTTTTTAAAATTTAAATAAATGGGATTAAATGATTAATTTTTTTCCAACTGTTGAACTTTTGACATTTAATAAAAATGTGAATCAATCCATTGTTTTAACATGCACAACATGATTTATATTTTACATAATAATTTTCATGTAATTTTTAAAAGATTCCTTAATATTTATTGATGATTATTTTCAATGAAAATAGTTTTCAAATGGTTTTGTAAGCCATTAATTTTTAAAATATTATTTCCATAGTGAAATATTATTTTACTCTAGAAAAGTGTGAAGAAATATTTCAAAATATTTTTTTATATCAATTGAAATCCATTTATTTATATAATATTTTGAGGGGATATGATCTAAGGATACTACCAATATTAGTTTTATGAATTTATTACATTTATTATAGTAATATGTGTATCAAAACTATTTCGTTTCTAATTAGTCATTTTATGATAAAATGATGAATTTTTGATGAAGATCATTTCACATCTATGTTTTTTACTCAAGTGAAATATTAATTTTTCCCATTTCAATTCTATGCGATATAACAATTTGAATGTTTAATAATTACATTGAAAACAATGTTATGGATTATGTTACTTTTAGGATCTATATAGCTGACTAATAATTTGTTATATGATTAATGTTCTATGTGTTCAAAGGGATCATGAGAGGTTCACCATGTCTTGAAAATTTTGTTACATGGGATGTCATCATAATCCTAAAAAAGATGGGTTATACGAGGTTATCGCAATCAGGAAGAAGGTACGTGGGTGGTCATCTGAATCCTAACATGTTATGATTTTGTTCATGGTTAGTGTAGATTTAATGTTGTTGAAGCATATAAATAAGATAAAAATGAATGACTTATCAAATTGTTATGATCTTATGACATTTACTCTGTTATTATATTATGATTATTATGATTTTAAAATACATGGTTTATTACATGAATCTTCATTAGGATCTATGATATGAAATGTATTACATCGAATGTTATTCTCTTATCTTTATGCTCTTATTATGTTGATATCACGTATATTTAAATAAAATGTGTATCTATAATCACCCTTACATATATTTCCTTCCAATATGATATGAAGAAAGGTATTATGTATTATATATTTAATAAGTGATTTATTTTTGTCGAAAATAGTGGGTGATAATCTATCATACTCAAGGAGTAATTGTTCAGGTGTTAATGATTCACAAGCCACTTGACCTAAATTTTTAAGCTTGGATCATTATGTTATTGAATTAATATTCATCAAATATGATTCAATATCTTTATATCCCAATGTTGGTTAATTATGCCTTTTTAATGATATAATGATAGTATTTTTGACTTTTATGATATTGATCATTTTCACACTTCTTCCCTTACTAGTATTTATAGATGACACATTTACATTATTTATTAGATTTGTATATTTTCCATTATAAAACTGATATAGAAGAATATTATGGACGTTACAATAAATATGTCATATTTTAGAATAATTTGGAAGTTTTATTTACATTTAACTCTTAATACACTATGCATATTGTTCCTTTATTTTTGTATACTAGATATTTACAATTAAAATCATATAATAATATATGTAAGAGACTTGGGATCTTATATATATTATACCATTGTTTAATTTTTATATGCTATTATAAAATATTTGATGGAATTTTTTTTATTAAAATATGAGGTCAGTATTAACATAGTGACACTTGGATTAGATCTAATCAAAGAACATTGAATAAAAGCATAAATATGTGGGATCAAACATACTACAATAATTGAATAATATAATTTATGGAACTGAACAAAATGTTTTTATAGTAATTAAACATAATAAATTGTATTAAATAATAAAATTTAGTAAATTTATATTTAATACCCCAATGGAAATAAATAATTCAAAAAAATTATTTCTCAAAACTATAACAAATATTTATTCTAACACCTCTAATAAATTTAACTCATCACATGTCAAAAATTATATCGTATATCATCATTCATAAATCCAATTGACAAAATATATCTACAACACACAACATATCTTGTTTTAAATATTTCTAGATATATAAATATCTCAATATATAATCATATAACAATATACAGAATAACATAACAACTCCATAACATAAAAAACATGTATTGTGAAATGTCCTTTTTAAATGAACAATATTTCATTATATTAAAATAGTAATGTTTTCGATAATAAATCCATTCTTATTTTCTAGAATCTCAATTAACATTAGATTAACTATATATTAAACTATTAGGATTATTGTGGTCCACTATAATGTTTATCATTTTATATGTAACAACCCCTGTATTTAGAAAATATTTTTCCATAAATAAATATAGTGATTGAAATCTATTTTCACACATAACACCATATAATATCATCCACAACATATTATAATTGAACTATAACTAGAATAAAACCTGTAATTGATAAATTGATGTTAATAAATTAATGATGCCAAAAAAATATAATGATAAATACTTAAATCATAATATATTCCTTCTCCAACATAATATATCATATAAATATATTATTATTTTATTTATAAAAATTATATTTATAATTTTTTAAAATGGAAAATATTTTTGAATTTATAATTTCCAAACTATATAAGGATGAAATTTTTGTCATTTATAGCATAATTGTGATTTAGTTGAGTTGTGAAAACAATTATTTTAACAAAATTTTTATATATTTTTGTTAAATTTCATTATAAATATTACATCAATGATTTTAATATTGTTGTGGGTTTTCCTTTTCAAAGAATGGGTTTTGTTGAGAATGTATTGTGAGGATGCATATAATTGTGAAGTTAGAGATATTTTAGATTATCATCTTTAACAAACCTTTTCTATAGGCTTTGGGGGGGGGGTTACACATTTTGAAACAATGTTTCACATCCTATATTGTTTTTTAGGAGGAAAGTCATGAATATCTTCATGATATAAATGTTACATGTCATGAAGTTCCTTTACACATTTTCAAGGCTTTACATATTAGTTATTAACTTGGCGTGTCAGTTTTTAATTTGATTTGACGGTTTTTTTGGATATAATGAAATTTAATCTTTTCATGACGAGTATTTCCATTACACATGACGTAATACCCCGAATGTAGCATTTTCAATAGGATGTGCAGCTGGTCTATTCAATTTAAAATCCCCTCATAGTTCATCTCCCTCAACCCAAATCCATCATTGGGCTATCATGAAGCTCTCCAACCCATCCAGATCCTTTCAATTGTCATTTGATCATCATTTTAGTTGTGATGTGATATCTAGGTTATTATAATCCTTTTTCATTCATCTTTATATCTTTCTCGAACCTTATAATTTCATATATATTAATAAAATTGATTGATATATGCTCTGTGATGTGGTTTCTAATTCCAAGGTTTTTTTTCAAGGTATTATGCACATTTTTATCATATATGGATATCTTTGTAAGGGTAGCATTTCGTGAATATGGTTGGTAGATCAATCCAGCTTAGCCAAATTAGTTAACCCTAAATTGATTTATTTGATTCAATTTTATATTTATGTCGAATTGTAAAAAAATTATTTCATTTGATTTATTATGTAACGCCCTGACCCTAGTTACCCAGAGTCGGTGCATTATTACATAACATTGGCATGATCATGAGAAAGATCAAGTCTCGAAAGACCGATTAGTTTAGTAGCCTTGGAATAACTAGATACATCCATAAATTTTTACATTACATCATAAAAAAAACATTTTGTCTTCATATCCCCTCATACTATCCCTGCAGGTCATTCATAAATTACTTCTTCATAATCCTGGAAAAAAAATAAAACATTGAAAGGGGTGAGCTTCGATGCTCAGTAAGGATAACATTATAAAAGAAGCTTCCATAAATAATCATAAACACTTAAGGCAATTTATAACTAAAACAAAAGCCTTTGAAACTTGAACTTTCAACATGGTATGGAATAAATAAAATGAAATAATGCCATTTACTTACTCACATGGATATTCTACTAGTCGAATGATCACATGCAATATCAATAACCACTTTCATAATGATGGAATGCATAATGCCAGACTATCATAACCACATAGCCAAGGCCTCGTGCCAAGACTACAAATAAGATTTTGCCAAGGCCTTGTGCCAAGACACTAGTTTGTCTCATGAGACCTACCAATGCATAGAGGAGCTATAGCGGGCTCCACCCGTCACTTATTAAGTCCAATTAATTCCTCATATGAATAGGTTTGAGCATAAAATAAACATTCGTATTAAAACTAGCATATGAAATGTCAATACTTTAACCACAAACCATGAATGGTGTAAAAATAGAACATCCACAGTCAAATATAGCTCATTTGATACAATATGGAAGATTGTATTGTATCACATTAACCTCAATCATGAATAATGAAGGATGTTGACATAGATGAAAATAATCATCAAAACTATTTGAGAGAAATATCCCCCTTTTCTTGAAAACATTTAAAAGTCACACTATTTGTCACGAAGCCATTTAAAAATAGATTTTTGAATCAAAGTGTCCCATAACACTTTGAAACCTTTTAAAAGGATTTTTAATTTCTAAAATTTAATGTCCATATAAATAAATCCTTAAAACCATTTTTAAAACATGGACATTAATGAGAAAGATTTAGATGATTAAGTCATTAAAACATTTAAAAATGGTATTTCAGTTAGAGATTCTAACCAAAAGAGAGACACTTGAATGAAAATAATTTAGGTAATCAAAAAATTGTAATATCATGAGAATAAAGGGAATTCATGATATACTATGTCAAAGTACATTATATACACCACATAAAAGTGATTTGGTGTATATCAACAAAGAAGTCTCAATGGATTGTAAGTTGAGATGAAATCTCTCATAAAGGCCATATCCTTTGGTTAAGGATAAATCAACAACATAATTATGTGTGAAAAATATAAATACACTAAATATGATTGGATATTCAGTGTAAAACAATCAAAGTATATTCACACATATTCTTGTAAAAACAACACCAACGAATTGGATGTTTAACTCAACAAATGGTGAAAGAGTTAAAATTACTCTTATCAAATTCATATCAATGACTTGAGAATTTTCAATGGAGTGATTATGTGTATCAAAAGTATATCTATAGGAAGGGGAGTTGAAATTATGACATAATCAAATTAATAGTGATTCCACACATAATCTTGGGGTAATATAATCAATGAAATATGCGTAAAGCCAAATGAGTGGAAATTGAAATCTCAAATTCCCTTATTGATTAGGTAACTTAAGAAACAAACACCCATGAAAGAAAGATCATACCATGATGATGTAAATACCCATAAAATAAAGTATATTACACAATGAATACAATCATGGGTAGTACACATACACCACATGCAATAATTAAGTGGTGATCAATGGAATTCTCACGGAATTAAAAGTGAGACAAGAAACCCCTTACAACGTTAATCAACTGAGTCGCATGGCCAAAAGTTAATAACCACCAAATGATTTACAGAATAACATGAATATAAAGTGAATCATGATAATATATATCAAATGGAAGTACACAATACACCACTTTCAATAATTTAGTAGCGAACAATGGAAATCTCACGGAATTGAAAGTGAGATAAGAGAATCCCTTACATTGTACTTTTTCCTTGGTCGATGGTAGGATTACCTCCTGTATAATGGTGAAATAATTGTTATTGAATAATACAAGAATCAGTTACTTTAATATGATATCATATATGATCTTTTAACATTTATGTGTTAATAATATCTTAGAATTATCGTCATTTCAGGTGTTAACGGGTTCATTTTACTTTATATTCTTTGTTATGTGAGCCATATTCGTTATTAATGGGATGTATATTATTCATATCCAGAATGGTATCAAGTCCTTAAACATCATTTTTAAATCATCAAATGATAATTATACTTGAATGGATACGATGGAGAATGAATCACATCGCGTTCGTGGAGACGGTAGTCCGTACGTACGCACGAATGGTACTTCCATTTAATTTTTATTTTAAAAGAATCGAATCCAAATGATACATAGGTATATTACTATTCCAGTAAAATATAATATTCTATATATGTTACTTAAGTTCATTAACACCATCCTTTATACGTTCCATGTGTGGTATGAACGAGTCATATCATTTTAAGGGGCGGTAGTCCGCACTTCCTCAAATGAAATTATCGTATGTATATACAACATGAAAAGAATAATTGTATGAAATAAAATAGAATTACAGAAGCTTATATATAAAATATATATCATTAATATCATATTTAATTACAGTGCCATCCTAATGGCCACCATGAGAGGCGGTAAGATGTATTTGAACAATCATCGTTTCGTGAGGCGTTAGTTTGCCATCCACAGAAACATTATGTTCATCATCCATTAGATGGAGTTGTGTGAATGTGTAGTTTGAATCCTTATTATAACAACATGCTAGTATATTTTGGATACTGTTGTTGTTACAAAAGAAAGGAAATAAAAAGAGTTTGGGGGTTGGAGAAGCAAAAAAATTGAAAATAATTTAAGAGAAAATGTTACCTTTAATTTAGGTAACTCACTTTGGTTGGAACCAAAGGACTTCTTGGAATGCTTTCTGCCTAAGGGGAAGCTTCAAGGGCGAGGAGAGGGATGTGGGGAGCTTAGTTGGGAAGAGTTTGGACGAGACAAGTGGCTTGAGAGGTGTGAGGAATGAGTAGAAGTGGTCTCCTTTTATAAGGGAGAGGAGGGGCTCTTTAGGAAAGAGTGAAAGTATTACTTTATAATATAATTATATTCGGTTTATAATGGTCCAAAAATCATTGAGGTCGAAGTTAAGATGACTCATATTTTAAATAACATCAACCAATAAGAATTGGACAGGTTTTAGATAATATTTTAATCATTATAATCTTATTTATTTAAATGATTTATTAATGAGGTAAACATTGCATCATTATTGTGTCATTAATAATTTAAATTATTTGATGTCTAAAAATTATAAATAAAATTTCATTATGTAGGAAATATTTTTATCTTTCTAATGAATATTTATAATCGAAAATCCAACATGTATAACCCTATGTAAAAATTTTTCTTTTAAAAGATGTAAGCTTATGCCATTTTTGTATTCATTTTAACTTAATTAAAATAAAGTGTCATTATCACTTACAAGTGGATCAATGGGGTCCCAAAATTGACCCAAAGATTCCCATGGTCGACCATGTATCAACCAATAGGGTTAAGACACGTTTTAGGGTAATTTAGTATTATTATAATATTATTGTTTAACCCTTATTTACCGGATTTACCCTTAACCATGGTAAATAAAATATTTACCGTAGTAATTATTCAAAATGTCTAAAAATAAAAGTTACCTATTTACACAATTTGAACATCCTGATTCCAAATATGGAATCCATTTTTCTAAATTCAAAACACAGAAGTGGCAGAAATTAATTTAAAATTAATTCCCGCTGTCAAAACAAAAAGCGTGTTTTTAAGAGATAATAACTATCAAAAGATTGACACTTGTTTATGTTTGGTTTAATTGTAAAATTATGTCCAATGACCAAAATTATATTAAATGGTAAAAATATATTCTAAATATACTTTAAAACCACTCAAATTCATAATTTATCACTATTAATTATTTTGATTAAAAAAGTTGTTTTTAATTAAAATTTAGTAATTTTTACTATTCATCAAAATATGAAAGTTATCCGAAAAGTACCAAAATTTCACCTTAGGCTAAATTTGATATTCCGAATCCAAAAATGAAGTCCATTTTGAAATATAAAATATATATAATTTCAAAAAAATTAAGTATTACTATTCATAACGGCTAGTTTGATCGGTTGTGGTGTGTGTTAAAACTCGAAGTTGCGTACAACACACACTACTGTTTTATTCAAAGGAAAGCGTACCGTGGAAGCTTGGGATGTTTTATTTTAAATTTTTTTGATGTCCCCATTTAGTCAAAAAGTTTAAAATATTTTATTTAAAAAGGGTTCACTATTAAAAGTTGGTAAAACTACAATACTGAAGATGAATTTGTTCTTACATTATGTCTAAGAAACTCATAATATGGATTCTAAAATTATAAGGATTATATAAAGTTTAAAATTTAGTTAATACTATTCATAACCTTTTTTGAACGTCTTGTTTGGTAAGTCATGGTGCGCTTGAACTCGGTGTTGTGTGTAGTGCAAGTTATTGAATTATTTTGAAGAAATAACACACTATGAAATCTTGGGGTGTTACATTCTCCCCTCCTTCAATAAATTGCGTCCTCGCAATTTGAAATTGTTCTTCGAAAATAAAAGGATGAAAATAGATAATATATTTGTGGGAAAACCCACATCGGAAATTGGTTTACTAAAATTGAGTCTTAATATGAGGAAAAGAGAAATGAAAGGGTCACCACCAATTTATGATCTCGATTAGAAGAACATTGGTGGCAATTAGAGACATATAATTGGAGAAAAAACGTAAATATTTATAGGTAGTGGTTGAGGTCATAAATCACAAACAAGTATAAAATTGAGGTCCTTAAACTCATCAATCTATGATGATTTGAAGTACCATCGGTTCAACAAAATATAGGGTATTGGGATCACACATTTTTGACATTTCAAAATATCTTAGTTGAAATCCCACATCGAAAAATGAATTAATGAGGCCCCTATTTAAAATAAAGAGTGGAAAGTATGAAGACTACCGAAAATAACACATACTAGGGTTCCATGTAGGAAAATATGGATATGGAGGAGAAATCTAACCATCAATTATCTGATGGAGAGTGGTAGAGAACATGGCTATGAAAAGGCCAACAATCCCAAATCCATAAATTAGTGATGATTTAAGGTACCATCTAGGATAACATTTTTTTTAAAGTTACATTACATAAGGAAGAGGAATTCATTTATGATATTGACTAAGAACATTATGAGATATACTTAAATTTTACGTAGATTTACATTCTTTAATAAATTTCCACCACTACCTCAATTTTTTTAAACGATGAGTATTCAAGAAAACTTGGTCACACTGGAAGAGCTAGAATAAACTTCTATAGAATCACATGATCCATGCAGGATAAACCATATATTTACATTGTCTTTGAAGATTAATCAAAACCAAAATGGTTAGTGAATGATCTAATGATCCCCCAAAAGGATATTCATTGAGATAAATATGCACTAATCTTAATTTCTAAAATTAAACCAACAATACCCCAAAGTTAAACAGAGACCATTCAATAACCAATTGTCCTTAAAATCCTTTAATATAATCCAAACTAATATTGAAACCCAAAACATAGAAGAATTTGATTATGTAGTCTCCCATGTTACATTGTATCTCCAAATGACATCAAATACTCTTAAAGTCACATACTTAAAAGTAATTAACATCATCACATATTCTCTGTTATAGGTTAATCATTTCCATAAATAACCCAAATCACTATAAATCAACAATAAAAATGTAGATAAAAATCTACCATTACTCTACAAATGAAACCTCATTGTTTCTTATTTTCCTTGGGCATATAGTGTTCCTATCAAAACGAACATCTTCCAAAATAACATTTATCACTTAATCACCAAATCATTTTCCTATACCAAGGGTATTCATTTGATAAGACATAAGAACCCAAATCATCTTATTATTGATCAATAAAATCATTTAACAAAAAAAATAGTCATACTAACCAGGGACTTCACGTAGTCCAGTGGTAGGCGATAAATCCCAATCGCACTTTGGTTGTGGGTTCGATTCCCACAGCTTTGTCCGACGCGACGGGTTGTCACACGGTCTACGTGTTGTCCTTTTTAAAAAACTATATTCTATAATATTGCCAAAATGAGATAAATTTTTCAAAATAACATAATTTAACCACAAATGTTATATCATACTTTTCATTTTCATCCCAAATTATAATAACTTATCATTTTCTCAAACCCCAATGATCATATAAAACCAAATGGTTATTTATACCTATATCCACAAGAGAAGAGACAATTATTCCTCAAATATCATTCTCACATGGCAAACTGAGGGGTTACAAATACAAGAGAAAATTATTCCAAAGTAAACCCATCAACAAGGAGTGCTAATACTTTTTAAATTTTTCTCCAACCATTTATTTTCGCATAGCTTCTTCTTTGAGCAAGAAAATATCCTATAAAATAGGACATTCACTCGGGTAATGGCCAGGTCCCTTACATTTACGGCAAATGACTGTAAATGGACTCTTGGGACCATTTTTATCTTCTTCCATAGTACTCTTCATTTTTCTTCGGCAATTCTTCACTTTATGTCCTTCCTTCCCGCACGTAAAACATTTCGTTGTCCCATTGAGACACTTTCCTGGGTGTCTCTTTCCACAATTCCTGCATGATGAAAATTGAGGTTTCTTTTCTCCATGGTCTCCATTGCTGGAGATCTTATAATTTATCACCTTTCTCTTCCTTGTTGAGTCTGGGAGTTGGTTAATATATATTTTGTTGATCATATTTTTGGAAAACTGATTTGGCATAAAGACGATATCTTTTACGCCAATCAACATTCCATTTTGTTGCTCATTTCCACCACCGTTCCCACCTTGTACATCATTCTCAAAGTCACTATGAATTCCTTGGAATCCAGCCATTGACTAAAACCAGAAAGCATTGTGTGAGTAATAGTAGTCGTAAAATCATTTAGAGATTAAAATGTCACCATATTCTCAATTTGAAACATATTAGGATTAACCAAGGTCATTTACTCTCATCTTATGTATATATTACTTAAATCGGTTTGTAAAGAAAATGTAAATTATCCTAAGAATATCCCCCGGGAGTGTCGTAACCAAGAGTGCAGCAAGGCCCGTTGTCGTATACCAGTTCCCGTTCGAGTCTAGCTCAAAGCGGTGTTTTCGGGTTTTACCCCTAGGTACATCTGTGCCAGAGCCGCCTCTACCTGCTCGTATCCAGACAGGGATGTATTGCTCGGAAAACTCACAAAATCTCTACAATACCAAAATTCTAGGAAGTTCTTTTATACTAATCCTCAAAGTTCATCTTAGGTCTACGTGCTCTAATCAGAGTTTATCTAAATCTAGCTACCAAGGTTTGTACTAAACTTCCTCTGATACCAACTGTAACGCCCCGACCATAGTTACCCAGAGTCGGTGCATTATTACATAACATTGGCATGATCATGATAAAGATCAAGTCTCGAAAGACCGATTAGTTTAGTAGCCTTGGAATAACTAGATACATCCACAAATTTTTACATTACATCATAAAAAAAACATTTTGTCTTTATATCCCCTCATACTATCCCTGCAGGTCATTCATAAATTACTTCTTCATAATCCTGGAAAAAAAAAACATTGAAAGGGGTGAGCTCGGATGCTCAGTAAGGATAACATTATAGCAGAAGCTTCCATAAATAATCATAAACACTTAAGGAAATTTATAACTAAAACAAAAGCCTTTGAAACTTGATCTTTCAACATGGTATGGCATAAATAAAATGAAATAATGCCATTTACTTACTCACATGGATATTCTACTAGTCGAATGATCACATGCAATATCGATAACCACTTTCATAATGATGGAATGCATAATGCCAGACTATCATAACCACATAGCCAAGGCCTCGTGCCAAGACTACAAATAAGATTTTGCCAAGGCCTTGTGCCAAGACACTAGTTTGTCTCATGAGACCTACCGATGCATCGAGGAACTATAGCGGGCTCCACCCGTCACTTATTAAGTCCAATGCATTCCTCATATGAATAGGTTTAAGCATAAAATAAACATTCGTATTAAAACTAGCATACGAAATGTCAATACTTTAACCACAAACCATGAATGGTATAAAAATAGAACATCCACAGTCAAATATAACTCATTTGATACAATATGGAAGATTGTATTGTATCACATTAACCTCAATCATGAATAATTAAGGATGTTGACATAGATGAAAATAATCATAAAAACTATTTGAGAGAAATATCCCCCTTTTCTTGAAAACATTTAAAAGTCACACTATTTGTCAAGAAGCCATTTAAAAATAGATTTTTGAATCAAAGTGTCCCATACCACTTTGAAACCTTTTAAAAGGATTTTTAATTTCTAAACTTTAATGTCCATATAAATAAATCCTTAAAACCATTTTTAAAACATGGGCATTAATGAGAAATATTTAGATGAATAAGTCTTTAAAACATTTAAAAATGGTATTTCAGTTATAGATTCTAACCAAAAGAGAGACACTTGAATGAAAATAATTTAGGTAATCAAAAAATTGTAATATCATGAGAATAAAGGGAATTCATGATATACTATGTCAAAGTACATTATATACACCACATAAAAGTGATTTGGTGTATATCAACAAAGAAGTCTCAATGGATTGTAAGTTGAGATGAAATCTCTCATAAAGGCCACATCCTTAGGTTAAGGATAAATCAACAACATAATTATGTGTGAAAAATATAAATACACTAAATATGATTGTATATTCAGTGTAAAACAATCAAAGTATATTCACACATATTCCTGTAAAAACAACACCAACGAATTGGATGTTTAACTCAACAAATGGTGAAAGAGTTAAAATTACTCTTATCAAATTCATATCAATGACTTGAGAATTTTCAATGGAGTGATTATGTGTATCAAAAGTATATCTACAGGAAGGGGAGTTGAAATTATGACATAATCAAATGAATAGTGATTCCACACATAATCTTGGGGTAATATAATCAATGAAATATGCGTAAAGCCAAATGAGTGGAAATTGAAATCTCAAATTCCCTTATTGATTAGGTAACTTAAGAAACAAACACCCATGAAAGAAAGATCATACCATGATGATGTAAATACCCATAAAATAAAGTATATTACACAATGAATACAATCATGGGTATTACGCATACACCTCATGCAATAATTAAGTGGTGATCAATGGAATTCTCACGGAATTAAAAGTGAGACAAGAAACCCCTTACCACGTTAATCAACTGAGTCGCATGGCCAAAAGTTAATAACCACCAAATGATTTACAGAATAACATGAATATAAAGTGAATCATGATAATATATATCAAATGGAAGTACACAATACACCACTTTCAATAATTTAGTAGCGAACAATGGAAATCTCACGGAATTGAAAGTGAGATAAGAGAATCCCTTACTTTGTACTTTTTCCTTGGTCGATGGTAGGTTTACCTCCTGTATAATGGTGAAATAATTGTTATTGAATAATACAAGAATCAGTTACTTTAATATGATATCATATATGATCTTTTAACATTTATTTTTTAATAATATCTTAGAATTATCATCATTTCAGGTGCTAACAGGTTCATTTTACTTTATATTCTTTGTTATGTGAGCCATATTCATTATTAATGGGATGTATATTATTCATATCCAGAATGGTATCAAGTCCTTAAACATCATTTTTAAATCATCAAATGATAATTATACTTGAATGGATACGATGGAGAATGAATCACATCGCGTTCGTGGCGACGGTAGTCCGTACGTACGCACGAATGCTACTTCCATTTAATTTTTATTTTAAAAGAATTGAATCCAAATGATACATAGGTATATTACTATTCCACTAAAATATAATATTCTATATATGTTAATTAAGTTCATTAACACCATCTTTTATACATTCCATGTGTGTTATGAACGAGTCATATCATTTTAAGGGGGCGGTAGTCCGCACTTCCTCAAAATTATCGTATGTATATACAACATGAAACGAATAATTGTATGAAATAAAATGGAATTACAGAAGCTTATATAAAAAATATATATCATTAATGTCATATTTAATTACAGTGCCATCCTAATGGCCACCATGGGAGGCGGTAAGATGTATTTTAACAATCATCGTTTCGTGAGGCGTTAGTTTTCCATCCACAGAAACATTATGTTCATCATCCATTATATGGAGTTGTGTGAATGTGTAGTTTGAATCCTTCTTATAAAAACATCCTAGTATATTTTGGATACTGGTTTTGTTACAAAAGAAAGGAAATAAAAAGAGTTTGGGGGTTGGAGAAGCAAAATAATTGAAAATAATTTAAGAGAAAATGTGACCTTTAATTTAGGTAACTCACTTTGGTTGGAACCAAAGGACTTCTTGAAATGCTTTCTGCCTAAGGGGAAGCTTCAAGTAGGAGGAGAGGGATGTGGGGAGATTAGTTGGGCAGAGTTTGGACGAGCCAAGTGGCTTGAGAGGTGTGAGGGATGAGTAGAAGTGGTCTCCTTTTATAAGGGAGAGGAGGGGCTCTTTAGGAAAGAGTGAAAATATTACTTTATAATATAATTATATTCGGTTTATAATGGTCCAAAAATCATTGAGGTCGAAGCTAAGATGACTAATATTCTAAATAACATCAACCAATAAGAATTGGACAGGTTTTAGATAATATTTTAATCATTATAATCTTATTTATTTAAATGATTTATTAATGAGGTAAACATTGCATCATTATTGTGTCATTAATAATTTAAATTATTTGATGTCTAAAAATTATAAATAAAATATAATTATGTAGGAACTCTTTTTAGCTTTCTAATGAATATTTATAATCGAAAATCCAACATGTATAACCCTATGTAAAAATTGTTCTTTTAAAAGATGTAAGCTTATGCCATTTTTGTATTCATTTTAACTTAATTAAAATAAAGTGTCATTATCACTTACAAGTGGATCAATGGGGTCCCGAAATTGACCCAAAGATGCCCATGGTCGACCATGTATCAACCAATAGGGTTAAGACACGTTTTAGGGTAATTTAGTATTATTATAATATTATTTTTTAACCCTTATTTACCGGATTTACCCTTAACCATGGTAAATAAAATATTTACCGCAGTAATTATTCAAAATGTCTAAAAATAAAAGTTACCTATTTAGACAATTTGAACATCCTGATTCCAAATATGGAATCCATTTTTCTAAATTGAAAACACAGAAGTGGCAGAAATTAATTTAAAATTAATTCCCGCTGTCAAAACAAAAAGCGTGTTTTTAAGAGATAATAACTATCAAAAGATTGACACTTGTTTATGTTCGGTTTAATTGTAAAATTATGTCCAATGACCAAAATTATATTAAATGGTAAAAATATATTCTAAATATACTTTAAAACCACTCAAATTCATAATTTATCACTATTAATTATTTTGATTAAAAAAGTTGTTTTTAATTAAAATATAGTAATTTTTACTATTCATCAAAATATGAAAGTTATCCGAAAAGTACCAAAATTTCACCTTAGGCTAAATTTGATATTCCGAATCCAAAAATGAAGTCCATTTTGAAATATAAAATATATATAATATCAAAAAAATTAAGTATTACTATTCATAACGGCTAGTTTGATCGGTTGTGGTGTGTGTTAAAACTCGAAGTTGCGTACAACACACGCTACTGTTTTATTCAAAGGAAAGCGTACCGTGGATGCTTGGGATGTTTTATTTTAAATTTTTTTGATGTCCCCATTTAGTCAAAAAGTTTAAAATATTTTATTTAAAAAGGGTTCACTATTAAAAGTTGGTAAAACTATAATACTGAAGATGAATTTGTTCTTACATTATGTCTAAGAAACTCATAATATGGATTCTAAAATTATAAGGATTATATAAAGTTTAAAATTTAGTTAATACTATTCATAACCTTTTTTGTACGGCTTGTTTGGTAAGTCATGGTGCGCTTGAACTCGGTGTTGCGTGTAGTGCAAGTTATTGAATTATTTTGAAGAAATAACACACTATGAAATCTTGGGGTGTTACATATTAAACTCCCAATTCTAGTGAATAGAGATATTTGATATGGTTTTGGAATTGAACATAGAAATAACCCCAATTCCATGGGATTGGGTTTTTTATGGAAATAGGTTGATTTAAATTGATGGAAATGATTTCAATTAAATTTTTAATTTTAATTATGTATATGAATTATGAAAATTGATGGCTTTTTGAATGTATTATAACCCTGTAAAAATGGATTATTTTTTAAAAAATCTTATTATCTTTATTTGGTAAAAAAGCATTATTTTTAAATTAAAACCCATTTTGGTTTTAAATGGAAAATTGGTATTGAAATGGTAGGATGTGATTCAATTATATAATGACTCCTTAACAAAATTCTTATCATATATTTTTTAAGATCGCATGCATGCCTTATGTAGTTGGTCAGTTATTTAGATATAGTATATGTTATTAGAACATTCTATAATATACATGTAGCGGGTCACATCACCAATGTGATGGTTATGAGTTAAAATTTGACAATTTCAGGGGACTAGTGTATATACATATTTCTATGATGAATTAGAGAATGTAGATTCCTATAGTTGAAAATAATTTTTTTTAACTACTTAGAAGATCATTATCTTTCTCTCTTGTTTTATATATGAGAAATAAATATATAACAATGTTTTTTATATATTTTCCTTCCATCTAAATTTTCCTAAAATATTATATGTACCAATTTTATTTATTATAATTTTTTAGAAACATTCCATCATTTGTAAAATCCCTAGATTAGTGTTATTTCTGTCATTTTAACAGTGTAGTGTTAAATTTTTACATATTAATTAAAATTAAAAACATATTTACCTAAAAAACATATTGAATTTTATTATTTAATATTGTTTGGAATCTATTGTGGAATCCATGGTGAGAACATACTATGACTTTTAGCTCATACATTACTTTTTCCTTCAGGTGTTTATAGACAGTTTCCCTCCACGATTGAGCAAGGGGGAATGATCTTTTAGAGGTAGATCATGTTGTTGAATATTGGACATGGTGAGTGGTAAAATTTGGTAAATTTGATGTTTTTGAGTTTTGGTTGTTGGGTTGTAGTACTTTAGGCTTTTAGTCCTTGTTTTAGTTTGATAACGTACTACTAGCAGAGCTTCCATTATTTTTCATACCATATTGTTCTTTTTGATTTCTATATCTTTTGTGTTAAATTAATTCCCATATGAATGTTTTATAGTTCTTGGTGCTAGACTCTAACCATTGGTGATCGTGAATTCCCTTTGGGCTATGTTAGTGCCAGCCCTTTTATAGGGTTACCAAGGTCCCTGTGTTGGTTCTTGACAAATTTGTATCAGGGGAGGCTATTGAAATTTTTCCTTGAAGGCAGTGTTTATTTTTTAAATATTATCTAGACATAAGAGTTATTTTCAATTGAGTTCCTGGAAAGATCTCACGTCAATGAACCGTATGTATCTATGGGTGTTTTGGTAATGAAGTATTGTTAATTAGTTCTAGTCCATTACCTATAATGATTTCGATAGAGCGGTATCCAAATAAGGTTTTTAAATATATTGGGAATAATTTACATTGTTTTCAAGATTATGTGTTTGTCTAGTGTCTATTTTATTATCTACATATATTGTGTATCATCATGCCTTTGAGAATACATGAAAATTAAATCCAAGAATATGTTTTTGTTGAACCGTAGTGAATGAATACACCAATTGAATCAAATATTGTTGAGGTGATTGTTTGCATAACCCAAGAACTCGGATAGAAATCACCTACAGTTCCTGTTCTGACTAAAGTTGTGGATCCATAGGGGATTTTCATTAAAATTATATTCAATAGTTCTATAACCATAAGAAACCAATATTAAAAGGCTCCAAAATCTTTGACAAGATACCGAATTATTTTGCAAGAGAGAATGTCTATCTGATTTCTAGGAGATAATGACTGAGATCAATATAATGAGTACCACAATTGTAAAGGTCAGACCATGCTAGAGATGGTGGGAATTAATAGTAATTTCAATGAAAATTGAGTTCCTAAAGTGGAATGATTTATGTGCTTCATTTATCTGACCAATTAAATTCATAGTCAATGGTGTTGGAAATGCCTATGATGTTTTTCATGAATATGATGGATGATCGTACTCTGACTTATTATTCAAGAAACGTTTCTTCACTGCTATAGTTTTATCATGATATTTCATCTAATGAGATGATTTTGGCTCAGTGGTTCAATATGGGAATTCAATCATATATATATTCTCATGTATTATAGCTAAAGGGGACCAATTATGTTGATGTATTAGATTAGGATATTATGGTTGTTATGTACCTAGATGGAATGTCATGGTTGATAGGAGTAAAATTTTCTCCTTTTGGTAGTGTGTGTTCTATAAAGCGAAAGAATATGTGTGATGATTGTCATTGTATTTCACGATGGAAAAGTCATTTTGTACCACCAATATCCCTATGAATATGTCCTTTGATTTGGTATAAGTGTATTATTACAGGTTATTATTGGATGGTTTTCACTAAGGCACCCATGAACTATAGCTCCTTTAGAAAATAAAGACACATAAATAAATTATAACATAACTTTTCTACTTCTCAAATTGAGATAGGATCCTTAGATCTTCATAAAACTATAGTTCAATCAGATTGTTCACATATATGAGGGTTCCATCCACAGGAATCTCGAACAGTGGTTTTTCAAATAGACTAAGACAATCAAGAAGAAGCACACATGGGTCAAGTGACTTTGAGAGGTACCAATATTCTATATTCATTATTGGTGACTTCACTATCAGATAGTAGTGAAATTCATTCATTTATTTCAACCTTTATTATTAATTTTTGTAATCATTATACAATGCTTATTTATTTTTCAATTGATATTACTAGACCCCAAGGTATAAAGAGAGATAATGGTCTCTATATTAATTCCTATTTCATCTCTCCATTAGATTTCCATCTATATTAGAGTTTCTTGGTTCATGAATTGAATCCTCTTGACATCATATTTCAGATGGATCGGGGCATTACCAATATATAGATGATTGGTTGTTATCTTCATTGATTATACCTCACTACACCCATTGATATGTCTCTTGTATTTCGAAGATAATGGGATTGAATGTTGAGAAGGGCCGAACCATGTTATCCAGAGTTAGAGAATGCAATATTAGTGTTTTTTAATTATATGGAGTGGTAATATTTATGTTTTGATCACCCTCCAATTGTCATCATGTTTTTTGATGACTTTCCTTCCGATTTTACTAGTGATCTACCGATATAGGTAGTTGATTTTTCTCTTGACAAAGTGTCTTGTACTTAATTAGTTTCAAATTCTTCTTCACACATGGCCTTAACTAAAATAAATAAGATAATGTCAATTTTGGATGTTAATAATGAGTAATTCATTATACTAATTGGTGTATAACCATTGGTGGAACTTGTTATCTTTTACAAGAAGGCTATTGGTTCTCTTTAATTATGTGATTATTTTCAAAATCAAAATCAAGTTACAGTAATGAAAAAGAATTTGTTGCAATAGAATGACGACATTTCTGAATAGTTAAAAGGGGTGTTGTTGTTTTCAATGATCTACCATCAATCCTTTACCACTTATAGAGGATAAAAAAAAGATAACATTCAGAAATATGGGTTTTGAAGAAAGTGTGTAATTACTATTACCTTTTTATGCCCTTTGCTCTGATAAATTCCCATCCAGTTTTGATGACTCTAATGAAAAAGATTTTGCAGGAGTATCTAGAAAAAATTTGGGGTATTTTTTAATGATGTGATATTTTAATCTATGTCTGAGGAGGATCATATGCATCATCTGATAACAGTTCTGATTCTGTTGAAATGTTATCGACATTATACAGAACTCTTAAAATGTGACATCTCAATTTGGAAAGTGTGATTATTGGGACACGTGTTTTCATAATATTTAATTTTAGTTGATCCTCATACGGTAAATTATTTTATCAGTTCTGAGAATATAGGTAATGTATTCAATATTAAAATCATCCAGGGATTATCAGGATATTATTACTGTTTTTTGAATAACATCAAGAATTTGGAATCTCTAAAGAATTATCTCACTCAAAAGTGGCTGATTTTTTCATGGAATCATAAAATTCAGTGTTCTTCTTTCGATATGAAAAATATTTTTACTAATACAGAAGTATTGACTCTTCTAGAGGTTGAGTAGGGCTACATGGCCTTTTCTAATGAATCTAATTCTAGCTTGGGAAACATTCTTATGTAAGGTGATCATGTAGTTTCTTATGGTTCTTTATAGATTAGGAAACTTGAGATGAATTATCATACACATGAACTTGAATATGCAGTTGTGATGCAAGATCATAAGATATGGTGCCACTACCTTTTTTTGAAAAATGAATAATGTTTAATCATACCAAAAACCATTTGTTATATCTTCTCTAAAAAATATTTGTATGTTAGTATGAGTTATTGGGTGGAGTACCTTCATTAATTTGACATTGACTACTATTATATATTTTGGAAAGGGAATTTCATTATTGATGAATTTAAAAATAAACATCCAACTTATGAAGTGAATGAATCATTGAAAGAGAAAAATCTTATGGCACTCTTTTCACAATTTGAAATTGATGTTTAGGAGATATGTTTGATGATTTAATTTGCTTTCTTTTAGTTGATATCATCTCTTCTCGAGTTGATTTATCAGGATCCATAAATTTATGAATACTATTGAATTAGATACAACCTATATAGTGGGGAGATAGTTTTATAATGGTCTTTCCATAAATAGTGTGTTATATGTTATCCAAGACTCTTTGTTGTACCATTAGTTCGAAATAATTTTGTGAAAGGGGTTTTTATAATTCCCATATGGTTGTGCACCCTTGAAACACAAATATGTATTATGACATGTGATAGTTGTTATGGTGGCTATATATGAGGCTTTTAATTGTTGATATTTTTTTCACTGTAATAGATGGAAACATGTTATGGCCGAGTATCAAAAACCTTCAGGTTTACATCAACAACAATTAATCCCAACATGGAGGTGGAATGAAATATGTAAATAAATTGAGGTTGGGTTTCCTCATACCAAGTGGAATACAAATTTGATATTGGTTGTGATTGATAGGTAGACCTAATCAACAAACATTATACCCATTCAAGATACATCAATAGTTGCAGAGTTTTGGAAAAATCAACATGAAATTGTTTGATCATTTCCATGGAGTTCCATATTCAATAGTCTCTAATCGGGATCATCAGTTTACTTCTCTCTTTTCGAGATTCCTTAGGTAGTCCCTTCAATCTCTGGTTCATTTGAGCAGGACATTCCATCTTCTGTCTAATGGCCTAAAAGGGAGACCTATATGGATTCTTGAGGATAAGCTCTACACTTATGTTCTTGACATCAGTGGGGGCATGAGATAATCATTTGGGGCTGGTTGAGTTTCCATATTATAAAAGATACCATTCCGTGATCAAAATGGATCATTTTCAATCCTTTTATTTTAATCCTTATAAATCATCATTTTTTGTAATAGAATATGGAATGATTCATATTGGACCATATTTGGGGTAAGATTAAGCAACTACGATTTAGTTAATCCATTAGAGAATGTTGATGCACATATCTAGTATAGGCCATATTCTTATAATCACCATAGCTATTTGGAATTTTCATATGGTTGTATGTTATTTTTTATGGCTTCAAATTGGTTGTATCATCAAAGAATTTGGAGTGAAGGGAATCTCTCTAAATATTTTGTGGTACCTTTTGAGGTTCGGTAGTATGTGGGGAAATTTCCATACTTTTTAGTACTACCACTACAAATAACATCAATATAGAACATATAAAATATATTGTAGCTATGAATGTATATCTCTACAATATATCTTTTTTTTGATAATGTGACATTGATTATGAGATAGATTTATCTTTTACTATGTAGCCAATCAAGATAGTTGATTCTAAGACCAATTTACATATTTAGAATAAGATGAAATTTTTTATGTTATATCGAAGCCTATTTATTATAGTCATGATACATGGGAATGTTAAGAAAAAATGAGAGATTAGTGGCCTCATATTTTTTGTACAACATCTGTTTCTATATTCTTTTTTGCGACATAATTTTTTAATGATGGGGTGGTTGTAACATCCTTTTCCTGATATGATAGGTATTCCTTTTACTTTGTAATGGGGTTTCCTTTTCATTCATAAGGTAGGGGTGATAATGAATTTGATGGATCCTTATAACGGAGATTTCAAAGATTTTTTTAGTGTTCTTATCTTTCATCAACCTTTTATGAATGTTTTTTGAGGGTTATGCATCCTTTAACATGGTTACATGTTGTGTAATGTTTTTAGCATGCCTAACATGAAAGGATTCATTATTTGAAGGGTACATGTCTAGAATATCCTTTACAAATCATGAGTTATTTACTTATCAATTTCAACTTTGAGCATTGATTCTTAATTTGAGGTGATATATTTTTCATCGGTTATGAAATTAAATTGTTCCATTGACAGTATTGGAATTACACGTCAAGAAACATTTCAACAATGTTTTTTAAAATATGTAGTGTGTTTGGTCTATTCCTTTTGGATCCCCACAAATTTTAAATCCCTTAACCCAAATACATCCCTAGGTGATGCTAAAGCTCTTAAATATGGAATGATCCTTTAGTTGGACAATCCATCCTCGTTATGTGTGCGGTGTCATTCCCAAGTACTATTTATCAATCATTTTTCATCTTTAGCACTTTATCCTCATTTAGGTGTTCATAGAGATTCTAGAAATGGATTGATCCACATTCTATGATAATGGATCCAATTTCTTGTTTAAATTTCAATGTATTATACTTCATGGTTGTCATTGAATAGTGTCTTTGTGAGTGTTTCATTTCAGAAAAAGGAAGGTGCTTCTATACCAGTAATAAAATTTTGTTAGACATTAATTTCTGGAATTATATCAATTTTTGATTTAAATTAAAATGATCAATCATTCTACCAATTGATTTATTAAAAACCCAATTCTTGTGAATTGGGATATTTGAAATTGTTTTCTCATGGAACTTGGTAAAAACCCCAATTCAATTAGATTGTGGATTGTTTATAAGAAATGGTCGATTTAAATTGATTGAAATTAAATCAAAAAAAATTTCAAATTTATTTGTGTTTATAAATTTTAAATATTAATGAAATAATTTTTTATTGGATTTAAAACTTGTGAAAATCGATTAAAATGTTTTGATAGAAAACAATTGATTTTATCTTGTTAAGTAGTAATGTTTTTTTATTAAAACCCATTTAGGTTTTAAATAGAAAATCTTCATTAAAATGGAGTCATGAGATTTAATTTTATTTTAATAAGACATAAAATTACGATCCCATAATTGATTGTGTTAGAGAACATGCAAGACATGTGTAGTTGGTGAGTTTTTCTGAATCACTATATTATATTATAACATTCTAGAACATACATGTTTTAGGTAATATCCCTGATTGGATGGTGACATATTGCCTTCAGCTAGAGTCTGGGGGACATGTGTATACACATATTGTTGATATCACCTAGAGATTTCTCCTTCCATTAACCACAAATAATTTCATACCAATTGAGAAGCTAACAATGTTTATCCCTTGATTTATATCTAAGATATAAATATCTACCAGTGATAATTGAATTGATTTATATGAGTTTTACATTTATATTTGTTGCTTTATCTAACTATTTTATTTAATCCATTGTTTTAGAAATATTCCATCATCTATAAAATCCCTTGATTAAATTAATTTATATTCATTTAACTATAGAACACGATTTTCTTTAAAATCGCTTAAAATTGAAAACTTATTTACATTTTAATTTGAATGAATTTTTGGTTAATCTATTTTATTCATCTATTATGAAATTTTTGGTGATACCATACATGGATTTTTATCCCACACACTAAATTTTCATTCGGGTGTTAGTAGAGCTTCTAAATCCATGTTCAAGCAAGGAAATATGATCTCTTGGAGGAATATCGACCGAAAGAAATTTAGACATGCTGATAGGTGTCCTTAGGGACTTGGGAAGTTTTTTTTGGAAATTTGGTTGTAGTACATTGGGATTTTATTCATTTTTTTATTTAGCTACATTACTCTTTGTAGAGATTCTTTTGTTTTACGTACTATCTGGATTATTTTTCTTCTACTAGGTTTTGTGAAAAAATCTGTCCCACGTGAATTTTTTATGGTTATAGGTTTTAATCTCTAACCCATGGTGAATGGAAAATCACAATAGGCTACATCCGAGCATGCTATGTTATCGTGTTACGAAGGGTCCTAGGATGGTTTTTAACATTTAAGAATTGTAAATAATTACCTAAAAGTGTTTAAAACCATTTAAATGGTGAAATATTTAGTTAATAATTTATAATATATCTTTTAAAATAAAATGTAAAATTTTTAACACTAATGATTAATATTTTACATATTTTGGAAATATATTGTAATAAAAAATATTTTTAGTATTTTAATTTATGTAAATAGTATTTTCATAAACGGTTGATTTGGAGAAATATAAAAGGAACATAACTCATATTTTTTTCACTATAAAACAATTTCAATTATGAAAATTAAATACATGGCTAATTATACACTACACATAAATTTTATGATAAGAATTTCACTTTTTAATAAATGGTTTTTTAAGTTTTACAAGTGTTATTTATAAAATTTGACTGTATAAAAAATAAAAAACCTCATCTAATAAAATTTATAAAATATATATATTGTCACTTAGTATTGTTTTTAAAAAATCATTTTATTTTTGGGATAAAAAGTAATTTATTAAAAAAAATTGGTTACAACAGTAAATCAAAATATGGTAAATCATAAAATTATAAGAATTAAGAACAAAATTAATGTTTAAAACATTTTTGAAATAGAATGTTTTTATGATTTTTAACCATATATCATTTTAATTAATTATTTTTTATATCCAATTGAAATTTCAATCCTTTCCAGTATAATATTAGTTGGGTATACTAAAATTTATTCAATTATAACCATTTATAAAATGGTCCACCCACCACCCCTTCATGGAAAATAAATGAATTAATTTTACACATGTTAATATATAAAATTTCCATAGTCATAAATCACAATACATTTTCATCATGCCTTGGTAACCAGATTTTGTCTTAATATATCTATTTTTATGGATTCTTCTTATTTGATGCTCTTGTACTAAACAATAGTACATCATTTCACCAACATCATAATTTATTTTATTAGAAAATCTGATTTCATTCTTAATATGTAATGAAATTAATATTTTTAATGTACTTAATGTTATTATGATAAGGGGATAACTATGAAGCATATATCCCCTTTTATATTATGAATGATGAAATTGTTATTTTTTTGTTGTTTGGATAACTACATCCCTGAAATGATAAAAACTAATTTTCACCACCACATAACTTCCATGTATCTAAATGTGAATTTAAGAACAATGAAAATTATATCCCTATGCTAGTGGTTACATTATTATATTGGTATAATATTTTTGTTATTGTATCCCAATGTAATATATAGTTTAGTAGTCATTATAATATAGTTAAATTTTTTATTCACAAATTACATTTGAAACAATAAAATACATCATAGTATTTAATTTTATAATTACATTATTATCATTATCTTATCAATGCATATCAATAATAATAATATTCCTATTGTCTTCTAAAAATTATAATGGAAAATCTCTAAGCACAGGTTCTCATTATGATAACATGTATATAGGAAGTTAATAATTAATGAATAATATTGGAGGAATAAATGTTGATAAAAAAATGTCATATAAGTTTTAAAATGAACTAGAAATATATAAATGGATACAATAACATTTAAAATAATAACATGAACATCAAAAAATTAATCCATAAATATTGAATTTAAAATTCTAGTAATAATAAACTTACTATTAATGCCTCGTTCCATTAAATCTATCAAAAATGGGTAGGTCCTCATAAAAACACCCAATATAGTATTTCTCATGATACCTATAGATGAATTATAAAAATATGTAACTCTAGTACCCATCCATCACTTCACAAATATAATTAATTCATCATAAGAATACACAACATAGCATAATCAAAATATATTAAAAATAAATAGTAATATAAAGTGGATGAACTAAATTAGAGAATATCAATATATTCCACAATATAGATTGTCATCAATTGTAAAGAGAAATATAGAAGATAATATCATGGGGTATTATCCTCAGAAAATAAAAATAATGAAATAATTATGTTTAAAAATATGAAAATTCCCAAAAACGTTCAATGTAAATTTTCAGCTGGAAAACACCATTTTTCCTTTTGAAATCAATTATGTAAAATGATAGAATTTCACAATCATTAAGGAAAAATGATCATTGAAAATAAAATATTTTTTTCTAATATAACCATTAATGAAATCAACAGTCATGATGTGAGAATATTCAATTCATATTGTATAAGATATAACATTATTCCATTCCCACTTTCTAAAAATAGTCAAAAAGTATAATTTATAGAAAACATAAAGTTGATTCATATTAAAAAATTTCACTAAAATTCTAATCATGGGTAAAAAAATCATTTATAGATCATTGGATTATTTTTTAAATATCCTTATAAAGATCATATATAACTTTATGACATGGAAGAGACTGATTTTTGGTTGAGTACGAATATAAGTCTAATTTTCCATAAAATCATTATAATAGCATATTTTCTACATTAAGAGAGGAAAATTCAAGAAAAAAATTTTATTTTTAAGAAATAAATATTGTATAAGAAAATATATGTTATTTATCTACGTATGATAAAATAATCACCTCAGTTCATAATCAAACATAAACAATCTCGAATAAATATATGATTGTGAAATAAACCCTTAACTAATGTCTAACATACATCATATGCATTCTATCCCTCTATATAATAAATATAGATTTATTATAAATATATCCATAAAAATTATTCTATATATCATAACAAATATGATTTTATTATTATATTTTAAACCAATTTCGTAAAAATTCATTGTTAAAATTACAATTACGATAACATATTAAATCATTTCTCATGTATGTTTTGATTTTGTAGTTTCCATAAATTTTAATAGAAAATGGTAACATTAAATCCAAAATTTTAAAAGTGATATATATAACATATTATAATTATATATGTGTAAATGGTAATAAATATATTCTTGAGATTTAATAATGAATTACATTGATCATGGAGATAGAATATAATACACATACATCAACACTATTTTAAAAATTTGATTGATGAATAAAATAATAAATAAAATTTTAAAAAATATTATTATATGATATATGCCATATATTTATTTAGAATAAACACTTATTATAATCCATTTAAAGAGGAAATGAAAAGTGATTCACATCTATTCTCGGAGCTGGTGGTACATACATATTCTAGGGAGACATTGTAACATTTCATTTGATGAAAATTATGGAACAGAAATATAGATTCATACTAATAATATAATAATATTTACTACATTTATGGTACTAATGCCAATATATTATGATAAATACAATATTTTTAGATGAGGTTAACTAAGAATTAATAAATAACATGATCAATTAAGGGGGTTACATTTTCATTCAATTAACTAAAATTGATCTAATATTATATATCATAGGATTGGGATGTTGGGAAGACACGTTTTCAAGGCATTGTTGACACCGATTTCTCAATGTGGTGTAACTAAATGAGGGAATGAGGTTTTAATTTATACGGGAAGGAATGTACACCCTTATAATAAAATAAACGATAAAAATATTTCTAAATTATTTTGATGAATGTTGATTCAAAATGGATTAATATTAAAAAATAATGTAATATATGGATTAAATATACTAAGACATTAATATTTTGACCATATTATGTGGTGTTTTAAACCATATCGTTTGATTTAACCCCTTAATTTACATATATTAACATTAATCACATTAACAATATTCTCTATTATAAAGGGTCATAACTTTACATATAAGGTAAAAATTGGATATCAAATTGATATGGGTTGAAATTTTTGATCTTATATTATCACCCCGATCACATTAGCTAATTTTATAAATTTTAATTTAATTAATTTAAGTATTTTGTGGATAAGATATCCTTGATTTAATTTTTGAATCAATATAATAAATATTTAATTAAAATTGTAAATAAAAAATATTTTATTTCAATATAATTCACAAACTAATTACTAATATGACATATTATTCAATAAAAATCTGGGAACAATTTAAAATTTTCATGTTATAGGAAATTAAATATTTTTAATTTTAGGTATTTTATTTTTGAACTAACTGTAGAAAAAATGTACTGGTGATCTATAGACGTTTAATTTAATTATATAATCACTAAAAATAATAAAGATTATTATTTTCATGATAATTATTTTATTATTATCAAAATAAAAATTTATATTTTATCAAATATTTATTCAGTCCAAATGAGAACACATTAGTAATATTTAAATATATTATAGTGACTTTTTGTATTCTTATTTTCATTAAATATTATATAGTTCACTTTCATGGAAAGTTCTCCATTAAAAAAACTAGCATTTGACAATAAGGTGATATGGGTCGAATGCACTTTATCCCAAAAATTAAAATAATGTATAGTAATGTAACACATAGTTTTAACATATTTTACCTTGATTTACCCATTCCCATGTTGGTAAATTTTAGCACAATAACTCATAAATTAGATCAAATATGAAAATATATTGTTTAAAATTTTTTAACTCATAATTTCTAATATGGAATTAATAATTATATATGTAATCATAATAATTGAATTAATTTAATATGAAAATATGTTTTTGAAACATGATGTAACTATTTTTTAAATCAACTTTTTAGCATAAAAATTATTTATTCCTATCCTATTACTAAAAATTATTAGTTTAGTGATAATATATTTTATTGAATTTATAATATATGCATTAGTTTAAAATAATTCAACAATAGCGATTAATTCAATTTTTTACAATGAATCCTTATTTCTCATTAAATTTTATTTCTCAAACATATATTTGTTTATCTTTGACATTATTTTTTATTTTAATTTCTAATCAATTGATAACCAATGAATTGATTTTATGGTGGTAAAATTAGAATATTTTTTAATTTATTCACTACTAATATTACCCAAAAAAATTGAATCCATTTTTATGATGGTGGAATAATATTATAGTAGTATAACATAATTTTTTAAATCTCTATATTTCATGTAACATAATATATCTGTGAAATTAAATTTATTTATAAATTAATATATCCTAAAATAATATTGTGTTATGTTTTAACCCATTAAAATTAATTTAATCATAGAAATTATTTTACTCATACATAAATAAATGAGGATATCTCATTATTATCAAATCCTTGTGTTACAATATAACTATAGAAAATTTATGATTTATCTAATTAACAATAACCAGATGTGTAGTCTTATTATATAAAAATTTACCTATATGATAAAAGAATTAAACGTGTTATTATTAATTTTAAATAACATGTTCTAATAGTATAATATTCGATTTCAACAAGGGATAAAAAACAATTATGTACTTTAGTTAGATTAATACATAGAACACATCGTGATCTTAAGAGAGTTTAAATGGATGTTTCAACCATTAATCTTCCATCTATATTTGATCAAGAATGTTAATAGGGTAATTAAACCTATGGTTGAACAGTCCTTTAATAATAAATCTCATAACATTTTTCCACGATGACAATCACCATAAATACTTATTTCTAACTCCATAATATAGATATCTTTGATAATTATCAACAGAAAATGTCTATAGAATCAATGATTTTGTGATGTTTTGATGAATGTATATGAATTTCAATAAAATTTCATCATATACAACATATTATAATATATTTTGTTTTGCATATTGATAATATATCCAGGGAATTATAGACTCTATTTTATATATGAATATAAAATGAACCATTTGAATGCTTCAGTTAATGCTACTATTGATGTTCATCAGTGCGGAATCTCAACTATGTATCTTAAGAATGCTGATAGATTTTCCAGGAAATTATGTCAAACCATATATATAAAATTGATATAATAGAATATGTTATTACATGAAAACATAAAAATTCCAAAATATTTATTATTGAAATTTTCTCAATAGTGAATCCCTCTCTAATATAAATTATTTATGATTATTTCATATGGAGATCACCTAAAACACATATAATATTATTGCCTTTTTATTTTCTGGGTAGTCTGATGATAAAATCCAAATTGATGTTTTAAATTTAAACTATATAATGGGTAATGAGGGTAGAGTCTCCTTATATCACATAATCTCATCATTAAAAATCATAATCATCGACATCTTAGATACATAAATAGAAATTTATATCTTTATGTTATTCAACTAGAAACAATATTTCATATATCTGTACATCTTTTTTATTCCATTATATATACATAATTATAAAATATAAGACTCATAAAATTCCCTTTGTTTTTATATGGTTTCAGTATGACAAATAACCTATTTTGGAAACATAAATTAACATCACTATAATGTGTATAATAAATAAAATTTCTCACTATCAATTGTATCTTACCATCATCCTCATACACCTATTTTTTCACATATAATGATAGATGAAATTTGATTGAATAAGATATTATTTCTCCCCTTAATACATGATTTCAACATAAATAATTTCTTAATCTATAAAAATTATTTCTTTTTTGATTCTTAATGATGATAAGCAAGAATAATCCTTTCAACATAATGCATCAACCATCTTGTTCACAGCCTTATGCTTGAAATGTTTCAAATTGTCATAATCATTAATTAAGTAAAAAAATCTACTATAGGTCACATTTAACTAATTATTTTTGATTATATAAATAATCATTTAATGGTCAATATATATCACACCATTCACCAAAAAATAATATATCCTTGTCTTCAATGTAAAAATTACAGCTTCCAACTCTAAATAAGGATCATGTAATTAGTCTCATTAATTTCATAATTTTTAGAGGAAAATTATATCATTAAGCATTACTAACCTTTATAAAATGATCGGTAATATATATAAACACTAACCAAACATCTAATTAGTTCATATAAATTTTAATTGCAATCATATATATATAATAACATAACCCCTTGTGAATCATCATCGATATTTTATTAGATAGTTGTGATAAAAATATCATAATGAATTTATTGTATCCAAGGAACTCAAATATAACATTGTATTTTGTAACATTGGTTAATATCATCCATTTATTAATAGCATCCTTCTTTTACTAGTCCCCTGATAAAACCATACATGAAATTATGTTTCCCATGAATGAGTATTTCTAAATCAGACGTTCACACATTGTAAATTTAGAAAAAAACTCCTCCATCCTATGAGTCATATTCATATATTGTCTATATTAATTATGAAATTCCAGTTTATTTGAATATATTGTAATATCATATATCTATATCTATATAATAAAAAATTAATCATGTTAATTAGCATTGAAACAGTGGAGTTAATCCATTAAGATAACATGAGAATTTGTAAGAAGATACATTATTGTAATATAATCATAATGAATACACCTTATTTGGATGTATTTCATGGGAATATCCTCCTACTTTTTCATTAAATTATTTTATCCATATTAAATATCATCCATGAAAAAAATAGGTATCAATAAAAATGAGGAATCAAACCATTTATATGGTTTAGAGGATATATGTTCTTAATATCAGTTGTTTTATGTCTAAAATAATTATTCATAAAACCTAATTACAGATCAATATTCTTATAAAAGAACATATTCACCCCATAATGAATTAATATACTGAATGAATCGATTATATATATTACATTGGTGTTTCATTTTAAATTCATAAAACCCAATAAATTTTATATTATATATAGTATTTGAAATAGGTGTATAATCTTGTAGTATCTCTATTGAAACATCTACTTCATTATTAGAGGGAAGACTAGGAATGTATTAAGGAGATACATTAACATATTCCAAAACAATATGGTCATTTTAAAGGTTATTTTTCTCCTTAACCAATTTTTCTAATTATCAATCATAAATATTTCAAAAACCCTAATGATCATGGTAATATTCATTGGGTGTTCATGTTCATACTATTATTAATATAAGATTGAAGGATACTTCGGAATTTGGAATTTAAAATCCCTTACTTGAAAGATGATATGTACTATATACTGGGTGAACACTTAAATTCCCAAAATTAGTCAAAATTCAACAACAAGATGCATGTCACGATGTTCAAGAAGAACATTCCCAAAAACATATATTATAGATAAGTTTTGGCCTAAAATTTTGTCATCATACCATTATTAGTGTTAACGGCCAAATAAATTTATAATCATTGAGATGGTGATGTGATACCATTATAAAATGATTCAAATTCCAAAGAGTAAGAATGACTAAAATAATATAAATCATGTTCCATCACGAACTATAAGAAAAGTGTAACTTTTATCATGTTGATATAAACTTCCATGTATGATGTTTTAATAGAATTCGCTTGGCCATTACTTATTGGCTTATTTTGTAGTTAATTCCCATGATGTTTGGTTATGTAGATAGAATAGTTCCAATTCAATTTTATGTAAATTAGTCCACATTGATGGATTTTTCCTTAGCCATTAATTCATGATAGTTTTAAGCATTTTCTACAAACAACTTTACAAATATTTTTCCTTTTAATCATATACCATGATATTTCTATCCAAAAGTATAACATGTTGGAAAATTCCCATTTATCTTAATCTAAATAAAAGCATTTTTCTCTATTATCATCTTCTTCTCTTTATTTCCAAAAGAAAAATATTACATTCAAAATTTGTTCACTATATTTATATAATATGACATAATATTCTTATATGATGATGTAATTCATGTGAGACTACAACCTTTCAAAGGTGTTTCTTAATACCTTCAATAATATTGTTAGTATTTCTCTAGAGATTATCTATATAGTCTCTGAAAATAAATTCTAAACATGTAAATAAATAATCATACAGGGAAATATTTATCTATTTCTTATATCTATTAATCATGAATTACCTCATGATATGTATTCATAATTCATGATAAAAATATTATTCCATAAAGATTTCCATAAAATCATACCAAACCATGCTTGTTATATTCCCATCATCCTTTGTGTTCTGAATTAAGAAACACCATAAATCAATATCTTCTATTTTACTATGATGTCGGTCATTTGGATTCTCCATTTCTGTAATTTTATAGGACATAAATTGAATCATAATCCCCAATATATTTATAATTTTATAATCATTAGGTGCAGCTCTAACTCTATCATCATTATTTTTCCCATTAGGTAAATCACTATATGAAATACATTCAATTATAAGGTTCTCTATCATTCAATAGTGGTATACTTTTAAATAATGAAATCAAGTAGGTAATATCACCATATTATTAATTAAAATGTATAATTTTGAAAACAATGAACTAGATAACATCAATTTAAAATTTTATGCATAGATATACTCATAATCATAAACAATGTTTCTTTGAGAATATTTTGAAACCAAAAATATATATTCAAATCCTTCAAAAAAAATTAAATAAGAAAAAATACCCCAAACATAACAAATATATCTGAAAAAATGGGTCGTATTTAAGGGAAACATTATGACACACTATAATGATAGTCTTGATATACTCGAACAAATGTTCTCAGTGTTACTATCCATTAATGAATCTAAACCAAGACCATGAACACCAGAAATAAATAAATATGGATATATTATAATTAAATCCACATAATCTATACTATACATAATAAATAAAATGTTATACTATACATATACATGTCCTTATTGTAAATCATAGGGTTATATTCCCATATATTTGTCTTCCAACATACAATTTCAAAAGATTCATCAGAATTTTATCTAATAAAAAACACTCAAGATTATGACTCTACTATCCAATAGATGGTGGTAACATTTTTAAATGACAAATAGATATATGTGATCACATATTAATTTAATTAATAGTTTAGTTATTATAGTAAATTAGATACATGTTGTTGTGAGTGGGTGACCTAGACCCAACTCCATTATTTTTATTGACTCCTATTACAAGTATACTATTTGATATATACATTTTTTATTCATATAATAATTTTATTAGTACAAATTCATGTACTATTTATATGGTAAAATATTTATATTAGGTTTCATATGGAAAGGTTTTTGTAGTTTATACTTATATTGAAAACTTTGAGACAATCTGAATATAATATTAAATATTTTGTGTATGGTATTGATATATCATACTTATGGAACATAGAATATTTATGAATACCATGTGTTGGACGCAAATAAGGATTGGGAATTCATCTAAATAATTTTTTATTTATTTATATTGAGTAGATAAAATCATAACAAATTATCTTCTAGTAGGCACACCATATGATACAAGTTACATTGTGTATTATCATTAAGTAAAATTTTTTATTGGACTCCTTAAATTTGTTATTTTTCAACGATTTTGATATAAGGACCAACATGTGCACACACTAATTGTATCAATATGTTCTACATATACAGATTAATAAGTGTTTACATTGAAGTGGTCCTAGGTGAGGGGTTTGATGGAAATCTGAGTGTGATATATCACCAGTAAGATAATTTAACAAAATTATTCTTGTCTGGGAAAATTATGAATTAATTTAGTTTTCATGTTAATCACAAATTGATTAATCATAATAGTGAATCTGAGAATAAATGAATTTTTGAACGAACATAACCAATTCAAGGTTCATTAAATTATTTTAGGATCTTACATGAAAAGCTAACAGATCATATTTTATCATGTTACTTTTGAATGTGTTACAAAAGTGTTATAAAATATTTTTGATATTATTCAAATGTTTACTAGGAAAATAGTTATAAATATTGTATAAAATAAATGTCATTAAATTCTAGTGGGTAAATTGAAATTTTTGAATGAATAACCAAGGTATAAAATAATATCTTAACATCTGGAATAGTTACACCCACCATTTGAAAAGAAATGAAGAGAGGGTATCTCAACTCCTCTCAAATAAAGATCTTATATAAAGATATTTAAGGAATAAATAGGTCTCACTGATCCTAACTTAACTATAAAGATGATGTAGTTGACTCGATCGAAGGGAGATAATAACTATATTCTATTTCCCACTATACCACATATAAATCATAGAAAAAAAATCTAGACATTGTGGATCATGTGTGGATTATCATGATGTGGGCTATCTTAGAACAATTGAGTTACAAAATTCAAGTGGTATGAAAAATTGATATGTGATATCCAATCGTCTAGCTATATTTTACCATTGGGATCATTTTCAATTTTAATTACTATATTGAATTTCATGTTTTAAATTAATAAATATGTTCATGTGATTCAAAATATTTAGTGTTTTTACTAAAATATGAACCAAAAATTTTATATTTTAAATTTTTCATGCTTATAATTTGATATGGGTTCATTTAATTTCTATCAGAGTAAACATTCCATCAATTTTTTTATAAAATTATATTTTGAATAATTTTTTTATGATTCAAAAAAATTTATCAGATGTGATCTCAATGCAACTAGAAAAACATTTGATATAATATAGAACCACCATAATTTGACCATTCACAAATAAAAGGTATTTTCACAAAAATATATGATTGTATTTATAATTGTACTTTTCTCCTTCAATTATGTCCCTCACGGAAATGTGATTTTCCCAAAAAATAAACAATATGCCCTGGGTGTTAGAAAAAATATATGTAACTAGGTAGGTATTCCATTGGATAGAAGAATTTCTAGGGAATCCTAACTAAATTCCATAAAATGAAATATATATAAATTTAAATTAATATCCATTAATATGGATGAAGATGATTTTATGTTAAAAATTAAAAATAATCCAAAGGAAATCTAGGCTCCATTTTGTGGTATAACACATACTTCCATCTCTATTTATAGGGAGAGTGATTTTTTTTTCATTTTTTATATGTATTATATAACAAATTCATATATTATATCATATAATATATATTTTATAAAATAAATATTACAATATTATTATATATATATATATATTGATCCCCTAGTAAGACTTGGGTTTGACCGATATAATCTATATCCCTCCAACCATACCCATTAACCCAATTAGTATATTGAAATAAATATAAAAAAGGATTTAGGTTCAAAAATAACCAAACGAATTATCAAAATATTTTGAAAATTTTATTCATGGGTTTATAAATAAATAATCTTCTTTATATTAATGTGGGAAATTTCAATAGTTAACTAAAATTAATTTAAAAAAAATTAATTATTTAAAAATATCCCAAAGCTGAATTTTATAAAATGTATTCTATTTTTTATGTAATATAATTTTATTTTGATTAAAAAAATGCCCAGACGATCCCCAAAAACATTTTTCATAAAATATTTTATTTATTATTTCATTTATGGGTTATTGTAAATAATTATTTTTTTTTTATATTCATCAAATAATATTACAATTTTTTATCTTTATAGTGGAATTCATCTCTGTATTTTTGTGATCAAAAGTGATTACCTTCCAAGAAATCCCTTAACCTATGTGGGAGTATACAATGTTACAATTTAAGTAGTTCGGAGAAAAATATTTCAAGTAGACTATTGGTAGAAACCCATCAAGGGGAGTCCACAATTATTGTTCAAAGTATAACATATTTATGGTAATTATATAAATAATTTAGTTAGGGCCTTTATTAATCAAATATATTATCGATGCATTGACCAATAGTTAAGGTCTAAGTACGAACATATTAATTATATATTTTATATTTTGAATGGTTTCTTATTTGTGAATATCAAATTATTACATGTCATCAGATAGCATAATAATACACATATTTGAAATGATAAAATTGATATATGTGTTATTTTTTCTCTATTTTAATCCTGGTTATTTCGTTTGTGAAATAAAATATTTCAATAATGAAACATTTAAAATGATTTCATTCACTTAGATATAATTTACAAATCCCACAATAAAAATATTAAGTCATCAAATTCCATGAATCACATGAATTTTGACACAATAAATTGTTCCATGTTCTTTTCAGTCCTAAAATATGGGTCTACATTCTACATGGGTGTTCTAATTGGAGTGGTGGTCGACAAAACTAAATTTGGCCGCAAAAGAGTTATAATATCCACTTTGTTACAATACCATATCCATGTAATTGGTAAATATAATGTAATTATTTAAATAAGACGTGAATCTACTCAGTAGGTCAGGGAAAAATGAGTTAAACTATTGGATAGTCAAAAACATAGCATGAAATCATGATGTAATTTCGATTTAATATAGTGGGATATGAATATTTGTTTAAGGATCACTAAAATAATAAATATATATAATTTAGTATTCTATATATTGTAGCTAAGAGATTATATTATCTGATTAAATAATGGTATATAATTTAATTTATTGTTTGAATAATAATTTTTGTAATCTAATTAAATTACTAATATTCTATGTCTATTTGTTTTAGATAATTTGGAATCAATCACTAATTTAATTTCATAGTGTTAACTATTGAATAAATATAATATAAATACTATCATTAACATATATGAGTGGTATAGGTATTGACACATAGTAATAATCCATGAAAATAATTTTTATTTGATGGAAACCCGACTTCATGGTTCCCCTCCTTAGGGATCAAACAAGGAAGATAAAGATAATTTTTTCAAACATAGGGATGATTATCTAAATTATCAATGCGTGATGTTTTCAACTATACCAATTGAGTATAAAAATATACATGGTGAAAATGATTAATTCCAAATAGTGTATTATCTCCCCGACATATACCAGGATATATCTTGAAATGTATTATATGTGGTATCAATTGATATGTATTTATTATGTTGAGGAAAATTGTATTATAAAGCACCTTATATACACAATATGATCGAGAACATTGAGATACTTGTGTCCCTTGGAATAAAACATTAGTATGATTGACAATCTATTCTCATTCCTCCCTAATTAAAACATAGAATAGAAAATATAATTTTCAATAACAATATGATTAACATGAATTTTATAATCCTATATTTTTTTGATTTTCTTCTCCCAGAAGATATGGATATGATGCATTCAAACTCTTATGTCTATTTAGAGAAGAATGAGATGAATGGGGAAGAAACATAGTCATAAGATATATCATATTAAAAATAACTGATTCACTATTATTTCAAACATATAATGATATATATGGAGATTAATTACTAGGTGGTAGTGTCCATCTCATGTTGATATAAAGCCCTTTAGAAGAATAATTCCACTGTTGGGAAGAAAAATAATTTTGATGTTTATACATCTATAATAGTTTTTTATTTATATATAATATAATAAATATATATGATATGTAGTGTATATAGATGGTAGATTACATCTATTCATTCACATACATGATCCATGTATATTCCATAATCTTGAAAAGTTTGAGATATATCTCCACATATCAAATAGTGCAGAACTAGTAGTAAAGTCTTGAACCTGCACCACAGGATTCAAAAATAAAATAAGATGATTATTTTCTTAAATATAATAATAATATAAACATTACAATATAACATCTAGTTCTTATTTTTCACCATGTTGTAGAGGATTATAAAAACCATACAATAAAACATAGCTTCCAAAAATAATTGTTTAATACCTAATTTGATTCATCTGCACTATCACATTAAATGTAAAATGATCTTCTAATGGATCATGTGAAAAAAATTTCAAAACATGGGATGAGTAAAAAATTCTCATTAAGAGAAATAAAAATAAATAATTCATTCATCAGTCCACAATTTTTTAAAAAAAAATCATTTGAATGTAAAACTAATAACATTTGTTATGAAAACAAGATATTGCAACAAATCAACACAAGTATAAATTAATCACATTAGTGACAGGTTGAATTAACTTTATAAGACTGTAACACTAATTTTTACCAGATGAATTATAAATCATATGTCTATTTTACAATGTATTCTTCATGGATACCTTAATGTGTGACCCTTGGTACTACCTTACAATGTAACACTAATGACAACCTTATGGTGTAACCATCATAGTTATATATAGAGTACTCAAACAACTGACCTACAACATAAACATACCCAATGAATTAGAAGGAGATATAGGTCACAAACTTTATTATAAGAAATTACCATGAACCCAAACATATTTATAAAACATGAATTCTTGTATAAATTGTTTTTTTATATTTCGTAAAAATATAATGATAAATGATTATTTTTATGGAAATGTCTCTTAAAATTATCATATAATATAAGTACGAATAATTAAAAATAATATAATATGTTTATATATAATAAAACCACATAATAATACATAATATAAAACTAATTTATTTATCATATAATCATAGTACCAAATAATCAATGAAGTAGATGTTTAACACAACGAATGGAAATTGGGTTATGAATTACATTACCTCGAGTTTGTACCAATTAAATCGTGGTAAAACCTAATTTATAATTGTTTAACGAGTGTTATTAATATATTAAATGAACGTTTTAAATTTTATATTTAGTCATATGATATTATAATTAGATTTTTCATCCAATTTGTTAATTATAGTATGATGATATTCATTTTTTTTGGTGCATTTTTTCAAAGATTCCATTTTCAATGTATTTATTGTCTTACTTATCAAAATGAAATATTATAACAAAACTGATAACATATATTTATTTATTTAATATTAAACTATTAAATGTGAATTTAAACATTCCATGATTTTTATAAAAGAGAAACAATGTACCACCATCCATGAAGGCTTTGAATTGACGCACCATGAACAATGATTATGTTATTTAAGAATAAAAGGAGTGGTTTTAAGATTATATGATTAATATAGCATAAAATTGAATAAAATTAATTACAGATTATATAATAAAATTTCATGAACCATTGGATAATAGATTTGGATAAGATGTAAGTGTGAAAAAATTAAAAATGGAAAAAAGTAATTTACCTCTTGATAATTTCTCATTCAGAGCCTTCTTAAGTCTCTTCGAAGTGGTATTTTGGTGTGACCAGAAGAATGATAATATGGTAAGGGATGATTAGGATGTACTTTTTCCGAGTTTCTACAAATAATACTTATTAATTTTAGGAAATTTGTGAATGAATGATCCCTATATTATAATTCTGGTGAGGGGTAAAATATAAATTAGTCAAATTATTAAAAGATAATAAATATATTATACTTTTTAAGACTTCCTAAAGTTCTAAAATTAGAGGTTATTATAATTTCGACGTTATATCATCAATTTTTACTTGAAATATAATATTTTTATTTTTAAAAATTAAAATAATATATTTTATTTTTGGAAAATAAGTTTTTTCAAAATAAAAAACCCATTATATTGCATTAAATAACTCACAACAGAGCTTAAAATTCGTTATTTTTGTTATTATATTATATGAATGTCATATTCATTAATTTAATCCATTAATTTATTTAAAAATATCAATTTATATTTATTTTATTATTATATATAATTTTATTTATTCAATAAATAATGAAATAATGATTCATCATTGTGAAAGCCTTTATGGTATTTATTTGAGGTATAAAATTTAAGTATTAAATTATATGAAAAATTGATTTTATTATATTTACAAATACTATTATTTTTATTAAAACACTTCTATTAAAACACATATTAAAATATTATACTAATTAAAAACTATAATGCGATAACATGAATTACTTTTGAAATAAAGTATTTTAAAGGCTTTAAATTGATTCTTGTTAGTCCAATGTGACCCAAATAAGAATAAAAACATGATTATTGTATAAAATTTCATATATAATTAGTTTTAAACAAAATATGTGTCATCTAATAATTCTTATAATTTTAATAAAATCATTTTATTTATTTTTCATATGCTTGGACATTAATTACATCAATGTTGCACAACTATTAATAATATTTATTTAAAATATAAAAATTAAAAATAAAATAATATTATCAAAATAAATAAATTAGATCCATAATAAAGATATATATTAATTAATTATGTCTATTAACTTTTATAAATTTCATGAGAACTTCTTAAATTTGTTATTTTATCTTTTCTCTCCCAATACAACCATTGCACAAGAATTTGGAATAGATTATCATTATATAACTATAAAATTATAATTTAATATATTTATAAATAAATAATATGTAATATGTAATAAAAAATTTATGAATATAATATTTAGCACTAAAAGATTATTTATAAAGAACAAAATTTTACATTTTCTCTGATACAAAAGCACTACATCGATACATACAATATTTTAATACCTATCTTGAAATAAATTATAAATTACATGTTGTAAATTATTTTTTTAAAACATTGATCTTCTAAAATCACAATTTAGTTATTAGATAAAATAAATAAATTTTTTATCCTTATTATTTCTTTGTGAGGCCATAAAAATACTATATTTTATAAAAAATAGTATTTTTTACTCTTTAGAAAAAAATTACCCTTTCATGAAAATTCACCAAAATTCACCAGATAATAAATTTGATATTATGATTGAAAATTTGGATTTATTTTTAAAGTATATATTTTTTCAATGATCCCGAAATTAATTATATTATTTTTACATAAAAAGAAAAAAATATTTTTTGACGAAAAATATTTCTTAGAATTAAAATGTCTTTAATAAAAATTATTTTAATATATTATAATAAAAAAATTATGGTGTTGTAACAGAATATTAATTTTATAAATAAATTATTTATATTTATTCCCATATGATGGTATATAAAAAATTTCACATAGAATTATTTTAGTTGTCCATTTAAACAGGATGTGGCATAATGTGTACTATTAAAAATATTGTGATTTTACATTACCCCCCCCCCCAAATGAATTTCAACCTAACCAAATATTTATTATACTTATATTTATTAATTTACCCAATTATAATTAAGATAAAATATTTTATTATGTGTAATTAATTAAAAAGTAGTTCAAAATTAGATTCTATCATTAATTTAGTTTTTAAAAAATCTTTATTTTCCATGTTTTCCAAACAATTTCTATGATACATAATGAAAATCCCTAAACCAAACTTTTGGACTTAGCAATAGAACATATTGTACATATCTAAAAAAAATATAAAACAAAAATACATTTTATAGTATATAATGAATGACCTTTTCCAATCTTTGTTTTTGGAGGATTGTCGAAACCAAACATGAACAGGGATTTTACAAAAGCAGTTATGAAATAACTAATTGTATTTATCTTCAGTAGCACAATAATTGTCCATTAAACTTATAAAAGATCGTATAATAAATATTTAAAAACATGGGATGAGAAAAATAATACTACTAAGGTAAAAAAATATATATTAATTAATCAATAGTATAAAAATAAATATAAAATATTTTTCAATTAAGATAACTTAATAACATTACTTATCAAAACAATAGATTCCAATAATAGCATCCCATGTAAAAACAAATTATTTTTTGAGTTTTGGGGGATTACTTAAATAAGATTGTAACCCTCACCAATATAATCATACCAAATTAATTTAATGGGGATATAGGTTCCAAAATTCGTAACAAAAATAAGTATCATGAACCACAACATAATCATAAAATATAAATACACGAATAAAAATATTCCTTTTGAATTTTGAAAAAACAATGATAGAGGTTTTTTAATGAATGGTCGCTTTAAAATATAATATTATTGAATGGGGAATTAATAGAAATTGTAATATTTGTATAAATTTTAAATCCACATTACAAAACATAACTTAAAAAAATTCATTTCTTAAATAATTATAGCTCCACATAATTTATTAAGTAGTTGTTATAACCTAGTAAAGGAAATTGGGTTAAACATTCCATTACCTTGTGATCGTCTTACATAAAACATGTTCAAAAATGATTTACTATGGTTTATTGAGTAATATAAATATATTTATGAACCACATTCATTTTTATAATTACTTATATGATATTATCATAATATATATCATCCAATTTATTAATAATATTTTGTTATTTTTATTATTTCAGGTGCATTTATTTTATGGATTCCATAGTCTATTTATTTATGTTCTTCCATGTAAAAATTAAATTACAATATGAATGTGATAACATATATATATATTTAAGTAATCATAATCCATTACTTATGAATTTTAATTTTCCATGATTTTGGTAAAATGGAAATAAAAAATCATCGTCCACAAAGGCATTGAATTGATGCACCATAGATGAAAATTTCATTATATGGTAATAAAAGTAGAAGAAGATAGATTTTATAATTCATATACCAAAAAAAATACATTGTAGTATATATTTGTTACTATAGTTTTTTATGTATCATTTTATAAGATATGAGGATATGATATATGTGAGAATGAAATTTAAAATAGAATATTGGAATTTACCTCTAGAAAAATTCTCCATTAAAACATTCTTAAGTCTATTGAAAGTGGTCTTATTCTGAGAAATATATACAAAAAATTTATGAGGGATGTTGATGAGGTAATATATGAGTTTTTTTCTGATCAAAATGACATAATGTTAGGAAATTGTTTTAGGGAAGGATCCCTGTTTTTTATAATTCAAGTGAGGGTAACTTAAGATTTACTCAATTTATTAAAATATAAAAAATATATTATATGTGTTAATACATACATAAATGAATAATAACAATATGGGATTTCATTTTGGAAGTAATATCAACTTTTTTTTACCTTTTCAATAATTTTCTAAATTTAAAAACATAAAATAAAATATTTTATTCATGACAATGTTGTGTTTCCAAAATTGAAAGTATTTATAATAATGACTTCACACATATTAAAATAATATTTCAAATTAGAATTTTCTTTATTATAACATAGGAATTATAAATTCATCTATTGATTCAATTAATTAGCTGAAAATATCAAATTATATTTAGTTCACTATTTTCAGTATCTTTAATATTAATTATTTATTATTTAAATTAATACTACATCATCATTGTGAAATTAATTATTGTATTTTATTTATTGTGTAAAATTTTAAAAATAAATTATATGAGAAAGAATTTTTTTTTATTTCTATATACAATTTTTCTTCAAATAAAACTTATGTAAAACCTCATATTAAAATATTATACCAATAAAAAACTATAGTCTGATAACTTGTAATCCTTTTGAAAAAATATATTTTAAAGTCATTAAAGTGATAATGGTGGCTCCAAATTGACCCAAATCCAAATAAAAACAATATAATGCTACTGAAATTATTTTATAAAATATTTTATTAATAATATGTGTTATTTTATAATTTTTCTATTTTTAATAAAATCATTTTTTTTTCTTATGCTTCTACATGTACTGCATCAGCATTGAAAAGACATTAATGTTAAATATTTCAATATTAAAATAAAAATTACTATAAAAAAATTAATAAATTAGGTAAAAAATATACATATAAATTTTTCCATTATATATATTCACTCATATATGATTCATGAAAAAATCATATATTTTTTATTTGAGATTTTCATACCACGTGCGGGTGTTGAACATGCATTTGGAGAAGTGTGATGTTATATAAATATACAACTATAATTTAACATATAAAAACATAAAATATACTTATTAATTAATAAAAAGACATGAAATTAATATTTATCACTCAATTATTTGTTTTTTGTAACCCAATTTTACACTGCCAATATTGAGCCGTCAATGCATCGACAATGACAACAAATTTTATTTCTATTAGTAAATCAATTATAACATATAAGTTATGAGTTAATATTTCAAAAATAATAATTTTACTAAATCATTATTTTTGAAATTCAATAAATTTAATAAATTTTATATGATAATTATGTCTTCAATATGTCATCAAAAGACTATATTTTATAAAGATAAATAATTTTTTCTATTAACCAAAAATTAATCCCTTTAATAAATTTGATTAAAATTTTACATAGTCTAATTTTTAAATTATGATTTCAAATATGACCATATTTTTAAAATATATATTTTCTAAATAAATTAAATATATTATTTTCATATTAAAATTAACTAAAATCATTTATTTAAAGAAAATATATTTCTGAAGATTAAAATGTATTTAATAAAAATTATGCTATTATTTTATAATATCCAAACAGTAAATCCATATTTTTATGGAACATTATATTTATTTCAAAAATTAATAATTTATTATTATTCCTATCAATATAATGAGTTTTTCAAATGATCGAGTAACCGTATTTATGTTGTTCATTTGAGAACGATGGGGCCTAGTGTTTCCATTGAAATTAATATTTGAGATGTTACACTAGTATTATTTTATATGGGAAATTATTGTCTTACATTTCCTATTGGGAAACATCATGTACTCATTATATACAAATAATTGAGAAAACACAATCTTAGTTTTGATTTTTGGAAATATGGTATATTATTTCATGTTTTTATAAATTTTTACTTATTTAAATGTATACCATATGTTATAGTATAGAACATTATGAAAATGAGTATTATAAAAATTGAATAAAATATACAACTTTTGCAATCAGTGAGAAACGGTCCCATTGAGTATACCCTATGTGTGTTCGGGGAACAGTTGAGATACATTCGGGTTGGTTCGTACACAAAACCAACCAGGCCCCCAGGATGAAAATACAAATAACTCACAGACCCGGCATCCGATTTGCACGCCATCTCTTGCGTTGATACCTATTTGAAGAGGCGGTCCTTTGTGATACTTATTCATGGGACTTTATGATACATGGAGTATCGACCAGTGGATTGTGGAGTGAACCCTCTTGGAGACGTGTGTACAGAGTACGGTGATCATGTAGCTGGCTGAGACCTGATGACTGCTTGTCCGATTCGAGTCGGAGTGACTTGTATAGCCCAGTGGGGACCACTACTGTGTTTGGGTGGCAGACCCATGGTGGGGAGAACTACTGTGTTTGGGTGGTAGACCCGCGTTACTCGACAGGAAGAGTACCACTATAGGCAATGAGGGGGAGCACTATTGTGTGAGGTGGCAGACCTACGGTGGGCACACTACATTGTTAGGTGGAAGACCTACGGTACTCGAAAGGAGGAGTACCTCAGCCATCTATAGTTTGTGAGAAGTGCCTCGAAGTCACGATTGGATCACTGTACTCGACAGAGGAGGATATCATCAGTAGTTGTGGTTTCAATATCTTTAATGAAAATCTGAGTTTGGGCTGAGTCAATGGCCTATGTGATTTCCTCATGATTGAGATGAGTTACTTGATAACTTATGTATATGTATGGGCATATACCTAAGTAGTGGTTACCTCTTGTAATTTCCTATGTGGAATGGTTGTGATTTCCTGTGTGGACTGAGTTGTGATTTCCTGTGTGGACTGGGTTGTGATTTCTTGTGTGTACTAGGATGTGATTTCCCATGTGGACTGAGTTGTACTTGGGCTCGTGAGTTGGAGCCGAACTAGGATTGATGACTTAGGTATATTTATGGGCATATACCTATGTAGAGTTGGTTGATACTCGTTTTTATCTTTTCATTGTGGTTATCCTAGTTGGATTTAGTGAGACCTTGAGGGTCTCAAGGTCCTTACTGAGTATCGTTATACTCACCCCAACACGGGCTATGCCCGCACCACATTGTGTTGAATGCAGCCGATGGTCCGTGCTGATAGAGACCGAGTGTACGAGGACTGGACAGTACCCGGAGGTGGACCTCATGAGGAGGCAACACTTGGAGGTGGACTTCATGATGAGATGCTACATGGAGGCGGTTGGCGGGCGAGAGTGTTGAGGAGGCTATCTGTACCTACCCTTCCAGTAGGATCTGAGGTGGACGACCCGGTAGCTGCTTCTATTTTCCAGCTGTTTGTCTTTTCTGTTGTACTTTCATTCAGTTGTAGCTATACTTCTCAGTTGGGTTTGTATTCTAGATCATTTACTTTTTATCACTTTCTTTTGTACTTAGTGTATTATTTCTTCTTGTACTTTGATTGGATGTGTTTATGTTTTATAAAGGAAATGCCTTCCCAGATATCTAGATTTACGCCTTTGGTGCTAGTCTCCAGCCCCTGGCCTTTGGAAGGCAGGCTTGGGGTAGTCACGCCACGAGCCCCGAGGATAGGTCTTGACATAAGATTATCACTGTTACATTATTTTCTTGATAACCAGGTTTCTATTCAACATTCCAAAAATCAATATTCAATGAGAATGACCCTTTTAGCCAAGATTTGGCGGGGGGTACATTATTATGATGTATCTATATAAAATTTCTCACAGTTTAACAGATCAAGGTGATTTCTAGTATTAAAATTACATTCATACATGTTTCCCATATTAGATTGGAAATTTAATAAAATCATTATAAAAAATCCTTTCATGATGTGAATAATTAATAACTTCATTATTATTATTACCTAGAAATGAAAGTAAATAAAGGGTGACCTGAGATTATTATTACGAATTACATATAGCATAATCTATTACATACAAATAATTCAAGAGTAAACTATCCAATCTAATTGAATTCATTCAATAACTGTTGTTCAATGAGTTTCCAGGGATAATATGAAAAAAATAAACACATTTAGGATTACATAATAATAATAATTAATTATCATTAATAAGAATATACATTCATGAAAAATTGAAATCATCTATTTAATCATTAATCTTACTATCAAGGTCTCTCAAATAAAACATTATAATTATATATTGGTGTATTAATCAATAAATGATATTTTCATTGGATGACATATACAAAATATTCAATTATTAGGACATGGTATTATAGGATTGTTAAATACCCCATGCCAAAAAGTTATTCCTCATAAATAAAACTGATGTGTTGAGGTGCTATTGGTAATCCGGTCCCATCATTCACTATAATATAAAATTGTTCATTCCAAAAATAAATTATAAATAAAAAGTTATCTATCTTAAATAAATAATATGAAACCTCAATATGTCATCATCAAAACCCATCTATATGAGAAATATATATGTAATCATTGGATCACACAACGAGTAACATAAAAGGGTTATATCATATTTCAAAATACTTTTAAAATAATTATATAACATTTCTTGAAGAATATATACTATTCCTTTTGTTGAAATTATTAAAAATATAAAAATTTATAGAATATAGTGAAAAATAATTTTTCAAAATATTAATTGAAAATTGTAATGGAATCTTCAATTGATTGGTAGTTCATTAAATTATGAAATTGTATTCAAACAACTTATAAAAAAATAAATATTTTCTTTACATTTATGCTAAAAAAAGTAACTTGTTTGGAATGTGACAAGTGAATTACTTTTATTTTTTTTACTTGATAATCATCTATATATATTAAATTAAATATTAATAATTTAATATTGAAAATATCCTTGAAAACATTATTTAAAAACATTTATATGGAAGAAATATATTTTAAAAAAAAATATTCAATATATTTAAAATAAAGTTTTATGTTAAATTACACCATACATTTAACATTCATTTTGATTCACGACCCAACATTATATGAAAATAAAAATAAAAATTTAAATAAAATATTACTAAAATAGCTTTAATTAAAAATTTTAATATGTTATGATCATATAATATTCCACCATAATTATTATTGTAAACAATCCAAAAATAAATTGAGATTATAAAAGAAATCATTCCCTGATTTTTTTTCATTTGAATCATAAACCATTGAAAGAAATTACATAAAATGAAATTTTAAATAACATGAATATAATGGGATTCATTATGGAACATTTCAAAGTGATATTATATATGAATATGTAGAATAAATTCATGAATATGGCATATATCTCACTAGAACAAATGTGAGGTGACAAAACCATTACCTCATGTCCAACATGTGTCATACAACATTGAGGCCCTCGAATTTAACATTGATTTATTATAAATATATTATACAACAATAATTATATATATAATACAATATATTAAATATAACATTTTATCAACTTTTTATTAACTATTATCCATTAAATCACTGTTAGGATTGATAACTATATTTGTTTTCACATAATATTCAGTTATGTAGTTCATATCCCTGAAAATTTATTATGGATCCATAATAACACTAATAATACTCATGAAATAAATATAATATATATTATATATATATATAGATTCATCCATAAAATGTAGAGAGAGAATAATGCATTACATAATTTATACACAAGGCGTGACATACATATGCTTGAAAACATGGTCAATCATTCATATCATTGGAAAAAAGAAATGTAAATAAAAATTAACCATTATATAAAAATTTTATATAATATATGTTATATATATTAATAAAATATTTTCATATTTCCATCAATGTGGTAAAAAATGAAATACTAACCATATCACATTGTTTAAACAATTTTCCACACAAATACACAAGTTAATTTATTTTTTCAATGTATTGGACTCCAAGAATGTAGATATGAAAATATAGTTATTTAAGAATTAATATTTCATTAATATAAAGACAATTAATTATTTCTATCGTTATAAAAAAATTTATTATTGGGATGAAATATGAATTACACCGCTACGTGGAGAGGATTCATCATGAATATATATAAGGGAAATTTTCACATTTCATATGATGTAAATGAGATGTAGAATGGATTTCAAATATTATTAATAAAATTTACGTATATTTAAGATTTATATATTTTTTTAATTTTTAATGGTAAATTATTTTAATATGATTTAGATGATTAATGAAATTTTAATGTGTCGATATAAATGATTACCACTACATTGGAATTATTCCTCAAGATTTTCTCTTAAAGACCCCTAGAGATTTTTATCATGAATACGAAAAACTATAATTATGTATTTCAGATATTGAGAAGATAAATATGATAGTTTCATATTACTTATATTTATTATAGTGGAATTTGGAAAATTTAAAAGTTGTGTAATTTTATTAGTGCTGGTGAAATCTTCTTATTTACATTGTGCATTTAATTAATATTATTTAATATAAATCTAATGAATCAAAAAAAATTATTAAATTTGAGGATGATTCTAAATAATTTCATCAAATAAAACAATGATGTTTTTTTCTATTGTTTTTACATTTATCCTTTAGATTAAACCCTATGTTATTATTTTATACAATTACCATGAAATTAATGTTTTTACTCATTAGGGTACATGAAATTTATCATAAGAATGTTTTGTGGCCCATAAATGGAGCGTGGATAAAATTAATAATATATACCATTAATTTTAACTATTATAATATTTATATTAATTTTAAATAAACTAAAAATTAATTTTTTTTTATAAAATATCATTACTGAACATTCTGAAAATAGATAAAACATAATAGTATAATATGTGTCTAGTACATTAAAATGGTTCAATAATTACATGGATTCAATTTAAAGGAAAATATAAAATTATTATATGCACACAATAATATTTATACTAGTTTATATATCATTTAAATCCTTATCAATTGGTATAACCCTTTCACTATTAAATTTCAATCATAACCATGGTAATCTATTTTTTGGTATTAAATTTTTATAATAGTATTTATAAGGTAAATGTTTTATCATATTTTGAATTAATTTATAAATAACTTTAAGAAATATAATTTCTTTTATTTTTTTAAAAAATTTCATTGGTGAATATTTGAACATCTTATTAATTTTATTTATTTTTATTTATTTAATTATTTAGATATCATTAATTATACAATCACAATATTTATCTTGTGTTACACCAAACATGGATATTACATTTTAATTTATCGATCACTTTTATGGGAATGTGGGAACCCAAATATTATAGAAATAAAACAACATGGTCCTTATGATATGGAAGTACCAATAAAGAATAACGACATCCTATTTGACACACTATCCATCAATAATTTCCAATTTATTTGGAATACCACAATTGAAGGATAATCCTTGAAGATATATTTCAACCAAAAAAGATATCATGTCATATTTTTGAATATACTCCTCCATATTCATTTCCTCTACATTAAAACATCTGCTGAATTTAGGTTTTTCTTCTTAATACCCATTGTATACACTTTCATAGTATCCAACATAAGTACTCTCTCAGTCATCCTATCGATATCATTTGAGAAGATTTAATCTAAAGTTAATAATCCAATATAACAATCTCTATGTTCAAAATAATGTCATTAGAGTGGTCATTTGGTGAAACCTCTTTTGATTCTAGCAGTTTAACTTGATCATTGACATGGGCGTCAACCACCTCAGAATCATCGTAAGACATAATTGTTTCTCCTATCACACCATTTCTATTTTTTTGTTGACTATCAAATTTCTCTTACACTGAATCATATCCTACTACTGCTCACTATTAGGTAATTGTGTTTCATCGAGCTTCTTTTATTTAGCAGAACTAGTCTCAATAGGTCTCAGAAGAACAGAAGAGACCACTGGAACTTTGTATTCACGTTTTACTATATGGATGTTGTTTCTAGAATCATTATTCCCTGTCATCGCATTATTCCTCCTTGATTCATGAGGCCCACTACTATAAATACCGTCTACAAAGCATCTGAACATGTGAAATAGGAATAACCATTTTTAATTACACCCATGAATTATTTCCTTGAAAAGAAACCTCAACTATGAATAATATTGATTAATCTTGAGCAATGATTCATTTTTAAAAACATTTAAAATGGTATCCTAGTTTAATGTATGGAACGACCTCTCTCGGTCCAATCCAAATGGAGTAATCTCAACACCCTATGTTTCCTATATTAAATTACATTAATAATCCAAAAAACCATTTCATATGTAACCAGATAACCCGATCCAAATAAGAGACATGGTTAGGAAATAAATCCCATGATTCCTATAACACCTCTATAATGAGGGTTCCTCTAATAGATCAAACATCCTCAGAATAAAAAGTGGGACCTAAAAAACACCCCAATCCCAGGATTGGTCAGCATAACTGGATTATATTGGTCATGATATAATCTCAAAATACATCCACAACATTGGTATTAACCTTCCTCGATCAATCATATTTCAAAACTAGTGTCACTCTTTCCAAGAAGTAGTCAACTACCTCAAAAAAATCAACCATAAAAATAATTTGAGCATTGTAGTTAGGGACTGGCCTCTCCCTGTTCATCTTTATTAACATTATTGTATGCCTAATGTTACTTCTTCAGAAAAATACGGTTGCATGAAGAGATGAAATCTACCCACTTCTCAATGCGAATCAATTTTTTGAATTGAAACTCTTTGACAACCTAAATCCACAAAAAATCAATTGGAAATCCGGAAACATCAACCACATCATAAATTCAGGGGGAAATAAGATGGCATAAAACAAAATTAAGAAAATAATATCATAATTACTGACTTACATGGTTACCATATATTTGAATTATTTTAGGATTTTGAAAGGAGGGGGAAGATTAAAAAAAGATACTCAAATGGTTGTTGTAATATAGTCGTGGTTCATGTGAAAAATGAAAGACCCCATAAATAGGAATAAAATAAGGTTGATTCAGATATGAGGGGCTCGAGACCAAGATATGATCAAGTCCTCTTTAGAAGAAAATCGAACTATAATATTTATATTATAAAAAAGAGAGACTATTTCAGGATCTTGTAAACCCAATGAATCAAAATTAAATATATTGAACATGTCCAATGATGGATGGAAGTGATTAAATTTGGTGACCATAAATAGATTAATGTGGGATGAAGAATTTATGATCTCTGATGCCGAGAGAAGAAGTTGTATAAGAACATAGAAAAATAAAGGACATTTGGAAATTGTTAAATTTGATGGAATGATGGGAGGATAGTAGGGTTTTAAAAGGGGGAGAAATATAATAGGAAATCCCCTAAGATGGGAGATGATGGTACCGCCCCCTTTAGCAGGGGAGGACCAATGTAGAGGTTAATGTCTCCTAAGGCAGGCGGTGGAGTCCCCCAAATAAGAGCACACACCCAATGGTCATTTGCGGGATGGGGTGGCAACTCCGATTTCAGTGATGAAATATATTTGTTTGATGGAAATGGAGTAAAGTTTTCACTAATAAATAGGGCATACTCAAATCGATTATGAAAAACAACAAGTTTCTTTGATAATGTTCGTGTCACATGACACCATACTTCAAAAAATAATGAAATAATATTATTTTAATTATGAATACTATACAATATTTGTTAAATTGGTTAGTTTTAATTGTTTGAAATATCGTATGAAATATATATTGCTTAATAAATATTAATTTACGTATAAAATATTTTTAAATAAAAAATCATTTGTTAGTAAATAAAATATATTCACCAAAAATATGTTTTCATAAAAAATGATTATTACTTATTCTTATAATAATGTTTCATGAATAATTTATAGTGATTTTGAAAAATTAATTTTATAAATTGATCTTTAATTTTCAAATCATCATATCAAAATTTACTTATTGTGAAATTTTTGGTTTTTTTTTAAATATTTATATTTTAGTAAATAGTTAATATATCTATTTCATTAAACTATTTATTATTTTCAATATATTATGCACTTTTAGTACCCCATTATGTTTAAAATTAATATAATAATTATTTATATATATTTAATATAATTAATGAATTTTGAGTCAACTTTATATTGAATTTTAGAATAAGATTAATTTTCAATATAAAAAGGTAATATAAAAAACTATACTAATATGCATAAAGTATCTACATTTAAAAAAACTTGTTATGGATGAATGATTTAAATTAAATATATTAATAATATAAATATTTATATAAATATTTATATAAATATATATTCATAAAATGATAATAATTGTACATATAGTTAATATAAAATCATCTTGCTCCTGAAAAATACCCCAATCAAAAACCCTCATTTCATCACTTCTATGGGCTTCGTTTTAAATTTACATTAATCGAATTTTTAAAAATTTATTCGAAATGAGAAAATAATTTTTTTAAATCATATTATTAAAATTATCAAACTGTTATTTTTTAAAAAATTTGTAATTTGATTTATAATTTATTAATATAATAAATATTGAATTAAAAGTGAAATTTATATTTTAATATAAATTATTTATAAAGATAAAGTATAATACCTATTGTTGAAAAGTAATATTCAAAATTATATATACATATATATTTAAAAAATCTAACTCATTGAAATAAATTTCATAATGGAATTCAATATAATAACATTATAATATTTTGGTCATTTTATCTTTGTGAACCCTTATTCTCATCGCATTTCTCAAATTAATTTATAAATAAATAATTCAATTACATTTGCATTAATTTTAGATAATTGATTAAATATATCTAATTAGATAATTTTATATTTTATACTATAGGAAATGTAAATTTTTACCAAAATGAATAGTGGAAATAGTACAAAATAATTACCACGGTTAAGGAAAAAATAGATATACCATGGAGTCAAACTAAAATAATAGGTGTTAATATGATCTGAAAAGATTTTTAAAATATATTTTATTATTAATATAAACCTTATAATTTCTATGGATTTATAATAATCCATTTATAGAGCCTTATGGTACTAAAAAATCATGAGAACATCATTTTCATTCAAAAAAATTCAAATGTGCCACTCACCTCACCAATAATGGGTTTCTAACTATCTATTATTAATCGCACATTAATACCCTTTTTTCATAAAATTTTATCCCTACTACATTCCCAAATTTAATCCTACCATACTAACATATTTTGTTTTCATAAATATGACCAAGGAAGAATTTTTTATTCAAACCTAAGGAGGCACGTAAGAAGTGGTAATGTACGTCTATGTGTGTTTTCATATCATTTCATCCTCCACCACCTTAAATTATAACTAATGCATAATATTATAACAAGATAAATATTTCAAATAAAAAATGATGTTTATATGTTAATTTAATTACCCATAACTATCTCCACATACATAAAATTTGTTCTGAAATGAGTGTTTGGGTGTACTACTGACCACCACCATGAAAACCAATATCCTTAATTTTTCTAATACAACATATCACTATTGGATACGATGAAGGATTTAAGGTACACATATGATTTTAATTACGTAAATAATCATCAGGGATAAATATACTATATATATATATATTTTAAATTTCCATTATTAATAGTGTATAATTACTTCACTCGTGTGTTCGTCAAACTATAACTTGTGAAATGATGTGATAACTTTATACTGGCACATTACATGAAGATAATAAAGAAAAATTCAAGGAATATTTTTAATTCTAATGAAACAATTATTCTATTAATTACATATTTAACATAATAAAAGTATACTATATCATTTTTTTCACAACTTCTCAGTCATAGAAAGTTAATAAGTCATTTATGTATGTGTGGACTACCACCTTCATGATGTGATATGACTATTTTTTATCATAAGACCACATTGATGATGTTTATATGTTTATATGATGAAATTATTTAATAATTCTATTAATATTATATATATTAAAAATTTAAAGGTTGCACAAGTGTATGTTCGGTATGTCGTCGACATTATTGCAACATACATAAATTGTGAATATAAAAATTCATTATTGGTCTTAAATAATATTTATTATATAACATTTATTACAATTTCATATTTATTATTCAACATACTATTCAATCTTGATCAAAATAGTATGATCAAAAATAAAAAATCAAAACATACAAGAAAAATCAAGTCATTATTCCCCAAAATGAGATTTTAATAAGGTACTGTTATTAAAAATGAAATTTCAAATATAAGTTAGTTATATAGGCTATATATATATATTTCATAAATTGAAAATATTTATAATAAAAATAAATATATTATATATGAGTTTCTAATAAGTGTTATAGAATTCAAGTGACATGCTAGGGAATTTACACCTCAAGTATATTTTTTATGAGACATAATCCACATTCAGCATATATTAAATTGATTTGTTATATATTGTTATGATGATTGTATTTTATGATTTTTTACATAAAATAATTTTTATTTAAATATCATGTTTTTTATCTCTCTTCCATGGTGTTCATGGTTCCAAAGTTACTAATTCCGTAATAGATTTTTGTATGAATATAACTTATTTGAGTAATATAATTTTTTTATGCAACAATATTATTTAATTTAGAGTATTTTACTAACATTTAAATTGTTATATAATAAATACACATCAATTAATAATTTTTTATGTTTCATTTTATTTAATTCATTCTTTGGTTATGTAATTCAATATTTACAATATTGAAATATTTTATCTGACATTCTCTTTATTTATCATGATTGTTTAGGAATATGTCTTCATTGTTGAAATATTTTTTACTAACTCTCAATAATTAAAATAAAATTTCTTATACATTGGTAAAAAATGATTTTTTTTCATTTAACATTACAATTTTCCACTATTTGGTACAAAAAAACAATTTTGAAAATTCCTTTAATGAAAATTGTCACTATTTCACTCATCAAACAATAATTATTTTTCTTCCAAACAAATATTTTCCAAAAAAATATTATTAATTTTCTTAAATTATTCATCAAATTTACTAGAGATATATTTACTCATTTTTATGTTTATAAATTATTTTATTGAAATATTCATGTGATTTTCCTAAAAAAATATCATTTGGAATTCACTGAAAATGTGAATGATATAATTATAATGAAGTGTATGAAATGAATGTAATTTTATTTCATAATGCTCAATTTTTTAATTTATGTTTCCTTCATATGATGTCAAGATTATTTTTAGTGAAATAGATTTTCAAAATAAACTATATTTTAAAAAGTTATTTTTAATTAGGATAGAATATTTTCTTAATGACGTTTTTTGAATGATTCATTGTTGATTCCTTTGTATGTTTCCATTTTTATTTTATTGAAATTAATTTAAAATATATTTAACAATGATTAGTTTTAATGAAGATATTCTATGATTTTTTATTTTCCCCATGAAGTATACCATGTGATTTTTCATTCAAAACCATTCCTCATCTAAGGTGATATCCACAATGGGTATTTTTACCTTTCAGGGATATGATTCAAAGAAATCATTCTGAATATTTTTCTAAATTTTTTATATTTTTGACTACATGATGCTAATGAATCTTATTTCTTATCCATAGGGTTTAACATGATAACCTTATTATTATTCCATATTTTTTCCTGGGTTATGTGATGATGAAATGATGACATTTTTATCAATACACACTCTTTTTAATAAATAATGATATGAAAAAATGTATATAAAACACATTAAATATCATGAGTTTTAGGCCTGATGTGTTTTTAATGATTTTGTGGTAAAACTATTTATGATTTAATTTATGTGAGGGTTTTTTCCAGTATCTCACTCAAAAAGTTTTGGATAGTGATTCATATATCTTGGGATCGATAGGACTAGAATGGGGGGTGAACCCAATTTTGTAAAAGAATTTGTATGATATGGTTGTTTAAATAGTGAAATATTACTACAATGATTTTTTGGGGAGTGACAAAATTCAACTATGATATCCCTGGGATAAATAATTGAAAACTGTGGAAAACATTTTGTTTTATTACTTATATGATACAATTCTAGGTCTTATTCCATTGTTATTCTCTCGCAGATCATGTTATTTGATTCTCTTATGAATCATGTATTATAAACACCATCAATTTTTCAATTTTTCAAAATTATTATAAATTTTATTCAGGGTATAGTTTTAACATATTAGTATCGTGTACTCTTACATGTTTTATGGTGTTATTCCTACATATATCACTTTTTACCCTAAGGGATTATCTGATCTCCACCCTTTATTTGTCTCCATTAATTGGGTTATTGAGAATAGTTTTATCTAATGTATGATTATAAAGAGTAAAAAATTAGAAAATATTTATTGAAGAATATTTATATCACTATCCAAATTAGATTATGAAGCATGTAGTGTCAAATGACACAAAACAATTATGTTATTAAGTCATGTGTTTTTGTAATTTATCGAACCTTCATCTAAAAAAAGTAATTTATTTATATTAAATCCCCGGTCCCTGTAGTAGTTATGGGAATAATGTTTTTCATATTCATAGGAGTTGATGATGAATAAAATTACTGAGATTCCTATGTATATTACTAATGATATTTCAAGCTATTTCACAAGGGATAATTCTATGGATGAATCAATGTGGAGGAAAATAACCTGGAATTTTGTTAATGCAAAGATGAAGTGATTTTTAATATAATGCGTCAATTTGTGGATTATAAAAATGGATTTTCATCTGACACAATGTTATCGATGGGTTTTAACTCTAAAAATGGATAATTTGGACAGAATAAATCATATCATCATTCATGATAATGAACCGTGATTCATGCCTAGTTTGACAGTCCTAGGAGATATTATTTGGCAATTCATAAAAAAAATCAATCCATCAGGATGGATTTAAATAGACCATGACTATGAATTGACTAGGATTAAAAAAAATTTTAATAGATTAAAAACATTGTATCTTGATTTGTATGTCATATAATATATGTTTCAAAATTATGTGGTTTATCACTAGGAGTGTTATTAGTGACACTTTGTTTTTTGATTTTAGTTAATGGTTAGAACCTAAAGGCACCATGCCAAAATTGAATGAGATAGAAAATATTAAGATGCAAATAAAAATGGGATAAATACTAGTGTAATGAAACTTGGGATTATTCCTTATAAATTATCATGATATATGGTTAAAAATGTGAACATTAACCAATTCAGAGTCACATCAAAGATGATATTTATAATGTTCATTTAGATTTTATGTAATGGAGAATAAGGAGAAAAGAAGACACAATTTACTATTTGTCGATAATGTGGTAGGAATCACTCTACAGAATGTATCATAGGGGCATGGAGATGTTTTTATTGTTGAAAAATGACTCACTGTAAGTTATTTAATAAGAAAACTGAATGGTTTGCTTAAAAAATACATGATGATATTGGTTTCCCATTGATATATTTGATTAATGAAGTTTTTTGAATGTTTAATCTATGGAAATTATTTAAATTTATTTACTAAGGGTAGGACTCATGAAGAGAATCAAAAAGGTTGTATGAGTAATTTATTATCTATTGCTGAAAAAGGAGACAACCAATTAAAAATGAAATGATGGATTAATTATGGAATAATATAATGAATCATATATAATGGTTTGATATGGAAATAAGATGATTTAATTGTTAATATATACGAATTTGTGAATTATTCTATATATAAATCACCAAATATATAAGGATTGTTCAATATCATATTTTCATTTAGAAATTCAATAAAAAAGTTAATGTTTGATGATGAACTAGAATAGTGATTTTTTGGAAATGTTATATTTTATTTTTGAACACATGATTATGTAAGTATAACCCTTACTATGTTTCTAGTGTTGAGAAAATTATGTGTATTTTAGAGAAAGATGTGTTTAATATGAATAATGTTAGTTGGATAGTATTGATGATTATGGAACTGGTTAACGGTTTTGGGACAATATGGTTTATGTTATCATTTATGGACATTAAATTATTATTTTATGTATTAGATATATTATATAATATGTAGTTTTATTATATTTTTTAGGACATATGAATGTTCTCAATAATATTTTATGGTAATTATGGATATTAAAATTATTGAAAAAAATATGACTATGGTTTTAACATATTATTTAGGTGAAAATAAATAGCTACTTTATGATTATTTGGGGGATTGTTGTTATGTTTATTTTGAGAAACTCATTGACCATATTTATATATTTGTAATATTAGATAGTTTATATTGTTTTGTTTTTAAGGAGTTGTTTATTTTGAATATTGGTTTGAGTTATACAAATATATTTATTTCTTTACAATTTAAATATTTATGGAGATTAGTTTTCCCACGCAAAATGTTTTTTTGTGATGAAATGTACAGATAAAATGAATGAATTGTCCTTATATTAATGGAATTTATGATTCATTATTGATTCATGACTTACAAATCCACCTTCATATATTATAGTATGAGATAATGTTGAAATCGATCAAGGCACAAAAAAGGGGAAGATTGTGATTCTAAAATGGAATGAAATCATTTATGTATATCTTCCCATGGAAATTATTCTACATTAGGTAAATGACCCTAAAATAAAATGTCGAACTATTATTATAATTTTTTATGATATCAACGTTATTTTTCATTTCTATTTGGAATACTATTTTTTATTCATTAAATATCTCTAGGTCACCAGCATTTTTGAGACCAAAGATCTATATCACTCCCTATATTTATTTATTATTTCCTTCCTTGTCCAAATAATTACATCCCATTTATATTCTCCCATGTGGAAACATTATTACAAGTTACATTTGGAAACTATTATGTTTCCATCTATCCAATTTCAAGTGATGTTTTGTTAATAATTTTTATTATGTGTATTTCAATAAAATAATTTTCAAATGATTAAATTTATATAATTGGGATGAATTTCAAGGGTCAAATTCATTTTTAGAGGGCTAGAATGTCACATCCCAATATACTAATAAACAAATTTTTTGTAATTTCATTTTTAAGAATTATTTCATTCTAAATACATTGATTTTATTTAATAATACATGAAACTATTAATTTCATCAATAGCGTTAATGTCACAAGACATTGAGAGCCACAAGACTATAAATTAATAAAATATAAAAAATGGCTATTATAACATTCCAGTTAAATTTACTAGTTTGAATAGTATTAAACAATTTATGGAATATACATCTCCTACTAAAAATATATTTACATTCTAATTCATTATAAATAGTAATTATATTTATAGTGAGGAAATTTTATTCATCAATAATATGTTCACTCCAATAATTATTTAATTTCCTTTTATAATAAAAAATTATAATTGGTTTATATTTATTTTAGAAAATTCACTCCAATAAATTTAAATAATATTAAAAATCATTATATAAAAATTAACATATAGTGAAATTTTTGGATTTTTTTCAAAAATTATACTTTTTAGAGAATAGTGAAATACTAATATTTGTAAAACTATTGTTTACTTTAAATGAAATATTCCATTAAAATTACCAATTATATTTTATGGTAAAATAATTGTTATAATTTTATATTATGTCTACCTAATTACTTATTGTGAAATATTTTATTGGATTTTATTACTAGTGTTGTTTCTGTTAAAATATGATTCATTAAGTGATTATTATTAGACTTATAGGAAATATAATATCATATTTATCTATAATTGTTTTCGAACAATCCACTTTTTCAATGCATATGTGGGTTTTGTGTCACAACCCAATTCCCAAGAGAATGTAATATTTTCAATTTTACTTGAATTATTTGATTAAACTAATAACTATTAGTGGAAGACCTTAATTAAATATAAATGTTTAATATTCAATCAAATGTTTCTATATTCATCCAATATGATTTATAAGATTAATGTCAGAATAAATCATATTTTATGTATAAAAATATAAATCTTTTCAAATTGAATATTTTTCTACATTTTAATGGTTAACCTCTTTTGAAATATAATTTTTTACACAGTTATACAAATTATATGAAGAAATAATTTTTTAAATAAACATATCAAAATATTCTAACTGTGATTTTATTTTTATTTTTTAGAAAATATTCATTTATTGATGAATAGTGAAAAATACTAAAATTTAATTGATAACATATTCGTAATATAATTTATTTATATTGATAAATTTTACCTAGAATTTTTAAAATATAAATTGTTCAATTGTAATTCAATAAACTTGATTTAGGTTATTCATATCAATTTTAAATTGAAAATGGATATGATGTTTTTTAGAACTATTTAACTTTACACATTAAAAAACATATTTTTCTTTATGTAAGGTGTATTAATTTTAAATCGTCATTTTATAACTATATGAACTGAATTTGGTAAGATAGATTTAATATTTGGAACCAAGAGTTTACAATTAGTTAGTGAGGTCCATTTGTTCTGTAATATATGTTAAATAGTAACTAAGGTTAATATTAAAAGGTAGAAGCCAAACATACAAAAATATTTCAACCTTTAATGGGTTTTTAGGTATTTATAACCCCTAATCATATTAAAAAACCTTTATTAACAATATTATTCATTAAAATAAACCACATAAATGTGGTTGGTAATAAATACAAAAAAATCATTTTAAAAATCACTTATACTCACATATCCACAAGTATAAATATAACCTCTAAAAACCGAATTTCATCTCAAAAACCATGTTGCTCCTTAAATATATACTCAACCCTCAACTCCACATACTACTCAGTTCCATGTCCTATAATTCTCTATGAAAAACCATTTCTATGGTCCTTAAGGGGTCTTTAAATTAGGCGACATTCAATATGTAATTTTTTCAGAACACATTTCTTAATTTCTATTCTTCTTCTACATTACAATATACACCATGATCCAAAAATTAATGATAAATATAGAATCATGTATATACTATAGTTTTACATTTCTTATTTAATATATCATTTTAATTTCATTTCTGACAGAATATTATTCAATGAAATGATACTATGGTCCAAATTATTTTGGTTTATCATCTCGTTGAATGATGATTTTTTTTAATTTTTTGTTACCACCATCCTGGAGGTTTATAAATTATTAGTAATTGTCTAGATATATTTAAATAGGTATATTTTAACTAATTCGTTTTTTATTATAATGATTATCCAATTTCTTGTTTTGAGGGAACCAATTGAGAATCCACAAAATTCACATTACATGATTCAAAATTCAAAATATCAAAGTGAACCATCAACAACATTTTACGAATAAAACAAAGACACCCTGATTCATGATTCAAACAAGATCAATCATCCCCAGCTCACAATTCACACCATGAATCATTACCTATATTAAAATTCAAAAGTTATACCATCGTCACCTCATCTAACCAATCGCCTCATGATAGATACAATGACATAAATCAACCCTTATCTAAAGAATAACACAAAAAACGGGAACAATAGAGACAATAATAAAAGTACACAACCTTAAACATTACATAATCTTGAATTTTCTAAATAATATACATTGAGTATCTTTCTAGGTTTAGAGTTTTATACAATTAGGCTATAACTATTAAATTAAATTTAAAAAATTTCAATTTAGACACTTCCAATTTATCCAAATTTTTTGCAATAATATAACTCCGTAAATAGAAAAAGAGTTCTTGTCACAATATAAATCCTCTTTAAATCTTACATTCTATTACCCCTCTATATACTGTGGGAAAAAAATTTCAAAAACATGGGATGAGCATAAAAATCACAATAATGGTTATAAAATAAGGAAAGAAAACACTAGTCCATCAATATATACAAATCACTGAAATATTAGGTTAAAATATTTTACATATCACAAAAAATCATAGTTTTTATGAATAACACATAGAAATCCAAAATCAAAATGGTAACATGGGGCATCAATAACATACATACAATGTAGCTATCACAGCTACACAGAGAATCTTATTTGGAATACCCATAAAATTACATTCACTAAATATCTTAGGATAAAAACTAATGTTTATCTCCATCATGTTACCCAATGATTTGGAAATCTATCCCCGTCTCACTCACCCTTCGATTATTGTGGAAGCACTTGTATACGTAAAAAATGCCAAAGAACCATAACACATAAAACTTGCAATAAGGAATGACAACATATCCATATTTCAATCACAATATTTCATTTCAAGATATTTAAATTATTAATGTTTTCTAAAAGCCATTTTAAATACCAAAATACAGAAAAGTGTATATGGTATTTTTTTCCATTAAAAAAATTATGACTTGTTAAGGAAACCAAATATCAAATAATACTCACAGTGGTGGAATGGTCATTTTCATCGCTTATGATAAAAAGAGACATTATTTTTTGTCATTTAGTTAAACTCCTCATAGAAAAATATACCCATAAAATGAAATAAAAATTCAAATGGTTTTATACACTGTATATAGGAATGTTGTGTATAAAAAAATTATGCCTCAATGAATGGAGATTGAGATGAAGTCCCTTACCTCTTGTCCAACTGGACTCGATCGTTCTCAAATGTCTAGAATAATAAACTAATGTTAATTTATACTTTCATAAGAACCTATTTAGGTTTATTATTCCTTTTATATCACTTAGTACCATGTTATAAATGTTATATAATCATTTAAGTTAATAATGGTCATTTTGTCGATATTTGGTACTTGATTAAAAAATGAACTCCAAATAATTACAAGTTGACCATGTTGTCATAATTCCATTATCACCGGAATGATATTAATTATTTAGATATCATATATATTATATTTATCCAATATATATATTTATTTTTAACAGTTCATAACATTTTCAGAGAAGAAATGAAATGCACCGTTCATGGAGACGGTAAGCCACACGTACGCATGAACGCTACATTCATTTCTATTTTTTATTTTAATCGAATGAAAAATTAATTATTTATAATTATATTATAATTAAATTATAAAATCATATATATCTTCTTTTAACTCCTTCATTTATACATTCCACATATGTCATGAAGAAGTCATATCACTTTTAGGGGGTGGTAGCCCGCAAATCCTCAAAGGAAATTATCGTATTTACCCATTATTGAAACCATAATTGTACGATATAAATGAAAAATAAACAAGTATAGAGACAAAATAAATTTAATATATATCACAGCTAAATACAATGCATCTTAATGGACACCATAATAAGTGGTAGGAGAAAATTGAACAATCATCGTTTTGTGACGCAATACTTCACCGTCCACAGAAACAGTATGTTCTTTACCCATTAGACGTAGGCGTATTTCAGAAAAATAAGATGATATTTGTGGAAAAGGAGGGTCCCTCAAAGGATATACCTAGTCCATCCAGAGTTATAGTTACATCAAATAAATCATGGGTAGATATCATTGAAGATATTCAACAAGGTAGGATTCATGATCTGCCTAGTCCTCTTGCTAAGATTGGTTAGGAAATGGATAAATATGGTGGATTCACGTGCATAGAGGATCACATTTTGGATCGGAATATATCTTCAATGATTTATGACGTGGTTATGTTTTCAGAATTAGAGGATAATATTTTTGCGCTTGTGGTTTATTTTCAGGATAGTGAGAATTCTGGGATTTCCCAGGTCTTTATTGATCCTGTTATTGCACCTGTCACTTCCCCAGTTCAGGTGGATGGAGATCCTGCTCCTCTTATTCCAGATTCTGCTATAAAAGGAGTGGAAACTGCTTTTTTCAACACAGATTCTGCTCCTTCAGAAGAGGTGATCGGGGACCCTTTTTCTTCTGGTGGTGCTACTGCATTGGTTGAGGATATTGAGGTTCCTGATGGTAATGTGACAGTGCATGATATGGGTGTTCATGTTTCATCCAGTGGTCCAGTTGAAATCCTTACTGATGATGTTAAAAATGGAAAAGGAACCATCAACAATGTGGATATATGTGATCTTATACAAAGGGTCACTAGTACTAAGAGAAAGGCTGGAAGGCCTTCTAAGTCTGGAAAACAGGTAAATGTGGGTGTTAAAAAAGGGGGAAATCATCTTGGTCATAGATTTAAATGAAGCTTATTTTCATGAATTATGATGGTTTGTCCAATCATGATACCATGAGTTCCCTTAGGCATTTCATTCTAAAATATAGGCCCCTTCTTATTGGATTGTCTGAACCGAAAAGAGTTTTTTTCCTAATATTTCTAATTTTGAAAACAGTGGTTTTCATTTTGTGGAATCCACTAGATCCTCATCGGTTGTTAAAAGGTTATGGGTTTTTTCTCATTGTTCTTTATCTCATATTTCCCTAATTTCTAATTCTGATCAGCATGTCACATGCTCTTTCTTTCTTCAAGGTCTCCAACATTTATTCTCTTTTATTTATGCCCATAACTCTTATCGGGGTCGGAGGAATTTATGGATGGATATTGGGTCTCTCAACTCTTTGATCTCCGGTATGTGGTCTATTCATGGTGACATTAATGTCATCATGAATTTTGTTGAGAATATTGGAGAAATGACTACTATAATCTCTTATAGATATTTCAAAGCATGTATTGATAATAATGGGTTGATTGAATATAATCATGTTGGGGCTAAGTATAAGTGGTACATGAATGTTTTGGATAGATTTTTTTTCTAGTATAATTGATAGGGCTATTGTCAATGAGGCTTGTCTTGATTTATGGGGTTCTATTTCTTGTATGACTCTTTCCAGAATCAACTCTGATCATCATCCTATATTGGTTGACCATGTGAGTAAGGATCCCAAAACTCCTTTGCCTTTTAGATTTAATAAGGCCTGGGATAATCATCCTAAATATAGAACTATTGTCGAACAAACATATAATTCTTGGAATGGTAAGGCCAATGATTTTTCTTGCATCATCAAGCACAAACTCCTTAAAAGAAAATTGAAATTTTGGAGTAAATATCGTTTATGTTCCCTTGATTCTGAAATTTCCTCTCTTGAGGAATCTATTCAACAAATGCAGGAGCATAATTCTTCAAATAAAATCTCTAATGTTTTTTTGGGTGAGACTCTGCTGGTTTCCAAGCATAATAATTTGTTGAATCTCAAAGAGGATTTGCAAAGAGATAATTTTAAGGTTAATTGGTTGAGATATGGGAATAGAAATTCTTAATTTTTCAATTCTTTGCAGAGAATTATGAAATTCTCCAGGCCTCTCTCTTTGGTTAGAAATGGGAATAAGGTGTTAGACAACAGAAGGGATCTTTTTGAGTATGTTGTTACTTATTTTAAGGATCTCTTTACCGGTCATGTCCCACTTGATGATCCAGTGGAGAGTATTATTCCGACTATTATTAATCAAGAGGATAATTATAATCTTGCATCCATCCCTTTGGACTTTGAAATCAGGGAAGCGACCTTTAGTCTAAAGTCTGACAGCTCCCCAGGTCCGGATGGGTTTGTGAATTTTTTCTTTTAGACATAATGGGACATCATTCATGATGATGTTTGCAGGTTGGTTACTTGTTTTTTTAAAGGTGGCTCTCTTACTCAGGGCCTGAATGCTCAATTCATTGCCCTCATTCCAAAAACTGAGAATGCTAATGGGATTCATTTGTTAAGACCTGTTGCTATGATCAATAAAATTTTTAAAAATATTTGCAAAATCATGGCTACAAGGTTGTCCTCTATTACCAGTAAGATTGTTTCTCCTAATCAGTTTGTCATTATTAAGGGTAGGTCTATTAAAGATTTTCATATTATTGCATCGGAATGTGAAAAACGTCTTAAGAAATCTACAAGGGATGGCAATATTTCTCTCACATTGGACGTTAGGAAAGCATTTGATACTATAAATTGGAATTTCATTTATTAGGATCTTCGTTTTTTGGGTTTTGATAATGTTTTAATTAATTGGGTTAAAATCATTTTTGATTGAGCTCGTATCTCTTTCCTTGTTAATGGCTCCCATGAGGGCTTCTTTGATTGTTCTAGAGGTTTCAGACAAGGTGACCCTCTCTTGGCCATTATTTTTTCCATTGCGGAGGATCATCTTAGTAGATTACTTTATATTATGGCTGGCAAAGGGAATCTGCTGTCTATTAATGCTGGTAGATGTTTTTTTTCTCCCACTCACTTGTTGTATGCTAATGATATTATTATTTTCACTAAAGGGGAAAAGGGAAATATTAAAAATATTAAGCATTCACTTTTTCATTATAAAAAAGCCTCTGGGAAAGAGATTATTTGGAATAAGTCCTTAGTTTAATTTGGTAGAAATTTTCCTATTTCTCGGAAAACTGGCATTGTCATAGATTTGGGTATTCAAGATGGTGTTTTTTCCTTTACATGTTTGGGTGTTCCTATGTTTAAGGGGAGGCCTAAATCATGTCATGTTTCTGATATTATAGGTAAAATCAGACGATATTTTTCTACATGGAAGGGTAAGTCCCTTTCCCTGGCAGGTCGGGTTTGCTTGTTTTGAGCTGTGATCATTTCTATGTTTGTTTATTCATTCATTTTCTATAAGTGGCCGATCTCTCATATCAAGAGAATTAATGTTTCTATTAAAAATTTTATTTTGAGCTGTAATATTTCAGAGTGAAAATTAGTTATTGTCTCATGGAATAATTTTTTTAAACCCTATGATGTTGGGGGTCTTTGTATTAAAAATATTCTGGTGTTTGATGATTCTTTATAGGAATCCTTCATCTGGAGGCTTCTCAATAGTAATTCAGAGTCTCTGGACTTTCTCAGTTATAAATTCAGGGACATGATCAAGAATGGAGTTTTTAATTATCGGGATTCTTCTGTTTGGCCTGGTTTTAAATCCATTTTTTCTTCCACTGACTCTCATGCCAAATGGCATGTTTCAAGGAACTCATCTTTATCCTTTCAGATGTCCAATTGGACTGGTTGTCCATTAGCTGATTCCTTGATGAATGATGATTTTAATGTTGATATGGATGCTACGATTAGTGATCAGCTTGATAATATGGGGGGTCTCCCTAATCATATTGTTACTATTATCAATAGTTACCATTTCATTAATAGATTTGACTTTTGGGCTTGGGAACCTGCTATAAATGGCCTGCTGACTTGTAAAAATTTTATTATCATTCTCTATCTTGCAATATATGGTGTAAATGGATGAGGGATCATCATATGAACTTTATTAAGCCCTCTCGGTCATCTTTTTCATGGATACTGGCTCATGGGTAGATTCCTACTGATTGTTTCGTTCAGAAATGTGCCATCTCTCTCTGCTCTTGGTGTGTGTTTTTCCATCAACATTGGGAAGATATTGATCATCTGTTTATTAGTCGGGTGAATTCCTCTTCAACGTGGAAGGATGTTTTTTGATATCTTTTAAATCCCCATGCCTAATATGTCTTCAATTCATCATTTCCTTCAAGTCTGGCATTCTATTTTGCTCTCTCCCCAATTATTGGATCTTTTTAGAGTTGCATCATCTGAACTCCTTCATTTTATTTTCTTTTCTCGGAATATGTTGATTCACAATAGATTTACCTTCTCGGTAAGTGGGGTTTTATCAGCTATTCTTGGTTCTATGCGTAATGTTGGTATTCCAAAGAAGCATTTTTGCTTCAACTCGGTTCATGATTTGTCCATTCTAAATAAGATTGGTGTTATGAGTAATTTCCAGCCTCTCCGTGGTACATTAGAAGTTTCATGGAAGGAACCTCTTTTTGGGTTGTTAAATGTTAATTCGGATGGTTATTCTATGGGTAATCCGAGACATTCTTGTTATGGTGCTGTTTTCAAGAATCATAAAGGGGATTTCCTTGGTTGTTTTCATGGTTCTTGTGTCTTTGCCTCTTCACTTGAGGCTGAAATGCTTGGCATTATCGTTTTTGTTGATCAAGCTGTGAAGTGTGGTTGGGATTATTTATGGATTGATAGTGATTCTTCTGTTGTTGTTTTTTCCATAAGGATGGGTCTTCATCTCTTGTCCTATAAGCTTACTAATCATTGGATTAATTTTTTGGAGTTTTCCTTATACAGAATGCAATATTGTTGCTGATGGAATGGCCAATAAAGGTGTTAATGGAGTCACTTTTGTTTGGAATGATCAATTTCATGATGATCTCTTTACTTTTCTTAAAAAGGACCTTGACAAGTCTCCCATTTTTATTCTTTTGCTGGATGTAGAGCCAGCTATGTTGCATTCAGTTGTAGTGGTCTTCCCAAATTGTTGTCAGTTGTGGTGGTCATCCCAAATTCTGGAATGAAGTGGCATGCCTAAAGTTCCTTGGTAATCTCTGAACTAGTTTTCAAGATGTATGTATTGGATTGTATTTCGGTTTGTGTCTTGGATGGGGCTTCCTATGGTGATATTATTGCTTATTTCATGCTTCCTATTTTCTAATGAGAATCTTCATATATTTTTTTCTTATGTCATCTGTTTTTTCCTCATTTGTTTAATTCCTGTTTGTTGTTGTCTTGAATGTAGTGTCCTGTTGATCATTGTGAATTTTTTCAATTGGAATTAAACATGATTCTTCCTCAATTTGATTGCATGAGATCTCTGTGCAGTTTTTTTCAGGTCATCATTTATGGAGTGCCGACCTGGAGTGAACTAGATTGTTGGAAAAGACGCTATCTTAATTTTGCGGAAGTCTTTTTGAATGATTCTTTTGGCACCACTCATAGAGCTCATGCATTTACAGAGGGTGTTTCCAAGTACCTGAAGCCTTATGTTGCAGACATCATTTGGAAGAATCTTCTGCTTGACATCCAATTCCCACCTTATTTCAATGGGAATTTATTAGTTATTTTTTTATCTCTTTCACCATAACCATACAATAAGGTTGTTTGGTGTTTCTTGTTTGAATTTTTAAATGTATTGTTTTATTTTTTTATATAATAAAATTCCATTATATATAATAATTCATTGTTTCTAAATGTCCAAAAAATATTAATGTAAAATATAAGATGAATCACTCTTGAAATAAAATCACCCAATATAAATTGGACAGGTTTTTGGATATTGTTTTAATTTTCATAATCTGATTTATTTAAATCATTCATTAATGAGTTAAACATTGCATCATTTTTGTGTTATAAATATTTTTATTTATTTTTTATCTGAAAATTTTAAATAAAATACCTCGATGTAGAAAAAAATTTATCTTTCAAAATAATATTTATAGTAGAAGATATATCTTATATAACCCAATTAAAAAATTTATTTAATAAAAAATATATTTTTCTGTCATTTTTTTCATTAATTTTAATTAATTAATATAAAGTGTAATTATCACTCCCATGTGGATACATGGAGTCCCAAAATCAACCCAATGATTTCCATGATCTAACATGTATTACGCAATAAGATCAAAACACATTTTAGTGTATGTTAATATTATTATAATATTATTCTTTTAACCTTTATTAACTAAATTTTCCTTTTAACCATGTAAAATAAAATATTTACTGAAGTAAATATTCATAATTTCTATATGTAAAAGTTATATATTTAAATAATATGGAACTCTTAATTCACAATATAGATTCCATATTTCCAAATTTAAAAAATAGAAGTGCCAGAAATTAATTAAAAATTAATTCCCATTGTCAATCCAAAAATAGTTTGTTTTATGAAATAATAACTATCAAAATATTGACACTTTTTATTGTTCAATTTCAAAGCGAAATAACATATAATAATGAACATTGGATTAAATGGTTAAAAAATAATTTAATTACTCTTTAAAATCAATTAAAAATATAATCCATCCATTTAAATAAATTAGATTAAAATACATTTTTTAAAACAAAATACAGTATTTTTTACAATTCATTAAAAATGTACATTGTCAGAAAAATTCAATAATTTCATCCATAGTAAATATGATGTCCTGATTTTAAATAAAAAAACTCATTTTTCAATTAGAACATATAAAAATGACAAAATCTAGATTTAAAAATTGTTATCCATCAAAAGGCGGTTAATCGACCTTTTAAATAATATTAGACTATATGTGTATAAAAATAGATTCATTTATACTTTAAGCCTATAAAATTTATTGGATAAATAATAAAACATTTAACAAAATGTATAATCATATTATAGTTAGTTATTTTAATTTCTACCATTATATAGCCTAGGCATTAAATACAAATTTAAATAATATTATTTTATTATTTTTCAGTATGTCCCAACATTGGATGCAATGTATGATTTACAAGAAACCCATTGTTGCTTATCGGGTACGCTATAGAACATAGAATCCCCTTTAATGTAAAAATAATAATTAATTCACAACTATTAATAAATTAGAAATTTTATTATTCATTCTTTAATATGGATGTTACATCCCCCCCATCTTTGGAAATTAGGTCCTTGGGATTTTTATTCTCTTATCAAATAAATGGGGGTATTTATCCCTCATTGGATTTTTCCTATTCCCACGTTGCCTCTAAAACCATTTGGATTTTCCAAAAATACATCACCTGATGAATTACCTTATTCTGGAACACTTTCACTCTTCGATCAAGATTCAGGACTAATTGTTCCTCATAAAAGAGATTCTCTTCCAACTGAACTACCTATGGGCTCACAACATGAGATGGATCTTGAATATACTTTCTCATCATTGAATCCTGAAAAACAAATTGTGCACTCGGGATAATCATGGAAGTAATGCCACTATGTAGGCTACTGATCCAACATTCTCTAGGATTTAATATGGTCCAATGAACCTCTGAATCAACATTCCCTTCATTCCAAAATTCATCACACTTTTCCAATGGAGAATATTTGTGAAATAAATGATCACCTACCTTAAAAGAAATATCCTTCCTCTAGTTATCTGCATATCAATTCTACCAGCATTGAGATGTTCTCATTTTCTTATGAATCAACTAGACATTTTCTGCCTTCTCATCCGCTAATTCTAGTCCCCTAAACATTATTACATCTATATCTATGTCTTTGTATGTGTGTATAATATATTATATAAAACCAAATATAGGATCGAATATGTAAACATGAGATTCTCAAATAAAAGAGGGGGTATAATTGAATACTTTAAAAATTCCGTTAGAACTTTTAAAGATGATAATGTTTAACAAGGTTAATAACGTTAATTCACAAAACCTCTAAGTTCTAATTACTTGTATGATTCCAGAAAAGTGATTTTGGAAATGAATCTAAATTTAAATTTACAATAACTAAGATTATACATTAAATCATATAGAATCTAACTAAATCAGCTTACAATTATAAGGAAGTATACGTTACTGATACATTTTTCAACAATACAAAAGCATCGGAAAAATTGTAACAAAGAAAGTAACAAGTAGTATGTCTTTTAACCAAAAGAGAAGGGTATCCAACAATTTTGATAAAGGTCCCTTGATTTATACTTTCAAGAAATTTTGTCTTACCCACACCATGGTAAGCCCTCAATATGAAGATCGGAGTCTGTCTTGATATCCAAGCAAGCCCTCAACTATCAGATAGTCGGCACCTTTGTCTCCCACAGCAAGTAAGATCTCAGATTGAAGGTAGTCGGCACCTCTACCTTCCTATCCCCGAAAGCCCTAGATTGTACATAGTAACAATTGGAGTTTCATGAAGCAAACCTGCACAAGGAAAATTTTGAACAAGACGTTCAAACATTCTGCATGAATCTTGAGAGTTTAAAAGAGCCTATCTCTCTAGAAATAACTTCAACAACATGTAAGCATAGTTCATCAAAATTAGTGTCTCCAGAAGTTCTGAGCACTTTTAAATGAGCTCATATTTATAAGTATAGCTCCAATGGTCGGCTCCCTCCTCCAATAGTTATATTTTTCGTTGAATTTCAGTGGAACTTGTATAGGTGTCACTCAATCAACGGTTTGTGAGTAACTGAAGGCACAAAATCGTTTTATAACTAAAAAAGTGTATGCATAACCAAAAACTAATATTCATAATGTAAGTAATTATGTAATTTCAGAGTCTAACAAAAAATTATTTCAGATTCTAAAATAAAAAGATTATCGAATTCTTTTTTCAAGGAATTTGGAAGCTGAATTCTATAGAATTCTAGTGTCTAAATTTCATGGAAATTTAGAATCTGGATTCACAAGAATTTGGAACCTGAACATACAATGATCTGAGTCTATGTTCATGAGAATTCGGAGTCCGAACTCATAGGAGTTCGGAGTCTGTATTCAGAGAACTCAGAGTTAGAACATAGAGAAGTTTGTATCCAATATTCATATTCAAAATTCGGTGTCAGAAATCAGTGAAGTTCATATCTAGATTTCGTATTCAGAATTCGGAGTCAGAACATAGAGAAGTTTGTATCCAGAATTCGTATTCCGAAATCGGAGTCATAACTCCAAGAATTCGTAACCATAATTCTGATTCAGAATTTAGAGTCAGAACATAGAGAATTTCATAAGTGGAATTCTGATTCAGAATTTGGAGTTAGAACTCAGAAGAGTTCATAACTGGGATTCTGATTCAGAATTCAAAATCAGAACTCATTGTTGTTCGGAGCTAGAATTATTTGAATTCGGATTCTAAAATAGAATTCTTTATATCTAGGTAAATATAGGATTATGAGGTTTTGGATTCATTCTGAATTTTACGCATAGGAAAAATATTGATATGAACAATGAAATCTAGGTATGGGTAAATTTCCATGGAGAAGGAAATTTTCCATAAGGAAGTAAAACATGGGGTAAAAAGAGATTTGCCTTAAGATAAGGTGTTTGTTGTTTTCAAAACTATAAGAAATGGTAGAGTCATAAGGACACATTAATTACTTAACAATCTCCACATGTATGAAGGAATGAAAAATTCATAAGGAAGGACTTATTGACACAACAACAACTTCCTAAAAAAATGGATATTGACACCGCATTCCATATAATGACTCAAATAGATCCATCTTTATACCGGAATAAAAACTATTATTATTAGAAAATTAAATCTATGAAATATGTTGTTCCCACCTTCCCAGATATTCCATCAATCAAGCATGTATCATACCTTCCAATGTATGAATTGTTTTTTATGACTACAAATCTGATTGAGGATGAAAAGTTGTACTAAAATTTAATTCAGTACTAAATGAATTCTGAATACCTTTGAAAAAGTCAGAAGTAAATTTGGGATCATGACCAAATACAATGGAGAGGGGAACTCCAGGAGATCATACTATCTCTTTTACCTACAATCGATAAAGGATATCAAAAGATAGATTATATTGTATAAGAAGTAAATGGACATATATAGCCAATCGATCAACAATAACATATATTTCATTGTTATGTCATGATGTCTTTAGTAATCCCACAAGGAATTCTATGGATATATTTTCCCATTTCCACTATGGCACCGGTAAAGGCTGAAACATTCATTTCATATACTACCTCTTTGCATTAACTTGTTGACAATTCAAAAACATCACAGTAAAGTCAGCAATATCTCTTTTCATTCCATCCCACCAGTAATACTTCTGAAGACCTCACCGAATCTTGGTACTTCAAGGATGAATTAAAAACGGAGAACTATGAGCTTCTCATAACAACAATTTCATCAATAGTGTATCCTAAATCACCCATAATCTCTTCCAAAAACTCAAAACACAATCATTATTAATGTTAAAATTAGGCAACTAACCCTTCGGAACCAACACTATTCCTTTCTACAACTTGCTATATTTCTTCTATGCTTACTTAATTCTATCTCCAAGAGATGATTTCACTTACACTTGAAACAAAACAGAGGTATTTTCAGCACCGACAACTTATATTCAAAAGTTAATCCATTCAATAATAAATGGATCCTTCTCAAAATGTAACAATGTAAATGTTACATTATTTTTTCAACTCAAAGCATCAGCCAAATTAATTTCCATTCATGGATGGTAATGAATCGTGAAATCATAATCGTTGATTAATTAAAAACATATCCTTTCTCTCATGATTAATTGTTTCTGAGTGAATATATACTTTAAACTTTTGTGGTTAGTATTTATTTCACATTTTACTACATAAAAATGTTACCTCTAAATTTTAAAAACAAAAACCACATTTACTAATTCTAAATAATGAGTAAGGGACTTTAACTCATGAGGTTTCAACTAATGTGAAGCCTGTGAAATTACCTGATCATTCTGTATAAGGACACCAACAATTTGGTTCAATGAAGCATCACTGTACATAACAAACTCACTATTTTAGGAAGGAAGTGAAAAAACTGGAGCATTCACCAATCTTTTTTTTACAATTTCAGAAAACAATCATCACATTATTTTGACCAAATGAATTTAACACCATTTCGAGTTAAATTAGTTATTGGACTAGATAACCATGCAATATTATAAACAAAACTCTGATAATAACCTCATAAAAAATAAAAACTTGGATCTCGGATATATTTCTGGGTTTTGGCCATTCATCAACATCTTTTGTTTTAGAAAGATCAATAGTTATGCCACTTTTTGAAACAATGTGACCAAGGAATGAAATTTTTGGTAACCAAAACTCACACATTTGGAATATCCCATACAGTTTATTTTCTTTTAATGTATGCAAGGCAACCCTTAATTGACTTTCCTAATCCTTTTTACTTTTAGAAATAACCAAAACATCAACAATGAACACAACCACAAACATATCCAAGAACTCATGAAAAATTATATTCATAAGATCACTGAATACATTCGATGCATTGGTTAACCCAAAAATCACAACTAAAAATTCATAATGGCCATATATAGTATGTAATGTGGTCATTGGAATGTCTTCTTCCTTTACTTTCAACAGGTGGAACCCAACTTCAAATCAATCAACAAAAAATTCTGAGCTCCCTGGAGCAGATCAAACAAATCATCTATATTAGGAAATGGATACTTGATCATAACCATAATGTTATTCAATGTTCTATAATCGATGAAAAATCTCACTGATCCATATTTTTATAACTATCAAGACAAGAGAACCCCATAGTGATGTTCTAGGTCGAATGAAACCATTATCTAATAACTTCTAAAATGTCTTCTTTAACTCTAATAGTTTAATTTGAGCCACACGAAAAGAGGTTTTTTGAAATTGGATTATCATTAGGAACTAATTCAACAATAAATTCTACTTCCAGATCAAGTATAATACCATGAAACTTGTTAGAAAAAACATCCAGCCACTCATTTACCACTGACACGTCATTAATCATTAGAGTTCCTTCATTTTCAACAATATGTGGAAGGTAACAGGCATTTACATCATTTATTAGTTTCTCAGCTTCCTTATATGTTATCAAATGTAAGTGTTCATTAATGTATGAAAAATGATAAAATTTCCAAAAAGGAACCTCTTTAGATCAATAGTAAATCTTTGCATGATAAAAAAAGCCAATCCACTCCAAAAATAACATAAACTCTATTACAGGAAAAACATTAGTGTTTGTAGGTAGATTAGTAATGAATAAAAGGACATGAAGGTTCTTATAATATCTAGTTGTCTTAATATTTCCCCCCAGTTTTTTTACATAAGATCCAGATTCATATCTTCAGATGGAATTCCCAATTTACTAGAAAACTTATATGAAATTAATGAATGTGTAGACCCTGAATCAAACAACACATTAGCATAATCAGAACAAAAAAACAGTGTACCAAATACTACTTGATTTGATGGCCCAAAATATTCCTATGTAGTTGCAATGGATTTCACCACCCCCTTTTACTTGTAGTTTGGATGCTTTCCCACTTTTGATTTTTTCATTGGACACTAATTTTCATAATGACCCATTTCACTACACCTAAAACATTTTAATGATTGTATATCTGATTTTTCCCATACCATTACCTTGAACTTTTTCAGTGCAATTATGAGCCTTATATCCCATTTTACAACATCAGTAGAACTTACCTGAATTCAAAAGACATTCCCCATCATTCTTTTTACCTCAATTTTCACAAACATTATAATTACCTTTCTTACAGTCATACTTTTTTGAGGAGTTCATCCCTTTTGTCTTCCACCTACACCTCTTATTATATTGTTTCTTCAATAACAACATATCATTGACAAACTCCATTTCAACCTTATCCACACATCAAACTTGTTTTTTTATCACATACTAACTCACTAGAAGATAAATCTCATCGATACATTAGCATTAATCATGAGTAAAAATGGTTGATTTTACTATCAAGATATAGTATACAATTTGAAGAAAACATTGTCGGTAGAGTGAATTTTTCTTCTTAAGTGGCCACTGATTCATCCTCCGGCCTCCATTACAGAAATAGTTCTTCCATAATAAGACAAACCACCATAAGAAAATATTTCTCAAGTAACATACCTTTGAATTAATCCCAATCAAGAGCATAAATATCCTCACTATCCCTTCAATTTTCACCATCGACCACCACTGATCAACTTCACCTTCAAAACAGTAAACAACAAGACTATCCTTTTGATTTCTATACACCCCATGACATAAAAAAGATTCTTCAGTGCTTTAATCCACCCTTTAGATTTCACATGGTCAAATGATCCTTTGAATGATGGGGGAAGGTGCATCATGAAATTCTCCACTACAATCGTGTTCTTATGTGGTTTACCTGGATGATCTCATGAATTGATACCACCACCATTTATAGCCTGACTAAACTGGTCAATCACCGCAACAAATTGTTTAGTACTGATTCCAACAATCTCTGGTGGCTGATTTGGAATGCATTCTTCCTCCTGATGTCGTCCCATCATAACTCCCATGTTTCCTTTGTGAAATACCATTCTTAACATAAAAATATCTTAGGTGAAGCAACATGGTAATTTATAAATGCTATATCATTTCAAAATTAACACAAATTAATATTTGGATATTAATTTACCAATATAATATCTTCTAATTCTGTCTAAACAGACCATCGATACCAACTATAAGGCCCCATCCTAAAACATTACATAATCTTGAATTAAGTTAATAATTCACATTGAGGATATTTTCAGGTTTACAATTTTATAGAATTAGTCCATAACTATTACATTACATTTCAAATATTACCATGAAGACACTTCCACATTATCCAATTTTTTTCTTAATAATATAACTCCTTAAATGTAAAAAGAGTTCTTTACATGATAAAAATATTCATTAATTATTCTTTTCTCATAACCTTTCTTATACCCTTGGAAAACCATTTCAAAGACATGGGATGAGCATAAAAATCTCAGTGAGGGTTATTAAAAAAGGAATGATAACATTAGTCCATATATACATACAAATTAATTAAATAATAATCTTCAATCTTTAATATAACACACAAAATCAAAGACATTATGAATGTCAAAGGAAATAATAACTCATAAAGGTAACTTGTGTCATTATATCATACTTAAATTGTAGATATCATAACTACATAGGTAGTCAAATTTGGAATACCTATCACATTATATTTCCTAAATCTCTTTAGAGAAACATTAATAATTACCTCTTTCAGGTTTCCCAATGAATTGGAGATCCATATCGGGCTCACCTGACCTAAGTTTATCAGGGAACCACCCGTATACATAAACAGTTCCTAGGAACCATAACACAAAAAAGAATCATAAAAGAAAGACAACATTTCCACATTTTAATCACAATATATCATTTCAATATATAGAAATAATAAAATCTTTATCAAAAATATATTCAATACCCAAATACATAAAAGATTATATAGTATTTATTTTTCTTTTAAAAATATTATGAATTTTTATGGAAGATAATGATCAAATAATACTCGCGACGGTGGAGAGGTCGTTTTCACCACTTACGTTAAAAATAAATATATTTTTTGACATTTAGTAAAATGACTCATAGAAAAATATTCTACTTAAATGATATGAATAGTCAAAGGTGTTTATACATTGTACAAAAAATGTCCAGTATAAAACAAAATATGCCTCAATTAAATAATATTGAGATGAAGTCGCTTACCTCATGTCTGACTTGACTAGATCATTCATTACTATCTTGAATGATAAAAAAACTTATTTTCTAATTTTTCAGAGCCTTTTTCTGTTTTATTATTCCTTTTATGTCACTTATTACCAGGTTCTAAACAATATATAATCACTTATGTCTATAACATTCGTTTTGTCAATACTTGGTACTTGAGTAAAAAATGAACACTTTATAATTACTTGTTTACCATGTGGTCAAAATTCAATTATCATAAAAACGATATTAATGAATTAGATATCATATTTATCATATATATCTAGTATATATATTTATTTATAAAAGTACATAACATTTTTTGATAAAAATTAAATGCACCTTTCTTGGTGACTGTAAGCCGTACGTAGGCATAACATATCATTCAGTTAAATTTTTTTTTAATGGGATGAAAACTTAATGATAAATTAGTATTTTATAATTCCTATATTATATCATATATAATTTCATTAAATCTATCTATTATACATTCCACGTATGGAATGAACGAGTTACATCACATTGAGGGGGCAATAATTCACATTTCCTCAAATGAATATATCGTATTTACCAATTATGGAAACCATAAAGATATGATAAAAATAAAATTAAAAAAGTATAGAAAAAATTAAAATATAATATATAAAAAATTTAAATATAGTTTCATATTAATTTTAATATTAATATGTGGATGGAGAAGATTGAACAATCATCATTTCGTGAGGTAGTAGTTCGTCATCCATAGAAACAATATGTTCTTTACCCATTAGACAGTGGTGTGTGTAAATGTATTTTGAATACTTATTATATCCAGAACCTAGTAAATTGAAGAAAATGGTGATTTTATATAAAAAATGAATAAATAGAGTTTAGTTGGTCGGAAATGTAAAATAAATGAAAAAAACATAAGAGAAGAAGTTACCTGTAAATCTGGTAACTCCATTTAATTGGAACCGAACGGATTTATTGAAGTACATTCAGCATAATGTAAGGCCACTAGGTGGAAGAGAGGCATTTTGAGATCATATTTGGGAATATGTTTTTTGAACCATGCTGATTGAGTGGTGTGAGTAATTGGTTAGAGAATATGTCTTTATATATGGGGTTGGATGGGCACTTGATTAATTTTTGCAAATATTATTTTATTATATAATGATATTTGGTTTCTAAATATCCAAAACATATTAAAGTCAAATATAAGATGACTAACATTCGAAATAAAATCATTAAATAAGAATTGGATAGGTTTTGTATACTGTTTTAATTTTTATAATCTTATTTATTTAATTCATTAATTATTGAGTTAAACACAACATCATTATTGGGTCATAAATAATTTTACTTATTTGATTTAAAAACATATAAATAAAATACCATAATGTAGGAAATCTTTTAAGAATTAAAATTATTAATTATATTTGAATATATAACTTATATAATCTCATGTAAAAATATATTTACTAAAAGATTTAAATTTACATCATTTTTGTCTTTACATTAAATTAATTAATACATAGTGTCATTATAACTCTCTTGTGGCTCCATGAGGTCACAAAATTGACACAATGATGCCCATAGTCGTAAATGTATCATCCTATTAGATTAGGAAATATGTTAGGGTAATTTAAAATTATTATAATATTATTTTTTGGCTCTTAGTTACGAACATTACCTTTTAACCATGGTAAATAAAATATTCACTAATGTAAATATTGATAATTTTTAAATAATATAATATACCTATTTACAAAATTTGGACCTCCTGATTCCCAATATGGAATCAATTTTTCAATATTCAAAATATATAATTAGTATAAATTAATTTTAAATTAATTCATGATGTCAAAATAAAAATTGTGTTTATAATAAATAATAACTATCAAAATATTGTCCCTTGTTTATGTCCAGTTTCAATATGAAATTTCACCAAATGACCAACATTGGATTAAATGGTAAAAACAAAATATAATTAAATGTTAAAACATATAAAAATGTTATTCTAACAATTTATATAAATTTGATTATAAGACAGTTTTGAATTAAAAACACCGTAACTTTTACTATTCATTAAAAATAAACTTTATCCGAAAAATACCAATATTTCATCCTAAATAAATTTTTATACCCCAATTCTAAATAATAATATTATTGTGTCAAATTGAACATATAAATGTGAAAAAACTAGATTTAGAAATTTTTCTCCATAAAAGGAGGTAAATTGAACTTTTATAAAATATTAGACTATTTGTGCATAAAATAGGGTTCATTCACATTTTATGTCTCTAAATTTTATTGGATTAATGTAATAACATTTAAAAAACATGTATAATAAGATTTTAGTTAGTTCTATTCATTCATTCCATTAAAACGACAAGGGGTTAAATACCATTTATGAAAATATTATATTATTATTTTTCAGTGTGACCCTACGTTGTGTGCAACTAATGATTTCAAGGAAAGCTGCTATTGTGTATCAGGTACCCCATCGATCATAGCACCCCCTTTAAAGTGAATTTAATATTTAATTAAAAAATATTAAAAAACATAATATATATTATTCTTTCATTACATGTGTTGTTACACATCATCTTCACCATGAATAATGAACTGCATTGTCACGAACCCTGGTCAAAGCCCCACTGATGATCATTACACCACAACATCCAACACATAAAAAATACACCTTAGCTACATTTTCTCCACCTCCATAGATACACCATAATTAGACATTACATGAAATGTGAAACAAAAAAGTCACCAATCATAGCAACCTCATAGAAATCCTAAAGAATAAGCCCATCAGGGACACACGACCAAGCCAAAGCCACCAAGAGAGTCACCTCCTGCGGTGTCGTCACCCACTTGAACATCACATCAAAAGAAACCCTCGAAAACACCAAGCGAGTATAACTAAGAGAAAATTGGTGCAATACGAGAGCAATATAGAAGAAGGGGGTGAACTGAGTGCATGAATTTTCACTCTAAAAATGTCCAATAAACCATACCTTCAATGCCACCACCGGAGGAACTGCAACCTAATAGGAGAAAACAAAATGCAGGACGAGAAACTAGAGAATGAAACTAGCCCAACGCCACCACTAACAAAATCCCAAATCACCGGGGCTTCATCCTGTCAGAGTAAGATGGGTTTTGTTATTGTTAGTACCAGTAAAAATTGTGGTGTTCACAGTGAACGAGGACTATGAAGAGATAGGGTGGGAGTGAAGAACAGAAGAATGTGAATTCCAAAAGAAGACCTCTTACAGTATGGTGGTGGTGAGTGGGAGGGAGTGGTGGCATTAAGAAAAACCTTTCATGGGTGGAGAAGGGACACTATAGACTTTGAGACTCGAGAGCCATTAGTTACTAAATAGGTATATTTAATTCGATTTATTGTTATTTAACAAAAATAAAAAACATAATATTAAATAATAATAAATGAGTTCATGATGTTCAAAACATTTATCAATAACCTTTAATATAATGAATCATACTCATGTAAGAATTAAAAATTATATTCTAGAACATTTATACCATTGTATGATCAGTAATAAATATTCATTCATATTTCTGAGTTTCCAAACCATTTTAAAATAACATTTAGAATTATGACCAAATGAATCAATAATGAACACCATAATAGAACTCACATGAAACCAAAAAAATAATAAAATATTAATAATGAATTTGTCATAAGATGTTATAAAATTATAACATAAAGTATTATATGTAAAAATTGATTTATTAAATTGGTTAATAATATTAACTAAACAATAATACATGATTTTTAAAAATTTTAGATTAATTTAAAATGAATGGAATGTGAATTATTATTTCAATTTCTATTCTTGGGGTTAAATATAAACATCATTGATAATATAATTCAATAGTTAGTTGTTAATTAAATTTCGATTTCTCTAATGTTGTATATAAAATTTCATAAAATGCATTTATATAAAATGTATATAATCAATATATTTTGTTTATCATCACATCAAATATACTATATTTTTAATTAACTTCAATATAAAAAAACTTTATTAATGTTTTTTTCAAATAAAAAGTATTTTTTACCTAAAATTAATGAACATAATTTTATTCCTTCATATCTTATTAATTTATTTAATTTTAAATCAATAATTTATAGTGGAAATTTATAGGATTATATTTTCCATTATACGCGCATTGTTTTTCGAAATGTGTGATTTAAAAATGGAATGTTCATTTTCTTTAAAGATAATTTTTATGATGAAATATTTAATGATTTATATCTAGATAGTGGTTATATGGAATTTTTTATACAAAGGTTGGTTAGATGATATTACAATCAATATTCGTTACATGATAAAATAATTATGATTCGATACGTTACAAATGAATAATGGGTGTTTTTGTGATAAAACAAGGATCAGTGGTTACATGACAAACTCCAATGCATTCCGTACTCTATATTTGGAGTTTTTCCATGTTGGTTACCCCATTTATAAGAGTGATTTAGAAAATTATTCCTAAATTAACTAATTATATATTTTTTTATATCGAATTATTTTATTTTAAAAATGATACATATTAATCTCGATTAAATTATTATTCATGTTTTCTGAATAAACATTAGGTTTTTAGGAAAAGGTTTTCATGGATTAACAATAAAATAAAATTATCTATAACATTATGTCCTTTTTTATGATTTTTATCTCATGCCATGTTTTAAATGATCTTCACAATATTCATGGTATAATATAAGTAATTAATAGAATAAATTGAAAACTGTTAATTTTATATAGGAAGACAAAACATGTTCTATTTGAAAAGGTTTTCCTTTGTAGGAAAAATGGATATCAGGGATAAGAGTCCACATATAGTTTATTTGTTTACATTATAACTGATTTATAAACATTCTAATATTCTAAAACTAATAGTTATATTATAATGGAATGTGATATTTTAATTTTAAAAAAATAATTTAATATATTGTTTAAGGCTAGCTCCTTATAGTTTCTATTATAGAGATATTTAGATAAACATATACATTAGGATAATGTTTATAGAATACACATTAAGCATATTATTTACAATATGTTTAATTTAAAATGATATAACATTTCAATATTACCATGTATCATCATTTATGATATTTTTTTAGATTTTTTTTCTACAGTGGTTACATGGACGATTTGTTAGGATAGAATCATGGAGAAAACAACCATCCAAATTAGCATCCCGATATTGTTGGAATTGGAACAAAATATTTTATTTACATTGAATCATTAGATGAAATAAACTGTAAATGGAGATATAATATATGCACGGGATAAGTTGAATGAACTATATGGTTATATTTAAGTAGTTATAAATTTTATTGGGAAAAATCCTCCAGCATTCAGTGGTTCCTCAGATCAAGCTGTATCCAAAACGATGTATTAACTATGATAAAATGATAATTTAATTCATGGTATTTTTTGAATTTCAAAATTTATATAAATACATTTATCATTTTGATGGTGAATCTGATTGATCATGGTCTTTGGAAAAGAATACAAGAGTCAAACATGATATGAATGTTATGGAATGGGTTAATTTTAAGAAACAATTTCTTGAAATTTATTTTAATACATCATTTTTAATCAGAATTGTGAGAAAAATCATTGAACTGTGAATGAAGTATAAATATTATGTATCAGTATATGATTATACCATTAAAAAACTTTATTAGTAAGTAACATATTTTCTGAGTGACATTGATAGTATAATTAGTAGATTTTACTTTAGTTTATAGCCATATTTATGAATAGGGTTGTTTTCACGAATCATTAATAGTAGTGAAATGTTTTTCATTGTGCTGTAAAAGTTGACATAGAGTTTGATGATATGTATATTCTTCATTATAAAAAATGTATGAAGACATCAGTTTAGAAGTAATTCAAAAATAATTTATCAAAAAAATGAGAGGTAATAAAATAAAATTCCATACATCATAAAAGTGTTGCAAGAATCACACTACATAATGTATCTCAAAATATATAAAATATGTTTGATGTGGAAGTACTGGAAACATGGATCAGGATTTTATGGGATATGAGGAGACATGTAATGAAATGTCAATAGAATGATAATTTAATTGAAATGGGTTTGTACATTATGTTTGTGTCTATCCAATGATAGACACATAGGGGAAACATGATTGGAAAAAAAGGTTTTTGTAATGATATTTCCATCTACTATAGTTTATTTATCACATCGTGTGAATTGGGGGTAGGTATATTACATAAGTTTTCAAAAAATTTCAATACATTGTTTGAATTTGGAACATCAAATTCAATCATCTCTAAAATAATTGAAATAATACATGGAATAAAACATCATAAATTTATAATAGAAGTTTTAAAAACACACTAGTTGGAGATATTAAAAAAACCAATAGTTATAATAGTATTCCTAATAGTTCGATGAAATGTTCATTCCTAAAAATATTTTCTAAGTACAAAATGTAGAGTTTTATTTTTTTCATTAGTATGGATTGGATTTCAAATTATCATGATAATATTTTTTTAATTCTATGATTTTTTTATCAATGATTTAACACCATTAATAACATATCGTGAATAAGTGAAATCAAACAGAAATGGTATGGAATGTTACTTAACTCATGTATTTAAAAAATGGAACTATTCAGATAAATGATGTGGAATTTGTGAATGACTACATAATAATTTTTATGGATGATTTTCATTGTGTAATTCGTGATTAAGGTATTGAGTTTACATTTTTATTTATTCTATAGTTGATTTCTTATTTCAAATTTCCCATAATGAATGGAATGAGTAGAACATTTGGAACCTAAATAGAAAATGATATAATTTCTTGACAAAGTTTTCATTTTTCATAGTTCATAACCTTGGCGTGTTCCAATTTAAATTATTAAAAAGAAAGGTGTTTCAATGAAAATTTGTATAAATTATAGATATTTGAAAAACATCACTATTAATAAAACACACCCATTATTCATATATATTTTTTGTTTGATCATATCCAAGGACTGAATAATGTTACAAATATTGATCTCAATTCGGCATAACATTAGTTTATGTTGAATGACAATGAAAATATTAAAACATGAATTTCAGACTACATATGGGAATCATTAGTATTTTGGTAGTCAATTTTTTTTACAAATCCCCCTTTGTATATTTGAATCTTATAAATAGAGACATTCATGAATTTTTAGATAATTTTTTGTTTCATTTATTGATGAAATTTTATTATAATAAAAACATTATGATTTTCATGAAAAATATATATGTATTGTTTCGAAAACCATTAAAAAATAAGCTATATGGAAAATCTTGATCATGTGATTTTTGGATAAAAAATAACTCTATTTCAGGGAATATTATAAATAATGACCAAAATATTGTTGATCACACCAAAAAAAGAGCTTATGTTGGTCCAAGACCGATAAATGGTACAAATATTTATTGTTTTATTTGATTATAAATATATTACGAAATGTTTTTTGACCATGTTTAACAACCAACTGTCACAAAAACATAGTTATCAAAAAAATAGTTAAATTTATTTAGAAAAATGATTATAATTAGTTTTTTATAAAATTAAAAAAAATATTATTAAATGATTCATTTTTTAATATACACATAATGAATGGTGTTTTTTTACTATAGTGGTTCTCTATTAATGGGACATAGTTTTATTCTGATGAAGAATGATCATGTATTTTCTTATTCTTTGTGGTAACTAAAACATCGTGAGAATGAATATCATACACAAGATTTTTAATTTATGATTATGGTTTTATAGTTATAAATTTAGAGGAATCATTTATACGGTTCCAAGTGTGAAATTTATACTAATCGTAAAATTTGAGAGTATATAATTACATTTGAAATTGTTGAACATGCGACATAGATAATGTCTTGAAATCATTAAGTATTATGATTTCATAATCCATTACCTCCTTGAAAAGGAAAAAAGGTGGGTAATTCCTTGATTATAAAAATTTCATTCATCATTTATCATGTCACATTTAGAAAATTATTGTTAGTTTAATGGCATGATGTATTTTGGATTAGTTGTTTTGGGTGTAGGGACTTCCTCTATTTTTTAATGTTTATGTACAATCGTCCAGTATGAAAAGAATTAAGTAATCTTAGAAGGTTTATAATCTATTCCAAAAATGGTATAGTTGGTTGAAAATGGTATGTTTTAAAATTTTAATATTGATAAAATATTGTGTATTGAGGGTTGGGAAGTTTTTATTTGTAATTTGTGCGTCATAATTGATGAAATATTTCTTCTCAAAATCTCATAGTGGTATTTGTACAGTTAATCAGGGAAACACGTAGATGTACATAGTCCTTTGATAGTATTACTAGTGGGATGGAATGAATAGGTATATTTATAAAATATACTTTGGTGTCTTTGACACATCAAAAATTTAAAGTATAATTATATTTAAAAAATTATATTCGTCATCATTTTCCATTACTAGAGTGGAAATAGGAGAAGATATCCATGGATTACATATTTTTATTTCCAAATACATATTAGGGTAAAAATATGATTTTGGATATTGCTGATTTAATAACTAAATCTGAACATTTCAATCCAATTCAGGATACTATTTATTAAGATCAACATTCATGATATTACAGTAAGGATATTTTTAGGTTAAATGGGGTTCATATATCCATTTTATATGACCATGATCATTTGATTATGTCTAATTTCTGGAAGGGAATACAAAATTATTTGAGAAATAAATTAATATTTAGAAATTCCTTTTCATCCTAAATCTGATAGACAGTCAAAGAAGGGAATTCAGACATTATAAGATATTTATCAAGACGTTCTGATTGAGTACTTAGGAATGTGTGATCATCATATTTCATTAATAGGTTCTCCATATAAAAAAGGTTTTCATTATAGTATACAAATTTAAACATTTTATGATTTATATGGATTGTGTTGTCAAACTAATTATTTTTGGGGTTAGGAGCGAGAAAGGATGTTCTGGCCCGAAATTGGTAGAGGACACAGTGTTGAACTTGAATATAATTTAGAAACACCTGATCTCATATCAGAGTAGGAAAAAAAGTTATGTATATAACTGAAGAAAGAGCATTTCTTTCATTGTGGGTGATCATGTCATTCAAAAAGATTATACACGAAGAGGTGTGATGCATTTTTTATTGAAGGAAATCATATTCCATAGTACATTGGGCCCTATTAAATTATATTTTGTATTTGATATATTTATTATCGTGTGGTTTTGCCTCTGAGTTTATTATAGGTACAATATGTTTTTCTGGAATTGAAGTTAATAATATATGTTGCAGATTAATCACATGTTTTGTGATGTACCGTAGTTCAGTTATAAAAGAACCATTGTTATGAGGAACAACCAATTCATATTCTTGATAAAAAAGAATATGTGTTTTGAAATATGGAGATTCATTAAGATAAGGATCATTGGTAAAATCATATGTCTGGAGAATCAACATATAAATCCAAAATATCAATGAGATAAAAATATCATCACATTTTTATTATGAAAATAAAATTTAAAATATTTATTTAATATTATTGGTCAATATTGTGCATCCTCTGTACCAATAGAATATATTATTTTCAAATTTATTAGTATTATTAAACTAAACTCATCAATATTAGTGAATTATCATAATAAAATTTATACTACATATATTCAATCAAGAGTTTTTAAATTAATCCATTATTATTGGTTGATGTAAGGAGAGAATATTTCCTATTTTAAATATAACAAACTATAATTTTTTTAAAAAGAAAACATTGTTCCAGCCATTAACGGTACAAATATTTTAATTTTTTTTACTTTTTACATAATTTCATATGAAAAAATAAACATCATTTTGGAAATCATAATATCATATTAATTGTATGGTGATTTTTTGGACTTTTTCTGAAAAGTATCAATTTTACATGTATAAGGAAAATACCTCATATTAATTGAAAACATATTTTTAATTTAATTTATTTATATAGTTATTTTATAATTTCCTTAATCAGATGGATAAATGATATTTTTCTCTGAAAACAATTTTTGGATCAAAATGTTTATAAATATTGATAAATACAAAAGGGTATAATTTTTTTGTATAAAATCAATAATTTTTATCCAAAAATGAATCATAGTTTAACATGGTTCAAAAAATTTTATACACAAAACCTCTTAATTATTTAAATGATATTTGGATGTGGCCATTGGGATTGATAAAAAATGTTCGTAATGAATGAAAATTCAATATGTATTCAATAGTATTAATTAGATTATATCCTTGTCTTGTATATAATAGTATTCAGTAAAGATCCATAATGTATTCAATGATAAATCATATTCATCTTAGAAATTATTTAATTAGAGTAAGAAAAAAAGGAATTGTAATAACGTATTCACAAAATGATTTAGTGTAAAAAATTTAGAGTTAATTCTATATCGATAAAAAAGAAAAAAAATATTAATATAAAATGTTTTAATTTATAATTCATTTACTGCGGAAATAAAATGCTTGCAATAAAATAAGTAAATGAATAAATTTTTTAATCACCATGATTATGGTCTATTATAATTGAGGAGAATGGTAACTTATTTTAACTTACAAGAAATTTTGTCCTACATTACCATATAAATCACTCAATACGATGACCACTCTATCTCACTATCCACGTAAACCATCGATAAGATCACTAAATAATATTTATTGCAATCTCCATGAGTTATTGGTACATTGATCAGTTTTCTTATCTTGTATTCCCCATTAGCCATCAATATTATATATAATTAAAATTTTATAGAAAAATTAGAACTCAAATATATTACATTTACGTGGTCAAAGTTATTCACTAGTTTATGATTTTGTGATCTCACACACTAATTTTTTGAAAATGGAAATGATCTGCATTTCCACTTCAATCCCTAAGAATGGCCATGTAGTTATAGAAAACTCCACAATGTTCATCTCAATTCTATAATTATCATATATTTTTTTGTTTTTGTTTTTGATGAAATGGAAACCTAATAGTTTAATGGTCAAATTATAAAATAATTTCTCATGTTGATTTGACATACACAATTTGTAGGGTAAAATATTTTATTGAGACAATTCATTATAATTCTTCCTATATAAAACATAAACATATGCCAACTAAATTGATTTACATAAGATATTTCATTGTAATTTTCAGTATGTGTATGACTCGAATGCTACTGGGTCTAATGTGAAGTCTGATTAATAAAAATTTCAATTACAATTGAAAGACAGAAAGTCATTAAATATTATTCGATGATGGTAAATCTATTCATTATTGGATCTATGCTCAATTCAAAAAATTTAAAAATTATATTGTGTTTATATTGATGAAAAATTTAAAACTAAATAAATGTATGGTAACACAAAAAATATATATTAGAAATTTCATAATTTACATTTGACAAGAAATTGTTTGTAATTAGGTACATATGAATGTTTTCATGATTTTAAAAAAATGGAATGGAAAATTCATAAAACAAATTTGACTCAAAAATATCCCCCTTTTTGGAAAGCACGAACCACAAGATATAAATAGAAAATTACAATGAATTTTTTCCATTATTCTGTTTAAGAACATTGTATTCAGAATAAAAAATTAAAAATTAACACCTTCTGAGTTTAGAACTCATAGGAATATAATTTTGAATATGAATAACTAAAAAATAGGATAAGAACTTCCTTGAGGATCATATTCTCTTTTTTTTATATTTATCTTTCAGCATTAAATAAGTTTGATTACATTATTTAACACATTCTCTGTCTTTGTCTTAAATTTCCTCGATTGTGATTTTTGAAATATAATTTTTAAATGTCTTTTAATACCTAATATTATTAGCGAATATACTATATATAATAGAATCGTAGAGTATTTTATCATATTAAAAATGAATTAGCATTAAATTAAAAGAAGGAGAATCCATTTAAATAAATTCCAGAGGAAAATGTGTTTCGTTACAATTCCAGTCAACAATAATATAATAAGAGTTTTATGGACTTAGTCCTTCTTAATCATCAGGGATCTAACAATTGTTTTCTGATTCATAAAATTTTTAGTCTCTTCTAATATAATTTCCTTAAAAAATTCATGATAGTTTTTTCCTATCTATTTCATCCTTTCTTCTAGAATCTGAATTTTACCACCATGCACATTATCCATTTCTTCTTTAAGCTGAATAGTTTCTTCAAAATAACTAATCTAATCACCTTAAGCATTTATCATTTTAGAAAAAAATAACTATGATTATTCAAATTAATAATCTCACCATTATAGTGATTGATTCTTGAAATCTCATTAAGCATAATCATTAACTACGTTTGAAAATGAATGGTATATTGAATTTTGTTCTCATAAGTACAATAGAATTGGTCGAGGTAATTTAACCTTGTGGCCATATCCTTTACCAGAAAACTAAGATACATCTGTTTTATTCTAATCCATTAGAAAATTTTCAATGTTATCATCATGAAGCTTGATATATTTTCCAATACCATTAGACCATTTCACCACTTTGTTAAAACATTTCTTATTACATTAGGTACATACTTGGAAAATACTGAAATTTGATTCAAATTTTATTATCCTTTCTGTTAGGGATTTATATAAATATGCAACTATTTATTGATTTACAACCACCAAATAATCATTGGCCCTCCAACATGGGAAAATAAGGATTCTTTTCACCAGTATGTACAAATTATGAATTATATAATAAATTCCTTGTACTATTATAGTATATAGAGAATCTAATTCTGATAAGTTTTTTTTTCAACTAGTCTTTCCCTATTATTGAGATGATTTTCATTTTTATTTATTTACATTAATTTCTTTTTTCCATCCAATTTTTCAATGGAATGAACAATATCTATTTTACTTCCTACATCCTTTTGTTTTTTATTTTGTTATTATTTCTTTGATGTAGATATGACTTGATGAAATGATTTTTATTTTTTTTCTATATACTAATTGATTTCACCTTATAAATTCTTAAAGAAGACAAAAGTTTTTATGAGTCTTAATATTTCCTGATAAATATCTTATAAGATATTTTATTATCCACCTTTTCTTTGGAAATTTCCTTATCTAGACTATTTCTATCAACTAATTTGGATTCAATTTTTTTTATTATTATTCTTCATTAATATAGTCTTATATTTCATTAAATAAAAACACATATTTATGTCATTAAATGTCTTTTTCTTGAACGACTACTTAATTATCACCTTCTTCCATCACTTTTTGAAACAATTTCTGAAGGTGTGACTCCAATATTATGTCACCTTCCCAAATAGGAATTAATTATTTATATTTTTTTGAGAATGGGGAAAAGACCCCAATGATATAAAAAATAAAATCCCCTTTTCCTGAATTGGTAATGAAGAACCCCATTATAGACAGAATGACAAAAAACACAGTGGAAACAACCCAATGTGATGAATGTGAACTATAATGATCAATGTGGAGTAGATGTCATTGTGAAGGGAAAGAGTTTCATCTCCCCTGTGGGAGGAATTTAAATAGTGATATTAGAAAAATAGAATGTCTTTCCCCATCAATGGAGTTTTACAATGTGGGATGCAAAACATGGTAGTGCATTACTCTCACACCGAAAAATTTGCATATGGAGGATTGGATGATAGATGACATCACCACTATAACTCAAACGAGTCGCCCACCAGACAATGCTTGTGAAAAAATCACTGCAAGTCCCCCTGATGCAACAAAACTCAAGACCAAAATCACTGATAAAATTCAAATCATGGAATCCATATGTCCAAGAGAGAGACCACTATATTATGGGTGTCAACACACCAATCCATCAAATGAGGCCTCCCACCCAGCGATACAAAAAACCGCATTTCTCCAAATGTGATAAAAATAGTTTGAAATTCCCAAATGACTTCAAAAACCTATCAACCAACCAATTACAGAGGAATTTTTTTATTGAAATAGAAATACACAAAAAACAGTGCAAACATAACCTGAATCATCTACAGAGAGCATCATCATCCATCAACATGTACTAGATCGCCATCGAAGATGAAAAGACCAACCAAGAACTATCAACATCTAACTATAGAAGAACCAATAGACCACTAATGTGTCTGAAAAACACAAAATGATCTTTTGTGATTCTGCATAAGAGTATATGTCAACTCCAGAAATTCAACCTTCTCCAATTATAGTAATCATCGGATGAAACATATTGTGAATGTGATCCTCTAGAAGAAGAATCATCATCATGTTCATATCATCATTTTCACATACACGTCGAGTTGAGTAGGGGATACCGATCAAGTGAAATAGGGAAGAAGAGTTCTAGTGATTCATCATTTGTACCCCATGACATCTCCTTTCCTATGTAGTCATGGAATAAAACCTGAACCCGCGACCTTCGATTCATGTCGGAGGAGTCAGATCTCGGTACATCTGAGTATGTAGAGGCCAAAGGACCACCATACCACTGAACCGTAGGAATGATAGGGAATGGTCCACCATGAAACAACACTGGGAGGCAAGGTGGATGGGAGAGGCTTGGAAGAACCCAATGTTCAAATAGTACAATATGAGTGGAATGAAAAAGAACCAGTGTCTGAAGGGATCTCCAACGCGAAGGAGAATCACACTTGGGGTAGGGAAACCCCTAAGCATGGAATTACTCCACTCGGGAGAGTGGACCAACGGAGAATGGTTCCATCACATTATTTTATCAAATATATTATTTATATTCAAAAACCACTTTTACCTTATTTATATTAGTGGGAGAATCGATATTAACAATTTCCAATTCTCGGTATTCTAACATGGCCTTAGGAGGTAATGTAGGTTTGTTGAGCCATTCTCAACTCCATTTAGCAATCTATCACACAATCATGCTTCAGACAAAATAATCTTATATTTCATTTACAATTCATCCATTTATAAAATATTATAACCATAAAATTTTAATGAAATGATTTTATAAGGGTTGAGAATGAATTAAGAATCTCCCTCTTTTATTTAAACATAATTCTTTATTCATTTTTAGGATCCTCATCAGATATATTCGTAAATTTATTTTCCATTATTGAGGTGAGTGAAAAAGATAATATTTTCTTGAATGTTTTTCAAAATTGATTATTTATAATTAATATTATACTTCCAAATAAGAAACTTGAGTAATTATAATGAAATTATTTTTATTTTGAATAAAAAATAGTCTTTATTTCAATACTCTTAAAAATAAATCCATGAGACATTATGATCTGAGAAATTATTTAAATGGACATGATGATTTCTATAATCATAAGAACAAAACAAACCAAATTAATTATCCTCATATTGACAGGATAATCCATAGTAAAAAATATGAGGTACATTTAAGGAATCTCTATCACCATGTTAGGGAATGAGAAATGCTAGAATCCTAGTAGCTAAAACACTATGATTTTTAATAAAATCTGTATATTTTGTTGTTTTATAATATGATATATTCTTGAATAAATACCCTTCATATCTATCTATTATAAATCTTTCCTTTGAATCTAGAAATTTATGGGATTGAAAAAATGTGTCTTGTTCGTCAATAATAAACAGAAAATACAGGGTGTCCCTCGGTGGAATACTATAATACATATTAGAAATATGAAAAGATTACATTTAATTTCTATATAATTTAAGAAAATTTATATAATCATAAAAATTTCGTACCAAATAAAAATAAATCAAAACATAATTGGTATATGAATATTCTATACACAATGATTCCCAACCATTAATAAAATTAACCTTATAATATATGGTTCTTATTTCACATTAAATGATATTTTAATAATCATTATGAGAAATAAAACCCCTGATTTGTAATTTTTTTATTAGGATATTATATATGGACTGGAAATTACAGATTCAGACAGAGAAATAAATCAAACATGGACTCTTATGCGAGGTAACACATCATTGTATGAATTTATAAATATCTGATGTGGGATATGAATGGGTGGGGGTTCCCCAGATCATAATATATAGAACATGATTATTTATATTTAAAAAAATATGATTTCTGATATTAGATCCCATTTATATAATGGTTGTGTTATTTCCTGAGGAAATATTTTTATAAATAAATTAAAAACCTTGGGGTTTAGAAAATTAATTTTCATTGGTGAATCTGATGAAATTGAAATAAACAATTAGCGTATTGAGTGAATATGAAAAAACATTATCTAAAATGTAAAAATATAAAAAATTTATAATATAAACAACAATGTATGAAACCGGTTGTAATGGAATAGTGCCAAAATATAAAATAATAAAGAATACCTTTTGGAGTGGAGTCATCGATATAATAATTTTTACTTATTTCTATGAATAGATTCTAATTATTCAAGAAAAAATAATTTAAATGAACTAAATTAGTTTAATATGATTTTTTTTAGTATGAAAAAAATCTAATTCGATTTCAATAAAATTGATTTCTAAAAAACATAATATGAAATTTTTTTAGATAAAATAAAAATTTGAAACATAGAAGAAATATAAAATTAAAATCATTTGTACTCTCCTTATGAGAATAGTTAAAAACTATAGGCTGCTAAATTAAACCATAAGCCTATAGTAATGATTACATTATAGTGGTCATTATTATCTTTTGTTTAGTGTATTCAAATCCATCAACAGTTATAGATTTTGTAAAAATATAATCAAGATGTTCATGTGTTCTGATGAATTGTAATATGATATATTCTTTTCTTGTGTGATACCTATGATAGTGATGCCTAATATTATATGTATTTTATGAGAGTATATGAATGAATTTTTTTTATGGTAAAGAAATTTGTTTTATCACATAATATTATTGTTTTTGTAAAACTCATTCCATATTTATTGATTTTGGGTTTTATCAACAACACTTATGTGCTACAACATCCAACTACCATAGACTTGGATTCAGAAGTGGAATGTACAACTAGGTTTTTTTCATACAAGACCAATAAATTAATTAATATCTAATTTAATGAAAGGATATTTAATTACTCTATTGTTCCATTCTACAACCACCAATGTCAAAATCTGAAAAACTATTCAAACCAAAAACATTTTGAGAAGAATAGAAAACTACAAGATCCATAGTTCCCATTAGATAATGAAAAATTCGTTTAATGTATTTTAAATGTGACTTCTTGGGGTTTTACTGATATATTTTACATGAAAATACTGAAAACATTATGTTTGGATCACTAGTTTTTATGTATTGTAAGCTTCCTATAGTACCTCTAAAAATTGAATGATAAATTGGTTGCCCATCCTCATCAAGATCTTGTTTATTTGAGGAACCAATTAGAGAACTAATACATTTAGAATTTTCATATCCAAAATTTTTTATATGATATTTGAAATAATTATGTTGAGATATATAAGTACATTTGGTATTTTGTAAAATTTGGAAACTAGGAAAAAATGTTAACTCACCGATTATACCCATTTCCAAATTAGATTTCATAAAATCCATAAAGGAATATGTTACATATTGAAGATTTTATTCTAATGTAATGTCATCAACATATATTTGAACAATTATAATATTTTTGTTAAAAATAATTATAATAATATTTAGATCCACTATTCCCATAACAAAATTCTTTTGTAACAGAAATCATGTTAATCTTTCAAATCAAGATCTAGTGTAATATTAAAGTTTATATAAATATTTCGTTTATTAAATAATATAATCAAGATGATTTGTATCTTAAAATGTTTTGGTTGTTAAACATGAACATCCCCCCTGTACATATCCCTTATTGATATCACATGTTATATACATTTGATTTTTTTGAAATAAATGAATGTTATAACATATAATAGAAAATGAATAGATTAATTTCAGACAAGGTTTTTAATGGTTTACTCATAATCTATTCCATCTTCATTATTATAACATTCAGTAAAAATTTATTACTTTATGTAGAATCATTATCCCATTTTCTTCACATTTATTTATTAAACCACATTTAACATCAATTACTGAGGTTTCATTCGGAGTGTCCATCTATGTCCATAATTTATTCCCATTAAATTAATTTAGTTAATGGGTAATTTTTTTATCTAATGCACATCACCGAAATAAGCATTAGGATATTTATGTTCAAGTTTGGAAAGAACAAAAATATTTTATATTTCACTTATAAAAGAAATTCCAGTCCTCATTAGTTGATTAATATCACCATAGATAACATTACTAGGATGATTACTATGAAAAAAATAGAGTTGGGTTTTGTAAGGTATATTCATAAACCTAAGGTAGAAGTCTTCTTTGGAAAATAATTAAAAAAAATTATTCGGTATTTTTTTTATTAGAAGAATCTTTAGTGAAATTTGGAGATTCCATTTTTGAAAACACAATAGCTTTTGTTAATTGGGATTTATTCAAAACAATTTTATCGAAAACAAGAAATTTAATGTTTATTGTCACCTCAATAGTACATGATTTTTTATTAAATACATTATATTCCATAGAAGTAATGCAATAAAAGAAATATATACCTTCATCATATTAGGGTATGAATTTAAATAATTATATTTCATAATCCATATTGATACATTACATCCAAATACACTGAAGTTATACAATTTTGGGTTTCTACCTTTCCAAAAATTATAAGGTGTTTTATGAATTATGGAACTATTTAAAACTCAATTTATAATACAAAAAATTACTAATAACTTCATCCCAACTAATTTTATCAGTTGAGTATTCACTTGACATGGTAATTATTATATCTTGAATAATAATATTAATTATTTCAAAAAGGCCATTTTTTTGAGATCTATGAGATAAAAACATTTCTAATTCCATTCATTCTATACAAAGTTAGAAAAATAAAAAACGAAAAATTGTCTATCATGACCACTACAAATATTTATGAAGGGAATGTGTTTCCAATTTTTATTCCTCAGCTAATAATGTATTGAAATAAATAAATTCATTATATTTCATTAATAAAAATATAACCATTTATATCTAGTATAATCATAAATTAAAAAACACACATTACTTTCCTCCAATACATCAAATTATTATTGGATCTGAATGATCCATCTGCACTTACTTTAATGCATCAGAAGTTAATACTTCAAAAATTGATTTAAAACTAGACAACCCTTTATTATCACATTGATAGGGGTCACAATTTATTTAATAATCAAGTCTTTTCTTTTCTAAATCCATAAAAAATTTCATATTTAAGTTTCATAATTTATTATGATTATCATGTCATATCCATAAAATCCATAACCAGGATTGATCTTCTATTACACTAAGGAAATATATGTCATGGATCCTAATTTCATATATGTTTATGGTGTGTAAATTCTCATGTGAATGGAAATAATCAACGATTTAATATTCAGAAATGTGTACTACACATTTATCATTAATAATATTAAAATAGTAACATCAATAAAAAATAACATATTCTTATATGGTTGTTCATAAAAATTGTAATCTTTTTTGAAATTAATTGTTTCTTAATAAAATTAATAGTACATATACCGATATGATTTCCTTTAGAATTATATCTAAAGAAAACTGTCCCACTATTCATGTTGATAATCCATTCAATGAATTCATTGTATCTAGTCATATGTCTTGAAAAAAAACAATACATTTACCATATCTTCTTATTGCAGGTATTCCATTTTTTTGTTAAAACAAAACAATTTTGAATTTAGAACCAAAATGTTTTTCAGACATATAATATAGAAAATTAAGTCATTTGAACCAAATTTTTATTTTTAGATGTTCTTTTTAAATCCTTATAATTATTTTTCATTTAATGAAAAATTAATTTTCTAACATCCTCCACATTGAAATTTATTAAAAATGATTCCAATCATAAGAATGAAACCGTTGTAACTAAAAACAGGTTCTCTATAATTATATCATATTACTGAACTACTACCATGTGGTTGAATTTTTTTATAGATTTTATGAAAACCATTAATAACAATAGTGAATTTTGATAAATATTTCTTCTGTGATGAATTTTCAAATTTTTGTTTCACAGCTAAATTTTTATCCTCATCTACCATCATTTTGGAATCTAGATTCTAAAAAGTAGTTTTCAATCTGTCCTTTTCAGAAAAAAATATCTTAATAGTTAGAAATAATTTCATTTTCAAAACATGTTCCATAATGTTATTTTTTAAGATGTGATATTTCATATGTTAAAATATAAATTTTTGAATTATATTTTCTGTGTTTTCATTATCCTTATCAATTTGGTAACACAATTTATAATTTTTATTTTCCATAAGTCTTACCAAGCGATAGATTTCATTAAAATAATGTAAAATATTATCATCCATTGTGAGGTGTTTTCTTCATCTAAAGATGTATAATTATTCTCATATGGGTGATTCGAATTTAAATACATATCAATTAAATAACAATCTGTGTGTACCGTAGCAAAAAAAATTGATTTTAAATATTTATTTTAGAAAGATTACCAATATTCCTCTAATTCAGACATTCATTATATCGCGAATTGATTGAAAAATCACCTCCAATATAACTAGAAATTTAAAAATCATTATGAATAATCATGTTTTTTGACTCATAATAATTTTTATTTTTTATATTGGAATTTCTAAATTTTCTATGTTTTCATTTCAACTAGGGAAAATTGGGACCAGTATTTCCAACTCTTATTCACTCATAACAGGTAACATTAGAATCATTTTTTTCATTCATGTCATCGTTACTTTACATCTTATGATACTAAAAATATTTTATACCAATAATTATATTAATTCATTGAGGATTATTGGGTAATTTATTCTTATAATTATATAAATTACAGTAATTTGATTGATTAATTGTTTTATTTTTCAATGAAGACCTAAAATCATTAACAAGTGTGATATTTTATTGGATTTGTTATACAAGTAAAAGTAACTCCATCATTATTTCTACATTACATACTCTACATCTCTTTTGATCCTACCCTCTTATTGCAAATGGGATCCAAATAAATCATAAAGAGTGAAATTTTTTATCTTCCTTGATTCATCAATGTAAATTATCTTAGATTCCCACTCATTGGCCATATTATCAATTATCATTTCAACAAGTATTTCATTTATTAATCATTTCTCTACCATATATTAGACACCATTGACAATTTTCATAATTCTTTGTTGTATTATTTAATTAAGTTCACTAATGAGAAATTAAAATTATTGATAGCTATCACTAATAACTTAACTTAAAGATTCTATAACTTTTGAATTTAAAAAATATATATAGTATATATTTATATAAATACTATTATAATCCTTACAATACGAAATATTAATGTTAATTATCCATTTCATAGGACATAATAATGAATATATAAATCCTTAATTAAATTTTTTGTCATGATTTTTCTGATTTGAAATAAAATTCACTTCCATGAAAGTAATCTTGTAATCTCTAGTTAACCAAAAAAAATTATACTCCAATATCTAAAATGAATTTATTCATTTTATCTCTGGAAACCTCATTATAAGAAAAATATTAAATTGGTGTTCAATTTGTACTAATGATATCTATTGAACCAACAATGAGTCTTGCAATCTTTGAATACAAACACAAACATTATATTCCACATTACAAGTTACTATTGTGAATTATACAAAAAAATACATTATAAAAAATTTAAACATACACTAAAAATTAATGAATATAAAGTTATCATTTATTATTAGTTGAATCTTCTTATATTTATAAATCTATATATTTTTATAATAGTGGCAAAGATTTTGTACAAAATTTTCGATCGATATGTATATGATGGTTTCTAAATAATGGCGGTAGGGGTGGATGGTATTTTTTTGATCTTTCAATTATAACCATAAAATAAATGTATTTTAACAAGGATCAAATAATTTATTCAGAAAACTTATTATGTATTTAAATGACAATTAGGAATTTCACATGGTTTTTATAAACAATATATCACAATCAATTAGATTTTGATATTTATTCCATGGGTTGTAATGAGATCATACCATAGAATTGAATAGATTATTATTTTTAATGTTTGGGTAACACATATATAGAATAATTGTACTCATTGAAGAAATAATTCTTTCAGTCTATGCCCAATAGGAACCATAATCCCAAATGTTATGATAGATCATAGTATTATAAAAGTAGTGATTATATATAAAAGATTATGGAATACTAGTTAATGATATACCGTCTTCAAAACATAATTTAGTATAAAATAAATTTTATGATACTTAATTATATTATAAGAAAAATGATAAAAATAGAAAGTTGTATATAAAAGGATTCATATTATACAAAAATTGTAGCAGAAATAAAATCATGTAATGAAACATGTAACAAAATACACTTCATTTATCCCTAAGAGTCAGATAACAAACCAAATAGGATAATGGTCCCTTGTTTTATACTAGAAAAAGAATGTCTTTCCCATACTTGGTGAATACCTCGATACAATGACCTATTTGTCTCACTATCCCCATGAGCCCATGATAAAATGATCAACATTCCTTTCTCTTTATCCACATGATCCCTAGATATGATGATCAAACATTATGGCTTCATATCCTCCCAAGCCCTTGGTATGTTTATTGTATTGTCTATTATGTTATCCCAACATTCCCATGATCATGTTGACCATATAAATGTAAAAGGGAAAAAAATAACTCAAAAATATTAAATGTTTGTGGAATAATATGTTCACTCTTGTAAACGTTAGAGCTCACTAAAAATGAGATTTTTGCACTTGAAAATGATAAGCACATTCGCTTCAAACTCTTCGAATTGATGAATATTCATAAGAAACTCCCCAACGATCTTATTTATACTCCAATGATCATATTTAAAATTTATTTTCATGAATACATGGAAACCTATAACTTCCAGGTTCATTTTATAACAAAATGTCTTACATCATTTTGATATTCACCATTTATAGTGCAGATGTTATTTTATTAAAATATAATATAATTTCATGTATCCATTATTTTAAAAATATAAATCCATTGGATTTCCATATTGGATTTTATTGTGATTTTATATGTGATAATGAATCCAATGTTATCAACACTAGTTTCAATTCGGATTAATAAACATTCACATCATGATTTAAAATCATAAATTTTGAATAAAGTAATGAATAAAGTAAGTTTAAATTCATGAAAAAATTAAAAATAAATACATGTGTTGTAATGAAGATATTTTTTCTTTAAAAATCTTCTTAAAAAACATGGGACTTGAAATGGTTATTAATTATGTACTAAATACAGAGTTTCTAATTTCTAAAATAAAAGGAATGGAAATATCATAATGAAATGTTCTCTCAATAGTTGAAATTGTATTTGAGGTAGAATTATTTCAATAATAAATAACTAAATAGAATTTAGGGCATTAGAATAAATTAAAAATATAATTTTTATATGAATAATTTTTCATCATTAGAATATTTCAGTTCAAAACACCACATTTTCATTGTGTCTAGAGGATTTATTGTAAATCAAATTTTTCTATATTTTCCAATGGAAATTGGAAAAATATATTTCATATATGGTATTTTATGGTCGAAATTAATTTTTATGTTCAATCTCATTTTTTGTAAATATAAATTTTAGCATGGTTAAAAATTTATTAACAACAATATTAGTAAAATAGTGGAAATGGTTAATATTAATCATTAAAAGATTAGAAGACCTAAAAATTTAAATAATAAAATATTTTTTAGTTATTTAATGACCCTAAATTGTCCACACAAAATTAATTAAAATTATAATTAGTTTATATTAATTCTAACATAATGAGGATGGATTCATATATAAAATTATCAATATTTTAGTTAATTAAAACCATATAACCTTATGTATGAACATCACCCATCACCACATCATATCAATTATTAATAATTTTAGTCATAAAATATCTACCCAAACCTCTCTTAATTACTTTACCAATGGACATTTTATTCATTTCTCACCCATATACCATTTCAAGGGTAATTAAGTGGTCTTTAAAAGAAGTGACATTCAAGGGGTAATTTTCATAGAACACCTATTTTTATTTAATTTGTTTTTATAAATTCTCCTCACCTCCATCATATATAAATGAATGATAACTATATAATAATGTATAAACTATAATTTTATGTTTCCAATATAATATATCATTTCCATATCATTTCGTATATTTTTTTATTTATGGAGATGAAATAATTTTTCAAATCATGCCTGCTTAATGTCACTGGGAATATTAATTTTTCATTTCCATTACATCCTTCATAGAAGGATATAAGAATATAAATATAGATTAAAAATATTTAAGTAGGTATATTTTCACCTATTAAAATTAGTATAACTATGATAAAAACATAACATTAATTAGTAAAAAACTAATTCGTGATGTTTGAAATAAACTACCAAAATAAACAATATGTTTATCACTAATGGTTTCTCTAATTTATCATCCTCAGGTATTGAATAAAAATTATATATGGAACCATCAATAAATATGAAATATCATTTATAATATTGTATTCATCTTATGGAGTTGTAATTCTATTTTACAAGAACATCGATATTTATACACAAATGTATTGATCTTTAAAACATGAAACAGTCACACTGAAACCATAAAAGTAGTGAAATATTTTAAAAATTGTGTCATAAGATGCTATAAAATTAAAATACAAGGTATTATAATATGAATTTTTTTATTCACTGAGTTAATAACAATATTTAAATAATTCTATCTGTGGTTTTAACAAGTTATAAATAATTCTAATGAGAGGCACAGGGAATCATCATGCAATTTCAATTTTATTGGTTAATATTTTAATTATATGTAAATATATTTATAAGATAATATGTGATGTAAATTATTTTATTCCTTAGTTTATATTTCACATATTTTATGTTAATTTATTGATAATATAATTAATCAATACCTTTTATCAATTCTCACATCTATTTTTTGATATTTGTAAGTGACATTCTTCAAAACATAATACATTAAGGTCCTTTTTTCAAAAAGTATATTTTTAATAAATATACAATTATAATGGAATTTTATAATTATATTTTAGTTTAATATTTTTATATTTCCCCACAGCATAATTTTTCTACATTAAATGAATTTATTTTAGATAGTATATGTGTAGTTTTTTAAAATGATTCATTCAAATTTGAAATTTCCATTTTCTTCAAATATTTTTTTATAATTAAATATTTAATGATTTATGTTTTTTTGTGGTTCCTTGAAATATTTAATAATGATTAGAGGTTCTTAGATATAATAATGATGGGTGGTTACTTGATAAATTTAGTATGGGTGTCATTATGAGAAACCGATGATGGGTGGTTATGTGGCAACCTCTAGGGTATTGGATACCCTAGAGTTGGAGGATGACCAAATTGGTAACTCCATTTGTAAGGGTGATTTATAAAATTATGTCCCTATGTACCTACATATATAATAGATTATTTTTAATTAGTTTATTTCAAAAAGTTATGATATTGATCTTTTTGAAATAGTTTATCTCTTTTTTCTTATAAAAAGTTTTATCATGATGAATTTTTTTTCATTAATTTTCACTGGAAAAACATGTTCAATCACTTTTTATCACTTATTGAGATTTTATAATGATACATTTTATTTAAAATTTACATGATATATAAAAGAATAGTGGCAATGGTGATAAACATATAAAAAATGTGACTATTATACATGAATAAGTGAAAATGTGTTTTATTTTAAAAGGCATTCCTTTGGTGAAAAAATGGATAATGTGTTTAAGATTCTTCTCGAAATATATGGGCTTATAGTTTTCGATTTTTCCTAATACACTATAAATCTATACCAGAAGGTTCTTCTGAAAAATAATGTTATTTTACGTTTTTAAAAAACCTGAATATATATTGTTTTATTTGAAGACCATAATTTTTTTAAAATGTGTAATATTGTCATTTATAAAAAATGAATTACAAAAATAAAACTAAATTTTAAAATCATAATTTCAAATTATCTGAGGATGAATTTTTTTACGAAAGGATTATTTTTTTAATTAATTGTGAAAATACCTAATTTTATTTAAAAAATATAATTTAATTTAAATAATTTACAATGGAAAATAATATTATAAAATTTTTTAATTTGAATTTAGATCAATTATATACCTATAAATCCAATTTATATATTTGGAATCGATTTATAGTATAAATTCTATATAAATACTTCATTAAAGTTTCTATATGTTATCATTGAAAACTTGCTTTCTAGAAGCGTCTTTGAGATTAACATTAATTTATATATTTTAAACATATTTTAATAGAATTTAGAAAAAATAATTCCATATTTTTAGTAAAAAATATATATATAGATATATATATATTAAAAAATGTAAATTTTATTTTTGACAGAAATATAATGTGAAAATATTATAAATTAATTGTAATGTTTAATATAAAAATAGATTTACCCAGGGGTTTAACTAATTGAAAAGGGTCAAAATAAACTAAAAAATATGATAAAATCTATTTTATGTAAATATTTGTACCCTATAAAAATTAATTCAACATAAGTTCCCATTTAGATAATATTTTCACAAAATTGAAATTTTTATACCTTTTTCATTCAAAAAATTACTACTGTACCGCTTACCTTTCTTATAAAAGGAAACCAAACATATTCTATTATTAACACCAAAAATCAAATTTGGATAATCTATGACCTACTCAAATTTCTTATAAAATTTCTAATTCTCATCCTCAAATCCATTTTTTGGTCCAAAAGACAACCTTTTAAGGAATCTAGTTCAAAACTATGCAAGTCACAGGAAGAAGAGATAACATTCTTCAGTGAGCCTTTTTTATTTCATCCGCCACATAGATAGATTATTATTAAAACACACTGATAGAATTAAAAAATAATTTATATATAAATCATATTTATATTATCTGAATTAACAATATCCATATATAAATATGTTAAATCGATTAAAAAATCATTAGTCATGTGTACATAAGAATATCACCTCACTTACCAATGTCATTTATTTTTCCAGTGCCACCTGCCATGGTTGGATAATATAATAGTTTTAATATATATATATATATATGGTATATATGTATATATTAATTATACCTCTTTTAAATTAAATAATATATTATTCCTGTAGTTTTCATTCAACATGCGATATAATTACCTCTCCCATGTGTACCGAAAACTACCACCCCGTGACGATATTTGATAAATTTTCAATAATAAATTACATGGTAAATAACAACAACTATATTAATGAATATATTTTATAATTGATATATTTATGAAATTATTTAATATTTTATTAGTTTTAAAATATAATATAAAATGATATATCATAACTTTTCACTCACTAGAAGAATAAAATGCCATTCTTATATGTCATGGAAACCATCACCAGAAAGCTATGTGACTCACATTTCATCACCACACCACATGGATGATATGTGTAATTTTATTTAAAAATAATCATTGTAATTTTGATATAATTAATAATACATAATTCTATGATATTTCATAACTCATTTAATCAATGATTGCTGATAATTGGAAATGTTACTCGTGCGTAAATAGGGTCTACCATCTCAATGATAATAAATTTTGTTTATATTTCTGAACCATTTATCATGATTGGTATTAAATTATAATATATGTATTAATATGATATTTATTCTTTGACTAATACTCTATATATGATGTAACCGTGATCAAATTATATCGATCAAAAATTAAAATTTAAAATAAACAAGATGAACAAACTGGTTATTTCCTGAAATGTGATTTCGACAAGGAATTGTTAATAACAAGGTAATAAAATTATGTAAGTAAATTTTATATTCTCTGATATATATTAATATTTTTCAAAAATTTCTATATAATAAATATATATTTACAATACATGTGGTTCGAATGTGTATAATGGATATCAAGACAGAAGGTAAGTGTTTTCATATAACATTTATTTTATGTGAGACACGATTTTTATTCAGCAGGTGTCTTATTGAGGCGGTGTATATAATACACATAAATATAATTTACAATTCTTATCCAGAATATTTTTTGTAATTATCATTTCCATTTTAGGTTATATATTACATGGTGTTTCTAGTATAATGGTTAAGAAATCAGTAAGGGATTTTTTTTCTCAACATGTCATATTTGAGGTATATAATTTTTTTTATAAAACTATATTTCTTTTACAATAGGCATATTATTCCTCATTGACAGGTAATATCATGAATACCAATATTTATCATAAATTATTTTTTTTTATATTTAATTCTATGGGATTATATTTCCTATGTGAAAAACTAGAAAGGGTTTTACATAACAATCTCATAATTTTATCAAGATTATTTATGATGAAGTTTCTTATGTTTTCATATGATGGGCTGACACTATAAAATTTAGTTAAATTTTATTATCTTCTACATAATCATTAAATTTTCAAGTAATATGAACTTGTTTCTACCCATTGGTAAATTAAATAATTAAAAATATGTTTTTTTAAATATACTTTATATCACTTTTTTATTGAACATAATTTTTCATCAAAAAAATTGTTTTCTAAAATAAATTCACAAATATTTTTTACATTCATTAAATTATTTATTAGTGATAATTTTTCCAAATTTTCAAGTTTGAAAAATTGTTTTTATGGAATCATTATTTTATTATTAAAAATAATTCCCATTTTTTAATTTATCAAAAATGTGAATGGAATCATTATTCTAACTAATATAAAATGAAAGGAATTTACTTCTACAATGAAAATTATAAAATTTGAGGATTTTAATAGTGATTTTAAAGTATGTTTTGAGTGAAATGGATTTTGATAATGTTTTTTGTTTTATAAAGTGTTTTTCAAAGAGGAAAAGATTCATTTGTAGGATCCCCTCCTTTAATGAAGATATTTTGAGCACCTTTATCAGTATTATTTTCCCTTATTTTAATTATATCTTTTTTGGAAATTACCATTCATTAATTTGGGTAAAAAATAGAGATGAATTGAATGAATAGGGGTAGTGGAAAACTTGATCATAGTTTTTTGAAACAATGCACATATCCCAAGAATCAATGTAGATCCCAAACATAGAAGATTCACATCGCTTTTGGATGTTTTTTCAAACCATTTGATCTAATAAGATTAATTGTTCACCCCCCCCCCAACGTAAAAGAGGAGAATTGTTTAGTTGAATAGTTTTCAAAAAATAACTTCTACATAAGAAACCATGCATATAGATTTAATTAACCTAAATATAAGTTTTAAATTATAGAACCCCTAATATTAAATTAAAATCTTCCATAGATTGACCAAATATAATTTCATTTATATTTTATGTTTTCTGATTGTATTACTAATCCTTCTTACCCCAATTCAGGATGATTTAAGCCTCGTATTAATTTTATTCACCTCCTCTGGTATGTGAATTATACATTGTGTGGTTTCCCCCAGCATTACCACTCTTATACTATCATTTTATGGTATATATTTAACTATTTTTATATCAAAATCAAGGTTTGATAGATCTTGATGTTTTTTATCTTGTTTATATGATTTGATTCAAGATCTTTTTCTTTATCAAAAGTATGGCCTTTATTGTTAAAATTTGGGGAATTTCCATGCAGTGATCGCTGATAAAAAATTTGATTTAGTTTGTACAAACATAAAATCCCATAGTATTGAATTTCATATGTATGTTTTAGTTATGAAATTTCCATTGGAAAATATGGGAATTAAATTTTAAATTTGTAAATTTATTTATAAATTAATTTTTGGAACCATGAAATTGATTTTAGGTTGTTTCCATATAATTTTGAATAAGGTAAATTTCGGGACAATTGGAATGGGATAAATATGATTAATAAATTGATGAATTAAATAATTGATTTTTATTATTATGGTATTGGAAAAATTAATTTTTGAATTATTTAATGTCTTGTTATGTTTGTGGATTTAAATAATTCGCGGTGTTATAAAATTTTTCAATTAATGGATCGTTTAATTGGTTAATTAATGTCAATTAACTAATTTGTTAATTAAATAACTGTATATTGGGTTTTTTAGGTATATTAAGTAAATAGTAATTTAAATAATTGGTTAAACTTGTTAAATAATGATACATGGAAAAATAATATTTTTTCATGTTATTTCCATGTGATTAATGTGTTTCTCATGATTAATTTTGAAAATTGAAATGGAAAATCATGAGGAGATGTGTAATGATAAGGTTAATTTTGATTATTATATATATGTATTTGATATATGTGATATTTTAATATATATGATATTCATGTGTGGAACATTGTAAGCTCCATTTAAATCACACAAGCATGGTTGGGGAATGGTCGAGTGCATCGAAACCCCAAAGTGAGAAATTAGTGTGGAGCATGGTCTACTTTGTTAAAATCCCTCACGTGTGATATATCTATAAATGAGTCTGGGTCATGGACTACTATATCAAAATTACTACTTGTGAGATTTCATGAATAATGATTGAGGGACACAAATTGTTGCTTTAAAATCCCATAGGGTTATATGAATGTAAATCATGGCCCAAAATGTAGGAATTGGACCATGGTTTCATTAGGTTGTAAAATGAATTGAAATTCACATGAAATCCTATTTTATTAAAATAATTCTGAATTGAATATGTTATATGAATCATACTATGTAATGGCCAATTAAGGTTTTTAAGATCAGGTTTCCCCCTAAAATAAGGGAACTTATGTGGTTAAATAATGAGTTATTAATTAAATATAATATTTTCAAAACAATTCATGTAATTTTTTATGAAAAAAAACATTATCAACTTCATTTTTTTTAGAAACCTTTGGTGTGTTACCTACTATGTTATACTGACACCTTATTTTGGATCATTAATTGGTACCTGAATAGATTTCATTTTTTTAGGACATCATAATGGAAAAGGCCTGGTGTAAGCTGGTTACTTTGAGATGGATGTTTTTTGATAGCTCCAAACTTAGTGTTGGGAAGCTCATGAATATTTAGAGTCTTAATATTAGAGTTTTCATATTGATACATGACACATACATTACATAGAATAAGTGTTGTATAGTTATGATAATGCATTTCCAATTTTTTCATCACGTGATAATTGGATTATTTTTGTTGGGGTTATATAATAATTATATTTTTTATCTATTTAGACTGTGATATTACCCAAATAATGATGTCTTGGTATCCCCATGAACAATATTAGACTATCAATTCTCATGAGAATCCTATTATGATATGGCGTGTAATTTTGGTGGCTATCTAAATGACTGACTCGGGGAATGGGTGTGTGTAACCTAGGTCAGGACATTACAAAGTGATATCACATCCCATTGTTCTTTTATTTACTATTGTCTAACTATTCTTGAATGGTAGACATGATACAAAGAATTGTACATCCTTTTAGAATAGTTCCCTCAAGGGAGTAGTTATCCCTTGTATAGGGGAAACCCAAGTACACATGGAGGGATTACTATTATTGATGTGTGATGTAATAATTTAATCTAATTCTCTTTGAGTTATGAACCTACTATATGTTGTGGAAAATATATTTTAGATTTTAGAAAATATTATTCATTTGCTTGAAATGGAACACACTATGAATATTAATGCCTCATTCTAGGAAATTGGGATAATACTGTGACATGTATCATTTTAGGCATGGATAGGAAAACTGGTTTCAGGTTAGTTATTGAAATTGTATTTTTTTCCTTTATTGTGTAATTTAAATGAAATATTTTCCTAATATTGAATTGAAAATAACAATAAAAAGAAATATTTGAATAAATGGAATTCTAATGGGAAACATGAATAATGAGATTATAATTTCTTAATCATGACCTATATATTGGATGTTCATGGGTAGGTTTAGCACCTTAGTTATTACCATATGGAAGAAGAAGGGGGGATGGTTTTTTATTTCCTTGTGGGGAGTCAACTTGTTAAATGTGTAAATTTTCTGTTTTGTGTCATATGAAATGTTTCTGTATGTATAGTTATTTCCCTCCATGACCATGATTTTTGAAAGGATTACAAGGGGATATGTATTGAAATAATCCTCCAATAGTAGAGCATGGTTTACTGAAAGTGTTGAGTGAGGCAGTCATAGATTATTTCTAAGAGTACATTGATCACATTATAAAATTATTGGAAATATACCCTAGTAGGGTTTGTGAAAATCATATTTTATCTGATACTGTAGTTTTAGTTCAATCGCTCTACGAAATTTACAAGATATGTTGGAATTGAGGTAGCATAGTTCAGGATAGTGTCCCACGGGAATATAATTAACCACCTAGAGAAACTTCTTAGAAGAGAATCAAATTATATTGTTACATGATTCATGGTAAGAAAATAATTTGTGGGTCATCTATACTTGGGATGCACATCTATAAAATATTGAGTGGTATAACATTCAATAGAAGACATTGGATAACAGTTACCCATTGAAATTGGGACAAGAGTGGGAAGTTAATTTCATGGGGTTGACTTAGGGGAGAATGTCTACTATGGATATTTCTGATCAATTAATAGAATTTCAATTTTTTGGAAATTTATGAAGAAATGTAATCCAAATAAAAGTAGTTTTAGGTTCTTCATAAATGTTAAATAATATTCTACATAAATATCTTCTTGATGAAGAATTTTTTAGAAATGATCAATCAGACACTCATATTAGTGGGAAAACTGAAAAGAGATTCCATTGTATTACTAGTTTTTTTTCTACTGGATGGATAAGAGGTAAGACTTATAATCTTAGTAACCATTATTTTAATAATATTAGCAATATCTATTAGGGGGTAATGTTAGATTATTATGGCCATACTCATGTGATCTCTTACCAATGTGCTAGGCCAGGACACATCCCTAAATTGTTTCACCAACCACTTGTAGAGGGACAATTCTTCAATATGAAGAGTCTTAATCTTTTGTTCTATAGGAATAATTGACAAATTGTTGGTGATGTAGGTTCATGGATGAAATTTATATTAGAAAAAGTTCTATATCCCATGGAGTTAAATGTATTGGATGATGTTCGTTTCGGTAAAATAACTTGTAGAAGAATATTGGTGTAGCTCAATGAATGAAAACTATATTACAATGATGTGGAGAAGGAAATTTACAGGTATATCATCCTACACTAGTGAATAGTTAGGTAAGACCAAATAAAATTAGAGTTACTTTTATTATAGATTTTACTCTAGCGAGATTTTTATTTAATTCAGTTTCCTCTCATTATTCTATATCTTCATATATTGTAAATGGTTTGTTCTGAGTAGTAGATTTACTGACCTGGGTTTTGATGACAGATACACCATTAGGGTTAAAGTCAAGAAAAATTTATGTTGTGAAAGGTGTGCTCTGTCAAGGATATGGAGTATCATTTTAGTTGGGATCTTAATATCCTTTACATGTTTGGCTTCGACCTATTATGGGTATTGAATGGATTATGTAATATCGATATAACTTTTATTTCTTACCTAAGGATGGAGTTCTTTATAAATTCAAATTGGGACAATGACATTCATCATGGAGAGTAGGATATCATTTGGCATGTGAAGGACAACATCAGCACAAAAATCATGAATCTTCTCACCCAACTTGCTATTTTGTTGGGGATTATGGAGCGATAAAGAAAATTAACAGAACCACCAGGAGTCTAGTGTATGGAATTTAGTTTTTTCATATCGACACATGACTCGTACATGAAATTTAATATCTAAAATTTAGTTTTGTTATTGTGTTTTCTATTTTGGTCATTATATAGTACTAGGATTAGTTTGGATATGTTTTCATCATGTTGTTGTTTTTTAATTTTTTTCACTGGAGTTTTACTATGAAAAATATGGTGTAGTTCCCCCAAGATGGATTTGGACCCTCACTGATATTCTTATACCTCGTATATACATGGAGTTGCACATGAGGTGATGTGATTAACTAGCTCAGGGAAACGGTGTGTGGAGCCCATGTAACAACACGATATTTTAGGAATTAATATTCTTTCAATCGATTTTATATTTTTATATTTTTACTTTCACCCAACACTAAATATGTATTTTTTATATGAAATAAATATATGTATATTACATTATTCCCAATACCATGTTAATATTTCACTATACTCAACTCCAACATGTTATACGTTACACCCAACCCTGAAATTATATGAAACAAAATATTATTACTTAAATGAAATTTTTATGACATTACTATTAAACATATTAATATAAGTGGTATTAATAAAATTTATTAAAAAATTTAATGTTTTTTATTGATAAATCATATTGATAACAGGACATGAAATATTTATTAATGTCTTTATTTGTTTTAAAATTCAATTTTGATAAAATAACGAATTTATTTTTCCTTTTTTGAAAAATAATGAAAATAATTATATAAAATTTCGTAAATTTATTTTCCTTTAAATAGACATTACATTTGAATTAATAATTTCATATTTATATTAGGGTAAATTTTTGGGAGTTTTCTCTGAAACATTAATATTCGATGGAATTTGAAAAAATAGAATTTATATTCAAATATGTTCTTCCATAGAATTTTGAATATAGATAAATTATTCAATAAGATACTTTTTAAATTACCATAGATCAATAATAAATTTATTAATCCAATTTGGGTCATTTTCATAATTTAAATAATTAAATTATATATCTATTTAACATTTTGAACATCTGAAAATTCTCACATTAAAATCCCGTTATTTCTCCATGTCTATGTGGTTAACATTAATCATAATTTATCATCTTATATGAATAGAATTTGGAATAATATAGATACATGGTTTTAATTAGTATAATATTTATAGTCGAATGTGGAAAACATAATTTTAAATATAAACTATTAGTGATATCAATCAAAATTAAATTTAGCAATTAATGTAAAATTACGATTAATGAGAGACTTAACGTTAATAATAATGAAGAAAATGTTTTAAACACTTTTCCAAAACCCATCTTAATTCCATATTTAGTATATATTCCTTTTATTGATTATTGTTTTTAATTATAATGAATTTTTTTTCTGGTAATAACATGGGTACACCTAACTTTTTTTATAAAAATTCCATGTGTGTCCCCTACCTACCTTATAAAAGGAAACCTTCTCTCCCCCTTCCTCAAACATATCAAATAATAGATTTAGAAAATATATGACCAATTAACTATAAAAAATACCAACATTATTACTTGATTCCTCCATTATGGTTGAAATCTATCAATGAAATCCCTTTGTAGAAAACCAAAATAATTTACCCAAATAGGAATTAACTTCCTTCTTAGAGATCCATTTTTTTATTTTCATTCTCCACCATGTAAAATATTATTATTGAATTATTATATAATAAATCATTGTATCCTAAAAAGTATTATCTGTTTTTTAATGTGTTTGATATATAGTTACACACACATCCATATAATAGGTCTTGAATATACATATCATATATACAGTATACTACCTTTTCGAGGAACGATGTTGTTCATATTTCCCTCACAAACTCTCTTGGTTGGGAATTATGATAGAGACTATTTGTTAATATGATATATATTATATTTATAATTTATTTGTTCTTGTTTATTTATTATATAACACATTCATTCATTATAACCATTTTCTTTAAATATGATATCGTTGTTTACTAAAGTGTAGACTATCACCTTCTCAATGAGATTTGAGTCATTCTGACAGTACATGGAATATATTAAGGATTATTTTAGTAAATTATCATGAAATATTTGATTAAATAATTAAAATTTAACTATATTATATATATATACACACACACACATATATATATTATTTTCCATTTTTATTTCACAATGGCATTAAAATAGAACCAACTTTCATCGGTACGTATAACCTACTATCTCTAGGAACGATGTATTTTGTTTAAGATTTGAATATCTTATTTGATTACCATAAATTATAATATAATAAATATGTATGATATATATATATATTACCTGGATTAAATTCATGTTATTATTATATAACTATGAGGTCCATAAATATTAAAAATCATAACACAAGAGAAAAAAGTGATTATTAACTGAAAGGTTACAAAAACATTGAGTTGAGAATGAATGAGTGATATAAATTCATATATGTTATTATATATAATAATATGTATATTTTTTAGATTTTTAATAATCATTTATTTATAATTAAAGATATTTTAATGAGTATTAAGTGATTCAAGGCATAATGTAAGATTATTTAATCTCAATATTTTTTCTGTGAGATACATGACTTATTCACCACTAATGTCTATTCTTTGTTGTGTATACTACATATGGATGCTTTCACAGATTCCATTACATAATTTTATGTATATTAAAATATCTAATTTATGACATTTCATTAATGGCGTTTCTGTTTCCAAATATACCAAATTAGTAATGTTAATTTGTTTAAATTTTCCTTCCTTTAGATAGAAGTCATGTTATGCACCTATATTTTCTATGAGGTGTATGTACTACCTTTTACTATTTATATAATGAATATATTACATTTCATGATATTATAAGTTTCATGTAATATTATTATTTCAATTTTATTATGATTTACTGTTATCAAAATGGTTAGGATTTATAGCTACAATCTCATTATTTATCGAGATTTTTTATGAATATTTTTTTCATTAATGAAATCATATGATTATTTTATAATGAAATATAATGAATTTTACTACCCTATAATTATTCATGATATATCCAATTAATGGTACAATGTTCCATACGTTTTTTAACTACGACAATTAATAAATTTTTATTAAGAAAATGAAACATTATTTTTTCAATTCGGTTAGAAATCAGTGTACTTTGAAAACATATTTTATAAAAATTATTCAAAATTAATTTCAATTATCCTTTGATTTTTATCCTAAATTATTAATCAGGTAGCAAATTTCTTAAAAAAATTAAAAATAATCATTTTGTCATTATCCATTCCAGGCACTTTTCTATACATTTAATTTGAAAAAATAATTTTTGGATTCGATGGACATACCCAATGTCATGGTTGTAATTTATATGATAATACTTTTTTATGTTAATTTTTTTTGATAAAAAGGTATTCCATAATATTCTGGATATTTTTTTATTATAAATTTATTTTTTTTAACGAAATATATTTCAAAATTATTTTTCATCTTTACGATGAGTATTAGATGATTACAAAATGTTGTTTTCAAATAAATGTATTTCAATAATTTCAAATATTATATTATATGTTTTGAAATTATATTTAAAGAAAATTGTTTTCAAAAAATTTCATGCTTGATTGCATGTTTTCAAGGTTACTTATATGAGAATCAGTCATTAATAATATTTAGGTTTTAAAAATACTACATTTCAATGTCAACAAGGTTTTTCCATGAATAAATATTTAATATATTTTCATATTATTCATTTATTTTTTTAAAAAAATTCATAGAGAAGTATTTGGGAAATTTTTTATGTTTTGAAAAAAAAATCAAATAATATTTCTTTCTCATGTGATCTTTCCAAATACTTCTCCATCTACGATTACATGCTTGGTTATAGTTTATGTTTTACTAGGGATATGATCTATGGAATAAATTCATATAATTTCTCTAAATGGTGTAGGTTTTAATATCTTGATATTTATAAAATCCATTAAGCTATTACAGTTTATACTCTCATAAATTTAAACAAATCTAATTTCCCAACAATGGGTTATAACATGATAAATTCATGGGAAGCATTCTTCTTTTAAATGATTATTATAGGATGAAATGATTATGAAACCAACATATCTTACACATGTTATGTTTTTTTAAAAAAATTTATGATACCCATTTCATTTCATTGGATGTGATTTAAAATTTATAAAACCCACCTATTATAATGGGTCATGTTATTATAAAGGTTTTTTTACATTATGGCACAGGTATCAATGATTATATTATGATATGGGTGGAACCAATATATACCTCAAATGCATTGGGAAATGAATAAAATATAATGATATAATTATGAGAATCATGTCGATTATCATGTTCAATTATGGGAAGACAGATAAACCCTTTCAACTATTAGAAGATAAGGAAACATAATCCACTATGGGATTATAGGGAAATATGATCCACATGGGGATGATGGTGAAACCCAATACATTAAATGTAATGGACTATGATAAGGGATGCTTGTGGGTCATTACCAATAGATTTAGTCCCCATGATGTTCCCTCATAAATTTTATCAATATTTGTTGACATATAGGGAATGATAATACATGTTTATTTATATTTAAAATTTTCATTTATTAATTATATGTTATGTTCTAATGGATTATTATATTCATTTTATATTGATTCATTCATTATGAACTACTAACCTTTATTCTATGATTCATGTCTATTATATTTATTTTACATGGTATGGTTATTTAAATTTTTGGTCATATTATCATTCCCTTATTCTTATGTATATGCATATATATCTACCTTGTTTAATTTTAGTATTCATCTAAGATCACCAATTTTTATGTTTCATTTCCACTGTTATAAATATATATATTTTTTAAGATATATTTAAGTGAGGTTTTAGTTTTGGAGAACTGTGTGGGAGTTAATGTAGCTGACTCAAATATTGGTGATTATATTTCCATGTTTTTAAAGTCACGAAACTATGTTGATATTTAGGAATATATTTGTGTTATGTTTTATGTATTTGACAAAAAAAATATTATTTTCTATGTATGTTATAACTCAGTTATTATAGTTGGTATCATAGAAATTTATTAGTCAAAATTTGGATTCTATAATGAGAAAACCATCGTGATAAATCAAAATAAATTACTATGTATAATTATAAGGATGAGGTAAATTATAAGAGTATTTCTTGGAAATTTGATAATGAAAAATGATATTTGGTTTTTAAAAACACATCTTTTTATGGATACAATAAATGGATGAGGTTCTATCATATATGTACCTAGGTGTAATAAAAAAAACGTTTTTTAGGCCTGACTGAAGCATTTCCATGTACTCGACAATAAGCCTCACTGTGAACTTAGTATGACAATCCTGAGGAGTATACATAGGAAATTCAAAAACACTTCACTAACAATTATGAAGGATTTAAAAATTATCTAGCTCTGAATAACCAAGGATTAACCTATGTTGTCATAGATTTAAGAAGATTCTATAATTTATACATCTCATATGTTATATTTTATACGATTATATGGTTCCTTACTCTGTAAATTGTTTCTTACTATATATTTTTCAGTCAATGAAGGGATCCAAATGGAAAATCGTAAAAAATGAATGTGATAGAAATTTTTTTCAGGACTAGTCAAATATGATGATCACATGAGAGAAGTGTAACCCCATGAATTTTAATGGAATTTTTTTTATTCAATACATTAAATTTTTTTGATGTTATTAATTTCAAACTACAGTAAATTATAATTCTATATACTCTTTACAAGTTTATTCCTTCACTGTATGCCATATAGACATCATATGTGTTACATGAAACTATAATTTTCTATGAAACATAATTTTATTATAATAATTATATATTGGTATTTTAATGGGATATCTTTTAAAAATAGATATATTAATAGTAATAAAAAATATTAAAATAATATTTATTATTGTTTTATTTTAATAATAAATATATATAATAATACATTCTTTTTTGAGAAATGTCATTATATGTTTTAAAATAGTAATTTCATAAAATAAAAATTTTATGTCTTTTTGTGAACAATAATAATATTAATTATGAAAATTCTTGAAATTTAATGTGTTTAAATAAACAGAATTTGTGAAATCATAATTTAAATATTATCATAAGAAAAATATTATGGATATTTCAGAGAAAACATATTTTTGGAAGAATAATGAAAAATAATGAATTTTAATTTTTTTTTCATCTAATGACTTTTTTTAGATAAAATATATTTTAATTTTGTTTAATGTTTAATTATATTTAATTTACATGTCTGTAGGATTAATATTTAATTAATTTATAACATTTATGATGAACATATTTGGAAAAATGTATTCCATAATTATAATAATCATAATTTATATTGTTTAATAAGGTAAAACGTTTTTGGAATATGATTTTATTGAATGTGATTAAAATTTTTTAAAATGATTAAGAGATAAATTAGCTTCACAGAGAACTAAATAACTATCTTATGACACAAAATTGTTTATAAAAATTTCCAAAATCAATTTTATGTTCTTATTAAAACGTTTTACTCTATTTTATATATTTTTTAAAATTATTGTGTCCACAATACATAAGAAAACATGGGTGTAATTCCATTTTAAAATATTTATAGGAATACCACTCCTCCAACACTGTAAAAAGGAACTCATCACTACAACATATTCAAAACTATCATTCAATTTTTATCGATTATGCTATACATAAATTACCACCCCAAATCACCACCATATTTTTAGAAGCCTCCCATTGGACATAAATATATTCATGGAAGCCCTTTGGAGAAAACGAAAATGAGTTACAAAAAGAAGAGGTAGCATCCTTCCTCTAGCTTAGTAGATTTATTTTAATTCTTCACAACCTAAATTATTCTTATTACATGATAATTTGATAACATATGTTTCCTAAATATATTTAAATATTTTTATTATATGGTTTCTACATACACTTATAGAATATTCCATCGAATGAGTAACTATCGTACCATTCCTGTGTACGTTGAACCAGCGCCTCACAAAAAAATGTTATTTGTTTTTAATTTACCAACTCTCAGGGTTGGTGATTCTGATAGAACTCTATTTTTAAATGACATTTATGATATTATTTATTTCTTTATTCTTATGGAGTTATTATATAACACATAACTTCATGATATTCCTTCATTATAAATATGATAAATTTCTTTTTGGATATCTGGACTATTGCCTCATAGAAGTGATGTGATTAATTCACACATAAAATAGAATGTATTATTTAAGGGTTTATTAAACATAAATGAAATAGGTGTCATAATAATTCTTTAATAACTAGTATACATAAATCTATATATTTAATTTTGTTTCATTCATTAAATACAATAATTAAACAAAAAATATGTTCATACCTATGTAGAGTATACTATCTCCTTGAATGGTGTATTCCATTTCATATTTATATATTTCACTAATTATTATAAATAATTTTATACTGAATATAAATGAAATATATATCATGTTTTACTTTCTCGAAATCATGATATATGTTTGGGGGAAAAATATAACTGGTTAAGACAAATTAGAAAAAAAATGTGAATATTATCCAAAACATAACTTTAACATTGAAGTGTTAATGAGAATGTAATTTAAAAAAACATGTTATTATATATAATAATTTTTTCAATATTTATAATAAATTTATATTTATTATATATGAGATTGATTGACTATGACAATACTCAAGACATAATGTAACAAAATTGTGTCTGACTTTTTTATGTGAGATTTATTCCATAATCACCATTTTATTATTTTATATCATGTATATGATATCATTGAATTTATTATATTATTATTATCAATATTTATTTGTGTATTTAAATATTCATTTTATGATCTGTCTTACATAGAGACTTACCGTTCACAATTTACCATATCTATAAGATTCTATTATCTCAAATTTCATTCTTTGAGACATATGTTTTGTTATACATCATATTTTTTATGAGGTGTATCTAACTGAAAATTAAATATTATCCCATTAATATACTTCATTTCATGATATAACAATCTTCCCATAATTTCAATTATATACATGGGGATTATGATTTATATTTAAAAAGTTGTAATATTTTATTGAAATAATAACATCATTTATCAAGATTGTTTTTTATTATGAATTAATCGATGTAATAATATGATCCATGTATCATTAAATACCATGATTATATTCTACTACTTTTATTGATGATATAATCATGTATTGGTACTATTTTTTCATCATTTGTTACATAATATGATCATGAATGTACTTTTTTGAATGTCTTACATTACCTCCACATTTGATCAGAAATCTATGTTCCTACAATTCCATGATAAAAAACGATTCCCAAATTATTCAACTATTTACCTACAATCAAAAAAACAATTTCTTTTTTCATTTTTTACATTTAATTAAAATGAGTTTCAAAATTTAATCTTCATTTGATTTTCATTTCGAGAGACTTTCCTAAACATTTATAGTGAAAATAGAATGTTTGGAAGGAATGAAAGTACCCACCATCAGGACCTTCATTCCCTTGAAGCATCCATGTCATGATTAAAAAGATATTTACAAGTTATTTTTTTCATCTTGATATTTTTGAAATACATTTTCAAATATTGGATTTCAACGGGAATGTTTTTATATTGTTTATGTTTAATATGTTTCATAAAGGATATACAATCCATCATTTAATTGTTCTCAAAATATTGTTCTTAAAGAAAATTTTTTCAATGATTTCAAAGATTCCATTATATTATTTCAATCGATATTCAAATAGAAATTTTTTCAAAAATTATTTAAGGATTCCATTATATGATTTTATTAAAAAATACTTTTAAAAAAATTCAAATATATTTTATATGTTTTCATAGAAAAAGGGTATTCAAAATATTTCCATGAAAACTTCTTATGTTTTCAAATTATTTTCAATAATAATAGTTTTTAAAATAGTATATATTTTTGAAATATTTTTTGAAAGAGTAAATGATTTGTTACATAATAAATGTTTTAATTAATTTCATATATGAAAAGGATTTTTGAAAAAATTTTGTGAAAGGTATTTTCAATGTAATGCTATATTCATTAAGATACACATTAGGTGATCTTTCAAAAATCCGTTAATATATACTATTAAATAACCTATTATTGGTTTTTGTTTTCTGGAGACATAATATAATAACACTATTCATATTCATTCATGAATGAATTGCATTTTTATTGAATGATTATAATTAAACCTACATATCATTCACAAGGTATATTCCTAGATATCCTGCTTATAATCAAGGGTTATTATTTATTAAATTGTTACGAAACATTTCGTTTTCCATAGGCTGAGATATGACTACATGCTTATATAAACAATTTCATTTCATGGGGTATGATATTATATTTTTTGATTTTTTTGGCACATGTTTGTATGAGTTCATTATAGGATTGGCAGGAGTTCTATATTCCTCCATGAAATAGGGTAAAACATTATATCTCCAGAGATAATTAGGGGAATCAAGTCGATGTTCTAATCCACAATGGAATATGGGAAAACCCGATCCAATTTGGGAAGATGGAAAAACATGACCCCTTACTGGGAGATATCGAAACCCGATCCACTATGGGAATATGTGGAACCTAAACCACTATGGGGTGATGGGGAAACCTGATCTCTTATAAGGATTGGACTACAACTAGTGATGGTGGTCTTTCACCCACAATATTTGTAGTCTCCATGAAGTTCCCTAATATGATTTGTTAAGGATCCTTGAATTCTGGGTAATGATATTATATTTTTATTTGAATTCCATAAATCCAATATCTCATTCCGACGATATTCTCAAATGGTTCTTGTTCTTGATCATTAAATGATTCATGTATTATGATATTCTAATATTAATTCAATGAATAATTTTTATTATATTTGATATGTAGGGTATGATCTTCTCGTGTCATGATATTGTTCTTATACCATCATTCTCTTCATTATATTTACATATCACACTTTTTTACCATTAATTTTAATTTTATCACACCCCTTTTTGGGTTTTCATTCCCGGTTTTATTAGTATATGTATTATGTATGTTGTGTCTCCGAAGATTAATAGTCATGAACTACCTATTAGGGGATAATGTAGTTCACTTATGTATTAGTGTTTATATATCATGGATTCTAAAGGCATGAAAATAATGTGTTCTTTGGGTGAATATTTATGTAATATATAAATAATTACCTAAAAATATTTTATTGTTATTGTACAAAAATGATAATCATTATAGAATATGTCAGATCAATATAATTGTTATCCTTTGGAAACTATGATGAGAAAACCATTATGATAACCATATAGAAATACCAAAAGATAAGTATAATGATGGGGAAGAGTATATGAAAAGGCCATGGAATTTAGTTAAAGGATAGAGTCAGGGGTTTTCAAGAAATATATCGATGTATGGATCCAATAAGTAGAAATGGTTCTTGATTATATATACATATTGGAAACAACATCAACAAGGTAGGTTGGGCCTAACTCGAGCATAACCAAATACAAGCCCACGAGATTTACCTCGAACCTACTTTAACACTCCCAAGGGATATTATTTGGTAATTCACAAACTCCTTGTGTACAATAATGATGCAGTTAAAATTTATATGGCTATGAATAACTTAGAATAATCAAAGGTTGTAATATAATAAAGTATTTTTATAATACAAACATATTTTTGTGCCGGTTTTCATGGGTTTTTTTGGTTCCTCATTATGAGAACTATTCATCACCCTATTATTTTTAGTTTTTGTTAATTGATAGAACCCAATGGAACCACATTAATGGTGATTTAAATGGATAATGAATTGATTTTCATTCTGATTTACTGCATTATATGGGATCTAGAATAAAAATAATATTTCTATGATCAAAAAACATTATCAAGATGTGAATCATGTTGAGCATCCAAATTAATAACAATTGAAGACCAATAGATTGATTCCTTCGTGACGAAACATCAACCATATTTTTACAGGTCTTGCTATTTACTTGTTTCTGAAAACTAGTTTAGTTCTACTAAAATGATATTATCAGTTTTCTAGTGTTTGTAACATGATAAATTCATTCTATCTATTTATCAGTTTCAAGATGATCCATAATAGTGGTGTACTCTAATCAAGAATAGTAGAAACAATTATGAAATTGAATCTATGGATGGGGATGAGTTAAAGAACATGTTATTTGAAATGTAATTTTATATGTCATTTGGACAAATATAGAAAAGGAGATCATTGATTTGACGAAAATTATGATGAATTTTTTTGTACCTATGTGGATAATTTCAGAAGACTTCTAAGGTATTATTCTGGAATTATCATCCAGCATGAATGTAAATATGATAGGTATTTTTGGGATTAATGAGAATTTTCATAATGGTGTCATCCATAAGTGACTTTTATATCTATGAATTGATTTTTCATTATGATATAAAAGTTGAACTACTAGTTTGTAATACATACCAATCAGTTTTTTTAACATGAAAATGTAGATAGAGCTCAAAGGGAAATATAATAATCATGAAGTGAAGAAGATGATACTTTCTTTATGATCAATTTATGGAATGAATTGTGTAGGAAATTGCCTTATGGAGTCTAAAAAATGAATTTAGTGTGGTTGGTATGTCCATCATGCCATTGATTTTCAAACTGATGGGAAGAAGATGTACAATGAGGAAAATAGTGGGAATTATACACATAATGAACCCACCACACTTTAGTGTTTCAAGTGTATGAACGATGGGAATTATGCTAACCAATTCACAAACTCATGGTTTGGTGTGTTTAATTATCTTAAGAAACTACTTAAACTGAATAGGCAAGTAGAAATTTCATGTGATCAATTATTCTAATGTGGTGTGTGATAATGATGTTCTTAGATTCACAATTATTATTATAAATATAATTTATAATGTCTTTCATTATTTTAGATCTTCCAAATCTTTTAAATCTAATGGATGTGTTATGTGTATTACGATTCCGCCAAGAAAATTATATATTAATTAGAAGGGGAAACCTAATTGTTGGAAGTCATCAAATCATGTCTATAATTCATATCTGAATGAAATTTGTGGGAATGTAATCTATTAAAATCATATCATTCTTCCCTTGGTTGAATTTTATTTCATCATATGCAAGGATTAGATTTATCTACATAAATATAAAATCAATGTTCAAGGAAAGGATATTACTTTTACTATTTTTATGCAACTAGTTATATTCAATCAGTATGATGATAAGTATGAACCATTGATGGATATTACATCTAGTTTATTGTTTTTAATTACAACTCATATGGAATAATTTTCTCAAATTTTTCAAGTGAAACCTGAAATCGATGATATTCATATTATTCAGGAATTTTTTAATGTGTTCCCAGAATAGATGTTTATCCTTCCACTAAAATAGGAAGACGAGCTCTCAATAAAACACCTTCCTCCTAACAAAAAAATTATGTGAATCCCTATAGAATATCTCAAATGGTGTTTTTGGAATTGGAAACAATAGTCCATGAAAATCATGATGAGGGATTCATTCGGCTGAATGTGTAAACTTTGGGTGGACCTATTCACTTCATGAAATAGAAAGATGGATGAATGTGAATTTTCATTGATTATGTGGAGTTGAAAAATATCATGATCATGATCATGTATCCTCTTCCTTGAATTGAGGACATGTTGGATCAACAGTGTGGAGCTCAATAATTTTCCATGATTGATCCTCATTTTGGAAATATTCAATTTTGGGGTAATGAAATAGGAAATACCCAACAGAAACATCCTTGTAAGGTATGAAAACATTAAATATAAAGTGATTCCAATTGGTCCTACAAATTCCCATATTATCATAAATTATTTATTGGACAACTTCTTTAAAGATTACATAGATTGATTTGTGGTATTTATAGATTGTATTCTTATCTATTCATAGATAATGTAATAACATGAATACCACTTGAGAATAGTATTAAATACACCCTGGAAGTAGAAACTATTTGAAAAATTCAAGAAAATTAATGTTTTTGATGCAAATGCATTCATTTTGGGTGGAAAAATTTTCAAAACATGATATAATAGTAGATCCATCAGTGATAAAGGCTGTAAAATGCTATCTTAAACCAACCATGGTGACTGATATCCATATTTTTTTTTGAATAGTTTGTTTTTATATATGTTTTGAGGATAATTTATCATGAATATAGAATTTTCTAACTATTTAAACAAGGAAGGGTTTGAATTTCTACTATATAGATGAATGTGAGGGAATTATAAATGAACTAAATTTAAGGATGGTTAGTGAAACAATTCCTACATTACCCAAGAGCGGATAAGGATTTATAATATATAGTGATTCTTATATGATGGGATTGAGATGTTTTTTTTGAATAAATACATTGTAATTTCTCATCCCTCTTGAATGAATAAGACCAATGATAAAAATTACCCAACTCTTGATTTGGAGTTTGAAGTAGTAATATCATTATTAAGATTTGGAGGTTTTATCTTTATATAGAAAATTATGATACATAAAGTTTTCATAAAATTATAATATATATATTCACACAGAATGAGTGGAACATTCTAAAGATAAGATGGTTACTGGTGAAAATTGTTTATGACTATTTAATATATTAACATAATGGGAAAGTGAAAAAGGTGTATAATTCTTTGAGTTGAATGTTTCATACATGAATATACAAGACGAGGATTAGAAATATACAATATTTCTATATTTTTATGGGATTGATCAAGACATCATAATGGATGGTAAGAAATTTTATCTTTCTCAATTCAATGTTCAACCCTCTATAAAATTTATGATTATAGAAGTATTGAATGATGATTTAGAGCTATAGAAATGGATATAATTTTTTTGGTGTTTATCCTTTATTATGATAAAATTATATGGTTCAGTCACCATGTATGTGTTCTTTCAATACAAGATTTTACGAATGATATATTAGATGAATCTCATTGTTTTTTATTATCTATTCAGCCTAAAAGTATGAATTTTTTTTACGATTTGATAGTAAAATTTCGGTGGGATGTTCTGAATAAGGATATATCAATGATTATATCTTGGGACATGGTCTACTAGAATGTAATGTAAGAATGAAAAATGTATAAGTGGGTGTTTCACCTGTAACATAAGTCATAATGGAAATGGGATAAAATCATTATGGATAATTTTCATTGGACTCCAAAAAAACCTCTAAAGGCTTTAATGATATATGGGTGTTAGTTCATCTCCATACATTGTTAGAACACATAATTAGTGTTATATAATACTTATCCCTTGATCAATGTGATAAGATATCAATTGTGGTAAAGGAATGTTTTCATGGAGAACCTCATTCAATTATATCTTATTAGGATTCATGGTTTACATAAATGTTCATGATAATTATTCAACATGAACATGGAACAGAATTGAGTTTCAGTACAGCTTATCATCCTCATATGGATGTTCAGTCAGAATGAACAATTAATCGCATGGAGTAAATGATGGGAATTTTATCATTAGATTTTAATTGTAGTTGGGATAAATACCTTACTCTAGTTGAGTTTTCATAAAATAAAATATTTCATGCAATAATTCAAATTTATCGTTAAGAATTCCCATTTGGGATGAAATTTAGAGCTCCAATGTGCTTTAATGATGTAGTAGAATGAATACTATTGGGAATTGATATTGAAAATTATTTTTTGGGAAGTATATAAACATTCTGAACCATATCAAGGAAGCATACAATAGATATAAATGTTATGATGTTAATTGGTGGCATTATTTATATTTAAAATTTGGTGATATGATGTTTCTATGAATTTTTCAATGGAAAAATGTTTTGAGGTTTCGATAAGTATGGGAATCAATTCCCTATATATATCGGTCCCTTTGAGAGTGTTGATTGTATCATAATGGTATCCTATCTCTTGGATATTCCTCTAATTTTTTCTCAACTCTATGATGTCTTCCACGTATCAATTTTGAGGATGTACATTCCTAACACTATACAAGTACTAAACTTCAATGTCATACCAATAGAGAGAGATCTTTCTTACCAAGATAAACTAGTTGAAATTATGGACAATAATTATAATTTTTTATAAAACAAGACCACACACCTGGTCAATGATTTTAGATTAAATCACTAGTTAGAGGATGAAATGTCTGAACATGAATACCTGAGCAGGTATAATTACCCTCACTTTTTATAACAAACTAATGAATATTGATGGTGAAATTCAATTTAAGAGGGGTAGAATGTAATACCCCGAGTTCTTATAAATCATATTTTCTAAAATAAATGTATTTTATATGATTTATTGAATTTCATGTTACACAAGGTCCAAATATCATTATACACTAAACCAAAATAAACTATAACAACCCTCCACATAGTGTTGGCATCCATTGCATGCAAAACTAAGTTTCAATGAAGTAACAACTTGTAATATAATTATATAAATAGATTATTTATTATATAGTTTTTAAATTTAGAAATATGAATAGTAATAACTAATTTTTAAAATTATTTATGAGGTTTTTATTTTAATAAAAAAATTTCATAATTAGAAATACATTTTTTGAAAACACATTATATGATTGAAAATACATTTTTCTTCAAAGATCTACTTCTTATGTCATTTTTTGAAAAAAAAGAAATACTAATTTCGGTAATTTTATAAATTAAATCATATAAAATTAATAAAATTTGAATTTATAGTATCAAGATTTGAATAGTGAGCAACAGTGAGATTTTTCTGAAAACCATCACTTCTAGTTGAATAGTGAATAATACTGTATTTTAATTCAGAACTGATATTTCCTCAAATTTATTATTATCATTACATTATATATTAATTTTTTTACAAGTACAATGATACTAATATTAAATCAGGTAATACATTTTAGGTCATTATAAAATTTTCAAAATTTTAATTTTATATCAAATCATTCCAAACTTTTATTCATTTTTATAAAAAAAATCATGCAGTCCTGAAACGACTGCATGAATATTTTTAAATTAATTTTTACAAATTATCTTCTTCAATTTCTGAAACAATGATATGATATTTGGAATAAGAATAATTACTAATTACTAATTAGTGATATGATTTTTCATCAAAAAAATTAGTGCATTTGAATAAAAAAATTTATAGTGGATAAGGTAACAAGTAGCACAAAATGGACCAATCCTTAAATTTAAGGCCCAAATGACAAATAAAATAATCCAATCTACATTTTTTGCTCATTTATCAACCCTTTTCTCCCTTTTACTTAACATACACAATTATTGGAGCCACTGGGAATAGAAAATCGGGAGTGTAAATCCATTTTATAAAATTTATAGGAATGCCACACATCCAATATAGAAATATACTCAACCATTCTAGTAATTTTCACATATAATGCCCTTTATTCATAATTAAAATTCTTAAATATACTTCATAAATTACTCCCCACATTTTATATACCTCCTATTGGATGAAATCCCTCCAAGGAATCCCTTTTCTAAAAACCCAATGGAGATAACCAAATAATAGACATCATCCTTAATTGACCCCATTTGTTTTATTTTCATTCTATACCACCTCAATTATTAATTTTCCATGATTATATAATATAATTTGTATAAAAAATATATTTATATGTATATATTATATGGTTTTTATCCACACATACATGAACATCCATCTAATGGGTAACAAACTTACTATTCTTGTGTAAGCTGAACTACTGCCTCACGAAACAATGTTTTTAATTTTTCAATCAACACATCTCATTGATGGGATTTGTGGAATAAAATGTATTTTTATATGTTATATATGATTTTTATGATTTATTTATTAATCCATAATTTTTATATAACACATACCTTCATTTTTCCATTTTTTGTATATATGATATTTTCATTTTGAGAAGTGTGGACCACTACCACCTCAAAGTGATGTGATTCATCCACACATTACATGGAAAGTATTAAAGAATAATTTAGTACACCATTATGATATATAAAACACAAAAAACCCAATTTAATTAGTATATACAACAATACGAATATATTTTATCTACTATCATTATTTCTATAAGTAATTAAATAGAAAAAGTTTTCATGCATACTTATGGCCTTCCGTCTAAATGAAATATGTATTCCATTTCATATTTATATATTCCGTATATTATTATAAAGATATATTATATTAATATAAATTATATTAATATCATGTTTTACATTATTTAAATCATTATATTATTATGAGGAAAAAAAATTAAAATGAATTAAGAAACTAGAGAAAAACAAAGGCGATATTACCATAAATGTATCCTTAACAAAGAAGTGTTAAAAATAGGGTAATAGAAATTAATATAAGTTATTATATATAATAATATTGTTAAATATTATAATAATAATGAATTTATTTATTTTAAACGAGGATGTAATTAGTATGGTGAGAGTAAAGACCTAATTTAAGGAAATATTTTATCACATTTTATTTCCATGAGATACATTATATATTAATGAGTTGAAATTTTTTTATGGTGTTTATACTACAAATTAGTGTATTAAATTATTATTATAAATATAGTTATGTTTATTTAAATATCCATTTTTTTGTAATTCTTTCTTGGAATTTTAGTGTTCAAATGTTACCAAGTCATTAAGGTAGTTTTCCCTCAATTTGTTTGAAAAATTCTTTTTTATAAAATGTATTTTTTATAATTAGGAGGACATATTTACATTTTAAATATCATATCACTAATATAAATTAAATAATTACATATTTATCTTCATTAAATTTTATTTCATTATATTCTAATTGTGATTTAAAGTTACCAAGTGGTAATGTTTTGTTGAAACAATCTCAAAATTTATCGAGACTGAAGATGATTGTGATTCCATTTATGAAATATTATGATCCATATCTTATTAAATATCAGGATTGTTTTTATCCTATAGTTATTCACTATATCATCATGTATTCATAGCATTTTCCATCTATTTGGTACATAAGTTGATGAAGAATTTGTATTTATGAAAATCCAACATTACCTCTCTCTATAGTCGGTAATCTGTGATCCTTCAATACCATGTTTAAAAAAAAAATCTCCAAAAAATTCTTCTATCATCCTATAATATTTTAAAGAAACTATTTTTTAACTATTTTTTAACTTTTTTTGAAAAATTATTTTCACAAAATAAATCTGACATTCATTCTCTTGCAGTGACCTTTTCTAAACATTATAAATGAATGTTCAACATTTATAGATTTTTCCACCATCATGACCATCAATAACATGAAAAATTATTTACAAGATTAAAAATTAATTTTTTAATGAAATTATTTCCCTATTATTTTTTAAATTTTTATTTTTAGAGTTGTTTTCAATTAGATGTTATTTTTAAAAAAAACATATCTTTAAGAATTTTTTATATGATATTAAATCCTATATTTAAATGTTTTCAAAAGTTTGTTTTCAAAGAGAATGATAAATATAATTTCAAAGAATATTTTATATGTCTTCAGTATATTTTTTAAAAAGAAGGTTTTCAAACTGTGTGAATGATTCATTAATATGTTTTCTATAATAAATTATGTCAAAATGTTTTCAATTATATTTTTATGATTCCATGGAAAATTAGATTTTATTTTTTTCAAAATTTTTTATATGTCTTCAATATATTTTCAATGGAAATAATTTTTGAAAATTTTTATGTTTATGAATGTTTTTTTGAATGATGAAATTATCTTTTCATCAATATAGATTTTAATGAATTTTTCATAAAAATAGTATTTTAGAAATTGTTTTATAAAATAGATTTTTAGATAAGTGTTACCTTCCTTAAGACACACTCCAACTCTTCTTTTGAAATAATTCTCCATCTAATATTACATATTTTTTAATAGATTACGATTTATTAGGGACATGATAAATGAATACCATCAAAATAATTTATTTAATTGTTTATGTTCTGAGGGCATGATACTTATGAAACTCATTTCTATTCCATGGGGTACATTATTGTTAAACCCCCTTCATTTAATAGGTAATTATTTCATTAAATGATAATGAACCCTACCTTTTTCCACATGATAAGATATGATAACCGGTTTATGATACCCATTTCATTTCCTAAGATATAATATGATTTATTTTCATATATTTGTATGATTTCATTATGATATGGGTGGCAACAATATCCCCCTAAAATTCATTTTGTAATTATTTATATTTCATGAAGTAGAAATGGGAATAATGTCCTCAAGCAAGATCATGTACGGAAAATGGGGAAACCTAAAACACTATAGTAGGATGGGAAACCTGGTATCATAGGAGAATGTGGAGAAACCCGATCCACTACAGAATCATGGGGAATTAATATCCATTATAAAGAATGGAATATGACTATTGATGGTGTTACATACCATATAGTAGGTGTTGTCCCCATTATGTTCCCAAGAATGATTTTGAAAATGATACATGAAATATAGGGAATGGAATAACATGTTTATTCATTTTCCAGAAATCTTATTTCTTATAACTATGATTTTGCCACATGGTTTGTGTTTATGGTTATTCCATGATTCATGTCTTATGAAAAACAATTATTTTGGTCAAGATTCGTGTTTATGATATTTTATATGAATTTTATGATATTCTAATGTCATTATCACATCCTCATACCCCTATACTCATGTTTATGTTTACATGTCTTCACTGTTTACCCTTACAGAGAATATAATATCATCCCAATTTTATTTTCTCCATTCCCTATGTTATGATTTTTTGTATTATGTATTGTGTGTCTAATTATGGAGACAGTCATTAATAACCTAGAGGGAGATAATTTAGCTTAATTATGTAACAATGTTTATGATCCCTTGTTTCCAAATGCACTAATCTAATATTATTTAGGGAGTCCGTTTTTGTAATGTTCCAATAATTCTATAAAAATAATCAATTTTAATGCCTGAAAATGGGGTGTCCTTATATGAAAGAAATTTTAATCATTCGTAATAACTTGTCATGGAACAAGATTAACAATGTTTAAATTAACTAACTATTGGAATCCCCATAGAAAATAAGGATTGTGTTTGGTGATATTTTAGGTAATGATGACTGTGGAGGAAAAAAGATTTTTTTCTGGTCATGATTGTTGGATGAGGAACCTACTAGAATTTATTGGTGGAAAAATAATATGTTTAGACTGTAGAAGTGAAGTAAAAAATTCAAGAAATTTCATAGGGAATAAAAAAATAGTTATTAAATGTACAATAATATTGGCCTCCCTACTAAATAATCAATGGTTAAATGATTTAAGTGTGTAGATGATTTATATTTTTCAAATCCATGTAAAAATATTAAAATCTCAGGAATATAATCACCAAGGTGGTATGAGTAATGGTTATATTGATGACGATGAAGATAAAATTTGTTAAATGTGAATGGAATGAGCTATTATGTAATCGAATGTTGTAGAAATGATTTTCATGACCTGTCCTAGAGGGTCCCAGGTCGTGACTACACCAATCCCTCCCCTAATAGAACCATGGATAGTTAATATAACATTGTAGGTATATCTAAAAAATGTGAGGCATTTTCCAAAGTACTGTACACATATAGATATCTGTATTTCCACAATAATGAATTGAAAAACAATAAGTAAAAAATCATGCATTACACTATGATAAAAACAAAAAACCCCGATAGTTGAAAATCAGAATGTAAATATGGAATCGAATAGAATACCACCAATTGAAAGCATCTTTAAATATAGAAGCACATGTTCCTAAAACCAATCTATAGATAACCCTCCCAAAATGGAAAGGTATTTGAACAACTGTCTAAAGTCATAGGATCATACATCGACTGTCTGGTTTCACTAAGATCCACCTGGTCCCGGTCCACATAGGTCTCCATCAATGTTTCAATATTCTTCATAAAAATACACATATAGGTGATTCCCATGTAGGAGTCGGTAAACCAATACTGAATAGGATACCCCAAAACCATATATTAAATACCACTAAGAAATATTGAATGTATACCACAATGAAATACACAATGTATACTATAATGAAATAAACGAGGTATATCTCATCGAAATACACAATGTATGACATTAATAAATAAATGATTTATACCACCATGATGATAGTTAGTTAGATCACAAATTTGTTAGTCTGTATAATGAAAAACATGACTATTTAATGAAAACCACAAAACACTTACTATCAATAATACATGTAATCCTGATGAGATAGCAATTTCGGATAAGACACATAGTCCTGAAAAGACATTTAGTCTTAGTATGAATCATTGGATTGGTAAGACATGTAATCTCAGTATGACTCATGGTCTCAGTAAGAAACAAACTCTCAAAAATTCTTATACTCTTAGAATGTCACGTAGTTTGAAAGTCTCGTAGTCTTGAGGTCACAACCAGCCACTAGATTCCTCTCATGAAGTGATCATTCTGATGGAATCTACTACTAAATCCATTAGTTAATATTCACACATAAAACAAACACACTTATAGTATCTGAAAATGGATGTCTTGTTTCATGGGTACCAACACCTCAAAACACTAATCAAAACAGACACATAGTTTGAATGTTATTATCTTTTTAATAAAATGATCCACCATAGGTAATGTTCGGGTTTGATCAGATTAGTTAGACCTAGAACAGACAGTAGGAATGCTTGGTCCCACCCCTAGGAAGATTGTGCTACTCGACTCCATTGGTTATTCCTACTGCATGTGGGCAGGTTTGGTCTACTACACGTAGTCCACCCAAATTGCATTCCCCCGGTCAACGCAACGCCATCATGTTCAATGTGGTTAACCTAGCGCATCCACATTCCTGATGGTCTCACCTCTCCCACAAGTTAAACACGACCTCGATGTTGCATATGTTGATATTACACTATGCCCCCTTGCGGCCTCGCCTCTGTCGCATTCTCCTGCAGCCGCCACCGCGACCACTAGGACTGAATGAGGTTTCTGCCCCAGCCGCCACCATGAACCAGTGGCGCGACCCTTTCCACAATCATATTATTATCCTTTAATAATATTTTTTAAATATACCCCATACCATGATTCTCGGGTTATGATGTTTACTTCTCTCTGCTCGATTTAGTTTTTCCTTCAATCGGAGGATTTAATATCTTTAGAAGCCTCCCAGTAAGTCAATCCATGTCAAAGAAGGACCAATGGTGATGAATTCCTATAATTTTGGAAGAGAGAAGCAACATACTAGCTAGTGGGAAAAAATTAAACCTTTTTTCATGTTTCCCTTTATCCATTTTCATTGGAAGGAGGAACAATTATTTACGAAATCACAGAGATTATATCTCCCATTTTAGACCCTATAATAATAATCCCATCCCAAAAATGATCGAATTATGGATCAACATGATTATTAAATGGTTTTTGAACATTGTAGAATTCCAAAATAGGGAATGATTGAAAATAAAACAATACCCTACCTAGAGTTTTGATCAGTTATTGATGATGAACAGTATGACTTCTTCATTGATAAGATCTCCCATCTCAATTGGTGTAACAATATTTGATATGTTCTCCAGTCCTTCATAATTCACTAGAGTGATTTCCTTCCACTCATTTTAGAGGAATTACATGGTTATGAAAAGGTTCCAAATTTCTCTGATAATATTTTCTAAAAATAAAATTTTATATGAATTGTCACATAAATTTAAATAAAATATACTTAATTTTGAATCATTTAAACATCTATATACTAAATTTTGTAGTTGACCTGCGCCAGTAAATGTGAGGACCTTTCATAGGTAAATTGGAGACTCTTAATGAAATTTTACCCCTGTATTTCTAATTCGATAAACCATATAGATTTTGATCCACTTTTTTCAGAAAATTAATTGCACATGCTATTTAATATTTTTCAATAAATTTTTCTAGGCACTTTAGTCCTTAGAATGACATGTCGTCTCAGCTCCTAGACTCATTATAAAATCATATAATATATAAAAATAATTCCCAGAATTTTGAGATGTTACATTCTCCCCAAAATAGGTATTTAAATTGCCAAAATCCCGAAACAATGTCTAAATAATATAATGATAGTATTGATCATGAATATGAGACTTTGTATACCATGTTCTCTCATGGAGGTTCTCCGGCTACCATCGATCATGAACTAGATGAATTAACCTCTCATGAAGGATCCTCTCTAATCAATACTCTATCTTAATCGGGTACTCCTCAATTGTTTCCCTTTCATCAATGTTCAACTCTCCCCAATCAATGAAATGTGGGGGATCATGAATTTATCTCTTCAGTTGTGACACGTGGAAGATGGTGTGCACCCACGATAACTACGAAGGTAAATCCAAGTGGCACACCACATAGTCAACTCAATGTAGTATTAATAAAGGGCTGATGTTTTTCAGAGATTGATTTCCACCGTGACCAAATCATTGTATAATACATTGAGAAGAGATCCAATGGGACACAAGTTCCCATCATAAAATTCCAAATCCCCCCATCACTGGTATGAATATGAATTATGATAGCTTTGTGTAGTCTTCATTCATTATTGGATTATCTGAACTTTATTTGCAGTTGCCTAAAGTAACTATGGTCCTATGAGTTATGACTCTCTTGGGAATGTCCTGCAAAGTGGTGACATGTTGGGTCGCCTGTGCAGACCGTTGAATTGTTCCATAGAGATTGTGGAATGGTATTTTTTGTATTACAAAAACTCCACTAGGTGTACATGATCCACCCAACTATATCCAAGATCATGTATGAGACCATATTACATATCCTTTAGAACTTGTATGTTCAGCTTAGTCCTGTCTTCCATCTATGGGTGAAAAGATGTGCTCATGCACAACTACATTCAAAACCCCTCATACAATCACTTCTACAACTTGGATGTTAAGTGAAAATCATGATATTAGACTATCGTTTAAGGAACTCCGTAGATTTGAACTAGCTACTGCATGTATAGGCATCTTCAATACTCTATTAAACTTTATTCCTAAATCACTAGGATGTGGGATGACATGATGCATGAGTCAATGATCACCTAGCTTATATCAAGCCCCTAGACGTATGTGGTAACCCTATCACAAATTCCATTTATATCCCTTACCAATTCCACTCTAGAACCACAATTGTTTTATTCAAACCAATGGAACCTGGGTTTCTTACATCACTTTTAGAAAAGTCGATCATCTAGAATCAAACTCATCCATTCATTTTTTTATCCCCAACAACCAAAAATGGCATCAATGGTCCTGGAACAGCTTCATCAAACCATGATATACCACTAATGGGGATGTATAGAACTCCCTCTAGACCTTCTCCCATAACACCACTAGTTCTACTATGCGTCCACTGAAAATAACCACATGCTCCCCACCTTTGATTATTCATCAGAGGCATGCCTTGTTGATATCGTATCACATGAAGACCCAAAGTCATTATCTCTGATATATGCCTCCTTGACAAGTTGTATATTTGGAGTGGTAAAAACCATTGAATGAAGTTATGTTACTCTATCTCCATCGACAAAGGGTATTTGTAATGAGGGAAAATATTTGGATTCTATGTTCAGTAGTTGTGAACTTGATCACCTACTAAAATTATCTTCCACAATGATTCTCTTCCCATGAGTGTAGACAATCTCAAAGTCAAAGAGAATGGGTAATTATTGTCATCACCTCTATCTCATGTTCAGATTAATTTGAGAGAAAAAATAATGGAGACATTTGGATCAGGGTAGAAGAAAAATCACTCTCCCATCAGGTATTGTCACCACATTTTCAATGAGAAGACTACCATTTCTAATTCAAGATCACGGTTCTCGTCATTCTTCTCATGTGGTCTCAAAAATCATTAAACATATGAAATCACCTATTTCACATGTATTAGGACACAACCAATTTCGGTTCAGGATGCATCATAGAGCACCATGAACTTCAAAAATTCATTTATAAGACTTAAGATTAGAGTGTTTTTCAATATCTGCATCAAAGACTGAAAATTATCTTCGCAATTATCAATCTAGACGAAAGGCTACCCCATTCATGTCAATGTTCTTAAGGTAGTTGAAACTATAGAAAAATCATATAAAAACCTCTAATAGTACCCAGATAAAACATGGAATCTCAGCACCTTGGAAACACTATTCGGTGGCTCCCAAGGAAACAACGCCTCTCTCTTTGTTGGATCCACTACACTTCGATCCATTGAAATGAAAATTCCCATAAATTGGATCTCTTGTATCTAGATATGTATCTTCAAAATCTATACATCACGTGGGTTCTATCAATGTTTTTTCAAGACCATCATAAAGTGTATCATGTTCACCTCAGATGTCGTGTACAATAGGGTTACAATAATAAATGCCACGATGAAATTGTCTATGTAATAGTATAAGAACCTATTCATGAGTCCCATGAACAACTATGGTGTGTTAGTCACACAAAACGAAATCACCATGTACCCATAGTGCTTGTAACCACATTTTAAAGTCGTCTTCCTTATATGCACTTTGAGTAGCAGATGATGGTGATAGCCAAATATGAGTTCTATCATTGTCTAACATTGTCCCTCTTTCAAATGATTTAATAGGTGATTGATCCACATTAGTGGATTGTTGTTCCTCATGGTCACCTTATTCAGATTCCATATGTCCCACAGAACCTCAAGCTATCATATGCCTTCATGGAAAACAAAATGGGTTCTTTAAAGATTGAAACACTAGGTCTCATGGATCCTTATCTCTATTGTTCCTCCAACTATACCCCAAGATCATGAAGCTCTATAGGAGGAATAAGATATGGAGGTGTAGATATTTCTTCTATACCGTGGTATGTATCATTGCATATGTCTACCTCCTTGTGAGGATTCAATCTAGGGACATCCTGAGGAATGATTTCCTCAAATTTCTCCACCACTTTAGAAAACTGGGGAGTCATATCATCTACTACATTGTGGGTCAGTACAACTAATAGATGCGTTATTGGATGCAACATTTTATGTGTGAGTCCATCCTACACTTTTTGGGTTTTCTTTTCACCAACAATATAAAACCATGTCCCACCACCACCGACACACAACAAAAACTACCTAAAATAGTATATATGAGGATGGAATGTGTATAACCATTCCATTTAAAGAATGATTTCATAAGGTCTCAATTTCATTTCCGTGAGAACCCAACTAAAACTCTCACCTACATGGGTATGTTCACACAATTGTAACCAATTTGGAATTATCGAATCCCCAATCATATGAGTATCTATGTTACATGGCTGTGTCAAACGTTCCACTAGAATTATGATTCTTGAACAAGTGTTGTGGAAGGAATAGAATTATTGGAACCCATGTCTATCAAAAATATAGTTATGTTGGATAAGACACAAAATGTACCAATATTCTTCTCTATACCATTGGGGTTTTATGAATACTTTTCTAGAATATAGCATTATCCATTTCCACCAGCTATCTAAGCCTATCGTGGACAAACCTGATGAAGGTTTTTCTAATATGTCGAACCTTCATCCACCTCATGTCACCATGCATGCTCATTTTCCATATCTGAAACCCTACAGACCACCCTACTCCTACCTCCACCTCTATCGTGATAGTCCCTCGACCATCTCTTGATTGGTCAAAAGAAGGGTCATGAAATCTCAATCCACATGTCCATGTCCAATGAACCAGTAACACACGATGTCATTCAGCTGACTCGCTCCACCCTAGGAGCCACTCACCAATGATCATGTGTCATGTGGACTTCCCCTAGATTTTTTTACCAATTTGGGTCCCTACAACTAATGTCACCTACCTACTGTCGATGACTCAACTACGTGGTTCCCGAAGGTATATCATAATATCGGTGTGTTCTCCCCTATAAAATTCTCAACTAACATAGATCTCCACAATAACCTAGCATATGTTGTAAGGCTAAGGGATATCATGGATTCCCTAATCTCCTAATATGATCTCTACTAGAAGGTGGGATCCATGATTAATGGTCTGAACCCTGAAGATTAGTTTTCGTACTATATCTGTGGATTAGTAAGATTGATCAGTAAATATCAATGAGTACTCTGCCACTATCTAAGTTCCCCACTATAGATGAAGATTCTATTGTATAAGCACTGAAAATAATGTCTATGTAAAAAACTCATCTTTTAAGAGATGTACAAACTATTGCAAAGAGAGCATCATCTCCTCATTTGTTTGGGTCACTAAGATCCACCATCAACCTACTTAACCCTAAATAATACTCGCAGTTATGACATCCATATTATTAGATGCCATCCTCACAAAGAAAAAGAAACATGAAACTGCATGCAGCCAATCCTTTGTTAACATGGAGTCCATATCAACCTAAAATAAGACATTTCTCAACCTATAGAACTCATGAAATGAACACATCCAATCTAAATCCTCAACTAGTAGCGTAGGTAGTAACTACTACTTGAAAGAAGGTGGTATCACTGGTAAACCACTAGGAGGTGATATACATACTACATGCCCCTGTTCTGATGCCTCATCTTTAGGTGGATCATCCTCATGAACATGAAATGGAATTATGGTTGGATGTCTATGTGGGAGAATCATTACGTTGAACAAGATGTACCATTTTCAATATATTATAACTGGTGATCTGAATCAAGAAGAGAATTATAACACACAAAATCAATTTTGATACATGCACAATGGTTTTTCATGAAACCAGTGTAGTCATGTACTAAGTCAAAAAGAAAAATTCAGGGTATTAGTGTATGGATAAATTTTTCAGTGCACCAACATTGGATTCTATGGCCTAACATATGAACTAGAAATATATAAAACTGTAGCCCCAAACCAATATCACATAATCTTAGTCATTAAGTAGAATCTACCTACTATGATACTATTCTAATATTACCTGTCCCATAGGGGAATGTACAATGACTACCCCATGCCCACCTCCAATAGGCCCGGGGATGGTGACACACACCGAGTAGGCATATCCCTCCGATGGGAGGAATATTCCTATGTACCTATATACATGCACAAATCATCAAGAAAAAAATTTTGAAACGAAAAACACTCAGTATGCATGCATAACATTAATATACCCACAACAGAGCATGATAATTGAGAAGTACAATGTAAACCGGTCTACAATACAAGCACATAAATGTTTCTGAAAAAGTGGAAGACAAGTTTCATGAAACTCATTCAGAGAAAACACAAGCAAAATAGAATGGAACTGGATAGCTATCTGAAGTCGTATAACCTCACCTCGGGTATCTAGTCTCTCTCTGAACCACCATGTTCTGGTCCACCTATGTCTCCATCAATTCATTGATTATTTACAGAAGAAATGACACGTGGTTGCGAAGCCCATTTAGGGATGATTAAAACAATACTCAATGGGACACTCTGAAACCACAAAGGAAATACTAGTTACTGATACATAAATCCTAAGAAAAAAATACATGATGTATATCATAATGAAATACACGAAGTATAGAAAAAATAAAAACATGAATTTTAACATTATGAAACACATGATGTTTACCACTAAAAAGATACATAGTCATATTCTATAGGTATATTTCTATTTAGCTCAAAAAATGATAATTTCAAAAAATGACAAAACACCTAGTATTAAAATGAAACATAGTTCTGATGATACACCAAGTCCCTAGAAAACATGTAGTCTCTATAAGACATGTATTATTGATAAGACACATAGTCTCGGTAAGACATGTAGTCACAGAAAGGCATGTAGTCTCATAATTTCACATATTTTCAAAGTCACTCAGTCTCAAGGTCATTTCTAGCCACAAGATTCTTCTCATAGCTTGATCATTCTGAGAGAACCTACTACTCAAGAAATTATTTGTTTTTCGCACATCCAAAATTACATGTTAGAATATATAAAAATGAAAATATCATAAATGGAGTCCCAATACCATAATCCAATCATAAAATAGACCAACAGTTTGGTGGTTATGATCATTGTAACAAAAAATATTTTTCATAGGTCCGCTATGGGTCTGATTTGACCAACTGGACCCATCAAACCTACCAACTATCCCGGTCCGGCAAACCATACCCGGCCCTGTTCATATTTACCCATCCGAACCCGATGTATTGGGCCACATGGACCATCCCACTAGGTTACTAGAGTGTCTTGTAACCCTTAGTCCAACCCACTGCATATGGGCTATTTAGTTCCACAAAACATGGTCTACCCTAACAGCATATCCCTGGTCAATGTAGCACTTCAACATTCAACTTGGTTGGCCTGTTGCATCCTCCTACCAAATGGAATCACAACTGCCATAGGATCCATGCGACCCTCTCTTAACATATGTGACCATGTCACTATGTACCAATTATATCCCAATAATAATCATCTCCAACTCATGCGGCTGCCGCCACGACCACGAGGACCAACCATAGCCACCAACTCAACCAAAATAGTGTGTCATTTTGTAAAAATGGAAGCTCCAACCCCTTATGGGGGCCTCCAAACATCCTACAATGCTCTGTTATTCAAAATTAGGATACACTCACGATCCACTAGTCACAATGTTCAATACTCTGTGATTGATTTATACTTTCCACCAATCCAAGGTTTTGATAATGTTTGATTCCTCCCAGAAAGTTGAGATGTGACCATGAAGGTCCATCAATGATGAACAGAATGAATGGAGAAAGAGTGAATCACACAACTTCCAATAAAAATGATCTATGTCCTTTTTTTTTGTTGGCCTCAATTTTTTCTTATTATATCAACGAACTAATATATAATAAGTCACACATATTATAAGTCCCAATTTAAACCATGTAATAAAAAACCCATCCCTTAAGAAAATGAACTGCATATGAACCAGTTCGTGGGTTTGTCTCCATTAAACATCAAATTTTGAAATGGATAAAATGATAATTGAAACAACACACTACCTAATGTTTGGAATAGTGTTTTCTGAGGAATGGTATATAGTCGTTGTTGATGAGAAATACCAATTCCATCAGTGTACGATCATTGATCCGTTCACTCGTCCATCGTCATTCTTTTGAGGTAGTTTCCTCTCTTCCATTCATAGGAATTCTAGGATTATGATGGTAACCCTGAATTTGCTAATATGGTTTAATAAAATGAAAACATTTTTTCATCATTGCGTTATTTTAAATAAAAATGATCATTATTTATTTTATTCCATTAAATGTCTGGGACCTACTTTCTACTATTGAGCCTTTTTATCCAATGTTAGGCCCCGACTAAAGTAAAGATGCTACTCTAAATGTAATGATTTCATAGATTTATGATCTGGGCATTAATTTATATGTTATTATAATTTTTGTAAATATTTGTGTTCATGCTATTAATTATTTTAATTTATTATTATGAAATTTTTTCGGGCACTCCAAGCCTCAGAATGACATGTTTTCTCTACACATTGTCTCATAATAATTCTATATAATGTATAGAAATAATACATGGAATTTCTGAGATGTTACATTATTAACTGATTCTGAATTGATTGGTGTAACCTAATAGTTTATTTATTCAGATTCATGAATTATGAGCTGTGAAATATATAAGGTTTGATCATTTTATGATTTTCGATATGGATTCACAAGAATATATGGAATTTATCTAATTGACAAGAAATGTAATTTTATGGAAATGTGATATTCATGGGAAAAAATTTTTAGTGGAATGATAACCCTTAATATGTTCCAAATTCTATGATAATGTTGTTTTGTTAAACGACATGTTAGATATCAATAAGTAAATATGAAGTTATGAAATAAATAGGAATTGATAATGGATATTTTGAAAAATATTCCAATGTTATCGTAGATGACTTTTAAAACATCATGGATTCAAGGAATATGTCCATTAATCATTGGATAATGTATTAATTCAATTTTTTGGAAGGTATTTATGGTTATTCAGGTTATTTCCTTGTTTCAAGAGAATATAATATGAGAGTATTCACATTTGTGGAAGGTGATAATAAAGAGATCCTTCATACTATATTTGGAATCAATGTTAAGATAATCTAGTTACTATATTTCTAATGTTTTAGAATATCATTATCCAAAAGGGTTGAGAGGTTAACCATTTATTGAATGGATTATGCTAATATTTATATGAGATCTAAGAAATTCATGTATCATCTTTACATATGTGGATTTATGCATATTTTATAACAATTGATAAACATTTTACTTGGATAGATTTAATGACCAATAATTAAAATTAAGGATCTCAATATATTTAAATGCTTTATTAATTATGTATTCACATTCATTTAATGAACAATTGATGATGTGGAAATTAATCAAGGAACACCGAATGGTGATGTTTCTCTAAAATCATACATGTATATCATTTCATGAAAATTATTTAACATTAATAAAAAAACCTACAAATAAAACTTTTTCATAATAACATTTCATTTGCTAAACAGATAGACTTTTAATTCATAATATTTTTCCCACATTTAGTCCCTAAAATAATCATTTATCATTCACTTATTTTAAATTGATGACCTCAATCAATCCCTACAAATATTTAGTATTCTCATCCTTGTATATATTTTCACTTTCCACCAATTATCTCCCTTGAGGAAACCATGTTATGAGTTACTTTAGGTAACAATCATGTTTCTCATCATCCCCTATTAAAAGAAATTTTTATAGTCATAGTTTTTTAATAGATTGGGGAAAATGCCTCAATTTATTATTTAAAAGAAATGACCTCTTTATGATTGGGTAGAAGGAGGCCCATTACATAGCCTGAAGGCCCACAACCATGTGGCCTGAATACATGGCTTGAAATCCCATTTTTCCCCAAAGGACTCCTCAGTGAATAGTACTGATATAGTACCCCCACTGCTAAAATCCAAACAACATTACCACTGCCGCTATAGTTCCTGCTAATGTGCCTCCACCACTATAGTTCCATCACTGCTACATTTTTTCCACTGTTGGAGTATAGATACAGTGCCCTACTACAATATAGCTACAGTACTGCTATAGTTCCCCGAAAATTCATCCCTGCCCCAGATTTGATATTGGGTCTTTTGGATTCCAAGAAAGAGCTTATACCAATTTTGTGGGTTTGTATGAATGAAATATTTATATATTAATTATTTAATTAAACAAATTAATATTGGTTATGAAATTCATTTTAACGGGGGATGAATGTAAAACCCATATATTTTGTGATTGTTTTAACTGTAATTTAGTTTTTTTATTTTTTTTCTATCACAAAACTATATATCAATGATTTTTTATACTAACTCACTAATTTTGACATTAATTATATGATATACTATGTAAATATATCACTACCTGCAAAACTGACATGTATTGCATTGCACGAAACATTTAATTTCTACAAATTGACATTCAATTATTTAAAATAGATATTAATAACACATCCATGAAATTTTATAAAATGAATATTAAAAAATTATGTTTGATTTATCATTTTTAATTTAGATAATTCATATGTATATTAATAAAAAATTTATATTCTTATATGTTTGACATTTATAATTTCTTACAATAAATTCTATTTATATAAATATGGTAAAAAAATTAAATTAAAAAAAATAGATATTCATGATTATAAAATAAAATTCATTTGTGAAATCATAATTTCAGTATTAACTAAGGGGAAACTATTTGGATTTTTCTAAGGAACATGATTTTTGGAAGAATATTGAAAAATATTATACATTCATTCAACAGTACTTTTTCGTCTCTTTTATTTATATTTTAATATTATATTTAATGTTTTTTAAAGTCACAATATATCAATTGTACATCTATTTTTCAAATTAAGTCCATTTTAATCATTTTTATGTTGAATTTTGATATAAAATCATAATGGACATTTGAACATTCTCACTATAAAAACCGTCTTTCATTGCATGTTTGCAGGATTATTTATTGTGTGGGTTTGTATGAATGGAATATTCATGTACTAATTATATAATTACCAAAATGAATATTTATGATTAAATTTATTTTAAAGGGGGATGAATGTAAAACCCCTATATTTTGTGAATTGTTTCCAAAATAATTTAATTTTGTTTATTTTTTCTTTCACACAACTTTATATAAATAATTTTTTTTAGTATCTCACTAAGTGTGACTTTAATTATATGATATACTATGTTAATTTTTCACTACCTTCAAAAAATACATGGATTGGATTGCATGAAACATTTATTTTCTATAAATCAATATTTAATTATTTAAAATAGATAGTAATAACAATTTAATTAAATTTCATAAAATGATTATTAATAAAAAAATTGTAATTTTTTATATGTTTTAATATACTATTTTCCTACAATAACTCGATTTTATATCAATATGTGATAAAAAAATTAAAATATTTATATATTCAATTTTATAAAATGAAATTCATTTTGTTAAATCATGATTTCAGAATTTACTTAGGGTGATGTTTTTGTATTTTTATAAGGAACATCATTTTTGGAAGAATAGTAAAAAATATTGTATATTCATTCAACAAATCTTTTTTATCACTTTTTTTATATTGTTATATTATATTTAAGGCGTTTTAATGTCATAATAGGTCAATTGTAACTCTTTTTATCAAATTAAGTCCATATGTATAATTTTTTTGTGGAATTCTGATATAAAATCAGAATGAATTTTTGAATATTCTAACTATAAAAAATAATCTTTCTTAGAAGGTTTGTGGGATTTTTATTAAACGTAATTATTCCACTCCCATGAATATAATTTTGAAAAAAGAAAACAAATGGTTTTATTAGAATACTATTTTTTTTCTTATAAGGATGGCATAATTTCTGATTAAAAATAATTAGGAATGAGATTAAATAAAATTAAAATTATTACGGTAATATTAAGCTTATTACAGTTCTAATCTATAATCATAAAAAAAAATTAAATATACACTTTTTAAACCCCCATTGTATTTCTATATTTAATACATAGAAAATCTATTACGGAGTGGGGATGGTTTTTATGACTTCTTTTGGGTAAAAACATGTTTACACCTAACTTGTTTCCAAAAATTCCAAGTATTTTCCCTTTCTCCCCTAGAAAATGACATAATTTCCCCCATTCATCATAACTATAAAGAAACATATGATTTCACATGAAATTTAAAATTCATGTAGTGACATACATTTAATCCACATTGAAGAATACATTTGTGATGAATGACCCAAAAGGAAGCCATATAGTTGAAACCATAAGCAGTTATCCAAAGTATAGGTAACATCCTTCCTCATGCTCCTTTGTATTCATTTAATTCTTCACCCATCAAAAATTATAATTTCATGGTTATATAATTACCACATTATCATAGAAATTATGAATTTTTTTTATTCATTTTATTATACCAACACATACACAGTTATCCACATAATGGGAAACTATCTTATAATATTTGTGTACTATGAACTACAGCCTCACGAAATGATGTTGTTCATTTTTATCTTACCACCTATCATGGTTTGAAATTCTGATGGAATTTCTATTTTTATAATAAATATAATATAATTATGATTTTCTTATTATTATGTAATTATTATATAATGCTTATCATCATGATTTACATTTTGTGTAAATAAGATAACTTCTTTTGTAGTAGTGTGGACTACCGTATCCTCATATCTATGTCATCCATTCATAGTTTAAATAGAATTTATTAAGTATGTTTTTATTTAATTTATATGATACATATGAAATAATATATACAATATAATGATATATATATATATATAATTTACATTATTTTTTCACTACGATAGTAAAATGGAAACATAGTATGTACGTACATATGTCCTACCATCTCTATGAATGGTGTATTTCTCTTCAGATACAGATCATTAATTTAGTACTAAAAATAACTATTTGTAAAAAATATTTGATATTTTCTCTTGTATTAAAATAGGGTTATCATGATTTATCTATGTGAACAAAATATATTAAAAATCAAACCAAAATGAAGAAAATCAATCAAAAATCCAAATGTATCGTTAACACTTTATATTTAATAAATAGGTAATATAATGTCAAATATTGTAACAGATATAAAAATAACATAGTATTTTATAAGAATCATAAACACATATTTAATATTAAGGAGTTTTTAATGACTAAAAATATATTCAATACATTAGGAAAAGGGATTTCATCTCAATTTTAAATTCTCAGATATATATGCATTATTCACCACACATTTCATTTCTAGGATGTGTGTACTGACCATATATATTTTTAATGCCTAAAATAAAAAAAATTATGATAATTTACATATACATTTGATGATATTTATTTCATGGTGTTTATGTTTCAAAAGAAACAATATCGGGTATGTGATTATGTGTAGAGACTAGGGTTTTTCATAATAGAACGTTGATATAATTCAACATATATATCGACAACCAAGTGCTGGGATAATTTCTGATTCCAAGACCCAATGATCCATGAATAAATTTTGCAAAAATATTTATTTTGGTTATACAATTCATGGGATGGGTATGGGATATATCATAAATGTTAGATCTAATCGGAAATTGGAGGCCACAGCTGAGTTTGGAGAATTCTATTTACCCTAGGTAGAGCATAAACATTGTCAGTGCGAGACTTCTTTTAGAAAATTCAGAGAATAGAAAATTCGTAAAAAAGTAATTAATATTAATTAATTTATATAAAACACCGAATCAAATAACATTTGAATAGAGACTCTTAGTGGAAATATGAGACAATCATTGAGTTTGGAATGAGTCATTTGACCTAAATGCAATATAAGGAGAGGGTATGTGGGAATATCATATGATTATTCCGTGCGGGGAATCATAAAATAAAATATTGAAATTGAAAATTAAGGATATGAAATAATTATCCCTCCCTTTATACAAATCCTATCTCCCCTCCCTCTCTCTCTCATCATTCTTCGGTGGATCGAGGGTAGATCAAGAATGAAACATTGATGGATCACTGAAATATAGTTATGGGTGCATCTTCAATGACCAAAAGACCCTAAAACATAAAATTTACATTATTATTCAGTTTTAATTCAATAGTTTAATTGTAAATATTTCAATGCATATTTCGTTCATTGATATTAATGTCACTGTTGATGGATGCACTAATACGACCATAAATACTCACTAAAATTCACTTTTTTTCTTTGTGTTTTTCTCCCATTCCTCGTGTGTTATGATGTTTTATTTCGGACACATAAAAATTCCATCTAATTCTTTAGAAAGTACCAATGTAGTGAATATATAATGTACAAATTTTTAAAATAGGCCTCAAAATGATTTTTGGGAACTTGGTAGAGTTATAGTGGTTCGTGGAAGGGACCATCGGAGTAAGGCCGACAACAGCAGATGGCGGTGGCGTGTGGAAGTCGGGTAGGAATACTCATAAGGCCGTGATGGAAGCCATTGTACAATGGTTCGAGAGGGGGTAGGGGATGATAGAGGCCAAGAGTGGCTTGAGGGAGTCAGTGATGGTGAGGCCGATTGCAGGAGATGTCAGTGGGCTGATCAATGTAGAGCATGGATGTGGTTATCGATCAAAATTGGTGGTGCGATCAGAGGTGTCTGGATGTGGCTCTATTGTGGCGAGGTCAACACACTAGGCTTGAGGATGAAATAGGGTTGTAAAAGGTATCCAACGAACATGAGTAATGGACCATCATCACGTGGGTGTTCCGTTGACATGGGGGAGCAGAGCCACTTGGTTTTCATCGTGCGAAGCCAATTATTAGAGTTGTTTGAGGTAGAAACAAGACACTAGTCTGAAGCAGTATGCCAGACCAAGAGTATGGTTTCAATCCATGGGCTGATGGAGTAGACCGGGAAGGCCAGGGTAGGCCAGACATATTTGATCAGGTTGATACCGATTTTAAAGCTATATCTCATACACCTTTCGTCCGATTAACATGTTGTTTGTGTCCATGCATCTATCCAATCGATCTGAATATTTTTAAACATGATTTTAACTTTTATGTATTTGTTTCATTTTTATATTGATTTAAATTCCTAGGATTAATAATAATAAAATATTTATTATTATTTCATGATTTGTGTATCAAAAATATCTTCCAAACAATACTTCGGAGTAATGCACCTTCGGTGGCAGCATGACTCTGTTCCTTGTGAAAAATATTCAATACTGCTTTCGTCGTTCGATAAAAAAATACATTGTGGGGCCCCATGAGGCCCTATTTACACATGATATGTTGTGATATATCTTTTTCACCAGGAATATATTTTTGACGAATGAGTATTCCATTCCATGGGTGTTCTCATTTGGATCAAAATGGCATGATCCATATAATTGTTTTATGATTGAGGAATAGGTCCCATGAGATGATTTCAATGCAAATGAGGTTACTTGTGACATTTTCATCAGATATATATTTGGGGAAAATAAATACCCTATATTCTGTGTTTTTCCAGAGGATCACAACAGTGTCATCAGTTTGGATGTGCAGAGCCTTGTTCATGATATAATAAAAGGTGTGGAAATAAAATATGTGGAATATCCTTTTGACGTTTTTGAATATAAACCACATCTTGGGTCATCTATGAATGTTGTGAGAGTATATGAGATGTATAAAGTGATGCAGTAAACTTTTATGGATCCATTTGAGGAGGTGTGAGAGCATAATTAGGACTTTAGTCCTCCAAATAAATGACGACTGTCATGCACTTGTTGTCATATGGAAAAGTTGTGTGATGTACTCATGGAGTAATCTAGTAGGAATAAGGGTACTAATTCATAGTCTAGTACCTGAGAGTGTTTAGGTATGTGGATGAGTGATGAGGTAGGGTGACAAGTCATGTGGGACCTACATGGACCAAGTTTTACCATACAGATTTTTCTAACTCTTGTTTCTCCTGCCTTATGATTATAATTTCTGATTGAATGTATCATATCCTATGTGTCATTCCATGTATACCATGAGGAATCCCCCTATATTCACTTACATGTTGTGATACAAGATGTTCTAGTTGAGACGATTATCTGGGGTGAGACATGATGACTAAAAAAGTTCTTTTTCGAGATGTACCATCCCCGAGGTCAGTTCTATGTAGAACACCCAATCTAAGTAGGGGATGGTTCCTCGACTACAGTTGAGGGGAACCCTCCAACTAGGCTGGGCATGGGTCCTTGATCATTTTTGAGTACACCCATCCAGTTGAAATGGTAATGTGTCCTCAACCCTTTTTCAAACGGAACCCTCCATCCGGGATGGGAATGGGTCATCGATTACACTAGAGTGGAACCCTCCTGTCAGGATGGGTAGGGGTACTGAACATTTAAATGACCTACGTATGACGAATCAGTGACCATAAATAATTTTACTTACCAATGGATCCAATTGAAAGAAGGGTGCTCCCCCCGCCGTTATGCGTACTTATTACGCAACATAAAATAGTGCGGGAGAGTCAGTGCCACCCAATGAGAATAGTATCAATTTGCGTTCATTTGAGCCCCTTTGAGTTGTGCATCCTGGGAAGATGTATGAGATGATGGGTATCGATTATAAAATCCCTTGTAAATAAACAATAAGAAACTTCATATTTATTGATATTGGTGAATAAAATATTAATTTTACAATATAGGGGTTTCTATGTTTGATAGCGTACCGGATACGCAACAATGGGTTTCATTGAAATCTTACGTTTCACACTAATAATATAATATTATTATTTTAAATGGTACTTAACACCTAGTAGTCCTATTGGATGAAATAAAAAAACTAACTACAATATGATTATTCATGTTTGTTAAATGCATTTACATTTATCCAATAAAAATTAGAGGCCTAAAATGTTAATTAATCTAATTTTAAGCATAATTTACATTAAAATGTCAATTTACCGCCTTTTAATGGAGAACCATATTTAAATATAGTTTTTGTAACATTAATAAATTCTATTTGACCAAATAAAATCCTTATTTAAAATGGGGACATCAAAATTTACTTTGTGTGATTATTTGATATTTTTCCGATAAAGTTCATTTTTTAATGAATAGTGAAAAATATTGTATTTAAATTCATAACTGTGTTTTAATATAATTTATTTATATGGATATATTATATTTTTAATTGTATTTAAAGTGTAAATAGAATATATTTATACCGTTTAATCAAATTTTTGTCATTGTAAAGAATTTTACATTGAATTTGGACACAAACAAGTATCAATATTTTGATAATTATTGTTTCTTAAAAACACACATTTTGTTTTGATGGCGGGAATTAATTATAAAATAATTTCTGCAACTTATGTGTTTTGAATTTTTTAAAATATACATCTTTTTTCAATTTGGAATATCAAATGTAGCTTAGGCTGATTTTTTTGTAGTTTTCTGAAAATCATCAATTATTGATGAATAGTGAAACCACTTTGTATTATTAAAAAAACTGACTTTTTCATTTAAATGAAATTTTACCACTTCTGTGAATTGAATTTTCAAAATCTGACATACATGGATTGTATTAGTATTTAAAATCTGGTTCAATTAGACGGAAATATTTATGGGTGAATAGTAACTTTTGACATTTATTTACCACGGTTAACGGTAAATAGGGTAATTCAAGGTAAAAAGAATATTATAAAAATTTAAACATACCATAAAACTTGTACTAACTTTATTATATGAGTAATTTCAGACCATTGGCATCCTTTAGTCAATTTTGGGACCCTATGGGGCTACTTATAAATGATAATTAAACATTAATTTAATTAACTTATTGTAAAGGAAAAAATGACATAAACAAATATCTCAATCTAAATTAATTTTTACATGGTGTTATATAAGTTATTGTTTCAAATATAAATATTAATTGGAATGCTATAATTATTTACTATATCATTGAATTTTTCTATAATATTTAGACATCGAATAAATTAAATTATTTATGACAAAATAATGATGCAGTGTTTTCCTCATTAATAAATGATTTGAATATATAACATTATAAATAATGAAATAAAATCCAAAACCTATCAAATTCTTATTGGATGAATTTATTTCTCCCGTGTGTCATGTTATATTATTTTTTAAGGTGTTTTGGACCTTTATAAACTGAATATAATTATATAATAAAATAATATTATAACACTTTCCTAAAAAGACCCTCATTCTCCTTATAAAAAGGCCTCACTTATAACCAATTCCTCACACCTCTCATTCCTTTTGGCTCGTCTATCCTCTACCCAATTAACCTCCCTACATCCCTCTACTCCTCCTAGAAGCCTTACGTTGGGTATAAGGCACTTCAAGAAACCCTTTTGGTTCATATCAAAAGGAGTTTCCCAAATTAAACGTAACAGTTTCTCTTAACTTATTTTATTTTATTTTACTTCTCCAACCCCTAAACTATTTTTATTCCTCTATTTTATAAAAAACATGTATTTTCAATATTCTAGTTTTTTTTATGAGAAGTATTCGAACTACACATAAACACTCCTACATCTAATTGGTGAAGAACATACAGTTTCTGTGGATGGGAAACTAACGCCTCACGAAATGATGATTGTTCGATTATCTCCTACCACCTATAATAGTGGTCATTAAGATACCAGTATATATATGATATATATTATGTTTATTTTTTATTTTTTTCTTCAGTATTTTTCTTTTATATCATACCATTATAGTTTCCATTATTGGAAAACGTAATAATTTAATTTGATGAAGTGCGGACAACCACCCCCTCAAAGTGATATGACTCGTTAATGCCATATGTGGGATGTATAAAAGATGGATTTAATTATATTATATATGATATTATACTGAAATTATAATATACATATGTATCATTATGATTTAATTTCATTAAAATAAGGAATATAAATGAATGTAGCGTTCATGCATACGTACGGCTTACCGTCTCCATGAAATAATTTACCATCACAATTCTGGATGATTTGAGATACATTGAGAATGTCTTTCTTAATCCGCGACACATTTGAGCTCCAAATAGGTTAAATCGATAATGGGGGTGAATATAGGGATATTGGATTCGTGTGGGAGGTAGAATCACCTAAAAATATTAAATATTGAGTTAGATATAAAATAAACACATTATATTTTTAAATCTAGAAATGTGCCCATGGGCGGGCCCAATTCCTAAATAAGTAACCCAATTTCACCATGCATATGAACATATATGGGTCCAAAAAGGTATTAAAGTATTAAAATATCAGTACTGTAAAAGTGGGAAGTAGAATGGGTGAAATATGATGAAAAAAATGAGTTATAAAAGTAAAAAATTTGGGTTTTAAAACCAGAAATGGGCTCACGGTTGGCCTAAATCATAATGCAACCACCCTTTTCCAAAAACTCCTTAACAAGCAATGGGGAACCAAAATTATGCTGATTAGACATAGTTGAAAAAGACAAACTCAACATTAGCCTCACACGAGTCCCACGAAAAGTATCTGGATTTCAAATGAACCGGATCAAAACAAAGACATGAAAAACCGGGTGTGATAATTCAACCCACCATTAAAGATTTCCACCCCCGGAAAGCTATAACACTTTCCAGACTAAAGATAAACACCTAAGAATTCTATATCACATAATCTTGCCAATAAATTTAGTGAAATATCATTTTCCATCAAAATTACTTAATCCTATTTCCCAAAAAAACACATACTCACAACAACTTTGTGAAAATCAATGGAATGGTCAAGCCACCAACCCCACAACCAAGCCAAGAACCCAATTGTAGGACCTTCTCCGAACGAAACAAACAATCACCCAAACTAAATAGCACTAAAGAAAACCAAGAGATATAGGAGAGTACAGAATAGAATCCCCAACATTAATAAACATCTAGAACTAGCCAAGTTCATAGGAGGAAAAATCAACGAGACCTGTGGTGGGTCTCCCCACCATTAGAATCCAAATAGCAATGGAAAAAACAAGAACTCAACATTAACAAACTTCCATAAGTCCAAAAAAACTCTCCCACAACATCCCACCAACCCGCGTTAATAGGGTTACAAAATGAACATATAAACCACCCACCCCCAAACAGTGAGGACAAGAACAGGGCCAACACTTTCAGCACAGATCCAGACCCACATCACTCGGGGATGGGAGGGAAGGGGGACCAATAATTTAGCCACTGGAACCACAAAATAAACCAAGCAACTACACATAAATCTCTATCTATGAATAGATAATACCAAGACCTAACCCTATTTATATAGGTGGTCCACAAAGGGACATTGATCAGAAACCCATATCCATGAAGACATAACCATAGACACTATGTGAGGGGTATGTCCACCACACTTGTTGTGACAAATGGAAATTAATAGTAACGAGGAACCACAATATAGAAATATAATCTACTTTACCATAGTGGTGGAGGTAGGAAACTGGTCAAGGGCCCCACACCTCCATATATTTCATGACTGCTTGAAAAGCTTCACTCTGAGGCCTATTTCTAGAACCCTAAATCTTGAATCATCTACTACACCATAGTGAGGTGCTAAAGATCACTCAACTCAAAAAAAACTCACTTTATCAACAAAACACATTCATATAAATAGTAACTAATAAATACATAACAAAATTCTATCTCACTTGGAAGAAGGGGAATAATGGACAAGGAATTCAGTGAAGTGCATCAACATCAAAGAACACAACTACTATGTCCACAAGAATTATCACAAACTGGAATCTCCTTTAATCGATCCAAAACAGGTCTCTATTTAAACTGATAGGATGATGAATTTCTTTAGGAGTTGGATCTATCTTGTGAAACATGAGAATGAATAATTAGGTTTATCAATTTGAAATCATTCAAACATAGAACTATTTGTGGCCACATCACCACATCCAACACATCTTTAGAAACCCACTGAACGTTACTACAATCTCGAGCCACCAACAAGATCACATCTCAAGATGCAACAAGATTATGAATTCTAGATCATAAAAAAACAAACAGAATATTCAAAGCCTTTAAGACATAGGATAAACCATCCACATAACCTTTGGTCCAAAAAACACCAAACTTTTTCAGTTAAAAACACTTTTGAAAAATAAAAAAACTAACTAGGTGGATTTTCACATTCACCAATGGTGTTTCATCAAATATCACTCACATTCACATTTACATGCCACCCCATGCACTCACCAACCATTCCATATAGGCCATACATCAAGATATTAATTAAACCATGCATGTGAGAACCCATGAAAACACCAAAGGCTAAAACAAAACAACATTATTCCAAAAAATCATTTACCTTCCAAAGGAACACTAACCACCAAATAAAAAACCATTTTCTGAAAAACCTAAAACTTATCATTTTTAACGAATTTCAATGAGACCCGAGACATTTACATATATAATTTCAATATTTTCAGCATAATTATTCATCAGAGTACAAGCCAAGGATCGTTATGTCTGGTGTCTTGGCGGACTTGGTATATATAACACAAAACATGGGGATAAAATAATCCACTTCGTTATTTAATCACAATAATGTGCTCATAATTTCCATTGATCCCTTACATCTGCATAGGGTACCTAGGAGACCACATGAACAAAGGGATTAGCCAAAAATGCCCAGTAAGGGAATGAACATAAAGATACAACTCAAGCACATGAGTTAGGAAGCATGACATAAAGATATCGAAAGCATGAAACTTAAAAAATCATTTAATATAAGAATGGTATTTCATAAACATGGAATCATATAAATGTGGAAGAATCATAAATCATATCTTTAGTACAGGTCAAGGCTAACCGCCATTCCCGTTCCCATTTGTGTACGGGTCAAGGTTAACTGCCATTCTTGTTTCACATCACATCTCATGAGGATTAACCATACACAATGCGTTGGAGCGATATCTAGGAACACCCATATCAACATATTAATTAATATCCTTTCCACATAAATATTCTTACCACATATACAATCATATGTATTCAACTATACACAAACATAAGGTTACCCATGAAAACAATTGGGTACCACAATCACGACATCAATCATGACCACTGGGCGTATCATGAAAGTGTCCATATATGAAATGAATTAGAAATACATGGACGTTCATTGGGTAAAATAGGCATATAACATGGTAAATGGTGTCAAAAATAAGTGAAAACATATGAGAGATGTATTTTAGAAACATTAGCATTAAAACATTTTTGTGGGGTTTTATGGAAAACACTCTAGAGATTTTTAAATAAAAAATAGGACATTCTATTATATAAGACCAGAATTGAAACAATAATGTTATCATAATTAAAATACAGAATTTACCATGAAAATTTTGTCTTAAAACAGAAGATAGAGTTCTCTTGAAATTAGGTAAATGTGCAGGATGTTCCTTTCAAACTTGTGTGCTTATTGGGAATTATCGAAGATAGATTCACTTATAAGAATGTATAACCACAAAAGAGAGTGATAGGTGGATCTTGGAACATGATATTAGAGAATATAAAAATAATTTTGATGTTATATATAAAATAAAATTCAACAACCAAAAGAAACATATAGCAACCCGAAGGAATAAAGGGAGTTCGTGTAAAATCTATCATGGTTTATTAACATAGTGTCGTGTATAATTAAGAGGGCTTGATGAGACAGATAAGGGGTTTATAATCACATATAAAACATTTGGGAAGTATGGGGATGGTTTATAAATGTCCTACATTACTTTTTATTACACAAAAAAGGCATAGCATAAAGATTAATCATGATTATGAGTAAAAAGGGGAGGGTACCTTACCTTAAGTCCGTTGATGTTCTCCACTTGATATTAATGACATGAATGGTCAAATTAGGTTTATTAATAAATAGTTCCAGAACCTTATATACATGTAAAATATTTATTATACCCTTTTTAAGTACATTAATACCCATTTTGATTGATTATAAGGTTCAATTTCATGGTTTGGGTCCGTTTGTTTCCTTTGTTTTAAAAATAAAGTTCATTTGTATTTAAGTTCGGATAAAATGTAAGATGATGTTGGTTGTCCATAATTGATGTTATATAGAATTATTTAACTTCCATAAAGTTAGAATATTCATTTGGTTAATTGGAGTGAAAGAGAACCATGACATAAGACTTTAATGATAAACGCTTGAATTAATTTTAGCGCTTTTACCCATAATTAATTTGTAATGCATTATTATTTAGTGTTTAAGGATTACAGAACCCTAAATAGGATATATAAAATACATAATAATCTGGCACAACCATAACATAATTGATTTCATTACAAGAAAAACGGATGATAAAATAAATTGAAATCACATTATCCACTATGTCGATCACGGACGGTGTTTTAATTTTAGATAGTGAGGGAGAGGAGAAGAAGCATGATGCGTGAATTTTTTTACATACACATGATTAAAATCCATAATATATGATATTCTAGAGAATTAATTCCTTTTGGAAAAGGGAAGTTGAAGAGGGTATAAGAAAATAAGGATATTGAAAACAAAACACTTGAAAATGAAAGGGGATCCTTACCCTTTGATCTCCTCTCTTTGAGATCCCTCTTAAGGACTTTGATTTTGGACTTTTGGTAAGACTAGAAGGTCTTCGATGTGGGGAAGGAGCTTGGGAGGATTTTTGGGCAGAATATGGGCTAGGTACAAGGATTGAGAGGTGTGTGGGAAAGAGGTAAATAGAGTGGGTATTTATAGTGAGGGAGGGGAGGGTTTTCCCCTTATTTTAAGTATTAGTTTATTATTTAAGGCCGAGACTATGAATAATTGAGAATTATCATCAAATATACTAAAATAATCAAGGATGATTCGGGATTATTATCTTAAATCAGCATAAATCACCTATGATGCAGTATTTAGCATTTATTGTAATTTATCGTATTTTTCTATTTATAAAAAATTCAAGTCTTTGAGAAAAATACCAAAAACACACCCTAACCATTTTTCGACATGAAGAATCCAAAAATGGAGTCAATTTTGCAAAAATAATTTTCTAAATATGATTATTTTAATATTTAATTAAAATAATAATTTATTATCAAAACCAGTTTTAAAACATTCATTAACTCATTCTAAAATATATGTATATCATACTTCCAACTTGAATATTATTTTTATACCACCATAGGTGAGGTTACTATTCATTAGGGTATATCACTATTCATAAGGGTTTGTTACTATTAATTAGGGTAGGTTACTATTCACCAAAACTATTATTATTGTTTTATTAGACTCCAAAAAAATCTTGAACATAACTGGGTATGCCAGATTATCGAAATTCCAATCACAGAAGTGAGAAACTTATGTTTAAAGGTCACCTGTCAGTTATTAGTTCATTGTGTTGTTCTTTCATGTTATTTTATGACATAAATATAAGAATTGAATTTCCATTGAAAAACTTTGGATCGTTGCATTCTTCACCAATTATGAAATTTCTCCCTCGAAATTTAGTTTTACATACTAATCCAAAAATATGTGCGTTTACTTTTTCTTCATTGCTTCCTCCAATTACCATGTAGCTTCTTCAAACTTATGGTTCCTCTACAACACTTTGACAATATGAGTTTTTTTGATGCGTAGAACCTTATCTCTCTGATCCAGAATATTTACTGGCTGCTCCTCATAGTAGAGATCATCTTCCAGCTGCACCACCTCTGATTTTAGTACATGTGAGGGATCAGGTATGTACTTCCTCAAGAGTGATACGTGAAAAACATCATGAACTCGAGCCATAATCGGTGGTATTGCAAGCTGATAGTCCATGACTCCTATGCAATCCAGGATCTCAAATGTGCCAATATACCTTGGTCTTAGCTTCCCTTTCTTCCCAAATCGCATGACTCTCTTCCATGGAGATATTCGAAGGATGGATTTATCACCAACGTCGAACTCAAAGTCCCTTCTACGGTTGTCACCATAGCTTTTTTTCCGACTTTGAGATGCTTTGATGTGTTTTTGGATGACTTGAACCTTCTTTGTCATCTCTTGAACCAGATCGGGTCCATTTAGTATTCATTCTCCAACTTCATCCCAATAGGTTGGAGTTGTAAAACACTTTCCGTACAATGCTTCATTTGCAAATATTTGAATACTCAAGTGGAATATATTTTTGTATGAGAACTCAACCAATGGAAGATGATGATCCAATCCAACATTGAATTCTAGAGATTAGGTTCGAAGCATATCTTCATGTGTCGGAATAGTTCTTACAGACTGGCCATCAATTTGGGGGTGATAGGTCGTGCTGAAATTTAATTTAGTACTCAAATAATATTGAACGCTCCTCTAGAATTTAGATGTGAACCTTGGATCACAGTTAGAGACAATTGAGAGTGGAACAACATGTAGTCTCACCACTTCCATCACATATAACTTTTCATGTTGTTCAATTGAAAGATCTTCCCGAATGGTGATGAAATGGGATGTCTTGGTGATTCGGTCAACCACAACCCATATCACATTATTTCCCTTCGACGTCTTCAAAAGACTCTTGACAAATTCAATAGTAACATTTTCCTATTTACACATGGTTGTAGGCAATTGATGCATCATACCTTTGGACTTTTGTAGCTCGGCTTTAACTTGGGGACAAACCAAGCACCTTGATATATATTCGGCAATATCCATCTTCATGTTATCCCACCAGAAGTGTTCTCGAAGATCACATTATGATTAGGTAGTCAAATGATGGATATAGAAGGTCGAGCTATGTGCATCATTCAATAGCTCATTCTTTATCTCTGGATTATATAGTACATATAATCATGTCCCAAATCTTACAACTCCTTCGTCGTCAATTTTGAAATCGGATTATTTCCCATTTCTAACAGCTTTCACCCTTTTCTGAATTTCCACATCATTTCTTTGAGCAACCTTTATTTTCTCCATGAGGGATGGTTGAGAAATCATTTGAGAATGGATTGAGGATTTTCCTCCCTTAATTATTCTCATGTCTATCCTTTTCAAATTTAAGAAGATCGTATCCTTTTCAATTTTCATAATTGATAATGATGAAGGATCATTTATACTTAGAGCATCTTCCACCTTGTTTTCCTTACCAGGATGGTAGTGTATTGAGCAGTCATAATCCTTAATGAGATATATCCATCTTCGTTGGCGCATATTAATCTCTTTATGTGTGAATATATATTTTAGACTCCTGTGATCAGTATATATCTCATATTTTTTTCCCATAGAGATAAGGCCACCATATTTTCAACGCAAAGATCATAGCCACCAACTCCAGGTCATGCGTGAGATAGTTTTGCTCATGGATTTTCATCTTTCTGGAGACATAGGCTATCACATTATAATTTTTCAATAACAGACATCCAAAGCCTTTCTTAGAAGCATCACTATACACCACAATGAGTTCTCCACATTAAGAGAGTGTGAGTACCAGTGCAGTGATAAGCCTCTTTTGCAACTCCTTGAAACTGTCTTCACATTCCTTTGTCCAGGAAAACATTACTCCTTCCATGTTGGCTTGGTCCTTGGGTTTGACAATCATGAAATGTTCTTCATGAATCATTGATAATACCTATCTATACTTAAAAATATGCGGATCTCCGTTATAGAAGTTTTCCTCGACCACTCTTCAATTTCCTTCATCTTAGAGGGGTCCACAGATATCTTTTACTTAGTGATAACATGCCCCAAGAATGATACTTCCTCCATCTAGAACTCACATTTACTGTACTTTTCATACAACTTCTCCCATCACAATGTCTTTAACACAATTTCCAAATTCTCCTCATGTTCCACCTTGATCTAGTAGTATATCAAAATATCATCAATAAAGACCACCAAAAATATGTCGAGGTAATCTCTAAAGACTCTATTAATTAAATACATGATAATTGTTGGAGCATTAGTGAGTAAGAAGAGAATCACTATGAAATTATAGTGTACATACCTTGTTCGAAAGGCAGTCATGGTAATATCTTCATTCCTCACCTTTATTTGGTGATATCCTGACCGAAGGTCCACCTTAAAGAAATAACTGGTCCCACAAAGCTGATCAAACAAGTCATCTATCCGTGGATGGTGATACTTGTTCTTAATAATGATTTTACTGAGCTCACAATAATGAATGTAGAGGCGCATTGATCTGTATTTCTTCTTGACGTAGAGGACTGGATCACCCCACGGTGAGGCAATCGGGCATACAAAACCCTTCTCCATATTCTCTTGTAACTGCTTTGTCATCTCTTCTAGCTCTACGGTGGCCATTCTCTAATGTGTCTTCGAGATTGACCTAGATTTCGGGATTTGTTCAATTGAGAACTCAACCTCTCGGTTAGGAGGAAGACCAGAAAACTATTCAGGAAAAACATCAGTGTAATCCCTCACGGTTGGCATGTCTTCAAGCATGATTCTCTCCTTTTTCTCAATCATTTGAGCTAGGTTTTCATGCTCATATGGCAGAAATATCCACACATGAGACAAAGATTATAAAGGAGACTCATCTTCCTCCTTGCACTTGTAAAGAATCGGAGGATGCTTCGGGATGTGAAGATCAATCTACCTTTCTCGGAAGTTTATGTTGGCCTTGTGAAAAGATATCCAATCCAGGCCCAAGATAGTTTCAAACTCCACTAAAGGAAGTATGACAAGATTTTCTGGGATGTTTAGTCGACAAACATTAACCGAGGAGGACCTATAAACCATGGATGCAGTGATCGCCCCATTTACTATTCTCATAGATAAATATTCCTCCAAATTTTGAGGTGGTGTTTGAATAGTTCTTGTAAACATTCAATATTTGAATGAATTCGTAGAACCAGAATCAAATAGTACATTCTCTATTCTTGAATGAATAACAATCTTACCTGTCACCACATCATTTTCCGGCTCCACCTCATTAGTGGTGATAGCATAAGACCTTACTTATTTCCTTGGAGGTTGTTGCTGAATGCCTCTAACAACCCCCGACTTAGGGAAATTGTTCACAAAATGCCCAAGCTCCTGAATGTTAAAACACTGAACTGTAGGGTGACTGTTGATCTGAACCTTCCATTCTTCTTCAACATTGGCAGGATTTTTCATATCCCTTCGGCAGTTCTTCTCCATATGACCAAACATTCCGTATTTGAAGCAATTCCTGGTTCCTTTGAGATAGTCACCAAGATGCTTCTTCCCACAATTCTTGCAAAGGGTAAAGTGAGGCTGCTTTCCATCATGGTATTTTTTTGACGAACCACCCATGTTGTTCTCTATTTTCCTTTTCTTGTCACTAGGCCCATGAGACCACTGGGAATCTACAATCTCTATTTCAACCTTGAGAGCACATCATACAATCTCTTCAAATCTATTGAAGTCTTTAATTTCTAACACTTTTAGTATACTCGTCCTTAGTCCGCTAATGAAGAGATCCACATTGATTTCGGTGTTCATGAAAAATCCAGAGGAGTACCTTGAAAGCCTTTTAAAATTCTCTTCACATGCTCTGATGGACTCATCATCCTTCTTCTTGAGTCCAATGAACTCTCTTTCTATCTGGAGATGGAGGGTTCGAGGAAAATATTTGTTGAAAAACATCCTCTTGAATTCCTCCCTATATATGGAATCAATTTCTTCTTGGGACATTGTATTCATGATCAGTGTCCTCCACTGATCATTTTCCCCATCAAAACGATAGAATACTAGTACAACTTTCTCTTCTTTCGAGCACTGGAGGACAGAGAAAATATTTTCAATGGAGTTAATCCATTGTTCTGCAAGGAGGTGATCAGAAGACCCACTAAACCTGGGAGTCCTTTTCCGAATAAAGGATTCTACGGTAACTTTCTCTTTCCTTCAAGGAGGGGGATGTTACACCTGATTCATGTTATTATTTATAACTTGTGCCAGCTGAGCAAGTACTACCATGAAGTTTTGAGCACATTCTTACGTCACATCAGGTATTTCATTAGGGCAATGATCACATTACCTATCACACTGGTTATTGGAACATGTTCTTTTTCCCCCCATTAAAAAAGAAAACAAAAGTATAATTTGAGGTCTTGAATACTATGATATTGGGCATAGAAAGTTATCTTTGAACATTATAAGATAAGATTATAAAGAATAAGTACATCTTAACATGTGATTCTTTAGGTTTATATCTAGGTTAACCTTGATCTATTTCTTAACTTGTATTCTTATGGGATTTTTTATCCTTTAATAATTGTTTGTACTAAGCTTGTGAATCTACCAAATAATAACCCCCGGGTGTTTCGTAACCAAGTGTGAAAAAAGGCCCATTGTAGTGCACCAGTTTCCATTCGAGTCTTGCTCAATGTAGTGTTTTTGGGTTTTACCCTTAGATACATCTTTTCTAGAGCCATCTCTACTTGTTCGTATCGAGACAGGGATGTATTTTTTAGATAAAACACTTACTCTATACTCACCAAAATTTAGGATTTCTTTATTAAACTTAGTATTATCCGTAAGGTTCTACCTAAGGTGCTCTATTACTAATCTCAAAAAATAACTAAACCATCCTCTGTTACCAACTATAGCGACCTGAGCATTTTACATATAACTTTTCAATATTTCCAGCATAATTATTCATCAGAGTACAAGCCAAGGATCGTTATGTCTAGTGTCTTGGAGGACTAGATACATATAACAGAAAACATGGGGATAAAATAAAACACTTCTTTATTTAATCATCATAATGAGATCCTAACTTCCTTTGATCCCTTACATCTGCATAGGCTACCCTGGGGAACACATGAAGAAAGAGATTATCTAAAAATGCCTAGTAAGTGAATGAACATAAGGACACATCTCAAGAAAATGAGTTAGGAGGAATTAAATATAGATATCCAAAGCATAAAACTTATAAAATCATTTAATATAAACATGGGATCACATAAACATGGAATAATATTAATCTGGAAGAATCATAAATCATATCATTAGTACGGGTCAAGGCTAACCTCCAATCCTGTTTCCCGTTACAATACGGGTCAAGGTTAACCACCAATCCCGTTTCACATCGCATCTCATGAGACATAAACTTACCCAATGAATTTGAGAGCTATCTGGGAGCACCCATCTCAACATATTCATGAATATCCTTTCCAAATAAATATTCTTACCACATATATAGTCATACATATTCAACCATATACAAACATAATGGTACCCATGAAAAGAATTGGGTATCACAATCATGACATCAATCATAACCAATGTGCGTATCGTGAAAGTGTCCATATAAAAAATGTATATGAAATTAATGGATGATAATAGGGTAAAATAGTCTTATAACATTGTATGTGGTATCAAACATAAGTTACCACATATGAGATATGTATTTTAGAAACATTAGCATTAAAACATTTTTGTGCGGTTTTATGGAAAACAATTTAGAGATTTTCAAATAGAAAAGAGGAAATTCTTTTATATAAGACCATAATTGAACTAATATTGTTTTCATAATTAATATAAAGAATTTACCACAATAATGTTTTCTTAAAACTGAAGATATAGAAATCTTGAATTTGGGTAAATGTTCAGGAAGTTCCTTTAAATCAAGTGTTCTTATTGGAAGGTATCGAAGAGAGATTCACTTATAAGAATGTATAACCATGAAAGAAAGTGATAGGTGGATCTTGGAACATGATTTTGGAGCATATAAAAAGAATGTTGATGTTCTACATAAAATAAAAGAGAATAAAAAATATAAAGATAGAGCAACCCGAAGGAATAAAGGAAGTTCGGGTAGAATCCATCATGGTTTATTGACAGGGTATCGTGTACAATTAAGAGGGCTTGATGAGATAGATAAGTGGTTTCTCATAACTTATAAAACATTATAGCAGTAAGGGGAAGGCGTATAAATGTACCCCATGACTTAGTATTACAAAAAAAGTAATAGCATAGAGATCAATCTTGATTATAAGTAAAACGGGGAGGGTCCATTACCTTTAGTCCGTTGATGTTCTCCACTTGATATTAATGACCTGAATAGTCCAATTAGTTTTATAAATAAATATTTACATAACCTTATATACATGTGAAATATTTAGTATACCCTTTTTTGTTCATTAATACCCATTTTGATTGATTATAAGGTTCAATTTCATGGTTCGGGTCCGTTTGTTTCCTTGGTTTTAATGATAAGTTCACTTGTATTTAGGTTTAGATAAAATGTAAGATGAAATTGGTTTTCCAGAATTGATGTTATATAGAATTTTTGAAAATCCATATGGTTAAAAAAATAATTTGGTTAATTGGAGGGAAAGAGAACCATGACATAAGACATTAATGATAAACGCTTGAATTAATTTTATTGATTTTACCCATAATTAACTTGTTTTGTATTATTATTTGATATCATTAGGGTTTAAAGATTATTGAACCATAAATAGGATATATCACATACATAATAATCTGGTTCAACCATAACATATATGGTTTCATGACCAGAAACAAAGATGTTAAAAGAAATTGAAAACACATTATCCATGATGTCGATCACAGACAATGTTTTAATTTTAGAACGTGAGGGAGTGGAGAAGAAGTATGATGCTTGAATTTTTTTAGATAAACATTATTAAAATATTGAATATATGAGATTATGTAGCTTTCATTCCTTTTTGATAAGGGAAGGGGAAGAGGATGTAAGAAAAGAAGGAAATTGAAAAAAAACACTTGAAAAAGAAAGGGGAGCCTTACCCTTTGATCTCCTCTCTTTGAGATCCCTCTTAAGGCCTTTGATTTTGGACTTTTGGTAAGACCAGTAGGATTTAGACGTGGGGATGGATCTTGGGAGGATTTTTGGGCAGAATTTGGGCTAGTCACAAGGCCTGAGAGGTGTGTGGGAAAGAGGTAGGGGGGGGGGGGTATTTATCATGAGGGAGGGGAGGGTTTTCACATTATTTTAAGTATTACTTTCTTATTTAAGGAAAAGACTATGAATAATTGAAGATTATAATAAAATATACTAAAATAAACAAATATGATTTGGGATTATAATCTTACATCAGCCATAAATCACCTATTAATCAGTATTTATCATTTATTGTAATTTATCATATTTTACTATTCATAAAAATTCAAATATTTCATAAAAATTACAAAAAATTCACCCTAACCATTTTTCGACGTGTAGAATCCAAAAATGAATTCCATTTTTCAAAAATAATTTTCAAAATATGATTATATAAATATTTAATTAAATTAATAATTAATTCTCAAAACCAGTTTTAAAACATTCATTAACTCATTCTAAAATATAGGTATATCGTACATCAAATATGAATATTATTTTCATACCACCATATTTGATGTTAATATTCATTAGGGTATATGTAATATCCCTGGTAAATAAAGAATAAATAATTTTCATATTTATTAATATTTACAAATTAAATATTAATTTTACATTAAAGGGGTTGCTATGTTCGATAGCGTACCCGATACGCAACAAATAGTTTCACTAAAATCTTACGTTGCACACTAGTAATAAAATAATATCATTATAAATGGTAGTTAACACATAGTCATTGTATTGGAGGGAATGGATAGAAATAACTAAAATATGATTATATATGTTTTTTTAAATGTTTTTACATTTATCCAATAAAAGATAAAGGCTTAAAATACGGAAAGAATTCAATTTTAGGCATATATACCCTAACTTTCACTAAAGGTTCACTTATCACCTTTTGATGGCGAAATGTCATTAAATATACATCTATTCAATTTTATGAATTCTGTTGGACCAAATTAAACTCTTCTTCAGAATCAGGACATCAAAATTTACTTTGTGTAAATTTTTGGTATTTTTCCGATAAAGATCATTTTTTAATGAATAGTGGAAAATGATGTATTTTAATTCAAAACCCCTTTTTAATATAATTTATTTATATGATTAGATTATCTTTTTATTTGGTTTTAGAGTTTAATTAGAATATATTTTTACCATTTAATACAATAGTTTTTTTTGGAATTAATTTCACTTTGAAATCGGACTTAAACTAGTGTCAATCTTTTGATACTTATTGTTTTATAAAACACGCTATTTTCCCTGACAACAAGAATTAATTATTAAATTAATTAATTTAACTTATATATTTTGAATTTTTTAAAATAGAAATCATTTTTAAATTCGGAATATCAAATATAGCTTATGGTAAATTTTTGGTATAATTCTGAAAAACTTCAATTTTTGATGAATAGTGAAACCACTAAGTGGTACTTAAAAAACAGATTTTTCGTTTAAATGAAAATTTAAAACCTTTGTGTTTTTATTTTCAAAAATCTGATAGACATGGTTGTAATTAAAATGTAAAATGTGGTTCAATGGGATTAAAATAATTTTTTGGTGAATAGTAACTTTTAGGTTTATTAATCACGATTAGAGATAATTAGTGTCATTTAATGTAAGAATAATTTTTTAATAATATGGAATGAATTTGAAACATGTCCTAACCTTATTATATGTGTCATGGCCGACCAAGACAATCCATGGGTCAACTTGGGGACCCTATGGAGCCACTTGTTAAGGAAAATGACATTAATATCTTTTTATTTGATGTTAATGTAAAAATGTCACAAACATGAGTTGTTTTACTAAAACAATTTTTACATGTGGTTATACATGTAAGATTTTTGACTATAAATATTCATTGGAAAGATAAAAATATTTCCCACATCATAGTATTATTTTTATAATTTTTAGACATTAAATATATTAAATTATTTATGACAACATGATGATGCAACGATTACCTCATTATTTAACGATTTAAATAAAATGGAATGATAATGTATAATCTAAGACCTAAACATGTCCAAAACCTATTTTATGGGTGCATTTCGAACCCTTATCACCTTATAATATACAAAAATCAATGTCGGAACATTAAAATCCGAAAATAATTCTAAAATAAAGTAACATTTCTTTACTTTCCAAGAGTGCCCCTCCTCTCCTCTTATAAAGGCCCCCACCTCTACCACTTTACCTATACATAAAAAGCCTTTGACTCGGTCAGAACCTACCCATTTTGTCTCTCCACATCCCTTTATAACTCTTAGAAGCCTCACTTTGGGCAGAATTCTTCCCAAGGAATCCTTTTAGCTCAAATCTAAGAGAGTTACCATATTTTAAGGTAATGTCTTCACTTGTGTCCTTTGAATTTATTTTTCTTCTCCAACCCCCTAAACTCTTTTTATTCATTTCTTTTGTAACAAATATTGTATCTTCAATATACTAGGATGTTTTTATAAGAATATTTCGAGCTACACTTACACACACCTACATCTAATGGTTAAAGAACATACTGTTTCTGTGGATGTTGAATTTCTGCCTCACGAAACGATGATTGTTCAATATTTTTCCAACACCTTCAAAGGTGGCCATTAAGATGACAATATATTTATATATGATATATAATATGTTTATGTATTCCTTAATCTTATTTATTTTTCATTTATGGCACACCTTCCTGGCTTCCATTATGGGTATACGTGAAATCTTCATTTTAGGAAGTGCAGACTACCTCCCCCTCAAAGTGATTTGATTCGTTAATGTCATATGAGGGACGTATAAAGGATTGATTTAAAGTTATTATATATGATTTTATACTGGAATTATTATATACCATTATATCATTAGTATTTCATTCCATTAAATTAACAGAAAGAAATGAAAGTAGCGTTCATTCGTACGTACGTCTTACCGTCTCCATGAACGGTGCATTTCATTTCTTATCCTCAAATGTAATGTACTATTATAATTACATACATATCTTTCATTTAGTTTTAATTCCATTAATATGACATAGAAATGAATTTAGTGTTAATGCGTACGTACGGATTACTGTCTCCATGAACGGTGCATTTCATTTCTTACCTCTAAATGATTATGTAATATTATAAATACATGTATATGCTGGATATATATGATATATATGACATCCAAATCATGAATATCATTATGCATATAATGAACCCTTTACCACACGAACAACATGTAATTGTAAGAAGTCTACTTTCGACTTAAGAACCAAATATCGAAAAAACAAACATTATTAACATAAATGATAACATAATGTTTATAACATGGTAATAAGTGATATAAATGTAATAATGAACTTTGATAAGGTTTTTAAGCATGTATAAATTAACTCAAGTTTATTATTAAGGATGTTAAAGAACGATCAGGTCAAGTCGGACCCAAGGTAAGGGAATTCGTATCAATCTCCATTCATTGAGGAATATTTTGTTTTATACACAACTTTATTTTATACGGTGTATAAAACCCTTTGACTTTTAATTTTATTCAAAAAGAATTTCTTTATACGAAGTGTTTTACTAAATGACAAAAAGGAATGTTTCTTTTAACGTACGCGGTGACAACGACCTTTTTCCGCAACCGCAACTATTATTTGGTCTTTGGATTCCTCAAAAATCCGTAATGTTTTTTAAATGAAATAAATACCATATACACTTTTATGTATTTTGGTATTGAAAATGGTTTTTATAATGGATTTTTTATGTCAATATATTTATGTGATATATTGTGATCAAAATGTTGAAATTTTTTCTTTCCATTATATTTGTTTTATGTTATATGATTTTATAATGGTACTTGGACATTTGACGGGTGGTTACATGATAAACCATATGACGAGTGGTGCCGTAAATACCAGGATGGGTGGTTACGTTTTAACCTCCTTTGCATTGGGTATGGAAGATGGTCGTATGGCTATTCCATTAAGTGATATGTGTGGAAGTCGACCGTATGGTTATTCCATTTAAGTATGTTTATGTGCCACGTTACCATTATATGTTATGTGATCTTTATATGGGTTTTATGGTAATATTTTCGTTAGAAAAGGGTAATTAATGATATTTTATTCAGTGAAGAGTTTTTACTACTTCATAAAGTTGAAAAGTATTAATTTGATAAAGTATACATGGTTTACCTATTGTTTTGATAAACTAATATTTTTCATTCTTTGTGTATCCCATACTGAGCTTTTTATGCTCACCCCATGTTTTTTGGAAATGTTTTTAATCAGAATTAATGTTGAATTGGGTCATGGATGGGATTAATGGAGAGTCATTCTATATAAAACATAGAACTAAACATGTTTCATTTAAAGAGTTTTTATTTTATGGAAACTTAGTAGAAGTGTCTACTTTGTAATCTTTTGAGATGTAATAGTTTTGTCCTAATTCTCTAAAACTCTAAATCTGAAAATATCCTCAATGTGAATTATTCATTTAATTCAATATTAAGTAAGGTTTAAGGCTGGGGCCTTATAGTTGGTTTCAGAGGTCGGTTTAGACAACTTTATGAGTTAGAAAATTGTTAAATTATAAGTTAATTTATGGTATGAGTGAAATGATATATCATTTAAAGATTACCTTGTTGCTTCGCCTAAGATATTTCTGTGTTCAGAATGGTTTTCCGCAGAGGAAACAAAGTAGCTATGTTGGGATGACATCAGGAGGAAGACAACCTTCCAAATCAGCAACCTGAGATGGTCGGAATCCGAACTGAACAGTTTGTTGCAGTGATGGAACAATTGACTCAGGCTTTAAATGGTTGTGGTATCCATGCACGATATTAGTCAGATCAACTGTAGAGGAACATGTTAGTGGTTGAAAATTTCATGAGGCAACATCCCCCATCATTCAGAGGATCATCTGACCCTGTGCAAGCTGAATGGTGTATTAAAGCACTGGAGAAGATTTTTGATGTCATGTGGTGTTCAGAACATTAAAAGGTTAGTCTTGTTGTTTACCGTTTTGAAGGTGAAGCTGATCAGTGGTGGTCGATGGTGAAAAATATCAGGGATAGTGATGACATTGATGATCTTAACTGGGATAAAATAAAAGGTATGTTTCTTGAGAAATATTTTCTGAATGAGGTTCGTCTTAGGTTGAAAAAACAGTTCCTAGAATTGAGGCAGGAGGATGACTAAGTGGCTGCTTATGAAGCAAAGTTCACTCGATTGGAAAGGTATTCTCCAAACTTCATACAAGGTCATGATAGTAAAATAACCCGTTTATACTAAGGGTTAAATCCAACGTATTGAAGGGCTTTAGCTTCCCGTGAGTTCATAAGTTATGAAAAACTTGTTCGATGTGCGGAGAAGGTGGAAATGGAATTTGCCGACGATCAAGTGTTCTTTGAAAAACGACATAATAAGAGGTCCAACTGGCAAGCAAAGGGGAAGAATTCATCAAAGAATCAAGGAGGTAAGAAAACCAAATATCCATCCTATGAGAAGTGTGGTAAAATGCATCCTGTAGATTGTTTATCCAAGTCTGGAATGTGCTTTCGGTGTGGTATGTTGGGACATATTGCTTGTAACTGTAAGGAAGATGATCAAGCAGGTAATGAAAAGTCAGTGGTAAGATGTTTTAAGTGTAATTAAATGGTTCATTATGCAAATGAGTGTCTAATGAAGAACCCAAATGAGGGAAGGTAGCCAGACTACAAGCAGAAAGGGGTTGTGAAATCCTTTGCAACTACTTCAGCAGATGTTGGGCCATCGAATGAAGTAGTATCAGGTACACTGTTTGTTTGTTCAGATTATTCCAATGTGTTGTTTGATTCAGGGTCTACACATTCTTTCATTTCCGAGAAGTTTTCTAGTAAATTGGAAATTACATCTCAAGATATGAATCCTGAACTTATAGTAAAAACACCCGGAGGGAACGTTGAGACAAAAAGGAATTATAAGAACCTTCCTATCCTTGTGTGTGGAAAGAATCTACCAGCAAACCTTATTGTTTTGCCTCTAGTATAGTTTGACGTTATTTTGGTCTTGGATTGGCCTTCTATTTATCATGATATGATTGACTGCAGACCTAAAATGGTTTCTTTTCAGAACGATTGTCAGTTTGTGTACAAGAATGAACCCTTGATTTTGATAACATATCAGGAAGTTGAGAAACTAGTAAAAGATGGAAATGAATGCTACCTTGCACATATTGTTGAAAATACAGGAACTGTTCAGATTAATGATATGCTAGTGGTAAATGTGTATCTTGATGTTTTTTCTGATGAGATTCATGGTATTATTCATGATCGGGATATTGAATTTACTGTTTACTTAGTTCCTGATTCTAATCCAATTTCAAAACACCCTTATCGATTGGCTCATGTTAAACTTTTAGAGTTAAAGAAGCAATTGCAGGAGTTATTAGATGAAGGTTTCATTGGACCTAGCACATCACCATGGGGTGCTCCTGTCTTTTTTGTTAAAAAGAAAGATGGATCGATGAGACTTTGCATTGGTTATAGAGCCGTAAATAACAATATTGTTAAGAACAAGTATCATTTTCCTCATATCGATGATTTGTTTGATCAGCTCTAGGGAGCTCAGTATTTTTTGAATATTGACTTGAGGTCGGGGTACCATCATTTGAAAGTAAAAGAAGAAGACGTTCAGAAGATTGTGTTCCGTACTAGATATGGCCATTATGAATTTGTAGTTATTCCTTTTCGGTTAACCAATGCACCTGCTGTATTCATGGACCTTATAAATAGAATTTTTCATGATTTTTGGATAAGTTTGTGGTTGTTTTCATTGACGATATTTTGGTGTGTTCTCAAACTAAAGAGGATCATGAAAGTCATTTAAGGGTTATCTTGCAAACATTAAAAGAAAAGAAACTATATGGAAAATTTAGCAAGTGTGAGTTTTGGTTACAACAAATTTCTTTCATGGGTCACATTTTTAAAAAAAATGTCCAAACTGTTGATCCTGCTAAAACAAAAGTTGTTGAAGAATGGCCAAGACCCACAAATGTAACTGAGATCCATAGTTTCCTTGGTTTGGTAGGTTACTACCGAAGGTTTGTTGAAAAGTATTCATGGTTTTCTAGTCCAATGACTAAGCTAACTCGTAAGGGTGTTATGTTTATCTAGACAAAATAATGTGATTATTGTTTTCAGGATTTTAAAAGAAGATTGGTGAATGCTCCAGTTTTGGTACTTCCCTCCAGGAATGGTGAGTTTGTTATCTATAGTGATGCTTCATTGAAGGGACTTGGTTGTGTCCTTATGTATAATTATCAGGTAATTGCATATGCTTCATGTCAGTTGAAAACTCATGAGGTAAATTACCATACACATGACTTGGAATTAGTTGGTGTTGTTTTTTCTCTAAAAATTTGGAGGCATCATTTGTATGGACTAAAGTGTGAAATATATACGGATCACAAAAGTATAATGTATATATTCACTCAGAAAGTATTGAACATGAGACAGAGGAGATGGCTAGAATTAATCGATGATTATGATTGTACGATTCATTACCATCCAGGAAAAGAAAATAAAGTGGTTGATGCTTTAAGTCTAAAAAATAATGCTTCATTAACCATGTTGCGTTTGGAACATGATCATTTGGTTAAGGTTTTGATGAACATTTTCATAGAAGTTGTTGGTGCAGGATGTTCTTCTGTTTTGTTCCAGGTATCAGTGAAATCTTCTCTATCAAACAGAATCAAGCAAGCATAGAAGCAAGACAGTGAGTTGCAGAAAAAGGTAGAGCTGGTTCAGAATGGTAAGTTGCCTGAATTAAACATTGATAATGATTTTTTTAGGTTTGGGAAGAGATTATGTGTCCCTGGTGATTCAAAATTGAAGAATGAGTTGTTATGTGAGGCTCATAGTTCCCCGTTTTCAGTTCATTCTGGCAGTACTAAGATGTACAGAGATCTGTGGGAGTATTACTGGTGGGATGGAATGAAAAGAGATATTGCTGATTTTACTGTGAAGTGTTTGACTTGTCAACAGGTTAAAGCAGAGCGGCAGTTTTCAAACGGGATGCTTGAGCCTTTACCAGTGCCAGAGGGGAAATGGGAAAATATATCCATGGACTTTGATGTGGGATTACTGAGGACATCTCGAGGTAATAATGCAATCTGGGTTATTATTGATCGATTGACTAAATCTTCTCATTTCCTTCCTATTCGAGATACTTTCTCTCTAGATCAACATTCTCAATTGTATCTTAAAGAGATATTCAGGTTACATGGAGTTCCCCTCTCCATTGTGTCCGATCGTGATCCCAGGTTTACTTCTAACTTTTGGAAAGGCCTTCAGAAGTCATTGGGTAATGAATTAAATTTTAGTACAGCTTTTCATCCACAATCAGATGGGCAGTCAGAACGAAAAATTCAGACATTGGAGGATATACTACGACCTTGCTCTATGGATTATCAGGGAAGTTTGGACCAACATCTTTCTTTGGTTGAGTTTTCTTATAATAACAGTTTTATTACAGTATACAGATGGCACCATTTGAGGAATTATATGGGAAGCGGTGTCGAACTCCAGCTTTTTCGGATGAAGTGGGTGAAAGGAAGATGATGGGACCAGAATTGGTAGAAGAGATGGTAGAAAAAGTTCAGTTGATTAAGAAACACATGAGAACTCCTCAGAGTAGACAGAAAAGTTATGCGGATAACCGGATGAAGGATCTATCTTTCGAGGTAGGTGATCATGTTTTTCTCAAGGTTTCTCCATGGAAAAGTGAGATGTGATTTGGTAAGAAAGGAAATCTTAGTCCAAGGTTAATTAGACCATATGAAATTCTAGAGAGAGTTGGATCAGTTGCATACAGAGTGGAATTATCTCCGAGTTTATCTCTAGTATACAATGTTTTTCATGTTTCGATGTTGAGAAAGTACATGCCAAATCCATCTCATGTTTTGAGTCCAGAGGTAGTTCTGCTGGAAGAGAACCTATCTTATGAAGAACAGCTGGTCCAGATTCTTGATCATTGGGAGCAACTGTTACGGAATAAGGAAATTCAGCAGGTAAAGGTTTTGTGGAAAACCCATATGGTTAAAGATGCAACGTGGGAATATGAAAATGCTATGAAGGATAAATACCCCCACTTATTTTGATTAGTGAATAAAATAGGGAGGACGCAATTCCCAAAAGGGGGGAGGGATGTAACATCCCAGGTAAATTGAGGATAAAGAAATTTCAAATTTATTAATATTTACAAATTAAATATTAATTTTACTGTAAAGGGGTTTCTATGTTCGATAGCGTAACCGATACACAATAAAGAGTATCAGTGAAATCTTACGTTGCACACTAGTAATAAAATAATATCATTTTAAATGGTAGTTAACACATAGTCATTGTATTGGAAGGAATGGATAGAAATAAATAATATGTGATTATATATGTTTTTTTAAATGTTTTTACATTTATCCAATAAAATATAAAGGCTTAAAATATGGAAAGAATTCAATTTTAGGCATATATACCCTAACTTTCACTAAAGGTTCACTTATCGCCTTTTGATGGCGAACCGTCATTAAATATAGTTTTGGTCACTTTTATTCATTCTATTGGACCAAATAAAACTCTTCTTTAGAATTGGGACATCAAAATTTACTTTCTGTAAAGTTTTTGTATTTTTCTGATAAAGTTCATTTTTTAATGAATAGTGAAAAATGTTGTATTTTAATTCAAAACCACTTTTTAATATAATTTATTTATATGATTAGATTATATTTTGATTTGGCTTTATAGTTGAATTAGAATATATTTTTACCATTTAATCCAATAGTGTTCGTTGGAATTAATTTCACTTTGAAATCAGATTTAAACTAGTGTTAATCTTTTGATACTTATTGTTTCATAAAAACACGCTATTTGCCCTGACAGCGGGAATTAATTATTAAATTAATTAATGTAACTTATATGTTTTTAATTTTTTAAAATAGACATAATTTTTGAATTCAGAATATTAAATATATCTTAGGGTGAATTTTTGGTATTTTACTGAAAACTTCAATTTTTGATGAATAGTGAAACCACTAAGTGGTACTTAAAAAACCGATTTTTCGTTTAAATGAAATTTTACCACCTTTGTGTTTTGAATTTCAAAATTCCAACATACACGGTTGTCATTAGGAAGTAAAATGTGGTTTAATGTGATTAAAATAATGTTTTGGTGAATAGTTACTTTTAGGTTTATTAATCGCGATTAGAGGTAATTAGTGTAATTTAAGGTAAGAATAATGTTTTAACAATATTAAATAAACATGACACATGTACTACCTTTATTGGATGTGTCATGGCCGACCAAGACAATTCATGGGTCAACTTGGGGACCCCATGGATCCACATTGGAAGGAAAATGACATTAATATCTTTTTATTTAATGTTAAAGTAAAAATGTCACAAACATGAGTTGTTTTAATAAAAAAATTATTATATGGGGTTATACAAGTCATATTTTTGACTATAAATATTAATTGAAAAGATAAAAAGATTTCCAACATCATAATATTTTTTTTATAATTTTTATACATTAAATAAATTAAATTATTTGTGACACTATGATGATTCAGCGATTACCTCATTATTTAACGATTTAAATAAAATGGAAAGATAATGTAAAATCTAAGACCTACACATGTCCAAAACATATTTTATGGGCTGATTTCGAACATTAACACCTTATCCTTGACACACATCAATGTGGGACCATTAAAATCCGAAAAGCATTCTAAAATAAAGCAACATGTTTTTACTTTCCAAGAGTGCCCCTTCTCTCCTCTTATAAAAGGCCCCCACCTCTACCACCTTACCCACACATCCAAAGCCTTTGGCTCGGCAAACCCTACCCATTTTATCTCTACACATCCCTCTCTAACTCTTAGAAGCCTCACTTTGGGCAGAAATATTCCCAAGGAAGCCTTTGAGCTCAAATCTAATAGAGTTATCTGATTTTAAGGTAATGTCTAGACTTGTGTCCTTTGGTTTTATTTTTCTTCTCCAACCCCCTAAACTAATTTTATTCATTTATTTTGTAACAACTCCAGAATATTAAATATACTAGGAATTTTTTATAAGAATATTTCTAGCTACACTTACACACACCTACATCTAATGGTAAAAGAACATACTGTTTCCATGGATGGCGAATTTCTGCCTCACGAAACGATGATTGTACAATATTCTTCCAACACCTTCAAAGGTGGCCATTAAGATGTCACTATATTTATATATGATATATAATATGTTTATGTCTTCCTTAAGATTCTGTATTTTTCATTTATGGCACACATTCATGGCTTCCATTATGGGTATACGCGATATCATCATTTTAGGAAGTGCAGACTACCGCCCCCTCAAAGTGATTTGATTCGTTAATTCCATATGTGGGACATATAAAGGATGGATTTAATGTTATTATATATTATTTTATACTGGAATTATAATATACCTTTATATCATTATTATTTATTTCCATTAAAGTATGATATAGAAATGAAAGTAGCGTTCATGCGTACGTACGTCTTACTGTCTCCATGAACGGTGCATTTCATTTCTTATCCCCAAATGTGATGTACTATTATAAGTACATATATATAATTGAAATATATGATGTATGTTACATCTAAATGATTAATATAATTATGGAATTTAAATATACATATCTCTAATTTAGTTTTAATTCCATTAATATGACATAGAAATTAAAGTAGCGTTCATGCGTACATACGGATTACCGTCTCCATGAACAGTGCATTTCATTTCTTACCTATAAATGATTATGTAATATTATAAATAAATGTATATGCTTGATATATATGATATATATGATATGCAAATCATGAATATCATTCTGGATATAAATAACCTTTGACCAGACGAACAACATGTAATTGTAAGAAGTCCACTTTCGACTTAAGAACCAAATATCAACAAAAAAAACTTTATTAACATAAATGATTGCATAATGTTTATAAAATGGTAATAAGTGATATATAAGTAATAATGAACTTGTATAATGTTATTAAGAAAGTATAAATTAACTCAAGTTTATTATTCAGGACGATAAAGAACGATCGAGTCATGTCGGACCCGAGTTAAGGGACTTCGTCTCAATCTCCATTCATTGAGGCATATTTTGTTTTATACACAACATTATTTTATACATTGTATAAACCCTTTTAACTATTAATTTTATTCAAAAGAAATCTTTTTAAACAAATAATTTTACTAAACGACAAAAATGAATGTTTCTTTTAATGTACGCGGTGACAACGACCTTTTTCCACCACTGTGAGTATTAATTGGTCTTTGGCTTCCTCAACAAGCCGTAATGTTTATAAAATGAAATAAATACCATATACTCTTTTATGTATTTTGTTATTGAAAATGGTTTTTATAATGTATTTTTTATGTCAATATATTTATGTCATATATTATTATCAAAGTGATGAAATGTTTTCTTTCCATTATATTTGTTTTATGATTTATGATTTTATAATGGTACTTGGACATTTGACGGGTGGTGACGTGATAAACCATATGATGGGTGGTGCCGTGAATACCAGGATGGGTGGTTACGTTATAACCTCCAATTCATTGGGTATGGAATTTGGCCATATGGCTATTCCATTATGTGATATGTGTGGAAGTCGACCGTATATTTATTCCATTTATGTATGTTTATGTCCCATGTTACCTTTATATGTTATTTGATCTTTATATGGGTTTTATGGTAATCTTTGGGTTAAAAAAGGGTAAGTAATGATATTTTATTCAGTGAAGAGTTTTTACTACTTCATAAAGGTGAAAGTACTACTTTGATAAGGTATACATGGTTTACTTTTTGTTTTGATAAACTAATAGTTTTTATCATGTGTGTATCCCTTACTGTGATTTTTATGCTCACCCCAAGTTTTTTTGAAATGTTTTTCATAGGAATTAATGTGGAATTGGGTCAAGGATGCGATCTAGGGAATGTCATGATATATAAAACATGGAACTAGACATGTTTCTTTTGATGAGTTTTTATTTTATGGAAACTTAGTAGAAGTGTCTACTTTGTAATCTTTTGAGATGTAATAGTTATGTCCTAGTTCTCTAAAACTATAAACCTGAAAAGATCCTCAATGTGAATTATTCATTTAATTAAATATAAAATAAGGTTTAAGGCCAGGGCCTTATAGTATATCAATATTCATAAGGGTATGTTACAATTCATTAGGGTAGGATAATATCACCATTTGTTTTGTTTTATTAGACTCTAGAAAACATCTTAAACACAACTGTGTATGCCGAATTTTCGAATTTCTAAACACAGAAGTGACAAACTTATGTTTAAAGGTCACTTATCAATTAGTAGTTCATTATTTAGTGTTTTCATGTGATTTTATGACATAAATATAAGAAGGGAATTTCCATTGAAAAACAATGGGTGGTTTCAAATTTTAAAACAACCAGGCTACTCCAAACAACCCCTTCCCATTTTCTAAAATTCAATGATGTGTATTTTCATAATCTGATGGCCAATGAGACCAATACCCTTTCTAGAAAAACAAAAACAACTCAAAACCATTTCCATAAACTAATTAATCAGATTCAAAAACTTTTCAAAATCCCAAAACACCCCACTTAAAACAAATATTAAGAATTAATTTAAAATGATTCTCACTTTAAAATCATTTTATTTCCACAAACCTCAAGTTTAGAATAAGGAAAATCTAATGTCATTAAATCATTTCGACATACTTCCAATGATTTGTTTAAAAAAATTCAATCTTCCCAAAAACCAGTATTATATTTAATTTTTTAAACCCCTATTTCCACTTTTCAGAATCCAATCATTCCTTTAAACCCCATTTCAATAATTATCCCATAATGACATTCAAAAAAAATCAGAATTCATGAAAGGTCCAAGAAACCCAAAAAAGGGAACTAGTATTGCTGGGTGACTTGACCATATGATTAGCATTCAAATGTATAACACAACACCAACATAAAAAAGACTAATTGGGACCATGCCCCAGCTCTTCATGGCTTTCTAGGCCCTGTGAGCTCACAGAGGCCATTAGTGAGACTCCCCTTTTCATATCCCAACACCAAACAATCAAAAAGAATAAAATACAGTAATAAAATCAGACATCCCATGGAATCTCAAGGATTAGAAGGAGAAGAAATTTGCGATGCTCTTCCCGTACATACCCTTCAAGTCCCAACAATCATACTCCATCTACCTTGACATCTTCCAAATAAGAAGAGAGCTCTTAACATAATTGTTTGCTAAGAGCCCAACTCCTTTGATACCATATTGTCATGAACCAGCCTGAGTCAACCCTGAACCGGTCACATAGCCAGCCCGTGACAAGTCCCGAGAGGCATTCCTGATCCTCCCGAGATGGCGAAAATCACCAATGTCATCAATATAGTACACAAGGGAACAATTTATACCATATAGAAACAATCAAAAAAATAGCGGAATGAAATGGAAAACCCAAAATAAATTTATATATAAATTGAACAGAACATTATTTGTACAAGAAATTGAATTTATAACTAAACCAAAAACCAAACTGACCAAAATAGATAACCAATTAACTCCACGGGACCCCGTTGGTCACTCTCCAACAAAATTATCACACATCGCCCAAGGCGATCAAACTCTATCTGAAACCTGCACAAGGGATATGAAAAGAAGAATACTCTAGGTGTGAGTATTAAAACTCAGTAGGTTAGCCCGATATTATTTTCCCAGTGCACATCCTTTAAAATAAAAGAAACATCAATTTATAGTTTTAAATAAAAGATATAAATGAATGTTTTTCAAATGAGGTTCCATGCTATAATAATTATCTGACAAGATAATGCATGTTTAATAAACAACAATTCAAGTAACATTTTTTCAAAGAGGTGCACATCAAAATGAAAATAGTTTTCAAGAGGGATGCTTCAAATAATGTACACTTTTAAATAAATAACACACACCACTGAATTTACCAACCAAACACACCATATGCTGACAATGAGTAAAAAATAGCCAATCAGGACCAGTCAAGGGAACACCCCTAGGTACTAGTTAGTTGTGAGCCCCAGGTACCTTTTATCTCGGTGAAAGTATTCATATTACTTATTTATTCCCATTCACATGAGCCACTAGTAAGGAGAATACCCATAACCTAGTGGTCCTCCCAACATAATCATCATCATCATTTAGTTAGGGTTGTCATTGTCAAACATTCTACGTGAAACAGGGGCCAAACCCCACGGAATCACTAGCATACTAGTACACGTCCTCCCACCAAGATACCCAGGATTCCCTTTAGTGCTCAATAAAGTTACACATATTATCAAATAAACATTTCACTTCCAAATTACATTCCTAAACCATAAGAAAACAATCATCCCATAAAATTTATACACATTTCATTCATGCATCAGTAAACCACTACAAATTTTCATAAAATAATTTCAAAGATTGTATTGAGGCCGTGCACATAAAACTCATTCAAAAAACAATTTTAATGATAAAAACACAACAATACTATACCCAAACATATTTAGAAGCCCTAAAAACATTTAATAAAATCATTTCATGGACGATAAAACAATCCCAATTGTCAAAACATGCTATATAAAAGTAAAACACTAGTTTTTCATTTTTAGGAAAGGCCAAACAAGACATTAAACATTTTCCCAAAACTAAAGTTTGAAAAAGGTATGAATTTAAATTTTTTTAAAGAGGTGTATACACACCATATAAAACATCAAACCACCTTCATAAATCCTATTAAACACTATGGTTACATATTCAAAACACAACAATTTTCATATAAATGTGAAACATACCATTTTTCGGCAACTCGGGCCAAAACATGTTGTAAACCAAAACCCATTTATTTGTAAAAAAAAAATTAAATTGGAAAGCCATAAAAGTATCCCAAAACTACTTTTTACTTTCTTCCAATGTATTTATAAATCCAAAAAAATCATTTTAAATTGCACTAGACACATAAAATCAAACTAGGAAATTTACCGAAAACGTGGCACTCACTCTTTAACAAAACAACTAATTTTAGCACATAAAAAGGTTTGAAATACCATTTTCAATCCATAAAGTTATTCAAGCTACTGAAACGTATTAAAAATACCATAAACCATGTGTGGATGTTCATGGAATGATTTATCAAACGAGAGCGGTTCACCTTTATACCAAAACAACTATATATTTAACAAAATAAGTCAAAAAACATAATTAGCACACAAAAACATTAAAACCAAGGTTTCAAAGTAGAAAATATCATATAAATAACATTATAACATTATGATAATGATTAAACTTAACTGATAAAGGCTTGTGCAAGGTACATCCTACCTCAAATCCTTGGCGTAATGGAAACGCACACCCAAAATCACCCATCGTGGGATTATAAACCCTAAAACCATGATGACCAGAAATATATGAATATGAACTCCATAAATAATCATGGGATAACAGAAAACTAGGTCTATCATTACTTGGGGAGAATAGAAAAAATGAAATAATTAAAGAAGGAAAATGAGGGAGGATAAAGGAGATTGAATATCACCATTTCAACTAGAAAACTCTTCGTATTCCATTAGATCTGCAACCCTAGAGAAAATTAAATGGGATGGAACATCTTGGAGAGTCTCCTATGGTCAGGAAGAACCATATAAATAGGATTTGTGAGGAAAAAAGATCAAATTGAATGTGTTATGTATGAAACAATTTTCCGTCGCAATTCTGGACGATTTGAGAGACATTGAGAAAGTCTTCCCTAATCCACGACTCATATGAGCTCCAAAGAGGGGAAATAGATTATGGGGGTGAATATAGGGATATTTTTGTCGGGTGGGATATGGAATCACCGAACAATATTAAATATTGAATTAGATATAAAATAAACACTTTATGTTTTTAAAACCTGAAATGGGCCCATGGGCTAGCCCAATTCCTAAATATGTAACCCAATTTCAGCATGATTATGAATTTCTATGGGGTCAAAAAGGGTATGAAAGTTTTAAAATATCAGTATAGGCCATGTGGGATGTTTAATGGGTGAAATAGGTTGAAAAAAATTAGTTATAAAAGAACCAAATTTGGGTTTTTAAAATGGAAATTGGCACACAGTTGGACCAAATCATAAAGTAACCATCCTTTCTCAAAAACTATTAATCAAGAAATGGGGAACCCAAATTATCATGATTAGACATAGATGAAACATAAAAATTCAACATTAATCTCACATGAGACCCATGAAAAGTATCGGGATTTTAAATCTACCGGATCAAAACAAAGACATGAAAAAACGGGTGTGTCAAATACTGTAATTCAAAAGGTAATGGTTTTGTGAAAAACCCATATGGTTGAAGAGGCAATGTGGGTGTCTGAAAATGCTATGAGGGGTAAATACCCCCACTTATTTTGATAAATAAAATTTTGAAGACATAATTTTCAAAAAGGGGAGAAGGATGTAACATCCTAGGTAAATAAAGAATAATACATATTTCATATTTATTGTTTTTTTTAATTAAATATTAATTTTACTTTAAAAGGGTTTCTATGTCTGATAGAGCACCTGATACACAACAACGAGTTTCTTTTAAATCATATGTTGCAAACAAATAATATAATAATATTATATTAAATGGTAGTTAACTCATAGCCATTGTATTCGGGGGAATGAATAAAACTATCTACAATATCATTATACATGTTTGTTAAATGTATTTACATTTATCCAATAAATTTTAGAGGCTTAAAATTTGAATGAATCTAATTTTAAGTATAATTTAGATTAAATGGTCGATTTACAAACTTTTAATGGGAAAGCATATTTCAATATTGTTTTGGTCACTTTAATACAATCTATTTGAAAAAATAAAATCCTTCTTTAAAATGGGGTCATCAAAATTTACTTTGTGTAAATTTATGTAATTTTTTCAATAAAGTTCAATTTTTGATGAATAGTTAAAATTATTGTATTTTAAATCATAACTGTATTATAATAAAATATATTTTTATAGTTAGATTATCTTTTTAATTGGGTTTAAAATTTATTTAGAATATAGTTTTACCATTTAATATAATTTTGGTCACTAGAATTAATTTCACTTCAAATTGGACATAAACAAGTATCCTTATTTTGATAGTTATAGTTTCTTAAAAACACGCCTTTTGTTTTGATAGCGGGAATTAATTTTAAATTAAATTATTACAATTATATGCTTTTAATTGTATAAAATAGACATCATTTTTGAATTTGGAATATAAAATATATCTTAGGATTAGTTTTTTGTAGTTTTTTGAGAAACTTCAATTTTTGATGAATAGTGAAACCATGTAGCAGTAGTTAAAAAACTGTCTTTTTCATTTAGATGAAATTTTACAACATCTAAGAATTGAATTTCAAAAATCTGACATACATGGTTTTTATTAGTAAGTAAAATGTGGTTCAATAAGATGAAAATACTTTTTAGTGAATAGTAAACTTTGACTTTTATTTACTGCGGTTAATGGTAAATAGGGTAATTCAAGGTAAAATTAATATTATAATATTTTATAATTATCTTAATACTTGTCCTAACCTAATTGGAAGAGTAATGGCCGACCATGGGAATCCTTGGACCTACTTTGGGTCCCCATGAAGCCACTTATGAATGATAATGACACAATATTTTAATTAACATTATGTAAATGGAAAAATGACATAAACAAATAACTCATGGTAAATTAATTTTTTCATTGTGTTATATAAGATATCATTTCAACTATAAATATTAATTAGAAATTTATAATGATTTCCAAAAACATGGTATTTTTTCTAAAATTTTTATACATCAAATAAATTAAATTCTTTATGGAACAATAATGGTTCAGTGTATTCCTCATTAATAAATGATTTAAATAAAAAAGTTTATAAATATTAAAATAACATCTAAAACCTGTCCAATTCTTATTGGATGAATTTTGTTTCAACCATGAATCATCTTATCATCTATCTTAATGAGTTTTGGAACATTATAAATCGAATATCATTTAATAATAAAATAATATAACCAGACTTTCCTAAGGAGCCCCTCCTCCCCTTATAAAAATTTGTCATTTCTAACCAATTTTTCACACCTATAAAGCATTTTTTATCGTCCAACATATTCCTAATTAATCTGAATACATCCCTCTCCTCCTAGAAGCCTTACCTTAGGCAAAAGCCATTTCAAGAAACACTTTTGGTTCATACCAAAGGGAGTTACCCAAATTAAAGGTAACAATTTCTCTTAACATCTTTTCATTTACATTACTTATCCAACCCTTAATATTTTTTATTCTTTTATTATATAAAAACAAAAGTATCCTCAATATAATAGGATGTTTTTATGATATGGATTAGATCTACACGTACAAAAACCTTTATCTAATGGGTGAATAACTTACAGTTTCTGTGGATAGCAAACTAATGCCTCAAGAAACGATGATTGTTCGATTATCTCCTACCAGCTATCATGGTGGCCATTAAGATGACACTATATTTATATATTATATATAAGTAGTTTATGTTTTTTTTATCATACCTTTATGGTTTCCATTATGGGTAAACACAATAATTTAATTTGAGGATGTCTGGACTACCGCCACCTCAATGTGATATGACTCGTTAATACCACATGTGGGACATATAAAGTATGGAGTAAATGATATTATATATGATAATATACTGTAATTATAATATACCTATGTATCAATATGTTTTAATTCCATTAAAATATGAAATATAAATGTATGTAGTGTTCATGTGTACGTACGACTTATCGTCTCTAGGAACGGTGCATTTCACTTCTATCCCAAAATTATATGTACTGTTATAAATACTTGTATATACTAGATATATATGGTATATATGATATCTAAATCAGAATATCATTCTGGATATAATGAAATTTTGACCATTTGAACAACATGTAACTATATGGAGTTCATTATTGACTCAAGTACCAAATATCGACAAAACGAATGTTATTAACTTAAATGATTACATAATGTTTATAACATGGTAATAAGTGATATAAAATGAATAATAAACTTTAAAAAGGTTCTTAAGCATGTAGAAATTAACTTTAGTTTATTATTCAGGATTTTAAAGAACGAACGGGTCTAGTCGGACCTGAGGTAAGGGACTTTGTCTCAATCTCATTTCATTGAGGCATATTTTGTTCTAATACACGACATTGGTTTATATTTTGTATAAACACCATTGAATATTCATTTAATTCAAACAGAATCATTTTCTATGAATTGTTTTACTAAACTACAAAAAAAAGAATGTATCTTTTTAACGTAAGCGGTGAAAATTACTTTTTCACCGCCGCAAGTATTATTTGATCATTGGCATCCTTAACAAGCCGTAATATTTTTAAAAAGAACATAAATACCATATAATATTTGAGGTTTTTTTGGTATTGAAAATGTTTTTGATAATGGTTTTGATACATTAATATATTGAAATGTTATATTTTTATTACAATGTGGGAATTTTACCTTTCTTTTATGCTTATGTTCTGTGATAAGATCATGTAATGGTTCATGGGCATTATTTACGTATACGAGTGTTTTCGTGACAATCCTAGGGTGGGTGAGCCTTCAATTTCTCTCTAATTCAATGCGTAACGTGACAGAGGTAAATGGGAATGTTTCTCCTAAGAGATTTAGGTAATACACTGTGATGGGTATTCCAAAGTAACTCCCTATGTAGCAATGATAGCTACAATGTATGTATGTTATTTATCCCACAAGTTACATTTATGATTTGTGGTTTCTATATTTTATTCATAAATATTATGATATCATGAGGTAAGTAAAAGAGTTTATGTTTTGTTTGTATTAATGAAATAATGTTTTCATTCTTTTTTTTATAACCCTTATTGAGATTTTTATGTTCTTCCCAATTTTTTAAATGTTTTTACAGGACATAACGATGAATAGGGTCAATGATGGGATCATGGAAAATTCAGTCTGTCTAAAGCATGGAACTAGACATGACCCTTTTTTTCAAGAGTTTTTATTTTTTAACAAAAATGGAAAATGAGTAGAAGTTTCTACTTTTTAATATTTTGAGATGTAATAGGTATGTCCTAATACACTAAAACTATAATCCTAAAATGATACTCAATGTGACTTATTCATTTAATTCAATATTATGTGATGTTTCACGGTCAGGTCCTTATATCGATGGTGGTTACATTTGGTACTGTTTGCAACCCTCCCTTCATGGGATGATCTGATGGTATAGAAACCACCTTAATCACTAATTTGGGTTTCATTTCTCATCATATATATATATATATATATATATATATTGGTTTGGTGCCCACTCATTGGGCTTTTTATACTATCCTTTTAGGAGAGGTAATGATGGGTGGGGAATGCCATGTGCTTTCTGTGTCTATCTTATTGTGGTTGGATGAGTCTAATCTCCTTCAACATGTAGTGACGACTCAATTATAATTTCATATTCTCATTGTTTTTAGCTTATTAGTCTTTGATGATCCTGCATTACACACTTATTGGGATAATCTATACTCATTTTACTATTCTTTGTTCAATATATTTATCCCCTCTAGAGTACTAATCTTCATTATTTTAATACTCACCCCTACTTGGAATTTTCCTTCACTAGGTGATCCCATATAGACAATGTATAGGTTGACTGTGACTTTAGAAAATCGTTGGGTCACATGAGATTGGACAACATGTAGTTGTTTTAGTAATGGGTTCCGGAGGGAGACACTCCCAAATATTTTTCATTTTCACAAGTATTTAGGTTGTGGAATTTTTCTAGTGGGGTGTATAGTTTTCTACCTTTCAATTCAGTTAAATATATCATACATGTATTATTTAATAGTATTTGAATAATTGTATATTTCTTCTAGCTGTGTTGATTTTTTTTTCATTTTACTCTACGCTTTTTCATTGAGTTGGTTTTGTACATGTGTACAAGTACATTGGAAAAGTCCTCCCTGAGTTTGTTATGCCTTATGAATTTTTTTCAATCCCTTATCATATGGAGTTGGGCTTGGGGTAGTTGATGGTCGAGCCCCAAAATGGGTTGGGACATGGAAAATTTGTATCACAAGTGGTTCGTCCCTTAGGACACAGTCTATATGTTTCATGAAAAAGTTAATGGATGGGTTTAGGGAAATAGTATATATAATTATCAGAAGTTTCTATTAGGCATGGGAGTCTATGATAGTACAAGAGGCCGATGTACCCATTCACCAAGACCCAGATAACCATCTTTTGGACTCGACAACCTGAGAGGCTTTTTGCTTGGAAAAATTTTACATGCATCATAGAGTATTGGGGATTTTATCATTCTAATTGGGTTATTTCTATATTGAGGTTGACATATATACATTATCGTCTGACCATGGTACTCCTTGATAACATTCGGGTTGTCTCTGTGATGACAACCATCTAGGATACTAGCTCATGTTCATGATGATGATCTAGCGATAAATGATATGTAACGACCCAATGTTTTTCAATGAAAATTACGTTATTATATTTATGTTATAAAATATCATGAAAACACAACAAAATGAACTACTAAGTGATAAGTGACCATTAAACATATGTTTTTCACTTCTATGTTTGGAATTTCGAAAAATCCGACATACATAGTTGTGTTCAAGATGATTTGTGGAGTCTAATGATAAAAAATTATTTTTTGGTGAATGGTGACATACACTTATAAATAGTAACATACCCTTATGAATAGTAATATGACCTTTATTAATATTAAATCATCCAACATAAGAATAACATTACGTATGAATAATAAAATAAATGTTAGACATCTTAGAAAGTGACAATTTGACCTTAGTAAACATTTTTGTATTTTGTAAGTCATAAATAATTAATTATAATTAATTAATTAATTTAAAAGAATATTTATTTCCCTAAAATGTATTCATAAATTATTTAATCAATTTCTTATAGTTTTTAGATAATTTTATAAGACCCTACGTAATTTTTGAAAGCACTATAAAATCAGTTTTAATCATAAAAACTGTTTTTTAAATAAATTATGATTCTAATTAAATATTAAATTAATAATATTTATAAAATAATTTTATAAAAATGGAATTCATTTTTGGATTCTACACGTAGTGAAATGGTTGGGGTAATGTTATGGTATTTTTCTAAGATACTTGAATTTTTTATGAATAGTGAAAATCTGTAATTTACAAAATAAGCTAAATAAGCTTATTATAGGGTCATGTGTGATGTTCAACTGATTTTGTAACATCCCGGGTAAATAAAGAAAATTTCATCTTTATATTTATCCATATTTGTGAATCAAATATTAATATTACTTTAAAGGGGATGCTATGCACGATGGCGTACCCAATATGCAACAACGAGTTTTTTGAGAAACTTACGTTGCACACAAGTAATAAAATAATATTATTTTAAATGTTAGTTAACGAATAGCCGTTGTACTGGCGGGAATGGATAGAAATAATTAAAATATGATTATATATGTTTTTAAATGTTTTTACATTTACCCAATAAAAGATAAAGGCTTAAAATACGGAAAGAGTTCAATTTCAGGCATATATACTCTAATTTTCACTAAAGGTTCACTTATCACCTTTTAATGGTGAACCATCATTAAATATAGTTTTGATCACTCTTATACATTCTTTTGGACCAAATAAAACGCTTATTAAGAATTGGGACATCAAAATTTACTTTGTGTGAATTTTTGGTATTTTTCTGACAAGGTTCATTTTTTTTATGAATAGTGAAAAATACTGCATTTTACATCAAAACTGCTTTTTAATCTAATTTATTTATATGATTAGATTATCTTTTGAATTGGTCTTAATGTGTAATATGAATATATTTTTACCATTTAATCCAATGGTGGTCATTGGAGTCAATTTCACTTTGAAATTGGACTTAAACTGGTGTCAATCTTTTGATACTTATTGTTTCATAAAAACACGCTATTTGCTCTGACAGCAGGAATTAATTATTAAATTAATTAATGTGACCTATATGTTTTGAATTTTTTAAAATATAATTCATTTTTGAATTCGGAATATCAAATATAGCTTAGGGTGAATTTTTGGTAATTTTCTGAAAAACTTCAATTTTTGATGAATAGTGAAACCACTAAGTGATAATCAAGCAAACTGATTTTTCAGTTAAATGAAAGTTTACCACTAATGTGTATTGAATTTTGAAAATCCGACATACATGGTTGTCATTAAGAAGTAAAATGTGGTTCAATGAGATTAAAATAATTTTTTGGTGAATAGTAACTTATTAAGTTTTTAATCGCGATTAGTGGTAATTAGTGTAGTTTATGGTAAAAATGATATTATAAGAATGTGAAAACACCATGACACTTGTCCTACACCTATTGGGTGAGTCATGGCTGACCAAGACAAGACATGGGCCAACTTGGGGACCCCATGGAGCCACTTTAGTTGGAAAATGACATTAATATATTTTTATTTAATGTTAAAGTGAAAATGACACTAACATAAATTGTTTTACTAAAACAATTTTTAAGTGGGGTTATACAAGTCCAAATTTTGATTATAAATATTCATTGGAAAGATAAAAATATTTCCTATATCATAGTAATTTTTTTATAATTTTTAGACATTAAGGAAATTAAATTATTTATGACATAATAATGATGCAGCGATGACATCATTATTTGACGATTTAATTAAAATGGAAAGATAATGAAAAATATACAACCTACACATGGCCAAAACCAATTGGATGAGTGGATTTAGAAGCCTTATCACCTTATCCACGAATTCTATCAATTTGGGACCTTTTAAAACCGAAACACATTTTCAAATAATGTAGTATTTCTTACTTTCCAAAAGTACCCCTCCTCTCCTCTTAAAAAAGGCCCCCACCTATGCCTCATTTAACACACTCCTCAAGCCTTTGGCTCGGCCAACCCCTGCCCATTTACTCTCTCCACATCCCTATACTCATCCTAGAGGACTCCCTTTGGGCAGAATCCTTTCAAAGGAAGCCTTTAGGCTTAAATCAAAAGGAGTTACACTTTTAAAGGTAATTCATTCTCTCATGTTCATTTGTTTTATTTTGCTTCTCCAACCCCCTAAACTCTTTTTATTTACTTCTTTTATAACAACACCAGTATCTTAAATAAAATAGGATGTTGTTATAAGATTTTTTCGAGCTACACTCTCACACAACTACATCAAATGGTTAAAGAACATACGGTTTCCGTGGACGGTGAAATTCTGCCTCCCGAAACGATGATTGTTCAATACTCATTTAACACCTTCAAAGGTGGCCATTATGATGTCACTATTTTTATATATGATATATAATATGTTTATGTTTTCCTTATTCTTCTTTATTTTTCATTTTTGTCTTACATTTATGGCTTCCATTATGGGTAAACGTGATATCTTCATTTAAGGAAGTGTGGACTACCGCCCCCTCAAAGTGATTTGATTCGTTAAATACCATATGTGGGACGTATAAAAGATGGAACTATGATATTATATATTATATTATACTGGAATTATAATATACCTTTATATCATTATTATTCAATTCTATAAAATACGAAATAGAAATGAAAGTAGTGTTCATGCGTACGTACGGCTTACCGTCTCCATGAACGGTGCATTTCATTTCTTACCTCTAAATGATTATGTAATGTTATAAATGCATGAATGTACTGGATATATATGACATATATTATATCTAAATCATGAATAAAATTCTGTATATAATAAACATTTTACCACACGAACAACATGTAATTGTAAGAAGTCCACTTTCGACTTAAGAACCAAATATCGGCAAAACAAATATTATTAATTTAAATGATTACATAATGTTTATGACATGGTAATAAGTGATATAAAAGGAATAATGAACTTGAAAAATGTTCTTAAGGAAGTAGAAATTAACTCAAGTTTATTATTCAGGAGATTAAAGAACGATCGAGTCAAGTCGGACCCGAGGTAAGGGATCCTACACCTCTCTTTCTTTTAAGTACACTCTTTTATGTCATTCCTTTTAAAGCTCATATTTCTTGTTATTGGGATGATAATATATATTAAAATTACTGTAATTTTTATGTTCATGTGATGAGAGACCCTATTCTCTCTCATCAATCCATTTTGGAAGTTTTGAGTGGCACCGTTAGGCTGCCGAATTTTCGTAAGGGATTTTTCATCTCACATTTATTCTCGTGAGATTTATGCTACATTTGCCACAAATTCCATTGAGTGGTGTATGTACTGCCCATTATTCTACTACTTGTGTAATATACTTTAGTTTATGAGTATTTACATCAATGATCTATTGTCCTTCTTCCATGGGGTGTATGTTTTGAAATATACCCAAGTCGGTAAGGGAACCTTTCACCCTCCTTTTTTTAAAAGACTTATTTTGTTTGGTCTTTTAATTTACATATTGTTATGTTGGGATATGTTCTCATAAATCCTTATTGATGTAAATTTTATGTCCAAGTGATGAGATACACTTTTTATCTCTCATCAACTCATTTTGATGTGATGCTGTTAGGCTGTCAAGGGAACTTTTTAACCCAATTTTGATATCTTTGGGTTCAACATGTAGTCATTGAATATGTCATCCATTGAATATGTGTGAATGACCTTTTATTGTTTTACACTTAACATCCAATTATATTGGGTGTTTTTATATTTGTCACACATATTTTTGAGATTGATTTGTCCTTAATTTAAGAATACCTTCTTTGTAAGGGATTTCATCACATTTGACATTTCTATTGAGGGTTCATTGTTGTTATGCACCAATTAACTCTTATATGGTGTATATACTATCCTTTGGAGTATTATATCACGAATCCATTTATTCTCATGATATTATAAAGTTCTAACTAAATGTTATTCCTCAATTATTGTATTCAAGTGTCTCTAATTTTGGTAAAACCCCTTTAACCAAAATATCGTTTTAAATGTTTTAATTATTTGTTCTTATTAATATCCAAGTTTTCAAAATGGTTTTAAGGATTTATTTATATAGATATTAATGGTTTAAAATTTTAAGCGTCAAGGTGGTATGAGACACTTTGATTCAAAAACCTCTTTATTAAATGTTTCAAATGGTTTTGGAAATGGTTTCTTTTTGAATGGATTCAATATTTCAATATACTAAAATTTAATATTGTGAATGAAATGTGGAAATGTTATGTTTCCTTTATGCATGTTTTATGTGACACATTTATGTTATGGTTCTTGGGAATTGTTATGAAAACGGGTGGTTCCGTGATAAACTAAGGGCGGGTGAGCCCGTTATAGCTCTCCAATGCATTGGGTAACGCGAAGGAGTGAAACGTTAAGGTTTCTCCGAAGAGATTTAGGGAATATACTGTGATGGGTATTCCAAACGTAACCAAGAGGGATACTCCCTACGTAATAATGTTATGAATGCCTCAAGTTACCTTTATGTCTTATGATTTTCTATGATTTATTCATGATTTTATGAGGTATGAAAAAGTGCCTATGTTTTATGGGTAAAGTATGATTTCATTATTATGTATATATGAACTCATGTTTCCTTTCCATGTTTATTTTTTTAACTCTTACTGAGATTTTTATGCTCATCCCAAGTTTTTGAAATGTTTTTCACAGGTCAAGGGAATGGTAAATGATGTGATGATAGTGTCAAGGATGTGTCAAGAAAGAATCTGTGTTATAATTTTAAATATGTTCCCGTTGATGGGAAGAATGAATACTGTCTTTTATGTAACCACTTTGTTTAAATGTGGAATGTAATGCATGTTTCATGATCTAATTCTCTAAAACTCTAAACCTGAAAAGATCCTCAACGTGTAATCTTGTAATAAATCAAGATTAAGTAAGGTTAAAGGATGGGGCCTTATAGTTGGTATCAGAGGTCGGTTTAGATAACTTTAGAGGTTAGGGTATTCTTTAAGCATAAGTGACATTACCATAATGGTTAGGATTTCAGAACGAGTCCTAGTTTTAGATAAAGTGAATGAGTAAGTGTATCTTAGTGTTTATCTTCCTCATTAGTACATGATAGTTATGTTGATATACTCACACTGACCTTTCTATTTTTAGTGAATGGATGGATCTAGCAGGCACCAAAGAGACAACAGGTTTGAAGGAAACTATGGTGGTTCTATGATTAAGATACTAGATAAAATGGGGGATTCAATGAGGAAACACATGGTTGTTCTAAACCAACTATCAATGAGTCATGATCAACCACTTGAACCTTGGTATGATCTTTAATGCATCATGTACGAGATGACCAATCCATGTGGATGTTCAGGTAATAATTATAAAGGTAACCATTAGAGTTTATATGATCCTTACTTTTGAGGTAATTATGGGTTATTATATGATATGATGGAAAATGAAAGGAATTAGATAAACTTGAGGTTAAAATATGTTATGTTTATTTTTGAAGATTTTATCTCTTTTTGGGGGAATGTTTTAAGAATTATATAGTTTTGGAAAAAGGACAACACGCAGACCGTGTGACAACCCATCGCGTCGGACAAAGCTGCGGGAATCGAACCCACAACCAAAGTGCGACTGGTATTTATCGCCTACCACTGGACTACGTGAAGTCCCCGGTTAGTTTGACTGATTCTTTTTAGTTATATGATTTTATGAATTAAGAGAAAGTTTATTTTGGGTTATTTATGAAAATGATTAGCCTATCATGGAGGATATGTGATTAGGTTGATTAATTTTCAATGCGGGACTTTAGGAGAGACTGATGTTGTTTGGAGATAAATGTTGCGATTTAACTTGGAAGAATATGTGACTAAATCCTTCAAATATTTGGGTTTCAATCTTAGTTTGGATTACTTTGATGAATTTTATGGACAAATTGTTTATTGGATGATCTTTGTTGAACTTTGGGTTTTGTTTGACAAATTTTGGAGATTAAGAATAGATTTTCTTTTGATAAAGGGTTATCCTTTTCTGGATTATCTGACCTTGTACCAACCTTTTTAGTTTTGGTTATGGTTAAGGTCTAAAGATATGGGAAGTATATAGTTCTCTTTTGTGGATTAGGTGATTCTCTAGAAGTTGATTATAGTACTCTTAATGTGAACAAGTTTTCCTAAATACTCGACTTTTGGAAAAAATATGAGTTTGACTAAGGAATCTAGTAAAAGTTGAAAGTCAACATGATAAGTGATTATGCTTCCTTATGAATAAATTCCTCAATAAAATGTAACTTAAAACAAAAATGTTGTCTATTAACTTTTCATACTGGGGAACCCAACACCGTTTAACCCATCACAAGTTTGTGATTTTTTCATTGTTAACTTTCTCCTAAACATGTTTTCTATCACTCTCCATCAGAACATGACCCTATGTTTTCTCCTCCATGTCCATATTTTCATACATGGAATCCTAGTATGGGTTAACTCGGGTGACCTATGTGCTTATCTTTCTTTATTTTAAAGTGATGGTTTTACCGACTCTTGTTCCGATGTGGGACTTTCAAGGATGTTTCCAAGCCCAATTTTAAAATTGCGAGGACGCAATTCCCAAAAGGGGGGAAGGATGTAACATCCCGGTTAAATAAAGAATATGACATCTTTATATTTATCCATATTTTTGAATCAAATATTAATATTACTTTAAAGGGGATGCTATGCACGATGGCGTACCCAATATGCAACAATGAGTTTCTTGGGAAACTTACGTTGCACACAAGTAATAAAATAATATTATTTTAAATGTTAGTTAACGAATAGCCGTTGTACTGGTGGGAATGGATAGAAATAACTAAAATATGATTATATATGTTTTTAAATGTTTTTACATTTACCCAATAAAATATAAAGGCTTAAAATATGGAAAGAGTTCAATTTTAGGCATATATACTCTAATTTTCACTAAAGGTTCACTTATCACCTTTTAACGGAGAACCGTCATTAAATATAGTTTTGATCACTCTTATACATTCTTTTGGACCAAATAAAACTCTTATTAAGAATTGGGACATCAAAATTTACTTTGTGTGAATTTTTGGTATTTTTCTGACAAGGTTCATTTTTTTTATGAATAGTGAAAAATACTGAATTTTACATCAAAACTGCTTTTTAATATAATTTATTTATATGATTAGATTATCTTTTGAATTGGTCTTAATTTGTAATATGAATATATTTTTACCATTTAATCCAATGGTGGTCATTGGAGTCAATTTCACTTTGAAATTGGACTTAAACTGGTGTCAATCTTTTGATACTTATTGTTTCATAAAAACACGCTATTTTCTCTGACAGCGGGAATTAATTATTAAATTAATTAATGTGACCTATATGTTTTGAATTTTGTAAAATAGAATTCATTTTTGAATTCGGAATATCCAATATAGCTTAGGGTGAATTTTTGGTAATTTTCTGAAAAACTTCAATTTTTGATGAATATTGAAACCACTAAATGATAATCAAGCAAACTGATTTTTCAGTTAAATGAAAGTTTACCACTAATGTGTATTTAATTTTGAAAATCCGACATACATGGTTGTCATTAAGAAGTAAAATGTGGTTAAATGAGATTAAAATAATTTTTTGGTGAATAGTAACTTATTAAGTTTTTAATCGCGATTAGTGGTAATTAGTGTAGTTTAAGGTAAAAATGATATTATAAGAATGTGAAAACACCATGACACTTGTCCTACACCTATTGGGTGAGTTATGGCCGACCAAGACAAGCCATGGGACAACTTGGGGACCCCATGGAGCCACTTTAGTTGGAAAATGACATTAATATATTTTTATTTAATGTTAAAGTGAAAATGACACTAACATAAATTGTTTTACTAAAACAATTTTTAAGTGGGGTTATACAAGTCCAAATTTTGATTATAAATATTAATTGGAAAGCTAAAAAGATTTCCTATATCATAATAGTTTTTTTATAATTTTTATACATTAAAGAAAGTAAATTATTTATGACATAATAATGATGCAGTGATGACATCATTATTTGACGATTTAATTAAAATGGAAAGATAATGAAAAATCTACAACCTACACATGGAAAAAACCAATTGGTTGAGTGGATTTAGAAGCCTTATCACCGTATCCACGAATTCTATCAATTTGGGGCCTTTTAAAATCGAAAAACATTTTGAAATAAAGTAAAATTTTTGACTTTCCAAAAGTACCCCTCCTCTCCTCTTATAAAAGGCCCCCACCTCTACCTCATTTAACACACTCCTCAAGCCTTTGTCTCGGCCAAACCCTGCCCATTTACTCTCTCCACATCCCTATCCTCATCCTATAGGACTCCCTTTGTGCAGAATCCTTTCAAAGGAAGCCTTTAGGCTTAAATCAAAAGGAGTTACACTTTTAAAGGTAATTCATTCTCTCATGTTCATTTGTATTATTTTGCTTCTCAAACCCCCTAAACTCTTTTTATTTACTTCTTTTGTAACAACACCAGTATCTTCAATATACTAGGATGTTGTTATAAGATTTGTTCGAGCTACACTCTCACACAACTACATCAAATGGTTAAAGAACATACGGTTTCCGTGGATGGTGAAATTCTGCCTCCCGAAACGATGATTGTTCAATACACATTTAACACCTTCAAAGGTGGCCATTATGATGTCACTATTTTTATATATGATATATAATATGTTTATGTTTTCCTTATGCTTCTGTATTTTTCATTTTTGTCTTACCTTTATGGCTTCCATTATGGGTAAACGCGATATCTTCATTTAAGGAAGTGCGGACTACCGCCCCCTCAAAGTGATTTGATTCTTTAAATACCATATGTGGGACGTATAAAGGATGGAACTATGATATTATATATTATATTATACTGGAATTATAATATACCTTTATATCATTATTATTCAATTCTATAAAATACGAAATAGAAATGAAAGTAGCGTTCATGCGTACGTACGGCTTACCGTCTCCATGAACGGTGCATTTCATTTCTTACCTCTAAATGATTATGTAATTTTATAAATGCATGAATGTACTGGATATATATGACATATATTATATCTAAATCATGAATACAATTCTGGATATAATAAACATTTGACCACACGAACAACATGTAATTGTAAGAAGTCCACATTCGACTTAAGAACCAAATATCGGCAAAACAAATATTATTAATTTAAATGATTACATAATGTTTATGACATGGTAATAAGTGATATAAAAGGAATAATGAACTTGAAAAATTTTCTTAACGAAGTATAAATTAACTCAAGTTTATTATTCATGAGATTAAAGAACGATCGAGTCAAGTCGGACCCGAGGTAATGGACCCTACACCTCTCTTTCTTTTAAGTACACTCTTTTATGTCATTCCTTTTAAAGCTCATATTTCTTGTTATTGGGATGATAATATATATTAAAATTACTGTAATTTTTATGTTCATGTGATGAGCGACCATATTCTCTCTCATCAATCCATTTTGGAAGTTTTGAGTGGCGCCGTTAGGCTGCCGAATTTTCGTAAGGGATTTTTCATCTCACTTTTATTCTCGTGAGATTTATGCTACATTTGCCACAAATTCTATTGAGTGGTGTATGTACTGCCCATTATTCTACTCCTTGTGTAATATACTTTCGTTTATGAGTATTTACATCAATGATATATTTTCCTTCTTTCATGGGGTGTATGTTTTGAAAGATACCCAAGTCGGTAAGGGAACCTTTCACCCTCCTTTTTTTTAAAAGACTTATTTTGTTTGGTCTTTTAATTTACATATTGTTATGTTGGGATATGTTCTAATATATCCTTATTGATTTAAATTTTATGTCCAAGTGATGAGATACACTTTTTATCTCTCATCAACTCATTTTGATGTGATGCCGTTAGGCTGTCAAGGGAACTTTTTTACCCAATTTCGATTTCTTTGGGTTCAACATGTAGTCATTGAATATGTCATCCATTGAATATGTGTGAATGACCTTTTATTGTTTTACACTTAATATCCAATTATATTGGGTGTTTTTATATTTTTCACACATATTTTTGAGATTGATTTGTCCTTAATTTAAGGATACCTTCTTTGTAAGGGATTTCATCACATTTGACATTTCTATTGAGGGTTCATTGTTGTTATGCACCAATTCACTCTTATATGGTGTATATACTATCCTTTGGAGTATTATATCATGAATCCATTTATTCTCATGATATTATAAAGTTCTGTCTAAATGTTATTCCTCAATTATTGTATTCAAGTGTCTCTAATTTTGGTAAAACCCCTTTAACCAAAATATCTTTTTAAATGTTTTAATTATTTTATCTTATTAATATCCATGTTTTCAAAATGGTTTTAAGGATGTATTTATATGGATATTAATGGTTTAAAATTTTAAGCTTCAAGGTGGTATGGGACACTTTGATTCAAAAATCTCTTTATTAAATGTTATAAATGGTTTTGGAAATGGTTTCTTTTTGAATGGATTCAATATTTCAATATACTAAAATGTAATATTGTGATTGAAATGTGGAAATGTTATGTTTCCTTTATGCATGTTTTATGTGACACATTTATGTTATGTTTCTTGGGCATTGTTATGAAAACGGGTGGTTCCGTGATAAACTAAGGGCGGGTGAGCCCGTTATAGCTCTCCAATGCATTGGGTAACGCGAAGGAGTGAAACGTTAAGGTTTCTCCGAAGAGATTTAGGGAATATACTGTGATGGGTATTCCAAACGTAACCAAGAGGGTTACTCCCTACGTAAGAATGTTATGAATGCCTCAAGTTACCTTTATGTCTTATGATTTTCTATGATTTATTCATGATTTTATGAGGTATGATAAAGTGCCTATGTTTTATGGGTAAAGTATGATTTCATTCTTATGTATATATGAACTCATGTTTCCTTTCCATGTTTATTTTTATAACTCTTACTGAGCTTTTTATGCTCATCCCATGTTTTTGAAATGTTTTTCACAGGTCAAGGGAAAGGTACATGATGTGATGATAGAGTCAAGGATGTGTCAAGAAAGAATCCGTGTTATAATTTTAAATATGTTCCCGTTGATGGGAAGAATGAATACTGTCTTTTATATAACCACTTTGTTTAAATGTGGAATGTAATGCAAGTTTCATGATCTAATTCTCTAAAACTCTAAACCTGAAAAGATCCTCAATGTGTAATCTTGTAATAACTCAAGATTAAGTAAGGTTTAAGGCTGGGGACTTAAAGATTTAAGCACAATTTTTTCGGGATTACATTATAAAATTAATATTATTGGTTGTTGAATACTCACTATTCCTTTTCATGTGGGTAAATAATAAACTAATTAATTTAATATTAAGGAAACCCCTCTCCCCTCCACTATAAAAGCCACCCTTCACACCCTCATTTCCTCACACCTCTCAAGCTCCATGCCTTCTCTAAACTATCCCCAAACTCCTTTCCTAGACCATACCTTACTTCCAAGTGCTGATGGTCTCATAAAAATACCTAGCATTGGCCCTGAAGGATGTTCTCAATAAAAGGACTCAAGAGGTAATTTCCCTCCCTCTTCTCCTTTAATTTCCTTTCACGTTCAAGTTCATTTCTTGATCTCTCCCCACCTATATTCATACAAATTGTATTGTAACTCCCTTATTATACATATACTATAATTTTATGATTCTAATGGTATATTATATCATCCAACCCCCAATCCCAGTTACTTTTATTAAAGAGAACGTTGTTTGTGAGGTGTTAATTTATCACCTTAAAGAACGAAATGCATTCTTCTTCAATTTCTACCTACAGATCTGGTCAGGAAACCATTTTTATGGTTGAAACAGAATATGTTATGTATATTATGTTCTATTTAATGTTTTGGAAACAACCTATGGACCTATTACTAAGTGATAAGTTAAAACAAGTTCGTTGTGATCCAAAAACAGCCCAAATTGACCCAAATAGCCATCATTTAATTCTTATCTAATGATTCATCCAAAAGGATCTAATATAATTCATTATAAAATAATTAAAGCACCTGTAATATCATTAATGGCATTTAATATCATTTCTGGATGTCTACTCATGTTCTACCCAAACATCAATTAAATAATACAAGTGAACCACCCAAGAAAAACCATAAAAACGAACATCCCCGATCATTGTTTTCAAACTCAATAAGTCAGCAAAAGGAAGATAATATGAAATAATGAAAAAAGAATTGACCCAATTAATTTAAACATGGTTATGTATTTCTAATTAATGAATATAATGTCATTATACATGACATTAAGGAGAAGGAAGCATTCAGGTACAAGGTAAGGGGAAATCTCGAAACAAATTTTCATCCTTCAGGTTCTCCCTCATTCACTCCATTTTTGATATGGTTTCTCCTTAAAGATCATTATTTCATCATTGTCATTACTTATATGGGATATAAATGTTTTTCACTGGTTTTTATGTCCATCAGAATTTTTTACGAAAGAGATCTTCTTTTATAAACACCCCATTTGCTTCTCACTCAAAGTAGACGGTTCTTATAACATGTATGTTATTCCCTCTTTATTTAGGGAACCCAAATATTATGAATGTATTATTAGAAGAGGAAACCCACTACTTTCCATGGGTTAATTATGTTAATTTTGTATATTTATTCTATGTGGCAATCATGATAATTATAATTTTATGATGTGCGGGTGCGCCCAAAATTATATATGGCAATATGAATGATTCAAAGTGACGTGTGAGCCCGAAATTATACACGGATCCAATTCATTGGGTAAAGTGATTAATCTCATGTGTAAATGTTAAATGATGCGTTAACAAGATTCTAGATTTTTTCACGTGTATTTGTTGTAGTTAACCACTAAGACATTATGTTTTGTTTTTATGAATTTCTACATTTCATGTCTTTTATTTATGCTCTTCTAATGTTCATAATCTGTTTAATATTTTATGATTATGCTCACCCCATGCTATATTTTTCTTATCTATCCTCTTACTCAGCTTCTTGATCACCCCTTTTGATTTATATCCTCAAGTGGCAAAATGTACTAAGGAGAGTACAAGTTCCATTAAGAAGCTAGAGAAGAATAAATTAAACAAATGTTTATGCTTGATGTTGTATTTGTTATGTGTGGTCCTAGATTTCCCAAGACACTAAACCTTTGGATCCACTATGTGTAATACTATTATGTTGGTTATCATTGAAATGATTTAATAGTATTGTAAGAAAATTATTGGGTCACTATAGATGGTATCATAAGCAAGGTTTAGTTAATTTGGGAAGTAGGATTATTGAACCCTAGGGAAAACCTATAGCATGAGACAAAGTACAAATATGCACACATGAATATTTACTGAGGGATCCCATATGTTATGTTTTTGGTATAAATTCTTTAAATGAATATGTTATTCATGACTTGTTTACTTATGCTTTGTTCTATCCTTTTCTATTTTAGAAAATGGTGGGAACCAGGAGAAATCAAGCTAAGAACTCATGCGAGGGCAAATGCAATGATTGCCCGCACGACATCCCCAATTATTTGGGGGGTGGAGTTCAAAAATACATGGAGATTCTTACCCAATTCTCTATGGTTATGAACAATAACAATAATAATGGGGAACTTCCTCCTTCACCAAAGGGGGAGAAACTGACTATCGAATGTTTTATGTGGCAACGACCACCAATGTTTTGTGGATCTTCCGATCCACTAGTTGCGGAAGAGTGGGTCAACTCCATGGAGAATATCTTTTCATTGATTCTCTATTCTGAGATAGATAAGGTGACTCTATACATTTATCATCTAGATGGAGAAGATGATCAATGGTGGGATTTGATTAAGAACACCAAGCCAATGGAGGAAATTGAAGTGATGGAATGGAAATACTTTAATATAATGTTTCTTAACAAGTATTCCCCATGAACACTTTGCTCGGAAATGGAGATAGAATTCATAGGGCTCATGAAAAAAGAAGGATAATCTGTCACAACCTATGAAGTGAATTTTAAAAGGCTTGTAAGGTACGCTTCTAGTTTTGTTATCAAAAATGATAGAAAAATTGATAGATTCTTTAGTGGATTAAAACCACACCTTTGAAAGGATCTTGTGATTAAAGACTTTGGGAGTTATGAATATGTTTTTTGGTGTGCTCTGAAGGTGGAGATGGAGAATGTAAAATAGTCCCACGGCTATGGTGATTAAAAAAGAAATATGGAGTTTCAAGCTGGTGGATCTATTGATAAAGGTGGGAAGAAAACTCAACAACCCACATGCCAGAAATGTGGGAAGTTGTACCATGGGAACTTCCTCAAAGGGATGGGTGAATGCTTCAAGTGTGGGAAAGAAGGACACCATGCTCAAGAGTGTCGAAAAGATACGATAAGGAAGGATAATGTGGCCGATGAAAGGATAGTATCACTCATGGTTCAATGATACTATTGTAAGGATATAGGGCATTATAAAAATAAATGCACTAAACCTCGAGTTCTCAAGGGTAATTAATGTTAGCAACCACCAATGCCAAAGGAACAAGGGAAGGCTTATGCCATCAGTACTGTGGAGGTGGATCATTATAATGAAGTCATACAAGGTACACTTTATATTAAATCAAGAATGGAATAATTCTTATTTGATTCTGGTTCTATGCATTCCTTTATATCTTTCATGTTTTCTAGAACTATAGAATTGAATCCCCGAAACCTTGAGGTAGAGATATCTGTAAAAACACCATGTGGTGAAATAATTGCAACCCAAGTGTTTGAATCTTCTCCTATTTGTGTAAGTGGGATGATTCTTCTGGAAAATCTAGTAATACTTCCTTTGGTGGAATTCGATGCTATAATGGGAATGGATTGGATCTCGTTATATAGATCACATATCAACTGTCAGGAAAAGGAAATATCTTTTCATATTCCGAACCATCCCATGATCCTATACTAATTCAAGGAAGATCATGAATTTACTTTGAAAAATCCTTCAATGGTGTGGGTTTTTATTCTCTATGAAGAAGAATACCTCTCCCAAATGGTTGAGTTGAAGGAAATTTCCAACCTTGAGGAAATCCCCATCGTGATCGAATACGGTGATGTATTTCCCGAAGAGTTACCCTGAATTCCCCCAGATCGTGAGGTAGGGTTCTCAATTGAACTCATACCTGGAGCTACTCATGTATCGAAGTGACTCTATAGGATGGCTCCAATCGAACTCGAGGAGTTAAAGAAGCAGCTACAAGAGCATCTGGACAAAGGGTTCATAATCCCTAGTGCATCACCTTGGGGTGCGCCAGTGCTCTTTGTGAAGAAGAAGGATGGAACTATGTGGCTATGTATTGATTATCGGGAACTCAACAAGAAAACCATAAAGAACAAGTATCCTCTCCCAAGTATTTATGACTTGTTCGGCCTGTTAAGAGGAGATCAATTCTTCTCAAATGTGGATCTTTGTTCTGGATATCATCAGGTAAAGGTGAAGAAGGAAGATATTCAGAAGACTGCCTTCTGTACAAACTATGGGCAGTATGAGTTCTTGGTGATGCCCTTTGGACTTAACAATGCCCCTGAAATCTTCATGGATTTAACGAATAGAGTCTTTATACATTACCTCAACAAATTTTTGGTAGTGTTTATTGACGATATTTTCATCTACTCCAAGAGTAAGGAGGAACATGAATAAAATCTATGACTTTTGTTGGCGACATTGAGAAAGGACAAGTTTTATGCCATGTTTAGAATGTGTGACTTTTGGATGAATCAAGTCACACTCTTGGGACATGTGATCACAAGAGAGAGAATTTTGTTGGATCCATCAAATAAAAAGGCGATTAAGGAATGGCCCAGGACCTCTTGTGTCACAGAAATCCGTAGTTTTTTTGGATTAGCTGGGTAGTACCGATGTTTTGTGAGAAAATTATCGTGATTTTCAAGCCCACTAACTATGTTAACAAGGAAAGTGGTAAAGTATTTCTGGATGGAAGAATGTTATGGAAGCTTCAACGAGATAAAGAGAAGGATGATAACTACACATGTACTCACACTATCGAAAAGTGGAGAATGTTTTGGGATATACAGTGATGCTTTAAAGAATGGCTTGGGTTGTGTACTCATGAAAAATGATAATGTGATATCCTAAACGTCACGACAGTTGAAGATCCATGAGAATAACTACTCGACGCATGATCTTGATCTAGCAGTAATGATTGTTTCATTGAAAATATGGTGGCACTACATTTTTGGCGAGAAGTGTGACATATACACCGACCACAAGAGCCCAAAGTATATATTCACACAAAAGGAGCTTAACATGCATCAAAAGAGATGGTTAAAGAAAATAAAGAATTTCTATTGCTCTATTCACTATCATTCTGGAATTGTTAACAAGGTAGCTGATTCTCTAAGAAGAAAAGAACCTGCTACTCTATCCATGTTGCAGATTGAGAAAGACCCTATCTTCATTGATATGCTATGAATGTATTTGGAAATCATAAGGGCATGGGATACATCATACATTTCCCAAATTATTGCAAAACCATATATCCAAGAGAAGATTAAGGAAGCACAAAGGGATGATGTGGAGAAACAAAAGAAGGTGAATGTGGTAAATAAAGGGAAGCTGGAAGAGTTCCATATCGACAATGATGGTGAGATTTGGTCTAGAACGCGTCTTTTTGTGCCCTCATCACTCGAAAAAAAGGAGATATTTGAAAATGCACATTTCTCAACTTTCCTTATCCATCCTAGGAGTGCCAATTTGTACCGTGACCTTCAACAACACTTCTGGTGGGATAACATGAAGAAGGAGATTTCAGAATATATATGAAGGTGCTTGGTATATCAGAAAGTTAATGCTGAACGACAAATGTCTAAGGTTATGATGTAGCCATTGCCTATACCTATGTGGAAATTGAAAAATGTTACTATGGACTTTTTCACGGGTCTCCTGAAGACGTCAATGAGAAATAATGCGTTATGGGTTGTGGTTGAACGACTCACCAAGACTTCCCATTTTATCAATATTCGGGAAGACCTCTCACTTGAACAAATTTCAATGTTATATGTGAAGGAAGTAGTGAGACTGCACGGTGTTCCAATCTCAATTTTCTTTGACTGTGATCCAAGGTTCACATCTAAATTCTGGAGGATCCATCAACATGCTTTTAATACTGAATTACATTTCATCACTGCCTATCACCCCCAAACTGATGGCCCATCTAAAAGGACTATTCAGACTCTTGAAGATATTCTAAGAGCCTGCTCTCTAGAATTCAAAGGTGGATGGGATCAGCATCTACAATTGGATGAGTTCTTATAAAACAATAGCTTCAACTCAAGTATTCAGTTGGCTCCGTATGATGCTCTTTATGGGAAGTAGTGTAGAACTCCAACCTGTTGGGTTGAAGTTGGAAAAAGAAAGATACATGTACCCGATCTTGTTCAAGAGATGACAGAGAAAGTTCAAGTAATCCAGAAACACATCAAAGCTACTCAATTTCTTCAAAAAAGCTATGATGACATCCGTCTAAGGGACTTGGTGTTTGACGTTATAGATATAGTCTTCCTTCGAATATCTCCATGGAAGAGAGTCATGCTATTTGGGAAAAAAGGGATGTTAAGCCCAAGGTATATTTTCCCATTTGATATCCTTGATTTCATAAGAGCTTTGTCCTATCGTATTGCACTTCCACCAAATATAGCTCATGTCCATGATGTGTTTCATGTATCACTACTGAGAAAGTACATACCAGACCCCTCACATGTACTAAGCTCAGAGGTGGTGCAGCTGGAAGATGATCTCTCCTATGAGGAGTAGCCAGTAAAGATTTTGGATCGGAGAGATAAGGTTCTATGCAACATGACAACTCATATTTTCAATGTGTTGTGGAGGAACCATAAGTTTGAGGAAGCATCTTTAGAACCAGAAGATGCAATGAAGGAGAAGTACCCTCACTTGTTTGTGTAGAGTGAAAATTTTGGGGGCCAAATTTCTTAAGGGGTGAAGAATGAAATGACCCAATGTTTTTCAATGGAAATTTACTTCTTATATTTATGTTATAATATAAAATGAATACACAAAAAAATGAACAACTAAGAGATAAGTTACCATTAGTCAATAGTTTGGCACTTCTATGTTTGGAATTTCGAAAAAGCTGACATACATGGTTGTGTTCAAGATGATTTTTGGAGTCTAATGAAACAAAATTAATTTTTGGAGAATAGTTACCTACCCTTATAAATAGAAACATACCCTTATAAATAGTAATATGACTGTTATGAATAGTAAATCATCCAACATAAGAGTAACATTACCTATGAATAATAAAATAAAATTTAGACATCTTAAAAAGTGACAATTTGACCTTAGTAAAGGCTTTGGTATTTTCCAAGTCATAAATAATTAATTATAATTAATTAATTAATTTAAATGAAATTTATTTCTTTAAAATGTATTCATAAATTTTTTAATCAATTTATTATAGTTTATAGATAATTTTATAAGACCCTACGTGATTTTTGAAAGCACTATAAAATCAATTTGAATCTTAAAAACTGTTTTTATAAGTAAATTATGATTTCAATTAAATATTAAATTAATAATATTTAAAAAATTATTTTTGTAAAATGGACTTCATTTTTGGATTCTACACGTTGAAAAATGGTTGGGGTACGTTATTGGGATTTCTCTGATGTACTTGAATTTTTTATGAATAGTGAAAATCTGTAATTTACAAAATAAGCTAAATAAGCTAATTATAGGGTCATGTGTGATGTTCTACTGATGTAAGCCCACTTGGTTCGGGATTACATAATAAAATTACTATTATTGGTCTTTTAAGACTCAATATTCCTTGTCTTGTGGGGAAATAATAAAATAATGAATTTTATATTAAGGAAACCCCTCTCCCATGCACTATAAAAGCCACCCTTCACACCCTCACTTCCTCACACATATCAAGCTCCAATACTTCTCTAAATTCTTCCCAAAAACCTTACCTATCCCCTCCCCCACTTCCAAGAGCTGATAGTCGCATCAAAAGTCCTAGAATAGGCCCTAAAAGAGGTTATAAGGAGAATGATTGAAGGGGTAATTTCCCACCCTCTTCTCCTTTAATTTCTTTTCAAGTTCAAGTTCCTTTCATGAACTCTCCCCACATATATTCATAAAAATAGTATTTTAACTCCATTAGTATACATATACTATAATTGTATGATTATAATTGGAAATTATATCTTCCAACCCCCTTTCCCTGTTCATTTTATTAAAGAGAACGTTGTTCGTGAGGTGTTAATTTATCGCCTTCAAGAACGACACGCTTTCTTCTTCCATTTCTACCTTCAGATCTAGTAATGAAACAATTTTTAGGGTTGAAACAAAATATTTTATGTATATTATGTTCTATTTAATGATCTGGAAATAACCTATGGAATTATTACTAAGTGATAAGTTAAAACAAGTTCGTTGTGATCCAAAAACCGCCCAAATTGACCCAAATAACCATCATATAATTCTTATCTAACGATTCATCCAAAAGGATATAATATAATTCATTATAAAATTATTCATGCTCCTGTAATATCACTAATGACATGTAATATCATTTCTGGATGTCTACTCATGTTCTACCTAAACTTCAATTTAAGAATACATGTGAACCACCAAAGAAAAACAATAAAAATGAACATCCCCGAACAATATTTTTTAACATTATAAGTCATCCAATGGAAGTTAATACGACATAAAGAATCCATAATTATCCCTCTTAAAGTACACATTGTTCTGGATATCTAATTAATGAATATAATGTCATTATACATGACATTAAAGATAAGGAAGCATTCGTCTAACACCCCAAGATTTCATAGTGTGTTATTTTTTCAAAACAATTCAATAACTTGCACTACACGCAACACCGAGTTCAAGCGCAACATGAATTACCAAACAAGCCATTCAAAAGGGGATATGAATAGTATTAACTAAATGTTAAACTGTATATAATCCTTATAATTTTAGAATCCATACTATGAGTTTCTTAGACATAATGTACGAACAAATTCATTTTCAGTATTGCACTTTTACCAAATTTTAATAGTGAGCCCTTTCTAAATAAAATATTTTAAAATTTTTGACAAAATGAGGACAAAAAAAATTTAAAATGAAACATCCCATGCTTCCATGATATGCTTTCCTTTGAATAATACAGTAGCGTGTGTTGTACGCAACTTCGAGTTCTAACACACACCACAACCAATCAAACTAGCCGTTATGAATACCAATTCCTACTTTTTGAAATTATATATATTTTATATTTCAAATTGGACTTCATTTATGGTTTAGTAATATCTAATTTAGCCTAAGGTGAAATTTTAGTACTTTTCGGATAACTTTAATATTTTGATGAATAGTGAAAATTACTAAATTTTAATTAAAAACAACTTTTTTAATCGAAATAATTTATATTGATAACTTATTAATTTGAGTGTTTTTAAAGTATAATTAGAATAAATTTTTACCATTTAATACAATTTTGGTCATTGGAAATAATTTCACAATTAAACTGAACATAAAAAAGTATCAATCTTTTGATATTTATTATATCTTAAAAACACGCTTTTTGTTTTGACAGCGGGAATTAATTTTAAATTAATTACTGCCACTTCTATGTTTTGAATTTGGAAAAATGGATTCCATATTTGGAATCAGGATGTTCAATTTGTGTAAATAGGTAACTTTTATTTTTAGACATTTTGAATAATTACTTCGGTAAATATTTTATTTACCATGGTTAAAGTGTATATCCGGTAAATAAGGGTTAACAAATAATATTATCATAATAAAAAATTACCCTAAAACGTGTGCTAACCATATTGGTTGATACATGTTCGACCATAGGCATCTTTGGGTCGATTTTGGGACCCCATGGTGCCACTTGTAAGTGATAGGGACACTTTATTTTAATTAAGATAAAATGAATACAAAAATGACACAAGCATATATCTTTTAGAAAAACATTTTTTACATAGGGTTATATATGTTGGATTTTCGACTATAAATATTAATCAGAAAGAAAAAACTATTTCCTACATAATTATATTATATTAATAATTTTAGATGATAAATAATTTAATTTATTTATGACACAATGATGATGTAGTACTTACCTAATTAATAAAAAATTATAATAATTGATATTATAAATATCCAAATAAATATAATTTGAGACTTTTATTGAATTAAACTAATTTTCTAGGTTAATATGACATATTATTATTGATTTAATTGACGTTTTTCCAAGTAATTATCCTTTTATGTGTTTCACAAAAATCAATTATTGAATAGTGTCAAAATTGACATAAAAGCGTTTTTAAAACAAATATTATATTATTTATTGATATTAAATTCATAGAAATCTAAGGATGGGCCAAGAGAAATATATAATGATAGATGTATCATTAATGGACCACTTGGGGGTCTCTTGGATCTATATAGTAAGTTTATTAACCATATAATATTAAAATACAATGAGACATTGTAAAAGTGAAACTAATTAACTTAGAGTTAATACATAAAGATAGGGTGAATATAGTAACCCAAACCTGTCAAAATTCTATTGGTTGAGTGGTTTTCAACCCATCCCCACCTTAACCTTTAAATAATCAACTTTTTACCCATTATAAACCGTATATGAATTTATTATAAATTAATATTTCTAGCATTCCAAAGGTGCCCCTCACCCCTCTTATAAAAGGGCACTCCCCCTTCTCTTACTTCACACCTTCAATGCCTTTTGGTTCGGCAAAAATATGCCAAAATACTCTCTCAACATCCCTCAATTCATCCTATATGACTTATTTTAGTCATAAATCCAACTTAAGGATCCCTTTTGATGAAATCAAAAGGAAGAACCCAAAGAAGAGGTAATTATTTCACCAACATTTTTCATGTTCCTTTCTTCTTACACTTCCTCTTCCTATGTTGTTACCATTCTAAAATAATAACTCCAGTATAATATATATACTGTGATGTTATTATAAATTTTGTACAACCATATTCAGTATTCTATCAATCATTTGAATAACATGTCACCATACGTGCGTACGTACGGCTTATCATCTCCACGGCATGGTGTAATTGTTATTCAATAAATTATTATTTGGATGGGTATAAAAATGATGTGTAATTCATGTAAATAATAAATTTTACAGGATAATGATTATGTATATATGATATAACATCCAATTATATATTATTTTAATATCAAAAGAATGATATTGTCGCTTGTGCGTACGTACAGACTACCGTCTCCACAAATGCGATGAGATTCATTCTCGATCGTATCCATTCAAGTATAATTCTAATTTGATGATTAATAATAGTATCTAAGGACTTTATATCATTATGGATATGATTAAGATAAAACCTATCCATTACAAACAAGTCTTACGTATCAAAACATATAAAAGAAAACGAGTAAGTTAACACCCGAAACAACGATAATACTAAGATATTATTAACAAATCAATGTTAATAGATCATATATGATATCATATTAATGTATATGATTCTTGTATAATTTAATAACAATTATTTCACCATTATACAGGAGGTTAACCTACCCCAACCATGTAAAAGTACAAGGTAAGGGTTTATTTCACAATCTCTTCATTATCCGAGGTTGTTTATATGTAATTATCTACTGAGATCTCTTTATCATCCACATCCTTGTTCCGTAAAAATGTATTTAAATTTTTTTTACTATTTACTAGACAAAGGGTTAAAGTCATTTATACAATTCTGTGTTTTTAAAGGAATCCTTCCGTCATTTTCCAAACAAGGAACTTTTATCCTTTTCGATAAATTTAAGGTAAGAATGTTTTTTAAACTTATTTAGAAGATGCGACTATTTACTGCCGTTATAAGATCGTCAAAGCTTCCCTTAAAAGATGATAAGAAAATTTTAAAATTAAATGTTTTATTTTATAATTATGTGACTTTTAAATGATTTTAAAATGAATATTTTAAGAATATATGAAAGGTACTATTTATCAAGATCATAATTTTATATGTTTTAAAGATTTATCTTTCTAAATCTTTTTAATTATTGCCAATGTTTTCAAAATGATTTAAGGATTTATTTATATGGACATGAAGGTTTTGATATGATATTTATTTTCAAATGTTTCAAAGTGGTATGGGACACCTTTATTCAAAAATCTCTTTTAAATTACTTCATTTATAAATGTGTGACTTTTCAATGATTTCGTGAAAAGAGATATTTCTCTCCAATAGTTTTGATATCATCTATGAAAACATCCTTTGATGGATTTTAAGCTTATTTGATGTTGATTTTTTATGATACAAATCTTTTGTATTGTATTGAAGGTTTTGTGATATGTTTTACTATGGATGTGTTATTTTTATACCATTCATGGTTTATGGAGAAAGTATTGACAGTTCGTATGATAGTTTTAATACGAATGTTTATGTTATAATTAAACATTTTCATATGGGAATGCATTGGACTTAGTAAGTGACGGCTGGGGCCTGCTATAGCTCCTCGATGCATCGGTATGCCTCATGAGACAAACTAGTGTCTTGGTACAAGGCCTTAGGAAAATCTTATTTGTAGTCTTGGCACGAGGCCTTGGATATGTGGTTATGATAGTCCGGCATTATGCATTCTATAATTATGAAAGTGGTTATTGATATTTCATGTGATTATTCAATTAGTAGAATAACCATGTCAATAAGTAAATGGCATTATTTCATTTTATTTTTTCTATACTACGTTGAAGTACAAGTTTAAAAGGCTTTTTTTTAGTTATACACTGACATAAATGTTTATTCTTATCTATGAAAGTTTCCGATATATTGTTATCTTTACTGGGCATTTGAGATCACCCCTTTTCTATGTTTTATTTTTCCCAGGATGTGAAGATGTAAATTATGAATGACCTGGAGGGATATTATAAGAGGATAATAGTGTGGACTATGGAGACAATAAGTTTTTGCAGTAGTTTTTCACATTATGATGTAATGAAAAACATTATGAATATATCTAGAGTTTCCAAGGATACTAACCCAATCGGTATTTCGAGATTTGATCTTTCTTGTGATCATTCCAATGTTATGTAATAATGCACCGACTCTAGGTATCTAGGGTCAGGGCGTTACAGTTGGTATTAGAGGAAGTTTAGTAAAAATCTTGGAAGCTAGATTTAGATAAACTCTTATTAGAGCACATAGATTTAAGAAGGAATTTGAGGTTTATTATAGAATAACTTCCTAGAATTTTGGTATTGTAGAGATTTTGTGAGTTTTCCGAAGAATACATCCCTGTCTGGATACGAGCAGGTAGAGGCGGCTCTAGCATATATGTACCTAGGGGTAAAACCCAAAAACACCGCTTTGAGAAGGACTCGAATGGGAACTGGTGCATGACAATGGGCCTTGCTGCACTCTTGGTTACGACACTCCCGGGGGATATTTCTTAGGATAATTCTCATTTTCTTGAAAAACAACTGTGAAGGGTTTATGAGTATATGCTTCCTCAAAGGAGACATTTTTATGATTATGGATTATATCCATAATCTATTCAATTTATGTTATGTTTTTTTACATGTTTGGGATTAGATATTGTTATTCATAAACTAATCTAGTGTATGCCATTGTTTAGAAACGGAACCTGGTAGAAGGAATGAGAACTCCAGCAACGCACATGATACAAAGAGAAAGAAGGATTATACATTTCATGGTCTTAAGCCAGAATTGATAAGAGAAATAGTGTAGAGACTCGAAGCTTGACATCCATAGATATTACATTACTTTTGTGGAATACATAATACATAACAAAAACAAACACACAAGAACCGTAATAGTTTAGTGTCTTTGGAAACTTGGAACGTAATCTTCTAATCCTGCTAAAAGACTTTCATCATCTCCCATAATGATCTTACACTTTTTGTTTCCTTACCTAAAACCTTTCTTTTAATCTTGGGGGAAAATAAAACATAAAAAGGGTGAGCTCAAATGCTCAGTAAGGGTAAGCATGGATAAAATAAAACATACCATATACATTTGAACCTAAAAACATGAACATAATGTTTAAACATCAAAATCATGAGCAACGACTTAAAACATGGAATTAAATAAGGCATAGATCATAATGGAACATAAATCATGATAAAATAAAATGGGAATAAAACATGTAATTGTGGAATCCATTAAGCACCTGTAATGATTTCCATAGTAGCCAAGGAATTGCTGCCAAGACCATCTTAGTGGATAAAGTCCCATTCTGAATCGAGTTCACTCTTAGTTTCAGTCCTATAACACTGAACTGGATTAACTCACCATTCCATCCATGTCTATCTCATGAGATATAAAATCATTACCCAATTCATTGGAGGGAGATATAGGTTCCACCCATCTCATAATGAAATCATTCTTACATGTGCCACAAAATAAACTTATAACATTCATCATAACCCAAATAATAAAATGGGTTTCATAAACATCATCCCATAATTTCATAATACATATAAATCAAATGGACATTTCATCATAAGAAAATTGAAACCATGTAAATAATATAGACATGATAATTGAAACATACACATGTGAAATAATTTCATCTTAGATGAAAATGGTTTTGATAAAACACTTGAAATGAATTCTTGAGGAAAATATCCTTCTTTCTTCGAAATCATTTTATTTTCACAAAATGTCATGTAATATTAAAAGAAAAGGGTTTTGTTGAAAATATTCATGAAATAATTTGGAGTTATTTTCATGAAAATAAGGCTTTATAAAACCGTAATAATTCTTTCATGCCGTATAAATTAAAAAACATTTTTCTCGTACTTTGGACAGAAAAGTCAAAAAGTATGTTGTAAAAGAAAGATTCCATACATACCATGTAGTAAAAGTCAAAAATGGGTAAAAAGGAATTTAAACATACATGAATACACTTTTATAAATCAAGGACATGGATGATGGCAATAACCCCAGTAAATACTTATGAATAAGCAATCTCGGATAAAAATGAGATTTGAAAAATTATCCCTTACCTTAGGCCCAATATGCTTCGTACGTATCTGAACCTCATGTATAATGATTTAAATAATGTCATTGACTTATTAAATAATCGTATTCTTTGTTATGATATCATATATGTTTCACTTATGACTTTATATTACCCGTTCTCTTGTAAATTCCATGTTAAAGCAGCATTTTGGGTAAAATCATTTCATTTATCATATGTGTTTCGATTTGTCATTCATGATATTATTACTTATATCCTGATTTACATAATTACATAATGTAAAAAATTATTTATATATAATATATATTCATCATATAAATATATATATTTTATATCGATAAAAGGAATGAAATACACCGTTCATGGAGACGTTAGGCCGTACGTATGCATGAACACTGTTTTCGTTTCCTTATTGAATTGAATGAAACAAAATAGATGACATAGATATATATATACATAAATCCAGTAGCATTATTATTTCATATATTTCATTATTATTCATTATATAAACTATATTATCATTCATGTATGGTTAACATGGAGAACGAATCTCATCGCGTCGTGGAGATGGTAGTCCGTACGTACGCACGAGCGATGATATCGTTCCCATAAATATTGAATAGAATTGGAGTGGATGGTATAATATATCAGAATCAGTATGATGCTATAATAACCATATATAGTTATTCTTTACAACATTATACCCATCCATGTATGGTGTTGGTGGAAAAACAGATTTCACCACGACGTGGATACGGTATTCCGTACGTACGCACGCATGGTGATTTCGTTTTTCGTAGGATGGATAGATGGTGAAATAGGGTTGTTTCATACTTATAATAACATATCAGTATATGAGTTACACTGATGTTATTACTTCATAATCAAACAACTAAAGATTAATAATTGGAAGATGAAATAGAGTTGAATGAATCGGTAACGGACATTACCTCTTCTTTGAAGCCCCTCTTTGAGACCTCCTCTTAGGTAACTAAAATTGGTATTTGAAGAAGGCCAGGACCTCTAGGATGTTTCTAAGTAATTTGAAAAGATAAATGTGAAGAGGTTGTCCGATATTGAAGGCTCAATGTTGTGTGAAGAAGAGAGGGAGGAGGTACCCTTTTATAAGGCAGGAGAGGGGCACTTTTGGAATAACAAAAAATATTATTTTATTATAAAGTCATATTCGGTTTTTAATAGCTCCAAAATTGATTTATTTAAAAGATAAGGTGGGTATGGGTCTAATTCCTCTCATAAAATATAATATATACAATTTTATGTCATTAACTTAACCTTAACTTTTAGTTTTAACTATTAGTTAATTAGATTGACATTTACCATGTCACTTTGTATTTTTATATTATATATTTAATAAACATACAATATACATCCAAGAGACCCCCAAGGGGTCCATTAATGATACACCTATCATGATATAAGTATCTTGGCCCAACCTTAGATTTTTAGGAATATAATAACAATTTATAATATAATATTTGTTTTAAAAACTATTTTATGTCAATTTTGACACTATTTGGTAATTGATTTTTGTGAAAATCATAAAAGAATAATTAGTTCTATAAAATTTATTTAAATAAATAATAACATGTCATATTAACATATAAAATTATTGGAATTCATAAAAAGTCTCAAATTACATTTATTTGGGTATTTATAACATCAATTATGTCAATATTTCATTAATAAGATAATTACTGCATCATCATTTTTTCAAATATAAATTAAATTATTTTAAGTCTAAATATTATAAATTAAACACCATTATGTAGGAAATAGTTTTAGATTTCTAATTAATATTTATAGTCAAATTTATCTTATGTATAACCCCATATTAAAAATGATTTAGTTATTAAACTTTGTTTTTAACTATTTTAACCCTTCTTTAAATAAATTAATAATAAATGTCCTAATCTAATCCATGTGGACCTAAATGGTCATATTTTTTTTCCTAAGGTTGTTTTTGGCCTAATTTCACTTATCCAATAGAGTTAGGACATGTTTTAGGGTAATAATAATATCATTTTTACCCTTAATTACCCTATTTACTTTTAACTATGGTTAAAAAAAGTAAAAAGTTACTATTCACCAAAAAATATTTTCATCTCATTGAACCACATTTTAGTCCTTGATATTATCCGTGTCTCTCTTATTTTCGAAATTCCACACACAAAATCGGTAAAATTATGTTTTATGAAAAATTTAGTTTTTTTAACTACCACTTAGTGGTTTCACTATTCATCAAAAAACTGAATGTTTCCAGAAAAATAACAAAAATTAGGCCTAAGCTATATTTGATATTATGAATTAATAAATGATGTCTATATTACCAAATTCAAAACATATTAGTTTCATTAAATAATTTAAAAATTAGTTCCCGTCATCAAAACGAATAGTGTATTCTTTGAGATAACAACTATCAAAAGATTGACACTTGTTTATGTCTGGTTTAAATGTGAAAGTACATCCAATGACCAAAATTGTATTAAATTGTAAAAATATATTCTAAATATACTTTAAAACCACTCAAATTAATAATTTATCACTATTAATTATTTTGTTTAAAAAATTTGTTTTTAAATAAAATTTTGTAATTTTTACTATTCATCAGAATATGAAAGTTATCCGAAAAGTACCTAAATTTCTCCATAAGCTAATTTCGATATTCCGAATCCAAAAATGAAGTCCATTTTGAAAAATAAAATTTAAAAAATTTCAAAAAGTGTGTATTACTATTCATAACAGCTGGTTTTTATAATATTTTAATAGCATATCGTTGTTTAGTAAAACGCGGTATTGCGTACAACACACGCTATCGAGGAAGGTCGTGATTGCGTGTAATGAATGCCATGTCATGGTTGCGTGTAGGGCACGACTCCTTTGTAGTTGCGTATAACAAAATACATTGAATATATATATATATACTCAATGTTTTGTAGAATAACAACTATCAAACAAACATGAAATCGTGTGTAACACGATCCAAGATTATTGTTGCATATACTGCAAGTTAATACGGTGTTGCGTATAGCGCAAGATAATATTGGTGTAGCGTACAAAATAATATATGAAAAAATTAAAACGAATATATCTTATTAAATTTCGGGTTGTTACATTCTACCACACCTAAAATGATTTTCGCCCTCGAAATTCGTCGGGGTTATAAATCGTTAACTATTCATAGAAACTCACATCGTAAAAAGGAATAATAAAACTTAATTTTAAAAACTAAAGTACAAAATGTAACGATTACCCAAGGAAACTCATCACTGGGTTTCCATATAAGAGAACATAGGTGAAAATATGGTTATGGAAGAAAAATCTTACCATTAAATTCTGATGGAGAGTGGTAGAGAACATGGCTATGAAAAAGACATCAATCACAAAGCCATAGCTTTGTGATGATCTAAGGTACCATCTGGTTCATCGGATATAAGGGCACTAGGACAACATTTTTGGTTTTCAAGATCATTTCCCTAAAGTTGATTAAATTGGAATTAGAATAAATAATTTCGTGATTTTGGTACAGTCTTACCATTGGTCATTATTTGGAAAATTTCCACTTCATCTCTTAAAGAAATGAAGTTGAATTTGTCATTCATGATGTGTTAGCAGATCATGTGATAGAATGACGGGTCATTCGATCTGTCTCAAATAAAATGTTATAAAAGTTATCAAAAATACATAAGTCCAAATATATTGAGATTAATCATATATGGTTCCTAAAATGGACTTATACATCATATATCATACTACTTAATATAATAAAACTAGTTTCTACTAAACAGGGATTTCATGTAGTCCAGTGGTAGGAGATAAAGGCCAGTCGCACATCGGTTGTGGGTTCGATTCCCACAGCCTTGTCTGACACGATGGGTTGTCGCCTGTCCTGCAGGTTGTCCTTTTTCTAAAACTACGTTACCATAACATCCCATCACTAATATCGAAAAAAGTTATATCCTTAAACAATACTAACGTATATCCAACAAAATCCATTCCAATCATTAGGCTTATCTAAAATACTTCGGTCCAAGCTCATAGTATAGAGAAAACGATTAATTGAAATGTTATCAACCAAGCATGTGAATACCATCATTTATCACCCATATATCTTTTTGGTCACATTTCAATCATGTGAATACCTTAATCATGTATTCTCTTGAAAAATTAATACCCATTAAACCTTAGTGAAAACATGAATTCTGTCAAAAGTTAACTCTTTCCACATACCAGAATCCAAAAATTCTATATACTCAATCCATGATATAACCTTCTCTTTATATCAGTCATGAGCTCATGAATACTATCAAACATTTAATTTTCCCCTTATCCCTTCATTATGCGCATATCATCTACTTTCCAAAAATATATGAATAACCTTTCATGGTTACTGGTACCATTAATCATACACATTCAAAACATAAGGAATAACAATAGTATAACAATCCTTAGATGTCTCTTCATTCCATAGTACCATGAGATTACTTATACAACATTACACTTGATAAACATGTAATCATTCCACTACCTTCATAAACTATTGACCGAGATTCAACAATTATTTCATCTCACATGTCATTTGTAGTCTCTTCATCATCATCAACATAAATACTACCCGTACGACTGTACTGATTCTCTTCATGAGACTTTCCCTTAGGGCATTGGTTTGCATAATGCCCGTACATTCCACATTTATAACATTTAACCATTTTTGATGTCATAGAAATACCATTATCCTCATCCATTGTGTTAACTGAACCTTTTCCTTTGAACTTACTGGCTTTGGGTCTTTCTTTTCCACACCCAAAGCATCTTCCAGTTCCTTTGAAACAATCTCCCTGATGCCTCTTCCCACATGATTTACATGAGGGAAATTGAACTTTCTTTCCTCTATGATCATCATGAAACTCCATCTTTCTATTATTATCTAAGTCGAGAAACATACCAAAGATGAGATTATTGATCATATTATGAGATTACTGATTAGGCATAATAACGATGTTTGGAGTTCCAAATCCCATTTCATTTGGTTTCTCATGATGAATACCATTCCATTGTCCGTCATATCCACCATTAACTTGAATCTTCCTGTTTCCAGCCATTTTCTAAAACAAAAAAATAATAGTGTGAGAGGAAGAAATCATGCTAGGGAATACCATATAATAAAGGGGGAGTAACTTCAATATCTAATAGCTTAGGTTTAATTTTAAGATCGTTACTGTAATTCTAGGACTATAACGTATACTTATACTTAAACTTAGGGACATCCCTAGACATACCTTAGAAATATCTCTAGGGATCTCACTAATGTTCTCACATCCTAGTTTCCAAAGGTTGACTAAAACTTTCCTCTGATACCAACTGTAGAGACCCGAAGCTTGACATACATAAATATTACATTACTTTTGCGGAATACATAATACATAACAAAAACAAACACACAAGGACCGTAATAGTTTAGTGTCTTTAGAAACATGGAACGTAATCTTCTAATTGTGGTGAATGATCTTCAACCTCTCCCATAAAGATCTTACACTTTTGGTTTCCTTACCTAAAACATTTCTTTTAATCTTGGGGAAAATAAAACATAAAAAGGGTGATCTCAAATGCTCAGTAAGGGTATGCATGCATAAAATAAAACATACCATATACATTTGAACCTAAAAACATGAACATAATGTTTAAACCTCAAAATCATGAGCAACGAATTAAAACATGGAAGTACATAAGGCAAAGATCATAATGGAACATAAATCAAGATAAAATAGCATGGGAAAAAACATGTAATTGTGGCATCCATTAAGCACATGTAATGATTTCCATAGCATCCAAGGTATTGCTGCCAAGACCATCTTAGTAGAAAAAGTCCCATTCTGAATCAAGTTCACTCCTCGTTTCCGTCCTGTAACACTGAACCAGATGAACATAACGTTCTGGCCATGTCTATCTCATGAGATATAAAATCTATACCCAATTCATTGTAGGGAGATATAGGTCCCACCCATCTCATAATGAAATCATTCATATTTGTGCCACAAAATAAACTTATAACATTCATCATAACCGAATGAATAAAATGGGTTTCATAAACATCATCCCATAATTTCATAATACATATAAAACAAAAGGACATTTCATCATAAGAAAAGTGAAACCATTTAAATCATAGATACATGATACTTGAAGCATACACATGTGAAATAATATCATCTTAGATGAAAATGGTTTTGATAAAACACTTGAAATGAATTCTTGAAGAAAAATATCCTTCTTTCTTCAAAATCCCTTTCTTTTCAAAAAATGTCATGAAATATTAAAAGAAAAGGGTTTTGTTGAAAATATTCATGAAATATTTTGGAGGATGCTTCATGAAAAAAATTCTTTATAAAACCGTAAAAATCCTTTCATGCCATATAAGTTAAAAAAACATTCTCCTCGTACTTTGGACGGAAAAGTCAAAAAGTACCTCTTAAAAGAAAGATTCCATACATACCATGTTGTAAAAGTAAAAAATGGGTAAAAAGGACTTTAAACATACATGAATAAACTTTTATAAAACATGGACATGGATGATAGAAATAACCCCAGTAAATACTTACGAATAAGCAATCTCGGATAAAAATGAGATTTGCATAATTATCCCTTACCTTAGGTCTGATATGTTTCGTACGTATCCGAACCTCCTGTATAATGATTTAAATAATGTCATTGACTTATTACAGAATCATATTCATTTTTATGATATCTTATATTTTTAACTTATTACTTTATATTACCTGTCTTTTTGTAAATTCCATTTTAAAGCGGCGTTTTGGGTAAAATCATTTCATTTATCGTATGTGTTTCGATTTTTTGTTCATGATATTATTACTTATATCCTTATTTACATAATTCCATAATGTAAAACATGATTTATATATAATATATATTCATCATATACAGATATATTTTTTAGATCGATAAAAGGAATGAAATACACTGTTCATGGAGATGGTAGGCCGTACGTACGCATGACAACTGTTTTCGTTTCCTTATTGAATTGAATGAAACTAAATAGATGACATACATATATATATACATTAATACAGTAGCATTATTATTTCATATATTTCATTATTATTCATTATATAAACTTTATGATCAATCATGTATGGTTAACATGGAGAACAGATCTCATCGCGTTGTGGAGACGGTAGTCCGTACGTACACACGAACGATGATATCGTTCCCATAATTGATGAATAGAATTGGAGTGGATGGTATAATATATCATAATGAGTATGATTTTATAATAACCATATATAGTTACTCTTTACAACATTCTACCCATCCATGTATGGTGTTGGTGGAAAAACAGATTTCACCACGGCATAGAGACGGTATTCTGTATATACGCATGCGTGGTGATTTTGTTTTTCGTAGGATGGATAGATGGTGAAATAGGGTTGTTTCATACTTATAATTACATATCAGTATATTATTTATACTGATTTTATTACTTCATAATGAAACAACTAAATAAGAAGAAGTGGAAGAAGAAATAGAGTTGAAAGAATCGGTAACGGACATTACCTCTTCCTTGAAGCGCTTCTTTGAGACCTCCTCTTAGGGAACTAAAATTGGTAATTGAAGATGCCCTGGACCTCTATTATGTTTCTAGAGAAGTGGAAAAGATAAATGGTCAGGGTTTGGATGAGCTTTAAAGCTCAAAGTGGTGTGAGGAAGAGAGGGAGGAGGTCCCCTTTTATAAGGGAGGAGAGGGGCACCTTTGGAAAAACTAAAAGTATTATTTTATTATAAAGTCATATTCGGTTTTTAATAGATTCAAATTGATTTATTTCGAAGATAAGGTGGGGATGGGTCTAAATACTCTCATACATTAGAATTTAGACGTGTTTAGGGCATTATATTAACCTTAACTTTTAGTTTTAACTCTTAGTTAATTAGATTGACATTTACCATGTTACTTTGTGTTTTTATATTATATTGTTAATAAACTTACCATATACATACAAGCGACCACTAAGTGGTCCATTAATGAAACCCCTATCATGATATATGTATCTTTGTCAAAACATAGATTTTTAGGAATATAATAACTATTTATAATATAATATTTGATTTAAAAACTATTTTATGTCAATTTTGACACGATTTGGTAATTGATTTTTGTGAAAAATTATAACATAATGATTAGTTCTAAAAATGTTATTTAAATAAATAATAACATGTCATATTAATATATAAAAATATTGTAATTGATAAAAACCCTCAAATTAAATTTATTTGGGTATTTATAATATCAATTATGTCAATATTTCATTAATAAGATAATTACGGAATCATCATTGTTTCCTATATAAATTAAATTATTTTAAGTCTAAAAATTATAAATAAACTACCATTATGTAGGAAATCATTTTATCTTTCTATTTAATATTTATAGTAGAATTTATCTTATGTATAACCCTATATTAAAAATGATTTAGTTATTAAACATTGATTCTATCTATTTTAACCCTTCTTTAAATAAATTAATAATAAATGTCCTAATCTAATCCAAGTGGGCCTAAATGGTCATATTTTATTCCTAAGGTTATTTTTGGCCAAATTACACTTATCCAATAGAATTAAGACATGTGTTATGGTAATAATAATATCATTTTTACCCTTAATTACCCTATTTACTTTTTACCGTGGTAAAAAAGTTAAAAAGTTACTATTCACCAGAAATTATTTTCATCTCATTGAACCACATTTTAGTCCTTGATATTAACCGTGTGTCTCGGATTTTTGAAATTCCACTCACAGAAGCGGTAAAATTAAGTTTTATGAAAAATGCAGTTTTTAAATGCCACTTAGTGGTTTAACTATTAATCAAAAAATGAAAGTTTCCAGAAAAATATGAAAAATTAGGCCTAAGATATATTTTCTATTATGAATTAAAAAATGATTTATATTTTACCAAATTCAAAACATATCAGTTGCATTAATTAATTTAAAAATTAGTTCATGTCGTCAAAACAAATAGCGTGTTCTTAAGAGATAATAACTATCAAAATATTGACACTTGTTTATGTCTGGTTTAAATGTGAAATTACATCCAATGACCAAAATTGTATTACATTGTAAAAATATATTCTAAATATACTTTAAAACCACTCAAATTAATAATTTATCACTATTAATTATTTCGATTAAAAAATTTGTTTTTAATTAAAATTTATTAATTTTCACTATTCATCAGAATATGAATGTTATCTGAAAAGTACCAAAATATCACCCTAATCTAATTTCATTATTCCGAATCCAAAAATGAAGTTCATTTTGAAAAATAAAATTTACAAAATTTCAAAAAGTGGGTATTACTATTCATAATGACTGGTTTTAATAATATTTTAATAGCATATCGTTGTTTAGTAAAACCCGGTATTGTGTACAACACACGCTATCGAGGAAGGTCGTGATTGCGTGTAATGCAAGCCATGTCCGGGTTGTGTGTAGTGTATGACTACTTTGTAGTTGCGTATAACAAAATACATTGAATATATATATATATATACTCAATGTTTTGTAGAATAACTACTATCAAACAAACATTAAATTGTGTGTAACACGATCCAAGATTACTATTGCGTATACTGCAATCTAATACGGTGATGCGTATAACACAAGATAATCTTGGTGTAGAGTACAACAGAAGATATGAAATAAATTAAAACGAATATATCTTAGAAAATTTCTGGTTGTTACAAATAGTCTCGCATGTATTATCATCATATGAAGAAATAATATCTTGTGTTGATAAGATAAGTAAAGTGTTTACTGAGTCTAATAGCTTTGAAGGGAAGCAAGAGAAGAAAAGGATGGAAGAGAGAAAGATAGATAAATGGAAGAGGGAAAAGAAGAATTTTCCCATATGTGATAACTGTTGGAAAAACACCCTGGAACTTTCCTAAAAGAAATGGAAGTTTGTTATAAGTGTGGAGGAAAAGGGCACAATGTACATGAATGTAAGGGTAAGAAAATGGTTTCAAATGTACAATGCTACATTTTCAAGGAGTTTGGACACTATGCGAACCTATGTACCAGTCATCAGACTATGCTGCAAATGATGCTATTTGATAATAATCAAGTTATGATACTACCACATATGAAGAGGAATGATTAGAGTTCTTGTGTTGATTATTTCATTTGAGTGTTGTATCAACAATGTACTTGTTATAATAATTATGGAGTATATAAGGATTGTACTGCAATACTATTTCATTAAGGACTTGAGATTATGTGGAACAAAGAAAAGTGACTTAATAGCAGGATAAATTTTTGGAAAATATATGGTTGAGAGAATGATAAACCATAATATAGTTCTGATATCGAGGTAGTGATTTTGGAATAATACATAAATTATATTGGATATTCTTGACTACCTTGAAACTGATTAATGATTTGTATATTCCAACATTGTTTGGGTTTAAAACATTTTTGGATTGAAGGAGTATATCTATTATTCTTTTAGGAATAAGGGATCATGAATGTAATCAATAAGGTTTTATGCTAATTCAGGATGTTGCAGTGTTTTAAAAGAATATATTATGAAGGTGTTCACATGTTATTACACGGAAAAAGGATCTTTATTGTGTTTACCTTCCTTATAAATTTTGGACTGAAGTATTTTGGATAGTTCTAGTTTGGATTACTTTTGATTGCCATAAATGGACAACCCGGAGGTTGGGTGGAAACCCGTCGCGTCCGGCAAGGCCGCGAGACATAAACCCACTACCGAAGGGCGACAAGGGTGTATCACCTACCACTGACCCACGTGATGTCCGGGATTAAATAATGTAGTTTTTTAAAGATCTGGTAGATAAATTATAAATTTTTTTTTTGGAACCCTATAAGAATAGGATAAATAGAATATTTTTTTACGTTCTATTATCTTTTAGAGTGAAAGATGAGTTTTTTGTGGAAATTAGTTAAAGGATGGAAATCTACTTGTCAAGAACATATTTTTCTTCTTCACTTATTCTATGAAGAAATTAATTCTTATACTTTATTTAAGGAATCCTAAAACCAAAAATGTGTTATCCTAATACCCTATTTTTTGTTGAATCGATGGTATTTCAAATCTTCGTAGATTGATGAATTTAAGGACCTCAATTTTACACTTGTTTGTGATTTATGACCTCAATCACTACCTATAAATATTTATGTTTTTCCTCCAATTATATGACTCCAATTTCCACCAATGTTCTCTTAATCGAGATCATAATTTGGTGGTGACCCTTTCATTTCTCTTTTCATCATATTAAGACAAAATTTTAGTAACCCAATTTCAGATGAGGGTTTTCCCACAAAGATATTTTCTATTCTCAACATTTTATTTTTGTAGAACAATTTCAAATTGTGAGGATGGAATTTATTGAAGGAGGGGAGAATGTAACACCCCAAGATTTCATAGTGTGTTATTTTTTTCAAAATAATTCAATAACTTGCACTACACGCAAATCCGAGTTCAAGATCACCATGACTTAACAAACAAGCCGTTCAAAAGGGGTTATAAATAGTATTAACTAAATTTTAAACTTTATATAATCCTTATAATTTTAGAATCCATATTATGAGTTTCTTAGACATAATGTAAGAACAAATTTATTTTCAGTATTGCACTTTTACCGACTTTTAATAGTGAACCCTTTTAAATAAAATATTTTAATCTTTTTTACTAAATGGGGACATCAAAAATTAAAAATTAAACATCCCAATCTTCCATGGTACGCTTTCCTTTGAATAATACTGTATTGTGTGTTGTACGCAACTTCAAGTTTTAACACACACCACAACCAATCAAACTAGCCGTTATGAATAGTAATACCTAAATTTTGAAATTTTATATATTTTATATTTCAAAATGGACTTTATTTTTGGTTTCCTAATAACAAATTTATCCTAAGGTGAAATTTTGGTACTTTTTAGATAACTTTAATATTTTGATGAATAGTGAAAATTACTAAATTTTAATTAAAAAAAACATTTTTAATCGGAATAATTTATATTGATAAATTATGAATTTGAGTGGTTTTAAAGTATATTTAGAATATATTTTTACCATTTAATACAATTTTGGACATTGGACATAATTTCACATTTAAACCGAACATAAACAAGTATCAATCTTTTGATAGTTATTATATCTTAAAAACCCTCTTTTTGTTTGGACAGCGGGAATTAATTTTAAATTTATTTCTGCCACTTCTGTGTATTGAATTTGGAAAAATGGATTCCATATTTGGAATCATTATGTTCAACTTGTGTAAATAGGTAACTTTTATTTTTAGACATTTTGAATAATTACTTTGTCAAATATTTTATTTACCATGGTTAATGGGTAAATCCGGTAAACAAGGGTTAAATATAATATTATAATAATAACAAATTACCCAATAACGTGTCCTAAACTTATTGGATGATAAATTTTCGACCATAGGCATCTTTGGGTTGACTTTGGGACCCCATGGTGCCCCTTGTAAGTGATAGGGACACTTTATTTTAATTAAGATAAAATGAATACAAAAATGACACAAGCATATATCTTTTAGAAAAACAATTTTTACATAGGGTTATTTATGTTTTATTTTCAACTATATATATTCATTAGAAATAAAAAACTATTTCCTACATAATGATATTTTATTTGTAATTTTTATACATTATATATTGTAATTTATTTATGACACAATGATGATGCAGTAATTACCTAATAAAAGAAAAATTAGAATAATTGATATTATAAATACACAAATAAATACAATTTTAGACTTTTATTAAATTAAACTAATTTTATAGGTTAATATGACATATAAGGATTGATTTAATTGATTATTTTAGAAGTAATAATTCTGTTATGAGTCTCACAAAAATCAATTATTGAATAGTCTCAAAGTTGACATAAAAGAGTTTTTAAAACAAATATTATATTATTAATTGATATTAAATTCCTAAAAATCTAAGGATCGGCCAGGATACATATATAATGATAGATGTATCATTAATGGACCACATGGGGGTATCTTGGATGTATATATTATGTTTAGTAACCATATAATATAAAAATACAAAGAGACATTGTAAAAGTGAAACTAATTAACTTAGAGTTAATACTTAAAGATAAGGTTAATATAGTAACCCAAACCTATATAAATTATATTGGATGAGTGTTTTTCGACCCATCCCCACCTTAACCTTTTTAATAATTAACATTTAAGCCATTTCATACCGAATATGAATTTTTTATAAATTAATATTTCTAGATTTTTCAAAGGTTCCCCTCACCCCTCTTATAAAAGGGCACTCCACCTTCTCATTACTTCACACCTACAAAGCCTTTTGGTTTGGCCAAACTCTGCCAAAATACACTCTAAACATCCCTCACTTCATCCTAGAGGCATTACTTTATTCAGAGGTCCATCTTAAGGAGCCCTTTTGATCAAATCAAAAGGAAGATCCCAAAGAAGAGGTATTGATTTCACCACCCTTTTTCAAGTTCCTTTATTCTTCCACTTACTCTTCCTTTGTTGTTACCATTATAAAATAATAACTCCAGTATCATATATATACTGTGATTTTATTATAAATATGGTACAACCATATTCAGTATTCTATCCATCCTTTGAATAACATGTCACCATACGTGCGTACGTGCGGCTTACCGTCTCCACGTCGTGGTGTAATTGTTATTCAATAAATTATTATTTGGATGGGTAAAATACTAATGTGTAATTCATGTAAATAATAAATGTAACATGATTATGATTATTTATATATGATATACCATCCAATTATATATTATTTTAATATCAAAAGAATTATATTGTCGCTCGTGCGTACGTACGGACTACCGTCTCCATGAACGCGATGAGATTCATTCTGCATCGTATCCATTCAAGTATAATTATCATTTGATGATTAATAATAGAATCTAAGGACTTGATATCATTCTGGATTTGATTAAGATACAAACTATCTATTACAAACATGGCTTAAATAACAAAACATACATAATAAAACGAGTAAGTTAACACCCGAAACAACGATAATACTAAGATATTATTAACAAATCAATGTTAAAAGATCATATATGATATCATATTAATGTATATGATTCTTGTATAATTTAATAACAATTATTTCACCATTATACAGGAGTTTAACCTACCCCAACCAAGTAAAAGTAAAAGGTAAGGGTTTATTTCACAATCTCTTCATTATCTGAGGTTGTTTATACGTAATTATCTACTGGGATCTCTTTTTCATCCAAATTAATGTTCCTTAAAAATGTATTTAAAAACCTTTTTACTATTTACTATACAATGGGTTAAAGTAATTTATACCCTTATGTGTTTTTAATGGAATCTTTCCGTCGTTTTCCAAACAAGGCACTTTTATCCATTTCGACAAATTTAAGGTAAGAATGTTTTTTTAACTTATACGGAGAATGCGGCTATTTACCGCCGTTATAAAATCGTCAAAGCTTCCCTTACAAGATTATAAGAATACTTTCAAAGTATATGTTTTATTTTATAATTATGTGACTTTTAAATGATTTGAAAATGAATATTTTAATAATTTTTGAAAGGTACTCTTTATCAAGATCATAATTTTAAATGTTTTAAAGATTTATCTTTCTAAATCTTTTTAATTAATGTCCATGTTTTCAAAATGATTTTAAAGATATATTTATATGGACATGAAGGTTATTAAATTATATTTCTTTTCAAAAGTTTCAAAGTGCTATGGGACACTTTGATTCAAAAAAATCTTTTAAATTACTTCATTTATAAATGTGTGACTTTTCAATGATTTTGAGAAAAGAGATATTTCTCTCAAATAGTTTTGATTTAATCTACGAAAACATCCTTTGATGGATTTTAAGCTTATTTGAAGTTTATTTATTATGATACAATACTTTTGTATTGTATTGAAGGTTATGTGATATGTTTTTACTGTGGATGTGTTATTTTTATACAATTCATGGTTTATGAAGAAAGTATTGACAGTTCGTATACTAGTTTTAATACGAATGTTTATGTTATGTTTAATCCTTTTCATAAGGGAATGCATTGGAATTAGTAAGTGATGGTGGAGCCCGCTATATCTCCTCAATGCATCGGTATGTCTCATGAGGCAAACTAGTGTCTTGGCACAAGGCCTTGGAAAAATCTTATTTGTAGTCTTGGCATGAGGCCTTGGCTATGTGGTTATGATAGTCTGGCATTATGCATTCCATAATTACGAAAGTTGTTATTGATATTTCATGTGATTATTAGATTAGTAAAATATCCATTTGAATAAGTAAATGGCATTATATCGTTTTATTTTTTCCATACTATGTTGAAGTTCAAGTTTAAAAGGATTTTATTTTAGTTATACGCTGCATTAAATGTTTATTCTTATTTATGAAAGATTCCGCTATATTTTTATCCTTACTAGGCATTTGATCTCACCCCTTTTCAATGTTTTATTTTTCCCAGGATGTGAAGAAGTAAATTATGAATGACCTTCAGGGACATTATAAGAGGATAATAGTGTGGACTATGGAGACAATATGTTGTTGTAGTAGTTTTTCACATTATGATGTAATGAAAAACATTATGAATATATATAGTGTTTCCAAGGCTACTAAACCAATCGGTATTTCGAGATTTGATATTTCTTGTGATCATTCCAATGTTATGTAATAATGCACCGAATCTAGGTAACTGGGGTCGGGGCGTTACAATTCGGGTACAAGGTAAGGGGAAATCTCGAACCCAATATTATTCCTTCGGGTTCTCCCTCTTTCACTCCATTTTTGATATGGTTACTCCTTAAAGATAATTTTTTCATCATATTTTTTACATTTCTAGGATATAAATGTATGTAACTGGTTTTTATGTCCAACAAAATGTTATCCGAAAGAGCACTTCTTTGGAGGACCCCCCTTTTACTTCTCACTCAAAGTGGACGGTTCATGTAACATGTATGTTATTCCCTCTTTCTTTTGGTAACCCAAAACTTATGAATGTATTATTATGAGATGAAACCCAATAATTTACATGAGTTATTTATGTTCATTTTTGATATGTATTCTATGTCGCAATCATGATAATGATAATGTAATGATGTGACGGGCGCGCCCGAAATTATATAGCGCAATATGAATGTTTCAATGTGACGGGTGAGCCCGGAATTATACAGTGCTCCAATGCATTGGGTAAAGTGATGAATCTCATGAGAAAATGTGGAATTATGTGTTAAAAAGATTCTATATGGGTTCCCATGTATGTGTGGTAGTTAACCACTAAGACATGATGTTTCATTTTTATGCATTGCAACATTTCAAGTCTTTTATTTATGCTCATCTCATTTTCATAATCGTTTGCCCATGTTATGATTATACTCACCCCATTCTATATTGTTCTTATCTATCTGATTTCTAGGCTTCTAGCTCAACCCTTTTGATGTATATCCTCATGTGGCTACATGTACTAAGGAGAGGAAAAGTGCCAATATGAATCTAGAGAAAAATAAATTAAACAAATGTTTATGATTGATGTTGTATTTGTTATTTGTGGTCCTAGATTTCCCAAGACACTAAACCTTTGGATCCTCAATGTGTAATACTATTATGTTTGTTATCATTTAAATGATGTAATAGTAATGTAAGAAAATGTCGGGTTGTTATATGATACCTCGTTTCAGGACCCATCATGGGATCCCCTTTCAATTGGTGGGAAGTTTGAAGCACCTCCACCTATGGAGTGGATGACATCCCATGTTGATCAAGATAAGTATGAGTGTAGGTTGAGCACAACTTGCTATTTCCAGTGTCTGAGACCGATAATGTTCCATGGTTATGTATACCCTATGACAGTGTAGTTTTGTTTAGAGTTGGTGAATGACTTATAGTAGCTATTCTATGAGGAGATCTACACCTCCTTCTTACTCTATATGTTCTGATGTTTAATCATAACATAATAATGGGTTAAGTCAATAATTCACAACAAATATATTTTCATCTTTAGAGTTTAAGGGAATTGGTACATAACTATTACATTACATCCCAAATATTACAAAGTAGAAACTATTACTCTATCTGAATTTTTTTACAATAATATAACTCCTTAAATGAAAAAACGAACTATTTTCTTAATAAAAATATTCTGGAATTCTTCATTTCGTTTACCGTAACAAAGAACTAGTGAAAAACATTTCAAAAACATTGGATGAATATAAGAATCACAATATGGGATATAAAATTAGGGAAGAAAACATTAATCAATGAATACTTACAAATAAAATAAATATCACATTTCAATAATAAAACAGAATATATTTATCATACCTCATTAAATCATATTATTTATGAATTACACATAGAAATAATAAATCATTAATGTAACTTTTGGAATTCATACCATACTTACATTGTTGCTTTCACAATTACATAGGGAGTTACGTCTAGAGTACCCATCACAGTATATTCCAAAAATCTCTTAGGAGAAGTGTTAATTTTTAACTTTGTCACATTACACAATTCATTGGATATCTATATCTGGCTCACCAACCCTTGTTTTATCACAGAACCACATATATATGTAATCAATGATTAAAAACCATAACAAACCCATTACACATAAAATAAGCATAAAGGAATGATAACATATCAATATTGCAATCCCAATATATCATTTCCTGAAATTGAAATAATAAATTCTTTCAAAAACCCATTTTTAATAACAAAATATTTAAATTTTTATGCATTATTTTTTATAAAAACATTACGTCCCTTTAAGGAAGTGAAATATAAAATAATATTAGCAGAGGTGAAAAGGTTGTTTTCAATGCATATGTCAAAAAGAATCATTCCCTTTGACTTTTTGTAAAATGTTTCATAAAAAAAAGATTCCTTTTGAAAACCATTGAATTAAATTAAAATATAATTGTTTTAATTATACACCGTATAAAATAATGTCACGTATATAAAAAAATATACCTCAACGTAAAGATTCTTGAGATAAATTCCATTATCACATGAGGCAATATTTGAATAAAAATAATTAAAGAAATAAATAAAAAAACATATAATATTATTTGTATAAGGATACTTATGATATAATATTTCAAAGGGTAGTATATATAACATTAAATGTGAATTGGAGCATAATGAAAAATAAGTTTAAATGGAATGTAAATTACGACAAAATCCCTTATAAGGATCATATCATTAGATTAAGGGTAATCAAATGACATAATAATGCAGGAGAAATTAAAATACTTCAAATATAAGTGGATATTCAGTGTAAAACAATCATTGGACATTTACACATATTCATGGGAAAACAAAACAAATGACATGGTTATCTAACACAATGAATAGAGATTGATTTAAAATTTCCCATAAAAAGTTCGTATAAATGTCTTAAAAATTCATCAAATGGGTGATTATGTTGAGAAAAATTATGTCCACAAAATGGATGTGTAAATTACAACATATATAAATATATATGGTCTCTATAAATAATTTTGGCCTAATATAATCAAATAAGTATGCATAAAACCCATCGAATGGAAATTTAGTTTACAAATTTCCTTAAAAAGATAATTTGGTTAATAAAATTGATTAATTATGTATATTCAACATAAATACAAATAAAAAAATAAAAATATAATGAAATGATTTTAAAAGTTATTTCAAACATAGTCATAGCTCAAAAAAATCTTGTTGTACAAAATTAACCAAATGAATGAAAATTGTGTTATGAAGTTCTCTTACCTTGAGTCCAAATCATCACGTATGTTTCTTGATCTTCCAGAATAATAAATATTAGTTAATTTACACTATCTTTAGAAACTTTTTCAGGCTTATTATTATTTTTATATTACATATTATCTTCTAATAAAAATTAAATTATTATTTACATTCATATCAGTCATTTTTTCGATCCTGAGTCGAATATGAACTTGTTTGATGTTTATTATCCATGTGGTCAAAAATCCATAAGAATTAGAATATTATTCTTGATTTAAATGTAATATATATCATATATATCCATTATATATGTATTAATAATAGTCCATAGTAGTTGGAGATAATAAATGAAATACACCGTTCATGGTGACAGAATGTCGTACGTACGCATTAACACTACATTCAATTCATTTTCATATTAATGGAATATAGAATAAAAGATAAATTGGTATATAATAATTTCATTATAATATATAAGTTATATATGTTACATAATATCTTTAACTCCATCTTTTATATATTCCATGTATGGCATGAATGAGTCATATAACTTGGAAGGGAAGTAGTCCGCACTTCCTCAAATGGAATTATTGTTTTCACACATTATGGAAATAATAAAGGTATTTTGTAAATATAAATATTGAAAATATAGATATTATAAATATATTATATATTATATCTAAATACAGTTTCATCATAATGGCCACTATGAGAGGTGGTAGGGGAAAATTGAATAATCATTGTTTCGCGAGAAAGTTGTTTGTCATCCAGAAATACAGTTTGTTCATATCAATTAGATGGGGGTGTGTGTATCTGTTGTTCGAATAATTCACATAAAAATAATCCTCATATATTTATGATTGTTTTTTTGTTATTAAATCCAAGAATAAGATAATAATAGGGTGTGGAGAAGGAAAATAATTGAATGGAACCTGAGGGAAGATGTTACCACTAAATCTGGTAACTTTTTTAAATTTGAGTCAAAAGGCTTTCTTGAATTTCCTTCATCCAATGTTAAAGATTCTATGATTATGGGAGGGATATTTGGATCTTATTTAATCCTAAATTGGTTAATCAAAACGTCTTGAGTGGTGTGAGCAAGTGGGTAGATGTGGTGTCCTTTTATAAGAGGGAGGAGGGGCACTTTTAGGATGTTCTTGAAAAATTATTTCATTATATTTTGTTTATTAAAAATTGTATAAAACATTTTTATTTAAAATATAAGATTATATTTGTGCAAAAATCTCCCATCCATTAGTTTTTAGAAATTTTTAGGTTACAAAATCAACAATATTTTTTATCTTTAACCCTTTTTAAAAAACATTAACTCTTATCACGTCTTCATGAATTTTCAAAATATATTGTACTTATATTGACTATAAATTGTAAAGAGAACCATAAGTGTATAATTAAAGATATTTTTAAATTTATTTATGTCATTTCTTTGAATTTTATAATTTTTGGATGATTAATCTTTTAGTAAAATGGTATTCATTTAAAAAACCCATTTACATCAATGTTTATAATATAAAGTTATTAATTTTTTTAAAGTCATGAAGAAATGATTAATTCAAAAAAAATCCTTTAACCATATATAAAATGTCTATATATTACTTGAAATTCTTCTATGGAATAAAAATATGAAAATTACAGATATTTTAATATTTATAAGAACATTTATTTAAATCTTTCAATAATGAAGCAATCACTGCATCATCATTGTGTCATTATTAAATTTATTTATATAATTTCTAAAAATAAAACTAAATTTCCATTATATAAAAAATATAATTATATTTATAATTATTATTTATAGTAAAATATATCATACATATAATCCCATAAAATTGTTTTTAATAGATACATTTTTATGTTATATTTCTCTTTAAATTAAATAATTTTTATAAAATGTCATTTCCCTACCCAAGTGGCTCCGAAATGCCAAATGTTCAGATTAAGGATGCGAATTGTATAAAATATATCCTAATATACTATTAGTACAGAATACTGGGAAATTTTAAATTATTATAATATTATTTTTTCCATTATTTACATGATTTACACTTTAACCAGGGTAAATAAAAAATATTGCTAATGTAACTATTCATAATGTATAAAAATTAAAGTTATCTATTTTTAAAATTTGAAACATATAATTCCAAATACTGATTCCATTTTTAGAAATTATAAACATATAATTTTCATAAATTAATTTAAATTTACTTCCCGTTGTCAAATCCAAATAATGTGTTTCTAAGAAGTAAAAACTTTCAAAAGATTGACAAGTGTTTCGGTCCAATTAATATGTGAAATTACATCTACTGAACATGATTGAATGAAATGATAAAAATATTATCCAATTATATTTTAATACCAATTATAATTACAATCTAACTATATAATAAAATTAGGTGAAAATGAAGTTTTGATGTAAAATGCAGTATTTTCATTATTCACTAAAAATGAACATTATTAGAAAATTACCAAAAATTTAAAAAAATAAAATTTTCCTATCCAGCTACTATAGAATATGATTACATTTCTATATTTAACATTTTAAAGTAAAAAACAGTATTTAAAAAGGTTTCTCCATCAATAGTTGGTGAAACATCATTTTCACAAAAATACATTTTTTTATTTGAAAAATTGATTTTGTTCTTATATCATATCTAAAAAACATATATAATGAATGTAAAACATGATATTAAATATATAACATATATTTTCCATTAAATAAAAATCTATAATGAGTGATATGATTTTATAAACATAATTTTTCTACTTTAAATAGGTTTTCATAAAAACAGTTCTATTATAGTCAATTGGATTTTTTTCATTTCAAATAAATTTTGTAACCAACTGAATCATTATTAAATCATTTGTAATGAATATATCAAAATTAAATCCGAACTATTTATTTCCTCTATTCCAATTCATATTCATTTACTACCATTTAAAATAACAATATTATTATTTTATTATTTTTTGATATATCTCAATGTTGTGTGCATCATAAGATTTTGGTGAAAAATCATTGTTGCGTGTTCAGTATGCTATCAGAAAACGAATCCCATTTACTGTCAAATTAATATATTATTCATAATAATTAATTGAAAATAAAATGTATTATTCCATAAATACCTTGTTCATTACACACGCTCTGTCTGGATTCAGGATCTCTTTCAGTTTTAGCTGGGAGGGATGACAGTAGTTGAGTACACATCTAGGTTAACATACCTTGCATGCTACTCTCTGAATACGATCCATGAGGGATACACCCAAGCATGGAAGTTTAAAAAGGTCCTCAAAAGAGAGATAAATTCTATTATTCTATCCTTGTGAATCACCATGTATGTCATGGTGCTGGAGAAGGAATTGGTGAATGAATGAATTCAATCAAAGGGGAGTCATAATGCTGGTTGTGGTAGTGTGTGAAATTTATTTAAGACGTCAGTCGCAAATTTCACGCGTCATATGAAAAGATGTCACCATAGGAGGCCTCCACCAAATCGGTATTTAGCACATAGTTTTATGGTGATGAGGTAGCGTAGAGCCTGAGGATAGCATGGGGTGGTTGGTTTTATTCGTGTGATGGGTGTGGTCACATGGCATCAGACTACCCGAGAATATGTGATGATATTTTCAAGAAGATAGCAAATGAACCATCACTATAAAGACAAAAATGTGATCATTGATCTCTTAGGTGGGGATAGCTTGGTCCTTGGGAAGGCATTTTTAGTAGGGGAGTAGGAGGATTTTTTGTTCGGTGGAAGATTCTACAAGATCCTTCCATCTCCACTAGTCTCCATATGTCAGGCTCAGGGAGTTGGCGGTCAGGGTTGTGGGCAGCTACATGTTATGGATGTCTACAATACAAAATTACATGATATGATAAGTGACATGAATTTTTTCATTTATACCTTTATTTTATAACATGTTATACATAGGGTATAGTACCTCTTAATCCATTCTTATTGCTTAAGGTTATACAATGGTGACGTGGGGAATCAATGTGACCCTGTATTTATGTTGTTTGACAAAGCCTTTAATGAATGAGGAAGATGGGTCCTTCCCCCATAGAGAAGTATTTTTGTGATTCATGAAAAACTGTGGTGGTGAGTCAATACCAACAGAAGTGGATATTGTTGAGTCATGGTGGATGATTGCCTCTAACATGTCCATTATGAGAGTGGTTGTGCGATGGTGTGTCAGAGAAGTTCATGGCATTTCTAGTAGAGTTTTCTACTTGACCTCCATTTGTATGGAGTTCCACTAGTGGGTGTGGAAGAGGTATAGTATTTGGGATACTCTCATTCAAATAACAGTTTTGACATGTGGGGTATGACACATTCTTTATGTGTTTAGCCTGTTGTGGTTAGTGGAGTTTACTCACCTTCCCTATTTGTTGGTACCTTTGTTTCTCATTGTCAAATCATGATATTTCATTTATCAAGTTCCTCTTGAGGTGATAGAAAACTCATGAACATAGTGACGTTACTCAATATCTGGTGCTTTAAAGGGTTATATTCTCCCTATGAATGTGGAGACTCGACCTTCTGGAAGACTTCATTGAGGATTACTCAAACCACTAGAGTCTCATGTATGTTTTCACTCAGAGATTCTTTAAACTAAGACTACGAAACTGGATTGAAATTCATACATGAAATTGATTTCAAGATGGTCTATACATCGGATGTAGGAAATGTTGTAGAATATTCCCATAGGAGTATATATCAGGCTCTCCTTGTCCATAATGTATTGAACTAGTTAACCTCGATATTGCTGACCCTAATGGAGTAAGAGGGTACAACTTTTTTCAAGTCGATGGTGTGGATTACATTGATTCCTCATCATGTCATAGAGTCTTATATATGAGACTTCTACTATGAAATCGTTATTGACATGATATCCTTTTGTTTTCCACCAGGTGTATATTTTGAATGAGGGAATAATGAGACACTATTCCAGAGACAAACAGTGATTCCAGTCTTGATACAAGATTTAGATGTTAACTAAGGGAGGTGTAATATCCCATGAGATTCCACAGGTTTATTGGGAGTGTGCAAAGATATGGAGTGGTTTCCTACCACCTTACCCTACCCTAATGGATTGTGTGGGTGAATGAAGTCACCCACATGTCACTTCTGAGGAGATACATTCATATTCATACCAACTTCATCGATAAGAGATGTACATGTGAGGACATACAATACCACTATTTTTCATTTTGTGGAAGCATATAAATTTGAATAGTTCCAACGAGTGGGAGAACTAGGTTTGAGCTTAGTATCCCGAGTTATTTTCCCTGGTTTTTCTTTTCAAGGATTAAAAGTATCAAAGATCGAAAAATCTAGTGACTAGTTTTTTATCTTTGTAAAACATTTAAATATTTCAACATATATTTCTAAATCATGGGGCTGAAATGATGTGTGATTCCAAGGCCCTGGGTGAGCAGAATAAATTATAAATATATTATATTTTGTTATACAATTCACATGACCAAAATTGGTATCACATAATTGGTAGGTTTGACATGAAATCTGAGTCCACAGTAGAGTCTGAAGGGTTCTGTTTACCCAAGGATGGGCATAAACATGGTCGGTGTGGGAGTTTAGTGTGAATTGTAACCTAGGGGAAAATTAATATAAAAAATAACACATAAAAATTATTTTATCAAATATTATGAATGAAATATTATTCAAACTATGATTTCTATTAGAAATACCAGATCTCCTTTGAGTTTGTAATGGTTTTTTTACCTAAGATGATATTAAAATAGGGGTAGAAGGAATTTAGGACATCCCCCCAAGACTGGATTCTATAAGTATAAGGTTATGGATTAGAATTAGGGTTAGAACATAACTCTATCGCTCTCTATATATCCTCTCTTCCCTCTCTCTATTCATTATTTTGTGGATTGATGATGGATCAATAATGAATATTTTTCTGATTAAAGCAGGATCATAGTTGGTATTCCGTCAAAGACAAACAATAGAGGTGGGATTATATCTTTTTTTAGTTCTGATTCAATATAATAATTGAAAATCCTTCAGGGATTCTTTTTTTCTTATTTCTAAATTCCACCATTGATGGATGCACTAACACAGACAACAATCATTACTAAAATTCATTTTTTTCTTTTCCTTCTTCACTCATTCATTGGGTTTATCAATGATTAATTTTTGACATGCAATAATTACATAGGATTGTTGAGGGAATCCAATTTATGTGAAGATATAGTCCTGATGTTTTTTAAATTGTCCTTGGAGTTATTTTCATGTACTCAGTGAAGTTGTGGGGGTCCGTGGATGAGACCACCAACATAAGGCTGACTACTATAGCACAAGGTGGTTGTGTAGGTGATGGCATAAGGAAGGGGAGGGGGAATATGTTCATATGTTCTAGAGGTATTTTGGGATGATAGAGGCTAGGAACAGTTGTAGGAGTTCTGTTTAGGTGTGGTCAACAACATGAGCTGTGAGTTGGGAAAGTTGGGCACAGAGGGGTCGCGGTTGGCAACCAGAACCGAGGGGTGTAATCCAAGGTAGATGGATGTGTCTCTTTCACTACAAGGCATGGATGGATTGAAGAACAAGATCATGATAGGTGACTGAAGGACATGATGTATGGACTTGCATCATGTGGGTCATTCGTTGTTGTAGGGGACCGAAGACACTCGGCCGACAGCATGTAGAGCCAGCGAGGTAGGGGGATTCGAGGCGGCAACGAGCTGCTTAGAAGAAGCTGCATGTCGAACCTTGAGCTAGCCACTGGGCCGATAGAGCAGATCAGGACAACTATGGTGCAATAGCTCAGATTGATTAGTCCTATTATAATGGGTTTGAATTGTTCAGTCAGGCTGGTACGGAATTATAAAGTTATATCCCCTACACCGTGAGTCCTATTGATCCACTATTTATGGATATAGATCCTCTTAATATAGAAAAATCATTTTAGGATTGTACAAGAATATTATGTATTTTTTTTACTATGTTGATCGAAACATCTATGTTTAAAAATAATAAACTATTTTTTTATTTCTTGGATGGTGAATCAGACCTATCATCCAAATGAGACATCCAATTAATGTGCCATCTGTGGTGGCTTAACCCATGTATTTGTGTGGGAATTTCAATACTACATTTAAGTTTCTATTGAAAAGGAATGGAGTGATTCCCATGAGTCCCAGTTCACAGTTGTTATGTTCAAATGTTGGTAATTCCCTAGTTATCCGTTTTGGATGAATGGGTAGTACATTCTGTGTTTTTTCCATGAGGATTAAAATGGAATGATCTGTATAATTGTTTCAGGATCGTCATGTGGGTCATATGGGATGTATTTCAAGAGAAATTCAGTGACTTCTAAATTATTCATTGAATATCTATTTGGGAAAATAAATAGACAATCTTGCATGTTTATTCGCAAGGATAGCAGTGGTATGTTCTATTTGGATGTATGGATCCTTGTTCGTGATATCCATAAATGTGGAAACATGAAAGGAATATCGTTGGATGATCATTATTTTTTTTTGAAAGGAACCCACATCTTGGGATAGATTCAACTCTTATGAAAGTTGATAAGATGTTTGAAGGGATTTAGTCAAATTTTATGGAGGCAATTGAGGCGGTGTGCCATTGTAACTAATTGTTTGGCCCTCCAAATAAATGACAAGCATCATGAAACATCATCCTTTCAACTAGTTTTTCAATGTACTCAAGGAGTAATTTGGAACTCCTAATGTTACCTATTCTCAATTTAGTAACAGAGAATAGTTACGTACATGACCAAGCAATGAGGCGGGGTCTCAAAACATTCCAGACCCACATGTGCCATATAATTCTGTATGAATTATTCTATGTCTCATATCTGTTTCATTTGGATTAAAATTTTAAAATGAAAGAAGATTGTCTCTAGCATTTTACCATGTAGAATGTGATTATGCCCTCTGTAGTGGCTTTTAAATTGTGATGCAATATGTTCTATCTGAGATGCCTATCCATGGTGACACCCGAGGACTAAAACAATGCTATTTAGAGAGGTTATTTCCATAAGGTATTTCTAGAATTCCTCAATGCCATATGAGGGGTACCATCCAACATGTATGGATAGTGAATATCTAGGAAACCCTCTAACTGGGATAGGTAATGTTTCATGATGTATTTTATAAGTAGAAACCTGTAGTTGGGATAGGGATGGGTCCTCAAAGACACTATTGTAAAACCCACCAGCCGAGATGGTCATGAGTCATCCTTTTTTTTCTGAGTAGAATCCTCCATCTAAGGTTGGCAGGGTTCCTCAATCATTTTTCGAGTAGAACCCTTATGATGAGTTGGGTATGGGTCTTCGATGAAACTTAAGTGGAACCCTCTAGCTGGGCTTGTCAAGGGTGCTCATCTTTGTGACAACCTCCTTAATAACGATCCGTGAAGATACATACATAGACTTACTTAAGGACGCACAAGAAAAGGGGTAACATTACCTACCGAGACACATCATTGTGAGGTGAAATAAAACCGTGCGGGTGAGTCAGTGCTTCCCAAAGGGTATAGTATCAATGTATGGTGATTTGACCGCCATTAACATCTGCCTCCAGGGAAGATGTTTGAGAATTTTGACATAGATCATGGTTATATCTTGGACTATTAACTACTCTCTTTTCATGGGATGAGTTTGTGATAATGGTATCCCCAAAATCAATCATTTTTTATCTTCTGAGTATATTTATATATAGGATTGTTACCCACTGATTGGGTTTTTGATACTCTCCTTCCAAGAGAGGCGACGTCGCATGAGGTATGTGACTTTGTTTCCCTGTCTAGCTTCTTCTATTTGGATCAACCAACTCTCCTACTATAAGTAGTGAAGACCTGATGACAAGTTCATCATAAAACCCCTTCTATCTCCCTTTTCTTGAATGATATTTTATTTCAATATATTGGGGTTGTGAAATAATAGTTTTACTTTACCTTGTTCAATATATTGATCCCCTCTTCAATTCTAATCTTGCTACTCCCTCAAGTCATCCGGTCATCCTCCAGAGTATTTTTCATACTCACCCCTACAGGGTCGTTTCCTAGAATTGGTGTTCCCTTAATGATAACCTACAGGTTGATCATGATTTCATAGGAGCATTAGTGCATGGTAGTTTGGACTGCTGTCAATTTTTGTAGAATATGATGTAGGAGTGGGACTGTCCTAGCAGTTTTACTTTTTCACCATTTGTTGTGTGTGTGAACATTTATAGTTGGCCATGTATTTTCCCTCATTCCACTAAGATTAAAATACTATACTAGTACTATTTAAATGTTGTTTAGTACTTTTGGGATGTTTATATAAGTGTTGTACATTTTTTTAATTTTACACTACACATTTACATTAATTTGTTTATGCACATGTGTACAAGTTCCTAGGAAAAGGCCACCCCGAATTTTTTATGCCTTTAGTGTTTATCGCCAACCCTTGGCCTATAGTTGTTGTCTTGGGGTAGTTGTTGATTGAGCCTTAGCATGGGTCATTTCGTGACATTTTATCTCTATTTTCATTCCCCAAGACAATTTGAATGTTATGAAACTATATATTTCTATAAGGTGTTTGTTATACTTTGACATGTTATATCATGAATCTATTTGTATTCATGATATTTCTAGATTAATGGAATATTATTCTATTCATTTTATTTTGACTAATATTTATCAATGAGGTAACTGTTTATTGTAACAATATCATCTTTTATCAAGATTATTAATGATTCATCATCCATTGATAAAATTTTATGTTCCATCTTTCAGGAACCCTCATGGATTTTCATAAACAATGTTAGTTAATTCTATATCTATGTAATGGTACATTTTTAATACTCTTTTTTAATTAATATAATTAATTGAATGTTTTTTATGAAATTATCACTTTTTTAACCATTTGGATGGAAATAATTGTTCTTTCTAGACATTTTTTTGAATAAGAAATCAATGTTTTTTAATGTTATCCTATTATTTTCTAATGGAAATTTTTACAAATTAATTACCTTCAACAAATTGTTTTCAAATGGTGTATTATTCTCATTTTCATATAATGTAAATTTTCTAAAAATATATTTTTCAAAAGGATTGTTTGACATGTACAGAATTACCAACCATCGTGACTGATATTACATTGATGATTCTGTTGTATGTTTAGAAGGTTATTTGGTAATATATTTTTTGTACTAATATTAAATAATATTTTTGATTTAAAAATAATTCTTCAATGAAATTTTTTTTCCGAAAATAATATATTTTTACAATAAGTTCTAAATGTTTTTAATGGAATATATTTTATGAAAAATTTATCAATGATTTAAAATATTAATTTATATATTCATAAATGAATTTTAATTGAAAATGGTTTTCAAAATTTTTTAATTATTTATTATATGTTTTCATGTTTATTTTAAAGCATAATGATCAAAATAATATTTTAGGTTTTAAAACATGTTTTTTATTCAGAGGGTTAAAGAAAATATTCCTAAAATTTTTTTATATAAATTTTCGTGATTACTTTTGATTTGTTTCAATGTTATATAAAGGAAATATGGTTTAAAATGTTATATGTTTAGAATTTCATTTCAATAAAAATTTGTGTTCCAAATGATCATTTAAAATCCTTCTCCAACTAAGATGACATCCTGGTTTACAGTTTAGGATTTACTAGGGATGTTATCCAATGATATACTTCATAATAATATTATTAATTCTTTTTATTTTGATGGATTGATATTTATCAAACCATTTTTTTGCAATTATTTTTTCCCTCATAAATTATAATGAAATCTCATTCTTTTAAATGGGTTATACATTGATAAAATCTTTTGAATATGGTTACCATTAAACAATTATTCATTTATTAAATTAATATTAAGCCTATATATTTTCCATGGGATATGATAATATTAGATGTTTTGTATACTGATTTCACATCATGGTTTAGGATATAATGTTTATGAAACACATTTCTTTTTATGGGTCATAAAATGACGCATGTTTTACTATCTTATAGAAAATGTATATATGATTTCATTATGAGAAGGGTGTGGCATAAATCTACCTCAAATAATTTGTTATATATATATATATCATTAGATAATAATGGGAATCAAGTTAAAGGATAGTTCCACTATGGGACTATGGGGAAATATGACCCCTTACTAGAAAAGGTCTACGAGTAGGGATGGTGGTGTGTCCTTCCAAAAAGGTTTAGTCCCCATGAAGTGCCTCAATAAGTTATAGAAACTTATCATTCATCATTGGGAATTTTATTATAGGTTTATATGTATACCATAACGTCATATAAAAATTCAATATTATATATTAATTTATTATGATATAGATATTATAATGAATCTTGTATTATAAACATATATCCTATATATAATAATTCTTTTTTATGGTCATTAATATAGAATGTATGATTTTATATTGTTTTGATCACTTTCACATACCAACATGATCTTGTTTATTCTTACATATCCCACTTGTTAGGCCATATTAATCATCTATAATGGCCCCTTTTTAAAGTTTCCTTCCCCATGTAAGGTAGATATATATTATGTATGAAATGGATAAGAGGGGTTCTGGTCATAGATAATCTAGTCGAAGATAATATATCTTCTTCATGTATTAGTGCTTATTTTTTCATATTTAAAATTCACTAAACTAATAAGATATTTGGGTTTTATTTTTTTACATTTTATGTGTTCTATGAAAATTATGTAATGAATATTTAGGATAAGAATAATTTCTTATAACCAGGTTGAAGATGTTGAAAATTTCTTCAGGAAATGTATTATGAAATTTTTAATCATTCATTATTTGTTTGAAACTAAATTCAATGAAATAGATTTCAATAATTTTTATTAATGATTTTTTTAAAAATTATTTTTCTATTTAAGGTAATTTTCCTCAATATATAAATATATTCATTTTTCATTCATAATAATTATCTAACTATGATTAAATACATTAAGGATACTTATAATTTACTACTAACATGATATACAATTAACATTCTGTTTATTTAGTTAAATGGTTTTTGTTTATGATGAAACAATTTTTTATAAAAAAATTAGTTACTTGGGTTACACCACGGTTAAATTCCTACAAACCCTACATGTCCACATGGGCTATGAAATGGGAAAATGATGAAATGAGTACAAAACATGTATCTTTTCAGTAGTATATGGCATAATAAACTTTTTTGGTACCCAATTTGAAATTATTTGTTATGATATAATCAATTTTTTATGTTATTATCTAAAAACTATGTTTTATTTTCATTATTATAAGGATGGTATATATATTTTTATCTAATTAATTGTGTAATGAGTTTTATCTCATGAGTTAGGTATGGAAAATTAGTGAACTCATTTCAAATAGACACTTTTTCAAATATGATGGTTTTGGAAGTGAACCATAAATATTATGATTGTTTGGGGAGCGAACCCATTAAACTATAATAGACATGGTAGTGATACTCAATTACTATGAAAAATATTTTCAATGTTTATCTATATACCGAAATTATATGTATTCTGCCAACATTATTCTCTCATGGAACATGTTGGTTGACTCCCTTTTGATTCATGTATTCTAGAATTCAAATCATTTTTGATAACAAATTTTTTTTACATATGATATGTAGTGTATGGATTTAAATTGTTGTTCTCATGTTCTTACTATTATTACATTTGTCCATTATCTATCCTTACTGATCATATGAGTTCCACAATTATTTTGATTCCTTTCCCTAGGTTAAAAAATAATTTTTGTCTGGTATGATTCTTAATAGTATTAAAGGGATAAATATTTATAATCTATATTAGAGATAATTAACTAAATTAAATGATTGTGTTCCTAGTCTCCAAATACACTAACCTAATATTTTCAGCATGCATTTTTTTAATAATAATTTCAATACTCATTTATTAATATGTAATAGCTAAATAAGAAAAGCATGTGTTTCTTTAACAATAATACACCAAAATTTTATTACTTTTATTATTTATTAACTTAAATTATTAAATTTTTCCATTAATTGGAAAAAATAAACAATGTGTATATGAATAATATAAGCAAATAATTAAAAAAATACTAAATTTAAATTTATCTAATAAAAAATTTAATTCATATTTCATATAACCAGTTAGGACATGAAATATCCACTTTTTATCCTCATGCTAATGCTTTAGGGATATAAACACCTTAGAGTTAAATTTTGTATTTATTATTTTTGTAAATAATATAATGATCATAGTCAATGAAAAGGGGGGAAACCTTTCTATTTATTATATAATTGGATGGATGATATGATATTTCATGGGTTATTTGTATTCATTGTATAAAAATTTGGAAAAAAAGTGATGAATGTGGGAGAAATAAAAATTAAAATAAGATAAATGTTAAAATATAGGGGATGGGGTTTGATTATTTAGGACCCCAATTAAACATTCCTATTAAAACATTAATTATGTAGTCATGTAATGGTTGATCAATACATTGATAATAATTTATTTTATGTAACTATAAACTCTATATGATGATAGATAATATTTCTAGAAATAATAAATTAAAAACTTTCCATCATCGGTTACAATGAGATTTATATTTAGTTTCAAATGGGACATATAGATAGAAAAAACCTTTCCTGGAATGCTCTAAATCAAAAAATAAATTTTCTTCATTATTTATACTTGTAAATTTCATTAGGGGAAAATATATCAACCATGATTATATTTTCCATGACCCCAAAGACATTGTTGATTCCCACGGTGAATTTGTAGACATGGGGTCCACCACATTTGACATTGGAGATTTCCCTAATGCATGTGGATATAAATTTAGGGGATCATTTGGAATGTCCCTAAAGGGATAATTTTGTGATTTAAAATGTGTGATTAAACACCTAATTTATCTTCCCAAGCATGCATCTGGGGCATCCTCCTGTAATTTGAAAATCATGTCTTGTAAAGAATCGTTCATACACTTTATTATTCCATTATTAGTTAGGACTCCAATCACATTAAATTGGCCATGTTCCTTTATTCTAATTCCCCAATATATTCATTTATCTCTGTCAACAAGTTGTTGCATATTTGAATCTTGATTCCCATCATCCCCACCCTCTTGAAAAGGATTTGTACACAATTTACCATATTCATATTGGAAGATATTTGTAAAATTAATGGTATAACTCAAATTTACATACCTTTTAATAATTTCAATTATTAAATAATTATCATTGATTCTTTATACAATATAGAAATGTCCATCTCCATATTTTTGGGGTTTTGTTTTTGTTTTCTCGAGAAACCTATCCTTCATCAAAAGAACCCACACAAAATCTATAGGTTCATATGATAACATTTATTTTAATTATTCAGATTATTTTTATTTCATTATTCTGTGTTAGATTTCACATTTCCATTTAAATCAGGAATATTATTTCCATTTCGTCATATACATGATCAATAACCTCATTAGTAGGAAATGAAATAATATCTAACGGATTAATTCTATTGAAACAATAAATAACCTCTAAATCTGAAATGTTAGTAGTTTAATTAATTACTTGGTTATATAAAGGCACTATGTGTGGAACCAAATTTACCATTTCTCTAAAACATTTAAGAAATATTTCACCCATGAGGATTAAAAGTGTTAAATTCACCAATTGTTTCTTATAATTCTAAGGATGTGCAAAAATTGAGAACAGTAATATAATTTCCAGTATATTAAAAAATTTCCTGCAAAAGTGGATAGAAAATTATCATCCCTATCACATAAAATTGTTTTGGGAGGTCCATTTTATCTAGGAAATCATTTAAATTAAAATATACTATATGAATATCATTTTCCATTTTTGAGAAATAAATGAAATGATCAATTTTTTTAAATAGATCCACAAAAAGAAGTTATATTCTTTTCTTGATTTGGATTGAAAAATTACCATCAAAAAATATATACAAATTTGGGTCCATTGATGATATTGGATGGTAAAGGGGGAATTAAATATTTTATATTAAGTCTTGTACATTTCATTCATTCATGTGTCACATTTAGAAAAAATTTAAATAATACATTACATCATTATTTCCAATAAAAATGATAATGATAATTAGATACTATTCTGAAATCACTAAAATTCCCCTTCAATCCATACCATGAATTTTTTTTATAAGTAATTATTGATTTGAATTATTGGGAGTGCCCAATTTTTCTCTCTTGAAAACCCCCAATCATTTTTGGAATATACATGAAACAAATATTTTCAAAAGCTTTCAAATTCTAGGAATGGATCTATCATCTTTATATAATCAATTTAATTCATCAGACCCATGTAATCAAGAATATGGATATATAATAAGAGAATTTCTTCATGAAAGAGAATTTTAAACTACATTTCTATACCTTTTATTGTGCTTGATCACGTATGTAAATGTTTAGTTAATTCAATCTAATATGTTGTCGGCTGATTTAATATACCACGGGCCTTAATATAATTAATGTTTAAATTTGTAAAATAAATAAAGATCACTTGAGGACTTGATTAATATGTCTATGATTCCCTGCTTAATTGAATATCATGATTATAATTATCATATGCGGAATTATTTGTTGAATAAGAATTAAATTTAACACAAAAGTAATAAATTGGTAATGTTTATTGAGTTAATACAACACCAATACCAAATCTTGATGCATCACCATTAATTTCTGAATCATTTGTGAAATTTGGTTGATGTGAAAGTTGAGTGTTGAATTTTTTTTATTATGTGTATTAATATATTTTTATTTTTTTAAACCCAATTTAATGATCAAATGTTTCTTTTCATGATCACTAATAGGAGCATTGATGGATAAAAAATCCAATAAAAGATTCTTGTAGACACATTCTTACCCATAAAAGCTCATATCCATAGTTTCACTCTTCAAATGGGACACTCATGAATTTCAATATCATTTTATTCATTTATAGTGATCCATTAGGACTCTATTAAGTGACATAAAAAACAATTAAAGGAATACAAAAGGATAAATTTTATTGACTGGCATAAATGTGGTATTATTTTGGAGTCTCTCGCACCAAACAGAATTGTTAAAAATAGATATACATGGATTTTCTATACATAGGGTTATAATAAAAATTGGTAGTTTGTAATTTTCCATTGAATGAATGAAGGAAGTTGTTCATTATTATCAAGAACATACATGGGGAATTATGTAAACAAAAAGTCATAACAAAAAACTAATACAAACCAAACATAGTTTTAAAAACAATTTTCCATTCATAAAATAATTTCATCCACATTTGGTGGTATCAAATTTTATGATTTTTTATTGAATAAAATAATCCCCATGTTATTAATTAGGAATGTAATCCTGTCATGAGATGAGATATGGGTAAATAAGATTTATTTTTTTGGTGGAATATAATGACAAAAACATCCATGATTTTCAATAATTCAAGGGAACTAGGATCACCGTAACGAAACATGGATTCATCCATTAAATCACCAACACATTCATATAGCGTCCATAAAAAGTTTTATGGATCACCATAGTCTATTATAGATTACCTATATATACTGGTCTCTTGAGAATTGTGTCTCTTGGTATAAAGTCAATACTATGTTCAATGCCACTCAAAGGAAGAAATCCGTTTGCTGATTCATCAGGAAACAAATCACTAAATTACTATATCAATGAAAAAATACCAGAAATCAATGACTGATGATGTTCATTAGTTAATAAATAATCTATAAAAATTAGTAATAACAAATTATAGCTCAATAATACACTTTTCATAGATATTTTAATGAAAAAAGTCACCCACTCACCCAGCACACTTGTTTTAAACATCGCGATTTCCCTCCATTCTTTTTTATGTCACCCATATCTATTTTTTTACTCTTTAATTTTCATTTTATTAAAATTTGGTTTCTCTTTATATTTTTCTCAACACATCACACTGTTTTTTATCACTCAAATTTATTGTTTCCCAACATTTTTTTCATTGATTTATATTTTTTACTTTCTAATATCTATTAACACATGATGATTAAATGATTTCCTTGTGATTAGTGGAGTCAAAACAATCATTATAAAATTTAAATAAAAATATAAATGGTTATCATAGTTTTCATACATCACCCTCTAATCAAATATCAATTGTCTCCTTGTAGTTAATTTTTGGCTTGGATTGGAGAAACATCACAAAACACCTCATCAATATAAATTAAAAACAATGCCTTATTTTGTGAATCTAACTTCACCTATATTGTTAATCCAGTGCAAAATTTAACACCTAGGATGCTTTAGAGTAGGAAAATTCAACTTATCTACCAACATTGTAATAGAAATTTTTTTACAACTTCTACAATAATGATCAAACTACATACCTTATCCTTGATGTAGAATCTTATATTAAAAATTTTCTCATTATTATCTGAATTTTTTATCAACATTTGGATAAATGTTTTAAGGTCATCATTACACTAATACATCTCCATGTGTGGATTCTTCAACAAATATTTCTGACAACTCTTCTAAAGGTTGTATATCATAATTACTATATTTATAAATGTAGATTTCTTAATTATCAAAAAACAATCTTTCTCTTTTTTCATGGTAATTTAGAATCCATACGATAATTTCCATGTAACATAAAACACTTAATATATTAATATTTAAAAGGAAATATTTTTGAATTTATAATTTTCATCCAGTAGGGAAGAACAAATTTTTAGCTATATATATTTTTTTTGGAAGAAATTTTGAATCCACCTGTTTTTTTTCATTCCGCTTATATGTTTATTTCCCATATTTCTGTGTATCGTTATAATAATTGACTAATATTACAAGACACATTCAAGAATCATGTTGATATTATACCTTTACCACATTTTTATGAAACTCCAACTTGTTAATGTAGGTTTTATGCAACAACATATCTCTTATTGTAATATTTAATCCATTGATGAAACTTTCCATGGTATCTTTGGAATCCTCTTGATTTTCTTGAATTATAGATTAATACCTCTATATATAGTGTTTACCCACACACATGGATCCATCCCCATGTTTTTGTAACCTAATATTTAAATCATGATATCAATGACTGAACATTATCATTTTCACATTACTATCATCATTTCATATTATGTTTAATCTAACATTTCTTAATTCCATAGTAGACTTACTTGTAATTGTACCCTTTAAATAAATGAATATTCCATTAACTCTAGTGTTACCAAATTTATCTTATTCCCTTATGGGTAGTTTTGATGTCCCAAAAAAATAAACCTTACCCACCAAAGAAAAATAATGTTTTTATGTAACTCATATCTTCATAATTCCATATCTTAAATTTATATATTCCTAGAAAAATATGTTTAAATACTTGAAAAAATATTGTGGAAAATATTTTTGATGGATAAATTGTTAGAAGGAGATAAAAAATAATGGAGAAAATGAAAAATGAAGGAATTTAGTTTTTGTTTTTGATCTATGACAACATATTATATAATAAAGTATGAGTGTGTGGAATTCGTTGTAATAAAAAATTGGAAACATAAGGGATGAATTGAGGTGGAATATTAATTCAAAGACGGAAAAAGAAAAGATAATTTGGATAAAGGATTATCAATTTAGAACCCATGGAGGTGTTTCCTATAAATACATATTTATAATGATCAAAAAAGGTTAATCACTACTTTTGATAGCCATACATTAATTAATTTAGAATCATATAAAAAATTAATTATAATACAATAAAGTCTGAAATTATTAATTTTCCTTCAAGGTGATCATAGTGGTTTCTATTTATAACCGAATGAGAGAGACACATTTCAAACACATAGACCACAAACATCTAAATATTATAGAAAAACTTTATCTTTTTTACACATTTCATTGCCTTTATAGGAAAAGTTATTTACAAAAAATTATTATTTTCACCAACAAAAATTCATTGACGATTTCCCCCTTGACATTGGAATATGGGGCTCACCAATTTTGACTTTGGAGATTTCCTTCATGAATGTGGGTATAAATTTGTGGATCCATTAGGTGTGATATTGAGGTATACTTATGGAGTTAATAAGACTAATTAAGGGTTCATTTGGTCCTCCAATGAATTCATTTAGTGCCCATTAATTTATTTTCTAAATAGATCCATATAAATATTTTTTATCCTTAACATTCATCCTTATGTCATTGGCCACCAATCCCAGGAAAGGGGTCTTTTTTGCATTGGTGATCCTTCAACCATCCATACCATTATTTCCCTTGACTGCTCACAGCATATGTTTTGCTTTATTATAATCAATTGAAATGGAATAATTAAACACATCCAAATGGATAATGGAATGTGTGAGAGAAATATTTAATCCTTAACCCCTTTTAACTGAATTTGACAATTTTTATACATACCAAGGTGACAAATATTTTCTAGTGGTACTATTCAAATGACCAAAGAGACAACTATTTACAAACTTTTATCCTAATTATTATAAATATGTCATAACATTTTTAATATTCAATATCAGTATGTATAATAAATCAATATTAATCTATATTTATATAAAAAAAACATTAGTTTCAAATAAATGGTTTTTTAAATCTAATTATTATGTTATATAAAAATCAGGAATATTATTTAATAAAATGGAAATAATTATATTATTATATATTATATTGTTAAATATTAAAATTATTAAATAATATACAATAAGTTTAATTATTTTTAATAAATTATAAAATAATTGAGCGTATTGTAAATATCAGTATTTATCACTATTCACTGAAAAATCTATCATTTCATAAAAATCCAAAAATATGACCATATATTATTTTTGATATGATGATTTAAAATATAATTTTCATTTTTTAAAAAATTATTTATAAATGTGTAAAAATATTATTTTAACTTTCACATAGAAAATCATTCAATGTGATATATGATAGAAAATCAATTATGATGTATAAAATTATTGAACTAAAAATTATGCTATATTTCATAATAATTCATAAATGAATTTTTATTGAATATGATGATTAATCAAATAATTTTTAACGTGGTTTATCATATTCAAAATATAAAATTCAACACATTCAATATCACATATAAATTTAAATATATTGTATACTATATCTCAATTTCATAAAACCAAGTGTTAATTATTTTGAAATAAAGACAACACATCAAACTATATAATGATAAATTTGTCATATAATCTGATTATATAAGAATAAATATAAATAATTTAAAAATAATGAATATTTTCAGATGAAAAATAATTCAAAGGGTAGTTTATATTTGTTTTTTTTCACATATACATGACATGGAAATGAGGTCCAACATCAAAGCTACATTTCTATTTTTGTATAGCTATAACTAGATGATCCAAACTCTTAATTTTATTACTATATAAAATAACCAAGGGAATATTGAGATTCTATTAAATTCTATATTAAATTTATTTAATTTTTAAATATATTATTCATCGAATATATAATTTGATATGTAATAAAAATAATAATAAATTTTACCTAATAAAAATTTATAAAAAATTCTGTAAATTGATGCATATCATATCAATGATATAAAGTCCATATTATTATATCTATTCATTCAATTAAATAATTTAAAAAATAAAATATCTATTGGTGTGAACTTCCCATATTGAGTTCTCAATTTGGCATCCCTATATTTTTAAAGGAACAGTATATAACATACTATACATGATATGCCACATTGAGATTAAATAAAAAAGTAAATATTATAATTTAAAATTAATTGCATCAAACTATCTGATTAATTAGTGTGAATGGATACTATAAACTATATAAAGAAATATATAATTTCCCTACTCTATTATAATGTATTAAATAATTTATTTTAAATTTATTAATAATTTTTTTATAAATTTATTTTATTTTGTAAGAAAAAGTTTCATCAAAATTAATACTAATCTTTTTGTATTGGTGATTATTATAATTTATTTATGGAATTTTAGATAATCTATTTTTAAAAATTAGTATCTTCATTAATTCATCATGTAAAATATATATTAAAACAAATTTTTGGAATTTTTTTTTTGAAAAAATTGATCTTCCAAGGAATAGATAAAATACAAATTTTTATTAAGATCTGTATCATAATTTAATGAATATACTAGATACAATTATATTACAATTAGAATTAAATTTATATTTTTACAGTTTTACGTTAAATAATATTATTATGGTTCTTAAAATTGATTTTACACTACAATATATTATAAAATCATATTATATTTTAAACAATTATTTTTTTGGAAAACAATGTTTATATATTTCATTCAGTTTAATTTTAAATGTAATTATAAAACATCAATGATTAAAATATGTAAAAATTGATTAATTTTTATTTTATTTTTTTGTCTTAATATATTAAAAAATCCACTTTTATTGTTGGTCAATATGAATATTAAATTCAGAGAAATTTGTTACAACCTTTAATGGTAAATCAAAAAAGTAATTATTCAAAAATAAATTATAAGGACTATGAAATAACTATTAAAATTGATTTAATTTATTTTAATTGTTGTAGATATTTTATAATATTCTAAGGGTTGAATTTATGTCCTCTTGGGTCCACTTCGATGAGATTATGATGATTATATTGTTTTATTTAATGAAATTTACGATATTATGATCATTAAGGAATGTTGAAATTATTCATAGCTTCTTCCCAAAAATATATTTGATGAATGAAAACATTATTCATGCGTATATAAGTCCTACCATCTCCATTATTTAAAAATATTTATTCTTTTAAATAAAAATTTAATCAATGTGGTTATATGTATAACTTTTTTACAAATGTGATAATTATTTAAGTAATTTTATCATATAGAGGATAAAATTTTCTACGTTAAACATAATGAAGACATTAAGGACATATGAACAGAATATCATCAATTCATCTGACATGACCCCAAAATAATTATATAGTAGTTATAACTTGGTAATATGTGATATAAAAGGAACAATAAACTGAAAATGGAAGAAATTAATCTAAATAATTATCTATATTATTACTATTCATGAACATAAATAACATATATGACTTGTTGGATTCAAGGTAATGAAAATTAATTTAAAAATAGCAATTCATAAAGTTACTATATCAAACCCTTTTACAATAATCTAATGGAATATTTTTTAACTTACACGTCCATAATAGACATTTCATGACCCTCCTTCATCAAGATGAGGGAAGGGATAGAAAAATGTCATGACCTTGATTCATCAATATTAATTAGAGATAATGACCCTCAAGTCCTTCTTCCAGTAGGATCTAGGGTATTGTCCATCACAATGGATATACAAATCTCACAAATAAGAGGTATAACCCTTTTTATAGTGAACATGATCAAAATATTATATGCATGAACTTCAAAAAAAGTGAATGAAATGTATATAAAAGAAGAAAAAATCAATCCCATAAGCATGTTTAATATAAAAGTACTATAAATACATTAAAAATACTTAGGTAAATACCAAAAGTACAGTTCAATGAAGAGGGGAAACAACTATCATGCTACCTAAGCTACATGGGTTCATCACATTCCATGTAATCTCCATGGAATCTAGAAATTAGTTTTATATATTTTGGGTGAGTGTAAATGTACACTCTATATGAAAATCAAAAGTCACTAGTGCGCAAGTGAGAAAGGAATACTAATTCCCCTATGAGAAAATAATTAGAAACTAAAAAGTGCCTAAAATGGAATATTATCCACCATAAACTGACCAAGACACACAAACCAAATAACACATGTAATGTAATGTAATGTAATGTATTACGCACATAGATTATATGGTACCTAACACCACTTCCCACTAGTTAACTACTCATCCCTAATAGAGAACATTTAGACACTACCATGCTTTTCATCAAGCCCCACTACCACAACTCCCTGCACACACCTATGATACATACCACATACATTCTGAATACACCTATGAAACCACCATGCCACATTCTTCCCACAGACACCCGGGCCACAAAACCACTACCTTGTACCAATAACACCTTTGAATGAAGTACACATCTCATCCTGATGAATCCATGGAAAACACACCTCAACCGCAGACACATGGGCCTCAAAACCACACCACAACCTACCAAAAGAGTTTTGGAATACCAATTCTTAGAATAGGGAGTGGAGAATATCAAATAACCATCCATCTAACATCCCACATAGATGTTTGGAAAAACACCACCACCCATGAAATGGGGGTGTTTATCACATATTTATCAACTATTTTAGGGTGAACATTGAAATCACAAGGACATACAATTATATGTATCTGTAACAAAAATACATTCAATAATATGAGTTTTCAAACTAACAAAATACCCACAAAGATCATCACTTGTTGAATCCTTTAATTCATAACCACACATCCATCCAAATACATAATTCCTAAGCCTAACCCATACAATTATCCAATTATCAATATGCATTAAACAATTCCATTATTTATCTATTCCATCCCTACCTAGGAAACTACTTAACCCGACACACCACAAGTAACATTAAAAGCCACACACACTTTGAAATGTCTCTAGACACTCTATGAGAATCAACAATACAAGTTAACACCATCCTTATTCAGTATTATCCCTCAAAACAATATTTAGTACACCCACTACACACAAAGAACCAAATCCATTAGAACTGAAAAACATAACCATTTTATAGTCCCAGTACAATACCATATCATGCCCAACAACCAAAACAAAACCCAGATGAAGACCAATTCTTCAAAAAGTTCATAGATTCTATAATCAATCAAACTCTCTCTCATGAGAATCCATTACACCACATGCACCTTCCGATACATGAAAACCACTACAACCATTACCAAAGACAAATAGAAACTTACATAGCATACATCCACACCTATCAAAGAAATTTTCTATAGATTTTACTAACATTGTATTTAAATTTATCTTCTATAATTCTAGGGTTATCAAAGAACATGTTTAATTCAAGGGTATCCATTTATTTTACTTGGTATACATGATTAACAATATTTTCATATTTATAGTCTTTCAAAAAAGGATCATAAAAATTTAAAAAAAAAGTAAAAAATTAACATTCAAGGAACACCAACGACCATGATATTTATAAGGATACAACCCATGCAATTCAGAACATAGATCTCATATAACAGATAAAACATTGATCATCAGTGTCATATTTCCAGACACTCATTTATTAATAAGGTAACTAAAAATTTATTCAGAACAGATCTATTCATCTTTATAAACAACATAAGTATGATTTGGATTCAACCATAATCTCAAATAGACCTGAGTTTAACCACCTGACATGAGGAATAATTAAAAAAAGATGAAGGAATTCCTACCTAAAAAAATAGATGATCAACAGATCCTGTATGTGCCAAAGATGGGGTAGTGCGTGAGTAGTATAAAGTACTCCAAGGTAAAACTCGAATATTTTATACCCCATGGAAATAGCACCTCAGGGAATAAATTCCCCGAGTATAGAAAGAGTGAAAAAAATGAAACACACACAGAAAATAATATCTTGTCTTTGATGTTCCAGATCCTATATCTATAGAAGGAAACTGTTTCAAGGGGAATTATAGTCGGATTTGGGTCATGATAACGTCATTTGACTATTTCAATGCCCTTAAAGTGTTATGATATTAAATATATAATTAAAAAAATTTTAAAAGCCTTTAGAAATTTTCACACATGGTTTTACTCTCATTTTATTAGAAATAAATCATAAGAGGGGAAAAAATAGAAAAACATGAGAATGTTATAAATGACTCACTGATGGGAAAGTAACCGGTACGCGTCACTAATAGCGACTCACCAATAGTAAGTAACTGATGTTACCCATAAGTAGCAAGTCACCGACATAAACTGGTGATGCCTGACTCACTGATGCAGGTCACCGTCAAATGACCTGCAGATGCCCGACATACATACTCTCCACCTACCAATGCTTGACCTACCAAAGCATGACCTACCGACGATGTGATAGTGACGTGGAGAAACTGATGTTGATATACTAACACAAGAAACTAATACCAACTACTAACATGATATACCAATACAACCTTCCAATGTGATTTACTGACACTGAGTCACCGACACGACCTACGGAACCTAACCCACCGACACAACCTGCCGATGGGAACACTAGAATTTTGGAAAAATCCTTAAATGAGCAACTGTTTCCTCCTAGAACACCCCAAACCTTGGATTTTTAAAATTTAATGTACTAGGGAGGTATGTTCCATTACATCAGATACCTTTCAAACTATTATCACTAAAGATATTTCAAAACCAATACCAGCACAAAGAGGGGTCCAAAAAATCACCCCCTAAGATACCTCTCAAGGATCTTTATGCACATGATAAACCACTACCATCATCAAAATTCAATGGTAAACCACAATGTTCTGTTAGAAATTTTAGGTGAAACTTCAAAATCTAGTAGAACCTCCTCCAACATTCAATACCCAAAACCGAACATATGGCACACCACATAATCACAAAAATTACATAGTCTGGACCCATGAATCATGGAATTCATTCCTACATTTCAAGATACTATCTAATCTGGGTGGCATTGAATTTCTCACAGGGGTTTAATTTCATCTCAATTACTTCATCTTGAATAGGAATTGGGTACTCTCATCCTCATGGTTAGGGTATTATCACTGGCTCTATAATAAGGAATCAACTCATTGCAGAAACAATATTAGAGAATTCCTTAAAAAGAAATGCCCAAAAGAAAAAAACAAAACACTTCTGGGTACTTGGAAAACCTCTGTTCTTCTTTTTAACATCTAATATTATCTTGGACACCATTTTACAACCACACATGAACCCATGGAATGTTATTTCCATGTTTCACCTTCACATGATGATCCCAGACCACTACTAGAATCTCTACGAATGTTGTGTCTTCCTCGATATAATATTATTTATAATCAATGACTAGGGAATCACCATGACGATACCAAAAATGATGGGAGACATACAATAAATCATTGATTCTCTCTAACAATTGTGGAAATTCCAATTATTATTCCACCTTTCCAACATTCCCTAAGATCATGATGGTTTTGATTAACCTGGGAGAAAGTTTGATCTCTCATCCAAATTTCTATTTCTCATGCTGATGGGAAATTCTCAATAACATATGTTCCCAAATCACTAAATCCATGGACCTTCTATTATTAATGGCATAAAAATCATCCAGTCATGAGTTTCCTTCATCCACTCATGGAAAATATGAACCTTCTAGGTCATACTCTGCACTATGTCTGAGATAAGAATAACTACATCCCCAACTTCTATCCCTCACAAAGATAAAAAATATAGTCTATAATACTAAGATTCAAATGGAGACATACCAATGCATTATTAATAGATATTATTATAATAAAAATCTAAAAATAATAATTTTTCATACCCATGATCCCCAATAACCCTACATGCATGCATGTATCATGTTTTCCAACATCTGTATTGTCTGTTCTATATTCCAATCTATATAAGGGTGGATGGTTCTACTGAGGTTCAACTGAGTTCCAAAAGCATGATGAACCCCCCTACAGACTCACAAAAATAAAACCATGTCACAATCTATGATGATGGATCTCATAACCCTATCTATCTACAAAACCACATTCACATACATCTTCACTAAGGTGTCCACCAAACCCAACTTCTTTATTGCATTGATGTCATCTAATTTAATTATCCAATCCACTACTACAAAGATTGCCTCACATACTTCCGGGGAACTTGGTAATCCTATGATGAAATACACTGATATTACATCCAACATTCAATCAAGGACATATAAGGGTTGAAACAAACCACCAATAACACAGAGCTAAGATTCACTTGATGGAACACCAATACTTTTCCATAATGTCCACCACAACATCCTTCATCTCGGGCCTCTAAATCTACTCTCTCAAGATGTGGTACATCATGGAATCTCTCTTTTTTACCACTAATGGTGTTCTATTGAACTTACCAAGGACTCCCTATCAAATTTCCACTTGGAAAATTATCTTTTCATGGAATAAAATCTAAATCATTCCATCCACTGTCCACCCCACTTGAGAATCATCATCGTCAACATGATCATGAATAACCTCTTCTGCTATATATCCCGACTAAGACTCTCCGAGTTAATTCCTCATATATAAATTTACTAGAATCTATAATAAAAATATACTTCCACTATCGATCTTTTCCCTCATCTAGGTTAAAAGAAGACATCTCCTCTATCAAATTCCAAGAATCTGCATATTCCTATAAAACCCCATTCTATGAATTACTTCTCAAATAATCATCCAAAACATTCCTATTTCCTATGGTTTAAGTTATATAGATGTTGTAGTCCAGTAGAATATTCATCCAACTCTTCTTCCACAAGTTTGGTTATCACTAGGAAAAGGTATGCCTCAATCTATTTTGATCGTTGAAGACCAAAAATCATTCTCCAATGAAATAAACCCGCTATTAATTTATTAGAAACATGACTCATACTAGATCTAGCTGAGGTGTGGAATATATATGATCATGGGGGTATATCTTTCTTGTCCTAAAAGAGATCACCCCTTGCTAATATATTAACACACATCCCAAGACTAGATGTGAAGAAAAAAAAACATGTCAAACATTATAAACTCCTCTAGAAACCAGATCTCTAGTGAAATTTCCAAATTCTTTTCTAGATAGACGAATGAAACCTAGAACTGCAATATCTATAATAAATCATATAATTTTATTATTATAGATGTGAATGACGTTGGAACTTAAGAAAAATTAGGTACAAATATATTGTAATAGCCCACCATACCATGAAAACTACACAACATTCCATTATTAAAGGGTGATTCCCAAGAAAAAACTACCTCAACCTTTTAAAGGTCCAATTATACACCCTGTAAGTACACCACATCCCCAAATAAGTGTAACACTCTTACCCATAACATTCACATGGAAAACATCCAATACTGTTGGTTCCAATGAAGAACATCCAAGATTGTCCTGAGGTATTGAGAATGATACGCCTCTGACCATAATTATGAATATATGGAGTCCATTATTATGATGATGAATTTTTTACATGAACTCATGAAAGACAGAGTTCATAAGCCCCATGAACATGGATCATGTGTTCATAAGATTGAGAAACATAACGACAAAGTCAAAGATCCCATCCATGCACCTGAAAGCAGCCTTCTATATATCATACTCCTTCACCCTCAGCGAGTGATATCATTATCACATATCGGTATTATAGAAATAACATTCTCCCCCATCTAGTCGAAAAGATCTTATATCTTTAGAAGGGGGTATGGATTCATGATTTTCCCATGATTCATCCTCTAGTAGTCAATACAGAGCCAAATACCACTATTGTAATTATTCAAAAAGAAGATCAAAGTACCCCATGATGACACACGGGGCCAGTTAAAAACCTTCATCATCCAATGTACAATCTGGATATTTATTTCCTGGAATTCAAAAGTCATCATCTGATATATTGCCATCAAAATCAAAGAAGTACAGAGCTAGAAGTCTGTACCAGACTAAACATCACATTGATGGGGTAGATTCACAACCCCTAATTGAAAATATACAATAACTCCCCAGTACCCCTACGCACCGAAACCATCTCAACAACCACTGATTCCCCAAACATCTCAGCCAACAAAGAACGAAGTGGCTCCACACGCAGACATCCCATTAGATAAGTCTATTCACTACAGGCTATCCATCCAGATATGAAACCCGACTCTTCTAATGTCGTAGTTGGTAATATCATGAAAATTGTACATCCATTCGATGCTATGGATAAAATCCTATGGTTTCATCTAAAATTGGAAAAGATATCAATAGGAAAGATGTTGTCACTTCATTAGTCTATATCACAGGCAATGATCAAACAAGATGGTCCGACCTCCGACCAGTGTACTCAAAAATAGGGGCATGGAATATCTCTTTATATCTCATCCAAACACAAGAGATATGTGAAGTAATATCCGTACTTTGAAGCTCTAGAATAATAAAGGAAATAAGGAAAGTATAAAAAATGATCGTACATCGAATGATCTATAGCCACGTTTGAACAGCTTCATTTACAATGTGTAACTGACCACACCCATAATTATAGAAACTTTACTATCTTCCACCTCCTAAACCATGTCTGGGTCAAGGTACCTTAGGAACGACCTGTGTTTAGCCTCTTCGTGATCCATCTCCCCTTGGTGGATAATGAGCCTACTATCCCCTCTACAATAACATCATGAATTATAACTGCTGCAAAGGAGGGAACTAAACCTTCCCACCGAAACCATAAAAATATAAAAATGTGACTGACTATGATGGTTACCATGTAATACACAATAAAAAACCTTAGCCCCAAGACTATTGGAAGATAATGAGAACCCTAAAGTCGAAACTGAAACAATCAAGGTCAACCCATGATGAGAGAAACATTGAAGGCCTCAGTGGATGATTCCTTCTTCTAGAAGGCTTACCCTTCTTGGAACCCAAATTTCTCTCCTCTCATAGTATACCTCCTCATTAGTGTATCCTTTCCACCATTTCTTCCTTCTTAGAGACCTCATGGTATGTTGGCAAGGTGAAGGTTCAATCTCTTTATTGGAGGAGAGGATGAAGTGCCTCGTCAAAGACTTCCACCCGAGACTCCTCATTCAAAAATAGATTTGGATCAAAGAGAATTAGACATTAATCTTGATCCAAAAATCTCGTACTGAATTTATACCATAATTGAGGGAGATAAACTACTTCCTCATATCTTCCATGATGGTAAAAGAAAGATATGACACCCACAAATCCTTCTCAAAATTAATCCACAAAACATTGTCCCATTCTTATCCCCCAGGTAGAGCGTCAACCACTGTCATGAAACACCCAGCATCTGGATCACATCTAGAATAACCATGTTTTCTATCGGAGACTGAATCAAGATTAAAGTTATCAGAATCTCTTCAAGGAAACTATATGTCTCTGTATCTGAAATTCTTCATTCGTACATTCCCAGAGTATGCTCTTGGAATGCGCAAAGCATCTTCAACCACTAATCATTCCCCACCACGAGGTAAAACCTCCATCGGTCTAATGGGTCAGTTAGTTGAGCCACCACTACCCATTACATTAGTGGATGCTGACCTGGTTCCATTGCTGAAAATTTAAATTGGGAACTCTGAAGCACAAATATTATGGAATTTATTATGAATCATTTTAACTCATGGTTAATTTAAATTTCCACAAACCACCCAAAAAACAAGATCACAATTCATCATCATTCATGTACCTTCCATGGATAATTTAACTCACCAAGATCAACAAAAACTTTTTCCATACCTACCCATGTAATCCTCACTATTCCTAACTCCATACTCCAACATATCTCTCTACCATAAAATCTAAAACAATTTAGTGATAACCCTCCTTCATCATGTTTAAGGAATGGAAAGAAAAGTGTTAGAACCTTCATTAATAAGTGTGAAAAAGAGATAATGACCCACCATGAGTCCCACTTATAGTAGGCCTTGGGGTGGTGACCAGCACCAAGGGTATAAAAATCTTTCAAAATTGGAGGCCTTATGCTTTTTATTGTAACCCGGATCTAGAGATAAGATGTATAAACCTCAAAAAACTCCAAGGAATATATAGATAGATATATATATATATATATATATATATATAAATGAAGCCAAAACCAATCCCATATAAATTTTTAATGTAAAACTAAAAGAAATATAATTAAATACTCAATGTAAATAAGAAAATAGTGCAAAGCAGCACCACAAAAACTATCCCAATGCCCCCATCTATTAGGTTCTAGAACACTCCAAAGGATCTCCCTAGAAACTAGAATAAGATTTTATATGTGTAGGGTGAAAAAAATATACTATGTTGGAATGGTCGAAGCCAGTCATGCACATGAGGGAGACACATACTAATGACCCTAAGAGAAAAATATTAGAAACTCACAATCACCTAACAAGGTATACTATCCATCCATTCCTCACAAAAGAATGATCACCAAATAATGAAAGTAAAGTAATGTAAAGTAAAAAAAACTTCGATGATAGGGTACTCCATGCCACATCAATTGGTTAATTGCTAATCTATAATGGGGAACTTTCTGATTCAACCATTCTCTTCCACAATACCCACTGCCACATCCAACCAAAACGAAATTGGCCTACATACCACATTAGACATGAGAACACCAAGGCCATAAGCAACTCAAATTATTCCTGAAAACTCCTGGGCTACAAATTTACTCCGAAATTCGAAATTGACCTCGAAAAGAACAACACTTCTCATCCTAATGACACTTGTGAAAAAACACCTTGCTTTTAGATACCTGGACCTCCAAACCACTCCACTCCACAACCTTCCGGAAGAGTCATATGATACCAATCCCTTGATGAGGAAGCATTGAAGATCCAATAACCAACCATCCATCCTTGAACTGTTATGTTTATAAAGAACCCTCCCCCATGAAATGGGGGTGTTCAGAAAATAGTTCTCAACCAAGGTGGGGTGATAATAGAAATCACAAGGAACTAAAATTATAAGCATTCCTATCTAACACACATCCCACATTATGTGTTCTCAATCAAAAAAATTACCTACACAAAACATCCCTTTATGAATTCTCTAATGCATAACCACATAGCCATCGACAGAATTAATTCATAACCCTACACAATTCAATTAACCAATTTTCACTTTGCATTAATCAATATATTTAATTATTTATTCCATCAAAACTTCGGAAACACCCAAACACTACCAACCACTAGTAACATCATATCCCAAAAACACTTCACAAATGTAACTGGAAACATTGGGAGAAACTCCCACATAATGTTACACCATCCTACATCAAAACAATACCTCACAATCCATCATCTAAATACCCACTTAATGAAAAGAAACTCATCTAGTATAACAAAAAAACATCTAGGTTACATTCCGATTACATTAACAGATCGTGCTCAACAATCAAAACACAATCCAAATGAAGACCCACTATTCATCAAGTTTATCCATTTTATAATCAATCAAACTCTCTAACCGAAAATTCCATTACACCACATGCACATCCCCATCCCTAAAAATTCACTAAAACCACTACCAAATCTGAACACAACCATACATTGTACATAGCCACACCTATCAAAAAGAGAGTCTTTAGATGTGACCAACACTTTTCTTTTATTGTACTTTCATAATTTTGGGGGGATCAGTACACTTTTTTAACCATGGGGAATCCATTTAATTAACTAGTATACGAGATTAACCAAAATCTCAAATTTTTATCCTTTCAAAAGTGGATGTATACAAAGTATAAATCATCACCCATACACAATCATGGGACCTCAATGAATATGACTTTCAGTAGTATAAAACCCATTCAATTCATAACATAGACCAATGATTACTGATAGAACAACTATCATCATCATCAACCATACAATACGTCATATATTATTATGGTAGCCAAACCCTTTATCATAATAGGTCCATTCATCTTCATAAAAACCTTAATTGTGATTTGAATTTGACCGTATTCTCAATGGGACAAGAGTTTAACCACCCTTCATGATAAATAATTAATATATAGATGAATTAATTACTTCTTTGAAAAACAAATACGATCAGTACCTACTCCAAGGGAAAAAAACAGGGGTTGTGCGAGCAGCAATAAGGAATACAAGGAAAAACTCGGTTGACATATACAAAAGGTAAGAGAATCATAAGGGAATAATAGCTTTGGGGGAATCAATAGAATAAACGGAAACACAAGGGGAAGTGAAGATCATTGCTTCGAAGAGCCATATCCTATATCAATTGAAGGAAATGGATTCAAGGGCCCTTAATGTCGGATCATGGTCAAGATTACACAGTTTGAGTTCATCAAATGGCTCAGAGCATTAGGATGTTAAATATATAATTCATATCAATTTAAATGCCATTAAAAATTCTCAAAAACGATTTTACACTCTATTTATGTCAAATAAATTGTAAGAGGTGTGAAATAAGAAATACTAGAAAAATCTAGAAAAAATGGAAATGACTCACTAATGGGAGAGTCACTGATTTGAGTCACTGATAGAGACTCATCATTAATGAGTCACTGAAGCTACCCACCAATAATAAGTCAACGACATGACCCACTAATGCAAAACACACTTACAGAAGTCACCGAAACCCTACATACATAAACTGAAACTACAAATGATCGAAAACCGGACGCCCAACCTAGCAACGTTGATCCATGGAGGTTGTTCCACCAATGATAATCTACCGATACAAGAAATAGGCACCAACTACTGATGAGAGATACTGACACCACCTAGCCATGCAGCCTATCAACATTGAGTCACCAGTGATATCTACCGACATTGAGCCATAGACATGAACTACAGCTGAAAAAACTATAATTTTGGAAGACTCTTGATACGAGCTACCCTTTCGTCCAAAAACAACCCATGAAGGGGATTTTTATAATGTAATACACAAGGTAGGTCTAGAACATAATTGGAAAATCCCACCATTATGATGCCTCAATGATTTTATATTTCAATTACGTGATTTAAATTTTATTTTATATGAAAATGACTTCATTATTATATGTGTATTTTAGGGATTTTAAAATTGATTTTTATGAATAAAGGTATTTTTAAATCATAAAAGGTTTTGTAAATGGGTTTAATTGAGTTTTTTTAGAAATTATTATTTTATAACTACTGTTTTTATGAGTGATTTTGAATTTTTTTTACAAATAAAACATGAGATGAATTTTAATAACCATCCATCAATTCTCATATTCCTTAACTATTATTATTCAATATGGTAAAGAATCCCTCTATGCCTTCTTATCCTACAGTCTCCATCTATGATTTGTGATCCTCAATTCCTAGTATGGAAACGACCAAAAAATAGATTTTAAGGGTTGATATGATTTCGATTTTCTTGTGTTATAGGGCTGTTCGTGGGGTCTTTTTGGACGTGTTGGTCCATGCATCGAAAATCGCTGCCAAAGAAGAGGTGGTTCAAATCGAATTGTTCCTCCAGCGTCAATTTGAGGTAATGATTTGTATCTGAAATTTTCTCTGAACCCTCTATTTAATTGTTAGTGTTGTTTATGAGACCCTAGGAAAATGTGGTAGGGTTTTGGGAACAGTTTTGAAGGGTCACATACATATTCCCAAGTATGGTTATATATATATATCTACATATATATTCTATGTGCATGTTCCCTCATAATGCTGGAAACACATACATCAGTTTAAGGATATGTATATATATATATTCTGTGAGCGTGTTCATTCAGGAAGAGGGAAACACATATATAAGATTAATGATGTGTGTGTGTGTAGATGTACGTGAGTTCGAGAGGGTGACTGTTTGAGTTAGAAATATTTTGGGTGGCAATTCATTGAAGAAGGGTCTTAAACCATGTAATTAATTTTTTTATTTGAATAATTAATTCATTTGATAAAATGAACTACTATATTTGAGTGGAATGCGTATTTGGGAAAATTGACTTTTTGAGTACAATATCATGTTTTTAAAAAAAATCCATCCATCAGGGGTGCACTGGCTTCACACTAAACAAATAGTGAGTACTATTTATGTTTTCCTAGCTTGATGATGTTTGGTTTTCCTATGCTTTACTTATAACAACCTACGTAAATAAAGAATATAACATTTCCATATTTATTAATATTTGTGAATTAAATATTTATATTACTTTAATGGGGATTCTAGGTCTTATAGAACACAATAACAGGTTTCTTTGAAATCTTATGTTGCACGGAACCATGAGTTATAACGAAAAATAATATATTATTATTATTATTTTAAATGGTAGTTAACACATAGTGTTTGTATTGTCTTGAATGAACCGAACTAATTACATTTTGATTACACATTTTTGTTTAATGTTTTTAGATTTATACGATGTATTTTGGAGGCTTAAAATGTGGTTGAATCCAACTTTAAGCATAAATACTCTAATATTCTTTAGAAGGTCAATTTTACACCTTTTGACGGAGAACCATTTTAAATCTATTTTTTGTTACTTTTATATATTCTATTTGAAAAAAATAATATGCTTCTTTAGAATCGGGATATCAAAATTTACTTTCGGTAAATTTTTTGGTATTTTTATGATAAAATTCATTTTTTAATGAATAGTGAAAAATACTGCATTTTAATTCAAATCTACTTTTTAATATAATTTTTTTATATGGATTTATTATCATTTTAATTTGTTTTAAAATTTAATTAGATTACATTTTTATCATTTATTCCAATTTTGGTCATTTGAATATATTTCACATTGAAATTGGAATAAACAAGTGTCAATCTTTTGATTGTTATTGTTTCTTAAAAACACGGTTTTTGTTTTGATAACAGGAAATAATTTTAAATTATTTTATGAAACACATATGTTTTGAATTTGGTAATATAGACATCATTTTTTAATTTGGAATATCAAATATTACTATAGATAAATTTTTGGTATTGTTCTGAAAACCATTAATTTTTTACGAATAGTCAAAACATTGAGTAATTATAAAAAAAAATTTCATTAAAAAGATATTTTACCATTTCTATGAATTTAATTTTTAAAATCCAACATACATGGATGTCATTAGTAAGTAAAATTATTTTCAATAATATGAAAATAATTTTTTAAATAATAAATTTTGACTTTTATTTACTGCTGTAAAAGGTAAATAGGGAAATTCAAGGTAAAATTATAATTACCTTAACAGTTGTCCTAAACTTATTCTGTGATTCATGGATGACCAATAATATCCATTGGTAAAATTTGTGGGCAATAGAAAGCCATTTGTGTAAGATAATGACATTTATAATTTTTTATTTAATGTCAAAATTAAAATATCGTAGTCCTTTATAGTTTTGATAAAACCTTTTTTATGTGGGGTTATATAGTTGATATATTTTCCTATAATTATTAATTAGAAAGGTAAATAGTTTTAATACATAATTTTATTTGAATTATAATTTTATGTAATCAAATAAATAAAATTATTTATGACATAATGATGATGTAGTGATTACCTTATTAATGAATGTTTTAAAGAAATAAAATTATACAAATCAAAAAAATAACCAAAACCTTTAAAAATATTATTGGATGGTTTTATTTTGAAATATAGTCATCTTATATTCTCTTTTAATGTGTTTTTGACTTTTGTAAACACAAAATCATTTTATAATAAAATAATACTTTCAAACATTCCTAAAAAGCCCCTCATCCCCCTTATAAAAAACCATCACCTATATAAATTAGTATCACCTATCAAGCCCCTTGGTTAATCCATCCCTTGTCAAACTAAGCTCTCAAAATACCTATATTCCACCTAGAAGCCTTTACTTATGCATAATGCACGTCAAAAATTCATTTTGGTTCCAACCAGAGGTAGATACCCTATTTAAAGGTAATGTCTTCTCTTAAGTTATTTTCCTTTATATTACTTATACATCACCCTAAACTATTTTTATTCCTTTATTTTATAATATAGGAAATTTCCAACATAGACTAGGTTTTTTATATGATATGGATTCAATCTAAACTTATAGATACCCCCGTCAAATGGCTAATGAACATACTATTTCTGTGGATGAAAAACTACTGCCACATGAAACGATGATCATTTAATCTTCTCATACCACCACATATGGTGGTCATTAATATGGAACAATATTTAAATGTGATAAATATTATATTTATATTTTCTTTATAATTTTTAATTTTTCATATATATCTTAACATTATGGTTTCCAATACGGGTAAATAAGATAATTTCATTTGAGGAAGTCCAGACTACCACCCCATCAAAGTGATATGACTCCTTCATGGAATATGTGGAACATCTAAAGGATGGAATTACTAAAAATAATATCTGATATTAGAATTTAATTTTAATATACCTATTTATCATTATGTTTTCATTACATTAAATATGAAATATAAATTAATGTAGCGTTAATGCATACGTACGACTTACCATTTCCATGAACAATGCATTTCATTTCTTAACTCAAAATGTTAAGTTCTATAACAAATACAGATATATATATATATATATATAATATTATATCTAAACCATGAATATCATTCTAGATACAATAGAATTTTGACCCCGTTAAAAACATGTAATTATAAGAAGTTCAATTTTGACTCAAGTAGCAAATATCGACAAAACAACCATTATTAACATAAATCACTGCATAATGTTTATAATATGTTAATAAGTGATATAAAAAGAATAATAAACATGAAAAAGGTTATTAAGAAAGTACAAATAACTTTAGATTATTGTTTTTGAGATTAAAGAACAAACTGGTCAAGTCGGACACGAGGTATGAGGTTTTCATCTCACTATTTATTCTTGTGGGATTCAGGCTATATTTTCTATTAATTCCTTTTGTTTTGTGTATATACATTCCATGATTGTATTCTATGTGTAATATAATTTAATTTTTGGGGTTTTAATTTTCAATTTATGATCTTTCCTTCATAGGGTTTATGTTTCGTAAGTTAACAATTGGTGAGGGAACCCATCACCATACTCTTTTAGGCAATTACTTCTTTTAGGTTGTGTCTTTCCATTTCCATTTTCTTATGTTGGGATATGTTCTTATATATCATTATTTGTGTACATATAATTTCTTTGTGATGAGAGACCATTTTCTCTAACATCAACTCTATTTTTAAATTTTAATGTGACGATATAAGGATATTAGGTTTCTGTAAGAGAACTTCTTAACCCAATTTCAATTTTTTTGGTTCATCATCAATTTCTTGATTATGTAATGAAATGAATATTTGTGAATGTCCTATGATGTTTTATATCTAGTATACACTTATATTGTGTGTATTTATATTTTTCACACATAATTATGTCATTGATTTGTCTATATTCTAAGGATATGATCCGTGCAAGGGACTTTGTCTCAATTTACATTCGACTGAGGCTTATATGTTATTATACCTGAATTCACTTTTATATGGTGTATATACTCCCTTTGACATATTATATCATTAATCTCCATATTATCATGACATTATAAGATTTTATTAATATTATTACCCAATTATTTGTATTCAAGCATCTCTTTTTATGTTAGATACTCTTTAACAGAAATAGTGTTTTAATGGTTTTAAAGATATATTATTCTAAATCATTAAAATTAATGTATATGTTTTAAAAATGGTTTTTTATGTATTTATTTTTATGGACATGAATGTTTTTAAATTAAAATTTATATCAAAATCAACAAATTTGTAGGGGAATATTTGATTAAAAATCCATTACAAAATGTTTTAAATGGTTTTGAAAATGGATTGATAAAGCATTGATGATGTCAATATCATGAAATTATATATTGTGATTCTAATGTGGTAATGTTTTCGTATCATTATGATAGTTTTATGTGTTATGAATTTGTTATGGTTATTGTTCATTGTTTACGTATACGGGTGGTTCTATGAAAAACCTTGGGCAGGTGAGTCTGAAAGAGCACTCCAATGCATTGGGTAACATGACAGAGGTAAACATTAATGATTATCTTAAGATATTTTGGAAATATACTATGATTGGTATTCAAAATGTAACTCCCTACATAGCTCTTAATGCAAAAACATAAGTATGTTATGGATAAAAAAAGTTACATTTATGAATTATGATTTTAATTTGTTATTCATAAATCTTGTGATTTCATGAGGTATGTTATGATTAAAAAGTATGGGTTCATTAATTTGAATTTATTGAGGGGTTAATGTTTATTTTACTCATTTAATAACCCTTAATTAGTAGTTTCATCTAATTTCATGTTTTGAAATGTTTTCCCTTTGACTTAAAGATGAATAGTGTCAAGGAAGGGATCCAAGAAAAGTCGGGCTTTCTAAAACATGGAACTAGACATCGCTATTTTTTTAAGAGTTTGTATTTATTGAAAAAATGGAATCACGTTAGAAGTATATAAATTGTAATTTTTGAGATTTAAGGTACTATGTATGGCCTAAGTATCGAAAACTCTAAACTTGAAAATATCCTCAATTTGTATTATTCATTTAATTCAAGATTATGTAATGTTTTACGGATGGATCCCTATAGTTGGTATCAAAGGTATGTTTAGAAAAATTTAGGGATTATGAGTTTGAGTTAAACATATAGTTAGTCACTATGTCTATTATTTCCATTAAATCGTAGTTTTATAACTATTTCAGATCATTTAATGTCGGTAAAAAATGGATGGATGAGGATTTCAAACAACATTCCTCTCTCTTCCTGATGACATGGTTGCAATAATTATTGAAAAGTCATGTTCAGATGATAGGGAATCGTTTTCTAGCAAACAACTCAATTAAATTTAGTTGCTTGATATATCAAACACCTGCACAATACCTCGATATCATTGTAGATCATGGGTAGTATTTAATCGAATCCTATTATCACAATATTCTCATACTTTAAAGAAAGGTAAATATTATCAATCAAATTCTCAAATATTTTACATTATCCCAGAATTTTGAAACATAATATGATTTTGAAAATTGAGCTAATGAATGGTACCCTTGGGATATGTATTTGTATTTGCTTTTATAATATCTTCTTTCAGCGCATACTTATGGTATTTTAAAAAGACCATTGATTGAATGTTTCAACTCAAACCCGATCTGACTATTTTATAAAAATCATGTTTTATCAGTTGTTTTGAAATTATATGACATACATGCTTATTTTCCGAATCTATTTTTCTGCGAACACGAATATGACCCATGTTGTACAATGTGTATTTGGATGAAGGAAATAAATGATTTTGAAGGATTTCTAAATTATTATTGAAATGCATGGACCTTCAACCTACGTCAACTAGATGATGATGAAACCATATAGACACCATGATGATGGTATGGCATTCTTTATACTGGGAATAGTTTCATATTATCATTTAAAGGTTAAATAAAAAAGGACAATTTATATAATTCTTCATGAATTAAGATGTTGAGGTCTTAAGGTGTTGGGATTAAAATGATAGGTATAAGAAATATTTTGAGGATAAAACATTATAGGGTAATTTTTGAGTAAATTATCTGATTTTTGGTAATGTAGTAAAATAATACAGTTTTTGGAAAAGGCCATCACACAGACCATGTGACAACCCATCTTGTCGGACAATGATCCGGGAATCGAACAAACACAAAAGTGCAATCAGGATTTATCACCTACCATTGGACAATGTGATGTCCCTGGTTAGTATGACTTTTTCTTTTTTGTTAAATGATTTTACCAATCAAGAAAATGTTGATTTGAGATCTTATGTTCTATCAAATAGATATCCTTAGTATAAGAAAATGATTTGGTGATTAAGTGATAATGGTTACACTAGAAGACATTTTCTCTTTTGGGAAGACTTTAATATTTAGGGAAATAGAATACTATGGGATTTCATTTGTGGAGTAATGGTTGAAATTATGTTTTGGATGAATCTATGTTTTTATGTAGAAATATGGTGACATGGGTTATATATAGAAATTATTAACCTATTCAATAGAATATGTGATTTTGTTAATTAGACTTTAGTATGAGATGTTAAGAGTCGTTGATTATATTTGGAAATAAATGTGATGATTTAATATGGAAGACTATGTGATCATATTATATTGAGTTTTGGGTTTCAATATTTGTTGGATTGTTTAGAATATTTTTATTTAAATATTTTGTATTGAATGGTATTTGTTGAACTCTTGGTACTGTTTTTTAAATATTAGAGATTAAGAGTAGTATTTATTTTTATAAAAGATTATCCTTTTTGTGGATTGTCTGATATTATACTAACCATTTCGGTTTTGGTAGATTTATAATGAAGGGGGAAATATATAGTTCATATTTTCAGATTATGTTTCACTATAGATGTGGATTATAGCACTTCAAGTGTGACCATGTCATCTTCAATACTTACAGTTTTGAGAAAATATGAGTATGTTGTATAATTTTATTAAAGGATGATACACTACATGACAAGAAACTATATATCCTTACGATCTTATTCTATTTATTAATTAAATTATTCAACTCTATGCAATGGATCTTGAAGAAAAAATGTTATATGATCTCTTTTATCATCAGACTTGTACCCAACCAATAATGTTTTGGAATTATGGTGGTTAACATTCCGTGATCATGTTCTCCATCACTCCCTATTAATTTCAATTCCATATCCATGTTTTCTTACATTTAATCCTAGTATGGTATATCTCGGGTGACCATTGTACTTCCCTTTTTTCTTTTAATGTGATTTTTTATTGAATCTTTTTCCGAAGTTGAAATTTTAATGAAGTTTTCAAGCCCAATTTTAAAATTGTGTGGACGCAAATCCCAAAAGTGGGGAAGGATGTAACATCCCATTTAAATAAAGAATATATAATTTTAATATTTATTAACTATTGTAAATTAAATTCTAGTTTTACATTAAGGGGGATGCAATGTATGATATCACGGAACAACGATTATTGTCGAAATCTTATGTTTCATACAACATTGAGTGATACCTTAAAATAATATAATATTATTATTATTTTAAATGGTAGTTAAGGTATATCTGTTTTATTGTAAAAAATGAATAGAACTAACAACAATATGATTACACATATTTGTTAAATGTTTTTACATTTATCCAATTAAAGTTAGTGGCTTAAATTGTGTCTGAATCCAATTTTAAGCATAAATACTCTAATAGTCGTTAGATGGTCGATTTAACTCATTTTGATGGAGAACCATTTTTAAATATAGTTTTTTTTCACATTTTCGTGTTCTATTTGACAAAATAATATTATTCTTTCGAATCGAGACATCAAAAGTTAAATTCGGTAAAAAATTTTATTTTTCTGATAAAATTAATTTTTTGACGAATAGTGAAAAATAATGTATTTTAAATCATATCTAACTTTAATATAATTTATTAAATTGGTTATATTATCTCTATAATGTGTTTCAAAGTGTAATTATATTATATTTTTACCATTTAATCCAATGTAGGTCATTGAAAATAATTTCTCATTGAAATTGTATATAAAAAAGTGTCAATCTTTTGATAATTATTATTTCTTAAAAAAACGCTTTTTGATTTGAAAAAAAGAATTAATTTTAAATTAAATAATGAAACTTATATGTTTCTAATTTGGTAAAATTGACATCTTTTATGAATTAATAAGATCAAATATAGCTTAGGTTTGATTTTTTGTATTTTCTAAAAACCTTCAATTTTTTATGAATGGTGAAAACACAGAGTGGTGGTTAAAAACCGAATTTTTCATTTAAATAAAATTTTACCACTTATGTGATTTGAATTTCAAAAATTCGATTGAAATAGTCATTACAATTAAGTAAAATTTGTCTCAATAAGATTAAATTAATTTTTTTTGAAAAGTAACTTTTGACTCTTATTTACCACGGCTAATGTTAAATAGGGTAATTCAAGGTAAAAATAATATTTTAATAATATAAAATTACCTTAACATTTGTCTTAAACTTATTGGATGAGTCATGGATGACTAATAAAAACTTTCGGTGAGATTTTTTGTCCTTTGAAAGCCATTTGGCTATGATAATGACCTTAATAACTATTTATTTAATGTAAAAATAAAAATATCATAAACATGTATTGTTTAATTAAAAAATTTAATGTGGGGTTATATAATTGAATATTTGACTACAAATATTAATTATTAATCTAAAAATATTTACTAGATCATGGTATTTTTTATAAATTTTAGAAAACATATAAATAATAATATTTATGACACAATGACGATGCAATGATTACGTTATTAATTAATGATTTAAATAAACAAGATTATGACAATTAAAAAAACATCCATAATAATTCCAATTATTATTAGATGATATTATTTTGAACAAGATTCATCATTTCATCGACTATAATAATTTTTGGACCTTTTGAAACCAAAAATCATTTTATAATTTTATAATATGTTCAATCGTTCCTAAGGCACCCCTCCCCCTACTTATTAAAATACATCAAATCAAACCCATTACTCACACCTATCAATCCCCTTTTATCATCCAAAATATTTCCAAATAATCTCTCAAGATCTCTATCTTCCACCTAGAATCCTTACCTAAGGATGGTGACACATCAAGAAATCCTTTTGGTTCAAACAAAAGGGAGTAACCCAATTTAAAGGTAACACTTTCTCTTAAGTTCTTTTCTTTTAATTTACCTATACAACCCCTAATAAATTATTATTCATTTATTTTATAAAATTTGAAGTATCTTTAATAAAATATGTTTCTGATATAATAAGGATTCAAACTACACTGAACATATTGTTTCTGTGGACGTCGAACAATTGTCTCGGGGAACAATGAATGTTCAATATCCTCTTACAACCTCTTATTTTCACGATAAATATGGAGCTATATTTACATGTGTTGTGTATTTTATTCACATTGTCTCTATACTTATGTATTCTTCATTTATATCATACCTTTATGGTTTCCATACTGGGTAAATACGATAATTTCATTTGAGGAAGTGTAGACTACCACCCCCTTAAAGTTATATGACTCTTTAATGCCTTATGTGTAACACATAAAGGATTTAATTAATTTAATTATATATGATATTATACTGTAATTATAATATACCTATGTTTTATTATGTTTTCATTTCATTACATATGAAATAGTAATGAAATTAGTGTTCATGCGTATGTACGACTTACCGTCTCAATGAACATTTCATTTCATTTCTTACCTCCTAATGTTATGTACTATAATAAATAAATATATATACACAATATATATGTTATATATTATATGTAAATAATTATTATTTCTCTGGATATAATGTACTTTTAACCACATGAACAACATGTAATTATAAAAAGTTCATTTTTTGACTTTTGTACCCAATATCGACCAAACGACCATTATTAACTTAAATGATTGTATAATGTTTATGACATCGTAATAAGTGATATAATAGAATAATAAATTAAAAAAAAATTCTTAAGAAATTATACATTATATTTAGTTCATTATTCAGGGGAATAATGAATGAACAGGTCCCATTAGACATGAGGTAAGGGGTTTTCTTCTCACATTCTATTCCCGAGAGATTCATGTAATATTTTCCACTATTTACTTTTGTGTAGTGTATTTACTTCCAATGAAGGTATCATTTATGTAATTTAATTTAATTTAGGGGTATTTACATCTTCATTTCATGATCTTCTCTACATGGGGTGTATGTTTTGTATGTTACGAAATCGTTATGGGAACCTGTCCCCGTAATCTTTTTGTCAAATACTTCTTTTATCTAATGTATATTAATTTTATTTTTCTTATGTTGGGATATGTTCTTATAGAATGTTATTTTTTTACATTTTATGTCCATGTGATGAGATACCATTTTCTCTCTAATCAAATCATTTTATTAATTTTAATGCGATGCTGTTAGACTGTCGAGTTTATGTAAGAGAACATCATAAACCAGTTTAATTTCATTAAGATAAACTTCTACCTCTTGATTATGCTGTGATATGAATATGTTTTAGTGAACTATTAATTTATTACACATAATATCCACTTATATTGAGTTTATTCATATTCTTCACTCATAATTATGTCATTGATTTGTCCTTAATGTAATGATATGATTTTTTCAAGGGACTATGTCTCAATTTGAATTCCATTGAGACTTACTTGTTGTTATAAACCAATTCACTTTTATATAGTGTATATATTTCTCATTGACATATCATATCATAAATAACCTTATTTTCATGATATTATAATCATTGATTAAAGTTATACATCAATTATTTGTATTCAAGAATCTCCCTTTTGGTATTAAGCCCTTTAACTAAAATATCATTTTAAATGCTTTAATGATTTATACTTATAAATAATTCACATTAATGTACATATTTTAAAAATGGTTTTAAGGATTTATTTATATGGACATGATTGTTTTTAAATGAAAATTTATTTTAAAGGCATTAAAGTGGTATGGTACACTTTGATTAAAAAATAACATTATTAAAAGCTTAAAATGGTTTTGAAAATGGTTTCATAAATCATTGATTATGTCAATATCATGGAATGATATGTTGTGATTGAAAAGTGTTAATGTTATATTTCCATTATGTTTTAATAATTTATTCCTCAATGCATTCTATATCATGACAGATGTAAATGTTATTTTTTCTGCTAAGATATTTTGGAAATATATTGTGATGGGTATTCCAAATGTAATTCCCTATGTATTTGTGAAAGATACAATGATTGTATGTTATGATTTCCCCATGTTACCTTTAATTTTTAGGATTTCAATGTGTTATTAAAAAGCCTTATGATTTCATGAGGTATGTTATGAATGAAAAGTATGGTTTCATTGATTTTTATTTATTGATGGGTTAATGTTCCCTTTCCTTATTTTATAACCCATACATAAATTTTTATTATCGTCCCATGGTTGGAAAAAAATTTCATATGACTTAATTATTAATATGGTCATGGATCGTATTAAAGAAAAGTCATCCTGTCTAAAACACAGATCTAGAAATGAACCTTTTTTCAAGAGTTTTGATTAAATAAAAAAAATGGTAACTGGGTATAAGTGTCTACATTGTAATTTTTGAAAAGTAATATAATCATTATGGGAAAATTTTCTTCAACTCTAAACTAGAAAGGATCTTTAATTTGAATTATTCATTTAATTCAAGATCATTTAATTTTTTTTTGATTTGGTCCTTATATTCCTAGTTAGAGGAATTATGATTAATTAATGGAATATTGTTTGGCTATCTAGGTGTCATACTGCATCCTTTTCATGTTGATGCCTAAGAATTAAATGGTTCTAATGATCTAGAATTAGATTCAAGGTGGGTAAACCCATGTAAAATGAATAAGTGTGAGTGGAAATTAATGGGAAGGTATTAACATGTGATAGTAATGACTTTTATCTATAACAATTAGTGGGTATACATTCTTGTTTAATGGATATTTTATTGGAATTAATGAATGTGTAAATTCATTACAAAAGATCAATTCATTTTGATGCATGTGATGGATAATGACATTGTATAATAATTATAATCATTTAATGTAAAATGGGTAAAGGAGTGGGTAAACACATGGGACATATTTAAAAATGAAATATCACCATGAGAGGGTATACACATTTGGAATGAATGGTTTATATGAGTGGGTATATTCATATGGGTCGTTTTTTTAAAATGGATTATATTAAATTGTTAAACATGAAATGGAATGGATTAGAATGGTATGACTACTCATTGGATTAATGTAATAACCATGATATATAGAAGTCGAAATGAATTTAGTGAACACGAGACATCTAATATGGTTTAGTCTATACCTATTTATTATAATCATAAATCACCATATGTCATTTGAAATGTTTACACGAAATTAGAAATTGCAATTTGTATGCATGAGAGGCCTTGCCTCATACATAGAACTGAATATGGGACTATGCCCATATATTGTGAATTTAGAATCCATAAGATGTTTTCTTATGTAAAATTAGTGATATTTTGGATATATATATGTATGATTGATAAACAGGCTATGAGACAGGGACTCCTTCTCCAAATACTCACGAGGTTTCAGACATGAATATCTGCACCCATGATATATATATATATATATGATTTATAAGAGGGTTTGGAGGCTAGGAATGATACTCCAAATACTCACGGTATTCTAGAAATGATGTTCTACAGCATTCATATAAAAATATATGTATGATTGATAAAAAATTTGTGAGATAGAGACTGATGCTCCAAATACTCATTGTGTTCTAGACAAGACTTTCTACACAAATGATAAATTTCTCTATTTGTTATTTGGATAGATAAATGGGATGCGAGACAAGGAATGATGCTCCCAACACTCATGGGGTAAAAGAAATTATGTTCTACACACAATAATTTACATTGAAATATGGGATAGATTGGTTGAATATGAATTGAATTAAAAGGATAATGAAAGGAAATGTGATGTAATTATTTTGAATTGAATATGAGAAATGGTTCAGACTCCAGCATGGGCCGAGGTAAGTATTGAGATACATGTGTCCATGATAACTTGGGGTTATATGTGTTTAAATAAAGGGTAATTTAATAAATATATAATTTTTTAGTTTATTACCCATGTTTTATTATTTATTCAACTGCATATATTGTAACTATATATATGCTTAATTGAAAAATCAAGACTCTTATTCTGAAAAAAGATCTGATGTTGGTATTGTCATCAGATTTCCCTTTGGAACCTAGATTGAATGTTGTTTGTTTATTCAATTTTTTATTACCTCGTTATACCATCACAACGTAGAATTATTATTCAACTGAAATATTGGGCTAGACACTGATGGGGATGACCTACTAAGATATTATCTCACACCCTACTCGAGTAACCTTGGTAACAACGTATACCTTATATTTATAGGGCGTAGGATTATAGAAATGTATCTTATACTTGTATTTAGTTGAAAAGGAATGATCAGGAGATCGGGATGATTATGGATATCTCTCTTGGGTATTTTCTATCATTTTACTCTTTTTTCTGTATGGGGATACACGTTTAAGGCCATGTGGAGATTGTTTCATCTACTGATTTGATGGTAAGCTAGGCTGGGACTTTACAAAGTGGTTTCAATGTGTAATTTTTTTCTTTTATTTAATATATTGTTTCATAGCTATGTGATTTGGAATGTGGAAGTGTGTGGAAGATAACTATTCTTAGGATGGATCACCCCACATAGCGGAAATGGACATATGCATAGGGTTTGGAATTACTATTTATATTGTTCGATATTAAAATTTATGTTATTTTACTTTAACTGAATTGTGTATTTTCCTTGGATTATTGATTTATGGAATTTATGAAATTTTCCATTTTCATGAATGTCGAGGAAGTAACATGAACTAAATAATATTAGGCTCTTAGAAACTCACATTACAAGCATATTCTATGCCATGTAGTTACATTCATAGGCTTCCTAGTGATATGATTGAGCTCATTGGATTCTATTCTATGTTGTTGTGTTTATAAGCATGCATGTTTTGATATGTGGTTTTTGTGATACATTTATCATGCTATAATGATTCCATGTTGTCATTTTACTATTATTTTTTCCTAGTATCATGTTTATGTGTTTATTAGCATGGCTCTGTGATTTTGATTCCTTGATTTTCTAATTGCAATATGTCACTCCCTATTAGCTTCTTGTTGTGTCATGCTAGCCGGTTTGATATATAATTGAATTCTTTTGATAAATATTTTTGTTTGTAATTTAATGGGATCTAAATTAAAACTATATAGTGTATGGGAGCTCTATAGATTGGAAGATGGATCCCCTTGTGACTAGACTATAGTACATTTTCATGTTGTATTATGAAATGGTTAAAAATCTAAAGGTATTGAAAATGGAAGCTATAGTGGTGTAATATATTTAATACCCTCATATAATAGTAGATAAAGATTCATTGATTATCATTGTCACTGATAAGTTAGTGTTTCTTCATGGGATATTTCTTCTTAGTAATGCCTAAAATGACAAGGGCCTCTTGATCCAAGTGAATATATCATTCATGACCTAGTGATGTGGATGATACTTCTAATTCATAAAGGGATATCATGTGGTAGGAATGATCCTAAGAGATTCAGATGCCTTTCTTCCAATGTGATTATTTAATGTTGGTGGTATTTGGGTGTTGTTGTCCATAGAATGACATTTTTGTTTTATAAAGACATCCTTCTTCGTAAGGGTGGACGTTTTATCTTAACCCTTATAATGGGAACATGAATCACGGAATTATTAGGTCAGAAGGATTTACATGCCATACAAATGGTCGTCTATTTAAGAGTTTGTGTGATCCTCTCTTTTATTTTTCTATGTATGTCTCATTATTTCTTCATCCGAGTTAATGGTTGTCTGAGATGTTATGTTATTGGATTTTATGAAATCATTGTAGATTGTGGTGATATACATGGTTCCATCATGTGTTTAGTGATGTAAAAAATAGGTTGACTTTGGTGTGATTATTGAGATTCTAATGACTAAGAGGTTCATGGGGCATCTCTATGATAGAGTAAATAGGGATTTAAGGTATGTTTGTCCCGCTACAAGGGATGAATTATTGGGACTTCAATGATCTGAAATATATGTCACCGTAATTTTAGATTTCATTACAATGATTTTGATGAGGTGATCATGGTTCATGGATGGTCACACATATGTTTACATTCTTTCTAAGATAGCACACTTGTGATTGGGTGATGTTTCATTTCGACGGCATGGACACTTCTATGGTGGGAAGCATAACTATAGGTTTTTTTGTGTCTATTAGTGCTTTTTTATTAGCATGATGTCGATGAAGTTAGAAGTATGTGAAACACTTTAGAAACTCTTTTATTTCTGTAAGTGTTTTAGTAGTATTGTTTGATAGAACACATATGCCCTGGGTGGGATATGTATTGGAGTATTTTTGAGGATGTATGTGCTAGTGAAGTTGGGCTATTGTAATGAGCTGACCTGTAGTGGTTTGACTATTCTTCTCAATGAAATGGACATACTCTTTGACTGGTCATCTAATTTAGATGATCATTTCCCCTATCTTGACCTCATACTGGAGTCACTATGATAGATTTGGTATTACATTACGTTGAACTTTTTATAGTCTTTTGATTTGATAATTGGTTATTATCTAGTCATATGTAGGATTAAATGTTCAATGGGTTATTCTATTATTTGTGATGAAGAATGATAATTTTAATATAGCGTAGTGATTGATTGTTCTGAAAACTTCGCAAGAATTTGGGATAGGATTTTAGTGTACGTGCTTGTGATTTACTATCAATGCCTTGGGAGGGAAGGATTAGTAGTTCTATTTAGAATGTGTTGGCCATCTAATTGAGGAATCATCATTTATAGTTATCCTAATGTGGCTTTGTTGTTACATTTTTCATTGGTGTATATATTTGGTTATTGAACTGTTATAATGGCATGTTGCCAATTTAAGGACGAATGTGGTTTGTGGGACAGTGTTGTATTTGAAGGAAGGAATCAACGTCCTATTTTTCGGGTTAATTGAGATTCCACATTTCATTCAATGAGGATAATTTTTTGACCACAAAACTAATTAGGTTATCCCATATGAAAAAATCACACGAGTAGCATCACAAAAATTCACAGGACATGTCCATTTAAGAAATTCTATGTGGTGGTTTTGGATTGAATATTAAATGCTAAGACATTACTAGAAAGAACCAATGAGATAATGGTTAAATATATAATAATGGGATTGTTACTCTAGTTATGTTGTCTCAGTTAGGCAACGAATCAGCATTTGGTTTGGATTTTGAACATTGAAACTATTTTTTAGTGATAAAGTGCCATTGGATTTGGAAATTCGTAAGGTTTTGTTTGGTGTGAAAAACCCAACCCAACCATTTGGATGAATCATCATGACCTTTGGAGGATGGGTGATATTTTATTTGTACTAGATGTCTTATCAGGGAAGATATGTTTTATGGTGGGTAGATTTTTCAACACTCGTTTAGGAAATAGTTATTTTAAAGAGGGATTATGAATTATTCTGTCAAATACTGGACAATATGAATTTTTAAAAAATACCATTGGATATTTTGATTTTCGATTGTCAAAAATACAATTTATTTCACATAGAGAATTTTAATTAATTAAATTAAAATTAAAATTTAAATAATAAAATGAAGGGTAAATGGAAAATAATAATAATAAATAAATATTTCTATAATAAAAATGACAATTATTTAGTAATTTTATTTATTTATTATTATTATTATTATTTTATTAGGATTATTTATTGAGAACCCAAAGAGGGTTCATCTTAGAATATTATATCACAATTGGTCTTAAAGGAATAATTTATTTATATATTTAGTAATAATATATTTATTAATATATTTATTATTTTTAAATAATAACATCTCCGACCAGATTTATCCTACAATGTCTTCCCTAACCTAGATGATGAACATGATAAATAATCTATGAAATTCATAATTGAAAATGGAATCATATAGAGCATGATAATAATTGGAATAATAATAATAAATAATATGAAAAAGGTTTATAATAATGTAAGTTATTTAATTTATTTAATATTTAACTAAGATAAATATCATATGTGATGAGTTAGACTCTAGGTAAGAGGTTTTATCTAAATTAAATATCAGTGTTTCATATTTAAATGATATTCTTATATATTATTTTACAATTATTATATACATCTAATTTGAAATGTTATATGTAGAATTTGTTTTTCACCCATGGGAATTATGATTCAAATTTATCAAAAGTGATAAGAGACATTTCATTTAAAAAATAATATATTAATGGTTTCCCTATAAATATCATTTTCTTACATTTACATGTTTCTAAAATGAAATTATTTTAGACATGAAAGTGTCAAAAAGTGTTTTTTCATTCAATAATTTTGTAAACCAAATTATCCTTGTTGTGGTATGTGTTTCCATCTTCGAAAAGAATAATAGGAACATTATATTATAAAGACTATGGTGAAAAATAAATATCTACCAAAAAAATTTATTTAGAGATAGGATTACATTTTAAGGATACTATTTTATTCCAATAAAAACCATCACTCCATTAGTTTGGGTATTTATGTTTTGGAATATTTTCATTTAAATGATGAGTATCTCAATATTGGAAAATAATTTCCTGTGGGTGATGATAAAATTTCATGTGTTTGATATTAAAAATACCAATCATTAATGTGTTAGGATTCTATAATAGTTATTATAAATTAATTAATTATGTGAGTTTGTATGTTATTAACCAGTAATGGGTGGTAACATTATACACCCTTGATGGATTGTTACATAATAATCCATGTATGGGTTGTTATATTTTAAACATAGAATTGTTGGGTTTGTGATATCCCTCTATTGAAATGGTTATGAATGTTTATTGTATGGTTCGACCATTTATATGAATGGTAGATATAACAATTTTCCACAATACCTATATTATTTATGTACCCATAATATTTTATTTTATGATTTCAATTAATGAAATTGTGTGTGTTCTCCAGGGATAATGAATTATCTCTTTCAGTAAAAAAATATTGAATAAAGGTAAACATTTCCTGTGTCTTGTGATTTCACTCAAATAACATTTTCTTTATTTTTATATCCATTAATAATATTTATGGTATAATCCAATGTCCTTAAAATATATTTTAAATGATTTATCGATATGTAAGGGAATATAATATGCCATGCTGAATGTCATGAACATATTTCAAGGAATGAAATCTTATTCTTTTTTTAAAATTATCCATATTTAAAAAAAGGATACACAATATTAATGTATATATTTTATTTTATGGTATTGTTATTTATAATTCATGAACTAATTCCCTAAAAAATTTAATATTAAATGATACTATTATTTTCTAGAATTAATTATCCAATTAAAATTCATTATTATTTAATATTTCAGGAAGGTTACTTATATTAACAATGTTCTATAATATAATATTATTCCATATAGCCTTATTGAATAGAATTTCTATGATAGAATATATAAAATAAAATATATATGTAAATAAAAATTTACCATATATGAATAAAACACATATGAATATAGTTTTAAAATGTGAATTTATTAATTTTTTTATTATATGATTACAATAAGTCAATATAAGTTAATTAATCAATATTCTGTGGTCTCTCAATCATTAAAATCCCTATCCAAATTAACAACTTTATGAATCATCACCATGAAATCATATGAGGGAGTGGGAATCTACAAATAAAAATGTTTCATTACAAGTATTTTCTATTTTTGTAATTAACCATGGGGCTTAATGTTTTCTCACATATTTATCCAAACAAAGAGATGAAATCAATAAAAAAAATGTTATTTCATCATGTAATGATTTATACAGTGGTAATTGTATAAATTAATCCATCCGAATATGTGATTCTTGTATTTTTAGTCCATGTAAAATTAAAATTTTCAAGTCAACGCATCATGAAATTTTTCTTCAATATCACTCTTATAATTTCCAATTTTATTGTTTTCAATGAGAATATTGTTTTACTAATATTTGAAGGTATGAACTATTAGAAGATATAATCCATTATCATTTTCCAAGAGATCACACATTATAATAACTTCTGAAAAATTTAATTCCACATTAAGATACTATTTTTAATTATTCAACAACATTTAATATTTTTAATACCATACTGTAAAAAATGTTTTTAACATAAGATTTATGGTATAAATATTTATATTCAGAATATATAAGTTTGAAAAAAAATCTACCATCTTTAGTATAGAACTCTATCAGATATGTTTGGAAATAATATTCTCATAAATTTTAACTAAATTTTTCCATAGATTAAGTATTAATCATTAATAATTTTAACATCATGTTAAAACTAATAAAATTTTGTTTGTGGAATTATAAGAATTATTCTACTTAGTTTTGAAATGTTAAATTATTATTATTTAGGTAAATACATGACGATTTTAAGGTCCCAAAAAACATCAATTTACATAATATGGTAGATTTTTAATCTGAACTGAATTTTAAACACCATTAAATACCTCACTAGTGTGTTTGTTCTAATAATACATGTATCCTATAGTATAAAAATATAAATTCATTCACATAAGAGAAGAATTTATCTTTAAAAATATTTTGGTCTAATGCATTATCTTTATCTACATCAAATTCCTATAACACAATGAATTCAATTATAATAGGATGAAAGTATACACATATACCATTTATAGTAAATTTATTTATTTTAATGATCATTAAAATATTTATGGATTTTTGTGGAATATAAAAAAGGTAGGTCTCTAGGGATCAAAATAACTAACCCTAAGAAATGTATTGTACATTGAGATTTGAATAGATTAAATCCATCTGTAGCCAATATAAAGAACACAATAATAGAATAAAAATATATATGGGGATATAATTAATAAAAGGATCAATAATAATATTAATCAATACGATATTTTATAATAATGTATTAATTTTTTTTCATACAATTCAACGTCATTGGATCATCTGAATTTAAAACATGATAAATATTTCCAATATAAATAATAATAAAATATATTTTAAAACCCTAAAAGCATCTTTATTAATATTATTCATTATATTATTAATTTATAATTCCACCATGATTCACTAATTTCAATGTAGAAACAATTATCTTTAACACTCTTCACTATTTGAATCATTAACTCAATAGAAAATGTAGTAATTAGACACACATATATCAGAGTATAATTGAGACGAAGTATATCAAATACATTAATTATCCAATAAAATATTTATGGATGTCATATTGAATGAAACTATGATTCATAAAATTCAATATCAAAAACATTTATTTAACTATAATTTCATTTAAGAACATTATCTTCTAAAACATTAATAAAATTGTAAATATTTTTTATTTGATACATCCTTCATACAAATCATAACTTCCATTGTCCAATAGTTCATAATACATCTTAAAATAAATGGTGACATTTGGAATATTATTATTATTTGGAAAATCAAAATGATACAACATCAATAATTAAAAATCTACCTTATTTTTGTAGTGTGTAAAAAATAATTAGTATGTTTTGAATTTCATTTCTTAATCTTTTTACAGATGTTATGCACTATAAATTACTATTTCCCAATGTCGAATTCAACTCCCAACAGTTATTGGGAATTATTTCAATAATATTTTATCAGAATCAATATATTTTTCAATAATTATCTATAATTTTAATTAATATATATAAATTAAATTTTATCATCTATATATCATTTTAGAACTGTTTTTTTAAATAACTAAATCATCAAAAAATGAGTTGCATTTTTTAAATATTAATCAAAATTTATTTCCTTTTAATTATTCTAATAATTCTATAAATATAAAACATAAAAATCATTTTTTAAATAAAAAATTTTAAATATAAATGAAATAGTTTTTACTATAAGTAAATATTAATATCAGATTTTTGATATTTGTAAAAAATTACATAAAATAAATTACTAAATATAATATAAATATTCTTCAAAAAATGTTTTCACAAGATATCACAGTGATGAAAAATACGCACCATTTAGAAATGTTGGATTTTATAAATATATAATTGAAAATTCATCCTCATATAATAGTTTTTTATAATTATATGCAAATGAGTAAATTTTAACAATAGTTTAAATATATATAATTTTCATAATTATGATACAGAAAATATATGAATTATAAATATGTAATTATACTTTCTGAATACATTTATATAATTGGATATATTAAATTGATATTTTTAAAAAATAAAAACAATTAATCCTTTACAAGTATACTAAAAAATTTATACAGTTGATACAAATAAGAAATTTTTTTTTCTAATTATAGAATGGTCCAATCAAATATCAACTCATCCAGAAAAGTTGTAGAGACATGGTTTTTGGCCTAATAATACTTTAAAATATTTCTATGAATATTTCCAAACCTGGGCACCAAGACGACATGAAATTATGAGGCTCGCTGTGCACAAGAACGAATTTGATAAAAATGATATGTGCTTTTATATTATGATTGTGTGGTTAACTAATGAAAATAGGATATCTCTTAAACGGTTTATCAGATCGAAAATCCGAGACCACGGTTGGGTCCAGAATGTTGTGTTCCCCCTAGACACGACATAAAATAAGTCGTCACAGGATGTTTGGTCCCCTCCCTAATTGGAGGTGCATTAAATGGATAAATTAAATAATTAATATATTTATTTAGCATCTCAAACTCAAATATCTCTCAAACAGGGACTCGGATAAAAAATATGAGACCACTGATGAGTTCATAATGTTAGTTTTACCCATGTTAGGGTGCAACTTTTCTTGTCTTTTGATGTTTGGATTTTTCTCCATCGTGGGAAAATAAATAAATAAGTAAATAGTTAATTATTTATTTATTTTATTAAACGCTCTTTTAACCTAATAAGAGGATATAAATATGATTCTTTAAGGGTTTGCCCACATGATTTAATTTTTCCAACAATGAAAAAGCTTCTACTCCTCTACTCTTTTCCTCATTCTGTTCCCTAATGAATAACAATGAAGCCTCGGATCCAGGTGAATAGAAGAGTGATGAACGAAAAATATTCTTATTATCATTGTAAAAGATAGATCCTCGTCAACACTGAACGGATCTTGATGAATGTGATCTTCACAAACAAATGATCCAAACTTGAGGTAGGATTTGTCGTTTTGGATTTCATTCCCCGGTTTAATTTCTCCTGATGAATGCGAATTAAATAAATTAATTCTCGGATCGATAAATAATTGATTGGATTAATTTTATTCTTCTTTATCTTGAATTTTAATTTCTTGAAGCATGATAAATATTATATTTCCAATTCCTCCTGTTCATGATTCTAAAAAATGATGGTCAAACTAACATAGCTATTTTTCCGTACAAAGACTGTGATCTTTCTTTATTCATTGTTCGTGCATTATTCGCAATGTCTTTATCCCCAAATAAATAAATGCACTGAAAACTCAATGTTTCATTTTGCGCAACATACAAACGTGAGGGTCTCAACCCAAGGATCAAAAATCAACTTTTGTCTTTTTTTTGGAGTTAAATAAAACCTAGAATGGAGTGAATATAGATCTCGTGGTGTGGGACCGACAATGTTTTCAGCTGGTGCGAGTTAGGCAATGTGGATCGTAGCGGTGCGGGTGATCGGCACGACGTTGCGCAGTTTAGGTAGGGCAAGCCGTGGTGGCATCCCACGGTGCGGCTGGGTTGACGGGCAGCGACAAGGTATGCTGGAGGCACAACGGCATGGGAAGCTGAAGGTGTCGGCGGTTCTGGCCGTGTGGAAGAATTCTGGGAGATTGGGGCACTAATTGGAGGAGGAAAGATGATTGGAGAGAGAATTCGAGAATGGAATGGGAAAATAATAAAAGAAAAAAACTAAGAACGATGCAAATCAGTGTGGGTCAAGGATAGCATGGAGTCAAAGAAAAGGAGGCCATTTTATTTTGGTGGTGTCTGGAATTTTTTTTGGATGTGATGATTTAAGGAATTATTTTAAATTAAAAATAATAATAATATAATAATTGTATTATTATTTTCAGTTGGAAAACCGTATTTTGGCGGAATCTTCTTCGTGCGACATTGGTTTCACAAACCGTCAGCGGTAGTGTGACCATGACTTCGAGATAAAATTTATGAGCCTAATATTGGATGTCTTTTTTCAGTTTTCGAATCGGGTTCCTGAAGCGCTCGAAAAATAATATATTTAATAATATTATTAAATCCTCAGCCCGCCATAACTCATGTGTGCAACGTCTGATTGACATGATGTCAGTGGTTATGTGATCCTCTCATTAATACATTTGATTCATGTCTAATGTTCGATAATAATTTCTGGTTCGTGTCTCGGGTCCATGAAACATCCAATAAAAATAATAATATTATTATTTTTATGAGATCTTCTATCTGACATATCTCCCTCATTATGTGTCGTATTGATGAACCGTCTATGGTATTGCGACCATGAAATTTAGACAAATTTTTACAGATCAATTTTAGATATTTAAGTTGAGGTTGATGTGCGCGCCCCATGAGGCCCGGTTCGCGCATGTTGCAGTGAAATGCATCTTTTTCACCGGTTATTCATTTTCCACAAATGGTTAGTTTAAATCATGTGTTATTCCGTGTGGATCAAAACACTGTGACCTCTTTGGTTATCTAGTTTTTTTTTTGAAGTATGATCGGGTTGGATCAAATAAGAATCCAACCGGGCCCTCGACATTAAAATGACTATAACATACAGACTCGGAGTCAGATTGATGCAAAGTCTATAATGTTATAACCCTTATGACATGGCGGTCCATCGGGTTTATCCGTTGTGGAACTTCGTGGCAGTTGAGGTATGACCGATAACCGGAGGAGCAGAACTAGTGTGTTTCTCTTAGTGTGTTAACATGGTTACTCCCTTGACGACTCAAGGCGTGGGTATTCCTTTGTCACATGCACCGATAGAGACAGGACTGCCCACCTCATGAGTGAAGGTTTATTTCCCTCTGTGATGGTCTCAAGGATTTTTAAAAACCTGAGACGGGGTCTCGGTGGCACAACACGCCCATTAAGTGATATTTAGAGCCTCGTTGATATTTTTGTTTCGGATGGCGTGAGCACATCTAGATTCTTGTTTAGGCACCGTCAGTGGTGTTGTGACCCTAGAGTCGAGACGTAGTCATCCAGGGTTGTTTTAGGCGTTCAAACCAGAGTTATGGCATGGGTCCATGGGCCGACATTCAAGCTTCATGCAACGTTTGCGACATTTTCATCAGATGTTCGTTCATGGCGAATGAATAGTCGATTTGGTATGTTTCTTCGAGGGCATCACGATGGGGTAGTTTTCCTGAACTTTTTTGAGACTAATTTGTGGGACCCATGAGACACTATATGAGAATAAAGCGGTGTTGAAAAACATTTTCGTCAGGGAGTTCGTTTCAGGTGAGTAAATAGTCTATCTCATGTGTTTTCTTTGAGGATTGAAATAGTATAATCAGTTTGGGCATGCAGAGCCTCATTTGAGATCTCATTAAATGTGGAAACATAAAAGGGAGTTGTTCATACTATCCATTGATGCACTCCAAACCAATGCACGATAGAGATGATAGTGACATCTAGTAATGGCACGGGCAATGCAGATTTATCAAACTAGTTCCGGGTTTAACCTCCAGCGGGGCTGGGTAGGGGGTTACCCACAAGCGTATCGGGGTTTACCATCCAGTGAGGTTGGACGGTGGGATACATGTTGAGCTTAGGGTTTTCCCTCATACGAGGTTGGGAAGTGGGTTACCCTTTGACCTTAGGGTTAACCCTCTACCGGGGATGGGCAGTGGGTTACCCATTGACCTTAGGGTTTACCCTCCAGCTTTGCTGGGCAGTGGGTTACCCGACAACCTCATAGGGTTTACCCTCCAACTGGTCTGGGCAGTGGGTTACCCAATTACTTCTTTCAGACATAGGATTTTCTATGAGGCTAGTCAGTGAATTTTATCCGTGATTACCGAAGTGGGACCCTTGGTTTTATGGTTCAGTGATGAGATAGATTTGACGTGCGGGACTTTTGGGCATCAGTGATGTATAGCCATAGAACTTTTGGATACTTTTCCTAGGCTGTGCATGAAGATAGAGATCCCATTTAACAATCGTTTGGGTTTCTGGTTGAGCATATATATACATATCCCCTACTTTTTTCCCTACCCTATGGGTTCATTTACTATACTTCTAGGAGTGCTGGAGATGCGCAAGTTATGCCACGTGATTTCTATGTCAAGATCCTCTTGGTTGGAAGATTCTACTCTCCTGCTATAGGTAGCGAAGACTCGATGAGAAGTTCATATTATCAACATTTCAATCTACAAGCATCTGGACGAATCTTCTTCCTTTCTCTTGTTGGGTTGAGTTTCGCTCTATTAATTGTACTATTTTTGTTCACTCTTGTCATACCTAGTTCTCTCTTACTTCTACCCTCTTGAGTACATCTATTGTTGATCCCTCGAGCCTTCCTCGCCTCCTAATGAGTATTCCTATACTCACCCCTGCATGGGATTTTCCCACATTTGGTGTGCCCTTGCAGATGACAGGTAGCTTAATCATGACATCAGAAGAGCTTCGGGATCCAGGATGCATGGTCTAGGTATTGTGGTCGTAGATTGGGATTCAGGAGTGGGAATCTTCCTGCTATTTTACCTTTTCACCTTTTACTGGGTTGTGGAACTTTTCAATTTGGGTGTGTATTTTTTCCATTTTCCTTTCAGTATTACATTTCATGTACTTGTATTGTTAGAGGTCGATTTATTTTTGTTAGGTTACCTTTTTATAGTAGTTTGGAACCTTTCTTTCTTCTCTTTATCTACACATTTGAATTGAGTTAGCTACGTGTGTGTGTGTACGAGTTCATAGGAAAAGGCCTCCTTGAGTTTTTTGTTCCTTCGGCGCTAGTCGCCCGCCCCTGGCTAGTGGAGGTGGGCTTGGGGTAGTTGTGGTTCGAGCCCTGTTATGGTTCGGGTCGTGACACAAGTATCAAACAATTGAATTTCTAACCATGTACATTGTGAAATGGAATGTACATATAAATAATAATAATTAGAATAATAGAATTCAATATAACCATAAATATTAATTAAAAATTATTGTTTGGAAGAATTAGAAAATAAAAATTAGATTAATTTAAGTTGTATGTATCCAAAAATTAATCCACTAATAATTAATAGCATTCAAATTTTTTTAAAGATGAATATATAATTTTATAATCATTAATATATTTATGCTCAAATAAAAAATTATTTTTTAAAATAAAGTACTAGCCTCAAGAGAAATAATTGTAAACACATATAGAAACAAAATTTCATGAAGAAATGAAATAAAACATAAGAAATAACATGATATATTCATTGAAAAAACTATAAAGTATATAATCGTTATATTTTTAAATGTTGTATAGTTGAACCAATGATAGAAATGTATTAAAATAAAAATTATTTATAAAATAAATTCTAAAACAAATTGACATAACCACTATTATTGTAAATTCCTCGTAAAAGAGATGAAAATTCACAACGACGAACAGAATAGGATGGGAAAATAGAAAAATAATCAAAACAAAGTAATTTAAAAAATTACAATATTAGAGAAAGCACCCATCCACTAAAATTTTATTGAATAATTATGAACACTGTGATAAAAAATTTAAAAAACAGGAAGACAATACAACATTGAAACATAACCATATAAGGAATAAATAACTATGAGTTATAAGTTTCCCTAAATGGTGGCGTTGATGAGGGGAGAGAAAGTTGAAAGAGGTTCATCTCAATAGGCATATATATTCTGCGGATAGTCATCATGGGAAATTAGGGAGGTTATATGGTTCCATGATCATCTACAGAGAGGACGAATCAAATTGTTAGGTCAGGTTCTCAATTATGAAAATGAGAATAATGGGGGTTGTATGCACTTGTTTAATAAATTATATGACTTTGTTCTCTAAAAAGAGATGTTAAATACAAATATTTCTGCTTTTTTTAAATAATTTCAGATAATAAATATTATATGAGATTATATGTAACCCACCACAATAAATTGATGGATGTTAAAATTTTAAAAATTTAAAATTACTATATCAAACCTCTACAAAATAAAAATCCACTAATATTTTTTTTATGCGCATTCATATAATCATTGTCCATCACTACATTAAAATCTAGTTTTAGTACAATAATTCATTTATTGAATTCAATAATACTAATACCTTCCCAAAACAATGTAATGATCATTAGTTCGTCCTCTAAAATATATCCTAAACATATATCTAATACCATATTGTAACCATACTACCCCATAAAAATCCATGTTGGGATAGATATGATATCAATCGTGATATCCCATGTATTACATTGACATGACAATGATTAATCACACACATTAATGGTACTAATTACTCATTGACAACACATTCTATTTTAATGATATTTTTTCAAACTAATAAATCCTAAATCACTAATTGTTAGTTAAACCAATTAATTGGAAACTATTTCGTTGAATTCTATTTGACATTGAGAATACCAAAATTAAAATTAATTATAGAAAAACTATCATTCTTTTATTCCTCTAATGAAAATTAAAATGAAAATAAAAAATAATATATTGGTAATAAATCAATCTATTTAGGAGTTAACATAGAACAAAACCACAACTAACTATATCATGTAAATAAAAAACAACATACAGAAAAGGAGGGTGAGACTAAATATAATTACAAGATTACACCCATTTAACTCCCATGTATCCATGGGAATAAATCATAGTATGGAATATGTACTTAATATATATGAAATTTTACAATCAATGATAGATCGGGATGAAAAAGCCACATTTTTTATGTTATTATAAGGATTTAATTAAAATTTCTTATTTTTTAAAAGAAGAAAAATATACTACGGAGGACCCCTGGGTCATATCTTATGAAATCAGATTAGTTGTGTATTATTAAACAATCATGTATATATATATAAAGATGTTAATTTTTATAATTTTTGGAATAGTTTTACGTAATAATTCTAATTATAAATTTAAATGCCAACAAATAGTGAGTAATTTAAAATCTAGAATGATTTTTAATTTGAAAATGAAAATGTTGTCTTTAATATGAGTACTTTAAATATAATGAAATGTAAAATATTTTAAAAAAAAATTAATATGTTTACAATACTGAAATATTATAAAATTATGCTATTTATGTCACTACCCATCCCAATAGAGCCAACATCTCTTCTTCCCAATGCTCTCCTCAAATATGCCTTGGGCAGATGACTTGTACTAATAGGGCATATCACTCACATTGGAGGTCATAGCCTGAAAAACATATACACATTCAGATGTATCCAATCCCAAATAATGATTAAATGTAAAAAAAGACTAAAAAAATATCCAAACATTTAATCCCAATGTCAGAGTATGATTATAAGTACTGAAATAAAAAAAACATCCAATAAAAGCACTCAACAAAGAGTTCGAAAACAATTCAAACGTAAAAGGACAGAATGGGAATGAATTCATTGTCACTACTAGAATATAATTCATTCATTCTTACTCAGTAAGATCATTCTATTACTGGTACATCTTAGAATCTATCAAAATTTGGGTCGTCTACATAAGACATGGCACATACTAGAAAATTCCATGTCGGGGTCAGTATAACAATATACAGTAGGATGACCCATAATCACTAAGAATATAATATGAATATTATTCAACGTAATACTAGTATATTTATAATAGACATGTATTAACAATATCCATAGATACTAAATAATGACACCAAGTCTCAAGGTAATGTCACACCCATAATTCTAGTCCAGGGTTCTTTGTTGAAGGATCCACATAACACTCATCATGAAGAACACACTTCCAATGTCATGTAGCACTGATTCCATCCGCCTGAGATGTACTTCTCATTGTGTCACCCAATATGCTTCCTATATGGGAAGTCTGAAGAGAAAGATACATAGATGAGAATCATGCCCATGTCTGTGGGATATAATAACTACTCAATCAGGAATAACCTACAAAGTTAATGATCAATGCTAATAATTTTCTAGTGATTGCAATAAAAAGAACTCCTCCTAGTGAAGGATTTTGATATACTATATCAAATTATTTCTCAGGGAAGAATTCAACAACTACATCAAAATAGTCATATTTAATGGATAATATTATTATCTATATGATTTGATTCCATAATAACCCCTGGTGAATATATAATGGGAACTCCCTCAATCTAAAATTTCCATGATAATTTGTTAAATTTATAAAAGATTTATTGGAAGGATTACACAATGTGTAATGTTAGTACACAATGTGTATCTTCATCATTGGCTATTTTTTGTGTATTAGAACCCATGCCCATGTCCATGTTGGTACTGAAGTTCACACCGTGTCTAAGCTCGTGTATTAATGGTCGTGCCCATTTCAAACTATCCATTCCTAGGTATAGTTATCCATGAATGTTCCCATGTACCATCCCATGTACATGTTGTGACTATATATTAATTCATATGTTGTATGATAGAATTTAGATGTTGTGTGATATTCAACTTATCTTTGGAAACACAAGAATCGTGCTTGGGGTCCCCCATGTCGTGTAATCTCGGACAACACACAATGTTCTCTGGATCTTTCTTTATTCTTTGGATCTATTTCAGTCATTATCCCACACTCATCCAACGTTATATTGTAATAATATTATATAAAAAATAAATTAATATGAGTCAGAAAGACCCCTATATAAATAGAAATATGGTTTTTGGCCATTTCTGTTTCTGGTGAATTACCTAGGAGGTAAATTGTCACTGGGCGTCCAATAACTGCACCTAAGTTTGTCCGATACTATCCTGATCCATCATAACAATCATCATAGATCAATCAAATCATCTATATGAACCCAGATGTAGGATTACAATATGTGGAACCATGAAAATATTTTCATAATTATTTTTTATGTAATATTATTTTCAAACAAATTACCAAATTATTTTTCCGTGATGAACGTAGAAATGGTGGAATAAATGAACAACCAAAACCTGACGGAAAACATTATACAATGTCCACGTTGTCTATAATTCATTTCTATCATTACAAATAACAAATAGAAAATGAAATAATCACTTGTAAATCCCCAATAAGTAGATAAATCATACTCATCCCCAAAATATAGATTAAATGTGAATCAATCCATTTTCGAATTGATTCAATTTGACATAGAAAGAATAAATCCTGAAGGAATAAAAAAAATACTCATCATAACATTATTTTTATCCATAACTAGTTATAAACTATCAAACGTCGATATGATTAGAGATATCGACATTTTCTATAGTCACACATATCCTCAACCCCTATCTAGTCATCACTTCCTCATAGAAGCTCCCTCCAATGCTCTCAAATTTTGGTTATAAATTTCCATGGTCATGTAAATAACCCGCCTAATTTCATATAAGTGTTTTAATATAGAGATTTATTAGATTGTAGAGAATAGTTAAATAATTAATTCATTTAAATGTCCTCCCATGACTGTGCTCATACAAAACAGTTGATGTGCTCCATGATTATTCACACCCAAGATATAACTCTTAGTGGGAACTCAATGAGGGCCTCATATTTCCCAATAGAAAACATTTTTAGATGTTACTAAATTTTTTTTTGAAACTTTTCTTCATGATTATTAAATATATTTGACATGTTTTATAAATTAATTATGGTCACATCAGGCCATATAATTTCATATCATCTACACTCCTCGGTCTGAAAATAAACCATATATTAATTTAAAAAAATTCATAGAAAAATCAGAATCATTAAATTATCTCATCCTTGTGAATTTTTATTCTTTAATGATGAAAATATGTCCACAAAAAGATATATAGGTACTAATAATGCATCTGTGTCTTCCTCTCCTATGTTCTTTCCTGAAGATTCATCTCCTACCAGAAGAAATGTACAATGGGAATCCGTCTCCCATGAAGTATAAACTCATGCTGATCCATGATCTCAATAAGTTACTCATCAAATGTAGATAAACCCACATTGCCTATCTCACCCAACATAATAATGTTCAATGGATCCTGAATGTCCCTCATCAGCTGTGAAACATAGAATAAATTGTGCACCGAACTAAATGTAATTTTAGAGTAATGTGGTACTCAATATTAATATATCTATAAATTATCAAGAATTGGACAATTGATTTAGGAGATATCTTACCACCGCTATCAAATATTCATAATCAACCTTTAGGAGAAACCCATAAGAACATTTGGACTCCCACCACGAACACCAATGGGGTCCATTTTCTGTAAAAATAGGTCTTAAATTTGATCTTAAAAATACTTATCAAATCATAGATGATCTGAACGTTCTCTGTGGTGGATCTCTCAAACATTGGTCCAATAAATGAAAAATTTTCTTTTTTGTTCTATCTTCAGGGTTTCCATCAAGGTCTCTCATAAAATTACTTGAATATTTCCTTACAAATAGTGGAATGGAAGATATTTTGTACACAATCTCCTTCAATGGTAATTTATCCACCTAATTATGACCAATATCTAACCTGCAAGATGAAAACACAACCTCCACGACCTGAACGATATTCTTAAATTTGTAGTCATTCTAGGGTTGAATAGACATGTTCAAATGTAGTTGAGTCCATTGTGACATCCCAACCTGTGGGACAATGAATGGTGCCTCGAGCCATTTCTCCCCATGCCTTCAAGTGCACCTCCCCGTATGCTTGAGGGTGTTGACTAATAGTGATGGTTCGATATATAAGTCTTGTGGAGACTATACCCTCAATTATCAAAACAAAATACTAGTTGTTTCAAATAAAAATAACCATGTTCGGAAGTGTATATAAATAACTAGAACAAATCCATGTCATAAGGTAACAAAGTCATGAAAATACAATACTCAGCTGAAAGGTAAATAATGATGTTCCAATGAAATTTCATTAATCTATAATTCAACTGAATGTATAGACACAACAACTCCAAAATAGGTCCTGAACCATGTCTGGTTCCCTCTCCAATGCTTCAATCCCAAACTACAACCTATCCCAAAGCATTTCCCTTAACATGTACTACAATAACAATGTATGCTTAGGTGCTGATCAGGAAGCCATAATTGGGTGCGAGTATAACTCAGAAGGACACCACCTACGATGTCTAAAACAAGTCTATTAAAAAGATAGGTCATGCAGTTTTATGAACCAATAAATATATGCATAAGTTAAAAACATATCAAATTGTCATTTAATATTTAATCAACACATTAGGCCAATTTCAATTAATTTTTCCAATTTGAATCATTATTCATTGTCATCAATCATCTGCTGTATGTCTCCATGCCTAACATCCAAATTCACAACTGATTCATTATTCAATATTATAATTAATCATTTGGTGTAGGTAATCATGCCCTACACCCCCAAATCACGTTATGTTTAGGTCATCATTCCTTGCACACCAATTCCCATTAGGTGTATGTGGACATGCCTAGCACCCCAAAATCTGATGCTAGGATAACTAATCGGAGGAGTTTCGTTTCCAAGTCCCAACTTCTAATCAGTCTAGGTTTACATTCCTAGAACAAAAAAATCACAGCCATTTAATCATTCATTAAGTCATCAGATGATTCCACATTATGCATTTACTAACCCAACAATTAGTTAAAATTTTTGATGTCTGTTAGTTAATTGAATAATTAACTAATTATATAACCAATTAATTAATTAATCAAACAATTAATAAATCAACACAATTCACTTTCCAAAATTAATTCGTCACAATTAATTATCCAAATCAAAACCCATAAGTCATAATTAATTCTCACAATTAATTTTCATAGATCACATCATGGAACATAATTATTTCTCACAGTTAATAATCTTACATAGCCAAACATAGTTCCATAATCAATTTACTTTAATTAATTATCCTAAATAATCAAATCAATATCTCAATTACAATATCTCAAATACAAAATCAAATCTCAAAAATAGCTATTAGGGAAACCCCTCATAATTTATTCCCTAATTCAATTATCAATTAAATCACCAAGTAAAATCAATTAAATTCCACAATCCTAATTAAAATAATTTTGGAAATTAATCATCAAGTGAATCCTATAAATCATAAACTCAGATTCACATATCATAAAACAGATTTTTGTGAGTTTTACTTAGACCACTAACCTTAGTTTCTTGACAAGTATTTTCCCGAAATAAATCCCCAAAATCAGAGCGGGATAGCATCATCGATCAAGCATCAGATCTAAATACCTAACAACCAAAATTAAGAACAAAGACAAAAATATCTGGAAAAATTTACTCTAGATCTACAATCCTAGATCTACATCTTAACTCATAGATTTATATCCATGAAAAAGGAAGTGATATTCCATGAAATGACCTAGAAAATATAAGAGAATGAACGAATGAATCATCAGGATGAACTCCACTTACCGGTAGGGGAGAAGATCATTATTTTAGGATTTAAATATCAATGAATAGTGTTTAAATCACCTATTAATCTCTCTAGGAGTCTTTGGAAACACCTATAATTTGTCAAGCCTGAGCCAAAGATGAAAATATGGAAGTATCAGGGGTTTGGTTGGTTTTAATAAATATTTTTGGAATAAAAATCTGGCAAGCATAGTTTCCTTGGAAGTGGTGTATGGTTAGGGTAAACTGTGTTCCAACTAGAAGGACCCCACTATCTAATTTTTCATGAATGGAACAGTTTTCCAATCAATGCACAAACTGTGTGCACCTCTCTGTCCATTTTCTTAAGCTTGGTGTTGTTTGGTTGCATGGTTTGTCAAACTGTTGGCAAACCATACATAGCCCACTTTCCTTTAGTTTTCCTTTAATGTACACCAAAACAAACCCCAAGCCTCTACTCTATGATAAATGTATTTAAAATATACCAAAATAAACAAAATATGCTTACATGATGTCTCCAGAAACAGTTGGCATCATACAATCTCACTACCATATTACATCTCATCCCCGAACTGCACTCCCAAACATCGATATGATTTCAATCCAAAAATATTGGGAAACTAATCCCTCATGTCTTCATCCCATTCCCATGTTTCCTCTTGAACACTTCAATGCTACCATAACACATGAACTAACATCATGATCTTTCCCAGTAACACATTCTAACTATGTCACAATTATCGCATCAGATGATCCTTTGGATGAATCTATCTTGTGGTCAACCTCTTCTACATCAATCACATGTGAAGGGTTAGGGTGATACCAACATAGTTATTTCACAAGTAAAAAATCATGAAATGTTCTTATTTCTATGGAATCACTAATCGTTACCCCATCAGCCGGATTTTCTCTAACACCTCAAACAATCCTACAAACTAGGGTGACAACCTTCCCCACCGCCGTATCATGTGTTAAATCAATCAAGGCTATACCAAAATAAAAACATGATAACCCTATATAAACTCTGTGGGTCATATCCATATATTAGCATACAGGTTTTGTGTACTCTGAGCCATAACCATAAATTAATGAATCCACATCACCTTCTCCGATGTCTCCTAAACCAGACTTGTTCCAAACCACTCTAACTCACCTGCCTCTAACTAACATAACGGTGATCTACAAGGTCTACAATAATGATCCTCGTAAGGTTCCATCTATATATTTGTCTGATAACTATATTTATAGGAGAAATCTACTAAATCTAATTTATTTTTCCCATGAACCACCAATGTCATGAACACATGCTCACAAAATATCCCATAATTCCTGTATGGTATTCCCTAACTGCGCATCTGTCTTTGGGTGGAAGGACATACATAACAAAACCTATGTGGCAAGTTCTTTCTATAAGCCCTTATAGATTCATGATACAAAGCATGAATCACTATCTGAAACTATTATTTGTGGCACCCAATGAATCCAAACTATCTCTCACACGTATAGTTCTCACAACTTCTCAACTGTAAATGTTTCACTTATAGGCAAGAATTTTTCTACTTTCATTAGATTTTCAACATAATCCCAAATTTCATCATTTTTCCTATGAGTCTTTGTAATTAAAAACACAAAATCCATAGTCATGTCATCCAACTTCCATTCTGGAATAGGTAACATCTGCAATAGGCCTCCAGAACATTAATGATCTGCTTTCACCTGCTGATAGGTGAAAAATATGGTTACTAACCCTTCTATCTCTATTATTATTCCTGACCACCAAAACTATCTTGAAATATCATGGTACAATTTTTTCACGGCAGGATGTAACACCAACCTTGATGCATGAAATTATCACATGAGTTCTTCTCGCATACTCATAGGCACAACAACACTATTTTTCACCTAGATGCTTTCATCCCCATCATTTTTCAAGTCTGAAGGTGTCTCCACACATTCAAGGCTTTCTATCAAGTCTAATCATTTTGGATCCTCATAATTCATATCCCAAACCCATCTCAAGATTATAGAGTCCAATTCTACAGAAACTAGAGTCATCAAATCCGAACTCTCCTAAATTACCACATGAATATCCACCAGTAAAGTCATCATGTTCCACTCTGCACTCAGATCCTGCACCAACTGATTCTGAGTTTTTCTTCTCAACGAATTAACCACACTAATCCCTTTCCATGTGTATATGCCACATCAAAATCAATGGACTGCATATAATCTTACCATCACCGATGCTGAAGACTAATGTCGCATTGTGAAAAAATATACTTCACGATTTTGTGATACGTAAAAACTGTAATCTTTTCACACAAAAGATTGTGTTTCCAGCACATAAGAGAATAAACCACTACATCCAACTTGGGTTCATGAATAGGGTAATTCTATTAATGTGTCCACAACTTCCACGACCCATAATCAATGATCGTATCCCCTTGCATTAATATAGCTATGATCCTGATCCCAGAAGTGTCCTACAACACCGTGTACTCCTCACCCGAAAAATGTAGTAACAAAATCGGTGTCGATTTCAAGTGCCTCTTTAACTCCTGGAACTCATTATCTCATTCTTATGTCCAAAAAAATATTATCCCTTTCATTGTAAAACTATTAAAAGGGGATTTAATTCAGAGAAAGACCTAGATAATCCTCCTCCAAAACTAGATAATCCCAAAAAATGTTCAAATATCAAAAACATTCTTCGGCTTCTACCATGAAATCACTTCCTGAATATTATTTGGGTCCACCTCCACACCTTCTTTGGTGGTGATGTTCCCCAGAAATTGAACCCTATAAATCCCAAGCTGAAATTTACAGAGCATGTATTATATCCAATTATCTCTTAGTGTACCTAGGAAGATGTCACGATGTTGAGAAATATCATCATTAGTCTTAGAGCACACTATAATGTCATGAAAAAACACCACCACAAATGGATCTATATATAGATGAAAGATCATGTTCAATAAGGAAATAGACAATTATAGAATTTGTCAACACAAATGGAATTTCAACAAACTCATAATGGTCATACCTACATCCGAAAGCAGTTCTTGTTATATCAAATGATGGAACTCTCACATGATGATACCCTGATCTAAGATCAGTTATTGATAACATAGAATCTCCCTTTAGGTTGTAAAATGGATAATCAATATGTGGATGTGGTTATTGTTTCTTCCCAGAAATTTTATACTACTTCCGCTAATCGACACATAAGTGTAAAATCCCATCGGGGTTCTTTGAGACCAAAATAGTTGATCATTAAGGAGACATACATGGACGGAAAACCCATTTATCATACCACACCTCCACCATTATTTTGAGCTCTTGAACCTCAGTCGATGCTATTCAGTAAGGTGGTATTGATACCGGCTCAACCCCCTACCTGAGCTCAATAGTGAATTACACATCTCTGTTAGTTGGAATCCCCGATATGTATTTAATAAAGGAATTCTAAAACCCTTCTAAAACTGGTGGAATGAGATCTTCCCTACCACTACTATCATCCAGAGAAATACTAGAGACATTGTTTGTGATATCTCATAGTTGTTGAGTAATTGTCCAAGCTCTAGCTGAATTTATTTACCATTATCCATGAAGGACATACTGGTCACCCTCAGGATATAAAAAGTTCACTCTCTTCTGGTAAGAACCTATGTTGGCTTGTTATGTGACTAGCTAGTCTATACCCAAAATCAGGTCGAATCTCTTTATATCAAAGACATATATGTCTAAAAGGGAATGATACACTCTAATATCTATAGAAAATACCATGAATAAACAGATATCCCAAGTCTTTGTTCACAACAGTGTATTGATATTTATCATCCTTCATACGGACTCCACCTCTAGGTTCGTCCCATTAAAAAGGTTATCAGATATAAAGGAATGAGAGTCACCAATATCAATCAAGGAAATAGAAAATTAAAAAGAAACATGAATAATACCTCTCACTGTCGATGGACCGAAATCTATCTCTATAAGTTTAGGTTTCACTGCATGTAACTTTCATGCCCCACTTCCTTGTGGTGTCGTATATCTCCCATGTGTATCACAACTATACAGATATGAGGAACTCATACCCTAAATCACCACGTCCACTGCCTCTACCACCCCTTTAAGTAAAATTCCAGCTACCAGACCTATATGGTTCAGAACACACCCTTCCCGCACTGTGACTCTGGGAAGATGCTCCATAACCACCATCCTTCTGCTGCATCCTACATAACATTTTTAGATGTTCCATCATTCCATAAAACTGGAACTCCACTAGTGGTCAAAGACAATGTGTACTACAGTGTCCCGACCTACCAAACTTGTGGAAATGAACCTGAGTAATATCTAATGAAACTGTTCCTCTTGACAGTCCTCCTTTCCTTAAACTATCATGAATAAGATTCTCGATATGGAGCTTCTTGCTCCTAGAAGGCACACTCCCTTATCGTATAGCTACATGTCAAGTATTGAAAGCCTGGTTCAGGTTCCCCTGTGAAATGAGAGCCTAATTAACAACATCGAATTTTTTTTATCCTAATGATATACATAAGGGACATAATTTAAGACATATGTCCATCTTAATATAGTTTTTTCAGAGAATCCGCGTCGGCCAACAAAGCTGGGGAAAAGCATTGTAAATCTTTGAAATGTTTAGCATACTTCATTATAGAAAGGATACCTTCTATCATATTCATAAACACTAAAGCCTTCTCCTGCCTTTCTGTGTTTAGATAAAAGTGTTCCAAGGACTTAAACAAAAAAACCTTCCATATCATATCATCATTCATCAAGATCATTCATTAATGTATCACCATAACTTTTATAATCTACATAGCATATATGTAGAAAACATGACCCTATTCTTAATCGGAGTCTCCAAATGGTCATGTATCATCATAATGGATTCAATCCAAAATTCACACACCTTAGGACCTCCCCATCCAGTTAATGTAACAGGGTGCAGTATCTAAAATAACCTTGTCAACTAAGACATGATTTCTGAAACCCTGTTTGTGTCTTTCCCTAAAAATGTCATGAAACATGCAATGTTCTCTCAGAAATGCTCTCCTTCCTCCTCTCCAAGCACCAACGGTGCCTCAAGCTCCTTGCATGGATGTTTATTCCGGGACATACCCCTCGGTCTCTCACTCAGAAAGTGTAATGGAGTCCAATCTCTACAAAACCAAACACACGTCTTAGGAGCTATAATGAAAACTTATAACATCTACATAAATGTAGATCCTAACACAATAAGATTCAACACTTCATTTCACCCTTTTCTCAAAACATGGTCAACAATGAGGCCTTATCACTACCTATAAACATTCTACTCCTAGGTCAAGATTAACAAGGGTACATTTATTATAATTTTTTAATCTACAATTAATTAATAAATTTATCTCAAATTTATTATTTAAATAGTTAAATAATTAATAATTAACATTCCATCAATCACGATTCTCATTATTCACCCATTTATTCTCATTTTTCATCATTATTACACTCTCACAAAAATGAAAATAGTTTACATTCAACAACATACCCATAAACCTCTTTCCCTTGAGTTCCTAGAATAATGCATGTCACTACAACCTTGTGTGCCTAGAATGATGCATGAACAGTCAACTATCAGGCCTCCTTAGGCCATAAGTAAAATATTGAAAACTTTCAAAAAAAATATCCATTCACAACAAAAGTGTGTCAGCCTAGGTGAAATAATTTACAAATGTAACTATAAATAGAAATCACAAAAAACCCACCCCTAGTACTCAGATTTTCACCAATACATGGGTTCAAAACTCCCATTCAATGGATAATTAACAATCCTAGAATCATCCAATTCTCTTGTCTACCATTCCCAAAAAAGTAAGACAACAGATAAAGAGAGAACAAAAACACATCTAATAACACTTTGTGTCATCCTGATCGAGGAAGCCACTAAATGTTTCCCCATGTAGGATGGCCACATTCCCTTAAGAACGCCTCCCCATAAGCCATAGGGTGGAAAATAACTGCAAGGGTCTGGCAGGTCATTCTAAGAGAGACTATACCATCTGTTATCAAAATAAAACACAAACGTAAGTATATAAAAATATCCAAGTGCCGAAGCATATATAAATAACCAGAATAAGACCATGTCATATAATAACCGAATAATTAAAATAAAATATTCAACTAAAAGTTAAATCATGTTATGCCAATAAAAATGTGATGTGCCTACAAGGAAACTGAAAATAATGACACAACGACTCCCAAATAGGTCTTGAAACACGTCTGGTTCCCTCTCCCATGGTTCAATCCCAAAATGAAACCAATCGTAGGGAATTTCACTTATCGTATCCTACAATAACAATGTCTGCTCAGTTGTTGATCAGGCATCCCACCTAAGTTGTTAGTACAACTAGGTAGGCAATCACAAACGTTACATAAAATCATTTCTGTAAAAAGATAGTGTATGTTGTTTTATGAAAAAATAAATACAATGCATTATTTAAACAGTTATCACAATGTCATTTAATCATTAATCAACACATTATGCCAATTTAAATTCATGTTTTCCATTTGAATCATCATTAATTGTCATTAATAATTTAGCGTATGTCGTAATGCCTAACACCCCAATTCCTAGTTGAATAATCATTCAATATTATCATCAATCATTTTGTGTAGGTCATTAGGGAAAACAACCCAAATCTCATTGAGTATAGTTCATCATTCCTAGCACTCCAATTATTATTCGGTATAGGTCACCATGACTAGCACCCCATAATCTCAATCTTGGATAACTATTGGGGAATAACACCATGTCCAAGTCCAAACATTTAATTGGTCTAGGATTCCATTCCTAGGAACACAAAATCCTAACCATTTAATAATTATTTATGTCATAAAAATTATCCACATTATTCATTTATTAATCCAATGATTAGTTATACTTTTAAAATCTCATTTGTTAATTCAACAATTAACTAAGAATATTACCCATTAATTAATTAATCAATTAATTAATCCTTCAACAAAATTCTCATTCCATAATAAATTATTCAAGATTAATTATCTAAATCAAAGCCCAACATGTAATAATTAGTTCTCAAAATTAATTTTCTTATATCACATCCTGGAACAAAATAAATTCTCACAAGTAATTAACTTACATATCCAGACATATTTCCCTAATTAATTTCCCCCAATTAATTATCTTATCGAAATGAAATAAATATCTCAATTATAATATCTCAAATAAAAAATGGAATATTCAGAGGATATATTTCCATAACCCCCATAATTTATTCTATGATTATAGTATAAATTAAATCACAAAGGAGTCTCAATTCAATTCCACATTCCTAATAACCCCATTTAAGGAAATGAGTCATTAATTGAATCTAGAAATTATATTCTCCCATTCAAAAATCCTAAAACCCGACAATGGGAGTTTGATTTAGACCACGTACCTCAGTTTCTTGAAGTATGTTATCCCCTGGGAAATCCCCAAGAATCCAAGCTTCATATTGGCATCGATCATGTTTTACATCTAAATACTTAAAACCAAAATTTAGATAAAAGACAAAAAGATCCTAAAATTCTAGATCTATATCCATATATCCTAGATTTAGATCATAACTCATTAGTTTTGATCCAAGAATATGGTGGTGATATTCCATTAAACTACCTTGAAAAGATTTGAAAAAGTACAAAATAAGAATCATGATGAAATAAACATACTTAGAGGAGAGGATATCTTCAATTTGGGATTTCAATCATGAAGAACGGTGTTCAGATCACCTTGGAATCTCTCTGGGAGGCTTTTGAAAGACATAGAATTTTTCCACCCAACAAAACATTAAAATATTGCTTTCCGGAGGGTTGGTATGGCTTTACAAAGGATTTTTGGAATTAAAATCACATGTGAATAGTTTCTTGGGTAGAGATGCATGGTTAGGGAAAATTGTGCACAAACCGTGCAAACCCCTCTATCCAGTTTTTCATGGATGTCACTGTTTGGTCGCACTGGTTGTCATACCGTGCATAACCCATGTGGAACATTTAATCTAGTTTCGCACGCTTGGCGTGGTTCGGTCACACAATTTGTTAAACCATGCAGAAACAGTGCACAACCCACTATCCTTTAGTTTTTTGTACATGTTCACCCAAACCCACGACAATCCACTACTCCAGTTTATAGGCACTGAAAAAACTATATAGTACATGAAAATATTCCTTAGTTGACTCCATAAATGGTTGGGATTTTACATCCACAAATCCTCCGACAATCACTTCCATAAATGTCATTTGATGTTATCCTCTCAATCAGAATTTATATTTGAGGGAACAATAAGGATTCCGACTGTCTCCTCCACGTAGATGCATCATAGGATATATACTAAACACAGCTAGCAAATAACAAATATATGGGATGACTATTTGAATTAGCATAAAATAACATAAATGGAATAATTTCATCATTATGAATGTGGTAACACATTAATGTCGATGGATATCTTATCCCACATCCATTATATGACCACAAGGTCTTGAGATAATCCTTGTTGATCCTAGTTCATAGCCTTCACCTACATATAAGTAAGGTGATGAGGTATAGATTTCCAAAATCCATTTATCATCCCTAGCCACCAAAAATTATATCGAAGGTCCTAGTACATATATTACACATATTGATAAACCTAAAAATAATACGTAAAAAAATATCTCTACTCCTACACCAGGGACATCATTGGGACCATTGTGCATCCATTAAAAATTTACATGCTTCCCACCTTCATGAAACCCATATAGATAATCCCCATTATATATATAAGTATGTAGGGCCTCATCGTTTGTTTACCCAGTATTTTTCTCCCTTGGACACTGAAAAATTAGTGGGGTTACAACAATTTGAGGGAGGAAGTGTCCTCTATCTCCATCCACAGTGTATAACTGCAATGAGTCCAACAACATAGATGCCTTGATTAACTATTGTGAATTAGATCTATTAAAATTAAAATCATCTAAATACTCCCCTTATAAGGAGTATATGTAATATAAAATTCATAACCCTATTGAAACATCATTTATCACTTTTGTCAAAATTTATGATGTTTCCAAGAGAAGATATACTATATACTATTATTGTAGTAATTGATGATAAATGTATAACCCATTGAAAAATATCTCCATATCTAGTGTGTGTTGAGTACTTATACTAACGAAAGATCATTGGTTATTTAGTTTTACTCATGCTTTCTCTACTGACATGAACTATAGGAAATCACTTTCTGTATTTTCATCACAATGCAACTAAACATGGTTCCTAATGCATCACATAACATTGTATACTAGACACCAACCTCTAGAAAACTCAATAATGGAGCACTCTTCATTAACTTCATGGACACTTATATATACTACTTTCACATGGCTTTATTGTGAATGGTTTTACCTAAAAGGATGAATATATCAAGTGATATGATATTCACAATAATTTATCATTGATTCTTTAATAGTAACCAGTCCACACAAGTATGCATCACACCCTAGGAACTCACTTTGTAGGACCCCAATATTAGACGTCCTTGACCTTCTCCATTTCCACTTATATTACATCTACTAAGATAAAATGTCCTAGATATTTGACATACAATATCAATAACTATAACTTAATGATAATCATGAAAGGCTTGTTCACATAAAGTGACTCTATAACCATCCGCTAGTGTCTTCTTTTCTCCCCTTTAGAGATTGTATATAATTGTATATCATCAAAGAATTATAACATAAATCAACGTCATATGGGATGAAAAATCATATTCATGGGTCACAATAGAACTTCTGGAGCCTTTGTCATAGCAATGGGAATGTTCATGAACTCTTATTAACAATTGTGACATTTGAATTACTACTTCTAAATATATTCATCCCATACACATAGCTGGGGTTTGCTTTATCAATGTTCTATATTTTAAAAGAATCATTCCCTTCTCAAATGATGTAATAGGTCATTTATTTTTAGAAGTGGAATATTCCTCTCCACAATCACTTGTTTTAGGTGATGGTATTCCACACATAACATCATCCTCCCTTCTACCTTCTTGGAGAACAACACTGGGGATAACGAAGGTGAATCATCAGGCCATACATAGACAATCCAGTTCATGTACTCCAAACATACCATCTATATTTGATGCTCAACAGGATCCATATTATATGATGACATAGATATTGTTTTTCTTTTCGAGGTGTATATAAATGAATATATCTATCTATTTATGTGGAGGTAAGCCTGGAACACCCTCAAAAAATAAATCCTCATACTCCACCACAATTGTAGTAAACAAAAATCGCATAGAATAAATTTTACCTAGTATCATTCAATCCAATTGATGAGTAATCAGCTGAACCATCTTATAAATTAGTCCATATTTTTTTTGGTTTACACTTCACCCGAAAATGGAAAAATTTTCTTATCATCATGGTCACACTACATCCACTCCCAGAAATAGTATATCAGGTCAGTAATAGTAGATAACCAGTCCATCACGAATCTGAAATCATAATACATCATCACAACTACACCGTGATCCAAAATAAATTATTTCAACCAATAGGCATGTCAATCATTTAGAACAATTGAGTGATTGATGACCCATCTCTAGTAGGTGTCTCTAATAACATGTATGGAGATAAGGGATTAACCAGAATATCAATGTCTCAAACCAGATATGTGGTATTCAAGGAATGAATCACACATGTGACTATAAGTAACATAGATATGTTAGGGAAGAAACTTATCATACCATGTATCATCCCATTTTCTTTTAGGTCATAAGACTCAACATCCTTTGGCTATACTCAACCATATCCTCATGTTCCCTATGCCAGACATGGACCTCCTGGGGATGGAGGTGGTAACATGATGGTGCATCTCAGATCTCCAGATACTATCCAAAATACTATATAATTCCCTCCAATATATATATATATATGTATATATATATATCTTTTCTCATGTCACTACCTCTACCTAGGTGCCCTATCCATAGTCTATACTTGATCCATAAATCAGGTCAAATAATCTCACATAATATGACCCATGTTTTCACAATAGTATCACTGCATCTCTTTTGTATAACTAGATCCCACATGTGTTTCTTGAGAAGTAAACCATTTATCCTTCAAACACATCCTAAAAATTCATTAACATCTTGATCCATGAAATTAATTTTAGATCTCTTCTTCCCAATTCTATATTCCTATATTCCCAGAACTAAAATAATTTATCTGCGACATATCCTCCATGAAACAACAAACCACCAAAGATCACTCTATAAACCAATCTCGAGTAAGAAAGAATGATGGTATAATTATGTTTCTAATGTCTCTACTAACTCCTCAGTCAAAGGATAATGCTTGAATAACTGATGATGAAATATATCCATTGTGTACTTCAATAAGTTTTTAACATTGATGACTACTTTCAAAATGTCAAGCTAACCCATTGAAAATGTAAAATCCATTGGATTATGACACCCTATATAATATAAATAGAAAAATAATCTATGGAAAGTGTCTAGAAACATGAAAATGATGGAGTTTATTCATCATTAAACTATGTCACTAATCCCAATTTTCATTTTTAGAGACGAGAAGAGGTCTCACTAACAAGAGAACCATCTAATATAGTTGTTTCTTTAAACGTTGAAAAACTAAAATAAACACCTCCATTTAGTTGTAAGACTCCAATGGTCATGATTAAATAGTTATATTTGGGGTTTCAATTAATCAAACTCATGTAGCACACTCATGATGAACACATAATCTGGTGATACTGTGATTACCATCTGTTTCTCAATAGGTGGTGGTGTATCTAGTGGAACATATAGATTAAAAACATCCTTATCTAGCCCATATATTGCTAAAAAATAAATGAGGGAATCGTCAAAATGATAATGACATTTAATCATAGTGATAATTTGTCACATAGGTATCCTGAAATAAATAAGATGCACCCTAGTGTTTTAGAATATACATAGAGAAAACTCAAGAAGTACATTGACACTGAAACCCATTCCTATATGATTCATGTAAAAAAATTTACATGAAACTTTTGTCTCCCTGTACCATGTTGAATTGATGGTGACCAATGTACTTGTTTATAGACACATTAGTGGTTGCACCAACACTGGTGTCCCTGTGGATGAAGATAAAATCCAAACCCTTAATATTGTTTCATGAAAAAAATATCATGAACTCTGCTGCTAAGGTAGATTTCGCTACTCTAATACCCCTCTATCCTGACCCATCCCAATGGTTCTTATTCCATAAATACCATGATCCTACATATAATATGATAGGGTCTCGTGACAAGTTTTTATTGGTATATCACTCAAATAAGGGGCCTTAGCCTAATATACATGTACACAAACATAAATCATCAAGCCCTAATAATTCTAAAATATAAAAATATTGATAAAAAATGAATGCAAGTCTCCAAATAATAGTATTATATAATAATCACAGGTACAAAAAGGAGGGGTAAATAAAACCTCACCATATATAGTATAAAAACAAGTGAAATCTAATAGGGTTTCATGGGAATGATATCAATGCTACATTTTGAAATCTCAACTCAAATATTTCCTTTCTATGCACATACTAGGCATGGTCCACTTAATACATTTCATAAAAGAAAAATCATCTGCATAACACATGACATGTGTGGGAAAACACATGAATGTGTAGCTCCCAATGATTTTGGACTGAATGAAATTCCATGAGAATTTGGGTTTTATCATTTAGTGGGCAGTTAGTTTTGAAAAACAATTCTCAGAATTAAAATCATAGTTTTGGAAGAAATATGGTTTTGATTTTATTAATTTTTAAGAATAATGAATATTCAATTGTTTTTTTTTTGAATTTCAGGAGCATAAGGCCCTGATAAATCCTGTTAGGGTGGACTAGTAAGGACACATGGTCTGTATATAAATGATTCTCCTACCAATATAAACTGCATGCCTTATATATGTGAGATAAAGTGACCGACAAGTTCTACACATGGTTGTATCAAACTGTGAATCTATAAAAAACTCTTAGTGTAATTTATTAAATATATTTACACTATTTCAGGCATGGTTTGCAGATGGTTTTTCTAAACCATGAATCCAAATCACGTGACACCTCCCATTTAGCTGCATCCCTTATGTGGTTGATATATAGTTTGGACAATAATGTAACAAAACTATGCACCTAATTAATGGGGAAAATTAACTTTACCCCGATTAATTAATTATTTATTACTTCCTCTTTTATTCTTCCTCTTCCAGAAATAGAAACTTCCTCTATAATTTTCCTTATTATACTCTATGTATGAAAATATCCCCCCTAAAATAGTCTCCAATTCAAGTGTTGTTGAGTGTGTTGGAAGAGTCTCAGTAAGGATACAACTCATGTTGTATTTTTTTCAACGATTATCTTCTAATTTATTTCAATATTTTGGTGTGACCAATTTCAAACTATTTTAAGGGAGTTCATTTGTTTCAAAATTTTCTATCAACACATACAAAATAGAACCACAGTATTGGTTGTATGGGTAATCGTATGCACAATGTAGATGATTTGATTAGTTCCCATAATGTTTCTCTTTTTTATAAAATGTCATTGTTTGCCACACATGAGATATTACAGGTGATTCTCCCAATTTATTATTTGGTTTAAATTATATTTCATGGAATAAATTATGATTTTTTTCTATCCTCTTTGATAAGGTCGTATGTTTTGACATCATCCCAAAGAAGACCATTTAGGTTATTCCAAAAAGATACCCCTTTGAAATGATGAATGTATTAGTTGGTGTCTCCCCATTTCGGTGTTCTTGTTATCCAAATGTTCATTGAGATTCTATCCTATGATAAACCACAATTGAGGTTTGATTCCTTATGCATTGGTATTGTGTAAATTTGTCCAAGATTGATCACAATGAGTTTTTTGAAATACAGATATCATTTTATAATAAAAATCCCCTCAATGATTTGAGATGACTTAAAATTTTAAAATTGATTATGTGATATTTCTTACGTGGTCTAATGGTGTGAATTTCACCATGGAAAATCCATTTTAGTAATTTATCATGACATTCAAATTTGGAAGCAATGTGATTGCATTCTTAATTATTTTTCATAATTGTGTCATTTAATTAATGAGTGAAAGACACATTGTTTTTATTCTAAAATGAAATTCAAAATGGGGGGGGGGTCCCCAAATAGGCTTCCATATTTTCAAATTTTTTCCTGTTCAATATATTAATAATTTTAATTGATTAATATATCAAAAAAATGTATTATGAACACAATGAGAAATAAATGGATAGCCTTCCATGGAAAAGCAAGTAATTGATCATCATGATTATGATTGTATTATATGGTAAATTTGGTGATTTTAAGGGGTTATAATTGTATTATGGGATAGTCTCACTAAACAATCTTTGTACCTCAACATTAGTGATATCAGTTTCCTAGTAGAGACACATTTTATGGGAAAAATGGATGGAAGGTTGCACCATGATATGAGTTAGACTTGGTAACCTATGTGAGATATTGGTTAGGGTCTTAGAGGCTGTAAACTATAGGTTATGTTTGATAATTATTATGAAATTCGTGGATCACATTGTAGGGGCTTCACTGGAAGTGTGAATATACAAAGCTCATGATATGATACATTGTTTCTATATTACGGTTTACCTTGGATTTTCCTAGGATGGTAATTCTTAAATATTTTTAGTTAATTTTATATTAAATGCTACAGATATTTATTATTAACTAATTTATGTGTCCCCCATGAGAAATCACTCTCCTAGGGGTGGGTCCATATCATGATACCAATTTTATGATTTTTTTCATTTCTTCCATATATCTGATATGTAAATGTTACTGATGGGTCATAAATTTCTTACCAAGGATGAATTAGGTATATTCATTATATGTGTCCTTGAAAAAAATGATCCTGACATGGTTATTTATTAATTGAAGTTTCATCTTTTCATTGATATTACAAAAAATAATTATTTAATATGAACATATATGATCATGATATAGACATTTGTGGTTGTGTCCTACTAAGTATATCTCACACCCTACTCAAGACACTAATTTATGGGGTACCTGATCATATCACCATGTTCATAGGACTAGGGTTTTTCATTTGAGATTTATATATTGAATGGGATTTAGGAGGACTTAACATATCCAATACTATAATTCCTATTTTAGAAAGTCATTGTCATTTTATTCTATTATTTAATTTTCTTAATTAAAATATTTCCATCATATTGTTCATTAAACACCATTTACTCATTCATGGTTTTTTTTATTTATCATTGTATAGCCTTATATAGTTATTAATTATTTCATCCACTATAGTCTTTTCAGTTATTACTACTTCTTATACAATCTATTTATTTTAATATTTTTATAACTTTGTTAGAGTTTAATATCAAGGTTATAATATCTACACTATACTACCATTGGAACACAATTTCTATTTGGCCCCCTCTATCATATGAGGAGGCACGCTTCATTCCATGTGGAGATTGTTTTGGTGACAATTATCATAGTCGGTTTGGAAAATATTTAACAAAATGGTATCCAAGCATTATTTTCAATTGACATATTGTTTGGGGATAATATACAAGATACTAGGAGTGTGTTCTTTTTGGGAAAAAATTAATGATTATTAGTGATCCACTGAAATATGGGGACAAGTCTATGTTTCTAGGGATTGGATTGTCTATTATGTAGAAAATGTTTATTTAATTTACGATTTTATCTTGAGTGACAATATTATGTTCCAAAACTTATTAATATATGAGATTTATAGAATTTTTACCCAGCTCAGTGTGGTGAGGGTGTAGCATGGCATTCATTATGATAGTCACATAAGAATTCACATTCCATGAATATTCAATGATATGTATATTTCATTTTTAATCTATTTGAAACCTGGATTTAGATTCTGCATTATTTTAATTCATGTTATATTCCATGATGCATATTTGTGTAGCATACAAAACTTATACCTTCATAGGTATTTCCTCTTTTGATTATGTAATAAATGTTTATATTATAAATTATTATTCATTCCTTAAGTGTTACTAAATGATTCCATGATCATTATGTTACCATTTTAATATAATTCTATCATCCGTTTTTTAGCTATTATCCGTCCATGGTTTATTGTAACACTTCTATCTTTCCTTACCATGGTAAACCATATTTAATTTCTCTATTTATAATTCCAAGATATAATTTTTAAATTTTATAATTATCTTTTTATGGAGACACCTCACTGATCAATTATGACATGTTATTTCATGGACATTTTGTTCCATGGACTGAAACATTATGGTTGAGTATAAATGGAAGACAAATTAAAAATTTTAAACTATATGAGAACATTATGAATGGGAATATGGTGATTTATATTATAGAATTATATTAAATGAACATTATATTCTCAATAGGAATCATATATATATTATGGAGGATATATTTTCCATTATATATGATGAATGGTTTTAGTTAAATAGAATACACATGAAATTTCAATCATTGGGTTTGCAGTTAAATTTGAGCCAATATCCAAATTGTTATGTCTATGGAAACATTATGAATATTAATATGGTGAATAATATAATAGAATCAATATAATTTATCATTATATTCTCAAGGACTATCATAAATATATTAAGGTGAATATATTTTCCATTTTCATTGATGAATTTATTCAGTTATATAGGAGAATAATGTAATTATTAAAGTATATGGAATACATAAAAAATTGAGAAGAAATAACACTTATTACCAAAACATATGTTTTTAACCTTTAACATATAGAATGAATAGTTAATATATAATATTTTAAAAATAAATTATATGTTTCCCTATTAATTATCATACCCATATTACATGGGAGTTATGACCCATATGAGAAAAAGATATAATTGAATAATTAGTAAGAAGAAGGTCATTTAGAGAATTATTCTAATTAAATAATCTCATTAAGGATGTTTTTTTATCCAAATGAATAGAAATTTATGGGTTTGTTTTAGTTAAACAAGAAATTTCATAACATGACCCTAGTAGGTAACTTATTAATTGCAATTATAGGTACTAAACCCCATGTGGGTAAACTTATACCATTTTTATGGTCATTTAATGTATTAAAATATACAATATGGATTACATAAAATTGTGAGGTGGAATTGTACTTGAGTTTTATCATTTTATATATTAAATAACATAAATTGTTTTTAGGTGTATTTATTTGAATCCATCGTCAATTAAAATTCAAATTTCAACATAAAGGGTTTTTTCCTTAGTAGATTATAATTAAAATTTTCTTTAACTATGATAATTGTGAGAAATTGTATATAATGGAATAGTGTTTATATTTAGTTTTATGTAAATAATTACATAATTATTAGCGTATTCCAAATAAATATTTTATGATTAAAATAGATGTATAATGTATGTTTCATGTTCTTCCTTCTGGCCTTACCTAAATAATGTACAATATGTTTTTCATTGTTAATAGTATCATATTTCCTTAAAACCCAAAATATGAAAATATTTTTAATCTAAATGTAAATAAATAAACATTATAAATAAAACATAAAGAGTCTTTTTACCCTTAATCCTCGTATCAAGGTTGAATAAACTCAATTTTAACTTTTCCAAGAGATTCCATAATATTTAAAAGTGATCCTTACTTTAGAAATATCTATTTATTACATGAACATTAATAATAAACCCTTGATAATAGTGACTCATCTTCCAACACTTTCTATTTATCATGTACACATTTAATTCCTTATGAAGTTGCAATCTCATTGTCGGTATCACCCCAATTTTTTAAACACTATTTCATGTCACTTGTGAAACTTTTCCAGATGTATGGTAATACTCATGTGTTGTTTCCCATTTAGTAATATTACGTTCTTGAAAAAAAATCATGTGTTTTGATTTGTGGTCATGGATATTTTCACTTTTTGTTTTTTTGGAAAATTTTGAAAGTATTTCTTTTAGTGAAATAGGATTGGCTATGTCATTGTCGGTCTCTTATATTGTTGTGTGATCATTATTCCCCCTTTACAATGATAGAAAAATCAATACATGCACATTCATTTTAATATAAATTTTAAGTAATTGGGATTTTTGTTCAATATTTTTGTAGAAAATCATTTAATATAACAAATATGGTTTGTTTATTCATTTGGTTAGTATTAATAATGTTGCATTATTCTGTTGAACCCTCGGGTAGTATGTGTTGGAACATTAGTACCCTTCGTGAGATAGAGAGTACAATGAACCATAATTGTTTGGTTGTAACATTTTAAAATTTTATCATTTTTTTACATAGGTCATATCTGGGGTAGAGTGAATAGGCTCTGAGATGTTTTGTTTTTGTATTGTTTGGGATGAAATTCTTTGGAGGATCATGTTTTGTCATTTCGATCAGATATGATGGAAATATATTCCTAATATATCATTTTTTGGATCCTTTGTGCATAACTTCGTAGGGGTTCAACATTAATTACTATAGTAAATTTTTCCTTGATTATTTTTATGGGGATTAGATTTATAACTTTAATGTTTTACGCTTGATAAATAATTTTTTTAGTTCCGTTTTATATTGAATGAAAACTAGGAAAATCCTATGGTGGGTAGTATTATGTCAAATGTGTTAATAATTTTAATGAAGAAAATAGGAACTACCTGGAACCATTTATAAATGGATGGAACCATTTGAAATTCACTCTTGGTTGAAATTATGTAGCCTTATGATATTTATTTCAAGATAGCACAACAATGTAGGAGTTGGTTATCTGTGAATCCTTTTAAAATATAATTATTTAGGGATTGGAATTTGTAGTTGTGCTTGAGTGACCATGGTGTAACATGGATGGTGATGTTATAATTATCATGTTGGATATGAATCATATGATAAATTCATGCTTCCCCAAACTGAAGTTTCCTATTGACAGTTCTACTTCTCTTCCTTTCTATAGTTGGTTTAAAATTGTTCTGAAACCATACTGATAACATCATATTTATGTATTAGGTAAACCTCATGTCCATTTTTGAAAATATTTATATCATATTAGTGTACAAATCATTTATCTACAGTTATTTCTCCTATGTTCACATCAATCAGGTACACTGGTAGAGTAATAGTTAAACACAAAACTTTGTATTGATATTTTCTAGGCTTGTTAGGAGGTCTCTATTAGAGTTGAAATCAAGAAGCATGGTTTTATATATAGAAATTTTTTGTTTTGAGTGAAAAAATGTTTCCCTTGTTTAAATTCTTTTTATGGACTAATATACACCATCTATTTCATTTTTCCAGATTTCTAGTTATATTCTACATCGGGGTCTCCCTGTGTTCTTGGTGTGTTGATATTTTGTTTTAATTGGCGTCCATCTAATTTATGTTAATATCTCTTTTATCTGAAAAGATATTTGGACATTTGTTTTTGATCTAACTATATGTAGGCCCTCATTCAGGATCATAACATATGTTTAATGGGAACAGTTTGATGGGGGATGGATATAGCTTACACCCATGTTCATTTTGTGGAAGGACAGTTTAATGTGGGTTTATGGATCAGAGAAGCCACGAGACATTAGTTATTCTCTTCAATGATAATTATCATAGAAAATACCATTATAAAATAATTTAAATTCATCTGTGTCATCATTTTAATTTCATCATCCAATTAAGATGAGAAATTTGGGAATAGTCATTTGATAGTTCATTGATTTGTTTTCCATTGGCATTGTTAGATGTAGTTTGTGAGGGAATGTTTCAGGAACACCGTCAAGTGAAGATAGTGAAATGTAAATTCTATTTCATGTTAATCATGAATAGTAATGAAATGTTGTTTTTGAATGAAGTCAGTTAGAAATAGACATATCAATATAATCATGAGTCATTTCATGATCAACATTGGAATGCTACATGAATACTTCAATAGAAAAATATAACTATAGAGGTAACATGATTCAGAATTGGACATTAAAGGGTAAAACCAACAGTGGGAAACACCACATGGAGTATGTTTAATGTGATGAAACAAAGAACATGTATCAATATAGGTTCTCTTGAGAAATCCCCATATCAATTCTTCATTTTTAAATTTGTTCATTGAATTTAGTTTCCATAATGTTTGTTCTATATACTGAATCTGGCCCTCAGTGGTGGGTTTGGAATTGGGAAACCCAACATGATAGTTTGGGTCAAATTCGTAAACTGAGTGGGATGACTGTTGCTTGTTTTTTTCACCAGGATTCTTGAGGAAAAAAATTTTCTATGATGGGGAGATTATAGATACTCATTTTTTTTGGAATAGATGAAATTCCATGGTAATTTGTGTTTTATCATTTAGTGGATGTTCCATTTTGTAAAACAAGCCTTGCTTAAAAAATAAGTGGTTTGGAACAGGTAAATTTGTTATTTTTAGACTTGGTTAATTGTCGAGTGGTTTCATAGATTGTTTTGAGTTTTAGGATTGAAGATCCCTTGAAAATCAGGTTTGTGTGGATATGTATGGGTCCATGATTTTTTTGAATCTATGATTCCCTCCTTTTTAAATATTATGCCTTGTGCATGTGAGAAACATTTACCCCCATTGAATGTGTGTGGTTTCCCCTAACCATTCATCTATACTGCAAGCTAAATTCCATATTACAGAGTAAATATGAAAATATTTTTTCACCTGGTTGGAAAATAATTTGGAAAAACCATTCATCCAATCCATGTGACCCATATTCTTAAGTAGAATCCCTCACACTATTGGTGCACGTTGAGGCCAACAGTGTGGCCAAATCATTATTATCATAAAAGGGGTGAAATTAATGACTCACCCTATTTTTTATTTATTTTTCCCTCATCATTTATTATTATTCCTCTACTCACATCAACAGCTTATGTGTATTTCTTCTACTCTATGAATGATGAGAAATCCCATACACAACCTATGATTCGAGCAACATAAAGTGTGTTAAATTCATCTCGATATATCTTCAAATCCCATTATATATCTCTTTAATATATATTTCTAAATCTGGAGCTATTTTTATGTAACCTAATTTTCCCTATCTTCAAGGTGTTCATCTATTTCATCGTTCTGCCTCAAACTGGACCTAATTAATACTCAATGTTTGATGTGTGGGACTTTCTAATCATGAGGTAGACATTCTATCGGATTTTCCTTAAATTTAATTTCTTTTATGCAACATAACCATGTTCCATAGACATGACATAATTGATGTTGTTCCAAATTTATGTTATGGTATAAATTACATTTTTAGACTAAATTATGACGTGTTTTGACCCCCTCGATATGGTTGGTGGTTATGAACTATACCAAAAGAACCCCGTTAACATTATCCAACCATTCAAATTGTCTTTTTAATGGTTTAAGACGCCCCTTTTGGTCATTCTTTGCATTCACATGATAATTGAGAAACAAATCTAATGTAATATACCTTGAGGTGGGATTCCTTATGACTTATGCTAGTGTAGTTAGTGTATAATGTGAACCCAATGAAATGTATGAAGAAAACTGTAAATTTTCTAATCAAACCACTAAATGTGGTGATATTTCTTCAAATTTTAAATTTGTTTTTGTGTTATTCATTTATTTTTCTTATGGATTTATGGTCTCAGTGGACCATACTATTTAGTAATTATGTATAACATTGAAATTGTGGATGAATTTGATGGCCTTCTTAATTGTTTTTTTGAAATATGTCATATCATGGTTGATTGAAAACCCATTTGTGTTGTTCTAAATTGAAATAGAAAATGGATGTGTCCTACATAAGGCTCCATTATTTTCGTATTGTTTCACATTAACTAGCATTCCCTTTTATTTTTTTAATGTAACTGAATAAATTAATTATGAATGATGTTATAGATACATGGTATTACTTCCATGGAACACCAATTAAGGTCTCATTGTACTTATGATCATCTTCCCATATGGATTGAGTGTATTTCATGGGTGAGACTAGAATTCCTAGATAAGAAAACTAGGCATTATATTTACCTCATAAAGACTGATATTTATTCCATATGGATAAATCATACAAAGGACCTATAGAAATATGAGAACACTAGGATATGAGTGAGACTCTAACCAATGTGTGAGATATCGGGTATGGGAATAGTGGTTGACTAACACTAGAATATGAGTGACAACTATTATTTCATTAATGGATCACATTGTCTAGGATACAACGATAGTGGGTGCTTACAGTTCTCTAGGTGTGATAAATGGGTTTTATGATAATGTTCTCCTTGGAAAGGACTAGGGGGATTCTTATTAAATGTTGTTAGTACTTTTGTAATAAATCCTACTGATACTTATTATTAACTTGTCGAATCACCCTCAATGAAAAATGACATGCCTAGATTTGGTCCATCACATGATAACTATTTTATGATTTTTTTCATCTATAAGATATATCTTATATTCACGATTTATCGATTTGTAAGATATTAATGACCTAGGAAAAAGAATGTATGCTCAGGGAATGTGTCCTTGAGAAACCTTATCCCGACAGAGATATTTATTTTTTTCTCATTGTTTCATTACATTGATAGTCATGAACACATATTATTTAATATAAATGAATAGGATCAATCTAATGAAACCATTTTTGGTGTTTAACTAATTATATCTCCTACACTACTTAGGCTGCCATTGCACTATGGTACCCAAGCATATTTTCATGTCTATAAGAACAATGAGTATTACTTGTGTTGTGAAATATATGTGGGGGTTAAGAGAATATGATGTTTTTTACTCATTATGCTCATAGATATAGTCATTGATATTTTAATATTTTATTTCATTTTACTACTTAATTTATTTATTTATTCAAGTACTTATAACATTATATAGACATGCTTCATTTTATGTATTTAGCATTGGCCACTTGTATCCATTTAATATATTTATCTTCCTCTATTTCTAATTTCATTTATTACAACTTATTATATGGCATATTGATTAAACTATTTTTACATTGTTGATCCCCTATGACCTCGATGGAATAGTCATTCCACTATACCACCATAAGTCCCTCACTGTTAGTTAGCAGCCTCTGGCTTATGGGGAGGCACGCTTGAGGCCATTTGGTGAAAGGTATTTTTCAACTGTGGCCATAGTATGTTGTGCCAGGATGTTACAAGAGGGGTGTGTATAACAATTCCTAGTTGGTAACACTGAAATCAATATGTATATAACACATGAATATGATTCGTGTCAACAAATGTTTATTATTATAACACATTAAACAACAATATCCATATAAAATTAACTAAGACACACATTATTCTATAAAAAAAACTATAATGCCAGTCCAGGGATCATGAATGAATGTTCCACATAGAACATATCTTGGAGAATATTATCAATGAGTCTGAATGCACTAATGTATTGAAAATGAGATGTACTTCTCATATGTTCATTCCTTTAACCATATATATTGAATGTCTGAAGATAAAAATACACATATGATAATCCCATCCAAGGAGATGGGAATTACTAAAACTAAATCTAGAATAACCCATTATGTAAATTATAGTAACCCATTTATTGTTTTTCACAACAACACTTAAAAATAAACCATGGGATATATAGAGTTATATGACCTCAAAGGGTGCCTCAAGAAAGGATTTAAAAAACCCTAACCATGAAGTCTCATTAAAGGGATCACCATCAATTCCATACGATGTGATTATATTCAACCATATTGGGAATTGATCTAGGAAACACTCTATAAATAATCATTTCCATATTGAATACTATAAGGGACTTAATCCATTATTGAAGGAGTAAACAGTTTGTACATGAAGTACATTGGAGTTCTCTTCAAAAATGGGTATATCCCATGAATAATGGTCCATGCTAGTGTCCCTATCCATTCCTGAGTAGACGATGAGTCCATGCTCATGTACACATATCCATTTCTATGATAGGCATGCCATATATATAACACTACGAGATTAAATGAAATAGTGTTTTTAATTGATTTATTTTTTGATTATTTATAATTGCATGTAACACTAAAAATAGATCATTATTTATATATATACATTATAACACTATGTAAAATATTACATTCACCCATTATTTACTTGGATTGTGCCAAAAGAATTATCAAAATATCTTGCGCTACATGCAACACGGACTGGGCTTGCGCTACCCGCATCACTAACACAGTGTATGTTACACGCGTCACTAATTCTTATACAAAATTCCATTTTATTGTAATTATTATTTAAATGAGATAATTATAACATATCCATTAAACATTGGAATATGAATATTAAAAAATAATTTTCAAATATTATTTTTAATTGTTTTATACAGATAAAATGTATTAGTATTGAATGCAATGATTTTTGGTAAATCATTTTATGTTCAAAAATAACATCTTATCGAATAAAAAAAAATTAATAATAAGATTAATTTTAGAGACATTTAGAAATTTTATTTAATAAAATATAATTTATTTTTTATTATAGTACTTTGAAATCTTCTTAGGGTGAAATTTTAGGATTTTTCTAAGAAAAAACATTTTTGATGAATGGTGTAATGTATTTTGTTTTAGATAATAATCAAATATTCATTTATATTATTTTTCATGTTAAATTATATTTTAAATATTTTTATTGTAAAATTATATAAATTATAATTATATTAATACAATATAGTTCATTATAATCAATTTCACTTTGAAATTTTATAAAATAAATTATTAATATTTTGAACGTTTTATTTTAAAAAACTAGTTTTTCACCATGAGTACAAGAAAATAATTAACATTTATTTTTTACCTTTTTATAAATTGGATTTCCAAACAACTACATAAAAAATTTTAATCATTATAATATTCATAGTCTAATAAGATCACTCAAATTTTCCAAAAGTGATTTTTAAATGTGATTTAAATTAATTATAATGATTAAATTCAAATTATTCCAAATTAGGGACTAAATGTTATAATTAGGAGTCAAAATGAACAATAAACATTTTCAAAACACATTTTATGGAGATATCTATTCTATATGTCTTATATGTATTAATTGCTTTGTATTTTTATGACTTTTTTATGAAATAACATTTTCAATCCAAAATTATTTTCTGAAATTCCATTTGAGATCTTTCCTACCATGTGAATGGCCACCACCACTCTCTATTCATAAAACATATAATGCCCCTTGGATGTCCTACCATCCCTCATTTACTCTAATAATCCTCCATTTGGGTACAAAGTCTTCCATGGAAGCAATATGGAACAAACAAAAGAAGTTACTCGATTATGAGGAAAATTGGTCTCTTAAGATCTCCAGATTCATTTCCATTCTATACCCATTAATAAAATTATATTACTATTAAACAAAAAAAGTATCCTAAATAAAATATGATGTTTTACTTTAATTATTTATACCAAATATTTTTCTCACCTCCATCTATTGGGTAAGAAACATACCGTTCTTGTGTACGAAGAACTACTACCTAATGAAACGATGATTGTCCATTTTTCCATTTCCAACATCCATGGTGGAAATTATGGTGGAAACTATATTTATATATTTAATATTTTTTTATTATTTATTTAGGATTATATTATAATTTTAAAAAAAATATCTTTTTTTTTCATTTGTTGTTAATATGATAATTTCATTTTGGAAGTGTGAACTACATCCCCCTTAAAGTGATATGATTTGTTTATTCACTAGATGAATTGTAATAAGGATGATTCTAGTGAAAATATAAGATATATATGAAATACGAAATATAATTTATTAATGATATATTATTATATTTTTTAACCTTCCTTCTTTCCATGTGAGAATTAAATAGAAATGGTGTTCATGCGTACAAACATCCTACCGTCTCCACGCATGGTGTATTTAGTTTAATATTTATATATATTCAATAGACTATTATAATACACATGTAATGTATATAACTTATATTTAAATCATGTGTTATATTTTTGAAATCGTTATATAATATATAAAGACACAAGTTATCACAATTTAATACACATGTGAAGAACAAACTGAATATTACCCGCAGTGAAACCTTATCATAAAATTATTAACATGTAGAAAATATAAGGTAATAATAATTATACAATATATGGTACTAAATTTACTAATATGGATTTATAAATTATTTAAAATAAAATTTTAATTTTTTATGTGTGATTTGAAAGTGTACGTCTAGAGTCAAGACACAATATAACAGGGTTTTCATCTCACTTTTTATTTCCCTAAGATACATGCTATGTTCACCATTGTTTTTATTTTTGTGATGTCTATACATTAAATTATTATATTCTATTTCTGTTATATGTAAATTTATTGGTAATCAAATATCTATTTCATTATCCATATTTTACAATGTTTAGGATTCAAAGGATATAAACTCATTAAAATAGTTTTTTTTCTCAATTTCACTATGTTGAGACTCTTATTTTTTTGTGCACCAAACATATCATTCAAGGTGTATATACTTACATTTTACATGTTATATAATTATTTTACATTATTTAATTATATTTTTTGTTTCATATAACTTTTGTTTCATATATGGATATTACGAACCCATGTTACTAAGGAGTTTATTGAGACAATCTCATCCAATTTCGAGATTTTTTATGTTTATGCTTCCATTGATGAAATAGTATAACCCATATCCATAGAAAATTTATTAATTTTATTATCCTTGAGTTATTAAGGATATATTATTATATTGGTATCATTTATTCCACTCTTTGTTGCATAATATATTAAAGAAAATGTTTTTATGAAACCCTGACTCTACCCTCTCTTCGGTTATAAATCTATGTCCCTTAAAAAATGTTTTCAAAAAATGGTTTCCAATAATATTATACTAATAATAAATGATCATCAAATGAAATTTTGACCCTTTTTTATTTTACCAAATTTTTTCAAAGGAATATTCTTGTCTTTTTTGAGTGAGGCATTTCTCTAACCTCTTTACGATGAAATTGAAATGTTCTTTTAACCGAATATGAAATGTAAATATTTACCCTCCCCCAATCCATTAAATCTTCCATTTAATGATTAAATGTTATTTTTTTGAAAATTTTGTGAAAATGTATTTTCAAACAAATAGTTTTTGAATGTTTTTATATCTTCATATATGTTTTCAATGAAAATATTATTAAAAAAATGTTTCTATATTATTTTATATGTATTCAAGTAATACATTTTCATGAAATGTTATCAATATTATTATATATGTTTTAAATGAATTTGGTTTTCATTTTGTCCATGATTATTTTTTATTTTTTCCTGGAAAAGGGTTTCAAAAAATCATTCATGTGTTATTTTATTGTTTTCCATGTATTTTCAAAGGAAAAAAAATTTAAATAGGACATATTTTTAAAGATATTTTTTCATATATGAAATGATATTTTAATATAGAAATAAATTCAGAATATCCTTCTATGTTATTTTCTTTCTTTGATGAAACCTGTTGACGTTAATCATGCCTATATAGGAAATTATTTAATGAATCCATTCATGTACTTACATGAAAGGTTATGTTTTTATGGAATGAAACTTATGAATATTATTTACATTACAAATGTCATATGATTTTTTAACATTCTTATTTTCAAAATTTTTTCATTGATGAAGTCAAACCATTCTATTTCCATAGGTTGTGATATGAGGAAATGTTATTGATATACATTTAATTTCATGTGTTTTCTATTGACGTTGAGAAACTCCGTATCTTTTTATGGGTCATGATATGATGATGTTTTGTTACATTGGTCACATGTATGAATGATTTAATTATGGGATAGGTGGGACCAATACATCTCTATAATGAATTCAGTAACTATGGATGAATAATGAGTATAAGTTTTATGCTTAAACCTTATTAAATGTTTTAAATATTGTATATATATTTATTTGTATGTCCATATGTTTATGCTTGAACCTAATTACATGTTCAAAAAATTATACATGAACCTGATTAGATGATCACAATGTTATGAATGGACCTAGTGTCATTTCAATTTGTCTGTGAAGGAACCTGAATACATGTTCACAATGTTATGTGTGAACCTAATTACTTGTTCGCAATGTTATTCATGAACTTGGTTTCATGTCAATAATTTTTCACCTGAACGTTATTATATTTTTACAATGTTATGTGTAATACTGATTACATGTTAGAAATGTTATGCATGGACCAAGTTTCATGTCAATAAGTTTTTGTTTGAACCTAATTAGTTTTTTACTATGTTATGAGTGATCCTTATTACATGTTCATAATGATATGCATGGACCTTGTATCAAGACCATATGTTTTTGTGTGAACCAGGTTAAATTTTCTCTATGTTTTGTGTGACCATAATTACATTTGAACAATATTATTCAAGGGCCTAGTATCATGTTCATAAGGATATGAATTAACCTGATTTCACACTCACAATGTTTTGCATGGACCTAGTTTCAGGTTCATAATATGATGCTAGGGTCTTATTTTGTGTCCCTAGATTAATTAGTGAACATGTTTCAACTTATTAATGTTCACAACATTATAGACCAATGTGAATGCTACAAATTCCATGAATTATTCATTTTTTTGCTTCAATAAATTATGCTCTTAAATTATATTCTGATCTATGTCTTATAAACTGAATATCATTATTATGATCTATAATATGTATGGTATGATTTTAAAATGTTATGCTCAAGATCCATAACCCATTTTTCCATGTTATTCATAATCATTTCCATTATTAAATCATACTGAGCATCTCGTCTCACAGATTTATTATGATTCCTTTCTTTAATTTAAGAAGAAATCTTTTACGCAGAACTACTAAAGGTGTAGATATTTATTAGAGATGCTGATGATCATTCACTAGGATTGAATATTTTGATTCATTGTTTCCAATGAAACTAATATATTATGGTTACCTAGCATATAATTTTTTAATTTAATAAATATTCATTTAACATGGTGTAATAATAAAATATGTTATTCTTGGGTCACAATAGATGGTTTCAAATGAAATTTGTATTCAAACATTTGAAACTAGAATGATAAAAAATTATTGAGATCGCTAGGTATATTTCTAAGGATGTGTATAGGAATATTTATAAGATAATTATAAGGATGAGGCAATTTTTTTGTAAAAGAAATAGAATTTTGGTAAATGGTAGTGTGACCAGTTTCCATGAAATACAAACCAATCTGTATACATCAAGTGGATTTGGCACTTCCACATGCGAACCTAGGTGAATTAACACTAATAAGATGTTTTGGGCCGGAATCTATGTAATCGGGTACATGACTGTGGGACATGATGCACACATAGTTTGACACACCCAGATTATATGCTTTGGAAATTAAAAATCACTTCATGAACAATCATGAAGTATGTAGATATATGTTTTATATGAATAGATTAGGATAAAACCTAGTTTTCATAGATTAAAAAAGTATGATCAACGATTAATATATCTTATATGTAATTTTTTATGATTATGTTACTTTCATATATGATATTTGTTTCACATTCCATGCTTTATGGTTTTATTCAGTGTAGAGAACTATAAAAACCAATGTAAACATTTAATTTATTATATGTGGAAATAATGGGAATTTTTCGAATCTATTTCCTGTGGGGAAATCTCATAATGTGAATCAGCATATTGTTTTCAGTATTGGTTATACATTTGAATATAATGAGACTACAAAGACATGTGAATGTAATGTGATTTTCTCCCAGTATTTTTTACATTAACTATAATAATCATGATTATATTGAGGATGAGTAACCATAAGAAGGTATTGATATTTTATATTCTGTGAATGAGGTATTAAGGAATACATGTATTAAGCAAGCACAATGGTTTAAGAATAATGCTTTATAAATGAGGTATTTAGGTTTTTGAATTCAATGATTATGTAGAATTAATAAAAAATGTATAAGCGTTTTTAGAATATATTATCATTAAGCATTGAGAAAGACATGTAAAATTGTAATGAATACATAGATAAGTGATTTCATAGAGATAGTGTATTTTGATTAATGTAATTAAACCCATAATTAATTCTTGAAATTGAGATAATGATGATTCGATAATGATTTTTTGGATTTGAATATCTTTATAAGATGGAACATATTACAGTCGAATTGATTATTGAAAAAGTGTTTTATGTCATTAGGGGTGAAGTTTAAAACATCTTTGATTTAATTAATATTTCCACTAATAGTTGAAATATTAGATCATTAATGTATTTAGAATGTATTTATGGTAATTTAAAAATAGGGTATTCATAAGTTTTGAATATAGAAACAAAGAGAAACTTGGTGATATAAGTGGGAATTAATGTTATGTATATTTTATGAATCTATTTATAATGTTTTAGACTCTCATACATTACAAAGGTTATAAGGAAACCCACCCATGAAATTATTATGTTTAACATTAGAGGAAGTATATTTTTTCAATAATTTTGTATTGAAATCCTTTACTAAAAGGCTATTTAGTGATTAAACATATTTCAAGGATATCCATCATAGTTATTTTTTGAAATTATATATGATTTTTAATGAAAGGACAACCTATATTTCGGGGGGATACCAATAATATCTGGCAAGGAGGAAAGTCTTGAACCCATGATTGAAGGACGATAAGGGTTTCACGCCTACCAAAAGCCAATGTGATGTCATGGATAAGGTATATTAATTTTTAATGAGTAATTTGTTATGGTAAAACAATATTGTTACATCTTATGTTTAGAGATTAATGTACCAACCATGTTGATTTTTATGATAGTTTATAGATAAATATATATGATTTTGTTTAATTTATGGGCCTTAAGATCTTCTATAAATTTATTTTAGAACTGTAGGAAACAATGTTATTTTTTTGAGATCCTATACATGATGTAATGGATGAATTATAAATTCACAAAAACCACAAAATATGAATGATTTTATATATAGAAATATATCAACAAATTTAATTTCCATATATTTGTTGGAAAATAATATTTACTCATAATTAGGTTAACAATCAAATGAAAATTTGTTGTCCTAATACAATAATTATGGTTGAACCAACTTCCTTATAAATCATCAAAGATTATTGAATCTATGGTCGTAAAAATTTGCTTGATAATTCTCTTGATTGCGATTGATGAACTCAATAACTCCCTTCAAATATTTACATTTTTCCTCTATATCCAATATTCACTCCCAATCTATGATCTCTTATGTGGGAACCTAGTTATATGTTACATTGGGTAACTATTACTATTCAAAACTTCACTTTTATGGGACATTTTAGTACTCATTTTTAAAATGTGGGTTTCTAAAAATGTTACTTTCATGTATTAAATGTTTTATGACCCATATGAATTTTGTGCTTGAAACTCATTTTATTGGGGGTATAATGTAACACTCGAATATTTTTTGATTTTTTATCAAATTAATTTATCTCATTGATATTTTTCATTTCATGTGTCACTTAAAATAGATATATATATATATATATATATATATATATTAAAACACATTGTCAAATATTACATTCACACAACACCGAATTTCCTTGTGCGACACACATTATCATATTGGATTTCACCACACAAAAGACCAATGTGGATTGCACATCAGGCAAAACTGACTTGGATTACATTACACGCAACACTGATTTTCAATAAAATATCATTTTATAAATATAAATATTCAAATGAGATAACTATAACCTAGACATTAAAAATAAATATATGAATAGTAATAAAAAATTTTCAATATTATTTATTATTGTTTTATATACAATAAAATTATTCGTGATGTATGATATAATTTTTGGAAAAGGCATTTTATATTTGTAAATAACATTTTCTCGAATAAACAAAATTTAAAAATAAATTTATCAATAGACACTATTAGAAATTGAATTTGATAAAATTTAATTTTTTTAAATGTTATAATGTTGAAAATATATTAGGGAATAACTTTTGGATTTTTTTTGTGAAGCATCATTTCTTGATTAGTAGTGAAAAATTCCATGTTTAAGTTAATATCTGCTTTTTTTGTTTAAATAATTATTAATGTTAAATTATATTTTAAATTTAAATAATGTCAAATTAGATCAATTATAATTAAATTAATACAATTAAGGTCTTTATAATAAATTTCCCATTTAAATTTAATATAAAAACATAATACACTTTTTAATATTTTACATTAAAACCCAACATCTAGCCACATCTGCATGGTTAACATTAACCATAATTTAACCACTTCTAGAAATTGATCATAGAAAAATCAACACATGACATTTTAATTAGAATAATATTTTTATTCTAATAACATCAACATAATGATTTATTAATAATATTAGTAAAAGTCATTAAGATAAATCAAAGCGGTTAAGGTCAAGTTATGCATAAATAGGGACAAAACCATTATATTAGGTGCCCAAATAATATATAATCATGTCCAAAACAACTTTTCTAGAAATATAACATATATAAATATTCCATTCATGATTTTGTTTGTTTTTTTACCTTTTTTTTAATAACAATTGTACACAAAACATGTTTTCAAAAATTCCAAGTGATTCATTATCATTCCCTATAAAAGGCCATCGCCGCTCCCTCTTCATCACATATATCATTCCCATTGGTAAACACAAAATATTATAATATTATCTCCCATAATTCCTACCTTTATCCATGAAGCCTCCATTTGGGTATAAATTCTTCTAGGAAATCATTTTTTCACAAACCAAAAAGAGTCACCCAATTGAGAGGTAACATCTTCCCTCAAGATTTATAATTTTATTTACACTCTCCACCCAACAACATAATTACATTTACATTATTATATAAAAGAAATCCTAAATATACTATAATTTTTTATGTAATTATTTATAGCTACACTTACCCACTCCATCATATAATAGATAATTAACATATTGTTTTTGGGTTAAACGAACTACTTCCTCACGAAACGATAATTGTTAATTATTACATTACCACCTACCTTGGTGTCCATTATAATGAAAATTGTATTTATATATTTCAAAAATTATATTTATTATTTATATACTATTATGTATTTATTTTACTTAAAATATCTCTTTACTCTTCATTTAGTGTTAATATGATATTTTTCTCTGAGGAAGTGTGGACTACCACACCCTCAAAGTGATATGAATCATTCAAACACAATATAGATTGTATTTAGGGTGTATTTATTAAATATATCAGATATATATGATATCATAAATCTAATTTTATAATTATATATATATATATACATATATGAATTTTACTTTTGTTCGTTTAATACATAAATTGAGGGAAAATATTGTTAATCCGTATGTAGGACCCACCATCTTGATGAACGATGTATTTCATTTTATAATTATATATATTAATTAATTATCATAATAAAAAAATATTATAACTTATTGACCCTTGTTTCCAGGAGCTGGTTATTTATTTCATCATATAGGGATGCATACAAGAATGTGGTATCCCGAAGGACCGAGTAGTTTAGTTGATTTCAAAACAATATACATACATAAGATTAACATTAAAACATGAATAGAGGATAAAAAATTTAGAATCTTCTTTTACAACATCCATAAATCCTAGGTTACTTTTAGTTTTCATTCATAATATACCCCTTCATGTCTTTGGAAAATTAAACATTCAAAATGGGTGAGAACAAATGCCCAGTAAGGGTAAGAATTAAATCCCAATATATCATAAACATAATAATTATGCAAGTTTGATAAATAAAAACACATGACTTTAAAAATTAACTTTAACAAATTTTGGTAGGAATAAGAGTTGAATAAATAATTCCATAATAAAGCATATTAATGTGTATTATACCAGTTGAATAACAACAAGAACTATCAAATACTAGTTTTATAATGAGGGAATGCATAATTCAGGACATAATAACCATATCATCAAGTACTCATGCCAACATTATATATATCCATTTTGTTAAGGCCTCATGCCAAGACCATAGTTTGTCTAAGGAGAACTAACAATGTCTCAGGGGGGCCATAACAAACCCCACTCATCACATAATATTTCCAATTCATTCTTATTATTAATATGGATTATCATAAACACCATAAACATTAATTTTGAACCAAATAGATGAAATTTAATTAACATTAACCTGTAATTAAAAATAAACACTAACCATTCATTGCCCTATGGTGAATGGTATCAATATAGAACATCACCCTTAAAAATAATCAGATAACCTTAAAATATTTTCTAGATGATATCATATGAGATAAACCTTTATGAAATACAATAATCTTCAAGGGATGTTGATATAAATAAAGATACCTTTAAATGAGAGCATTAAAAATTTAATGAGGAAATAATCCAAAAACATTCCAAATTGTCCCAAACCACCTTAAATAATTCAAATCATGATACCATATAATTTCATTAGAATAAGGGGACTCTTTATATTATATACTATGGTGATTTAAATACACCAAATTCAAGGAATAGTTGGTGAAAAAATAATATAACTCATACATGATAATGTGAGGTGAGAAAAATTCATTTAACTTTGGAAAGATGACTTCATTTGGAAAATGATTTTTATTTATCATAAATATGGTTTTAAAAACATATATACTTGAAAAAAAATTTAAATTACATTGAAATTACATTTGAGGAATAGATTATATACCACTGATGTGATATCTTGTAAAAATTATTTTTAAATAATCTTTATAATTAAAACATTTTAGTGTGATTTAAAGAATACATTGATGTGAATATAAAGACCAAATGTGTGTTTTATTTCATAAAACCATAAATTATCCCTAATATATTTTTAATTTTTAAATTTTTTATTTTAGATTGATAAATATGTATTAAAATAGATTATATATTGAACGTCCAAATAGTAATGAATCTTTGATGTTCCTTGAATCGATATTTTATTTTGAGAAATGTTTTTGAATTATTATTTTTAAATACATAACTCCCCACAAATTAATGTTAGACTCTGGTTGGTATAAAAATATAGAAAATTATAACTTAATTTTTGATTTGTAAATAAGAATAAATACGAATATCATAGAGTTGTGTAGAGAATAAGAGAGACCCTAATGAAAATGTATGTTCATGTAAAAAATGCATACTACTTTGTAATCAATTGAATCGTATGACCAAAAATTAATAAACCTTAAATGTTACATTGAATATCTTGAAAATAATGATATTAATGATTTGATACATAAATGTGTAGTATACATACACCATACATAAGTAATAGTGGTGAATACATTATATCCTAAAAAATGGAAACGAGATTACGAAACCCTAACCTTATGTATGCAGGTGTTTTCCACTTGGTCGTAATGATCTAAATAATAAAATTTAACATCATTAATTAATAATTAAATAACCTAAAATTCATTTAATTGACTTATTGTAACCTTATTAAGTTCACTCATGGTCTTTTTGATGGGTTAAGAGGATCAATTTCATTGTTTAGGTGGCTTTGTTTCATGGTCGGTAAACTTATATACATGAACGAAGAATCATGTAAAATGGGTAAGGTTGTCTAAAATTGAAGTTATACGTTATTAGTGAAAATATTGAAGGTTACAGGGTTTTAAATTTCATTTTGTTACCTGGTGTGACGATGAATCATTAAATTAATTATTTAATGATTAATGTTTAATATTATTTGGGGTTTTTTAATACCATGAACTCATTTTTCTTTATAAATCAAAACAATGTGAACAAAAAGATAATAGAACCCTAAATGAGATATAATAAATATTTTATGGTTAGTTTCAACCATAATAATGGTTTCATTCCAATAATTTAATATGATAATAGAAATTGAAAACCCCTCATCCTTAAATGAGTTAAAATTTCACATCTCATAGGGTGTTTATCACGACTATCAAAAAATTAGGGTAATTGATAGATGATAATAACTTATTACCTTATCATAAAAACATTAACGTACATATAAAGAAATAGAGTATTAATAACAATTATTTTATGATATGAGAAGATAAGTAAAAAACAAATGAACTGGAATGGAAAGTAAAATAATTGAAAAGAGGAATTTACCTCTTGAATTAATCATCCTTTGGGAACTCTTTAGGGGAATGAATTTGGCCTTTTGAGGAGAAAAAGGGATATTGGAAGTGGGGGAGGATATTGGGAGGACTTTTGGGAATAATTTAGACAATGGACTAATATTGATAGGAATGAATATAAGAGGGAGTGAGTGGTAGTTTTATAGTGGAGGAGAGGAGTGAATTTTGATTATTTAATTTATTAATTAATTATTTGTCTGAAGTTATGAAATAGTGTTTGATTATTGTGAAAAAAATAGCAATAAGTCGATGTGAGTTTGAACCGTGTGGGATTAAATCATACTTACATCACCACTAACTCAATAAATTCTGTATTTAGCTTTTATCATAAATTATCGTATTTTACAATTCACATAAAATTGAAGTATTTTAGAATAATCCCAAAAATTCACCCCAATTTTGTTTTGAAATGTAAAATTGAAAAAAAAATAATTTTAAAAAATAATTTTATAAATAATTGTAATATAGTTATTATATAAATTCACAATTTATTCATAAAAATCAACATTAAAACTATAACTCATTTTTTAACACAATGAAAAATAAATCAAGGTCCCATAAAATTATATTATAAACATAGATAAATAAAATAACGATTTATTATTAAATTTTATGAAAATAAATTTCCATGTTATATTATAAAATCGATATGAAAATTGTTATTAAAATATTTATCACATACAAAAATACCAATACATATGTTGAGATCATTTCATCACTTATAAGATACCTAAATTATATTTATAAATTTGTGGGTAATGTTTTTTTAAGGCTGATATACTATTCATTACTATTAATAAGGGTTTGTTACTACTCATACGGTTCAAGAGACTATTCCCCAAAAAGGTAAGTTGATCAAATCAGACTCTAAATATCTTACTAAACACTACTATGTATGTCAGTTTTTTAAAACTCAAATCAAAAAAGTGAAAAATTATGTTTTTTGTCTAGTATATAACATAGTGTTTTTTGTTGAGACTTAGTGTTTTATTCAATCAATATTTATTAGATAAATCATTGGGTGTTACATTCTCCCCTCCTTAAGAAATATTATCCCTAAAATTTTGAAATTGAACTTAAAATGTTAATGGTTGATAAATTAAAATTCTTATGTGGGAATCCAATATCAGAAATACGGTTAAAATACCCTCTTATTTATAGGTTAAGTGAAATGAATCAATTACATCAAAACTACACATTCAATTTGGACAACATGGTCACAGGAGAATAATCGAACCATCATGTTTTTTTGGAAACTAATAGTGAACATGCTCAGATAAAAGATCATTACAAAAAAAAACATTAACTACAGTTGTGATAAAATTTACTAATATGATTTAATAAATATATGTGATAATACAATGTCATTTTTTAAAGACTCCTTTCCAAATGTTAAGGAATGGTTCCACTCTATATGTGTATAATATATATTTCTATTTTATAAACACAATCTTAGCCATTTTAGTGCCTTCAACCATATATACTAAATCTCTTTGCATAGGATGCATCATGTGGTGACATTAATATCTAAAACCTCATAAAATGATTCAAATAACCCTTTCTTAAATGGTTTATCCTTAAAAAAGGTCAATACCCAAAACATTGGAATCATTTCTTTATCCATCCATTCTAGATAATCTGAAACGGAATCCTTAGCAATTATCATTTGTTTAGAACTCGATGATCCAACATGTTCAATGCATATACTACATTACTTTCCATAAATCAACATGAAGCAGCCCTAAATTTTCACATAATGAACATGTGAATAACATCACCTTGTGTCATCTTGAAATATGTTAATAATTAAAATTGCCATTAAAACTTATTGGAAACATGAATTAATCCTTACTAATTCTATTTGATATATTCCATACATCTAGAAATGGTGTAAACTACAGTAATGATATCATAGTCCACTTCTCAGCTGGTTAATAATTAGTTTTGAGTTAGTTAGTACATATCCAATTCAATCATTTCTTCATCATTATAATAATCATCAGTAATATATTTATGGTTGTCTTTCCCTCAACCATATTCATTCCCATGATATTAAAATTCTACTGAGTCACTTAGTCTTGGAAAAAATAATCATACAACCTAAAATAATTATTGAAATAGTACTATAATACAATCCTCATATATTATATAATTATTATGACTAGTACATTGATAATAAAATATTCAAATTACAAGATTCATGATGAGTCATATCAAGTATTCCACTTCATCTGTGGTAGTATCATGACTTGCTCATGATCCAGTAACATCATATGGGGCATGTTGCTTTGACACTTGGGACATTGATTCGAATAGTGTCCCATATCCATGAAGTTGAAGAATTGTAAATTGGAAACCTTTTTCATGCTCTTATAATTATGAAATTGGTTACCATTTTATCCACACCTATAACAATGTCACAGTCCATTCACTCCATTACCAAGGTGATTCATCCCATAGTTATCACTTGTGGGAAAACCCATCGTTCCAATCTTCCCATTTCCCATATTTTTCAGGGACATCCTCTTATATTCTTGGATCCCTTCAAATCCATAAGAATTTGAGAATTATTTACATATCATGTTACTACATGAAAAAATTTCATTATATGATGAGGACACTTGGGAGACTCTCTTCCTTTGAAATGATGGTTTAAGAACATAAGAGATATGATACTTGTAAAACTTTTCATCAAGTTCATTGGTGATGTTCTGATTTTTTATTCAAGGTAAAATTTATAATCAATTCCATATAATATATTAGCTCATAAAATAATGAACTCACTATAACAATAAACATAGAATAAATTCATGTATAATAAATCCTAGAACCATACACATTGGTTACGTTATGTGATAAAATCCATCATTATGGTGGGTAAAGATTATATTAATTATCATAAGAATTTCCCCCAGGAGTATCAAACTACGTGCGTAGTAAGGCCCATTTTCATTACCAGGATAACCTGTGTCATGCCTGAAACTCCTTGTTGAATTTGTTACTCCCCGGTACATCTGTTCTAGAACCATGTCCACTTTTAGTATAATAAAATTGATTTATATCCTAGAAGGATCCACATAATATCTTCCTTACCAATGTTCTTGGATGTTCATGTATTCTTATCCTCAAATTCTTTCTTAGGGTCTGTTATATAATCTATGGATTTTATATCTAGACTCCATATTTTATACTAATCTTCTTTTATTACCAACTATACTGCCCGGAAACTAGTTTATAGTGTTAGTACATTATTTAATTACATTAGAATTGTTACATGAAAGTTGATGCAAGAAAGGAAATGATTTTTAGAAGATTTGGAAGCAATATACATATATAAGTTCAACATTACCACATGAAGGAAAAAAGAATAGTTTTGAAACTCCTTTGACCACATCTATAACTCTTAGCTTATTTCTTCATTTCATTCATAATAAAACACTTCATCTCCGAGGAAAATGAAAAATAAGAAACGGTAGAGTTTAAATTCACTATATGGTAAATCAATATAGTGGAAGATATCATAAAAATAAACATTGGACTTGATGAAATACTAAAAGCACATGAATTTAAAATTTTACAAGAACACATTATGGAATGAATAATTGCTGAAAAAATATTTCCATAATAAAGAATAAACATGTGTAATCTACTAGTTGAATAACCATAAGAACTATAAATTACTCATTTAAAAATGAGGGAATGTATAATGCGGGACATCATAATAATATCATTTAGGCATCATTCCATGAAGATAAATATCCATTTTGTCAATGCCTTATGCCAAGACCAAATATTCTCTCTTGAGACCTACTGATGCATCGAGGGACTATAACATGCACACACATCACATAATAATTCCAATGCTTTCCTGTTATGAATGGGGATAAACTCATTCAACATATTCATTAATATTAAAAGAATAATATGAAATTTAAATAACTTTCCTCTGTCATTAAACATAAACACTAACCATTCAGAGTAATATGGTGAATGGTGCCAATATAGAACATCAAATTAAAAATAAATAGAAAAATATCAATAACATATTATTTATATGATATCATAGTAGATAAACCTATATGAAATATATGATTCAACAATGGATGTTGACATAAATGATGATACCGTTAAATGATATCATTGAAAATTTCTTTACGTAATAGTCTTTAAAAATTCTAAAGTGACATATACCACCTTGAAACATGCAAATAAAAATACCTTATAATATCATGAGAATTATGAGACTATTGATATGATATAAAATTTGGTAGTAAATACACCACATGTAAGGAATAATTTGTTAATAAGACGTATATCTCATAAAAGTAAAATTGAGGTGAGAAAAATCCATTTTAATTGGGAAATAAGATATCTTTTGGAAAATATTTTTTTTATTTTTCATAAATATGGATTTAAAGATGTATATCCCAGAAAATAAATTTTTACGACATTTAGATAAAATTTAATGCATAGATGAATTCCCAAGGATGTGAAATTAGGTAAAAAGTGTTTTTAATAACGCTTTGAATTACAATGTTTTTGTGAGGTTTAAGAAATCCATCATAGTGAATTTAAAGACAAAAGGCATGTATTATTTCATAAAACTAGAAATTCATAAAAATAGATTTTATCTTTTTAAAATTTCTAATTTTTGAAACATAAATCATTCTTAAGAATGATAATAGAGTGAACCTCCAAATAGTTAAGAATCCTTGAAGTTCCTTGAATCGTGCTTATATTTCGGGAAGAATTTTTGAATGATCCATTTAAAACATATAACTCCCCATCAGTGAATGTATAACTAAGGATAGTACATAGATACATAACAATCACACATAATTTCTTAGGAATAAATAATAATAAATAAGATTATCCTTGAGTTGAGTAGACAATAAAAGCACCCCTAATGAAAATAGAGGATTGGATAGAAAATACTATCAACTTTGTAATCCATTGAATCATATTCCCCAAAATAAATAATCATAAAATTATATGTAGAATACATTAAAAATAAATAGTTTAATGATATGAAACATCAATGGTTAGTAAAAATTCACCACACACTAGTAATAATATAGAATACTGAATATCCCAAAAAAATGGAAGTGAAATAAAGAAACCCTTACCATAAGTCTGATGGTATTCTCCACTTGAACATAATTACCTGAATAATAAAATTTAGGTCAACTAATTAATAATTTAGGACCCCCCCCCCCTATTCTTTTAAGTTATTTATTATAACATTATTAAGTTAATTTGTGTCCTTTTTAGTGGATTTAGAGTTTCAATTTCATTGTTCGAGTCTGTTTGTTTCAGGATCAGTATAATTATGTACTTGAATGGAGACTCATGTAAAATGATGATGGATGTCAATAATTGCTGTTATATGTTATTATTGAACATATATATTGTTAAATTTTTGTAAATTTTATTTGGTTACTTGGAGTGAAGATTTATCATTGTTAAATTATATAATGATAACCTTTTGGGTTTATTGGTAAATTTTTATTACAACGAACTAATTTTAATTTTAAAATAAAAATAATGGGTAAAAAAATTCCAAAACAAAAGATGATACATAATACATAATATATAGTCTGGTTCAACCATATTAATGGATTCATGAACAGAATTGAACTTTGTAATAGAAATTTAAATCCATCATCCTCGAATGTGGTAAATTAGCATATCATGGATGGTGATTTTCACTACTGGATTAAAATAAGGGAAAATAGAGATGATAATAAATTATTCACTAATAATAAAAACTTAAATTACATATAATGTAAATGATTCTGGAAAACATTTGGATTAAGAGATGTGAGGATAAAAAAATAATGGATCTTTAAAATAAAGTAAAATAATTGAAATGTGGAAGTTACCAGTTGAATTAATCATCCTTGAATGACACTTTAGGGGACATTTTTTGGCCTTTTCAGGAGACCATGGGTAGATGGTTGTGGGGGAGGATATTGGGAGTATTTTTGGTAATAATTTAGGCTTGAAAAAAGTATTGATATAAGTGAAGAGAAGACGGTGTGAGTGGGGGGGGGGTATATAGTAGAAGAGATGAGTGAATTTTGAATATTTAATTCTATATTTAATTATATTTATGAAGGGATGAAATAGTGTTAGGTTCTTGTAAAAAATATTATTAATTTTTTGTGAGCTCAAAACAAGTTGGTTTACATCATCCTTAAATCACTCATTACTCAATAAATAATCTATTTAGCATTTATTATAAACTATAATATTTTATTATTCATCTAAAATTCATGTATTTTAGAGAAATCCCATAAATTCAACTGAACCATTTTTCTATGTGTATAATTCAAAAATGAAATCAAAATTTTGAATATGATTTTCTATTTATTTATAATTTAATTTTTAAACAAAAAAATAATTTATTTAAAAAAACTCGTTACAATTATAACTCATATTATAATGACTTGAAAAATTAATCAGGGTCTAATAAAATTATATTAAAACTATAAGACAATAAAATTATAATTTATGATTACATTTTATGAAAATAAATTTCCATTTTAAATTATTAAATTAAAAAAAATGGTAATTAAAATATTTATGACATTCAAAAATACAAATACTTATACTATAATCATTTTATCATATATAAGTTTTCTAAATTTTATTTATAAATTCATGGGAGAAGATTATATTTTTTTCAATGATTTAATATTAATTTATATTCACAACGGTATGATACTATTCATAAGGGTAATGTTAAAATTAAAAATACAATTTATGTTTATTCTATAAGACTCTAAATATCTTGTTAAACGCAACCGTGTATGTTACTTTTTTGAAATACAACTCAATGAAGTGAAAAAAAAAATTATTGGTTAGTTTATAACAAATTGTTGTTTTTTAATGAATCATTGTATTAATCATTCAATATTTATTTATAAAATATTTGGTTGTTACATATACATTATATAAATTTTATTTATATCGTGGTTTACATTCTAGAAATTATGATATAATGAATAAGGACTAATGATATAACAATTTCATACACATATGAATAACAAAGAAAATATTACCCAAAGTGAATCCTCAACATAAAATTATTAGCAAGAGGGTAATAAAAGGTAATAAGAAAACCATATATGGTATTACATTAAATAATATGGTTTTTTAAATGATATATAATAAAAATATGTTTATTTTACCGGTTGTTTGAACATATATGATGGGAGTCAAGACACAAGGTAAAGTTATATCTTCCCACTATTTATTTATCTAAGATACTTGCTATGATAACCTATATCTATTTTTTTGGTGTTTGTACATTACATGATTGAATTATATTTATATTGTACATAAATTTATGTGTAGTCACTTATCTATTATTTGATCTGTCATCCATGGGTGTTTATTATCAAAAGTTACCAAATCAGTGAAATTGTTTTGTCTCAATAAGCCATATTTGAGTGTCATGATTGTTATTCACATAAAATCTTTTTTTGAGGTGTACATCATAACATTATACATTTTATAACTATAATTTAATTTTATTCTAGATATTTATTATTTAATGTAATTTTATATTATTTCCTGGAGATTCTAATCTCATGTACCATGTTGTACGTGTTTTTTGAGACAATCTCATCATTTTTCGACATTGTTTACATATAGGATTCCATTGATGATTTATTATGACCCATACCTCTTGAAAATTAATGAATTATATTTATCCTATTTTTATTAAAATTTTATTCATATATTAGTAGAATTTATTCCACATATTAGTAAAAAAGGTTGTTAATAAAGAATTTTTATACAAATCCCCTACATTACACACTCTTAATTTGAAAAACCATATTTCTTATCAAAATGGTTTCCATGAATGTTCTACTAATAACTAAAGATAATTAAAATACATTTTTAACCTTTTTTTTGTTACCAATATTTTCAATGGAATCTTCCTATCACTTTCAGCATGAATCATTTTTCTATCCGTTTTACCATAAAAAATAAATATTCTTTTTACCATATATGTTATGTACATATTTACCCACATTCAGTTATTGAAATCATTACATTAATGATTAAAAGTAAATTTTTAAGAAAATTTTTTAAATTGATTTCCAATGAAATGTATTTTATTTTTTTTCAAGAACACTTTATATATTGTCATGTAAAATAGGATTCAATATTTTTTAAAATGTAATTTTATAAGATTTTATGTATAGTGGTTTTCAAAATAATATCAATATTATTTTATATTATTTCATGGAAAGTGGTTTCCAGAATGTTTTCATGCGTCATTTCTATGTTTTCAAAGTATTTTCAATTGAAATGGTTTTCAATTGTTATTATGTTTTAAAGAGAGTTATTCAATGTTGACTATATATCATTCTCAAGAAATGTTTTCAAAATACCCTTCAATGTTATTTTACGTATACGATTTCATCAATTGATGTTTATAATTCCCATCTTTGAAATTATCCAATATTTCCATTCATATCATTCCTTCAATGGTTCTGTTTTTAAGTAAGGATGCATATGAAAACTATTTCCATTGCATGGGTTATATGGTTTTAATACACAACTAATTTCATTGTTTATGATTATAGGAAATTAAACCAATATATTTTCAATAATTTATGATTTGAGGAAATTTCAATGATGCATAGTTTATTTCATGTGTTATAATTCTATGTTTATAAAACACATATTTATTTATTTATCAATATACGATGAAGATTTTCTACCATTCTCACATGTATATTTTATTTAATTATAGATTTGTGGGACTTACATCTCCCTGCATTACATTGGGTAATGATTGATGAATCATGAGTATAAATATTATGTTTGGACCTAGTTACATGTCTACAATGTTATTCTTGGATTTGGTGGTATGTTTGTTTCTTTATTCATGAACCCACTATTATCATCACAATGTTATGGATGGACTACATTACATGTTCAGAATGTTATTAATACACCTATTTTGGTACATAAGTATATGTGTGAAAAATATTAAATGATCATAATGTTATTAAAGATCCTAATTACATGATCCAAATGTTATGCATGGACCTGCTTTCATGTCTATAGGATTATGCATGATCCTGATTTCATGTTCACAATGTTACATGTGAAGCATATTACATGTTCACATTTTATTAATAGACATGGTTTCATGTCCAGTTACTTATGTGTGATCCTGATTATATTTTCACCATGTGATGAGTGAAGCATATTATCTGTTCCCAATGTTATTCATAAACCTGGTTTTATGTCCATATGTTTATGCATGGTCTTTATTAAATGTGCAAAATGTTATGTCTGAACATGATTACATGATAAAAATGTATTTCATCAACATAGTTTGATTTTGAAATGTTTATGCATGAAACTGATTAAACATTCACAAGGTTTTGATTTGACCAAGTTACATGTCCACATGTTGATTATAGGGTTTTCTTTCATGTATTTTACTTCATGGGTTAACAATTTTCTACTTATACATATTCAAAATGTTATAATACATTGTGTATGAAACAAGTTCTATGTATTGTTCCTTTTTTATACTCTCATGAAATATGCTGTTAATTCCCTAAAGAACCATGTTTTATAAACATCCAATCATTATTATAATCTCTTATAAGAGGTTTATGAGCTTAAAATGTTATGATAATGTATCCTACCATAATTTTCCTATTATTTTTACAAATTTCTTTTATTTACCTTTATTGTGAATCAGAGATCACTAATTTCTTATGTTTCCTTTCTCCATGTTATGAAGATATATTTTAGGAGTAAATAATAGTTGTTTAAATCATTATATTATATATTTATGATCTTTCACCATGATATAATATTTTATTCCTTGTTTCAAAAGCAAGAAAAATCCTCATGCATATATTTTTACAATGAACTAAATATTCATCTAAAATAATGTAATATCATTAAATGTTAAGACAAGGTAGCTATTACGTTTATGTGTGTTTAGTCATGCTCATTATCATGTACCATCCCCTGTACATGATCCTTCACCATTAAAAGTTATATGCCATGTGACAATTAACATATCCATAGAAACCCTAGAACTATGCCAAGGGACCCACACAGCTTGTTATCCTATATTGTAGGTCATTCTCCATGGAATTTTCCTGAACCCATGGGGCTATATGTCATTCCCCCACCCCAACTAATACATACATTGACTCTATAAAAAATCTCTCTAGATACATTTTTTCTAAGAGAAACATACAATATTGACTCTGTAAACTAGGTTTCCATCAATATGGTTGACACAAGAATCTCCCTAGTTGTTTAATTTCACAACTAGTCAAAAAACAACATGCATGTTTTCCCAAAATGGTCATGATATATCATATCCTTTATAGAAGCTCTATCCCATCATTTATATAAACTGAGATCTGGGATAACAATCAGTTTTACCAAGAACTAGATTAACAGTGATAGTTTTTTTGGTTGTTTTCGAACCACAGACCAAGTGATTATCCCGTGATGAATTAAGAAATTGTTGAAGAAACACACAAACATCGTTATGAGAAATAATTCTTTGGAAATTATTGTATTGGCATTTATTTTATAACCACTATAATGAACTAATATATAATAAAATAACAAATAAATAAAAATAATTTCATATATAAATCTAACAACTCCATGAAATATGCAAGATCTACAGATCAATATATTGGTTGACTAATTCATACTCATCATATGAATAATAAAATAGGAAAAAATATAAATAAAACCAACACACTAACTCAATTTGGATCAATATCTAGTAAATAATGACTTCATTAATCTATAATTAGTTAGATACACACATCCCATTAGCACACATATTCTTAATCCCAATCCATCCATCACATTCGAATGAAATCCCCTACAATGATCTTAAATTTCTCTTCAGATTTTTCATGTTTATGTGCTTAACCATACTAATTTAATGTATGAGTTTTTATTTAGATATTAATTATGTTTGGTGAATTAATTACATAAATAAACTTACAAATTTATTTATTTAAACATCCAAACATGACCATGGTCATCCTGCACATCCAACATTATAACATCTAGACCCCTGTTCCATGCACTAGTACTCGAAGCTGGACTTCCACATGAACTTAAGAGAACCTCACCATATTCTAGAGGTAGTTTACTATTACTATAGAATTCATAGTTATATCATGGGGAGACTATAACCTATTTTATCATTGCAAATAAACAACCAAAAATAAGAAACAACAAGTTAATTACATATAACAAGAAACAAACCAATAACAATATCAAAAGGTGAACAAAAATAGGCATAAAATATCAAACAGAACTCAAAATATATCATCATATGGTATGATCCATGTGACAAAATTTGATCCCAATAGTAAAGAAAAATATCAAATCACAAGAGGCAGTCAAAACACATCTGGTACCCTCCTCCATGCTTCATCACAAATCACCCATTTTTCATAGGACCATTTCCATTTTCATGTACCAAAATAAAAAATTTCTATTTGGGTTACAATCAGGCATCCAGAGTTGGGATTTAGTAAAACCCAGTTGTACACCGCCAATAGTATAAAAAACTATATCCATTCAACAAAATTTTATGCACTTGTATAAATTAATATGTATAATGAATATGAAAATAGTTATCACAATATAGATTATTCATTACTTAACCACATAAACCACCATGGTCCCAAGGATACCCATACATTGATAACTACATCGGCCCTTGGTGAAGTATGATCCATTTCACATTATTAAATAATAATTAATAAAAATGTGGACATTTACTATACATTTAATTTCAATTTATGACACTCCTTATTCAATCCATAGTCTAATGCTTTCAATTTGGGTCTACATCGCCATGCATAGGACCTCATGGTCATGGGAGATAGTAACCCATGGACCATAAATTTTTATCACTACATTTCTCACTACTGTCTTAAGTTGTACTAGATCATTTTCTATACACATGGGCATTGCAAGCAATAGACTATCTACTACACACATTTACAAAAAAAAATTGTCAAAACGGGCATCAGAATCAATAGAGCATGCCGTGCACACATGGGATTTAGATGCAGAAGGCCATGTTCCACATGTGACACATATGCCCCTATATCACAACAATCAGTATTAATCAAAATTAACCCTCTTTTAAAATTTTAAATTAATAATCTTTCATTAATTAATTCATAAATTACTTAATCAATGATTGATAATTACTTCTTCTATTAATTATCTGAAACCCTTTCCTTTTGACTATATAATTACCAATTAACCATATAAGGTCAATTAATTAATTCAACAAATAATTTATCATTACACATATTCAATATCTCATAATCAATTTCACAATTAATAATCTAAATCTCATTCTAAATATCGTATATCTAATTCTACAATTAATTATCACCAACTCTAAAAAATTCACAATTCCTTCGTCAATGAATTACCCTAATTACTTAATTAAATTAAGAGATTCAATTACTAAATAATAAAGAAATTGTATAATTTTCATATATTTAATAAAAATAAATACTATGGAATTTGAATATTATAACCCCTACCTTGATTCGTTGACAAACAACCACCCAATAGAAATCCCCTAAAAATTATCAGCATAATGATATTGAACGTGATATAGATCAGAAACCTAAATAAAAATAAAAAACAAGGATATCTCTAATCTATAAAAATATCTATAATATCTGATCTACATAAAAAATATTAATTTTCAAGTGATTCCTAAATAGAAGAACATCCACTAATATAATATGAGATATAAGTAAGATAGAACCTGAAGCCAATATGGAAAGGGTTCTCATATCAAGTGAAGTGGAAATCTCAACCCCAGGCATCAAATCCTAAAGAAATAGGATCAATAATTAATTTAATTATTCTATGATTCTTTGAAATCTATCGAAATTGAGTTTGTCTGAGTTTGGGTCGAATAGAGTGAGTTTCTATAATTTTGGTGATTTCAATGACTAATTTTCAGGTGGAATTAAAATTCGTGCATGGTTTATATGGCTCGAGCACATGGTCTTTGCTAACCATGTGAATATCCATGGGAATTATCTATAGTGGTTTCAAGATTACTCCTAAGTTGGAAAATTGTTTTAAAGACAATGTTCGAACTATGAAAAAACCAACAATCTATGCCTGCACAATTTTCTAGGCTGTGGTGCATGGATTTGGAAAATCATGCACCAACCGTTCAAATCCCTATTTCATCAAAAAAAATTCAAATTTACACCAAGAAACACCATGAGGTTAAAACCATATGGAATGTAATAAATGAAAAGAAAACGATTCCCTACAAACGAGCACGTCGCAACTCCACAAAAGGTCAGGATCTAAAAATCTATCCACTTTGTAACAACCCATCATTGAGATTAACTCCGATGAATCTCTATGATACTGAGTAACAAATAATTTTCCACTAAGAATTCATATATGATTCCCATTCACATGTTTCTTACTATGGATTCCCATGTTTCCAAAATATATGAACTATCAATAATAACGTTACCCTAAAAAAATTGCTCAGTGAAATCCCACACACATTCTGAATTATCCATAATAGGCGCATCTATTTCAATCTCTTCATCATCAATAGTGATCTCATGAGAATGGTTGGGGTGATGAAACCATAGTTTTGAATCCGAAAAAATTTCATGAAATGAACTGTATTTCTTTAGAACATACAATCAGTGAACCACTAAATAGATTATCTTCATGACCTCTAACTGTCCAATGAACAAGGTTTCCATGAGTCTGTATCATTGTATCCTGAGGTGGCCCAATCTATTTGATACAAAAAGGAATACATGATAACAATTATTAAACTCTAGGGGCCATTTATGTCAATAATCATATGAATTCTGTCTAATCATATCCAAATCAATTCATTTTTTAATCCACAAAACTTTTTGCAGCATCTCTTACAAGAGACTCAGTCCCAAAAACTATAACTCACATGCCTCCATCCAACATTGAAGAGATCTTCATGGACTGCATTAAAGTGCCACATAGGCTTCCATCAATTTCATTTTCTTATAAATATTATTATATGTAAATTTCACAAAATCGAGGTCATTCTCTTACGAACTATCGAATTCATGGACACACACACACAAATTATCCTCAGGTATCTAAATCATATTCCATGATTACTAATATTTTTAATAGTGAAAAGAATACTCAATAAACATTTTGAACCAAATTCCATCAATTATACTTTCCTGAACCATGCGTAAACCATGAGTCGTGGTTTGAAACTGTCTTCTGCAAAACTCAAGAACATGGAATATCTCCCATACATAAAAATATTTAAACTTATCCATGGTAAAATATTCTCGTATATTAAATCAATGAGAATCATTTATAATTATGTGCCCAAAAACTGAAATAATATCATTATTTAGAGGAATCCTTAGGAGACCCACCACAATTTACATGGTAACATATTCCCACTTTCACTTTTTAATGGGATATGACTATATTAATTCAAAATTGTGTTGATGGTCATTAAAAACTTGATAATAGGTGTTTTATCATGTCACAAACCCTACTTTTTAATTTTTTATGCATGACCACCTAAACTATCATCAAAGTTTATGATAAAATTTGGTCACACTGGGATATACTACCCATCTTGTGGGATGAAATTCCAGAATCAACTCCTCTTTCATGATCATAGGCACAAAAACCTGATTCCTGACATAATTTTCCCATAATCATCTATGATCAAATATGAAGGTGACTCCTCACCATTAATTTTTACCCTAAATTCTATGATCTCTAGATCCTCATACTACATCTCTCTAATCTAGATCAAAAGTGTAGACTCCTCTATAGCTACTACGATAGTAATCTTATACTAACAATCTCAAACCACCACATGCATATCTACTAGTATTTTCATCATCTTTCAATAACCACTATACTCCATAAAATCCATACTATGAGTTATTCTTCTTAAATTAGAGGTGATATTAGTTCCCTTCCTAGACATATATTTTATTTTTAAATCAAATAAATCCATGTACTCAAACCAACCCCATTTAAAAATATTCCAATCTCATTCTGAAAAGATATATATCCTAATATTGTAATATGTATACACAATAATTTATTCATTCAATTTTTAATGATGCCAACACATCCATGCATAAACAAATATATATTATTCTAATCCTTGTGTAAGGTAGATCCAATCACGTGGCCTCAAATTTCAGTAACCACAAACCACAACATAATAACTCTACTAGAAAAAAAATACTCCAATTCTTATAGCGTATGTGTCACAATATCTCGTATACTCCTCACCTAACTCGGGTATGATCAATATCAGTTTAATTGTTATCCATATCATTATTTATTAAAAAAAATCACGGCATGATTCCACCCATTAAAACATTATCCCCTTTTTGGTCAACCACATAAGTGTCGTAGCAGTTTCTGAAAAGTCTTGGTTGGAAATCAAGTAGTAAACAGATGACCCCATAATGATATGGATATCAAAACCATACTAAAGTATATCCCAAGTGAAAATTTCCTAAAAATTCACTCTGTCCATTACCACTGTATCCTCTAAAATTGTGGAACCAAAAAAGTGTACATGATCAATCAAAAAGTGGAACATAGGTATCTTGGTGTATAGCTAATACACTATTTTTGTATAGAGAAAGATGTTTAGGTGTTTAAAATGAATTCCATGATTCTTGGAGTACATGAATAATTCATTAAAAACACCACAACAAACTAATTTAGGTACTAATGAATGATTCTATTCATCATTTCCATAAATAATATATGTGACTTCAACAAGAAAAAAACCATTACAATTAATTCATATATGTCATAACAACATCTAAAATGTGTTATTGGAATATCACTAGTTCAAAAACATAGATGATGATAATATAATCTAAATTCAATCATAGAAAATAAAAAATCTCCTTTCAAATATTCAAATTGATCACTGATATGTGGGAGAGGATAAATGTTGATCATTCTCATCAGATTCTACTTCTTGTAATCAAAATATAAGAATTGAGTTCCTTCAACCATCATAGAAAACAATATTGGTTAATATAAAAGAACCATTCTATATTAAATAAATATATTAACCTATAACTCTTATATCCATGACTTTTTTTCATAAAGATCGATTATTGACATTTAGTATGGTGGAATTGAAATTGGATCATCCACCTACATGACCATAATATTGAATTCATTGTATATCTCTGGTGGAAGCCATGATAAGTATTTAGGAAACACATTCTGAAATAGTTCCAATATATGTGTAAATACATCATATATTGCACCTACATCATCTAAAAATAAACTACAATCATGGGCTGTGAGCTATCATAGCTGCTGATTAATTTTCCATGCATGGTAAACTTGAGTATCCTACACCCCATGGTGATGGTAATAGTAACCCTTATGTGCCATAAAATTCACCATCCTCTTATATAAATCAATGTGGGATCGATACCAAATTAGATAGTCCAGACCTAAAATTAGATGGAGTCTTGACATGTCAAAAATATATAGGACCTATAGAAAAGGGTACTCTCTGTTCTCACGAGAACATCCCTCGAACCAACATAGTTCAATAGATATTACTACCAATGGTATATATATCATCATATCCCTTCTAATTAACTCCACATCTAGGCTCAAACAATTAAAAATGTAATACAAATAGAAAAGAATAATATGAACCACTATCAAAAAATAAGTAGCTCTTATAGAGGCTATATGAACAGTGCATCTCTAGGTAGATGGTCTTGTATCTCTACCCAAAAGTGTATGTTGAATGAAATTTAATTTCCCCCCATCCATTCCTTGTGATGTAGTTTTAATTAACTAAGATTCATCACTGTGATGACAAAATAATTCATTCCTAGAAGCTCTAAATCCCCTACCTCTAATACCTCATCTAGAAGTGCTCCAATTTCCAGACTGATATTGTATCATCCTAAGAAAATAAATAATATAACATTTTAATATTTATAATCATTTGGGAATTAAATTTTAAATATACTTTAAAGGGGATACTATTTCTAATAGAACACAATAATGAGATTCTTTGAAATCTTACGTTGCACTCATCCTTGAGTTATAACAAAAACAAAATATTATTATTATTATTTTAAATGGTTGTTAACACCTAGACATTTTATTGGATGGAATGAACAAAACATAATAAAATATGATTACATATGTTTTTAAAAGCTTTTACATTTATCTAACAAAATTTAGAGGCTTAATATTTGAATGACTCCAATTTTAGTAATAAATAATCTAATATTCATTATAGGGTCGATTCACCACCTTTTGACGGCGAACGGTTTTCAAATAATGTATTTGTCACTTTTATATGTTCTATTTGACTAAATTATATTCTTATTTGGAATCTAGATATTAAAATTTACTTGGGGTAAATTTTCGGTATTTTTTTGATCAAATTCATTTTTTAATGAATAGTGAAAAATACTGTAATTCATATAATTTGTACTTTTAAAATTTAGTGTGAGTAAACATCTGGAATTAATGTAGAATACTGTAATTGTGGATTGTATCCTAAAACACATCGAGGTGTCATGAAATTCCAAAATCGAACATCTCATTTCCACTAAAATCTATCATATACATTAATATATGCTATTTTTAGTATTATATTTGGCTCTCTATATTAATCACTTATCCCGTCCATCTAAAAACATGAATTTGAGTAACCTCGAAATTATTTATATCCATAATTGAGTTTCAATATTTTGAAAAAAAATCGTTTAAAAAAAACTCTAACAGGTTTTAATCATATCAAAACAATTTTATTTACTCCACCTAATATAGAAATAATCCATAGATGTAAAATAATAGAAAAAATAATAAGGAACTAATCTCCATTTGCTGAATTTATGTTCATCAAACTCCAAGCATCTCAGTGTATGAAAATAATCAATTTTATATTTTTTTTCTCAATAGTCATGTGAATCTTATTCATAATTTTACATTTTTGAAATATGTCACAAGAATGTATTTTTTCAATATCTGGAATTAATTTATTCTTCAATTATTCACATTTAATAATATTATATATTTTATTTTGATTCACTAATAAATGACATATTTAGATTACATAATTTTTCTATGTTACAATCATGTAATAACAATTTCGATTTCTATAGTTGAAGAATAGAATTTTAATTATCCATTTTTCTATAATTATTATAATTTAATACTTAAACCTACTAGTGAAACAAATATTCATTTTATAGTTTATAGTATTAAAATTTTAATAATGTTGGGATCCACACTAGAAATTTTATCTTGGCATGGAAAAAATAAGAAAATCATTGGTTCTAACCATAGTATATGAATTATTTATTCTTATAATTAGTTTAAAATTATGTTATCAATCATTAATTCCTGTAAAAACACATTTTAATAAATTTTGATATCATCCATGAATTTCCTTTTTCCAATCATGTGTCATTATTATACTACATCATGTATCCATCGATTTAAACCATTCACTACTTCGTAAGACACATTAGAAACCATTAATTTTACTTCATTACTCTAAATCATGGATAATTTAATGTAATAATTGAACATAAATTTCTCTAATAATATGATATAATACATTTTTCATGTGTTTTCTGGTATACCATACATACAATAACTATATTACATTAATAAAATTATTTATAAATTGTACAAATATTTTGGGAAATTTTTTAAAATTTCCAAATAAAATCAACATGAGTCCCCCTAGGTCTATTAAATATTTTAACTATATGGAGTGATAAAATTTTGAATAATAGAAATTCTTTATTTCCATATACATCACACCAATAAAATCATCCTTAAATGTTTAATTTCATTGATTATAAATAAGGTTTACCAAAATCATCTAGAAAACACCGTAAAAATATCCAACATTATCTTTATTTTATAAATTACACTCTATATTAGTATTACCATTAGTATTTTATTTTAAATAATTCTTATTCCATTAATAATACACGTAAAAAATTTAAAACTCTCTCTTATGACAATAGTGTGTGTTTTCTCCTTTTTGGGTGAAGGGATCTCATTGTATCCTCTCTTTTCAACACTTTTACTATTAATTTTTTAGTATTCTATGTTCAAAATAATGTTTGGTGGTACCATTTGATGATATCATTTTGAGTTTTGTGAATATTGAATCTAGATTAACCTTTTAATTACATGATACATATGATATAATTATGATAGAAAGGCCATATTTTGGAATAAATGTTGTGGATATCGAAATAATTAGTTGTGAAAGAATAATTATTGAATTCAATATCCAAATGGAACTATAGAAATGGTATGATTTTTAATGTAATTTTAGTTTATTGAGATTTTTTATTTGATTATTTTATATAATATTCATACTCCATGGTTTATGGAAAATAGTTGGATCATATGATTTATTCAGAGGATTAAAATTGTAATTTTGACTATTCACTAGATGTTAGTAATTACCTGGCAACTACTATAGGCCAGAAAGAACCCACAAAATCTGAAACGAGACTTATAAAATGATTAGATGTTGATGTATCATTAATATTAGTTGATATCTAATAATATTTAATGTGTCATATTTTATATATATGATGATGGGATATGAATTATGTGTAATTTTTTATCATAAACTATTGTAATTCTTTTTAACATAAAATTATAATGAAAAATTAAATAGTTTTTTAAAGTGGTTATGGAGCTCTTGTTTGTACTAAATAAGAATAAATGTCTCTTTTTCAAAAAAAATATTTATTTTTTACAATTTTAATTTTTTATGTGATGATTATGTCTATGTGAATGGTTGTAGACACTATGTATATGACAACCCTGCTTTTATTACAAACATAAACATGATTTGTTACACAAAATATCACTTGATAAAATAAGAAGATCAATAGGATTAGTGTCTTTGGGGCTTAGGATCATTACATAAAAACATAAAAAATGAAATACAACATCTTTATTGAAAACTTCCTTTACATGGCCACTACATTCCCTCGTACATAGCATTGCATGGGATAACATGAGGACATGCATAGGAAAAGGGTGATCTATAATGCCCAGTAAGGGAGTAGACATGGAATAACATGAGGAGTACAATACATGTTAGACAATAGGCATATCAATAGAGCATAAAGGAAACATGAACATAAAGGCATGATAAATCATGATAATCATAACATAGAAATGTGGCAACAACACTTATCATGGAATTAGCATGAGCCAAGTCTCATTGCACATAGAGCATGAGTAAATCCTTATTGCACATAAATCACGAGTAAACCCCCATTGAACTTGAATTATCATGATTCAACACTCATTTAACATGACGTATCATGATACTATACTTTACCCAATGCATTGAGTGCTATAAGGGTGCACCTTTCTTAAACATTTCATTTCATGTATAAGTGTGCCACAAGGATCATAAAACATGGATTCATAAAACATATTCATTTATTCCACGATAAAGGAATGTGGAATTCATACATTAAACAATGTAATCAATAAGTAAATGTTCATAAATGTGGATACCCTTGATGGAGAAATTGGAATGGTATCCACTACACAATGGCATTGGCTTAGAAAATCGGTGCGATTTCGGCAGCGTAACGACGTGACATAAAAATTCAGAAAAATGGTTAATGAGAGAGAAAGGGTTTCCTCAACATATTTAAATGTAATGGACAGTAAGAAGGTCATATAGTTACATGTACCAACAATTGTAATGGAATTTGGATTCATGATCCAAAATTATTGCATGAATGTAAAAGAAGAGAGAGAAGTTCCTTTAGGAATTTCGGCATATTAATGGGTGTACATGGGAGGAATTTAATGAGAGCAAAAGGGGTCTCCCATAATTCAAAAAATAATAGGGAAGTATGGGAGAGGTGAGAAACCATACCCCAACATTCATAATTGAAATTAAAAGGCAAACCAACTTAATGAAAATTGGACAAAATGAGAAAAGAAGAAAAAACCCTTACTTGGAAGTGTGATTTTAAAGGCTAGAGAGAGTCTTGTGAGAGGCTTCTTGGGAGATTTGGGCACCTTGGGAGTATTATAGAGAGATTATTTAAGAGGTTGGATAAACTCAAAAGGTTTTTAGTGAGGAGGAAGTGGGAGCTTGGGTGGGTTTATATAGGAAAGGTGATGGAATTCATTATTATTTAAGTTTGGGACAATTTATATTTAATTAATCCAATACACAAACCATACCATGGTTTTTGCAAATGTTTTTTAGAAAAAGGGAAGAGTAAAAATATATTTTATAATTCCAAAGTGAAATCTTCTAAAAATAAGGAGGTTTCTTATGTAGAGGTGAGTCACACTCCCATGGAAATTAACTTAAAAATACAAGGTGTTTAATAAGTCTTGAGGGTCCATTAATGCTTTGAAAAGTAAGCCAAACAAACCCAAAGTCACATTTTCATAATGGTAAAACATATATTTTCCGAACATAAATATTATAGTATTTTATTATATCACTATTGGGTCATTATGATGCCATAAAACACATTATTTATTTAAACGGTATTTAATTTTTAGTCAAAATTTTGACTGTATCATAAAATTATGAAAAATTCACAGTTGGATAATTTCGACATCCTAATTCCAAAAATAACATATATTTTATCTAAAAATTTTCTAAATATGTTAATTTTAACTTTAAAAATAAAAACCAACATTTATCGAAATTTCACGGGTTCTGACAGAAATGGATTTCAAACCTTAATAAAAATTATAATGGCATTCATAAAATTATAAGATCATTTATATTTAATAAAAATTAATTTAATACTAATAATAATAATAATAATATTTTATTAAAATACTATTTATTTCAAAAATCTCTTAATTTAATAAAATTGATTTTTTAATTAAATAATAACTAAAAACACCATTTGTACTTTAAAAACTATTTACAATGTATCAAAAATGACTAGAAATTATATTAATTATTATATAAATAAATAATGTACATGAACATAGTACTTCCTATATGTTACATAACCCCTTAAAATAGTTGCACAATACCTAATGGTAAGGTGTGCAACGGTGACAGACTCTTGGGGTGGCTCAGATAACATCGCTTGAGTGGTAATTTCAATCAACTTCCACTTTTCCTTTAGACGGTCATGTTCGAGCTTGAAATGATGAAGCTCAGATTGGGCTTGGTCAAAGGTGAAGCCCAAATATTCCACCTCTTTTGCGAGCTCCAACAAATGGGCTTCGTATTGGACAATTCTACTGTATGAGGCCATTCGTTCCTTTTTATGAGAAAATTAGATTTGTTAAAGTCATATATTTATACTAATCATGGATCACTGTTCAACGGCTATATTAGAAACGGTCAAAATTATTAACATAAAACCAAAGAAGTAGAAACTTTATATAAACATAAATAGACATTTAATTAGATCAAGAGGGATTTCCATTAATGAAACTTTGGGTCGGTACAATATTCCCCCCTTAAGAAATTTCTCCCTCGAAATTTTATGTTTCCCCACACTAAAATAGATGTGGGTAACTCATCTTCATCATTTCCTCTATTTCCCAAGTCTCTTCTTCAAACTTGTGGTTTCTCCACAACACCATGACGAGGGGCATTGTCTTATTTCGTAGAACTTTTTCTCTACGATCTAATATCTTCACTGGTTGCTTCTCATAAGAAATATAATCTTCCAATAGTACCACCTCAGAAGAGAGTACATGTGAAGGGTCTATTATATACTTTTTTAAGAGGGATACATGAAAGACATCATGTTCTTTGGCCATAGTAGGTGGAAGAGCTAGTCTATAGGCCACAGCCCCGACACGATCAAGAATCATGAATGGGTCGATGTACCTTGGACTTAACTTCCCATTCCTTCCAAACCTCACGACCTTCTTCCATGGAGATATGCGTAGAAACACCATGTACCCAACTTTAAACTCAAGGTCTCATCGACAATTATCAGCATAACTCTTCTATTGACTCTAAGCTTCCTTGATATGCTGCTGAATGGGTTTTACCTTCTCCACCATTTCCTCGACCATTTATAGTCCAAGAAGCTTACGTTCACTGACCTCATCCCAACATGCCAGTGTTCTGCACCTTTCCTATACAGGGCCTCATATAGTGCCATTTGGATGCTAGAGTGGAAACTGTTATTGTAAGAGAACTAAACCAGAGGAACATGTTGATCCCATCCTCCTTTAAAGTCTATTGAGCATGCTCTCAACATGTCCTCAAGTGTTTGGATAGTCCGCTCAGATTGGCCATCAGTTGGAGGATGATAGGCCGTACTAAAGTTCAGTTCAGTATTCAGAGCATGTTGAAGACTCTACCAAAACATATAGGTGAGTCATGGATCTCAGTCAGACACAATCGATAGTGGTAATCTATGAAACCGTACCACTTCCCTGATATATATCTGTTCCAGTTGATCCAAAGAGAAATACTCCCGAATAGCAATGAAGTGTTCAATATTTGTAAGACGATCCTCAACAACCCAGATTGCATTGATTCCTTTGTATGTCCTTGGAAGTCCAGTGACAAAGTCCATGGTGATGTTCTCCCATTTCAATTCTGGTATGGGCAATGGTTGCATCATCCCCTTAGACGTCTGCCTCTCTGCCTTCACATGCTGACACACCAGGCACTTTGATGTATATTCAGCATTCTCCTTCTTCATATTATCCCACCAAAAGTTTTCTTGGAGATCTCGATACATCTTTGTGCTCCCTGGGTGAATATATAATTTTGATCAATGTGCATCATCCAAAAGTTCCTTCTTCAGCTCCAGACTCGATGGAACACATTGTCTTTTCCAAAACTGCACGATTACTTATTAATTAACATTAAACTCTGGGGATTTTCCCTTTTTGACAGCTTCCACTTTTTCCTATATTCCCACATCATCTTTTTGAGCATCCTTTAACCATTCCAAAAGAGATGGTTGACCAAGCATTTGTGAAAGGATCGATGATGTTCCCTTCTCTATGATTCCCATGTCCATCTTCATCAAGTCAAAGAAGATTGGATCCTTCTCAATTCTCATCATTGATAGAATCACTGGATCCTTTCTACATAGGGAATCTGTCACCTTGTTCACATTCCCTGGGTGGTAATGTATTAAACAGTCATAATCCTTGATGAGATCTATCCATCTTCTCCGGTTCATATTAATCTCTTTCTGTGTGAATATATATTTAAGACTCTTGTGGTCAGTATATATCTCACATTTCTCCCTATAGAGATAATGCCGCCAGATCTTGAAGGTAAATATCACCGCTTCCAACTCCAGATCATGCGTTGGATAGTTTTTCTCATGGATTTTCAACTTCCTTGAGGCTTAGTATATCACTTTATCATTCTACTTCAGCACACAAACCAATCCCTTCTTCGAAGCATAACTGAATACCACAAAAAGTTATCCACTTATGGGTAAAGTGAGCACGGGCGCAATGATAAGCCTCCTTTTCAACTCCTTAAATCTTTCATTGAATTCATCACTCCAAGAAAACATTACTCCCTTTCGAGTTAGCTTGGTAAGAGGGTCGGACAATCGTGAGAAATTTATCACAAAATGTCGATAATATCCCTCTAACCCCGAGAAGCAATGAATATCTGTTACCGTTGTTGGCCTCGGCCATCCCTCAATTGCATCTATTTTGGATGGTTCCACAGATATCCCATTTCTTGTGATGTTGTGGCCCATGAATGAGACTTCCTTCAACCAGAACTCACACTTTCTATACTGTTCATAGATCTTCTCCAGGCGCAAAGACTCCAGTATAGTTTTTAAATTCTCCTCATGATCCTCCTTGGTTTTGGAGTATATTATAATGTCATCTATAAATACAACCACAAATTTGTCGAGGTAATCTCTAAATACTCTATTCATTATGTCCATGAATATTTCTAGAGCTTTGGTGAGTCCAAAAGGAATTACTATGAATTCATAGTTCCTGTATCTTGTACGAAAAGCAGTCTTGGGGATATCTTCATTCTTCACCCTTACTTGATAATATCCCGACCGCAAGTCCACCTTGGAGAAGTATATTTCTCCACGCAGCTGATCGAACAAGTCATCAATTATTTGGAGAGGATACTTTTTCTTTATTGTGATTTTGTTAAGTTCACGATAATCGATGCAAATCTGCATTGACCCATCCTTCTTATTGACGAAGAGGACTGGTGCACCACATGGTGAAGCACTTGGGCGTATAAACCCATTATCTATATTCTCTTATAGTTGTTTTTTCAGATCTTCAATCTCAACAACAACCATTCTATATAGATTCTTGGATATTGGTAGCACCCCAGGTATAATTTCGATTGAGAACTAAACATCTCTTCTAGGAGGAAGACCAGGCAGTTCCTCAGGAAACACTTCCGCGAATTCTCTCACAATAGGCATTTTTTCAAGGTTGGTTTCTTCCATAGACTCAATCATCTGAGACAGATACGCATGCTCATAGGGTAGTAATATCCATGCTTGAGATGATGAAGCTAAAGGAGATTCATCTTCCTCCTGACACTTGTAAAGAATCGTGGGTCGATTCTCCATATGGAGTGTGATTTATCTCTCCCGAAAATTTATATTAGCTCTATATAAGAAAATCCAATCCATGCCAAGAATTGCATTAAATTCCACTAGAGGGAGTATGACGATGTTCACCGGGAAATTCAATCCACATATTATAACAGGGGAGGACTTATATTCATGGGATGCAATGATTTCCCCGTTTTTCATACTGACCGACATCTTTACTTCCATGATTTTTGGTGGTGCTGGGATTGTTCTACTAAACATTTGAGATATAAAAGAATGCGTAGAACCTGAATCAAAAATTACGTTCTCTATTCGTGAATGATTAACTAGAGTACCTATCACCACTTCGTTTTCAGGGTTCACTTAGGCAGAAGTGGTGGAAAAATCACTTCCTTGCTTCCTTGGAGGTTGTTGGTTGCCTCCGAACACCCTTGGATTAGGGCACTGATTTGAAAAATGACCTTGTTCTTTGCATTTGTAGCACTGAACAATGTGTTGAGGTTCGAACAGAGTGTTCCTCTCCTCTGTCGCAGCCGCGGGTCTTTCTTGCCGACAGTTAACAACTAGGTGTCCTTCCCTTCTACACCTGAAGCATTTCCTTATCCCCTTAAGTAAATTTCCAGGGTTCTTTTTTCCGCACTTTTGGAAAGTGGGGTGATGGATCTTCTTAGCACCATTGGATTTATCCATCGGACCACCAGAATTGAAGTCCACCACATGCTTCTCGTCCCCATGATACCCCTGTGATTCCCTGATCTCCATTTCGACCATGAGGGCACATCCGACAATTTCCTCATAGCTATCGATGTCACGGATCGCTAATTCTTTCTGCATGATTGGATTCAGCCCACCAAAGAAGCGGTCAACCTTGCATTCGGGGGTAATGATAAAGCTGGAAGCATATCGTGCAACCCTTCTGAAGTTTACCTCGTACGCTCAAACAGATTATTCATATTTTTTCTTGAGGGAAAGGAAGTCCCTTTCCGTCTTAAGCCGGAAGGTGCGTGGAAAATATTTATCGAAAAACATCTTCTGAAAATCCTAACATTCCGATGCCTCGATCTCCACCTCTGGCATCGTATTTTTGATCAATGTCCACCATTGATCAGCTTCACCCTCCATACGATAAGCCGCAAAGATAACCTTTACTTGTTCAGAACATTGGGGGATGGAGAATATCGTTTCAATGGAGTTGATCCACTGTTCAGCGATCGTTGGATCGGATGATGCACTAAAAGTAGGAGGCCTTTGCCTCATGAAGCTATTGATAGAGACATGTTCTTTATTATGGTGGTTTGGGTTTTCCTATTGACCCGTTTTTATATTCAAAACTTGAGTAAGTTGATAGATAACCATGACAAAGTTCACGATTCCCTCTCCCATTGGATTGGGCATCTCATTAGTAAATTCATCACACTGATCTTCACATCGGTTGTTAGCCTGAGTCCTCGTATTACCAGCCATTGGCTGGAATAAAAGGATAGATAGGGGGTAACACATAAAGGGTAATCCAAAGACAAAAGACGATGACTTATAAATAAACATTTATTTGCTTACTCATGAGTCTATAGGCTTTAATCTAGGCTTTTCATTATCTACATTCTAACATATATTCGTAGGGATATTTTTTTAATTCCCTTAATAAGGGTTCATACTATGCTTTTGAATTTATGAAAATATATCCCCCGGGAGTTTCTTAACCAAGAGTACAAAAAGGCCCATTATCATGCACCAGTTCCCATTCGAGTCTAGATCAAAGCGGTGTTTTGGGTTTTACCCCTAGGACACATCTGTTCCAGAGCCGCCTCTACCTTCTCGTATCCAGACAGGGATGTATTTGTTTGATAAAATAGTTACTCAGGACTTACCAAAACATAGGGAAGTTTTTATTATACTTTGACATGTCTCTATGTCTTTACTAGTGTTTTCTAATCCTAATCCCAAAAATAACTAAATGTATCCTCTGATACCACCTATGACAACTCTACTTTTATTACAAACATAAACATGATATATTACATAAAACATCACTTCATACAACAAGAAGATCAAGAGGTTTAGTGTCTTTGGGGCTTAGGATCACTATATAAAAACTAAAAACAGGAAATAAAACATCTTTATTGAAAACTTCATTTGCATGACCACTACATTCCCTTGTACTTATCATTGCATGGGATAACCTGAGGACATGCATACGAAAAGGGCGAGCTATAAAGCCTAATAAGGGAGTACACATGGAATAACATAAGGATTACAATACATGTTAGGAAATATTCATATCAATAGAGAATAAAGGAAACATGAACATAAAGGAATGATAAATCATGATAATCATAACATGGAAATGTGGCAACAACACTTAACATGGAATTAGCAAGAGCCAAGGCTCATTGCACATAGAGCATGAGTAAATCCTCATTCCACATAAAGAATGAGTAAACACTCGTTGCACTTGAATTAGAATGAGTCATCACTCATTGCACATTATGTATCATGACAATATACTTTACCCAATGATTTGGAGCATAATAAGGGCGCACCCTTCTTAAACATTTCATTTCATGTATAAGTGTGCCACATAGATCATAAAACATGGATTCATAAAAAATAAACATTTATTCCATGTTAATGGAATGTGGAATTCATACATGAAACTTTTTAATCAATATGTAAAGGTGCATAAAGGTGGATACCCTTGATGGAGAAATGGGTCATGGTATCCACTACACAATGGCATTGTCTTAGAAAATCGATGCGATTTCGGCAGCATAACGGCATGACATAAGAATTCAAAAAAATGGTTGATGATAGAGAGAGGGGTTAATCATCATATTTACATGTAATAGATAGTACAGAGGTCATATAGATACATGTCCCATTAATTTTAATTGAATTTGGATTCATGATACAAAATTATTGCTTGAATGTAAAAGAAGAGAGAGAAGTTCCTTTCAGAATTTTGGCATTGTAACGGGTGTACATGGGAGGAATTTAATGAGAGAGAAAAGGGACTCCCATCATTCAAAAAATAAGAGAGCAGTATGGGGGAGGTTTGAAACCATACCCCAACATTCATAATTGAAATTAAAAGGCAAAACAACTAATAGAAAATTGGACAAAATGAGAAAAGAAGAAAAAACCCTTACTTGGAAGTGTGCATCCAAAGGCTAGAGAGAGGCTTTTGAGAGGCTTCTTTGGAGCTTTGGGCAACTTGGGAGGATTATAGAGAGAGTAGTGCAGTGTTTGGATGAACTCCAATGGTTTTTAGTGAGGAGGAAGTGGGAGTTTGGGTGGGTTTATATAGGAAAGGTGAGGGAATTCATTATTATTTAGGTTTGGGACCCCTTATATTAAATTAATCCAAACCACAAAGCATCCCATTTTTTTCCCATAGTTTTAGGAAAAGGGAAGAGGAAAAAAATATTTTATAAGGCCAAAGTCCGAACTTCTTAAAATAATGTGGTTGCTTATGTGGAGGTGAGTCACACTCCCATGGAAATTAATTTAAAAAGACAAGGTGTTTAATAAGTATTGAGGGGTCCATTAATGCTTTGAAAAGTAATCCAAACAAATAAAATATCACATTTTTTTAATTTTAAAACATATATTTTCCCAACATAAAGATTATAGTATTTTATTATATCATTATGGGGTTATTATGATGTCATAAAACACATTATATATTTAAAGGGTATTTAATTTTTACTCAAAAATTTGACTGTCTCAGAAAATAATTAAAAATTTACTATTAGATAATTTTGACATCCTGATTCCAAAAAAAACATTTATTTTATCTACATAATTTTCTAACTATGTTTATTTTCACTTTAAAAGAAAAACCCGACATTTATCGAAAATTAATGGGTTTTGACAGAAATGGTTTTCAAACCTTAATAAAAATTATAATAACATTCATAAAATTATAAGATCATTTATATTTAATAAAAATTAATTTAATAATAATAATATTCTTATACTTATTTTATTAAAATATATTTAATGGAAAAATCCCTTAATTTAATAAAATATATTTCTTAATTAAATAATAACTAAAAACACCATTTGTACTTTAAAAACTATTTACAATGTATCAAAAATGACTAGAAATTAAATTCATTATTATATAAAAAAATTATGTACATGAACATAGTACTTCTTATTTGTTACATAACCCCTTAAAATAGCCACATAAGTCCTAAGGGTAAGGGGTGAGATGGTGATAGACTCTTGGGTGGCTCGGATAACATCGCTTGAGTGGTTATTTCAATCAACATCCACATTTCCCGTAGACGGTCACGTTTGAGCTTGACATGATGAAGATCAGCTTGGGCTCGGTCAAAGTCGAAGCCCAAAGATGCCACATCTTTCCCGAGCTCCGACAAATGGGCTTCGTATGGGGAAATTCTACTGGATGAGGCCATCACATCCTTTGTCTGAGTAAATTGGATTTTTTTAAGTCCTATATTTATACTAATCATGTGATCACTGTTCAACGTCTATATTAGCAACGGTAAAAATTCATAACATAAAACAAAAGAATTTTACATTTTATATAAACATAAAGAGACATTTAATAAGATCAAGAGGGATTGCCATTAATGAAAATTTGGGTCGTTACAATGTAGTGAGTACATTGTGAAAAAATTCCAATCATGTTATACATCATCCTCGATCAATTTTTTTAGAGGATGATTGAATGGATTAGATTATATTACATGTATCTTCTATAGGATAACAATTAATGTTTTAGGGATTTTTGGATTCACAAAAAGATATATTAATATGTGTTGTTATTTCAGTATTATAATATGTACTCTCTTTGAAATCTAAGAAAAAATTAATATTTTGTGATATTATCTCAATATAGTAAGAGTTTATTTCAATTTAAAGGTATTCTACCAAATTATTTTGAATAATTTTTAGTTATGATTCATTGTATAGTTATAAAATTTTAGATATTATGTGTGCAATAATATCTTACTCAAATAGTTTTGGATTTTCTTCTAGTATGGGAATGAGTTAATGTAGTGAGAGGGGGAATGGGTTTAGTGTGATGAAAAAACTGATGTATTTTTCATGATTTCATTGGATTAGAATATTTATGTTAACATCTAGGGAGTTATGAACATTTTGTAGTTGATAAAGACTCAAATAGAGGTATACCTGTGAAGATAAATTATTTTAAAAAGAATCTCATTATATGGAGGTAGTCTGATATGAGATTATTTGAAATAATACCCATGGGTGATCAAGTTGTCGAAATCATCATTATTCAAGGTAAGTTAAAAAAAGTGAAATAGATGTATTTACATGTTATTAGTGAGTTTGAGTTGCAATCATCATTACTAGAAACGTGGGACATGATGATAAATATCATAAAATATCGTAATGTTAAACTAATATGGTTTTTTATGATGTTTCTTATTTAGTCATAAAAAATAACTCAGACAAAGGGAAATATAGTCCCCTTTGTAAAAAATATATATATTTCAATGGAATAATATGGTCTCCTAAATATTGAATTCAATATAAGTTGAAACATATACAAGAGATATTAATCATGGTAAACCCACTGGTCCTAGTTCTACATGTTGAAAATTTGGGAAGAGAGGACATCTAAAGAATAACATTTCATATACAAAAATATTTAAAATGATTACTTCATTAATTTTATGATTTATATATTTTATTGAGAGGAATAAAAAAATTATTCTATGATAAAATAGAAATGTATAGTAATGGGTCACAAAATCAGGACCATCATTCAATTGAATTGAACGATAATTCTGTTTTTTAAATTATTAATATAGAATATTTAATAAATAACAATTTTTTGAGGATGACGATCAATATTACATTGTATGAAAGAAATATCTATTTATATATGTATTATAGTAATTTTTTAAAATTTAATGTATTGAGAGACATCACTAGGCTATGAAAGAATCTAATTTCCATAACATATCATGACTATTATGGATTTTTCGGAAACATTGTTAATAGTGTTTGGAAGGTCACTCAGGTGGATTTTGTAGTTGAAATATAAATAAATAATTTCATGTTATGTATAATAAAATTATTATATGGTTTGTTATCTATATAATAAAAAAAACATAACTACGAGTGATATGGAACTATTTACTTGGTAATATACATGAGAAAAGCATAAGGATACTACTAGAAAATGATAAAATGTTTCTTGATTTAATATATTTTAGAAATTATTAGTGTTCAAACAATCCAAATAGAATGATGGTTTCATTAAATAATAATAGTATAAAGACCAAATCAACTAATGTAATGGTTATTTTATATGTTTTTTGGGACAAAGATTGTAAAATCTCATCATGGTTTATATTACCGCATGAATTTCATTGATTATTAAATATGTAAATTACTATTTTACTTTATTAATCACAAGTAATCCTTCATTACATTATTTTTTCAATTTAATTCAATATGGGAAAATAATTTTTATGGATGTTAATGTGATCAAAAATAAAAATGTAGGAGAGTATAAAAGAAAGGATATTTGAAAAATTTGTTGGAAGAAGGGGATCAGACTGGAGAAGACTATTCCAAAAACAAATTAGTAGGATGGTTAGGTGTATTTAATGAAACATAAATTAATAGAAGTGGTTCTGGGAAAGAGGGTACACTTTGGAATACGTAAGGATATATTGGGTTAAAAAGTGAACATGCAAATATTTCCATATAGTATAAGAATTTTTTCTCTATTGGGATAGGTAATTATATTTTATTTATGCTTGGGTAAATATTTACATGATAAACAACAAATATTTTACAAAGAATAACATACATTTAAATCGATGAAAAAAATTTGTTACAACTCAAAGAAATAACATGGACATGTTACATTATGGGATATGAGAAAAAAACATGGAATTTAGATATCATATAATAAAATTTAGAATGTAATCAGGTGATTTATTCTTCTCTTCATTGTGAATAACATGTCGAAAAAACATAACTTCTATAAGAGAGAAATTTAGTACAAAAAATCAGGAAATTTATTTCTTGTGAAAAAACAATGTCTACCATAATAAAATATATTTTTAAAATAATATATTTTATAATTAATGATATATAAAATAATCTTGTATATGATTTGTTTGATTACTCTAGGAATGTTTATTATTATGAATGATCTCACAATGAAAAAGAAAAATAATTTAGGATGTTAGATGGATTTGTGCAATATGTCAAATGTAAGATATCTAATATTTCTATAAAACAAGTTTTATGAATTGGAACATAAATTAATTTCATATTTTATATAGATAGTGGGGAATATAAAATCCCTAAATGTGGTAGATATGTTAAATGAAATGAAATAGTGGTTTCTGGTGATAAAATAAGAAATAATTTCATTGGATAATAATCGAACATGAGATATAAATGATTTCCCATTGAGTAATAGAGAACTAAATAATAAGTTGGATTTCGAATTTAAATAATAATAAAATTATATTAATAGGTTCATGGTTTAGATTGTGGGGAAGCTATTCGAATTTAATTAATTAATTGATGTGTCAAAAAGTTTCTCAATTATTGTCATATATAGTACCAACCATACAGTTTTAGGTGTGTTTTCTATTGATAATATATTCATAATGAATATGTATATAAAAGTAAATTATATTTTTTTCATTTACTAAGATTCTTACCAGATAAATCTGATGGGTTTCAAAGGTCATAGAAATAAGACATTGTTTGTAATCTAAAAAGAATCCAATGTTTTTTTATGATGGAACCAAGCCTTTTGAGTATGAATCTATGTTAATTCATGGTTAATGGTGGTTTAAATGAGTGAAATATAAATCATTTTTACTACTATAATATTTAATATTATGAGATTATCAATAAACATATTTTTTTGTATAAAAATTTCATAGATTGTTCAACAAATTAGGATGATCAATGAGTTAAACATGATTTATTGGATATTCATGCTGAATAATCTAGTAAAGGATTTGAAAATACTAAGGATAAATACTAATAGATATAATGAATATATTATATTCTATGTATGTAAAAATAAATTCATATACTTAGAAGTTTAAAGGGTAGTAATGTTCATATGTAAACCTTCCTCAACTCCACTATTAGAGGACATAAAATTATAAATAAATAATGAATTAAATTTTAATTATGAGGTGACGTGTATGGTGAGTGTTACTATTGAATAAATATTTGGTATACTGGTGAAAAAAATCATACAATCACCTAGATATTGAAATTTTAGTTGTAATCATAATTCGATTCATGGAAAATCTTATATTGGAATAATGGGAATATAAAAAGTCAATAATTTGGTACCTAAAAGAATGAGGAGCTGTAAATATTATCATTGGATATATTTTCTATTTAAGAGATTCAATTATATTTTTTATACTATCCAATTTGATTAAAACAATATTTTCACATACGTTTTGTTCACTGATAGAGGAAAGATAATCAAATGGGTGTCTTGTATACTGTTGATTTATTAATTATTTATAACGGAATATGAGTCCATAGAAACAATTGATGTTGAAATAGAATTGGTTATTTTAATATTATATTTTAGAGATCTCAAAAGGAGTTTATAAAGTGTATTTTTATCTTAAAAAATATGTGTGAAGTTTATTTGGCACAAAATCTGGTGACTCACTTTTGGAAGAAAAATATCAATCTCAAATATCACTTCTTCTAGAACATTCTATAATGAAAATTACATTATTTGTGGAAGATATTAGTAATGAAAAATCCAAAAAACATGTTCATTAATACATTAACCTTGAAAATTTTTAAGAAAAAATATTATATAAAATAAATACGGTTAAATGGAATGGGATGGATGCACTACGTTCTAAAGAAGTGAAAACATGGTTTTATTTATAAAATATTATAATATCCACATGAATTACAAAAAAAATCAAAAAATGATTCCTAGTTACAAAGAAGACATATAAATTTTTAGGTTACTTTATAAACTAGAGAATATTATGAATATTCATTATAATTTTGTTATAGTGAAATAATATGTGAAATAATTAGTAGTGGTATTTTTATAAAAATATTTTATCTTATAATGGGTGTACAACCAATGGTCTGGAAGATGTTAATGATCATTTTTGTCTATTAAAATTGGTTTGTTGATGATGTTATAAAAAATTAATACTTAATGGTTTGTAGTAAATGGGTGTATTATATGATTCATCTAGGGAATAATAAGTATAACATGGTATTTTCATTTGATGTCAGAAAACATATGACAATTTCTATAGGAAATTGATCAATAATATACTAAATGGATGAATCTATATAAAGATTAGATGTCTATAAAAATTTATTTCTAGCATACAATCAGTATCATATAGTTAGAAAATTTAAACAAATATGATGATGTGATTTATATTACATGTAATTAATGTTATTATGTGATTGTAAGTTGTTATTAATTTTGACTATAATGAAAATAGAAATAGTGTTCTCCCTTGGATGTAAGACTCACATCCAGATGGAATATACTCAAAGTGTTGATTTTTAATTTTAATTAATAATTATATCTTATATATATATATATTTACAATTACTAAAAGTGTGTTTGAGGAGTGTTAATTAGATGTTTCAGTATGGTTTTAATGACTTCCTATTATTGATCATATCTTAATTGTTGGAATTATTCAAATCAAAGACGTAATTTATTATCATTTTTTTCTTTATTTGTTTGATAAATGATATATTTTTGTTGGTTTGTAATGTTTTTATTCCAAAACGTTATTTTCTATCAACCAAAACATTATTAGCAGATTTATAAAACTCAAGACAATATTTTTTTAAAAAAATTAACTGCATGATTTAGAATTCATTAAATGAATCTTCGTTATCCTCCAAATTATTTCGAAAGGACATCAAGCAACCATTGAAATAAATGTTTTTATGTAATCTAAAAAATTGGGACCCTTTCTTCAAGGATTTCATTACAATAACTTATCATACATGACCAAACTATATCCATCAATGAAAGAAAACTAAACTGTAATGAATTTAGTTATTTATTTGAAAATCCATTCTCATACTTCAATATTTTTTTCTCCCATCTTCTAAATTTAGTCTCCCAAAGTGAAAAATAAATACATAGTTATAATATTTTATTGTCTCCTCATGTTATGTATCCTAATAACACATTACCTATTTTATTTTCTCTTCTTCATCACTATAGTTTTATTTAAAGTACTTGTATAGGGCTAATAATTCATTAAATAATTAATAATTGGAATATTTTCAGCCACCATGCTCATGGAATGATGTGTATTCATGTAATTAGGAGAAAAAATATATATGTCATGATTTCTCATTTTCCATTCCAATAATTATATTTCATATACATTGATTGTTTGATAAAATTATTATATTTGATTATATCATAGAATTATCATCACAATCACCTTCATAATACCACCTATGATATCATATTCTAAATTGTCCCACATTTCTATAATTGAAAATTATAATTCTATTTATATTATATTTAAAATTATATCACATTATGCCATTAAAAGGTGTTGACTGATTTCCATTAAATTAACTTAATCTTCTTTATAATTAGTTGTTTCCTCATGATACATTTCATGATGTAAAATTTTTAAATCAATAGTGGTATTAAACAAAATATTATTCTCAAATTTCCATTCTATCAAATTTTTTATTCCTCTACTTATGTTATATGTTGTCAATAACATTTTAAATTTATAAATTTTCAACTGATCAATGACGTTATCATCGATATATGAAATCCTTATATACAAATTATCTATATGTGGCCACAAAACGTTTTCATTATCCTTGAATCCTTTTAAACATCCCCATATCATTAAATGAAGTAAATAATTTTGTTTTGACAGACAATGATTTGATCAACTACCTCTTCATTTCGTTTTCAAACACTTTCAAAAAATATATTTTTTTTATATATAAACAATTTACCTTTTTATTCTATCATGGATATCATAGTGTTCATTATTTGTTCACTTCCTTCATTCTATACCCATAAATTATTCAAAATCATTTTCTAATATTAAATTAATTAAAACATAAGAATTCACTCCCATCTATAATTTTAATTTACAAGAGATTTAATGTATATACCATAACAAAATAGGTTATTTGTAAACAATATTCAATAATATAAATAGTACCTGTGATATTCGAATGATGATATAATAACATTACAATCTTTAATTAATGAATACATTTCCATAAAAAATTATATTTTTTACTCATGGTATTCTGGATTTATAAAAATACCATTAATGAAAAACAAATTGTGATGCTTACCCAGTAAAATCTCCAATATTACCTAGAACAAATATAGTGCAGTTGAATTAAAAATAAAATTTCAAAGAGAGAGGGAACGACCAATGATTGGGGTGAATAAATTTTTTTAAAAATATAATAAAGAAAGAACAATTTTAACATAACTATTTATTTTACTGGATCACAATTTAATCGACATGGTGATGTAAGATATATATATATATATATTAATGACATGACATATGTGTTTTTATGTAATCTCGATTCTATTCTCTATTTTCTAATCCATGTCATCTAATATTCTCATTTTTTATACATGTTATTATATTATTGTTACTAAGAACTAGAAATAGAAGTATGAAGATAGTCAAAAACCCAAAATGAATGAATCATCTATAAGGGAATAAACTATTTATTCAATCACATATATCCTATTAAATTCATATAGTCATTGGATCATGGTGATTCAATAGATTTCTCCTCAATCTCATCTAAATATCATTGAAATTCTATTTTTAAATTTCTATCTATAATATAAATGTTTCACCGCATATTTAACATGGTGATTTTAATATTTTTAAAAGAATCAAAATACTCACAACATGAATACCAATATTTTGATGTGATTTTGAAATATAAAAACCATATCAAATATATAATTCAATATATTTTAATATATTCATTTATTCACATCACCATCATGACATCATATGTTAATTTATAACATCATCTTCTTATCTTCTATGTGACTACCACATACACATATTTCATAACCTCCCCTCACTTGGTAATTTAATGTTATACTATGTTGTGATTCCATGATTGCAGTGTGATAGTATTACACTATGCATTTCAGATATAAAAAACCAAGATCAATAAATTTTTAATAATTTAATCTCTTTACTTCCACATATTATTACATAAAATCACAGCATGGAGAAATAGATATATATTTATAAATAATTATATGATGCTTCCAAAAGAGTGAAATGATTCTAATATAAATAAATTATGGTGTAATGAGACTATTTCCTCACTATAATTTAGAATATCTTAACGAATTACCAATATTTTACCTTAACTAATCCCAAATAATCCACTACCCCATTTTGAACGTGTCTTTTATAACCACACCATTAAACAATCATCTATAATAATGAATTAAATTCTTTTAGAAACAAGTAATTCCATGATTCTAATTTTTATGATTTCTAAAAAAATAATCATATAATATAATGATATTTCTGATAGATCTTTAACACTCAACATATTTATAAATAATAAATTAGTAATGCAATAAATTATATCATCCCAAGACTCTTCATTTTTCAATTTAAATCATGAGGGTTTATCAATTTGACAAATTTAACAAATCTATCACATAATGAGATTTAGGTTTTTTGATATTTTTTTGTAATTGTATTTGATATAATTTATAGGCTTGTATCCTATTATATAGAGATATTTTATATGATCATCTATATTTCCATAATACCTAAAATAATGTGATAATAAAAATGAACAACCTTTTTGATATGAGATCTCAATCACTAATTTTTTTTATATAAGGTCATTTTTCTAAATGTATCACCTGGTTCATGTTTTTATAAATTAACTTGTCAGGACCCAACACCATATAATTTAGATATACAGAAATTTTAGAGGAGACATTATGAGATATTTTTGGAAATAATTGGAGGATTTATTCACAACAATAAATATAAAAAACCACTTTTTTCAAGGTTAATCATACTTTAAGACAATGTACATGGGATCTAAGTATTGATGATGAAATGTATATATGATCCATTGAATTAATGGGTAATTATAGATTTACAATATCATTAAATATGAGATATCCCTTATGATTTCACTTGATATATGTGTTAGAGTCAGAGGTCCACATTGGGATGTGTATAATATAAATCTGACTAGGGCCTGTGAGATGATATAAGGTAGGGTGTGGCTGACATCATTTTTATCTTATGTGGTAGGGAATAAGAGCTTAGTATAAAAACAATTTATCATGGGATCAGGGTTTATTGATTTTTATCTTTCACCACATTGAGTACACATATTGTTTTAGTATCGTTTGATAGATGTTATTTATTGGAGGATCCTCTGTAATTTACTATTGTTATATTTATTGATACTGATATTATTTGATAATAAATTTTATGGATGATTTCTGTTAATAAATAAAAACATATCATCCTAGTGATAATTTGAGCAGTGGGTTTTTTTAAATTGATGTGACCTCTTCAGGATATAATTTATAGAGTTAATATTTACTATGTAGTATAACATATATAGATTTTTTGGAATTTAATTAATTAATAATATGTTTTTTGGTCTTTTAATGAGTATGGAAAATAGTTTAATCTTTTATGTATGAATTCCTTATCATAATAACAAAAAAGGTATAAATAATCTTTAGTATTCATGGTTTATGATTATAAATAGAATTATTTTCACAAACTATAGATATGAAAATTTATATTAAATATCATAATGAATCATTTTGATTAGGAGAGTGTGAGAATGTTATTTTATCATCTAAACCACCAATACATCTTTAAAAGGATTTCTTTTCATTATAAATGGGTTGAACATCAACTTTTCCTTTCAATTGTATGTATCTTATTATAGCTGAAAAATTACAACAAGGGGATAAGTGTATTGGAGTTTTAATATTTTTAGCAGTTCATGAGTGAGTTAGGCCGGAGATAATTACATTTCATATTGGTTGGTATATTTCATATATATCAAATATGAGTCAAATTTTAATTTAATAAAGAATTACTTAATTTATAATTTATTTTATGTAGCTTATTTGAAATGTTTTTGTTCTTTTATATTATTTAATATCTTCTTACCATCATATTGGATACCCACACGACTCCCAAATTAATGTTGATAGGTTTTGGGAAAAAATGTTATATAGATAACTGAGACCAAATTATTTAATAATCACTTAATAAATTTATACTTTAAATTATGTAGCTTTTTTGAAAAATTTATTCATGTAAATTAATTAATATTTTCATTCCATCATTGGGGACACCCCCATGGCTCCAACAGTAATGTTTCTAGGTTTTGGGAATACATGATATATAGATATCTGAAACCAAATTTCTAATGGATTAAAACATGAAACATAAGTGAATTATCTTGAGGGAATAATCTTCCATAAATTTTTTTTATTACTCACTACAAGTTATCTACCATTTTCAAATGAGGAATCAAACACGAGGACTAATGTCACCCTATTTACTATGTCAAGAAGGCATGTCTATCTTGGACATTACAAGTATCCTTAACCTACTTCTTTTCTATATAAATTCATTTCATAGTAGAATGAAACAATAATATATTTCTCAATATTAAATCCAATTGATATAGTTATAGTTGAAATAATTATTGACATATGATAAAAGTATAAATTGATGGTGAATATGTTAAGGAGTAATTTTAATAGAAAAATTTAAAAAATTAAATATTTGATAGGGATTTAATTTTTCATTATCCTATTTGTGAAAATTCTATAAATGAGGATTTATATGTTTATACACTCATGTAATGAGCCAGTTATTCCCAGAATCAACATCATATTCAATGGGAAGGTTGTTTGAAATGACTATTATAATATAAGATATACACTAGATGTGCTTAAAAGATGTTTAATAACATCTCCAGAGACATGTAAATATTCATATGGGATAATTATTGAAAATATCTAATTTTGGAATTGTTTAATTTTGATTTGATGTGTCCAGATAATTAGTTTATATAATTGTAAACTATTTGGATCAAAACAACCATAATGACTGAACTAAATAATTTATTCACATATTAGATATTTTAAATGATAAATAAAGTGAGGTATCTAGTGCCTCAATAAAAACCTAGATATTTATATTGAAGGACAATATATAGATGTTGAATCTTTTTTTAATTTGGACATTCTTATGAATTTTGAATAAATACATATATAATTATTCAATGAATGGGATAGTTATTATAGATATGTTTCAGAAAAATAATGTTATAATACATGACATGGATAATTTAGAAGACCGTATTATGTGAATTTTTATTATATAAAATTATGTTAATAAAAATTTAACGGGATTTAATAGAGGATTTATTTTAATTTGAATGAAGTGGTATACATTTATAGATTATAATAGAAAATATTCTAATATCATAAATAATGATATGGTTGAATGAATATGTAAATTTAACTATATAGTATATAGTAAATAATAATTTGTACTCCTCACGACTTGTGGCATAGTAATAATAGTCATATTGTGAAATAATTATGTAACATAACATAAGGTAGTGTTACTAAAAATATTTCAAAACTATATCAATTAAATATATAAGGATTTTTTCGCATGATGAGTAATGTATTAAATGTTATAAAATATCGGAATTCGGAAATATATTTTTAAAGGAGAATCATGGATCATTGATTGAGATAATGTAAATTGAATGTACAGATATGAATCATTGAGAGAAACATGGTCATATTTCTATATTATATATATAATAACGATTAATATTTTCTTTCAGTATAATATTAACTTACTTATTGATTAATCTTTATAATTGTTGATAATAAAAAAATAAATAATTTCCACAGTTTTCAATTATTTAGAAATAATATGGGATTATACATAGATATTTTCTGAAAAGTTCTTGAGGTTTAAAATAAGTTAATGATAAATATTTCATACATATATAATATTGAAATCATGGGAATTACACTACCATTTTTATTGATTTAAGTAGCGATAAAGTGAAATAATTGGAAAAGATAATAAATCATGATGATAATAAAAAAACTTTTTATGTATAATACTTTTGGTTGTGAAAATAATATCAAATGTTGAAAATTATAAGAGAAATATTATATTTTTTTTCATCCCATGACAAGATCAATGCCCATTTTTTAAATGGAAATAATTCATATCAGTATACATGAAAAAGGAGACTATAAATATTAAATGTGGTAATGAATCTTTTATAAATATAGATGATTGCCTTATCATGTTACAATAAAAGCTACTATGTTTTATATAAATAGTTCACCTAATAATATTATGATTGTTTATATGATGTTTTACATATATGAATATATTTTCAAAGTGATTCATTTTGAATTTTTTTTCATATTTCAAGAATTCATACATGGTTTCATTTGAACTGAAATAGAAATATTCAAAGTTATATAGGAGGAGAATATCCACACATGAAATATCAAAAAAATTTAATTATATGTTACTATAAAATTTTGGAATTAAATGTGAGTTATAGAAAAAATATATTTTTCACGATGAATAGTATAAGGTCCCGACCTTAAACATTATATATTCGAGTTATTTCAACTTTATTTTACATATTTACATTCCAAAATATCTTTTAAGATTATAGTTTTAAAAATTTAGGTAATAAATAAAACATATCAACCCAAAATCATACAATTTTGGTAACATTAAAACCGTATCAATTTCTTACAAAACATAACATTTTAAACACAAATCAACATCATGATTTCTTTGAAAAAACTTCATAACCTATAATATAACATCCATATTTCTCATTCTAATCCTCAAAACAATTTATAATATTTTAAATACATGGGATTCACATAATATCTTAGTAAGGGATATAAAAATAAGAAAATAAAAAATTATTCCATTAGTACTTACAAAAAAGTGAAATAATTTCACAAGGACATGGTTCCCACATATATATACATAATTTGTGGAACCTGATATTTAAATAAAACCGTAAGGGACATATATATAAAACCATAATGTTATCTTGGGTAATTAAATAATTATATTTTAACCCTATCATCTGTAATATATTTTTAACCCTCATGGATACTTACAGTGTAACCCTCACACCAACCTTATGGTGTCACTATTGCAGTTACACTTGATGTAAACATACAGATGACCTCCAATAAACACATATACAATGAATTATAGGGTGATATAGGTCCCCCCATTATTTGTAGAAAACTCGCATTAACTATAACATAATCATAAAAAATGAATAATTTAATAAAAACATTGCTTTTTAATTTTGTAAAATAGAATTATAAAAGATAATTTTTTTAGAAAATTCCAATACCAATATGATATTTTGAAGATAAAATTAGGAGAATGAAAGGAATAAGTGTAAACAATGTATGTAAAAATAATAAAATTTAATATTAACTTAATTATTTTCATAAATAATCTCAGTAGCACGAAACCATTGAAATAGAAGGTTAATGAAAAGATTATAAATTGGGTTAGGAATTCCCTTTCATAATATTTTTATTACTGGAAACATGTTTAAACGTCATGTAAAATAGTTAAAATATTTTTTTTAAAATTTTAAAAACCCCAATTGATATTTATATCAAAATATATGATGATTTTATGACATCATTTGGCCCATTTATTAATAACATTATGTTATAATTGTTGTTTCGGGTACTAGACTTACATTATGTCCATGGTTGGTTCATAATAGATTTTCTTTGCATATGGAATCAAAACTATATAAGATGAATGAAATTGTTTTAATGTGTTTAAATAATATTAATTTATTCCATAACTCATTTTTGTTATAGGGTAAGAGGATGAATCGTTTGTGATATTCATTTAGATCATTTTCACAGTTCTTCGATAATCACAAACTAGTTTCATCATTTACCTTTAATATAATGTATACTAGTAAATTACAGAACATAAAATAGATCAAATAATTAACGATGGAATGAATTGTCTATTAAAATGGGAATTCAAACATCTTTTAAAGATTTAAATGAAATTGGAAACACAGAATCCATGATTTTGGTAAATCAGCACATCGCAGACGGTGATTTATTTTAGAAAAAGTGGAAGAGGAGAAAAGTATTTATGGGTATTATTAACCTTAAACATGAAAAAATATAGAATATATAATATTATATAGATTTAATACATCTTGGATAATGGTAGCTAATGGAATTATATGATATAAAATGGAATTGAATGAAAACATAAGAAAATGAAAGAGGATTTTTAATTTTTGATCTATTCTCTAAGAGATTCTCATTAAGGCCTTTGGTTCTTCCCTTATGGTATGACTACTAGGTATTGGGAATTAAGAAGAGCCTTTGGAGGAGGTTTTAAATTCGTTTAGACAAGTTTTGAAGCCAGAGATGTTTGAGAGGAATGGGTAGGTGAGAGTTGTATTTATAGTGAAGAAGATGAGACTTTTTCTATTATTTTATTCATTAGTTTATTATTATTTATCGTGAATATGATTATATTCTTGATTCATGTGACCAAAAAAAGTAATAAGTGCATTTGAGTTTGATATAATTTCCATTTACATCATCCATGACTGAATAGTGACGAAGAAATAATTTTATATAGCATTTTTCGTAAATTATTATATTTAATTATTCAAAAAAAATCAAGTATTTCAAAAAAATTTGAAAAAACCCCATTATCAGTTTTCAAAATGTAGAATTAAGAAATGAAGACAATTATTTGAAAATAATTTTCTAAACATTATTATCTTATTTGTTAAATTAATTCTTATTTTATTCCAAAAATAATTATTTTAAAAATATATCTAATTTTATATCACCTTGAAAAATTAATCAAGATATCATTATATTATATCGTTATAAAAATAAAATAATAATATGATTTAATATTAATAAGGGTCATATTACAATTGAAAAGGGTATGTTAAAATTAAACAAAAAATCAAGTGGGTTATATCAGGATCCAAATTACAAACTGATCGCAAATGTATATGTACATTTTTTAGAATTTAAATAATAGAAGCTGTAAAGTTATGTTTAACGGCTAGATTATAATATCTCTTTCAGACAATGAGTTTTTTCATAGATTCAAAGTGTTTCATGAATTTCAATTTATTTTTTTAAAACCGTGACGAGTTATACATTACCAATATTTAATAAATTTAATCCTCAAAATTTAATTTAGTTATTAAACATGTGAGGGCCCCATTTCCTTATATCATTCATTGATTCCTTGGTTTCTTTTTTAAGAATGTGGTTTCTCCAAAAAACATTAACTGGTGTATTACCTTATTCAGAAATACATGTTCTCTTCAATCATGATTATGAATAGGTTTCTCTTCATAAGAAAGGCTCTCTTCCAACTGAAATCCACCTAGGCTCAAAACATGGGATGAATTTGGCACAATATTATCAAAATTAGAACATAAGAATCATTGTGTACCTATGATTCGTAGTAAAATATATTTTATAGCCAATAAATCCAAATTTTTCTAATATTTTATAAGGTCCAATAAACCATGGACATAGATTTATTTTCATACCAAAAATCATAACACCTTTACATGGTGATTTTTTATTAATAACAAGATCATATACCATGAAAGAGAACCCTTTCCTCCTATTATTTTCAAAACATTTATGCCTTATTTGATTATTCGTCATGGTTTATTGGATCATCATCACTTTCTTATCCACCTCCTCTACTAATACTAGTCCCAACTGTTTCTTAATCCCGAATTAATCCTAAATATTTGTTGTTCGACACCACTTCCCATATAATTCCTAAAAACATTTCATCTGTATACAAGAATGAAATATGGTAATATAAGAAAATTATATCAAATAAGTATTCTTATTCCAACATCAGGGTTATTCCATCAAACAAGCTCAAACAATCTCCTCCAATGTATGAATCCTCCATTATGACTACCTAACTTATTAAGGATGAAATTTTTTATTGAAATTTAATTTTGTTCCTAATGGATTTTGATTGTATTTAAAAAAGTTATTAGTGAACCTGGGATTAGGATCTTATAGAATTTAAGGTTGAACTCCAATTTACCTAACAATCTCATTTAGGTAATGTTGAAAAAGCTGGACTAAATGTATATAAATTTTGAATAGGAATAATATGATCAGATTTAGTCAGTTGATCAATAACAGCCTATATTGAATTATTAGCATAAGAAGTATTTGGGAGGTTCACATTGAATTACCTTGATATATTTTCCCATTTCAACACATGCATGGGTAAATTCTAAAAATGTCCCCTTCAGTAACACCAAGTCATCTTTAACCTATTGACAAGTCAAATATTTCATGGTAAAATATTCAATATCCCATTTTCATCCATCCCCCCAGTAGTACTCCTGAATGTATCTATAAATCATTGTTCTTACAAGATGAATTGAAAATTGATTTCTACGAGCATCCCAAAACAATTATTTCCTCAGATAATAGTCACAAGGCACACACAATCTTTTTCAAAATCTGAAGACACAATATTTATCAATGTTTAATTCTGTGAACATACCCATTTGAACCAATTCTACCTCTTTATGAAGCTCTCTGTCAGCATTTTTCACTTGCTTAATTTTGTCTAAAAATATGACTGTACTGAAACAGAAATCAAAACATAGGAATTTATTGAACCAATAACATCCTAGCCAAAATTCACAATAACATCAATCAAGGTGTCATGTCCCAATCATAACATGGTTAATGATGTATGATATTTTCGACTCAAGGCATCCTATAATTTTTTTCTTCTCTCGGAAGGTGATTGATCATTCAATAATAATATTTTATCACTTCAATCCATCATCTATGCCTCATGTTTAGTTACTAATGAGTGAATATATACATCATACATTTATATTATGTATATATTTTACATTGGCTTAGTATAAATGATGCCTCAAAAATTTACAGGGAAAAACCACAAATGCTAATTTCAAATCATTTTTTGGAAAATTTAACTCATGAGGTTTTAGTTTCCTTAGTTTTCTTATTGTTACATATTTTTCATTGTAATGCGTTGATTTTATGTAACAAAGTCCAAGATTATTTTACATATTGATATTTTCATTGTTTTCCCCACTATGATGAGAATATTGATGTGATATTGAGATGTATATAATATATTTATGTGGTTGGATAAGTAACTATGATGGGATAGATAGTAATTAGAACTTCATGTGTGAGTACTCATAATTGGATGAGGATTAATCTCATTATTTTCATACATGATAATATGTAATTAGGTATGTTAGGATAATAGACCCAATAGTGATAATTCATCATGTTTTGGTGTTATCATATTTTCTTATATGTGTGTGTGGGTAATGAACTATAGACATTATAATTTTTATTAATATATTTCATGAATCACATACATATATTTTCTGAAGAAACCATCATTCCATATATTGGCTACAATTCGTCTACATTAGCTGCATCCTTTTTAACATAAAAATATAGGATATGTGGAGGAAGGATTTGTTCCTTTCATTTTTATTTGTGTTGATATCTCGACCCTTTAATTGGAAAATAACAATCAAAAAATCTCATCTAAATTAGGTAATTACATTTCAATTTTAGATATTGAATGTATGACATGTTGATAAAAAAGGATAATGACATTATCATGATTCTTGATGAGGTATTGTGGAAAATTAATTATATTACATAGTAATCATTAATTATTGTTAGCTGTGGTTTTAAAATTATGTTCATTCTATAACACACCATTACACATTAGTGGAATTTAATCTTGGACATATGGTAACCCTGAAAAATGATAATGCGAAATAATCACAGAGGGCCACACACTATTTTATTTCATCTTGATTAAATTCTAGTTTAATTTAATAAATGGAAGAAATATTAACCTCAAGATCAATGAATAATATTATTCAAATTATACTGATCAAAAAAATTAAATAAATTTTCTCCTTTACCTTCTATGAAAATTAATATATTTGTATATTATATTGAATATTTTATAAATATTTATTCACTTATATATGAATTAAATAACATTTTATGATTAAAATAGTTATTCTCTTCAATAATAAATACCAATGAATATAAATGCACCATGTATGGGTCCATTGAAAAAAAATAGTTTTTTACATAATAGTAAATATTATTCGTCATTTATGGTCTGTTATATCACCAAAAAAATATTATTATTATGTGGAATGGGTTTTTTTTAATGTTTTTACATGTTATTATATAGTCATCATGCATGAAAATGTTATATTAATATAATACTTAAACATATCAATAGATTGATATATATATATTGTCTATTTTATCCCAAATTGAAAATATAGAGTTATTATACACAAATATTTCTCTATCAACTCTTCATTTCCTCTCCCACTCCCGAATAAGAAGCACATTATATAATTTTCTCAAGACAAAATATTGAGAAATCATTGTAGTACATCAGTAGAAATTTGATTCAAAAAGATATCCTCTAGAGTTCTTGTGAAATTTATTATAGATTATTGGAGCATATTTGGATCACCACAAGTAGGATTGTATCCACTTTTCCCCAGAGAACAATGAATCAAATCACAATTATTTTTTTTGGATGATTAAAATTCATCAAAAAATTATTTTTATTAAGCCTAAGTATTTATTTCTTTAGAAATTAAATATATTAAATAAAAATTTGACATTAAATGTCCTTTATCATGGTTTTTGGTAATTATTATTAAATGAAAATTTAATATTTATTCCACAACATCACTATTCCACTTTGTCAATAACCTCAACTAGAGATCTGTTTGGTCTTGTTTAAATATATAATTTTTTTAAATTATTTATATATGTGAAATTGTGGTCATTTTAATTTCATATTATCCTTTAATAAATACTATATGAATTAAACCCACAGAAATATTAACCCTAATCATTCATGTGTTTTCATTTTCTTAATTATCTCAGAAAAAATGATAAATGAATGGAAATTTCTTATAGAAGTATCAAATTGTTGTCTTGTTAAACAAGGTACATTGTCTCTACTCGGTGTTACATGGATTGAACCCTATTAAAAAACATCAATATGAGATGAGGGAAACAAAATGTACCATGTTTTAATTACACGTGGTGTTATAATATGATGGCCAAATAGGCTAGAACATAGGTTGTTGGAATACATTTCATGTATCACTGTATGAAATGTGTAGTCTACAAGAGAAAGTTACATATATCCTGAATTCCTTGTGGTCATTATATGTGGTCAAAAATACATTATATTGACAACCTAAAGCCTCGATGATATACACGGCATGTAGGTAGTGTACACAATGTTTAGATCATAAATTATAACATACATAGAACACTCCAATCAAATCAGTAATAGAAATAGACACAAAAATCAAAGAGATTCATGGTATGTAGCTAGCATGTACACACCATATAGTTTTATGAGATACACCTTGAAGACCGAGTTTTATATCCCAGTCACATGGCAAGAGGAATAAACAACATGTAGTTAGCCTATACTCATCATGTATTCCATTAGTCTTATATGTTTTAGACCCCCTCATATGACCTGGATAGAAGGTAACATGGATACATAGATTGTTTATTGGAATGTATACATTGTGTAGTCCCCCATCAAGGGAATGAATTAATAAAATTGGAAAATTAGAGAATTTCATCATTGAAACCATATTTTATTGATTGGAACACAATATTGTGTTTCAAAATTTAATTAAGATTTTAAGTTATTTTAAATGATCAATTAAATTATAGTAATAAATATATTTTATTATTTGTTCATATATTTGTTTCCCATGAAATCCATAAATTATTGGTGTCTCCAATAATGGTTAAATTATCATGAGGATTAAATTTTTTTAATTTATTTTATTATTAAATAATTATTTCATGGTTCATCATAATAATAATTAATAATGAATAATGAAATAAATAATATCCATTTAATTTTTTGTATTTGTTCCATGCATGACCATTCATGATATTTTATAAGTCCTTTAGATGTTTTTAATATTATAATTTAATTTATTTCAAGTGTTTGAAGTTATTTATTACTAACATCATTGATGTCCTTAAATTCATCCCTCCATCTAATATTATGTAGGATATGAGTGTCCAGTGATATTTTTATAATATTTTCTAAATCATTCCCTTTAATCCATACAACTGCATTTGTTTAATAAATAATTATAACTAATGGAGCATCCATAGGAACATGGAGTAATTTCTGGAAAAAACATTATGATTCCATCTTAGGTGATATAGATGTGGACAAGTTGAATTATATAACTCATGCCAAGAATAAAAAATGTAGTCATTTCCACAATGTGAATGTTTCTTTTATATTCCAATCACTAAATGGACACACACAAAACCTCAAGAACATTTCTTTTTTATTTATATATATAATTTATCTATGAAACAATTTATTTTTTAATTGTATGGTCACAAACACATTAAATATTATTTAAAATGAATATAAGGAAATTAGATAAATTGTTTATGCATAAATATTTTAATCCAATATTGTTAATACATGTTTGTATCATCAACAGAATGATAACAAGTCATGTAAAGGATAATAGAAGAAGTAATTTAATGTTAATAATTTAATTTAAAACAATTAAATATTAACCAATACATGGCCTTCTATTACATTATTAAGTATAAAGATCAAGAAAACTAATTACATGAACAACCCTTATTGGTTAACATACTTTTATATGAAGAGTTATTCTGATTTTTATGGGGTGACTAATACATTTTTCATTTACAAGACTTTAAATATAGAAGACTATTTTAATTTATATCAATTCTTGGTGAAATCCAAAAACATATATGAGTATTAGGTAGTCTACTCAATAGGTCATGGTGCAAGACGAAAGAAATATGAAATGATCTACCTTTCAAAATAACATCTAGTAGCTTTATAACCCATTTTTTGGGATATGTAATGGGGGATATGGATATTTTCAACTAGAATTTACATGAAACATGATATTCCATGATCAATAGATATAGATGTCGGAACATGATAAAATAATGTGAGATATAGTAAAATATATTAGTTTATAATATATAACCCAATTTTTATAATATTAATTACTAATAATTTACTCTTTTAAATTTTAGAAATAATGTAAATTTCTTTATACACATTATCCCTTTAATCAATATTGGATAAATTAAACATCCAAATTGGATGTAAATTCCCAGAATGGTATAGACATATTTTGGTTATTTTCTTCTATGAACACAAATCATACATTCTACAGCCCTCAATTCCTGATCCAACTACTAATGATTCCAATGTTAATGTGTTTCCAGTTTATGGGATATATATTAATACCCAAACTATTTTTCAATGTTTAATTTTTTCAATTATGTCCAGCGAACTTGTAATGTTTTCTTAAAACGTAGATTCTTATACCATGGTTAGGAACCTTGATGAAAATTACAATGAGAAAGATATACATTAATGTTTTTGAATTTTCAATGATATTTTCTAGATTAATATGGGATAGGGTTCCACATTTTGTTCTCATATAGTAACACACATTGGATACATTTTGTGCAATGATGTTATTGTTTTTTAACTCCCTGAAAAATTTGGAACTGACAAAATATTAGCATCAATATCCTATAGATTATCTAGTTTTATTAATAATATTAATATGAGAAACCTTGTGAAATATCTTTTATATCTTTTCATTATTATTTCCTATGTACATAATGATAAAAAAAGTAAATAAATATATCGTCAATTTGAACAAATAGGAATGAATATGGGAGAGATTTAATCCCAATGATTCTTCACAGAACTCTAATAAGATGATGGTCATGGGGATTTAATGGTAAAAAAATGTTTTATTTTTCATGTGTTGAATGTGGTTCCAGTTGATGAAAGAATAAACCAATTAAATGATTCTTGGGGAAACACCAGGTGTGTTTTCTATCAAGCGTAATTTATCTATTTCTAAAAAATTGGTTTTAGATAAACATTTTTAGTGATAACATATTTATTCAAATATGGGATCCAAGTATATATAAAAATATTTATTGTGGTTAGGATAACCTCTAAGTTTCTAGAAAATCCAAACATGCTATTTTATCTATCAGGGAATACCTCCTCATATTACCAACATAAGTTATTATTATTCTTAATGGTTGTTATTACAAGACATCTATCACCAAAAAACATTATTAATATATCTAATCAAAAAAATGATTGATTATTTTTAAATTTGGGAATAAATGATTCATCATTTATGATGATATAATTTCTTAGGGTAAGGAACATTTAAATAAAAGTATTTCTGTGTTGGATCTAACAAATGAACTAAAGTTCATTGATACTGAATCAATGTAAGATAAATCTTTCCATACCCATGATTAGAAATAATTTATATGTTATGAAAATTACAATTTTTTGACTAAATTATTTCAAAATTTATATTTATAATATTGTTATCAAAAACCACATGGTGTTTTAGTTTCATGTTTATATGAAAAATTACCAAATCCCCATTTAGTGGGAATGTAGAAACAGATAAGGAGATTCTAGAATTAGTTAATACCGATATGTGTGGACCATTTCTAGTTAAATATAGGGGTGGGAACTCAAGAATCATAAATTTTACTTATGATTTATCTATATATGGATATGTCATCATAATGTGATATATGATCTATTTATTTGATAAATTCTAGAAAATAATTAATGAAGATGAGAACCAACTTGGTGATAAGATTAAGAAACTATTATCAGACCATGGTGGATAGTATATTAATCAACAAATACTTGATTAATTATGGGTTTTTGGGATCTTATAAAAGGTCAATTTTATTTACAAGCCTCCATGGTTTGGTGTATGTGAAATTGATAAATACACCTTGTTAGAGATGTTGAGATCAATAAGAAGTCCTACAAATTTTCAATTATCCTTCAAATTGATACAAATTAAAAATAAAAATACAAATCATAAACCATGTATGATGTAACTTTTTTAATGAAATTCCATATGAATTTTATTGTGGAATGAAAACCAGGTTATCTAATTAACCTAAGAGGGATGATGGTGTTTTTATAATCTATTTTATTATAAAAATTCAACTTGAGTTGCGATGTGTACCTGAATAGGTACAAGAGGTGACAATGTGATATTAAATATACAAAACCTAATGAAAAATGGTTAAGTGGAATTACCCTCAATAATCCATTAGTTTTAAAACCTATATAATAGTTATAATGGCAGCAAGATAGAATTTGATGATTTCGAGGATCATGTTATAAAAGATTTTTTATAGTAATAGATTTAACCAATTCTTGTTGGTGAAGATACTATTCATGAGACCCACCTACAAAGTATGAGTACAAGAATGGTTATAGAAATATAATGATATGGTTTTTTGAGAAACTGAGTATCATGGCTCATTATTAATTCATAATAATGATCCTCTAATATAATGGGATGTAGTAAGTTTCATGGATGTTTACAAGTGTCAAGAAGCATTGATCTCTGAAAAAAAATTCATTTATCAAAACCAAATATGTATTATACTAAACCCTTGTATAGATTTAAATCCCATTGGATGAAAAGTGGTAATCTAGAAGGAACTCATATTGGAATGATTATTTAGTACCTATAAGGCATGGCTGGTTCAAAACGTCTGTACACCCAGTTATGGAAGTAACAATGATGAATCCTTCTAAATAGTTATAATGATAAAAAATATAATAATTAAGCATGCCATTACAGCCTCGTAAGATTTTATATTTTTAAAATGGATGTAAAAACATTATTCTTTAATTTAATCATTTCAGAATATGCATATATGACATAAATTAAAGTATTTTTTATTCCAATGGATTCCTAAAGGGTAGGTTGGTTGAAAAGATCCAATTATGGATAAATTTAGTTATCAAGGTAATGTAACATTCATTTTTATGTGTAAAAAATTATATTATTTACATAGATAATTAATTCATCTCATGATTCTGTAATTTCTTAAATGGATATGTAATCTTTTTTTTACCAGTATATGTTGGTTCCATATTATTCATTAGAAACAAAATACCAATATTTCAATTTATTAGGTGCATAAAAGTAAATTATTTTATATTAAATATATTGGTGAGGTATAATATAATCATGGGATCAATATCCATCTTGAATGATATAACATCTTTCTCATTCTATGTCAATGTAAATACATTGAAATGATACTAAATAGATTTGGTACAGAACAATCCAAGAGGGAATTATATCCCTCATCACATAGCAGTCATCATTCCCAGAAATTACATCCTCAAATACATGTGGAACAAAATAGAATATTAATCATTTTATATGCCTAAGTGATTGGGATTTTCATGTATGTTACACTATTTACATTGCTAGATGTTGAACATGTTGTGATTTTTTTTTGGATGAGATGAACCTAATATAGGTGACACCAATTGGTTGGTGGTCCGGAATATCCATATGTATTTTTGGTTTACAAAGGATTTGTTTCTGGTCAATGGTGGAGTTCATTAACTATTCATTATAGGATATGGAGATGCTTCTTTTCAAACTGATCAAGAAGAAATTAGTTCATAAAGGAGATACATATTCACAAATAATTGATGTGTATTGAGTTGGAAGAGATCAATGAAGGATATGGTTGCATATTATACAGTAGAGTCTGATTATATTATGGATTTTGGGAGAGCTAAGGATGAAACATGGATGTGGAACATCATCTCTGATATAGATGTGGTGCCCATGTATAATGATCATCTCATACACTATTATGATTATATTGAAGTTATGGATCTAAAAGAAAATTCATTGCACATCTGAGAATGAATGACATGCTTCCTTAGTATAATTTTGAGAATTATTTTTCACAAAGATGTGAGGTAGTAGTGAGAGAAATTTCATTAGAATGCAATGTGTCAAGCCCCTTGATTACTACCTTGACTCAGTAGAAACATGTCTATCATGTGAGGTCTAGTAGACTGAATTTCATAGGATGTTTTCTCTAGTCCATGTAAGAGTTTTTTAGAGTTGGTATCCTAGGAAAAAATATTTGAACATTGATAGAATGTTTATTTTATTTATTGAATATTAATAAAACATTTATTTACACTATGTTTATTATTCTACAAGTATTTATTGTAATAGTATCCATGTATATTTTTTCATATTGATTAGGTCATATGATTCCCCTTCTATGATGAGAATAGTAAAGTGATATGAAAATATTCATAATGTATTTTTTTCATTTGGATAATCTACTTTGATACAGAATATATTATTTAAATAGTAATTTGTGAGTACACATAATCAGATGAGGAGTTTTTCCATGATGTTCACAATTTGTAATTTCCAATATGGGATATTATGGGACAAAACCCCATGGGTTGGAATTCCCCATATTTTTTTGTCATAATATATTACTATCCATGAGAATGTGTAATTATCCATAGACAATAATATTATCTTTAGTACACTTCATGACACACACATATGGGTTTATTGACAAATAAAATGACACCGTACGTTTGAAGGATATAGGGTACATTGGGTGCATCATTATTGACATCACATTAATGTATTAGTTGAGGAAAGTTTATTCCCTACCATCATTATGTTAGTTGATTTCTCAACCCATTTATTGGAATATCACCATCACCAAATTTCCATTAACATTTGGTAATGATGTGTTTATTTCATATAGTCAATTATAGGTGTATCAATCAATTAATTTGATAAAAATTTCATTCTATTTTCTCAATACAATTTTGTATCAGTGCTATTTTATGACACTATGATCATTCATATTTGTTTGTCTCTATTATGAAATTATTTTCATTCTCTTAGTTTCCTTGACCTCTTACATGATAGTAATCATTGAATTTATGAAAACCAACCTACATCCAACGAGAGGTAATCTTATATGGAAACACAGCATATGTTTCTTTTGATCTAGATTAAATATTATTTTAATTTAGTTAATTAAATAAATATCATGATCCAGCCCGAGAAATAATTTTATTCATTTTATATTAATTTAATAAATTATAAAAATATTTATTCGCTTGATTGTGAATTAAAAAAAATTAGTGAAAATTCAATATATATTTATTTGTTGATATTTTAATGAATCATTATTATATGGATAACATTATTATTAGGTTATTCATTATAAAACGATGAGTTAAAATACAAATGATCATTCCCAATGACTTATAATAATTTATAATCTAGTAACTATTTTCAATCATTTTGTCTAAGGTGGCATACCCCAAAATAATATTTTTTATATGTGTCATGAGGTTTATCAAATGTTTTAAATATTTTTAATGGATAAACATAAATTAAATAATAATTTAACATAAAATCTAAATCTATGAATATAATTTTATTTCTATTGTGTATTGAATAATAAATTGATAATATATAATTGTTGCAAAAAATAAATCTGTATCGACACATCATTTTTCCTCTATCTCAAGTATAAGCAATTAAAGATATAATTTCTTCATTTTCTAAGAATGAAAAATCCAGAATGAACATTGAAAGAAATTTTATTCTCTATCATAGAACCCAATGATCTACCAATGTTTATATGATCTCATTGAAGCACATGTGGGTTGCTGCTAGATATATTATATCCTTGTAACCTCATAGATCATTGACAAAAATCCGAATGTTTATTTTGAGATGACCAATATTCATCAATGAATAATGTTCATAAGAATAGGTATACATTTATTAAGATATTAAAATAAATTAATTATAAATATTTTATATAATATCTTCACTCATGGTTTTCGAAACAATTACAAAAATAGGTTTTAATATATGTCCCACCACCGTACACTTCTAATACACCAATCACCAACATGTTTAATATTAAAAAAAACCCCATATTGATGGTCTATGAGATATAAAAATACACTAACATAAATAAGAAATGAAATGTATAGGATAAAATCTTGTTTATTCTCATTAATAATTTGAAATCAATGAATAAATCTCGTCTCATGAAAAAGATTTAAAATATTATAATTATTAAATAAATATAAATGACTCTAAGTAATTATATTCTTCTAACTTGAATATTAGAAATTTAACGTTAAAAAAAAACCATTCATTTCCACAATTTAACTACAAATTAATTTTATATCATTTATAATATTTCCATGATAAATATATTTATCAATAGTGGGAAGGTAAAAATAATAAATTGTTAAAAAATAGAATGGTTGGATGTAATTGAAGTGATGGAATTTCAACCTAAGGTAAGGGAAAAGATAATTTTTGATAAAAAGTATATATTTTTATCAAAATATGACATTTTATTTTCATAAAACATTCATAATTGAATTTACACTCTAGTGTAAGATTTTTTTACCATTTAAATTTCATAGATAATAGGGTTTTATGGGAATGATGGTGTAAAAAAATATAATTAATGTTTGGGAATTTTAAAAGAATTGAATGAAAAATAAATTAGGGAATATAACATTATTTTTTTCATAATTACCATTATAGGCACGAATATATTAAATGTCTTAGGTATGTTGAATTTAACAATTCCTACACTATGGTCCATATATTTGACAATTAATAATAGGTGATTAAAAAAATGGTTCGGCCTATGAAAACCTATATGTTTAATATAAATTAATTGATGATTTATTATATAGTTGTAGATGTTTTACAATTCATGAAAATAGTTAGGACTATTATATTTGGGATATTATATACATATTACATTACCTGACACATGGGTGTAAAATAATTATATAAATCAAAAAATAACTCCCTTGTATTCCATCGATCTTCTAATACTGCATGGGATAACCTAGGGGCATACATAAGAAAAGGTTGTGAATTAAGGCCTAATAATGAATAAATCATATCATAAAAAGATTAAATTAAAACATGTTTGTCAATAGGAAAATCGAGGTGTCCAAAAATGGGTGATAGTCACAATATTTATCATCCAATCATGACACAATATGATACCATTAGAATAATATAGCAATGTGGGAACAATTTAAAATGAGACAACATAAACAAAGGTGAAGGATAACGGCCAAGAATATCCTAAAAATTTTCAATATAATAACCTCCCACACAACATAAATAAAATTTTCTAAGATAAAATTTTTACCCAAGTCATTATAAGACTATATAATTCTAGGTAAAACCATTAAATTCATATCATGAACATGAATTTGAGTGCATCATATATCTTACAGGAATAATAAAATATTTCTTTACTTTTATTCACATAATTATGGATTGTGGTTTAAATATATTATATTAGCCTACCATTCTTTCAGAGGTAGGTATAGGTTAATAACCTGGAGTGGAAATTCTTATGGGTATTTATAACACAAATTTTTTCTATGTGAAATCAATGGATAATTTAAATATCACAACAAGTGTTTATAATTATTTATAGAAGGGTTTAAAAAGATTGATATTGGGTCTCCCATTACAAATAATTCATAATATAATTAAAATGGATGTTTATAAACATATTACAACATGTAAAATGGGAAATATAAAATCATAATACAAAGAAATTTCTTTAATAAGGAAAGGGAAGAGGAGTTCCCATACCATTAAAGTGCCCTTATAAAAAATTGTGAGGAGATTCCTAATATATTGGTAACACCTATTGATGAAGTTCATAATGGATTGAGATAGTCAAATTATGATCAATGGTATTTTACATAAAAATATTGGGAGTATGGGATGGTAATAATAATAAATATGGGGAATTATATATTAATTTCTGACCATAGTTTTTAAAATATATATGATTTGACAATCATAAATAGAAACTGTCATGTGGGGATTCCCATGGATTCAACTAATTTTGAGATATTTTCAATATTTTATAATTTTTAGAACCGAAATACTTAAGTAAGTACCCTTTATAATGTTTATGTGATTCATTTTTATAATGAATTAATTTTAGAACCCTAAAATATAAATTATGTTTTGGTGTTCTATTAAGGGATTATATTAACAAACAAATAAAATCATAAAATCATAATTTAATTGGGAATCATATTTTTGGTCATCGATTTCCATTATACTATTTATTACAACAAATTGGGGAATAATATTTTGACATAATACATAACATAAATTTCTTCCACATTAAATTGTTTCCCATTATTTTAATTATCTTGTAAAATTATGGAAAATTCACTATTGGATAATATTCATAATTTGGATTCATAAATAATATTTATTTAAAAAAAATATTTGAGTTAAAACTTTTAAATTAAAATTATCATTTATTGAAAATAACTAGATTTTATGGTAGTGAAATCATACTTCCCTTTTAAATATTATATTGGATTTCAATAAATAATAATATCATTACTATAAAAAAATTATAAAAAACACATTAAATTATATATATTTCATAATTAAAAAATTTATCTAAAGTTGTTGTATTAGTTAATAACATATACTTTTCAAAACAAAAAATTAATTTTCTTCATAAAAATATATAAATATTTGAAACTCATAAAAAATGTTACAATGGAAATTGATAAATATGCTTTTTTAAAAAAATTATATTATTACATTTAAATATAATTGTGCCTAGATACAAAATTATTTTTTCACCATTATATTACCCAATGGTATGGTGGGGGAAGGTTGTACATTCGTGGGGTGGTTTAGGGGAAATTGTTTGGATTATGAAATTTATAACATTTGTACTCTACCCCAATTTTTTTTTCTGATACGTTTTTTTTAGATCTCATCAGGGCCTTGGATAGTGTAAAATCATAGTAATTAGATCTCTATTGGATGTTCTAATAAATGGGATTCAAATGGTATGATCCCACAAGTCGAGACCATCAATTCATTCATACAGGTCAATGGAATTTTTTCCAACTCTATAATATATACTAATGATAATGGTCACTTTACAATGACCATATTATCAAAGTTAATGATTATTATGGGTAATTTAACTTGTATAAAATAAAACAAGTAATTTACCAATATAACCATTACATTATATGAGTTTTCAATAACATAATTACACAATTCAACATTTATTCATTAAAATGGATTTTTATTTATAAAATTTTTCATCATTACACTGAACCCCCCTTCTAAAATTTCAATGACAATATTTCATTTCATAATATAAATTTGGTTATAAGACTTTTGTTCCAATACCTAATATGAATTCTAATTTTAATCCTTTATATGTTTTTCATGTATAGTGATTTTACTATTTCAATTTTTTTTGTTAGGTAAAATCATCTCCCTATTAATATGATATTCAATGCATGGTCCTTGTTTGAATGATAATTATATAAAGGATACACATTTATATACTACAATTTAGGTTGTTGAAATATAGTTCATCATGGTAGATATGTGGGGAACATCATGCTATTAAGAATAGTTTGGTGGGAGTGTTAGTCAATTGTGTATATCTATAATCAATAAATGATCTCAAAGGGGGTGATATATCATTAAAAAAATGTTACATTCTTTTAAAACCTCATAAATTTATTCCATAGTGATATACGATGGAACAAATTCTCTCCATCTTCAACCATTACATCTCATCAATTATTTTCTGTATATTTTTTATGTCACCTTTTTTTTATTTCACATTACATTGTGTTTTTTGAAAATTATTTTCTATCTATTGGATAAGGTTAGGTCCTTTAATATTACGCAATATAACATTATCAAATAATGTTAGAGTTTGATACCACTTCCCTTATAGAGACTCATAAGCTTCAAAATTTAATTCAATAATTGAAAATGATTTTATATTAGATGAACTCTTGGATTTGTCTTTGATCCCATCATCCATAGAAATTCATCAAACATTTTTTCTACATTTCTTTTATGTTTGGAATGGTTCTCTGAGACTAAAAACCAATATTTGGTTAATAATCCTCACTGAATCATATAGATCAATCCAACTCTCGGTAAAAGCATCCCAAATAACAATATGTAATACTAAAATCCAAAGTATATATAATGGATAGTTTCACTCAATATAGGTTTATGAATTCACTTTAATATATCAGGGAGAGTTTCTAAAAAGATTATTCTTACTGGATAATAATAAAATTTCATATCATTGTAATTTGATAAACCACATCCCAGAAGGACCTATTACCTTTAGTTATCTTTGGAATATATATGACCAAATCCATAATAATTTTTTCCCATTTACATAATGTAATGTGATGTTGTGGTATCATACCCTTACACAACCTTCATTATTCGTTGACTTCTATTCAAATCATGCATCCAGATTCAAATGTTACAGTCATCTACTTTATCTTAACAAAAAATAAATTTTTAGTTAGTACTCTATTCACCATATTGATTTATAGATTAATATATACGGATGAGGTAAGTGTATCATCAATATTATCCCAATTATGATTAAGTATTGATGAGACACATATTTAGGTTTTAAACTATATAAATCTAAAATTAGAAATGTTGACCTTAAAAATACTCGTTGTCATTTAACATAGAATCATATATTTCATATGGAATTCAATAACCACCTTAGGAAGGGATTTTTGTGATGTTATTTTATCAATGATGGATATAGACACTTTAAATATTATGTATTCCATTCATTTCATTTCGAAGAATAATACTCCCCTTTTGATCCTCATCATTGGTTGGGTTGTAGAGTCATTTTTCCACAGATAATCATCCACATTGTTCAGTTTATTAGGATTATAATACATTGATATATAATTATAGATGGTAAGATATAAAAACCATTTTGTGGTTATATTTATATAATTTTTCATTTATATATGTTGGATACTTTTATGTTCCATATATATGTCACAATTTCCCCCAGAAAGATAAGGTCACTAATTAATCAAAGAAATATATGTATAAAAAATTATAGACCATTCATTGAGAAATTTTGGTAAGAGGTCATTAATTCATAAGATTCATATTTTATGAAGTTTTCAACATTGAGGATTACATAACACATCTATTTTTTTATACATAGTTTTATTTCATTTATCCTTCCCATGTGGATGGTAATGTCATTAAAAGTATATTGATTAACATATTCATTTACCCTCTATATCACAAATCAAATTCATTATTTTAGAAAAAGTATTCACTCCCTTATGATTCAGCTAGGATAGTGATATTGAAAATGATAAAACATTTCTCACAAATAGTGCATTGTACTCAATAGATCCAATGAATCTATGAATCAGCATTAATGATATTGGTCTGGTCTATCAATCAACTATTTCTATTTTTGAGGGATAAAAATATATCATGTTATTGGTAATTACACGCACCAAAAATTTTACAAACTCCATTCAAAACACACATTTACAATACATCACATACAACATTTCATTTTTCAATGTCATCAGTAGAACAATAAAACGATTCTCATATTCCTCTATCACTTTAGTGTAAATTAGAGTATTGTTATATATCAGTACCGTATATTTTTAAAGGTAATACCTAATTTCACTATTCATGAATTTCATGATGAAATTTCGACAACTATAGAGTAAATAGAATAATGAAAAACTCTTAATGATGATAACTTGTAAAAAACTATTCATAGGGATATTTTAGTACCCTTGTTTGGTGGATAATATCCCAAACAATGATCCATCTTATAGAGTACTATGATTTATGTAGTTTTTAAGAAATAAAAACATTATGGTAGCCAATAAAAATTCATTATCTTTATCTTCCTGAGTTGATTATAATCATTGTTGGGGTGTAATAACAAATCATTCATCATGATGAAGTGGAAAGTTGCACTCCATAGAAGAACACGTGGGTTTATAAACTGTTCATCAATATTACCATGTAGTTTCATCTTCAACCCTTTATGTTAATTTTTTATATTCCATATGTTTTCTTGAATATTTGGAAATATTTGGGGATATTATTGATTGAGAAATCACCCTAATAGTTTGGATTAATACTTGTAATTTCCTTGTGAAGTACATCAACATATTCTCTAAAAAAGGGAATGTCCTCAAGGATGATAATTTCCATAGTCTTAATGAGTCTTTATAAATACACATCCATATAATAAAATAATATATTATTTCTTTAGAAAATGATACTATTTTATATTACAAATCAACCATGAACTATAATTAAATATTCGGGGGTCAAGTGATATCAAAGGTGATTTCCATTTCTCTCTAATCTCAATTCGGTCCAACGAGGAAGGAAAATCTATACATAAAATTTCATCTAATTCTTCTAATGTAACAATGAAATGTTTTACTGGGAATTTATTTCTTCAAATTTTGATAGTGTGAAATTTATATGGTTGGAATTAAATAATTTCCCAATATCTTAATTAATGATAACATCACTTCCTTGTTTTAGGTGGTGTTTCAATATTTTAACTAAATATTCATAATGAAAAATAATGTTAAAAGATTGAATTAAATGGTAAATTTTATTTCCTTGAATTAATCCCAATAATAATTGACAACACATCAAAGTAAATACCCACCTTAGTTGTTGTGATGGGTTAATATCTCTAATTCTTTCTAGGGCTTAGAAATTTCTGTTTTAATTTAAAATCGAATCCCATTGGATTCCTGCATTGAGAGAAATAGAGATTTATTTCGACATAGTTGAAACATTTGATAATAAATTGGTGTGGAATGGACCATTCCATTTTTCATTCAAAATAAATTTTTTCTCCAGTAAACATTCACCAGATAGGTTTCCTTTGATCCTTCACATAAATCAAGTCATTGTCTCATTCAAACAATTTACAACATATATCTTCCAAAAAAATTACAATTGGGATGTCAAAATTATTTTCCCCATTAATATTATAATGTTTCATCACCGAAATTAAAATCTGCACACTGATTATTATCAACTGATTTTTGAGACCTATAAGATTAATTTATCTCTATTTCTACTCTAAGGTAACATTTGAAAAATTATTCACATTTTTAAATGTATCAAATCATGATATAATTTTGTGGACTGAGTTAAGGGTAACACAAAAATGATCATCCTTATTGTCTATAGATTGAAAAAAATATTAAACTGTATTAGGAATGTCTTCTGAATTTCACCTCATATTCTTTAGTAGATACATAATACATTTTCATAATGATAAGAAAATCCCTCAGTAATTTTAATCAGATATTTTGTGGAAAATAATTATCAAAAACCATTTTATGAATTTACTTCTACTGAATAACATCCATACACACCTCAAGGTTAATATATTCAATCAATGTATTCACCTGATATGATTCTACCTCTATAGAATAAAAAACCTGCACAATATTAGCTTACTTAGATTATTGAATTATTGATATGATATTCGTAATGGATTTTATCAATACTATTCTAGATAAATGATGAAAAGATCCACTAAATGTTGAAGGAATCCATCACATAACATTCTCAATTGAGAATACCCTATTCTTAGAATGATTTGGATATCCCCTAATTAATTTTTATCTATCAATAATTATCCAATTAAGAATGTACGTAAATTATTTTCATGAAACCTACTCAATACGTTCTCAAACATCATTTTCTTATCAATTAATTTTTTTTTCACATTCTTGGTTTAAGGTAGTTCCTCCTATTTAATGAATTTGAACAAAATAAATAGAAAATTGTGGATAAGTCTAATTATTATATTAAAAACATAAAACAGATACTATGAACACTTATTAGATTTCCAAAAAAATTACATAAATCCAACATATTATGAATTCCTAGGTTTAGATATAATATAATAATGGTTTATTTTAGGAAAAAAATGATTAATGGAATTTTTTCCATTTCATAATTTATCATATTGATATTCAGAATTTCAAAATCATATCCCTTATGAGTTTAGAATATGGTGTTCATTATGGATTTTTATCACACATTGGTTCTAATCACATCATTCCAAAATCCATCAATTGTTTGGTATTAAACATTGGTTCAAATGTTTAAGAAAAAATTTACCATCGAATATCAATAAAAGAATTTGATTTATTTGAATCCAGTATATCTAACATTTTCCAAAATTTTGGGATTTTTCTTATCATTATTTCTATTACAATGTATTTCTCTATGTCTTCATTATCCTAATTCCAAAAAACAATGATGCATTCTTATTTTGACAACTAAGTCAATGTATTCTTCACGACAACTTAATTCAGGATTTTTTACATAACGATACACATATTTCAATCCTAAATAATAAAGAGTATTATAGTTTTTTTGTAAAATTAATTAATTAAATCATTAATGGTACACATGGGGATGACTATGGAGGCCCATTATTTTCCTTGTAAATTTTTGGAATACAATAATGATTATTTTCTTAGCAAGGTGATGATATTTTATCAGAAATCGAGGTCTGGTGATATTGAAATTAACATTATCATAATATTATAAATATTCATATCACACACATGTTTTTCATAAATAATGGGATATCTCTTGAGAAATCTATTAAATAATAAAACTAAGACAACTGTGGAATTAAGAAGTTGTAGTTTTAACTAGGAAAGTCCTAATGTTGGTTGGGACTAGATTTTTTGATGAGTAATATAGTAGATTTTATGATAATTGGATTAATTAATTAATAAAAACTTTAGTCTAATTAATACACCAAAGATAAAACAATACTCTATTAATACAATAATATTATAATATTCCATAGGATATCGGCATAACCCTTATGAAATTTGATAGGATGTTTAGAGAGGTCTTGGTTGGTGGATTGGAATTAGATGATGAATGATGATCAGTTCATGTTAGATCAGGAGGAAGAAGATATATTGGGCATTATCCTTCATTGGGGATCATTTTCGTCACTAAAGGTTGATCAATAGTCATGGTAGGAAAATTAATGGTAGTTTTATTACCTTTTCATTAAATTATTATGCATCTACTTTATCTATTTTTTGTGATATTGTCCTTCTCATGAGATACATAATTTGTAATTTATATTGATTCATCATAATGAACCCCATATTGTATACACTATCACAACATTGGACCATTATACAAGAATTATTTTCTAGTTAGAGGCTCGCATTGTTTATTTTTTCCCCCTCGGTTCTCTGTGTTCGTCAACACTGTCATATGAGGCTAGGGGTTGACATTTCCGTGGAGGGTTATAGTATGAACAATACATGATATTTTTAAAACTTCTGTGTCTTTTTAATGGTTTTGAAAATCATGGATGGATCAGGAAGAAATGTAAGTTTGGTTTGATGATATGTGGATCCTCCATTTAGATTGGTGACATGATTAAGTTGAAGATATAATTCAGATACATACGAGCATCATGTGAATGAATTATTTATGATTCTATCCATCATAGTTCCATATTCAATGGATGGATGAAACAACACATATTTTTGGGAATGAAATTTATTGTATTTGTAATGAACCGAACTTCTTAGATATATATATTTCATATGTATAGATGATTATTCATAGAATTAAGAAAATACATATCCGAGGATCATAATGGTATAATTCCATTGGGTAGTGGGAAAAATATAAAATGGGTTCAAAAATAATCTATTTCATTTACCATCATGTTTTCCATGACTATATCCCTTTATTAAAATATCATAAATAATTAAAATCATCATAACCTGATGAATGGAAACATAATAAAGGGTTTTAAATGAAGATTATTAATGGTAATCAATGGAAATACCAATAGTCACATAAGGAAAAAATCATCATAACAGTGTGATAAAATGAAATTCGCATTGAAAAACCATAATATACATATAATCAATAATATATGAGATTGATTAGATAAATGTTGTGTATTTTATAATACATGAATCAGAGAAGATCCAATGTAAATTATCAATGAGATTATAATATTTTCCTAATATATATATATATATATTTGGATTTCCAAAAAGCATTGAAAATCATATACATAGATATCCACGACTCGTTGAATAGATAATAAAAGAGGAATGAGTTCCCTCATCAATCTATCAAAGTATTTAAGGTTCTCTCTAATTATTTTCAATGTTCATAGAGTACATTACAGAACTAGGTTTTCACACTATTCCAGTCTTTTTTATATTTGGAGATATAAATATTTACCAAATTCATTGGGGAGATCTATATCTCCCACCAATCACGTAATGTAATTTATACATTTTTATCACATAATATCTTAAAAAATTCATAACATCATAATCTATGAAAAATAATAATAATAATTTTATCATAACATAACCTATGTGGAATAAATAATATTCATAATAATTTTATCATTATAATAGACTCACAACCCATATAAGATAATTTCCATTTCATAAAAATTTTATAATGGTAGAAACTATGTAATATAATTTGGTTTAATGAACATCGTTTCATCATAAATATACACAATCAAAATTGAGAACTATAATTGTATCCTTCGATCTTATCCATATTAAAAAATATGAATCATCAAATGATGTCATCATATATAGAAAATATTAATGAAATGTAACTGGGAACATTTCATGAGGAATATATCATTTCATTGAAAATGAATTTTTTTAAAATAATTTATTCATTTTAAAATTCTTTTGATTGATAATAAAAATGAAAATGTATAATGTAATCTTTAATTATTTATGTCAACATGATGGTTGGAAATTATATACACCCCATAAACGATAAAATAAAGATTAATTTCTATTTTTTAGAAAAATTCAAATGAGGGTTTATTAAAAAATGAAATAATTATTACTCATCAATCATTTTAAAAAAATCAAACTTGTTTAACAATAAATTGGAATAATCATATAATATTATAAAAAAATGTAAAATTATTTTTAGAAATCCAGAACATGGAAAAAAAATTTTTAAAAAAAAATTAAATTTATTTTAAAACAATTCATTTGAATTATTTTGTGATAAAGAAATTATTATAACGGGATGAAATCTATTCTCATGAAATTACAAGTAGAGAAGAAAAATCTGGTTTTTTATTAAGATATAGATCATATGATTTCATCATTGGAATAAATATTATAAATAATCTTTATAAATGGTGACATTGTATGATAAAAATCTTACTACATTGGTATTATAATTGATAGTACACAGTAGTCCATTATATTTTCTGAAATATGGTGTTTTAGGTTTCTAATGATGTCAAGGTTACACTTTTCAACCATTTTCAAAACTAATGTTTTTTCATAAATGTAAAAGTGCCTCATCTGAATGGTATCTTTCACAGTTATTCTATCACTAACAGTATCTCACCCAGGCGATATCTCACTATGGAAGTTGCTCGCTAGGAGTGTCTCACCATTGAGGTGTCTCTCTGTTGGTGTATCACTCTGGTGATCGTTCACTAGAAGTGCCTTGGCCTGGAGTTCCCTCACTAGAGGTCTCGCACCCAAGAAGTGGCTATCTAGCGGTGTAAGAACCTATTTTGTCTTGTGAGGTATGAGGCTCTATTTTCCTTTTTTCTATTAGAGGTATTTTTGAGAAAAAAGAGTAATGTGGGAAATTTATTGGAATTATACAATCGCATAGTCGAACAAAGGGTTACATTCCATGTAATCCAAAGTACACTTCGTACACTCTTTTACCAAGTAATAGGTATACATGTCCTGTAGGGATGTTAGAAGGGGATTAGAACAATAAATCATGTACAAGATCTGAATTACCTAGTGTATGTTGTGTAGTCAAGTCAGCAATACCACAGTGAGATTGGTACATCATTTGAGCATTAAATGAATTGACATGGCAAGTAGTCCCATGTACAGGCCATATATTTTATTTTTTAATTTTAATAAATAGTAGAATTGTTTTACATTTCTAGGAAGAACCCTTGATGGGTTTTAGCAAGCTGCTACACCAAAGTAAAAATTTCTCAAAATTTAACTTCTAAACCCCGAATTTTATATCTTTATATCCATTGAATCCCAAATGGCGTTCCCTTGATTCCTATTGTTCAATTCCTCATGATTTCTCTCATTTACCAAGTTAATTAGGGTTCTGCATTCTTGATCATTTAGTAGATGTACTCCATTCTCAGTTGAATTATAGGACGAAACAGGATGAGAATAATCATACAAGTATGAGATATGTGATATATAAAATTTATTAGGTTTTTAAGACATTTAGGGGAAGCATAATTTTAGCGCAATGATGGATTTTGGGCGAGGCTCATGTTTCTTCATATTAAATTGATCGTATACCTTGTGGGATGATGTTGGGCATTCCCTTACCAAGATTGTGCTAGTGAGGACATGTTACAGGTAACTTCTCCCTGGGAACTGTTTTTAAGAGGGTTCGAAAAATGGTTATAATTGTTTTTTCCTGGATATAAACTATTTTATTAATTTGTTTAAGCCTGATTATATTGTTTAGAGGCATTCAATACATCTGTGCAACTGTGTTAGAACCAGTAACATAGGTTATTAAATCAGTTTCAATAAAATGTCCAATTAAAAATGATTTAATGTGATTTATACATATGTAACTTCTGAATTTCATGTTTTGATACCCTTTGGTTTGTTATGGGATTGACCTGAAGTAAGAATGGCATGGCCATTGAGATTGGGTGATGTTGATCACCGATTGTGCTTCACCCATATTTTTAATGGGAGGTTTTGACCATGATATGGGGCATCATGAACATCAGTTTGAGGCATTGTAACTCTCTAGTTGGGCATGGCATGTCATACATTGATGGAATGGCCATCGGATTTGAGCAACACGGTCATAGGGACATGAGGTGTTAGTGATGGTGTGGTTTGGGTTCTTATTTTCGTATTTTTTTCTCACATGTCATGGCAAAAGAGAGGATTTTAGTCATTAGCACACATATTGACTCCATGATGAGGTGGTTTTGATAAATTTGTGTGTACAGTCCCCCGATAGTTTCTGTTTATATATTATTGGTTTGGGGTGTTTTTCATAGTTAGCCACATGGAAGGTTAGGAGCCTTCGGCATATAGCGGCGAGTCTATCGGGTTCGGGGGTGGGGATCGTAGTAATTGATGTTGTGGTCCTGGATATATTATTGAGCGATGAAATATTTGTTCCTATGGTTATTATTTGAGGACATACATCATTGTTCCTCTAGTTTGCATTCCCTGAGATAACGTGAGATTTCATACAAGGGTACGTGTAATGGGGATACTACTAATTGGGAGTTCCTTTGGGACATTGGTACTTTGAGACACATGATTTCAAGAAGCACATGGCGTCGGGTGATGTGATTGAGGTGGTACTTGAGGGATCACTGGGACTTGTGACTTCAAGAGTACCATTGGCCATTGGCCATGGACTCTCATCACTTTTGAGATTTCGGTGTTGGACAAAGTAGGTGACACTCCTTGGTGGATACTGAGCACTAATGAAGGTTGTGATTATTTTTTTCATTATAATGATTACATTACATAGTGTTTTTGTCTTCTTCAACACATATGCTCGGTATTTTCCATTAGGTGGTATCTTACTGAGATTCGTCTCACACCATACAGGGGCCCTTCGGGGAATGTGTTGGATTTATGGTTTTACGCACAAGAAATGGATCAATCTCAGGGGCTGGATCGTAGTACTGCTTGGCTTGGAGATTGGAATGGACCTTGAGGTCATACCTAGCAATATTTTCCACATATGTTTACCATTCGTTCTTGTATCCTAATTATTATTATTATTAAGAATCTACATTGGTTAACCATGGGTTACCATAGTGTATTTTCATGTATGTCTAGCCATGAATTAATATCATATTTGTTTAAGTAGTTGTTACAAGTGGTTTTTAGCATGCTCTTCTATCTATTTTCCACAGTAGTTGTTTCTATTTCACCTCATCTATTTATTGATGATTAGTATTATTCTACTCTATGGGTTTTATTCGGGTCTACTGAGTAATTTTATTTCTACTCCATGTAATATTATTCTACTCGAACCAGTGCTCCATATTTTCCCAGACATTATATCCTCCCCAGTATACCTATGGACACCCTCACATATTATACGTTTCCTTTTTCATTTTTTGTGCTTCACCAAATTTTATTATTATCAAGCCTGTTAGAACACTTCGGGTGGTCTTTAGGGTCTAGGATGTTACAAAGATGTATCAATAAAGGTTGTTCTTCACTGTGATTTAGTCGAATTGAATCACTGGATACTAATAGGACCGATACATACATTATTTTCTGTTTCTTTACTATTATGGATATGGTAAACTCATCATAAACTATGCCCTATGGCATGTGATGTGACTAACTAATGCCCGTCTTATATAGGCCAGGGGCTGGTGACTAGCACTGGAAAGGCATATCCTTAAAACCGGGAAAGAATTCCCTTTTTTACTACAATCTCAAACAATCCAAACACACAACATGATACACGGAAAACGTAAACTATATAGTAAAAAGCATTAGTGAAATACGCTAAAGGGAATAAATACAATACCAACTAGAAAGTATAAGAAATACTGAAAACAAATCCTATGAATACCTGCCAAGGATCCAACTTGAAGGGTAGGTACATCTCTCGATCGGTCGTCTATGCGATACGTCTTGTCCTATGGTCCCCATACAAGTGGCCTCTAATCATGGCACCCTCAGCCTCAATCAATGATGACTATCGTCTACACAAGATACAGCATGGTGCGGGCATAGCCCATGCAAGGCTGAGTACAACAGTACTCAGAAGGGACCTCAAGACCCCTGAATGTCTCTTGGAATCCACAATGGTTGAACCATGAAGAAAGGCCTCAATCTCAGAGCATGAAGAAATAGTAATCAACACTACTAATGTATATGCCCATACATATACCTATGTTATCAATACATACTCATCCCACACTTGAAGGAAGTATAGAACCAAGGTAAAACCACGAAGCAAGAAGTACCACTTAGGTAACGCCAAGAAGATTGAAGTACCACACAGGTAATACCACGAAGGTATAATTACAACATAGGTAACCCCACAAATCTAAAATAACCACACAGGTAACACACCGATGTTAGGAACCACAATGAAATTCCAAATAGAAACATACCATGAAGGTATCATCACACAGATGTGTAGAACAATGGTAAAGACTCAGGTAGCAGCAGGTATAACATATGTATTGAAGAATAGATGATTAGTTGTACCGCTAGATCACTTTAATTCATTGAGAAGCTATATTGTTGGCACAAAAAATATCATAGATGACCAACACAAGATCTGTATATGTCCCACAAAGGATCAGAAGATTTTGACCCTCATAGGATCTGATGATGACTCACACAAGATCTAAAGATAACCCACACAGGATCTGTAGATTTATCAAGTACAATCTACCACTGGGTTCCCTGAATAAGCTCTCTTAATTTCTTGAATATCCACTCCTCAACCCATTTTTCGATACTTCATCTAACATGATATCACATGAAAAGGGATCTCAATGGATCTCCACTTCATAAAGGTCCCTACACAACAGACGTCGTGTCAATTTGATGCTCGATCTGTAAGTTATTAGTGATTCCGTTCTGAGGGCCCGATTGGATCTGTGTTTGATCCAACCTGGTTGTACATCATCATTATCCAAAATTGATGTGGATTATACAAAAAGTTATTTCTCGATCTAAAAAATCTAGTTTCATAGACGTTTCATCGAACAGATGCATGGTTCTTAATATATTTCCAAAAAGGCATATCTGGGTCCAGATGGGCCTGAGACCGGTCCAGGTCCGGACCGGATGGGTTGGGCCATGGTGGGCCTAGCCCGCAGGGCTTAGCCCGGTCGGCAGGGTGTCATCCGCCATGTTGGTTCCCGCCCTAGTTGCTAGTCGGGTGGAAATAACCCCCAGAATTCGGAACGGTCCACTAAACTATTCGGCTTGGCCATCCCGGCAGCGCTATGTGGAACCGTATACTGGCATGTGGGACTTTCTGAAGCATTCCTGCTCAACGTCATGTAGCAGGAAAGAAGTATTGCTGGCTCCCCTTCCATCATAACAATAAATCCATTATCCTCCCATGGTCGGCCGGTTGCTGGCAGCCATGGTGCTCCACCGCAGCTTAGCAGTCGCGACCTCCTCCTCAGCCAGTGGCTCAGACGCGTGCCACCGCAGTTCCACGTGGAAGAATGGGGTGTCGGCCGCAACCATCCACCGCCACAGCCGATGGGTCTCATCCTCCTTCACTACTAGTGGCGTGGTCGCACTCCACCCTAGTTCAATAAGTTTGTCCAATTGCCGACTACAACCATCCTCCGCTGTGACCGAAGGTCCGCGGCCTCCTTCAGCTGCACGGTTGCGCCGACGCCATCATCGTGGCTCGCCGGTGTGCTGGCCACTACCCATACCCTACCGGAGTCAGTCTCTGATGTCGTGGTCAGGTTCCGATCAATCGCCAATCTTTCCCTGAAGAACACTTGAACAAAAGGAGAGCAGAGGGATCATGCCATTTTCATTTTCCCCGCACATACAACGTTAATTCGATAGCAGGTCGTTCGTATATTGGATGGAATGAATTACCACAAAGAATGAAATGAACAAAAATACCTACCTCTTTCATTTCTTGCAGATGGTGTGAGAGTGATGATGAAGACGTCGACGTTCATCACTCCCGTAACATGCTCCCATTCCGAGCTCGAGTGTCATCCTCATCAAATGCTCGTTCTTCATTGGAGGAGGTTCTTCATTGGAGGATGCTTCTCCAAAGGATCTCCCAAGTTATCTCCTTTGCCGATGATTCCTCCACCATAAGAGGTGATGATCCATCTTAATTATGTTCATGTTAATTACCTTTTCAAGTCATGTTCGCTCATTAAATGGGGAGGTTCCATGAGATACAAAAATTTCAAGGTCTGGTGGTCCCCACCACGAAAATTCAAATGAGATATTTCAAAAAATTAAAAAAAAAGATAATTGTTTTATTTAATTATATTTTTCTAACTCTCCCAAAAAAACTGAAAATCCAACTTCAACCCTTAACATACTGCGGTTGATGTGAATGTATCCTTAAGAGAATATCAGCATTTTGAGTTCAATGGTGTCCTCAGATTTCAATTCCATTCACCTGTTCAAAAGTTACAAAATGCTGCTCACGCGTTTATTGAACGTACTAGAAAAAAAGTTATGAAATTCATTCTGGGCACACCGGATCATGGAATAACATGCCATCAATTTTCACATAAATGAAATAATTCTATATAATTAAAAAAAATTACATCGAAAATTCTTTGCCTTTAAATTCTCCCCACCTCAGGGATTTGCATCCCCGAATGCCATAACAAAAAACTATGGAAATCAGTGGGGTTAATGAGCATGAATCTGAGCCTCCCACTCCCATTTTCTCTCCTAGAGGTTCCCATATAGCCAACATATGAACACCAGAGGTATAAATCTCCCACAATGGAATCTCTCATGTTGATCCTCAATTTCTACTAGATCCTCTGAAAATGTCGCCCAATCGTTGATGTCCAGCTCGCCTGAGTCAATGATGTGAAAGGGATCATGTATGTGTCTCCTCATCTGGGATACATGGAAAATGAGGTGCACCCTATGTAGTTGAGGGGGAAGAGAAAAGTGGTATTCCACCTCGCCAACTCCGCCGAGGACCTAAAAGGATTCGATGAACTTCAGAGATAACTTGTCGCCCTGGCCAAATAGTTGCAAACCTCATCGAGGTGAGACTTATAAAAATAAATGTCGACTATCCTTGAACTCTAGTGGTCTCTGTATCCTATTAGCATAAGACTAAAACCTGCTCTGTGTAGTATTCTTCTGCTCCTATATGATATGCACCTTCTCCATTATATCCCATACCATCTCTGGTCCCATGAGTGCTAACTCTCCTGGGTCAGTCCAATACAGAGGTGATCTGTAAGGTCAACCGTAAAATTCCATAAATGGTGCCATAACAATGGTGGTGTCATAGCTATAGTTGTACGAAAACTCCACCAAGGGAAAGTGAACCTTCCAACTGTGGTCGACATCAAGGACGCAAGAATGCAACATGTTCACAAGAGTCTGAATGGTCCGTTCTGTATGACTATCTGTCTGAGGATGAAAGGCGTTGCTCAATCAATGCTGAGTCCCAAATGCCTCATGCAACCCCTTCTATAGCCAGGAAGTAAAAAATTTATCATGATCAGATACAATCGTCTAAGTCACTCCATGACGACGTGCGATCTTATGTAATTAGAGGCATCCCAAGGCCTCCATCATTCCCTTCTCTCTATTGGGTAGGAAGTAGGCTGACATGGTGAGTCGGTCAACGATCACCTAGATAGAATCATGACCCCTGGACATGCACAGAAGTCCTATAATGAAGTCTATGGAAATATCATTCCGCATCCTCTCTGGAACCTCTACTTTGTAGACTATGCCTACAAGAACATAATTTTATGCCTTCACTTGCTGACAATTGAGGAACCATGAGGTGAACTCTGCCACTGTATCTTAATTTCTGACTAGCTATGCTGACGTCGGAGGTCCTGCTACAACTTTTCCACTCCTGGATCTAATGCTAGAGGGGATATATGGAACTCCCTCAACACATCCTCCCAAAGCACCACTGGTACTATAATACTCTCTCTAAAGAGGATGACGTGATCCCGACCTTCAGAAAATCCATCAGGTGCAGGTCTTATGGATATCAGGGCATGTCGAGCCTCGCAGTCTGTTTCCCCATGATGCATCTCCCTGATTCGCTGAAGGAGTGGGGGAGTGACTATCACATACTAATGATAAGTTGCTAAATCTTGATCCATATAGGATATCTTCCAAGAGGCTAGCTGCTTTATCGCCTCACTCATAAAATGTATATTGGATCCTCTAATGAGTGCATCTACTACCACGTTCCCCTTCCCAAAAATATAGACTATATCAAACATATAGTCATCAAGGAACTCAAGCCAATGATAATGTCTTATGTTTATGACCTTCTGAGAAAAGATATACCTAACTCTCTTTTCATCATAGTTGGCTGTAAAATGTTATCCCATCAAGTAATGTCGCCAAATCTTCATAGCGAAGACCATTGCTGCTTACTCCGGGTCAGGGGTAGCATAGTTCTGCTCTGGTTGTCTCAGCTGTCGAGAACCATACGTGATAACTAATTGCTCCTTCATCAGTATACATCCATGTCCGATCCCTGATGTGTTGGATTTGACTATGTTCCCAACGCCCACCTCCGGTAGTGTCACGATGGGGGCACTCGTCAGTCTCTTCCTTAGATACTGGAAAATTTGCCGACATCACTACGACCACAGGAAGGTATTCCCCATATTTTTCAATGCTGATAAGGTTTCCAAACAACGATAAAAATCATCCAAAAACCTTTGGTAGTAACCAACCAACCCCAGAAAACTCCACAACTCTGACACACTCTTGGGTGGCTCCCAGGCAAGCACGACCTCAATTTTCACTGGATCCACCACAACTCCAACCTATGAGATGACGTGTCCCTAGAAGTGTTCCTCTAGGATCCAGAATCAGCACTTTGAGAGCTTACCATAATTTTGCTGCACTCATAGCACGTCAATAACTATATACATATGATTGTCATGCTCCATCTCCGTAGCTGAGTATATCAGAATGTCGTTGATGAAGACAACCACAAAGCGATCGTAGAATGGATTGAAGATCCTATTCATGAGTCCCATGAACACTGTTGGGGTGTTGGTCTTGCTGAAATTCATAACCAAGAACTCATAGTTTCCCTATTGACATCTGAAGGTCCTCTTTTTCACATCCTCATCTCGTACCCAGAGATTGTGATAGCCGGATCTGAGGTCTATTTTCGAAAACTACAGTGATCCCTTCAGCTGATCAAAATGATCATCAATCCTTAGTTAAGGGTACATATTCATCATGGTCACCTGGTTCAGGAACTAATAATCCATACAGAGTCTCAAACTCTTACTATCATTTTTTGTGAACAAAATTTTGTCTTCCTGAGGAGAGACACTGATCCTAATGAACCCCTTTCTCTGCATGTCCTCCAAATGTACTCGGAGCTCTAGAAGCTCCACGATAGCTATCCAATATGCTAGAGTAGATATAGTTTCACTCATGGGGTAAAATTCGATAAAGCATTACACCTATATGTTGGGAGGTAGGCCTGGAACATCATCCAATAAAACATCAGCGTACTGGTCCACCACTATAGGATAGATCAGACTCTCAATATCAACCACTTTGAGGGTAAGGCTAGACAACTGATTTGTGATCAGTCGCACCCTCACCAGGGTATGACCATCATGTCCTGCATGGTTCCATTCTCATCAATGAAGGAAAACATGTTCCCATCCTCACAGATACACCACAATTTTCTCCTAATACAACTGATCTGAGCATGGACTAAAGATAACCAATCCACACCCAAGATGATGTCATAAGGCCTCGACGCCACTACTAGAAGATCCCAACTGAATATCTATCTTCCTAGAGTAATCTCACACTACCGGCACCAGTGGTTAATAATCGAATACTATATTGTAGGAGTCTCTAGCAGTAAGGATCGACCCAACAACTCCTCCAGAATATCCAAGCTCCGAACGAGGGCTATGGTAATAAAAGAGTGATTGACACATGTTTCTATAAGAACTTTAGGTAAGGTGGAGTAGACACAGATTGTACCTCAAATCATCCCTGATTATCCATTTTCGTAGGTATCAGCTTTCTAGATATGAGATCATCTTTATCCACCTACTCCCTATGGTCAGGGTGGACCACCTGGAGGTAGCGGTGGTAGAACCTTCAACCGCTGCCCACCACCTACTGCATGGCAAGTTCCTCTGCCACGTCTGTCTACTGCCTATGGACCTCCTTGTTCAAATCTTCACCTCTTCCCAAAGTGTTCCTTCTACTATCTTTTTTTCATCTTTATGGAGGGTCGGGTAGTCGCGAGCCATATCACCCTGCCCACCACATGAGGAACACTGACTGATTCATGCCTATCATGCTCTGTCTCGAGATCCCTTCACAACCAACCATAGATCATGCAGTCATCCACCAGTTGGTCTAGTCCTTTTGGTCTTATGAATCATTTATCTGCAGCTAACTATAGATGACTCTTCTAGTGACTTTCGGGGGTGGGTCTCACAGATATTGACTGCTCAACAAGGAATCGCTCCAATAAGAGTGCTCTCTCTAACTCCCTCACCTACATTGGGATGATGAGAGAAATCATAGAAGATCTAGCCTCTCGTATGAGCCCCGTCTCAGAGTTCTGAGCCCTAAAGAAGGGGCCCCTGACCATGTCTTTTGAGTAGAATGAGTGGTTGGTGAACCTCGCTGAATACTGATCCACGGTCATGCTGCCATACTACATGTGGAAAAGCATCTGTATACGCAAAGAGTGTGACGTCACTATTATGAACTCCACCCAAAAAAAGTATCTCAATGTCCTTATAGATGAGAGTGACCTCATTGAGAACATGGATAATTATGCTCCACCATCTTATCACTTCTACGTGAAGAAGAGCATAGGCATGGGTAACCATGAGATTAGCTGGTGTCCCTACCAGTCAAAAAAATTTAATCATGACCTCCATCCATTCCTCAGCCGCATGTGGATTCATCTTTCCTTGGAACCTTAGTGGCCTCTGGCTCTAATACTTATGCAACGCGCTCATGAAGCATGAACCATCTGCTGCTAGGGCTGGTGGCATCGGTAGCCCAACTAGTAGTGGTGCTACTAGTACACCACCTGATGGTACGACTACTGAAAGGGGTACCTGCAACGATGCCTCATCACTCGGTAGTCTATCATCACATTCTCTACCAGGAAACATTTTTGTATGTATTCGTGGAGTAATACTAGAAAGAAGTAGGTGTGCCATGGACAATAAGTTATTCCTTGTGAGCAGACTCGAAATGATCTCAATGAAAACATTATCAAAAACACACAAGCTATCAGTGTTTTCATGAACTTAGTCAGAAATATGAGGCCAGGGTCCTAGTGTATGCATATGTTGGATGTCGCAACAACACTGGATTCCCAAAACAAATAACAATACACATTACAATTAACATTGTACCTAATTAGAATATCAGTGTCCAAGTGTTTCGGTAAAAACAACTCCATTGATACCAATTTGTCACGACACGTCCCCTGAGGCCCACGTTGTGACTACCCCAAGCCAGCCTTCCATAGATTCGGGGCTGGTGACTAGAACCAGAAAGGCATATACACAAAACTGGGATGAAATTTATTTTTATCCTAAAATCTCTCATAATCCAAACAAAAATAAAGATACAAGCACAAAGTAAAATATATTGTAAAAAAATGCATGTACAGTAAGTAAAGGGGTTAGAATACAATCTCAACTGGAAAGTACAAGAAAAACTAAGAACATAACTTGTGAATACATGCTAATGATCCTACTTAAAGGGTAGGTACAAATCTCAATCGTTCATCTCTATGGTACATCTCATCTAATGGTCCCCCTCCGAGCAGCCTCTTGTCATGGAACCCTCAACCTCGATAAATGTTGTCAGTCGTCAGCATAAGATATATCAATGTTCGGTCATAACCCATGTAGGGGTGAGGATAACAATACATATTAGGGACCCGGAGACCCCCTAAGGTCTCTCAAAATCGACAAAGGATAAACCACGAAGAAATACCTCAATCCCAAAGCTTTAAGTAGTAGTCATCGACACTACCTAGTTACATGACCATATATATACCGATGTTATCAATATATACTCATCCCACACATGAGGGAAGTATACCACAATGGTAACATAATGAAGGTAGAAGTACCACATTGGCAACACCACGAAGAGAGAATTACTATAATGGTAAAACCATGATGGTAGATGTACCGCACATGAAACACCACAAAGATAGAACTACCACACAAGTAACACCCCGAAGGTAATTACCACAAGGTAATGCCACATAGAATAATTCCATGAATGTATCACCACACAAAAGTTTACAACAAAGGTAAATACTCATCACACACCAGGTATAACTTATGTACAAGAGTATAGACGATTAGTTGTATCTCTAGATCATCTTACTTCGTTGAGAAGCTTTGTTGTTGACCCATGCTGGATAGTAGATGACCCACATATGCTCTGAAGATGACCAACACAATATCTGAAGATAATTACCCACATATAATCTGATGATTACCCACATAAGATTTGAAGATGATCCACACCGGATCTGACGAGTTCCAACACAGGATCGATAGATTTTTCAAGTACAGCCAGCCACATGGATCCCATAGTAAGCGTGCTTGATTCCAGGAGGAACCACTCTTCAAGAAATCTGTAGATACTTCATCTATCAAAAATTCCCATGAAAAAGTATCTCAATAGACTGCCAAATCATATGTTTTCCAACACAACATATGGAGCGTGAATCATATGCTTGGTCTGTAAGTTATTAGTGTTTCAGTTCTAAGGGCCTGATTGGATTCGAGTTTGATCCAACATTTCCATAACCCAACATTATCAAAAAATCATGTGGAATATACCGAGAGGAAATTCTTGATCCATGGAATCCAATGCCGTAGATGGTATGTCGAACAGACGCCCGATTCTCTCGATATTTCCAAAAAGGCGTATCTAGTTCCAGATAGCCTCTAGTCTGATCCGACCCGGTCGGGTCGATCCGGCCCGATTCGGGTTTACCCAACCAAGTATGGGTCTGGCACGGATGGGCTTGTCCATTGAGAGCCCAGCCCGCGGTGATCGGCCTCGTCAGCTTGGTGCGGTCCGCCGAGGCGGGGGCCGCCCTAGTCGCTACCCGGGGGATGCACCCCCCCCCCCCATCAGAATTTCAAAGGGTCCACTGGACCCTTCAGCTTGGAAAACCCAATAGTGACATGTGGCACAACCTTCTAGCATCCAGCACCCATCAGAGTGGTCCCGCACAGTGTGACGCGGATAGTCATAAATCTGGCTAGCTCCACCTTCCAGCAGCGCGACGACGCTGTTGTCCTCCCGCGGTCAACCAGTTGCGGACCACCCTGGTGCGTCGCCGTGACTCAACATTCGCGTCCTCCTCCTCAATTGGAGGTGTAGACGCGCACCACCCCGATTTCACAAAGCAGTCCAGGGTGTCGGCGTCCTCCTTCCACCGCTGTGGCTGGCAAGCTATAGCCTCCCTCACTACAGGTGGCGCGGTCGCACGCCGCCTCGATTCCGTGCGGCTGGCCGGTTGTCAGCCACCACCTTCCTCTGGCCCGGGCGACCGACCGCATCCTCCTTTGGCATCATTGTTTCGCCTCTTCCCATAACCTACCGTTTTCAGTCACCAGGGTCGTGGTCGGGTTCTGCTCAACTGCCAATCCACCTGTGAAGAACACGTCAAAAAAGAGGGAGCGGTGGGATCAGGCCACGTTAGTTTGGCCCGCACACACCACAATTGATCGATATCAGGTGGTTTGTAGATTAGAATCAATGAATTACCATAGATAACGAATTGAAAAAAATTCCATACCTCTTTCCTTCATGGGATATGGCATGAGAAAGATGATAAAGACATCGACATATATCGCTCCCGCAACACGCTCTCGTTCTGAGATCAAGCATCGTCCTCATAAGAGATTTGTTCTTCGTTATAGGAGGTTCTTTTTGGAGGATGTTTCTCCAAAGTCTCTCCCATGTTCTCCTCTTTTCCAATAATTCCTCCACCCCATGAGGTGAGTATCTATCTTAATTTAGTTCATGTTAATTACTTGTTCAATTAATGTTGGCTCATTAAATGAGGACATTTCAAAAGTTAAAATGGTATCAAGGTTGTGTGGTACCCACCACAAAACATCAAATGATAGATTTCAATTAAATAAAATAAAAGTTTATTGATTTATTTAATTATAATTTTTAACCCTCCCTCAGAAAACCCAAAATCCAACTTCCACCCTTGACCTACTACAGTTGAGGTGACGGTCTCTTTAGGATAATATTAGCACTATGTGTTCAATGGTTTCTTTAGATTTCAATTTGGATAACCGATTCAAATGTTTCAAAACACCGCTCACGTGTTTACTAAAAGTACATCAATATATGTTTACAAATTTATATCAGGCACACCGGGACTCAGAATCATGCGCCATCTTTTTTCACATACTCAAAATAATTCCATATAATTAAAAACATTACATGGAATATTACGATTATTTACAAGAATGGAGATATGATTTTTTTGGATATGGATATTTAGGCTTTTCATGGGTAAATGTATCAACAATTATGATGGATGGACCAAGTTGCCTTTGGTGGGAATTATTTCTTTTTCTTTTTCTCAGAATATAGTTAATATGGTTTCCACCTTGGGGGATCACTTGGTAAGTGATGTTATTCATTAGGAAGTGGTTACCTTGACCTAGTGTGGTTTGAGAAGAATTTGACTATCACCCGGTAAGGTAACATGTGGTTTCATGGATTTTGATAGGAACATTTTTAGGGTATTTCAATTTCATATATGCATGTATTCCATGTGAAGTTATTATACCATGGAAATAATATAAATTCAATGATGTGATATAAATTCATGCATTATGAAATTCAATCTTCAATGATTAATATATTTGTAGAATTTCATGTGGTAGGGGTTCTGGGCTTGGCTTCTATTTGATAAGGAAAATTTTATGTTTGAGGTTATATCGATCTCTAGGATTAGGAAACTTGGTCATTTCATTGAGGGAATGATGGTTGTTAGGATGGACATGGACAAATGTTATTTTAAAACATGAATATGTTAAGGGAAAGTAAGGGGGCCATGAGGCCGGAATGCTATCGGGCATGGTTGTAATGGAGGATAGTAAGGGTATCTATAATGTGATGCATCCAAATTTTTCCCCTATATTCCTCATATATATATATATTGTTATATATGCGGAATGTGGAACAATTTATGGTACTCAATGGGTTCTTTATAGATGGATCTATGGAATGTTAAGAGTGTGATGGTACAATGCCTTAGGAGAATGATCAGGTTCAGACCTCTAAGGGGTAGCCAGATCATGAGCCGCAGGTATAGGCTTAGGGACACGATCAAGTTCAGGATCCAGTGTAAGCAGATCAGTTGCCGGGTTTTGTAACATTTGGGCAATGGCTCGATGAGTAGATCTAATCTAGTCTAGTATGTTTTTCACAGGGGATTGATAGAGGTGTGTAGATAATAGAGCCCTATATGGATTATTATACTCATGACTTCCACTTACAACACACATAACATTTTTTATGTTGAGATTGGTCCACATGCAACTAAGAACTATATAAAAAGAATGCATATGATAATCGAGGATGTTGAGATATCTACATGGAAGATGGTCAAGATTAAAATGTACATGTCGAGAGTACTGGAAAAGTAGTGGTTGGATGTGCACGTTCTTGCGACTGGACATGAGTGAAAGTCCTAGAAGGACTTCATTGATAGATTATTCGAGCAGTTTTTCATAGAGGTGTCGAGAGATGATAGGGCCTGGGAGTTCTTGATTCTTCAATATGGTGACATATATTTTAGAGACTATATAGCTACTTCCACTAAGTTGTTTTGTTTTCACAACTGGTATGGTAAATGATGAAACCGTCATTATAGGGTTCTTCTAGAATGTCTACTGACATGTCATTAGGGTGAATGTGAACATTTTTAGGCTAAACTTGTTATGAGTGGAAGTGAATCAATCACTCATATCCTAGGTAAACCTAAGATACAGGTCACAGTTGGGCTAGGTGGTAGCTTCCGGTGATGGTTCAAATTGTAGGAAACATTGTCGGACTGAGTATCAGTAGGGTGTTCAGGCCAATGACTCAGCTAAACCACCTTGCGATAGTTCACCAGTTGCGTGATTTTGGTTTTGGATGAAGTGGAATGTCCGGACACTATGTGATCATGTTCTAATCGAGTGTTGGGAATGTGGATAGTTCAGGTGTCTTAAGAGGTTCTTTAGGCAGCCTTCTTAGATAGCTAGAATGTAGGGAATTATGGAAGCACCAACTTCCTAAGTTGATTTAGGATTAGTACTAGGTGAGGATAGTCGAGGGTCGTCTTCATTTATATAACTTGGCAGAGACAGTGGGTCCCAAGTGGGGTCAGTAGTTGGTGAGTGGTGCAACACCGCTGGGAGGATAGGCTTCAAGAAGCTGCGTGTCAGGCGAGGTGGGCACCATTAAGTTTCCATGGGCTCAGCAGACTGGTGAGATGATGTCGGTCAGTGGTACACCACGTGTATGTACATAGTTTTTTTTAATTTTGATTGGGATATCCTGATGAGGTATATCAGTTTTGAGTGCATGAGTTTCACATGATGATTTTGGACTAAGTAGAAGTAGGGTAGTGGGGTTGAATCATTTCAGGTTGGTGATTATATGTGTGTGTGTGTGTGTGTTTGTATGAGATTCTTGGAATCATAAGCATCACATTATTCATGATTTGAGGTGCCTTGGGCATCGAGGCATCCATGGTATGAATGTTACTTGAGGTACCTTGGGCGTCGAGACATCATGGATACAGTTGTGATTGAGGTGAAAGGAAATAGGATCTTTTGACCATCGATGGAATTCATGACCTCATTGTGCAATGGGTTTCATGGGCTTGAGGTTGGAAACAATGTAGTGTGTGTTGTTATTGGGTGTTAGATGACAAATGGGAGAACCTGATAAGGTGTAGGGGTGATGATGCATCACAAGAGTATCGTGGGTTTGGAAATATTTATCTGGATCAATTGTTGATTTGAGCTTCAGGGTAGATTTATTCTAGAATGTTTCTACACCACCATTGGAATGGAATTTTAGTGACAAATTGATTTATGGGGTGATGTTTGTAAGATCTTAGTTCATCCCTTGTGGTACATGCATCTTTTTTTCTTTTTTCCTTCTGAGTTATTTTTGAGAAAACATGTGAAATATAAGAAACTATTGGAATCATACTATCACATGGTCTGACATAGGGTTACATGCTATGAAATCCTAAGAACTCACCATATACTCTCTTATTGTGTAATAGGTATACATGGAAGGTTGGGTTTTCTGAAGGGGATTTGAGGACCAACCCTTTTACGCACCATGTACTACCTACTCCACATAGTGTAGTCAGGTTGGCAATACTTTAGTGCGATGCAACCATATTTTCAATAGTAAAAGATCCTACATAGTTTTTAGTCCCAATTACTTGTTGTATATTTTATCTTTTTTGTTAACATATGTAATAGCCTCATTTTAGGTTTTCTGTGAAAACCCATCGATGGGTTTTAGTGAGAAACAGTGCCAAAGGAAAATATTCTTCCATATTTCCCATTTGAAGAATAATTTAAATGTCATTAGATACATTCGATCCCAAATGGAAAGAACATGGTTTATTATGATCTATTCCTCGTGATTTCTCCTCTCGGCCATGTTATCAAGAGTTGATAATTTTTTTATTATTTTGTTGATCAAAAATTTTCTAGGATGAATTAATGGCCGACACTAGACCAGGAAAATTGTTTGAGTAGAGGTAATTGGTTCATACCGTTTATTGTGTTTTCGCGGACATTTGGGGGTTGTAGATTTATAGCGCAATGACATTTTTGGAGAAAGACCCATGTTTCTTAATATTGAATTAATCATACACCTTGTTTGAAGCGGTTTGGAATTCCATTACCTAGATTATGCAAGCATGGTAAGGTTAGAGGTCACCACTCCAAGAGAAATATTGGTCATAGTTCAAAAATGGTTATAATTTTTTTTCTTCAGTTACGATTTATTTTTCAAATTTTTTATGCTTGATTACATTGTTTAAAGACATTCAAGTCCATCGTGTTATTGTGTTACAACTTTTAACTTAAGCATTTTAATATTTTTAAATTGAATTACCTAATTAATTTGGTTTAAGGTTATTTCTATATTTATAACATCATAATTGAATGTACTAATATTATTTAGGCTATGATGGGCATGACCTAGGGTTGGGATGACATGGCCATCATGATTGGGGGATGCTTATCACAGGTTGGTCTTCGCCCGGATTTTCATGGGTGGTTTTGATTGTGAGATTGGGACTCATGGACATTAGATTGATGTAGTGTAAATTTTAGGTTTGGAATTTCCTAGGATGCATGGATTTTATGGACATATGATTTGAATAACATGGTCGTAGGGACGTGAGGATTCAAATATTGTGTATATTGGGATCTTATTTGGTTATTGCTGCTCACTCATGATGGCCTAAGTGCTGATTTGAGTCATATACGCATGGTTAGACTCTATTATGAGTAGGTTTTGAAAACTACTTTTGATATAGACCCATGACAATTGTGATTTAGTTATTATTGGATTCAGGTAACTTGTGGTAGAAAGACACATAGAAGGAGAGGATCATTCAGATGATTGCGATGGGGCTTCTAGGATGGGGGATGAGGCTCTCCATGATTGAGGCCATGGGCATGGATAATTATTTAATGGAAGACACAACTAATCCTCCTTTTTTGTAGATTGACATTTTTGTTCTTCTTATTTTCATGCCATGATCCAGCATGAGCATTCTTATATGTGTATGTGGGAGCATGATAGTATAATTGTTTCAGGTGTTTGGGACATCATTACATTGAGATACACTGTGTTAGAAGTCACATAGATCTAGGATATATGAATGAGGTGTAACCTGGTGGTTCACTGAGACTTGTGGATATATGAGTACCTTGAGCCTTGATCTATGAAATCTCTTGACTTCTGAGAGTCTGGGGTTGGATAAAGTAGGTTACACTCCTAGGTGGCTGGTGAGCACCAGTGGTGGATGTGTTTATTAATGACATTGTATTGTTTATCATGATTAGTGTTGTTGTCTACTTACACTATTATTTATAGTACACACCATTGGGTGGTATCCTACTGAGATTCATCTCACACCCTACTTGTGCCCTTCAGGATGCTTGTTGACCATATGGTTTTATCTATAGGTTAAGGATGAAATTCAGGAGTTGGATCATAGTATTGTATACAACAGATATTGATATGGACCTTCTCTTTATGCCTAGCTAGAGTTCTACTTTTCTTTAGAATTCATTCACATATCATCATGCTTATTATTATAATGTAGATATAGTTTTTATCCATGGGTTCCCTCTATGTCTTAGCATGTATGTTTTGCAATGGAAGAAAGCCTTATTATTATAGTAGTAGTTACATGTGGTGTCTAAAATGGTGGTATGTCTATTTTCCAACGTATTTGTTTATATATAGTTCTGTCCTTTTTTTGATATTAAATAAAATTCCTCTCAACGGGTCTAGTTAGAGTCTGCTGAGTCATTTTGTTTCTTTTTCATGTTATAATATTATACTCAAACCAGTATATTATATTTTCCCTGAGGGAATATTTCCCCCAATATAAATTTAAACACCCTCACTACTAGTTAGCATCCATTGCAATTTGGGGAGGTGAGCCTATATTCAGAATCACCTAACCTGATCGATCTTTTCTGGTTGTTGTTTAGGTCTGTGATGTTATAAGTGAAATCTCACCCTTACTGTGGATCACTAGAGGTGTCTAACCCTAGTAGTGGATAACTAGAGGTTTCCATCTAGCGGTTCCTCATCTGGTGGTGGTTCATGGTTGGTGCCACTACTGGTGGTGGATCGTGGGGGGCACCTCTTCTTCTAGTACCTCACTAGTGGTTCCTCGACTATTGGTGTTTTGTCTGATGGTGTCTCGCTAGTGGTGCCTCGTGTGCGGTGTCTCTAGTAGTTCCAGTTTTTCCCTTTTGACATAAATATTTTAAATAAAATCCCGTTAACAACATACATAAAATTACTTAAGAATTCTTCAAATTCGATAAATTATATAATTGAATTCTCTAAGAGTACAATTGATTTTAAATTGTAAAAACATGTGGCATTAGTAAGATAATACTTTAATGAAAATTCAAAACTGTTTCAGATCCCAAATGTTAAACATCTAATACATTTACTCCAGGGTAATTTAACACATTAATTTTTTCATTTATATAGATAACAAATTCCCAGAATCATTTTTCACATTGGAGTTGGGTGGCTATGCTATGTCAATTGGACCATGATTCCCTAGAGGGTCCCTTGTTGTAATCGTGCCATGATTTTTTGTGCAACCGGGACGTTTCAATCATTCTTCCTCTAGGTATAATGTTCTTCATCTTTATAAAATTTTCACCCTATGGGATGATTATATTGGTGTTTTCTATTGTGAATATAGTTGATTCAAGATTAGTAAATAAAATAAAATTGTGGTATGAATAAATATACATGGGGTTGGGGATAGTGACCCATGATCTTATTTTATTATTAATTTTGGTGAAATTTTGACTTGTATATGTGATATACCCATTGAATATTATGGTTGTTTCGGTTCCTTGCTTGTGCATGGGATGGGTTTTGGATTTCCTATTTTTCAGTTTCGAAACGCTTATATATAAAACAGGTTAACCACATATATTCAAAAAATTAATGGATGCCCGTGGATCATACAATATATGTGAGAACCCTAAATTAACATGTGGAAATATATATTGGAGGACATATATAATTTCAAAATATGTTTTCCCTTGGTACATGTGATGTTATGGTTGTTGGTACGGTTGTGCGTAGGGGGTTGGATTTATTGATTTGGTAAATTTGTGATTATGAGTATGAAAAAGGATATTAGTGATTTGTATGGGTAATTTTCGGAGTCTTCTACATTGATTACATGAAAAAAAGAGTCATCGACTATCTAAAGATCATGGTAAGATTTGTCATTATTATGATGTCTACTAATTTACAAGGTCTCTTGATCCCCTGGATTAATATGAATGATTGTTATTGTGTTTCTTAATATATTTGGATCCTAATAGTTTCTTGAGTAGTGATGGAATGATTAAATAATTATTTAGTAATATCTTTAATGAATTATATAAGTTTGGATAATGTACTCGAAATCAATATATTAGTTTCTTGGGGATGTGAAATGGGATTTTTGGACTAATGTGTGATGTTGTGCATTTTCAAGAATTAGAAAAGGTGATGGTGTAATGAATTTTTGGTTTTTTAGAGAACCCATAGGTTGGGATTGAGTGTTTGTTATCATATATATATATATATATATAATTTAACTTTCCTATGGGATTTATACAACCAATCCACCTTAGATGATCACTATGTGATGAACACCCCCATCATCACAAGGTAGTGTGTAATTTCATCATTATGTGATTATTAAATATGGATTAGTACTCTATCATTTCATCTCTCTCCTATTATATTGGTGGGTATAACACATTTTGTAATGGGCAGAAATCTACTAGTTACTTAAAAGATGGTTGTGATGGCTGAGGTGTCTTCGAGGAAGATGTTATTGGCCAAGTATTTTCGGTTGAGGTGGATTTTTCTATCACATGTATCATCTAGGTGAGGCATTATGTGATGTATTATGAGGCCCATGAGTGTGTGAGTGTTATTTGTTGCGTGGAACAGGGGTGTGTGGGTGGTATATGATGTGTTGTACGAATGGGAAGGTAGTTCCAAGGCATATGACACTAGTTGAGAGAGGCATACCTACGGGAAAGTTGTGCATGTTACCATATCATTGACATGTTTTAAAATATATTATAATAATTAATTTTCAATACTAGGTGAAAGTTCCTTTGTGAGTTTTTTGTTTTGTTTAGTAAACCTGTATAAGTTGTGTTTGGTTCTACTATTTTCTCACGGGTTCATTATTTGTCTTCATTCATTTCTAAATGAGAGACTTTCATTTTCCTACTGTGTATACCTATATTATAATCCGATGTATATGAAACTATTTTTAGGTTTCTGGATGATTTCATAAACCATGTTGAATCATACAAGCTCAAGTCCATGACAGTTTTCTACTAATGGTTTTACCTATACATTTTGGTATTTATATAAGAGACCATGTTTTATTTGTATCGGTTCTATTTATAAAAGTATTTTTGATTTTTTGGGTTTCAATTTCATACATGTCTTGTAGTTTAGTCTAGATGATTCATCTTACCTCCTAGTCTAATTTCATCATAATGGGTAATACTTCCCATATTTTGAGATTTGTATCTCATTGGTACTACTCACCAAACCGGGCACAAACATAGGTGAAAATCAGAGGCCATTATATCCATTTCTTCATTACTATCCCATGAGTGGTATCTTTGGAGGGTGGGGGTTGTGGTAGAGTTGTATCATAGGGAGGAAGTGAGATATATAGAGTTAGAATTTATGAATATAGAGAAATTCATGAGGTGGTATAGAAACAATTCTATTTGACATTGATGAATGGCATAGTACCTATATTTCCTCAATGACAATTTGTTTTACCCCTCCCCCCCCCCCATGATCCAATTCCCAGGCTCTGAGCATATTGTTTAACCACGTGAGATATACCTATTCACAGGTAGAGACCAAGGAAAGGTACATGCTTCAAAATAAATTGTGTTCTGATTTGAATTGTGTTTGTTATATAATGGATAAAATGGATTAAACAATGAAACATAATTAATATACCTCTTAATAAAAATTACATACTACCTGGGATTATGAAATAATTTTTTTCATTCCAGCTATGGAACCTGGTATTTGTTCGGATGTGGCCTGGGATGTTGAGGTTTAGCAGGATGACCTGGTTGATCATCGTAGGGTTTATATATCATAGATGGTTTATCAAAGGAAAATGACATTGTGTTCATTAAAAATTAATGATTTAGGGAAGTACAAGGTCATTTTTTTACATGTTTATATAGAGAGATAACAGGAGGAGTCAAAGATCACATTCAACTGATCTGAACCCCAAAGGGGTATTTGATCCCTTTAGATGTCAGTAAAATATGGGGAGCAACATATTAGTTGTAAACGTTATATTTGGGATATCCGAAGAAGTAAAATGTTTTGTGGGATGAATTAAAGAAGGATTTATATAAATAGTTCCTTTTTTGGCCTTGAAGAATCAAATGATACATGTGATATTATCCATTCAACAATGAAGTATGTCATTAAAAGAGTTGGGAATCAAGGTCAAGGATCTTAAGTGTTTTTTCAATACCATCATCAAAAAGAGGAGTCTCGTATGAGAGATCTCAAGGAGGAACTCTATCCTTCTATCCAGTATGATTTTACTCATTGATTGTTTCCAAGATATTTTTAGGATCATACAAATTGATTGGTGATCATGATAATGAACATGGAGGAGTTCTACCACAGATGAGGATCTAGTAGAGTTCATTGTGTGGCAGAGTTATCAATGGATGATCTAAGGCACTAGGACATTCTTGGTTCAGAATACCTGAGAGTTGACCATAATGGCTTCCATTTAATCCCTTCATTGCCAATGGATTCCAAAATTTTCTTGGGAGCTTTGTGCCATTTTGTTTTTGTTTTCATGTACATAGAAATTAATAGATATAGTGCCCAGTAGTCCCATTAGCATAGTTTTTCGAGATGTAGATTACTTTATGGTTTTCCTCAATAGTAGATTCCAGTGATGTCGTTCCAACCACAAGGGAAACAATATTTCTCTCCTATGAGTAGAAGTGGAGCTGGTAGTGGTCAACCTCATAATTATTCTCATGTTTCGGGACCACAACATGAGCCTGGATGTGGAGGTGGTCGTCATAGGTGAGTGATCAATGTTGGGCATGGTCAGTTTCACACAGTGAAGGCAATCGTTAATGTGGGTCAAGAGATCTTTTTAGGTATAATTAGTTTTATTATACCGTTGTTTTTGAATTTTATGATTTATGTGATTTACATTCTTTTGTTGACCCCTCTCTATCCCATGATATAGGATTACATATATAGAGTCTTATCGTTCCCTTGGTGTTGATTTTTCTAGTCTGATTCTAGACCATCTTATTTAATGTTTTCTAATGGTGTATATTGATTATGGCATCACATCATTCTTTTGGGTATGTTTTCATGCTATAGATACAAACATACGATTTCATCCTAAATATCAAATGGTATTATTCCATAGGTTTGGTTATTGAATTCTTCTGAGTCATAGTCATTATTTCAAATGTTGATGATTAGAATGTGGTTTTCATCAATGAGAGGAGTTTAAAACTGGGTAGTCAGCCTATGGATCCTATTATTTTTATTTTGGATGAGTTTAAAATGAATTAGTGGATAAAGAGATGTTAGAGATCCCCACGTTCATTATGGAGTCCCTGGAGGTTTTCCCAAGATTTTTGCGATACTACCCCTTGAAGTGATGTTGATTTCGAGATAAACATGCTTCATAGTACATATCCAATTTTTATGGATCCTTATCCGATGAAACCTTATTAATTGGGTGAGTTGAGGATTTAGATAGCTGGTCTAATGCATAAGGTTTTTATCTAGCCTAGTGTGTCAACATGGGGTGCTCTTATGTTGTTTGCATTGAAGGAATAATGATTTTTTATATTTTTTATAGAGCACCAAAGGATAAATCATATTACAATTAATAAATGTTTTCCTCTTATGAGGATTGAATTTTTTTGACCATCTATGTGGGTTGATATGTTTTTCTATGATTGAAAAATGGTCTAGATATCACTAATTGTGGGTGAAGGAGGGAGATATCCTGATGACAGCACTCAGATGCAGGTATGAATAGTTTGAATTTTTAGTCATGTCTTTATTTGTTTAAAACACACTATATATGTTCATGGGTCTTATGAATAAAATGTTCCATGAGTTATGAGATCTATTTAATCACTTTATTCATTGATTTTTCTTAATCGACTCAATGATAGCGGAGGAGCACACCAGGCATCTTAGAATAGTCTTTTATGGTCATATACACCACCTGATCTATATAATGTCTTCCAAGTGTATGTTTTTGACATGATATGTGCATTTCCAAAAGAATTAGTTGTCTTCATAGGGGTTGGAAATATAAATATCAATGTTTTATGTAGTTGTTTCATGGGATTATATCAATAATGTGGTAGATGTTCACATCTTCCTTGGTCTTTTACGATATGATAATGGATTTTTATCCAATTTCTCACGTGTTGTAGTCCAATTAATTTCATTGGATAGTAAAAATGAAGATTTTGTGTTGAGTGATCATTTACATGCATCATTTGGATATCTGAACAAGTAGTTGTTCAGCGCCCCAATAGTCTAGTTTCCTAAGGGATGAGTGATGTTTGATGTGGTTTGTGACTCTTCCGATTTGGGTTTGGGATGAGTGATGATACAACATGGGGTAGTGATATCTTATCGGTGTAGGTTGTTGTTTCCCCTGAGAATAACTATTCCAAACAGCATCTAGAGTTAATGGTAGTTTTATATGTTTTGGGGGAATTACTCCTTGTTGTGCGCATTTTGGTATTTAGAGATCTCAAGATATTAAGGTGAATCTTCACCATGCATGACATGAATCATTTTTTCATTTGAGGAGGATGGAGTTTCTTTATAAATATGATTTTTATATCTCCAAAACATCATGAAAGGGGAATCTTGGGGATGATTCCTTGTGTAAGATGTTGTGGAAGGGTATTGTCCAAAAATCTAGGGATGCTTGGAGAGCGATGTATGAGTTTGAGTCCATGAACTTTTTCTCTTGTGTAGATAGTGGAAGAGGATGTTGGTTTCATTTGATTGTAATATATAATCTCATGTATTAGGTAGTGGAGTCATAGTGGGGAGTCATATAGGCATATGTGTTGCATGATTGTGTTGATGATGGTGATGATCAAGAAGGATGGTTGGATTATTTTTCTAAACCACATTTTGTTTCCTGGGATGTTTTTTGTTACAAAGTAGTGTATTATGGAGTACATTTTGAGTTTCATATATCACATTTAGCGGTACACCAATGAATTTAAAATATGTACCATAAATTTAGGATGCATTCTTTGTGGTCCGAGATGAAATGGTATGTGTGGAGTTTCTTGTGAATTACATCGTTTTCAGTATATAACGGATGAGCAACGTGTTACAAGTGATTTTTTGCTACCCATGGATTTTACCAAGTTAAAATGGGATTAAATATTGATGGATTTAATCACAAGATTACTCATAGTTCATGTTTATTGTGATATTATCTAGGTGGTTGTGGATAAGATGATAAAATTAGCCAACTTGGTAGTGATTATGGATTTAGGAATAGTGTATTTCTTGGCTAACAGGTATGTGGACATGGTGGTGTCGTTTCATGGATTTCCACAGTCATCATTCAAGGATCTGGATGCATGGTTTACCTCATGTGTCTTGAGGGGATTGCAACATGATTTTGGAACATAGTTACACCACACCACTACCTTCCATTCTCAGATAGATGGGTATATGGAACAGACTATCAAAATACTGGAGGATATGATACATCTATTAATCTTAGACATTTTTATGTCTTGATTATGAAATCTTTTATTGGAAGTGTTTTTAAAAAAATAATATCTATCAATCTTCCATTGGCATGGCCCCATTTTAGGCTTTGAATAACAGATGGTTTTCTTCTCTATTATATTGGATAGAGGATGTGGAGAGTGCTCTTCTTGGTCTCGATATGGTGTAGATCATTAAAAATTAATATCAACATGTTCATAAGATGTCTATATAATCATAATACCATCATATGTTTATATCTATTTTAGAAGGAGGAACTTGTAGTTCATGTTTAGGGACAAATTTTCTTAATGGAAATCACTTGATGTAGGTAGAAGAGGTTTGGTAGAGACAATATGCTTTCTCAGAGGATCATTGAACCCTTCGATGTTTTGGAGAGAATTGGTGAGATGGTGAATTGGATGCAATTTTAACCACAATTATAGTGGATCCTTGAAGACTTTCACATCTCTCAAAATTAGTTATATCTTTATAGTGAATCCCAAGTCATTAAATATGGAGAGTAATATATCAAGGATGGTGAACTTTTTTATGATAGAATAGTAGATATCTAGTATCATCAATAGATGGTTATGTGGTGATGAACATTTACTTTAGTTTATTTTTTTGGGAGAGATTGTTCCTAGGAGGAGAGTACTTTTGAGAAAGAGACACAAATTCATTCCCAATACCTAGAGTGGTTTTGATTTTTTCGTTTTGATGTGATGTTTCATACTTTTTGATAATGAGATAATCTATTTTCCCTTGGTTTGTGATGTGTTTGTTGTTATGTGTGATAAAGTCATGATGTTTTAAAATGGGAGGATCTGATACCTAATTGAGACTCATTAAATGTGATGTGGATAAACTTGTGTGGGGAAAGTAAATGCCTCTTAAAGATGATTGTCTATTTACATGGAGGATAGGTTTTCCAATTTTTTGTATGAGACAATGAGGTTTTTCATGATTCTGTGCTATTTTTTGTGGTCGTTTGGGTTATGGTGTTAACAACTATGACGATTAGTCTAGGTATGAACATATTGGAGGAGGTGTTATTGGTTGTGTAGGTTCCCACTCCATCTTTTGAACAAAATATGGTGTTTTATCACTTATCTTTGTGGTTTTTAGTTAGATGTAGTGTTCCATGTGTGACATGATCCATGATAGTTATGTGGAGGGATTTTTGTGTGGCCCCTTTCTCTTATTCCCTTCATGTTAGTTTTAAATTCACATGGAAGAGAATAGTTTTAGAGGTATATAATAAATGGACCATACCCTATTGTATATTAATATATGGGATAAGTATTTGTTTGAGGTGTCTTGGGATGTCTAGGTGATTCTTTTCAACACATTTTCGAATTCAATGTTTTTGGTGGTGCCTTATCCCAACAGTGTCTCATGCATGTAGTATCTCGCAAATGGTAGGTCATTGCGATGGTGTCTCACTTGTGGGGGATCACTGGCATTGTCTAACACTGATAGAGGATCATTGGTGGTGTCTCTCAAATGAAGTGGGACATTGGTACAGTCTGACCCTAGTGGTGTCTCACCCTATTGTTGGCTTTCTAGTGGTGTTTCACCCTGACAAAGGCTCCCTTACGGTCTATCTTCCAAGTTTTGTCTCGCTGGCTATGTATCATCTAATGTTTGAACATCTGGTGGTGGATCATAGGTGATTTTTTCTTGGTGGTGGTTCATGGAAAGTGCCTCATCTTGTGGTTCCTCTAGCAATGCATCTTCTGGTGGTGCCTCGTTAGGTGATGCCTGGCTGGTGGTTCCTCGTGAGAATTTGTTAAATTTTTTGAATTTATTATCTTCTGACATATTTTATTGAAGTAAAATGGATTTATACAAACTATAAAAGAATTTAAGACCAATTCAAATGCATTAATTATATCATTTCATTTTTAAGAATATGGTGTCTTTGATATGGTCAAAACTGTTAGCCTTGGTCAGATCCTCCATTAATGGAAGATCAAAACTATTTTAAATCGCTTGTGTTATGGATCTAATGAATGTAATATTGAGTGAATTCTAGTCATTAATTAACATCCCTTATCAAGATACTATAATCCCTGAACCATTCTTCACGTATGAATCATCTGGCAAGGCTTTGACAATTGGTTTGTGTTTCTCTAGAGGGTTACCTTTTGAACACATGCCCCTATTTTTTGTGTAACTAGGAATTGTCAATATTTCTTCTTCAAGGTAGTATTTTCTTCATCATTAAATATTTTTCATCATTCATGATGTGTATATAAAATTTTAACCTTATGAATATAGTTGAATGTTCATTAAAAATGAAATTTTAATTTTATTATGAATCAATAAACATAGGGCCGAGAAAAGTGATTCATGATCTTTATGTTATATTGTTTTATTGGATATTGTGATTTGTATGGGAGATTTACCAACATAATGTAATTTTAATTGGGGTACTAGTGTTTTTTAACTGGATGGTCTTTTGAATGCATGTATTCTGGTTTCTAAATGAATATATATAAAAATTGGGTTACCCACGTATATTGGACCAATGAATGGATGCCCTAGGATCACACTGTTTATATGATAACCCCAAAATTAACATGTGGAATTAAATAAGTGTGGGAAAAATAAATATGAAAATATTTTTTCGTTGACACATGCGTTTAATCGGTTGTGTGGGCGATTGTTCATTGGGGGTTGTTTTTGTTGATATTGTAAATCTTGGTGAATGAGTTTGAAGCATGGTTGTAGTGATTTTAATGGGTAATTTCAGGGGTCTTCTACATAGGTAAAATAATGAAATCTCTAAGTCGTATCAAGAGGATATGGTATGATGTTTCAATAAGGTGAATTTCATTATTCTATGATGGGTATTCATCCCACATATGGTTGTGAATTACTATAAAACGTTTCTTGATATGTGTCACGCATGAGAGTTTCCGGGGAAGTTATATACTAAATAAATAATTTTTTAAAAATGTTTGTAATTTCATGGGTTGGATTGGTTGAGGGAATGGATATGGATAAAGGATTTGGTTTGGAATGTGGTATGGTATTTATTTCTTGATGTGTGGTGTTGAGAATTTATATGTAGCATAAATGGTGATGGGGTTTGTTGTTGGTGGTTTTTATAAGATCCTATAGGATAATATTGAGTGTTATTATTATATATATATTCTTATAATTTTTATTTCGATTTAAATATTCACCCAACCCTAGTTGATAATTATGTGACAAAAAAACCCCATCATAATGGTGGATGGTGTCTTCCCTAACATCTGATGAGGAGTACAGATTGATGAGTTCTCGCAATTTTCCTCTCTCTCATCCATGCGAGGTAGGTATGGCACTGGATGTGATGGTAAGAGAACTGTTAGTGTATTATATGATGGTTTTGATATTTTTAGGTGTCTTATTATTATATTTCATAGGCCAGCTGTTTTCAGGAGAGGTGGTCTGTGATTTCCCATATGACTTCACGTTGAGATGTGAGGTGATGTGTTGTGAGGCCCTAGTGTGTTCCGCTGGGATGATTTGTGAGGACCAGGGGTATATGGGAATGGTGTGATGTGAGGCCCACGTGTGAGGGAGAAAGATGTGAGGTGGTATAAAGATAAGTAGTTTTATGCAAAAATTATTATACATATACGTTATATATACCGTCGTAACTAGTCCATAGAAGTGTTGATGGAAAATGTGTCAAATCTGTTCATATTGTGGTAGTGTATCATGCACATGAGTTGCATTATCATTTCCTATTGAAGAGAAGATGTGATGTATGTTAATCGCGATCATAGAATAATAGTATCTTAGTGTATTTACTACTCTAATGTTATAATATTATCATGAATTTTTATCATTTTATAAAGTGGAGGAAGAATTAGAATAAAAATACAAGTTGAAGAACATTTCATCTTCTTCAAGTAACATCTTGAGGGTTTCAGCAGATTCCTTAATTGTTTTTATTTATGATTAAAACAACAACTATTTAATTATAGGAGTTAATAAATAATGGAATTTCTTTATGTACTTGATTAGTGAATTTTTTATGGTTTCTTGAAGTGGACAACATAGGGGTTACCCTTTAGATGTTATAGAGAGGACATAATTGGTATGATTGAAAAAATAATAATATCAATATTATTCATCTAATAAAAATATAAAAAATCTCATATTAAAAAATATTATAAGTGATAATGTCAATATATGGCCATTTTATGGGTGATCAACATGTTTGTGGGCATTTGGTAAACCATATATCTTTATATAAACCACCTAGTAAACCCATTTATAACATCACCACATTATATAATTTTTGTTTTCACTATTATTTATTATAGGGAAAACTAAGTTGAACATATAATATAATATAAATCATTCGTATTCAAATTATTTATTCAATTTTTCCAAATTAATAACACACATGTGGAATTATTTAATTTAAAATAAAATTGGCAGATGCGATGAAATAACATTTTTTCAATGTGAAAATATTCAAATATATAAGATGTTTTTAATTAAATATTCAACATTAAATTTTTTACAATTTCCTAAATTATAATAATAAATTTATAAATGAACTAATATCACATTTATTCACAATATAAGACAATAATTGACATTTAAAATTATTTGTATAATAAAAAACTAGTATTTTCAAATATTCATTAGAAAAATTATCATTTTAGAATATTCTAAAAAATTACTCCGTTATAATAAATTCATTTTTATAATGAAAAATGATTTTCAAATTTTCAACTACATTTTATATATGGTGTAAAAAAATATTCGTTATTTAAAATAAATGAAATAAGAAACATTTCTGTAAATAATATTTTTAAAACTTATAGTTACTTCAACCGAAATAATTTAGTTATTCTTAAACAAGATTTAAATATAAATTATCAATGTATTTAACATTAAAATTAGATAAATTTATCAAGTCATTAATTTTAACTACTATGTTATAAAGTTCATGATTAGATAATAATAATATATTTTGTTAGATAAAACTAATTATTTCTTGTAACACAAGAAAAAATCAATATTTTATATAAATATTGGTAATAATGGTGTTACAAGTAATTTATGTTACCAATGAAATATGATTTTCTTGAAATAAAAAAATGTTGTGTTATGGAATTTTTTGTGGAAAGCACATATCTAGAGAGCTACATGGTGAACCCTACATTCTATAGAAATTCATATTACACATCTTTTAGACCTAGAACAAAATCTTTGTATCCCATCATAGTTGTGACTATTAGTGTTTTAGGGAAGATTAATACAATATGTCATGGTGTTGTGACCACAATCCATCTTACCTTACTTGGGTTACTGCGTTATATGCATGTTGCATAGGTCTAGGACCCCGTACAGGAGGACACACCACGTACATTGGGATTACACATCCATAAGGATATACATAGGTATATCCATGTACTTGGATAGGTATAAAAACATGACTAAATGAATTTGAGCATGGTTAGTAACGCATCGTCTAACCAAGAGTAGCTTAGAAAAGTCGTATAGGTCCCCTACATTCCATATACAATAGAATGACATCCGGTCCATATTCAAAAGAGAACACGTCCGTGTTGTAGAAATCGGACCCACGCATTTTATTCCGCATACACATCATTTAACCCTTTTATAAAGTTCCACCTTATGTATCCCCTCTATCAGGACTTATATTTGGGCCAATGATTAGCATATCTTGAGAAATTTTCCACACATAATGCTATAATAACAATTAATGTAAATTTTGAGATATGAATTTTTTTTCATGATAAAAAGTTAGTTAATTATTGATGATGTTAGTGATTCAGAAAGATATTCCGAGAGTGTTTGGTTTAGGAAACCCCCTTGTTAGATTAGTTTATTTTTCCTATATACTTCTTGAAGAAGATTTAGTGGCACCCTTGACGAACTAGGGCATGGGACTTGTAACTTAATGCTATTTTATAATAAAATTCATAGTAAATTAATATTTAAAATATTTATATATTAATATAACCCTAATATTATCTTATTATACACACTCTATTTATTATTTCTTAATTTTTACACAATAACAATCTTATAAAGCATTACACGCAACACAGAGAGTAAATAAAAATCGATATAATAATAAAATAATATTATTTAACATAATAGTTATATACAAGATTTTTAAATGATGATTATGAATATTATTTACTGAATTATGAGAATATTATCTAAATAATAATAAAACAAATACTTTAGTAACAAATTAATAATTAATGTATTTAATTGCATTTTTAAAATAAATGGAATTATACCTCTAAAAAAATTAAAATGAGAAAACATATTTGTTTATATAAATGAATTAACCAAAAAAAATTTAGTTATCGAATGTAATTCAATTAAAATTCATTATATTAATAAATTATTTTACATTTATCTCTTATGGATAATAAATATAATCTAAAAATAAATCTAATTTTATGCTTAAAACAATATTTGTCAAAAAAGTAGTTTTCTTTCATTCTATAGAGGACATAGTTTAAAATAGTTGACAAATTAATATAATTTAATTTAAGAAATATAAATTACTTATGAAATCGTCATATAAAAATTATTCATAGGTGATTATTTTTTGTTTAGAATAAAATTTTACATTTTTGATGAATAGTAGAAAATTCTGAATATTAATTGAAAACAAATAATTTGCCTAATTAATTTATAATTTCAATTTTCATTAATAATTTATTATAATGTAAAAAATAAGTAATTTTTATTTCCAAAATCATAATTATTGTAATTTTAATCAATTTTATATATAATTTTGAGTTAAAAATATTTAGAACTATTGTCTTTTTTTTGAAATCCCACATTCCAAGCATCCTTGCAGTTTTAATGTTAAATTAAAAATTTCCACTTTTACTAATGGAATTTGAAAAAAACGATTAATTATTTTTATTTTTAATATATTATAATTTCTTATAAGTTCAGTTTAATATTTAATGAATGTTAATTGTGTATAAATTTGAAACAAATTAACATGGTTATGTTATAAATAGATTTACGAGTGGTCAAACATATAATTTACATGTAAAAATATCCATGAAAATTTATAAAAACAAATATCATAATATATTTCACCATTCCACATCTATGGATGTAAAAAAATTTATTTTGCACCGTTAAAAAATATAATAAAAATTTAGTGCTCAATTATTTTCAAAATTACATACCTTATCATCTCCCCCACTAATAAAAGTCTAACATTTATCCTCCATTATTTACACCACTCAATCCCTTTGGATCAGTAATTTAATGACAGCATTCATTCCCAACATTTTTTTCTCATACTATAATCTACTTTTTGACATAAATTCACCTATGAAGGCCATTACTGCAATCCTAAAGTGGATTCCCAAATAAGTGGTCGGATTTTACAATGAGTGGTTTTATTTTGTTTATTTCTCGAAAAAATGAAAAATTATAATAATATGATGATATAATCATAAAATTATTTTCTATATTCATAGATGTATCAGCCTAGACCACTTTTATTCATTAATTTGCTGAAATCTAGTGTTTGAGGTGTTCTAGTAGGTCAAGGTGAGTTATTCCCATCACTTAACCTAATTTTTAGTTCATGAATAGTTTTTTCATAACAACAGCCTTCCAACAACACCATTAATCTACATTTAAAAATTTTGAGTTCATGAATTGTGTTTCCAAAATTGGGAACTTCCAACATCTGTCTCAATTTCCTTTTCCAAATTTCGTGTTCATGAACAGTATTTCCAGATCAGTGATATTCTAATAGAAGCCTCTATTTCCTTTTCCATATTTGGAGTTCCTGAAGAGTGTTTTCCAGAATGGGGAGGTTCCAATAGTAGCCTATATTTCCTTTTCCAAATTTCTAGCTCATGAACAGCGCTTCTAGAATGGTGAGGTTCATATTTTAGCCTCTATTTCCTTTTCCAAATTTTGATTTCATGAACTATGTTTCTAGAATGATGAGCTTCCAATACCATCCTCTATTTCCTTTGATGAATATTGAGTTCATGAATAGTGTTTCTAGAATGTTGAAGTTTCAACAATAGTCTCTATTTCCTTTTCCAAATTTTGAGTTCATAAACAGTGTTTCTAGACTGGCATGGTTTCCGGACCAGTAAGGATATAAAGTTCTTCCAGATCGGTGTGGTTTCACAACCAGTGATGTTCTGTAGAGATTCCAGACCCATGAGGTTTCCAGACCAGTGAGGTTCTATAGTGTTTTTATTCCTGTGAGGTTTCTAGACCAGTGAGGTTGTACATTGTTTCCAAACCAGTGAGGTATCCAGAATAGTGAGTCATCCAACACATTCTCAAAATTCAAGTTTTATGTTCAATGTTTTTAGCTTCCTGCAATTTCTCCCCTTCGACAATTTTATTTACATAAAATGAATTTATGATTTTATTTTAAGGAATTTATAGCCATATAATATCCCATATACCCTATATTAATTTTCTGAAGTGTGAGGATTCTTTTACTTGGTCATACCGCTTGGATTAGTACGGTTTACTTTTAATGGAAAATCCATCATCTCATAAACCAATGATATGTTAAATTTTATAAAGGGACAAAATATCTTCCAACCATGTTCCTCAACCTTGTTCTATGGTGTTAGATGTTGGAACATTTAATTCCTTCCATGATTAGTGGTGAAATCAAACATTCCTTCATTAATTGGTTCCCCCTGAATTTTTTTTGTCGCAAGTGAACCATCTATATTTGGTGCAACCAAGTTGTATCAATAAATATTCGATATATTGTATGATATATAGTAATTAATCAGGGTTTATCTCATTCTGTTTCTCCTTTACCATTTATGGAATGTTTTCTCTATGATCGTAATGGACTCTTCTTGGGTGTTTGCCTATGTGGCGGTGTCTCTACATTCTCCGGTGGATGCAGTTCTCCATGAGAAGTTATCATGATCTGTTTTGTTAGTCTATTTAAAGTGAATTGGGATCATTTTGAGGTAGGGTAATCATTTCCTCTCTATTCATTTATGTGAAAATGTAGAGTTATCATGTTTTATCCCACTGCATGATAATGGAATTAACATTTTAAATATTTGAACTAGATAAATAAATTGGCATCGATTGTTTTTTATTGCCTCTTGTTTTTTTTACATTGTGTGATATATATGCTTGATTTGTTTAGATTTATGTTCTTGATGGACATTGGTAATTAACATAAATCATGAATTAATTTTTAATTATATGGATAAAGATAAAGAGGCATGTAAATGAATCAGTTTGTGGTTTTTGTAATTTGATAATAATAAAATTGATGTAGTAAGAATGTTTTATCCATTTGTGAAAACATATTGTTTAGGTTACCCATAGATATAACCTAAAAATAAAAATCGGTTAATTCAAAATGTATTAATGAATTGGCTATTTGATAAAAGGATAATGCCTCAGTGGGTTCTAGGCTACCCACTTTATTTCATAATGGATAAGAGCATAGTTGATATGTTGTTAGCTTTCCTGATGCTTGTCTTGTAATGTGATCCCGGAAGGATGTTGTGATATATGGGGTAGTGAGGCCTATTTGTTATGGCAATAGTTGATACCTAGAGTGGCGAGATGCATCGGTTTATACTTGTGGGTGTCGAGGAGGAAACCAGGTATAATAAAATGGACTGGATGTGAATGTTTGGATGCTTGATGATTCTTGTTGGTTGTTTATATTATTTATATTCCCTACTACTCATGGCAGTTGGTTTTCATACCCTCCTTCCAAAAGTGGTGAAGATGCGCAGGGTATGCCACGTTCATTCTGTGTTTTAATTCCCATGGGAGGATACATCTATACTCATTTTATAGGTGGAAAATACTCAATAGTTAGTTCACCTACTCACTGTGTTGAGCCCCTTGTGTTTAGTATCTTAGAATTTTTTTCTAGAATTCCTGGGAATATGGGGAGGTAATAATGTTATTAATAAAGGATTGAATAAATGATGTTATCCCATGGGGTTGGAGCTTTCTAGGACGTAATGGTGAGGATGAAATTTAAAAGAATAATGGTCTTTGGGTGTGATGCTAATGATATATAAGGTGGAAATTGTTAATAGTTTAGTAATGGTCAAATATTTAATGATAGTTAAGTGAAACTAATAAAAAGTGAATAGAGGAATGTAATCACGCTCTTTAAATTGTTTGGTGCTTATAGGATACCCAGTATTTGAAGTAGTATCTAGGAGTATGATAGATTTTTTCTACAATTGAGTCTAAGACTAGGTTATTCCCATTGCGTGGTTGTGTGCTATATTATATTCTGTACATTTTGTGTTTCTATATGATATTCAACCCTATCAGTTAGGGAAACATACACCTGGTGTATTCTGATCCCTATGGGAGTTTTCCCTAAGATTATGGTGGGAGGATGGATGGATGACTACCCTCTTTGACCCCATTCTTTTCTCTTGGTAGTTACTTGTGTTGGTAGGAACAGTGGTAAGTTTTCCCTATATATGTGTGTAGAGGGTTGTAATGGATTGTGGTTATTCACACAAATATATTCTAGATATAGGTTCTGTATGGGCTACAATAGGTGTAACGTGTATAGGTTGTGATGGCTTGAAGATCCTTACTCGTTGTGTGGGTTGTAGTGGATTGAGGTATAATTCCCAACTTATGAAACAAATTAAGTGAGATGTTGCGGCTCCTAGAAAATACCTAGTTACTTTTCTTATGTGGACGTGGTGGTTTTGTTGCACGAGGGGTGTGTTGTGGTGCTTCACATAGGATTCATCAGGAAATCATTTTGTGGGATAGATTCTAACGACGCGCGAAGTTGAGGAAAAGTGGAAAACAAGGGGTGATATGGTAGTGGGTTACCCTTGATATTCATTATAATATTATACACTATTGTATGTGATACATGGTGAGAGTAGTCATGGAGACACTGAAAACTTATTATAGATGTTTTGTTGAAAATTTAGTTTCATTTGTTGTTCACTCTGCTTTAGAATTCCTTCATTACATTTACACAAGAGGAGTTAGGGAGGATCCTATTGAGTATACTGTTATACGCACCCTAGGTATATATTATGTTCTTTTCAGATCAATTGGAGCATTTTGGAGATCAATCTGGTTTCTATTTGCTAGGGTTTGCAGGAGTTGATCGAGCTTGTGGTTTCTTCTGTTTTTTACATTCCTTTGGTACTTGTGGTTTTCCCCATTTAGTTGTAGTAATTTTGCATGAAATTTCATATGTGAACATGAGATTTATTTAATATATTTTTTTTGAGTTGGAGTTGGTTGGTGTCTGTCTTAACTTTCCCTTTCACATGTGTTTTCGTAGAGGGTAATTCCTCACATTTGTTTTTTCACTTTACCCTCCGTGCTAGTCAACATCCCGAGGCCTCCGGGAGGCGGGACTCAGGGTTTAGTATATTTATTCTCACATTTCAATCCTAGGAGTGGTACACCTTGTGAGGATGGTTCTTGAGAGAGTTTTATCATAGTTATGGTTGAGGGATAGAATAGATTTTTGTGTTATGTATAGCTGAGGTTACATGGGTTGGTTGGGAAACTGTGTCATTAATGTTTAGAAAGTGATGTAAAAATTGGAGACAAGATGAGACATATCCATTTAGGGACCCATGTGATCTGATTCGCAAACCATTATGTCTATGATGGCTACTAAATGAGGTGATACAAGTTGAAGGGTGGAGACCGAGGAGAGGATCATGCTTTATTCGTTCTTGTTCTTATATTTGAAATGGTGGACCTTGGGATATGATAACCTAAAATGAATAATAGAAAACAATTAATTACTTAATTAATGTTGAGTCTTCCATATTCCAGGTTTAGGAGTTGTAACTATTTTTATTTTACAGTTATGGATCTAGGTTCACATCCTCTTCAGGATCACATATAAGTTGTCCAGCAGGCTTTTCCAGCAGATCTCTTCATGGTAGAGGTTGAGGACGACGAAAATTTTAGGACACTCCATGTTTTTCATCGCAAGAGTCTGCATAATTATGAGGGATCCCTTCCAGATGCTTTCACTAAATACTAGTTGGAGGATGTCGATATATGATTTAGTTTGATCCAATATTAGAAATATGACTAAGATCATTTGGTTGGGATGATGCATTTTGGATTAGCGAGGAAATTATTGTTTTTGTTCATCGGGGATCGTGAGGAGCCAACGATCTCATGGGAGGTGTTCTAATACAGGTTTAGAGACAGGTTTTACTCATCAACTGTGAAGAAGTCTAGTCACATGGAGCTTCATACCATTCTACAGTGGAGCTCTAGTGTAAGAGAGATTGAAATCCATTTCAGGAAACTTTTACTATATGCATCAGATATGTTTCTAGATGAGGTGGTCATAACGAGGCATTTCGAGGAGGTGTTAACTCTACAGATCCATAGTCAGGTCACCCTATTAATGCTAAAGACATATCTTCTTGGTGTCGGAGAGGGAATAAATCTCCGAGACGAAATTTCTTATAAATGTATCATCCTGAGAGGGAAGCCTTCCTGATTTCATACGAAGCATTGTTGTGGTATGGGGTTTCCGAATTTCAGGGAAAAAGTGTTTCTATTCGGATGGGGGTAGGTCCCAGACCACATCATCTAGTTTTTATGGGGGGGGAGAGGCTCTAAGGACTATGAAAAAGGGATCAGGAACATTTATACTTGTGGTGTTTGAGGTCATCAGCAGCGATAGTGCCCGACCTTTCAGAGCAGTCATGGTGCACCAAGTGTTCTGCTCTAGGTTCTTCCGTTGCGGCAGTTCCAACCATGGAAGAAGAAACAAGTTGGACCAGATTTAGATCAGTAGAGAGTAGATGTGGTAGGAAGAGGAGAAACACATTATGGTCCGTGTCCTCAATGTTCAAGGTGTGGCCATGGTGGTTATCCTCACCAGGTTCATAGAGGTCGTGGAGGAGGTTGTGGTCAGCTTCAAGATTCAGCATAGCTAGCACCTGAAGATCCAAACGTCGTTCTAGGTACCCATTTCTTTTTTTTCTACATTTTTTATGCCTTTTTTCATTCAAGAGTAAAATAATCCTTCACATCACTTACAATTTTCCATGATTTGAGACTTGACGTAGATAGGATTCCAGTGCCCTTGGCATTGACTACACCAGTTGAAGGTCGAGAAGACATGTTAGAAGTATGTAGAGACAGTGAGCTTGTGTTGGGGTAGCACCGCTCATGGAAATATTTCATATGTTTACAGATACAACCATATTATTCTTCCTTGACATATATTGTTTGTATTCAGTGAAGGCTATCAGGGATTGCATCAGGAGGTAGGCTGTGTTTTTCGATGAGTACCGAGATCCAGTTGTGTTTGTTGGTGAGCAATACCCTCGGATGGATCAGAGGCATGTTCCATCCATATAATCCTTTATGGATGAGTGGATACTGAGTTATTCATAGGTTTAGTAGTTTGAGTTTCCTTGGGTTGTAGAAGAGTACCCTGATGTATTTCTAGAAGAGGTTGTAGAATTTCAACCATTAAGACAGATCGAGTTTGGGATCAAGATACAACACATAGTGTATACATTCTCTATGTCTAAATATTGGATTGCCCATTATGATATACAAGAGGTATGTATGAATCTAGATGTTCTGTTATAGTGTAGTTTTGATCGGCTGAGGGTGTCACCATGGTGTGCACCAGTTTTGTTCATGAAGAAGGTTGATAGAAGATTGTGGTTATGTATCGATTATCATCGCTTGAACAATGTGACTGGGAAGAATAACTATACTATTATGTGGATTGATGATTTATTTGATAAATAGAAGTGTGAATGATGGTTCTCATAGATCGAATTGCAGTCAGGATATCATCAGATGCATGTGAAGGATGAGGATATCCCAAAGTCTACTTTCCCTTGTTGTCATGGGAAGTATGAATTCGTTGTAATGTCATTCGGTGTGATAACTGCTTCAACTATGTTCAAGGGATTGAATAACATGGTGTTGCAGGAGATAATGGATAGATTCATGGTGGTATTCATCAATGACATCATTATGAACTCTGTGTCTAAGGAGGAGCATGTAGAGCATCTAAATGCCATTTTAGGAGTTCTTCGTCAACATCGGCTATTTCGGAGGATTATGATGTGTGAGTTTTGAGATAAATAAGTCCGTTTCATGGGGAATGTAGTGTCCCAGCAGGGTGTATTTCTGGATCCATTAATGTTAACAGAATTTGTGCCTTTGGAAGCCCCCAAGACTATGGTAGAGGTTCCACGTTTCCTCGGTCTTGTAGGATACTACATGAAGATTTTAGCTGAAATATCTCAGGTTGCGACTCCTTTGACATAATTAACCAAGAAGGATCTAGAATTTTAGTGGACTAATATGTTCTAGTATGATTTCAAGTATCTAATGGAGATTTTAGAATGTTCAATAGTTTTTTTGTCTTCCAGAAAATGGACTTTTATTTGTTTTTTTTCAATTATTGACATCTGGGGTTAGGATATGTTATGATAAAATAGAGATGAATTGTTTCTTATGGGTCTCGTTAGATTTTTCCCCGTGAATGTAACTATAGTACCTATGATCTTGAGTTGGCATCTGTGGTGTATGCTTTGATGTTGTAGAGACATTACCTTTTGGAGATCATTTTGGGGTTTTCACAAATCGTAAGAGCCCAAGGTATGTTTTCCCGCAACATGACATAAACATGATACATTGTTGGTGGATGGATTTCTTACAACAATACGATTTCTAAATATCATATACAACTGGAATGGGGAATTTTGTTTGCTGATGCACTGACTTGGAAGTAACACAGTGATGTATTTCTTGAATATGGTGATTCCAGGAGAGTAATGGAAGATTTGATAGCATTACATATCGACATGCGAAAAGTTGGGGGAACTGGTTGTCTTTTTCAGATGACGATGTAGTCACATCAAGTGTAGAAGGTGGGAGAGTCTCAGTTGGGGGATATTTAGGTGGAGGTCTGGAGAGAACGAGTTATTTGTGGTGAGGCCCCTGATGGTTGGTATGAGGATGAACAACACCAATTGTTGTATCATGAAATGTTATTTGTTCCAATGGTGATGCGTGAGATGGTTCTCAAATATTCTTATAGTTCTCCTTTAGTGGTGCATCTTGGCATGAATAATATGTACCGAGTCTTGAGATGTTAGTTTTAATGGAATGGGTGGAAGCATGTTCCTGTGGGGTTTGAGTCTCGATTTTTGGTCTTCCCAAAGGTGAAGGATGAACCACGTGTTCCTGGTTGACTGCTCCAGCCATTAGATGTTCCTCATTATATGTGGGTGTAAATGTCAATAAACATTGTTACTAGTTTACCTTTAGATCATGGATGTCATGACTCTATTTGTGTGGTAGTGGAACCTTTAACAAAATCATCCCACATAACAGTGATCAAGGAGTCAAACACAATGAATCTTTTGTCGAGGCAGTATCTGGAGGTGGTGGTGAGACTCCAGAGTCCCAAGGTTTTTCATATTTGATCGAGATCCTCATTTCACATCTAGTGTGTTTAGAGGTCTATATCTTTCTTTCAGATCTCGTCTATGACTTAACACAAATTTCCATCCACATACAAACGATCTGAAAGAGCAGACTATCAGACTCTTGAAGACATGTTACACTCTTCTGTCTTGGATTTTAGAGGTTTGTGGATCATCCACATAACCACTGTGGAGTTCGCATAGATCAATATTTTTCACACCACCGTTGGTATGGTGCCATTTGAAGCCTTTTATTGAATACCATTTTGTTCTCTTATGTGCTGCACTAGGGTCATAGAGTAAGCAATTCTCAGACCAGAACTAGTGAATAATAGAACATAGATGGTTCTGGTGATTCGGGAGAGGTTAAAGACCAAATAGATCTTTAGATATCATATCCTGATCAAAGGAGGGGACATTTGGAGTTTTATGATGGGGATCACTTGTTTTTGAAGGTGACTCTCGATTACGGGAAGTGATGGTTTGGTCATGGGAATATGATTTCTCCCTGGTTTTTTGGGCTTTCGAGGTGTTGCATCATGTTGGAGCCATGGAATATCGAGGAGTGCTTCCCCCAATGATGATCTGAATACACGATTCTTTTCATTTGAAGAAGCTCTATAGATATCTTCAGGATAATGATCACATCCTCGATTAGGGAGATGTTGATTTTGATGATGATGAAATATTTTAGGAGCAGCTTATAGAGATCCAGGACTGTAAAGAGTAGGTGTAGAACATGCATTATATCGCCTTGGTTCGTGTCTTGTGGTGACATAGTGGCATGGAGGTGAGTACATGGTAACGTTAGTCATAGGTATGTGCTTAGTACCACGATTTGTTTGATGTTTATATCTTTTCATGATAAAAAATTTGTTTTTTGTGATTGTAGACACTATGTGATAATGAGATGGCCTTCCTCGGTTTTTTCTTGTGGATTTCCATCTTTGGAGAGGTATCTCAATGGGTGGTTTTTTGGACCCCATTTCTGTTTCCCATCAGGTGGGTTTTGATTTCATGGGGAAGAGAATGTTTTGTGAAGTATCTAATGTAATGTATCAGACCACTTATGTCCATTACATTACTCGAATCTGGTTTTTGAGATGTCATGGGAGGTTAAGGTGGTTTATTCAGAACACTTTTCCAAATTTCATCTTTATAAACATTGTTTCCAGAATTGAATCCTTCTAACAGTAGCCTCTATTTACTTTTCCAAATTTCATGTTCATGAATAGTATTTCCATAATGGTGAGTTTCCAATAGTAGCCTCTATTTCTTTATCCAAATTTATAGTTCATGAATAGTGTTCCATAATGGCGAGGTTTCAACAACAGCATCTAATTCCTTTTCCAAATTTTTTATTCATGAACAGTGATCCCAGAACAGTGAGGTCTTAGAAATAACCTCTATTTCATCTAGCATATTTCGAGTTCATGAAATTTTTTCCTAAACGTTGAGGTTACGAGATCATCCTCTACTTCCTTTGTCATATTTTGAGTTCAAGAACATTTTTTCCAGAACGGCGAGGATCCAACAATAGCCTTTATTTAATTTTCAAAATTTAGGGTTCATGAATAGTGTTCCCTGATTGGTGAGGTTCCAATAGCTTCCACTATTTCCTTTTCCTAATTTTGAGTTCATGAACAGTGCTTCCAGACTGGTGAGGTTTCCAGACCAGTAAGGTTCTACAGTGTTTCCTCACCGGTGAGGTTTCCAAACCAGTGAGGTTCTACATTGTTTCCGGACCAGTAAGGTTTCCAAACTAGTGAGGTTATACTATGTTTCCAGACAAGTATGGATTCTATACTAGTGAGGTTCTTCTATGATTCCAGGCCAATGAGGTTTCCAGAAAGTTGAGTCATCCAACACTTTATAATAATTCATGATTGTTGTACAGTGTTTCTAGCTTCCTACAATGTCTCCATTTTTAAATTTCCTTTGAAGTAAAATGAATTTAAGGCCTCCTTTTATGATATTTAAAACTGAATAAAATCCTATAACTCAAATATTAATTATCCAAAGGATGAATATTCATTTATTAGGTCAAACTGTGTGGTTTAGTGTGATCCTCTTTCTATGGAAAATCACGCGTATCTTAAACTGCTTCTCTGTTAAATCATCTAAATGGACGAGATATCTTCATTCCTTATTCTTCCTCCTTGATCTATAATTTGATATACTCAATCATTTTAATCCCTCTAGAAGGAGTTGTGCGATCAAAATTTTATCCTTTGATTGGTTCCCCTAGAATTACTTCTTTCCACAATTTCTCCCTCTATTTTTTGTGCAACAATTCAGTATCGATCAATATTCGATATATGCTATGGTTAATCATCATTATATTGGGTTCATATCCTTATTTTCCAAATTTCCCTTTTATGGAATGCTATCTCCATTTTTCGAATGGATATTTCATGGGAGTTGGGTCGTGTGGTGGTGTCTCTCTATTCTCAGGGGGGTGCAATCCTCTAAGAGAGGTGGTCGTGATCTGTTCAAAGTGCATAACAAACCATTTGAGGTAGGGGAATTGTTTTACCACAATTATTTTATGTGAAAATGTGGATTTAGTATGTTTTATCCCACTAGAACAAAATGGAATTGGAAAATTAAATATTTGACCTAGATAAAGTAATTCATATCGATCATATGTTATTGAATTTTATTTTTCTAGATAGTGTCATATCTATGCATTCATTGTTTATATTTTAGTTCTTAATGAAAATAGTTAATGAACATACAACTAGATTTAATTGATAATTGTTTGGATAAAGATATAGTGGCATGTAAATGTATCGGGTTGTTCAAGTTTTAATTTGATATCAATAAAATTGATGCAGTAAGCATGTTTAATCAATTTGGGATAGATTTATATTTAGGTTATCCATACATGGATCCTAATTATAATAAATTGGATAATTATAGATGGATTAATAAAATGGATGTTTGATAAAAAGGTAAGGCCTCATAGGGTTCTGAGTTACCCTGTAGCTTGCATAACGGATAACATCCCATTTGATATGATTTTTTTTCCTAATGCCAATCTTGTGATATGAGCCTGAAAGGATTGGGTGATTCTTCAGGGAAGGGTGGCCTTTTGGAAATAAAAGTATTTGACACCAAGAGTGGAGATATGCATCGGTTTATGCATGTGGGTGTTGGGGAGGACACCAGGTATGATGAAATGGGTTTTATATGAATATTTGTATACATTATTTTTTTTGTTATATATCTAATTTACATTACCCACTGCTAAAGGCAGCCATTTTTCTTACCATTGTTCCAAAAGTGGTGAAAATTCACGGGGTATAACACGTACTCTTAGTGTATTGATTCCCAAGGCAGTATGGGTCTATGCTTTTCTATATGTGGAAAATACTCGACGAGTAGTTCACAGATTCACCGTGTTCATCCATTTGTATTTAGAATCTTAGAATATTTTTCTGGAATGCATGGGAATATGGGAAGGTAAAATTATTTTTAATAAATGATTGAATAAATTATGTTAACCCATGGGCTTGGATCAGGCTGGGAAGAAATGTTGATGTTTCAATTTAATGGAACAATGGACTTTGGGTGTGATGCTAATGAGATATAATTTGGAAATTGTTAATAGTTAATTTGTGTTTAATGAATTAAGGAACATACAATGAAACTGGTACTAAGTGAATAAAGTAATGTAATAAATTTCTTTAAATGGTTGTGTGCTTATTTGATACCTAGTATTATAAGTATCAACTGGGAGTCTGAGAGACATTAGCTGCATTTGACTCTAAGACGAGGTTATGTCCATAGTGTGCTTGTGAGCTATAATATATTATGTACATTTTTTTCTATAGTCTAATTCTCCCCATCAGTTTGGGAAACTGACAGCATAGGGATTCTGAACCTTTGTTGGGTGTATTTCATATCATTCTGGTGGGAGGATGGATGGCTTAATACAACCTTTTTTCTCATTATGTTCTCATGGTATTTACATGTTCATGAAGAAATGGTGGTTAGTTTTCCCCATATATGTGTGTAGAGGGCTGTAATGGCTTGTGGTTATTCTCACACATATATTCTAGATTTATTTTCCTATGGAAAACTATAAGTGTAACTTGTATAGGCTGTGAAGGTTTGAGGATACTTACTCGGTGTGTGGGCAGTAATGGATTGAGGTATAATGCCCAATGTATGAAACACATTATGAGAGATTTGGTGGATCCTGGAAACTACCTAGTTAATTGTCATACATGGACGTGGTGGTTTTGTTGCATGAGGATAATGATGTGGTGCTTCCGCCAGGTGTCTCTGAGAAAGGCTTTTTGGAAAAAGATGCTTTGGACAGGAAATGTTGGGGAATGCGACAAACCAGTCGGGAAGTGGTAGTGTGGTACGCTTTATATTATTTATTATATTATATAATATTTTATGAGATACATGGAGATATTATCCATGGTGAGGTTGGGAATTGAGTATACCTATTTAGTAAACATGTCAATTTCACTTGTTGTTCTCTATGCTTTAGCATTCATTCTTTACATTTGCAGGAGAGGCTCTTGGGAGGATCCAACTAATTATACTGTTAAATCACAATGTGTAATTATAAAATATTTTTTTTCAGGTCACATAGAGAAGGTTGGAGATCATGTTGGTTTCCACTAGCTTGGGGTTACAAGAGATGTCCGGGATTGTTGTTGCTACTGTCTTTACATTCCTTTAGTACTTGCAGTTTTCCCTTTGCAGTTTTAGTATTTATTCATTACTTTAAATATGAGTAATTGGGATTTATTTTATATTTTTTTCTAATATGGAGTTGGTTAGAGTTTATCATATCTCTCTCTTTCACATGTATTATATTAGATTTTAATGGCTCTTATGTGTTTGTTCACTCAACCCTCGGTGCTAGTCTCCAAACTGAGGACTGTTGGAGGCAGGACTAGGGGGTCATTATCTCTCATATCACTTTTCTAGACTAGGTGAGGTACACCTTGTGTTGAGGGGGTCATAAAAATATAAGTTTTTATATTAAAGGTGTTACATAAAACCTCTCAAATTTCGATCAAATGGGGTACACAATCAACTTTTCTTTGTATAGAGGACTACAACCTTGCGAACCGATGCGAGATATTTTTCCCATACCAAAAATCAATGTTTTCACAATTTTGAAATTAATTTTTTTATATTATATATATAATATATATGTTTCTATTATGAATATGTAGTGTTATAGGACCCATTCCCCCAGTCATTTATTTATATGTTAATATAATAATGTCACTCATGTGTACAGATGTCTACCATCTTTCGAAGAAATGTGAATTTTTCTTAAATTACATGAAATGTATTTAGGTTGAGTAAAATAATATATATATATATATTAAACATCCCTTTTTGTAGAATGATAATATATATAATTTAATTTTCCTTCATACGACCTATAGGAAAATTAATAACATCGTTCAAGTATATGTATGGACCAATGTCTCCATGAATGGGGTATTTCATTTCATACAACTTAGTTTTATCGATATATATTTATAAATATATATTTCATAAATATTATATTTATATTATGGTTATAATTATTGTTATTATGTAACCATTACAAATTTATGAGGATAAAAAATATAATAAATCATATCATATAGGAAAAATAATGTTGTTATTACCCAAAAAATAAATTTAACCTCGAATTGTTCTGAAATATATCATAAAAGGATAAAATTAAATCATATATGCTATGATATATATGAATATAGTTCTGTAATATATTAATAATAGACTAATAATTATTATAAACGTGTTATGAAACATTATGACGTATGTCCAAACATAAGGTAAAGGTTTCATGTCTGCCTTTTCACTACTTTGAGTAAGATACCATATTGACAACCTACTTATTTTAGGTGATGTTTATACATCCCATGAATATATAATATTACATGTTTCATAAAAATTATGTGACATATATATATATATATATATCCATTTTTTATCATTCATAGGGTTTATATTTGGAATGTTACCAAATTGGTATGATATTTTTTTATATTCATTCGTTGGGTCCTATGATTATGATATACATCCATCTTTGAATATGTGGTTTAATTACAACCACATTTAAATATATTTTTATGATTACACAAATAATAATGATATAAAATGTGTCATTTAATTTAATCCATTACTGGGGACTATGATTAATTGTTATCGAAGTGGTAAACTTTTTATTTCGAAATCTAATAATTTATTGGGATTGTCTATGTTTATGCATTAAATTAATGAAATATTGTAATAAAAATCTCATGAAAATTATTAATATGTTCTCAATATATTATTTCAATATAACATATTTTTTACAATCCATTTTATTCTTTATAAACTACTTATTTGGACATTATTTTTCGAATAAAAAAATTCAACCCATCAAAAATCGGTGATTTTCAAAATCTAGTTTTATAAAATAAAAATCATTTTTACCTCTTTAACATAATTTTTTAAAATAAATATTAACAAATGATTTTGTGTTTTGAAAAAGATTATCAATGATATGTTTTTATCATTTTCCAAAAAAATCCCATTTCTATTTTACTAAATATGTAAATAGAATCATCGCTTTTAACAAACAAAACATGAATAGTACTTCCCACTGTCATTATGGGTAAATTATTTGAGGATTACGTTTCATGAATTAAATATTTATTTCAATTAAATTGGTTCCTTCTATATATGATATACTATTATATTTTAATAATTTTATTTCAAAGAGAAATGTTTTTTGAAAAAGTTTTTAGTTTTTGATTTTTTTGATTGAAAATGATATTTTCCTCAATAAATATATTAAATTATTTTTAATTATTACATTATAAGTGTCCATTTTTATTTTATAACAAAATAATATTTTTTTAAAATTTTTTGTTTCAATGAAAATATTTTTTCACTAATAAGATCTAATTTTTCAACATTATTTTCCACCTAAGTTGAAGGCCATTGACTTAACTCATGATTAAATGATGATATTTTAAAAATATACAATTCTTATTATTTCTATAAATGGTTCAATTTGTTTTATTATGTGATGTTTCTGAATCAATTTTCCCATCAATGGGTTATAATATGGGGAAATGTTTATGAAAATAGACTCCTTTCATGGGTTATTCTGTGAAAAAATTATTATTTAACAGGTCTCTTATAAATATATTAAGACATGAAAAAATGTTTGTTGTACCAATTTCTTCTCATTGGTAATCATAAGATTAAATTTTATTATCTTATGTCAGTCATATGTATGATTTAATTTTGTGATGGGTGGGATCATTATCTCCCCCCAGTTAGTTAGTTTAAGATATGAATATCATGTAACAAAAAATCTATAGTGAATATTCATCCTAATTTAGTAATGTGATTTTTCTACAATATTTGTCTTCGCTGTAAAGCATGAGTACTATGATGTTTTTCATGTTACTATCATACATATCAAAAATGATAAGGATGAAACTAATAATGTATTAACAAATGTTATGCATGGATATGATTACAAGTATACAATTTTATATTTAGACCAATCTTTCTTGTCCACAAAGATAAGCGTAGAATTAGGTGATTGTCTATAAGTAAATTTGAAGGTAGATTTCATGCAATAAACTTATTGAGTGACACTGTTTCTATTTATACATGTTAATAGTTTTATAATCATATGTGTATACTTGAAATTTTTTTATTTATTAAAATTTTATTCTATCATTAATCCTTATCTGTTATTCCATTATGATTATTGCCTTATTAGATTCCTATCCTTATTCAACGACTCATGTTTTTGATCTGTGAAAGGTTTGGTATGAACTATATAAGTTAGGTTCATTATTAAATACTATTTTTCGTATATTATTATTTCACAGGTTCATAGATTTATATATCTTATGTTTACCCTTACTTAGAATATATGCTCACCTCTTCATAATTTCCTTCTGAGTTGATAAAAAAATTATATAATGTCGAGTATTTCTTTGAAGAGTAGTAAATATGATGATCATTGTTAAAAACATTTAAGATCACTCAAATGATTACAATATTATGTTAATGTTTTTAATGGATCTAAACTATTTTATTCTCCATTAATATATTTTTTAAATTGAATGAATATTTGTAAGAACTCAGGTTTTCTGAACGAGTCAAAATCTCAACCCTGTTTGACTTTTTGGCTTGGTCTGAGAAAACTGGGAAAATATGGGAAAAAAATTTAAAAGTTGGGGAGGTAATACAGGTGCGCATGGTTGGCACACGGTCTGAAAAACTGTGAGTACAAGCCGTGTGAAGACTATGGGTGAGACAGTGGGCTCCGCACAGGCGGCGTACGATTTTTCAAACCGTGCGGGAAGGCCATGCGAAGTTCCTAGGTGAGACAGTGGGAACCACATGGTTAGCACACAATTTTAAAAACCGTACAGGGTAACCATGTGGAAACATATAGATAGGGTTTTTATATTTCGGGCCACTGGGAATTTCACATTATTCTCTCATTTATTCCTCCCTCTTGTGGCTCACACGGGGAGAGTCGTCCAGACTTTCAAATCCCTCTCAGATCATCCTACAAACACCGTTTCGAGCATCATTTGATCCGTTGGAACCCCCTAGATAAGGCCTTGATTTCCCATGAGCCGTTTTTCATGATTTCTATTATAGAATGAGTTGTTGGGGTTTGAGCGGTTTGATGGTTTTGTAGATCTACCGCGTTTCAGGCCAAATTGGTGGCATTTATCGGAGGAGTAGCATCGCACTAGTATAAGGTAGGTGGTGCATATCTTAATTTGTGTTTTTGAAAACCTTTGGGATGCACGAACTATGGAACATATTTGGGTAATTTGAGAGAGACCATAATTTATCTGCTATTTCATTTTAAATTGCTTATTAGACTTATGGGATACCTTGGGTATGCCCTTATTCCTGTCTTGATTGAGCATGGCCGGGCAAGAGGCCATTTCATGCATTGGGCATTTTGGTCGGGGTCTCCAAAATGAAAACACTAGAATTGTATAGGTTTAAACTGTTAGGTTTAGTTATTTAAAACATGATATGAATTCTTGGAGACCATATAAAATTTAGTGCTAGTATGGGACAACACTTGCTTATTGCAACTCATTAGTTTAGATGGTTTATCCTATTATGTGTTGTGTTTAAATGTGTATTATATGTAATTTCTGAATCGCATCTGCTGGACCCCATGGGTTATGATGGGCATGGCCCAGATATTTTTTAGTGATGCTAATCACTTGTTGGGCTTGGCCCGGTGTTACTTTGGGTGGTTTTGACCACGAGATTGGGCGTCATCGATGTCTGCTTGAGGCAGGATGACTGTCAGGTTGGGCATGACCTGAGTTACTGGGATGGAGAGGCCATCAGACAAGAGTGGCATGGTCGCATGGGAATGAGGTGTCAGATGTGTGGTGGCTTAGGGACTATTTTGGTGATTACCACTCACCCAGAATTTGAGTAGTGTTCACATATATATACTCTGTGATGAGGTGGTTTTGGACACTCGTGTGGGTATAGGCCCCCATAAATGCGGATTAGGTATTTTGTTTGGGGGTGCATAGCATAGAAAGCCACATGGGAGGTGAGGACCCTCAAGTGGATAGCTTTGAGGCTATCAGGTTGAAGGATGAGGGTCGCCGTGATTTGAGGGCAGGTATCACTGTCCCTCCAGTTAATTTATTTGTGGGTAGACATCGCTATCCCTTTGGTAATTTATTTTAGGATAGACAACGTTGTTCCTCCGGGTTACATCTTGGGAATTCTTTTGGGGCGGCGGTAATTGAGGCATGAGGTGCCATAATGCACAAGGTGTTGGGTTACTATTCTTGGGAGAGCCTTCACGACGTCATTACGTGAGACACGCGGTGTCCGGGGGGCACATGGTGCCGGGTTACACGACAGAGATTTCAGCATTGGTCGATGCAAGTGAAACTACATGGTGGCCACTGAGTACCAGTGGAGTTTCTGTTTATATGTACATTTTACTATTTACTTTCTTCCTTATGAATTCATGAATTCTTAAACACTTATATTAGGTATGCACCGTTGGGTGGTATCCTACTGAGATTTGTCTCACAACCTGCACGGGACCTTCGGGACACATGCAAGCTTTATAGATTTATGTTCAGGAAAGAGGCCAGCCTACTGAGCTAAGCTGTATTAGCTGTTGCATGATGATGTTATGGACCTTGAGGGCTTACCAAGCTGGGGTTTACGTTGTTTGATTTATTTTCTTGTAACAATATGTTTACTTGTGGTAGCTACATTTTGTTAGCCATTGGTGCCTTTTTATATTCAGTTATGTATGACCTGTTTTGGATGAATTATTATTTCTCAGTAGTAGTTACATGTGATCAACATGCTGTTGTGTTTACTTTTTGCTACGGTTGTATATATTTATTACTTCTTCTAGGTATTATTATTGAATGTGTTTCCGCTTTGCAGGTCTTGTTCGAGTCTGTTGAGTTGTTTCATCCACTCCATAACTATTATTATACTCGGACCAGTACCATTATTATCCTCTGAGAGGGTATAGCCTCCCCACTATACCAAAAAGACCCTTGCTGCTAGTCAGCAGACTTTGGCATTCCGAGAGGTGCGCCTAAGGTAATAACACCCGACCCATTTAGCACTGTTCGGGTGGCTGCTCGGGTCCGGGGCATTACAAAGTGGTATCAGAGGAGTTCTTGATAGGGATTTAGCATTAGTGTTTTACTCGATACTAATGAGATTGAGACTTCTATTTTATTTGGACTGGGTTTACTTATTTGGGATATGGTAGACTAAAGATAGGTTGTTACTAGAAACTGGGTTTCTAGCTTGTGCTTGGGTGCCTGCAGCCCTAGGTACAAGAGATAAACCATGTTGCCATGGGTGGTAATTGCTGTTTTATTTTTTGCTCAGATTACAGTTTATATGATTTCCACCTCGGTGGCTCACTAGGTGTGTGAGGTTATTGTTGTGATATGTGACCCTTTACCCAGTGTGTTAAGGAAGAATTGGACCTTTTCCCGATATGGAAAGGCTTGTTTTCTTGACTATTGATAGGCACATTTTTTGGGGTATTTAAATTTCATAACTGCACATATGTTTTTTGAAGTGATAATAAAATGTAAATAAAATCAATTTCCATGCTTCTGTGCTCTGAAATGTGAATTGGTGAATTCCAGATAGAATTTCTAGTTTTGCAATGTTTATTTCATGCTTTATATATTGTAGAATTGCATGTGGTTGGATATTTTGTTCTAGATCTTATGAGAGCAGGCAGGTACCATCAGTTGAGGTGATTTTGATTACCAGGATTGGGCGACTTGGTCATCGGTTTGAGGAAACGTTGGTTGTTTGGAAGGGCATGGCCCGAGGTACATTTGATACTTGGCCCTGATAGAGGCGGGTAAGGAGGCCATGAGGCCAGGATGCCATGGGCATGGGTTGCGGTGAGGGGGAGTAAGGGTAGTAGTTATGCACTACCTTTTACTACTTTCCATATCTAAATAGAATATAAATTGTTATATATATTTGGGTTATCTGGCCATTTATTGTATTCATCGGGTTCCTTTTAGCGGAAATAGTTAAAGCATTAGGCATGTGAGGATACTGTGCCGTAGGTGCAGGATCCGGTTGAGTATTCAGTACATGCAAAGCACGAGCCACAGGTACATGCTCGGGGATGGGATCAGGTTCAGGATCTAGCGCAGGTAGGACAACAGTCGGGTTTGGCAGCGTTTGGAACATGGGTCGATGAGAAGCTCCCAGCGAGCCCGGTTTGTGTCTTACCGGGGATTGATAGAGGTGAGTAGGGTACATATCCTTCTATGGAATATCTATCGCAGGAGTTCCAGTCGCAGCACCTGCTTTTTTTTCAGGGTGAGGGTTATCCACAGGCGGCTGAGAACTAGATCGAGAGCATACAGATGATCTTTGAAAAGTTCGAGACGCCTCCAGGGTGGTGGGTCAAGCTGGCGACAGACATACTGAGAGGACCGGAAAAATGTTGGTGGGATTTATAGGTTCACGCTCGTAGGCACGTGGGACTGGCATGGAAGTACTTCAAGGACAGGTTCATTGAGAACTTCTATGAAGAGACACTGAGGGTAGAGAGAGCTCGAGAGTTCTTGAGTCCTCAGCAGGGATACATGTCCATCATGGACTATGCAGCTAAATTCGGAGAATAGTCTCGCTTGGCACCAGGTATGGTAAGATATGACATATCTAGGGTGAGGCATTTCAAGGATGTGTTATGACACTCCATTCGGTTCCAGGTGAATATTTTCAGGCTAGGATACTTTTTAGAGGCGGTGTATTAGCCACTCATAGTGGAGGGAAACCACTGGGATAGTGTAACACCCCAATATTTCATAGTACGTTATTTCTTCAATGTAATTCAATAACTTTCACTACACGCAACACAGAGTTGAAGCGCACCACATGATTACCAAACTAACCGTTCCAAAGCGGTTATGAATATTATTAACTAAAATTTGAACATTATATAGTCCTTATAATTTTAGAATCCATATTGTGTGTTTCTTAAACCAAATTTAGGAACTAATTGATTTTTTAGATAAAATAAGTATTTTTCAATTAAATGCACTTTTACCAACTTTTAATGGTGAAGCCTTTTTAAATCCAATATTTGAAACATTTAAATATTAAATTTGACAAAATAACCTTCTCTTTTAGAATCAGGACATAATAATTTAGTTTCAATAAAATTTTGGTGTTTTTCTGATAACTTTCATATTTGGGTGAATAGTGAAAATACTATATTTTAATTAAAAACATATTTTTTTAATCGAAATAGTTTGTAGTGTTAAATTTTACATCATAATTGTTTGGAAGTAAAAATAGATTATATTTTTACCATTTAATCTATTTCTGTTCATTGTAACAAATTTCACTTTGAAATTGGACATAAACAAGTGTCAATCTTTTGATAGTTATTATTTTTTAAAAATACGCCTTTTGGTTTTGACAATGATAATTAATTTTAAATTAAAAATGCAACATCAATGTTTATAATTTGGTAAAATAGAATTTATTTTTGAATTCTTTATATCAAAATTATCTTAGGTTGAATTTCTTGTATTTTATTGAAAACTTTCAATTTTTGATGATTAGTGAAAAACACTGAGTTATAGTTAAAAACTGAATTTTTATTTAAATAAATATTAATTTATTTGAATTAATTTATGTCAAAATAGATACATAATTCTTATATATGTTAATTTTAATTCATTGGAGTCAGTTTATAATAATTTTAGATATATGAAAATTTTTTCGAACTTTTCACCGTCTTTTACCCACCTCCTAAGAGAATTTTCCAATTCACATAAAAAATACTTTTACCACTTCTGTGAGTTAAATTTAGAAAATCTGAGAGACACGATTAATATCATGGATTAAAATTTTGTTCAATAAGATAAAAATAACTTTTTGTGAATAGTAACACTTTATTTTTATTTACCGCTGTTAAAGGTAAATAGGGTATCTCAAGGTAAAAAGAATATAGTAAAAATTAAAAATTACCTTAACATATTCCCTAAACTTAATTGATGAGTAATGGCCGACCATGGTCATTATTTGGTCGATTTTGGGACCCCATGAAGCAACTTTTTCATGATAATGACACTTTAGATTAATTAATTTAATGTAATGGTAAAATTGAAAAAAAAATTCTTTTTGTAATTAATTTTTATATGAAGTAATACAAGTAATAGTTTTGACTATAAATATTCATTGGAAAGATAATAAGATTTCCAACATCATGGTATTTTAATATAATTTTTAGACATCAAATAAATTAAATTTTTTAGGAAAATATAATGATGAAGTATTTACCTCATTAATAAATGATTTAAATAAATTAGATTATAAATATTAGAATATTATCCAAAACATGTCCAATTAATGTTGGATTATTTTATTTCGACCATGAGTCACCTTAAAATTTTCTCTAATGATTTTTGGACCTTTAGAAACCGAATATCATTATATAATAAAATATTATTTTCACACTTTCCTAAAGAGCCCCCCATCCCCCTTATAAAAGGAGACCACTTCTATCCAATTCCTCACACCACTCAAGCCTTAATTCTAATCCAAACTCTGCCCAATTAATCTCCCTACATCCCTCTTCTCCTCCTAGAAGCCTTACCTTAGGAATTAGGCACTTCAAAGAGTCCTTTTGGTTCAAACCAAAGGAAGTTACCCAAATTAATAGTAACAATTTCCCTTAATTTCCTTTCATTTATTTTACTCATCCAACCCCTAAACTCTTTTTATTATATTCTTTTATAACAAAACAAGAATCATTAATATACTAGGATGCTGTTATGAGATTTTTTTGAATTGCACTTATACACACCTCCATCTAATGGGTGAATAACATAATGTTTCTGTGGATGGAAAACTAATACCTCACGAAACGATGATTGTTCAATTACCTCCTATCGCCTCTCATGGTGGCCATTATGTTGGCACTATATTTATATATGATATATATATTAGGTTTTTATTTTCTTCATGCTTATGTATTTTTCTTTGATATCATAACTTAATGGTTTCCATTATGAGTAAATGCAATAATTTCATTTGAGGAAGTGTGTCTTACAACCCCCTCAAAGTGATATGACTCGTTAATACCATATGTGGGATGTATAAAGGATGGAGTTAATGATATTATATATGATATTATACTATAATTATAATATACCTATGTATCATTATGTTATAAGTCAATTAAAAAAGAAATATAAATTAATGTAGCGTTCATGCGTACGTACGGCTTACCGTCTCCATGAATGGTACATTTAATTCTTACCCCAAAATGATATGTTTTATGATAAATAAATGTATATATATGATATATATTATATATATTATATCTAAATCATGAATATAATTCTATATATAATGAACTTTTGACCATGTGAACAACTTGTAACTATAAGGTGTTCATTTTTAACTCATGTTCCAAATATCGAAAAAACGAACGTTATTAACATAAATGATTACATAATGTCTATAACATGGTAATGAGTGATATAAAAGGAATAATAAACATGAAAAAGTTTCTTAAGAAAGTATAAATAATCATTAGTTTATTATTCAGGATGTTAAAGAATGAACGGGTAAAGTCGTACACAAGGTAAGGGGTTTTCATCTCACTCCTTATTCCCGTGAGATTCGTGCCATATTGCAACTATTACCTTTTTTGTGGTGTATGTACTACCTATAATTGTATTATTTGTGTAATAAATATTAATTTATGTGTATTTAAATTTTCTTTTTATGATACCTCTTTCATGGGGTGTATGTTTCATAAGTTACCAAATTGGTAAGGGTTAATTTCACAATAACTTTATTATCTGAGGTTGTTTTTACGTAAGTATCTCCTGGGACATATTTATTATAAATGCCCATGTTTTATAAATTAGTTTTCAATGGGATTATTTTAAGGGACTTTTTACTAAAACATCATTTTAAATGTTTTAAATATTTATTCTTCTAAAACATTCTCATTAATGTCCATGTTTTCAAAATGGATTTAAGGATTTATTTAAATAGACATGAATGTTTTAAAATGTTAATTACTTTTAAAAGTTTCAAAGTGGTATGGGACACTTTGATTCAAAAATGTATTTAAATTTATTCATTTCTAAATTGTCTGACTTTTAAATGTTTTCATGAAAAGGGATATTTCTATCGAAGAGTTTTACATATCATTTTCATCAATGTCAAAATCCTTTAATGGATTAAAAACTAGTTTGAAGTTGATTTACTATGATACAAATATTCCATTTTGTGTTGAAGGTTTTGTGATATGTTTGACTGTGGATGTGTTATTTTTATACCATTCATGGTTTATAGAGAATGTAATGACATTTCGTATTCTATTTTTAATACGAATGTTTTTGTTATGTTTAAACCTATTCATACGATGAATGCATTGGACTTAATAAGTTACGGGTGGAGCCCGTTATAGCTCCTCGATTCATCGATAGGTATCATGAGAAAAACTAGTTTCTTGGCATGAGGCCTTGACAAAATATTATTTGTATTCTTGGCACGAGGCCTCAGATACGTGGTTATGATAGTCTGGAATTATGCATTCCATCATTATAAAACTGGTTATTGATATTGCATGTTATTATTTGACCAGAAGAATATCCATGTGAACAAGTTAATGGCATTACTTCATTTTATTTTTTCCATATTATGCTGAAATTCATGTTTAAATGGATTTTGTTTTAGTTATAAATTTCCTTAAATGTTTATTTTATATAAGAAAGTTTCCGCTATACTGTTATCCTTACTGAACATCTAAGCTCACCCCTATCTATGTTTTATTTTTCCCAGGATTCCCTGAAGTGTATTGTGATTGATATACAGGGATAAACCATGGGAATAATGGCATTCATAATGGTTTATTTATGTTTTTTTGTATGTAATAAAGTGGAATGTAACATTCATGTTTGTAATCTATTTTTCAAAACTGCTAAACTGATCGGTCCTTCAGGACATGATTCCTTGTAATCATGCCAATGTATTTAAATAATGCACCGACTCTGGGTAACTGGGGTCGGGGAGTTATAGTTGGTATCATTGGATGTTTAGCAATAACCTTGGAAGATAGATTTAGATAAACTCTGATTACAGTACATTACCCTTAGGTAGACTTTGAGGATTAGTATAGACGGTCTTCCTAGAATTTTGGTATTGTAGAGATTTTTTGAGGTTTCCTAGCAATACAACCCTTTATAGATACGAGTAGGTAGAGGCGGATCTGGCACAGATGTACCAAGGGGTAAAACCCGAAAACACCTCTTTGGGATAGATTCGAACGGGAATTGGTGCAGGACAATGGGCCTTGCTGCACTCTTGGTTACGACACTCCCAGGGAATATGCTTAGGATAATTCTAATTTTATTTGCAAACCGCTATGAAGGGTTTATGAGTATATACATCCTTAAAGAAATCATTTTTGTGATTATGGATTATATCCATAAACAATTAAATTTATGTTAGGTATTTTACCTATTTGGAATTATGAATTTCGATTCATAAACTGACCTAGTGTATGGCATTGTTTAGAAATGGTGCCAGGTAGAAGGAATGATAACTCTAGTAATACATGTGATCCAAAGAGTAAGAAAGGTCATATCATTCATGGTATTAATCCAACATTTAGAAAGGAAATAGTCTCCATCATATTCTCATCATATGAATAAATAGTATCATAAGATCAGTAAAGAATTCTCTGAATCCTATGGCTTTGAAGAGAATTAAGAGAGAAAAAGGATGGTAGAAAGAAAGATGGATAAAGGGAATAAGGGAAAGAATTATTTTCCAATATGTGATAAATGTGGAATGAATCACCTTGGTAAATACTTGAAGGGAATGGGAGTTTGTTATATGTCTGGAGAAAAAGGACACCAAGTACGTGATTGTAAGGGTAAGAAATAAAAATTCAAATGTACATTGCTTCATCTGCAAGGCGTTAGGACACTACATGAATCGATGTCCCATTCAAAAGAGTATACCACATATGATTTTATTGGATAATAATCAAGTTATGATACTACCTCAGATGAAGAGGAATGATTATAGTTCTTAGGTTGTTATTAAAGAATTATGTCATTTGAGTGTTGTATCAACGATGTACTGGTTATAACAATTAAGGAGTATATAAGGACTATACTACATTACTATTTCATTAAGGAAAAGAGATTTTGTGGAACCAAGAAAAGTGACTCAATAACAGTTTAAATTTTTGGAAAATATATGGTTGAGAGAATGATAAACCATAATATGGTTTTGATACCAAGGTAGTTATTTTGGCATAACACATGATTGATTTGGATAAATTATATTGGACATTATTTACTGCCTTGAAACTGATTAATGATTTGTATATATTCAATCATTGTTTGAGTTTAAAAAAATGTTGGATAGAAGGAATATATCCAAAATTTTATAATGAATAAGAGAGCATGAATGTAATCAATAAGGTTTTATGGTAATTCATGATGTTGCAGTGTTTTAAAAGAATACATGATGAAGGTGTTCACATGTTATTACGTGGAAAAAGGATCTTCACTGTCATTAACATCCCTATAAAATTTGTACTGTGAGTTTGGACTAAAGTATTTTGGATAAGTCTAGTATGAGATTTTTTTGGATTTCCATAAAAAGGATAACCCATAGGTCAGTCGGCAACCCGTCGCATCCGGCAAGGCCGCGAGATTTGAACCCGCAACCGAAGGGAGACAAGGGTGTATCACCTACCACTAACCCACGTAATGTCATGGATGGAATAATGTAGTTTTTTTAAAGGGTTTGGTAGATTAATTATGAATTCATTTTTTAACCCTATATGAATAGGATAAATAGAATATTTTTATTAAGTCTTATTATCTTTTAGAGTGAAAGATGAGTTTTTGGTTGGAATTAGTTAAAGGATGGAACTCTACATGTCTAGTATATATATTTTTTCACATATTCTATGAAGAAATTAATCCTTATGATTTTGGTAAGGGATATTAAAACTAAAAATTTGTTATCCTAATACCTTATGTTTTGTTGAAGCGATCATATTTTAAATCGTCATAGATTGATGGATTTGGGGCCCTTAATTCTACAATTGTTTGGGATTGATGACCTCTATCACACCCTATAAATATTTACTTTTTTCCTCCAATTATTCGTCTATAATTTCCACCAATGTTCTCCTAATCGAGATCATAATTTGGTGGTGACTTCTTCATTCCCCTTTTAATCTTCTTAAGACTAAATTTTATTAACCCAATTTCCGATGTGGGTTTCCCCACAATGGATTTTTTAATTTCAACCTTTTATTTTCAAAGAACAATTTCAAATTGTAAGGATGAAATTTATTGAATGAGGGAAGAATGTAAAACCCCAATATTTCATATTACATTATTTCATCAAAGTAATTCAATAACTTTCACTACACGCAACACCGAGTTCAAGCACACCATAAGATTACAAACTAGCCGTTCCAAAGAGGTTATGAATAGTATTAACTAAATTAGGAACATTATATATTATTTATAGTTTTAGAATCCATATTACGAGTTTCTTAGATATAATGTAAGAACTAATTCATTTTTTTTCAGATACAAGAAGTATATTTCAATTAAATGCACTTTTACCATCTTCTAATGGTGAACCCTTTTTATTTCCAAAATTTTAAACATTTTTATATTCAATTTGACAAAATAAACTTCTTCTTTAGAATCAAGACATATGAATTATGTTTCAATAAATTTTTGGTGTTTTTCTAATAGCTTTCATATTTGGTTGAATAGTGAAAATTACAATATTTTAATTAAAAACAACTTTTTTAATCTAAATAATTTTTAGTGTTAATTTATACATTTTAATGGTTTGGAAGTAAAAATAGATTTTATTTTTACCATTTAATCTAATTATGGTCATTGGAAGTAATTTTATTTTTAAATTGGATATAAACTAGTGTCAATCTTTTGATAGTTATTATTTCTTAAAAATACACATTTTGGTTTTGACAACGAGAATTAATTTTAAATTAACAAATGAAACTTATATTTTTTAAATTTGGTAAAATATAATTCATTTTTGAATTCGGAATAACAAAATTATCTTAGGGTGAATTTTCTGTATTTTTCTGAAAACTTTCAATTTTTGATGAATAGTGAAAAACACTGAGTTATAGTTTAAAACCGAATTTTTATTTAAATATTTATTTATTTTATTGAAATTAATTTATGTAAAAATAGATAAATTATTCTTATATATGTTCATTTTAATTCATTGGAATCAGTTTATAATAATTTTAGACATATAAAAATTTTATCGAACTTTTCCCCATCTTTTACCCACCTCCTAGGAGAATTTGTAAATTCATATAAAACATAATTTTACCACTTCTGTGAGTTGAATTTTGAAAATCTGATAGATGTGGTTAATATCAGGGAATAAAATTTGGTTCAATAAGATAAAAATAACTTTTGGTGAATAGTAACATTGTAGTTTTATTTATCACGATTAAAGGTAAATAGGGTAACTCAAGGGAAAAAGAATATTATAAAAATTTCAAATTACATTAACACATGCCCTAACCTTATTGGATTAGTAATGGACGACCATGGGTATTTCGGGTCGATTTTGGGACCCCATTGAGCCACTTATTAATGATAATTACACTTTAGATTAATTAATTTAATGTAAAGGCAAAATTGACATAATCAAAAACATTTTAGTAATTAATTTCTATATTGTGTTATACCAGTAATATTTTTTACTATAAATATTAATTGGAAAGATAAAAGGATTTTATACATCATGGTAGTTTTTTTTTTAATTTTCAGACCTCAAAAAAATTAAATTATTTAGGATAATATAATGATCCAGTATTTAACTCATTATTAAATGATTTAAATAAATTAGATTATAAATATTAAAATAATATCCAAAACATGTCCAATTATTATTGAATGATTTTATTTCTACCATGAGCCATCTTATCTCCCACTCTAATGATTTTTGGATCTTTAGAAACCGAATATCATTATATAGTAAAATAATATTTTCACACTTTCCTAAAGAGCCCCTCCTCCCTATAATAAAAGGATACCACTTCTAACCAAATCCTCACACCTCTCAAGCCTTTAGGCTCATCCAAACTCTGCCCAATTAAGCTCTGTACATCCCTCTCCTCCTCCTAGAAGCCTTAACTTAGTCAGAATGCACTTCAAGGAGTCATTTTGGTTCAAACCAAATGAAGTTAACCAAAATAAAGGTAACGATTTCTCTTAATTTTTTTCTTTTATTTTACTCCTCCAACCCTAATCTATTTTTATTACATTATTTTATAACAGCACCAGAAGCATCAATATACTAGGATTTTGTTATGAGATGTATTTGAATTACACATACACACACCTCTATCTAATGGTTGAGGAACATAATGTTTCTATGGATGGAAAACTAACGCCTCGCAAAACGATGATTGTTCAATAACCACCTACCGCCTCTCATGGTGGCCATTATGATGGAACTATATTTATTAATGATATAAATTATGTTTGGGTTTTCTTCATGCTTCTGTATTTTTATTTTATAGTATTACTTAATGGTTTCCATTATGATTAAATGCGATAATTTAATTTGAGGAAGTTGAGACTACCTCCCCCTCAAAGTGATATTAATCGTTAATACCATATGTGGGACATATAAAGGATGGATTTAATGATATTATATATGATATTATACTGGAATTATAATATACCTATGTATCATTATGTTTTAATTCCATTAAGATAAGAAATATAAATTAATGTAGCGTTCATGCGTACGTACGACTTGCCATCTCCATGAACGGTACATTTCATTATTACCCCAAAATGATATGTTCTATTATAAATAAATTTATATATATGATATATGTGATATATATGATATATACAAGATGAATATAATTCTGGATATAATAATATTTTGACCATGTGAACAACTTTTAACTATAAGGTTTTCATTTTTGACTCAAGTGCCAAATATCAACAAAACGAACGTTATTAACTTTAAATGATTACATAATGATTATAACCTGGTAATAAGTGATATAAATGTAATAATAAACTTTAAAAAGGTTGTTAATAAAGTATAAATTAACTTTAGTTTATTATTCAGGATGATAAAGAATGAACGGGTCAAGTCAGACACAAGTTAAGGGGTTTTCATCTCACTCCTTATTCCCGTGAGATTCCTTCCATATTGCCACTATTACATTTTTTATGTGATGTATGTACTGCCCATAATTATATTCTTTTTGTAAAACATTTTTATTTATGAGAATTTACATATTAATTGTATGATACCTCTTTCAGGGGGTGTATGGTTCGTAAGTTACCAATTTGGTAAGGGTTAATTTCAAAATATCTGTATTATCTAAGGTTGTTTTTACGTAAGTATCTAATGGGAAATATTAATTATCCATGTCCATGTTTCATAAAATAGATTTCAAAGGGATTATTTAAAGAGAAATTTTACTAAAACATCATTTTAAATGATTTAACGATTTATTCTTCTAAACCATTCTCATTAATGTCCCTATTTCCAAAATGGTTTTAAGGATTTACTTAAATAGACATGAATGTTTTAAAATTTTAATAAGTTTTAAAAGTTTCAAAGTGGTATGGAACACATTGATTCAAAAATTTATTTAAATGTTTTCCTTTCGAAATTGTGTTACTTTTAAATGTTTTCATGAAAAGGGATATTTCTCTCAAAATGTTTTACAAATCATTTTCATCTATGTCAAAATCCTTTAATGGATATTAAAATTATTTGATGTTGATTTACTATGATACAAATATTCCATATTGTGTTTATAGTTTTGTGATATGTTTTATTGTGGATGTGTTATTTTTATACCATTACTGGTTTATGGACAAAGTATTGACATTTCTTATACTAGTTTTAATACGAATGTTTATGTTTTGTTTAAACCTATTCAGATGAGGAATGTGTTGGACTTAATATGTGATGGTTGGAGCCCCATATAGCTCCTAGATGCATCGGTAGGTTTCATGAGACAAACTATTCTCTTCGCACGAGGCCTTGAAAAAATCTTATTTTTAGTCTTGGCACGAGTCCTTGGCTACGTGGTTAGTATATTCTGGCATTATGCATTCCATCATTAAGAAACTGGTTATTTATATTGCATGTGATTATTCGACTAGTAGAGAATCCATGTGAAGAAGTAAATGGAATTACTTCATTTTATTTTTTCCATATTATTCTGAAGTTCAAGTTTAAAAGGATTTTGTTTTAGTTATACATTTCCTTAAATGTTTATGGTTATTTATGAAAGTTTCCTCTATATTGTTATCCTTACTAAGAATCTGAGCTCACCCCTTTCTGTGTTTTATTTTTCCCTGGATTCCAAGAAGTGTATTGTGATTGATATGCAGGGATAAACCAAGGGAATAATGGAGTTCATAAAGGATTATTTATGTTGATTTGTATGTTATAAAGTGTAATGTAACATTCATGTATGTAAAATATTTTCCAAGACTTCTAAACCGATTGGTCCTTTGGGACATGATTCCTTGTAATCATGCCAATGTATTAATATAGTGCACCGACTCTGGGTAACTGGGGTCGGGGCATTACAGATAGGCTTCAGGTTGGTCAAGCGACAACATCAGGTGATGGTTCAGATAACAGGATGCAAGGATGGGATGAGTTTCAGTAGGTTAGTTAGGCCAAGGACTCAGCTATACCACCTCGTAGCAGTTCTTTAGTGGTTTTCATCTAGTGTGGATAGTTCGGGAATGTTCGGACTAAGTGTGATTGGCCTCCAAAGGAGTGATGAGCATATGGACAGGTCTATCATCTCGAGAGGTTTTGCTGGTATCCCTCACAGACAGCCATCAGACATGGACTAGGACAGTTAGTGGCATCCAGAGTTTGTTCAGGTTCGGTACCAGGAGAGGTCAGTCGTCGTTCAACTACATGTGGCGTACATGAAAGAGATATCGGGATCTAGATGAGGGGTCAGTGGTAGGTGGCTGGAGAAGCACTATAGGGAGGTCAGGTATCAGACGACCATACTTCAGGCCAGGCGAACGTTTTGGAGCTTCCAGAGGCTGAGAAGGCTTGTGATCTGATGACGGTTATATGTACACCACGACTGTGGCAATGATTTCCATGTTTCCTTTTTGGCATGACCTGTAGAGGGATGTCCGTTTTGAGTGCACGTGATGCACATGACCTATGTGGACTGACTAGAAGAATGTCAGTGGTATTGTCACCATATCAGGTGCGTGATATATTTATATATATATGTATGAGATGCCTAGCATTAGGGGAATAGAGGATGTGAGTTACTTGAGTTGCCTTGGGAATTAGGGAATTGAGGATGTAAGTACTTGAGGTGCTAGGCCCCAGGTTCATTTTGAACATCCATGGGATGCAGGACCTCGTGGAGGTGGACACCGATGGGGTGTGGGAGACATTGGATGTTGGAAGTTGCATGGGGTGCCACTGAGGCGCAGGGGTGAAAATGTGTCACGAGAGGACATTAAGTCCGGAAACAGGTTAGCAAACCTTGGCTTGTTCTGAGTTTTATAGGGTTGAGATTGAGTTAGGAAATTCATAATGTGGGGATATCCTAGAGGTATTTAGCTAGAACCTTGTTACTGGGGTAGTCCGAGATGTTCTAATCTGGGTGGTATGTTCAGTGCCATATCTGAGTTTCGTTTGATAGCTCTGGGATGAGCTATGTTATTGTGGGGAGATTATTAGAACCCATGTTTTGGGAACGAGTCAAAATCCTTACCCTGTTTGAGTTTTTGGCTTGTTCAAGGAAAAATGGGAAAGTCTCAAAAAACATTTAATTGTTGGGGAGGTAATGCAGGTGTGCAAGTTTGGCACACGATCTGGACAAACTATGTGGAAAATTTGTGCGATTTCTCTAGGTGAGACATTGGGCTCTGCATGGGCAGCACACCGTTTGTCAAATCGTATGGGTAGGTCGTGTGAAGTTCCTAGTTGAGACAGTGGCAATTGAACAGTTGGCACACTATTTTCCAAATCATGCGAGTTAAACGTGAAACCACTTAAAGGTAGTGTTTTTATGTTCTAGGGCACTCGGGATTTCCCATTCCTCTCTCTTTTCATCCTCCCTCTTGTTTCTTGCACGGGGAGAGTCGACCGGACATTCAAATCTTTCCTGGACCTTCGTCCAAATTCCATTTTGATCATCGTTTGATCTGTTGGAACCCCATCCGTAAGGCCTTCATTTCCCTTTAGCCGTTTTTCTTGATTTCTATTCTAGAATGAGTTGTTTGGGTTTGGGAGGTTTTGATTATTTTGTAGATCTACCCCATTTTAGGCCAAACTAGGGCTGCTATCGGAGGAGTAGCATCGTACTAGAATGAGGTAGGTGGTTTATATCTTCTTTTGTGTTTTTATAGACCTTTGGGTGGCGCCGCCTGTGGCGCATATTTGGGTATTTTGAGAGAGACCCTAATTTAGCTTCTATTGCATTTTAAATTTCTTATTTGACCAATGGGATACCTTGGGTATACCCTTTGTCCTGTCTTGATTGAGCAGGGCTGGGAGAGAGGTCGTTGCTCACATGGGGCATTTTGGTCAGGGTTGCCAAAATTATTACACTTGAATTGTATTTGTTTAAACTATTAGCTTTAGTTATTTAAACCTTGATATGAATTTTTGGAGACCATAGAAACTTCAATGCTGGTATGGGATAACACTTTCTTAGTGAAAGTCATCTATTTATAAGGTTTTTTATGTTATGTGTTCTGTTTAAATGTGTTTCTTATGTAATTGTTGAAGTAAATCTATTGGACCCCTTGGGTTGTGATGGGCGTGCCCCGGATACTGTTGAATGATGATGATCAAAGGTTGGGCTTTCGCTAATGTTAAATTGGGTGGTTTTGACCACGGTATTGGTCGTCATGGACGTCGGCTTGAGTAAGGATGACTATATGGTTTGTCATGGCTCGAGTTACTTGGATGGCGAGGCCATCAGACTTGAGCAGCATCGTCGCATGAGCATGTGGTGTCATAGGTGTGGTGGATTAGGTACTATTTTTGTGATTACCACTCACCCATATCTTGATTAGTGTGCACACAATGATACACCGTGATGAGTTGGTTTTGACCACTCGTGTGGGTAGAGGCCCCTGTAGATGTGGTTTATGTATTTTGGTTGGGGGTGATTTCTATTGGAAGCCATGTGGGAAGTGAGGAGCCTCTAGGGGATAGCTTTGAGGATATCAGGTTTGGGTCTAAATCTTGATGTGATTTGAGGGCTGGTAACATTGTCCCTCTGGTTAATTTATATGAGGGCAGACATCGCTATCCCTCCGATTATTTATTTTAGGACAAACATTGTTGTTCCTCCAGGTTACTTCTTGGGCGTGCCTTCGGGACGTTAGTACGTGAGGCACGAGGTGTCAGGAGGCACATGGTGCCATGTTAATATTCTTGGGAGTGCCATCGGGACGTCGGTACTTGAGACACGCGGTGTCAGGGGGCACATGGTGTCGGGATACATGACAGAGATTCCGGTGTTGTCTGAAGCAGGTGACACTCCATAGTGGATGTTGTGCCCCATTGGAGTTTTTGATTATTTTTTCATTATACTATTAACTTTCTTACTTACAAATTCATTCCTGCTAAAACACATATATTTGGTACGCACCTTTTGGTTGTATCCTACTGAGATTTGTCTGGCACCCTTCATGGTCCCTTCGGGACGCGTACAGAATTTATAGATTTACATGAAGGAAAGAGGCTAGCCTCAAGAGATGAGTTGTATTAGCTGTTAGATGGGGATGGTATGGACCATGAATTCTAACCTTGGTGGGGTTTACTTTTCTTTGTTTTCTTTCCTATATCAGTATGACTACTTGTTGTAGCTACAATTGGTCAGCCATTGGCACTTTTTTATATTTAGTTATGTATTACCTATTTTGGATGCATGTTTGTTGCTCAGTAGTAGTTAAATGTGATCAGCATGCTATTGTGTTTAATTTCAGCTGTTATTGTTTATATTTATTACTTCCAGAAGTTATTCTTATTGAATTTTCTTCCGCTCTACGGGTTTGGTTCAAGTATGCTGAGTTGTTTCTTCCACTACGTAACTATTATTATACTCAGACCAATACAATTATTATCCTCTGAGAGGGTATATCCTCCCCACTATACCAAAAATTCCATCGCTGCAAGTCAGAAACCCTTGACGTTTGGGGAGGTGCGCTTAAGGTAGTAACACCTGAACCATTTAGCACTTTTTGGGTGGATTCTCGGGTCTAGGGCGTTAGAATATTCATTTTAAATAATTTAATATCCACATATTAGATGATTTGGTATCTATATTTTTTATCAAAGGAAACATTCAATAACTCATTATGAACAATTGTGAGAAAATATTATTAAGATATCAATGTATATATCTATGGATATAACTAGTGAAGTCTCATGGATATGTTAAAGGATGGGTTAATGTATTGGGAAATTTACTGTAAATTTGTTAAATTATAGAATGAGTTGTTCGAAATAAATTACATCACTTTCTAGATAAGAAATGTGGATTTGTATTTGTCACATATTTAACTAGGTGTATTTACATTGAAATCGTAATATTGATCTAGACTCTATCAGGAACTCATGCTTGAAAATCAACAGTTTTTCACTCCTAGTTTGACACACATGGGGGATATTTAGAAGAAATTCATTGTCTCTTTGAAATCCATAATAAAATATTTTAATATTTTATTTATATGAATGAAATATGATAAACCAACGGTGTCATACACTATATATAATGTTTCAGGAATTAGACATCAAATAAATTGATTCTTTCATGATAATGTGGTTTTCCTATAGGATTAGAGTTTATCAAAATATGATTTTTAGTTGTAGTAAATGTAAATATATAAATAGAATAGGGATAAAATTAAATTGATTGAAAAAATTAATGATAAATATAAATATTCTTTTATGACTTGGGTGAAGGACATTGTTCTTTTGTCTAATAATATTTCTTGAACAATGATTAACAACGTTCACCTTAACAAACTCTTAGACTATCCAAATTATATATGTAAAGTGTACATTGAGAGGTCTGGTACTGGATGCCATGTAGAAAAGCAAGTTTCATTTCCTATGTGTTTTTAATTTTTGATGAAACCCACAAGTGGATTACGGATATGAAGGGATTGATGTTTTAACTATAGAAAAGAAGGACAAATTGAATGTACCCTCAAAATAAAAAGTATGTGTACATTTAGCATCATGGATCTGAGTTTTGGACTCCCTAAGTTATTATAAATTGAAGAATGATTTAATATTTTGGAGAAAGGGAATAATGAAAGTTTATTTCCTTTGGAAAATCTTGTTTAGATAATTAAAAATTGTTGTCTGAGTAATGGTTTTATTTTTGATAATGATGTTACTCTAAATGAAATATTAAATGAAATATGTTTTAAGGAATATGATGATGATAACTAGATATTTTTTTTATATTTTAGATGGATGATTAAAATATTTATGTATTATAATTCTCCTATTATGTATTGGTCATTAGGTATTTTTAATTATGGATTAGAAATAATAAATTTAATGTATATGGTGCACTAGAGATGTGATTTGTTGGGAAGGTGATTGAGGAAAGATAACACGTAATATGTTCTTGACAATGATAATATGGTGGTTAGTTTCTAAAAACATTTTTATAAATATTATGTAATTTGAATAGTATTTTTGATATCCGAACTTATAATAACATTGTTGAGAAAGAGGATTGAGTCATCATTTAGTGAGTTAATAACCATATTGGGTATATAGAATCAATTTAATAATTAGTTTTCTTATTCAAAAAATGGGGAAGAATGTATTATTTCTAGAAGGTTATATTATAATTTAGGATATTACCATATATCAATAGAAAAGACGGTGAATGTATTCAGTTATTCATTGTTTGACAATAAATATCCACATTATGATGTATGGGTGATTAATGATATAAGTATTTTGGAAAATTAGTGATTTTTTATTTGAGGTTTTGGATTATATTCCTCTGGGAGGTTAATAAAGTTAAATATTTGCGGAATATTTTTATGCTTAAATTTGGATTAGGCATTAATGACAAAATCTAACATCACTATGTGATGATTTATCCATTTTGGATAAACAATGTCATATATTATTAATTAGAGATAAAATGAATAACCTCTCACTATAATATAGATCATTTGATTCATTATATCATGAGGAATAAGAAATTCAATTACTATTATTGGATTAAGGGAAAATGTGTAAAATGATCATGAAAAAATCATATTATGTTATTCTGCTTATTAAATGGAATGAAATCTATTAATATATCTTATTTTTTTAATTTATGAAAAATAATATTTTCCTGTAATAATGAATTTTAGGATCTCAATTAAATTTTACATGCCTCTCTAGTGTATGGATTTATTATATCTAACCATCTTTGTGCCATCTATTTTCTTTTAATCAATGTTCTCTATCAATCCCTATATGAAATTTGGATTTTATATTTTGTAATATTTCATTGTTTTCAATTCCCAAATTTGTTCTTTCATTTTGAAATATAGTAGGTGTTATTATAAATGACATTCAAAAATAGCTATATCATTTTCAATAGGATGTTTCAGTAAAATTATTTATGATGTGGGTTTCTATAAAATATTTTTTGAATGCAAAACATTTGTGTAATGAGATTATTTTTTATAGAGAAACTCATTGGTAGAGGGTATAATGATACCCCACAAGATAATATGAAATAGGTTTTAAAATTAATATCATAATTTTGATATTTATATTTACATGTAATTTTTTTTATATTATGTTATATTCAATATTATGTTACAATTGTGTTACATGGAACACCGAGCATAACATGTCATACACACAACACTGAGTTAAAATAAAACATGACATATTATTAAAATATTATCAGATATAATGATACCTTTAACAAAAAAAATGGTATGTAGGTTATGAGTAATTATAAATAAATTTTAAATATATAGTGTCAAATTGTATATAAAATTAATTCTTTGGTGACTAGTAATTTGAAATGAAAAATGAAACTCTTTTGAGTTTAAAATGATATTATTCTCTAAAAATGATGGTATGTAGGTATGAGTAATGCTAAATAAATTTTAAATATCTAGTTTCAAAAAGAATATAAAATTTATTCTTTTTGGGCTAGTAATTTGAAATGAAAATGAAACTCTTTTGAGTTTAAAATGATATTATTCTCTAAAAAGTGTTATTATTCCCAATTGTGGGTAATATCCATAAATTAAACTAATGATTTTTTAATGGTTGAAATCAAATTAATATATGATATATCCAATAAAATAATTTACATTCAACCTTTATTCTTCTATTCATGTTATATGAATAAAATACAATTTTAGACATGAAAACATAATTTACTAAAAAAGCAGTAATTTATCCTTTTATTGAACACATTGTTGAAAACTAAATTTTTAAAAATTACTAAAATAAATCAGTAAAAATAAAAATAATTTATAAAATCATAACATCTAAATTTTCTTATGGTGGATTTTTTTGATTTCTTAAAAAGAATAATTATTATTAAATAGTTAAATATATCTCTTTTTTATTAAAAATCAACTTTCATTAAAATTGTTTACTCTTATTAAATATTTAAAATTTATTGTAAAATGAAATAAGTTCGTATTTATATCAAATTCATAAAAAATTTTAATTGGAATCAATTTCATATTGATTTATGATATTAATACTTTTCAAACTCTTAAACATTTTAAATCTGCATTATCTCCAAATACACTTGATTAATTTTATATTAAATTTTAAAACATTATTGAATGTAATTTTTATAAATGAATACAAAATTTGGAATTAGAAAAATATAAAATGTAAAATAAGGTGAAATTAATATTTTTATCAAAATTAATAGTTCATGCTAGACGTATTTATAAAACTATTAATTTAAAAAATGTCTTATATGGGGTTATAGTAAAATGATTTAGAAAAAACAAATATAATATGCCACACCCTCTTCTGGAATATTCAAAACTACGAATATATTTGAATTAGGAAATACTTATCCAATTAACATCACAAATATCCTCCTATAATATTAATATAAATAATTGTTCATAAATTCCCTAAGAATGAATTTCGTGTAAACCTATGTTCGATATGAAAAGGATATCTAGAATTTTAAAATAAGAGGTTTTTTTATTTCATTATCCACCACAAAATATTCATATTTGAAAATCATTATATAATCAAAGGATATGGTGGACAACCACCTCATGAAGAAAAACTCATTCATTTTTTCATTACCACCTATAAATAATTGTAAAAATTTTAGATTTATTATCTACATATGGCGTATATTATAGTTAGAATGTTATTATTATTTTAAAATTTAAATATTAAACATACTTCCATGCATTACATTTATTGGGAAGGCAATAATGTTTCTCAGTTGTAAAATGGACTACCACATCTAGAAGTGATGTTATTCATCAATGCATTACATGTAATTTTTTTAGGATGGGATTTGTAAATATTTGTGATATATATGATATATGTATGATTTTGGAATGATAATATATATATATATATATATATTGATTTTTATTATCTCATCCCAACATGAAAAGGAAACAAATGTCCATATATATATGGCTTACCTTCTCAAGAAACGATGTATTGCATCTTCAATAACTAAATTTAATGTATTATAATAAATAAAAATATATATTATATATATTATATTTATATTTTTATAATAATTATGAATATTGTAGAACAAATATCAATGTAATAGGAATAAATATTTTTCATGTCAAAACATATACCAAAAGAATGCAGTTATTCTATGAAATAGATCTTAAAAATGGAATTGTTAATAAATAATAAAGAAACAATTATAAGAAAAATATTATATGGTATGGACTTTATGATTATGATTTCATAATATAATAATAATAAACATAAATTTATTTTAATTTTTTTTTGAACAAGGATGATGGAATCCCAAACAAATGATAAAGGATTTTTGTCTCATGATGTACTTATCTGAGAATTATTCTATATTCACCACCATTTTTTTATGTGGTGTAAATAATTCCCACAAATGTATTTAATTAATGTTATACATAAAATTATGGGTATTTATTTATTAATTTTGGGATCTCTCTTTAATGGGGTTTATCGTTTTAATGTTTCTAATTCAGTAAGAATTTTTTTTCTCATTTTTCTTTATTTGAATGAAATGATTATCATGTACACATATCTTTCAATACAATGAATATTTACGTACAAATTGACAAGTCATATTAGGATTATCTAAATATTCAGGATATTCCATGTTTCATGTAATGTTATTATTTCGTGGTACTTATTATTTATTTTTTCCAATGTGATATACAATTGATGCTATAATCTCATTCTTTATTGGGAATATCAATTATTATCATTAAAAATAAATAAATTTTATTATTTAAATATCATGAAAATAATTATGTTTATTATAATATGTTAATATAATTATAATACAAGTGATATATTTATTTTATTCTATTTATATACTAAATAGTAAAATAATAATGTTTTCATAAAAATCGGGTTTTCAATTGAAAACACATTTTCTTAAATAAAATGTTATTTAAAAATAATTTCGTTTCTTATCATTTTTAATGTTCATTATTAATGATTTTTTACCCATGTTTTAATTCTTTTACAAAATGTTTTAAATGTAATAATAATTTCATTTTAAAAAAAATGGATTTTATCGAAAATGTGAAAATATTCCTGGTTTCTAATAAGAATGATATGAATTGTGTATGACACTATTAGGAAAAATCAATGAATTAAATATTCCTTTTTGTGTTTTCAATATTTCTTTGAAATAAATTTTTTCCTTATATATTTTGAAATTTATTTATATTTTAAATATATAATTTCAATGTGAAATGGATTTTGAATTTATTATGTTTTAAGAAGCATTTTTTCAGTAGGAAATAATATCTTCTTCCAGAAATGAATTATATGATATCTAAAGATTCCATTATTATATATTATCTTTATTTTCATTGAAAAATATATTTAAATTTTTTCATATTTTGAAAAATTATTTTTTATAAAAACATATTTTCCCTATGAAAATAATGAAGTAATCATTCAATATTATGTTACATCTAAGATGAAACCCTTTGATGTTACTCATTATTTAATAGGGATATGATACATGGATTCCCTTCTTATAGTCTCATTAAAAGTTATTATGATGTCTTGATGTTTATAAAACATATTTCTCTTGCACAACTTATACCCAGAGGATAATATTATGAATCCCGACTCTTCTCAAAGTTTATAAAATGATGAAATGATTGTGAAACCTATCTTTCTTTCCTAGGGTTATGATTTGAATAAGTGTTTATGATATGTATTACATTTTTGGGATTATTTAAATGACCTAGCCCTAGATATCCCAAAGCCTTTGTCTACTACTAAATAGATTGACATGATTACCAAGAATCAAGCCCTGAAAGTCCGATTCATTTTTTAGTCTTCGTATACAAGATAAATAAATGATTATTGTATTATAATTTAATATACTGATTAAAACATAATATTATATTTCTTTTATACATTCAAATATACTTATTCAAGGGTAATTCTAATACATATTGTAAAATCCATTCATATCTATAATAGTATGCTTCTGTGATTATTGGGGAAAAATATAATACGGGTGAGCTCAAATTCATGGTATGGAAAAGATATTATGGAAAAAATATTGAATCAATTTGAATAGTCAATATGAACATGAGCCTTAGCACAGTTTCTGAGGTATTCTTAAGTGTATACAGGAGAAAAAGGTTCAAAACCAGTAAGAGGTATATTTATGGGGTACTGAAGAAGTATTGTAGCATACAGTATTCGGTACTATAGAATCTGGAACTGTTTACCTTCGACCACTGGTATGGGAATGGAGTCTTTATGGCCTTCAGTCCATCCAGGCCTTCCAGTCAGTTTGTCTTCTGGGCCACCTCAAGGCCTTCAGGCCACATGTTGTTTCCCCAGATAAACTATAATCAAATGGTGCATCCTCAGAGGAGGATTCGGAGCAGGAAAACTCACCAAAGCGGAACCAATAGATTTGAAAGAATGAGAGGGTATGATAATACCATTGGGACCAGCCCATGATTTCATGGGAAGCTTAGCCAGATGGACATTGAAGGTGGAGAGCTACCATCACGATCAGAGGTTGTGGAGGGAGAATTCCTTGTAGTTATAGTCTGGTTGAATTCACTAAGAACTCCATGTCAGATAATTCTCATAATCCTATAGGTCATGTTATCACTAAGCCTACTTACCTTTTATGGATTCCCCCTCATCCCTTGAAAGGGAGGTTATAAAAATCAATAAAAATGAAGGCCCATGGACCATTCGGGTAAATGACAATAATTAATATGGAAAGGTAAATAAATGGTCACACATTTGAGGTAAATAACTTGATAAAAAAATAAATAAACCATGGTAAGAAACTATATCACATGCCATCTAGATTAATGTAAATGAAATGTATCCATAGATATATCGATTGAAGAACTCCTAGATAAATAATAATTGAATTCTCAATAGAGGAAATGATTTATTTTTGGACATCATGCTTCACATAATCATAATAACATTACCGTAAAAATACAGTATAACCATTCCAATTTTTGTAACTAATTTGTTCCATGAGACTATTGAAGAATCAAGGGTCTATAATTCACTATTCCCTGCCCAGTAGGGCTTTCCTTAAATGGTCCCCATCTCATGTATTATATGTACAAAAAATTCATCATATCTGAAATAAAATAATTTTACTTATCAAATAACAGTATTGAATTATGTATATAAATTTATCTGTATTTCCCAAAATAATCAATGAAATTTCAATGTAAATGTCGTATGTAAAATGAAATACAGTTCAGTCAATAGAAATATACATGGTAAATAAAATGTATTATTTAGGGGATATTCAATTATCAATGATAATAGGAGATTAATTTTTTCAAGGTCACTAAAAAATAGATTATTGAAGTGAATTTTAATACCACCCTTGGACAAATAAATCATAAATTATCCAATGGAAGAATATATATGTTTTCAATACAACATACCCCTTTTGGGTAATAATATACGGATTTTTTCATTGTAAAAATAAAATGTTAACATTTAAAAATATCCATGTGGAAAATGTCCATTCATTTTTCAAAACCTTATGAAATTATTTTTTATTAATAATCATCTCAAAAAATATTTTCATTAAAAATAAATACTTTTAAATTGATAATGAGGATTCTAAGAAATGATGGTAGATAGATCCTTCCATATCAAAAGTGGTAAAAACTATATTCCCTTTTTATGGAAAAACCATAGAAAATTACTCATTTGTAAAGTGAAAGGAATATAACTTCTCTGAGATTAATAAAAGACAATAAGGGTAACATTTTCTATAAATAATCTTTTTAAAATGATTACTGAACTTATTTTAATAAGACATGTTTTTTACAAGGAAAAAAGGTTCTCCTAATAAAGAGTGATATAGAGTTTGGTTTTCATATAATCGTTTTCTAAAACACTTTTAGTACCAATGTGTGTAAAATTTGTTCTAATAGTTGAAATTGATCATTAATAACTTTAAAATAATTAAAGGGCTTATATAAAAATGATTATATAATTTCATTTAATGAAAATTCCATTAATAGAAAATTAGGGTAAATATTGATGATAATAATTTTTAAATATTCTCATGTTTCCAATGCTACATGGAAAGATTTTTAAATCATAGAATAATGAATGAATAATATTAAATGAAATTATAAAATACCATGGAAAAAAATTATTCATGATATTACATAAAAAATTATGCAGTAGATACACCACACAAAGTATATAAGTAGTGAAAATGACATATATATCACGAATCTAAAATGAGATATGGAAGTCCCATATATATGAATCAGAAGACCCAAAAGTGATAATAATAAAATTAAACATATAAATAACATTAAGAGAATAGGTTTCATGATATAATATGTACATTTGGAATTATTTACACCATATATATATATATATATATATATGTATGTATAAGAAGTTAGGCTGACAATAATAAATTATTCCTCATAGAACAAAAAGTGAAGAAAGAATTCATTACCATGTGTTTCCTTTCAGTTGAACGTCATTTAATAAGAATTATAATAAACTAATGTCAATTTTATACTTTTTAATAACCTTTTTCATTTTTATAATTACATTAATATAAATTATCAACCATGTTTTGTACAACTACATAAACTATTAATTTTACATCAGGTGTGTTTTACCAAATTCAGTTTATGTATTAAAACATCAATGGTTGGTTAACTATATTCAAAGGGGTAATTATATAAAATATGTAGAATAACAACCATGAAATAATTGTCATATTTTTACATCAGTTATTATTTTAGAATAAATAATTAATTATAGTTATGAAAATGATAATTTATTATAATCTTTGAGATGGTAGGTCGTATGTATGGCTGAGGGACATTCCAATTTTTAAATGATCATTGTGGAAAAAAGGTAACTAGCTCAATTAATTTTAGAATGATGATTTTATAATATTATATTATGATATATAATTATATATATAATTATGTTATGTAAAAGGAATTACATTATGTTGATGAGGCGGTAGTTCACATGTATTTGAACAACGTTATCTCTATTAATGTTTGTAAAGAGGTAATTAATGAGATGGTATAAATATAAATTTATTATATTTACGAAAAGATAATTACTTAATTAATATATTATTGATGTGTTTTATATCCATTATGTTTAATTATGCCCATTATTTTATATATTCCATGTATCATGCGAACGAATCACATTGCTTTGAGGGGGAGGTTTTCCACACTTCCTCAAACATAATTATTGTATTTACATAACATGGAAAGCATAAGTATATTTTATAAAAAATATTACATATTTTTAAACAATATAAATAAAATATATATATTTTTAAAATATATTCTCTATCATCATGGCTACCAAAAGAGGTGGTAATGAATAATTGAACAATCATCGTTTCGTGAGACACTAATTCTCCATTCATAGAAACAATGTGATCGTGGAACATTAGGTTGAGGAATGTGTATTTTTAGATCTGATCCGTAGAATAATAACATCCTCATATATTTTTTATACTTTTATTATTATGTAAGATCAAAATAATGATATTTTAGGTGTTGGAGAATGGAAATGAATCTAGTGAGAGTGATAAAATACATTACCTTATAGTCAGATTACATCTTTTGATTAAAACTAAAAGTAATTGTTGGAAGAGTTTATAAAAAAGTGGAATAATATAGGATGAGGAGAGGTATTTTGGGAGAAATTTTTGGTAGTTATTGTCCAATCATTAGAGGCTTGATAGGTTTGAGTAATGGGTTGACATGGTAGGCTTTTATAGGGAAGGAAAAGGTCTCACTTAGTATTCTTGAAAAGGAGTTAGTTGTGCACAAGTTCTTACCAAAACAAATGACATAAAATAACACCCAAACTCATTAATGGATGGTTAATGGATGATCTATTTCCATAAAATGGGTTTTTTACAAGCATACCGGTCATTTGGTCCCTTTAACATTGGGTTTTAGTCCCTTTTTAAGCCTAATTACACCTTAATCACTCTTATTATTTTTAATCACGTAAACTAATCATTTTTATCAATAATTCTGTTGGACTTATTATAACAAGAATATTATATTGATTACAATTGTTTATATATGATTTTAAAAATGCAATAAACATTTTCGGAAAAAATGTTATTAATGTTATTGTCACGACAGACATATTAATTGGATTTAGTAGAAAAATGTTCAAAGGATTATTATTTTTTATAATTAATTTAAAAAGAAAAAATGATTTTAATGATCTTAACTTTATTAATATATTTTTAATTGATCCCATTTTACTTTAAAATAAATTATAATGTAATTTAACATTAGTAATTATTTAAAAGAAAATGCAATTCTTATCTTAAATATAGAATAGTTCGCTATTCGTCAAAAAATTTTGGTTCTGAGAAAAATAAAAAAAATTAATCACAACCTTATTTTGACATTCTGAATTTTAAAATTTTGTTTACTTTAAAATATTAATTTCAGCAAACATTAAAAATTATTATTTAAAATATTTTATCCTTTAAATGGAATTATAAATGCATTGAAAAAAAATCATGGGGTTTTAGGTGAAATATGGGGTTTCTCTTTTCTTATGCTTACCAAATTTGTTTGATAAAAATAAAAAATAATTAATTTAATATTTAATATATTTTTTACATTAATATATCTCACTAATTATAATTAATTTAATTTATTGGGGTAAATCAACATTGTGAACATAAAAATAATTTTCAGGAAAAAATATTCTTTTAATATTCAATTGGTTCTTATATTAATTTATAATTTTTTTGAAACTAATGATTTAGTAGTCTAAACCATATATTTTCATAATTTAGATAATACTATTTATAAGTCATATTTTATATCTTATTATATTTTATAATAATAATTTAATTATAGATTCTATCTCGATAAGACTTGTAATTGTGTATTGTGTGTGTCATCGAAGAAGGTCACTTTTATGTGTAATTAAAGCTATGGAATAAGGTCATTGTTGTGTATGATGTTTGAAAACTCAATGTCGCATGAATTGAAATCTATCTCGGTGTTTAATGCATCGAAATAGAAAAAATATTTTAAATAAATTATTAATTATAAGGATATTATATTAACTTTGGCCCTTACTATACTGTTTCATAAATTATATCGAATACAAGGTTCTTATAATTGATTTTTTTTTGGGAACTAACTTCTCCCAACAATATTTAAATTGAATCCTCGCAATTTATTATTTATCTTGGTAATATATTTTTTCATATTTCCAATATTTAGATCCCACATTGTGAGAAGAGATCAAAAAACATCTTATATAAAAGAGAGAATGGAATGGAAAAAAGGACACATAGACTGCCATGTAACAATGTCTCAATGTAGGAGAAAATTAGTGGAATGTAGAGATACATACTTGGATGAAAAGAATACATATTCTTAAAGAGTTAATGAGGTCATCAATCTCAAATAAGTGAATGATCAATAGAATGTTGATGGCCCCAAATTCATAAATATTTGATGAATTAGAATACCATTGGATTAACATAAATTTAGGTATTATGAAAGAAATTTATTTTAAGGGCATGTTACTAATGATGGGTAGTTCAAGAATATAAAGAAATACTAAAGAATTATATGTTTCAATCTCATATGAAAAATTCAATCTTTTGGTTGCGCTTGTTCTTATTCTAATTCTTCACTTTACTCTAAAAATAGAAATAAAAAATATGATTTAAGAACTAAAATAAATATTTAATGTAACATATGGCCTATAAAATAGTGAAAGTTATTACTTGTTCTCCTTAACTGTAACCCAAAATAAATATTTTTTATTTATTAATTTCAAATCTTTAAAAATGTTACTACTTGTGTATCTTTAATATTTATTTACTAAAGTTTTAAAAAAAGAGAAATAAAAATTACGAATGGAATTTCATAGGATAGTGGATGTAATGAAACCCTTATAATCCTTTGGTCTTGGGTACAATTCCCATGTTCTTGATGGATTTGATTGGTTTCCACTCGATATACATGTATTCGTTTTCTAAAAAATTATTAACATGCCATCAAAATATAGTTATAATGGATATCCTGTAAAATAGGTTAATCTCTAAATATCATTTTACCTATTTTTATTCAATACAACCTCAATACATAAATACCTCATCCATTTTATTTCCACATAGATCCTTCCATTATCTTGTAATTATCTATAATGTCATTAGTTTGATTTATAAATCATGACACCTAATATCATATCTAATGCACCATAGGTTTAACCAATGTTATTTATTATGTAACTAAGTTCATTATATTTTTATTTAATGAATTATTGGCTTATCTTATGCATATAAAACGAGAGTTTAAAACTAGGCGTGCAATAGGGAAAGTTATCGTGTACTAGGTTTCCCTGAATCATGTTTAGAACACCTTGTCTGAGTTGTTATCCCTACATACATCGATTTCAGAACCGCATCCACTTTTAGTAGTCAGATAAGGATGTATTTCTAGGATTACCCACATTATCTATAATTTAACAAATTAATTGGATTTTCATCTATACATATTTATATTCAACCATTGGGTAATGATTTCAAATATATGTTTTCGAAAATAATGTTCCCAAGGTTCCTACTAAATGTCCCTTGATACAAACTACTGCAACCCAACCCCATATATCCTAGAGTCGGTTTCTACATTAAATACATTATCATGATTACAATGAATGTAGCCTACAAGGACCGATCAGTTTAGTATTCTTGGAAAACAAGATAAAAAAATAAGGAATTTATAAAAATTAATACACTGATTACCACATAATTTTTTTACAAAAAAAATAAATAAATAAATTCGAGATTAACTCTTTTTGATCTAGAAAAATAGATCCATATTATTCAATGTATGGTAATTGGATTCTTGTGGAAAGAAACCTAGTAAGGGTAATCTCAAATTGTCCATATAGGAAAAATATATTAGAAGAAATATTGAATCTATGAGAACAGTAAATAAGGAATTGTAAATAACTGGACACAAATTCCATGTATATATAGTGAAGAAAAAATAAATATTTAAGGTAAAAAACTGAAACAATATACATCGAGATAATTGACAATGAAATGTATTCATATATATATATATCGACGGAAATTAAAATTGATAAATAATAACTGAATTCTCAATAATGGAAGTTTTATTTGTCAAATGCCATGTTTCCGAGGAACATTATACCTTTATCATAAAAATATAGTTTATTCATTCCAATTTTTGCAGAAAATTCATCCCATGAGACTGAGGATGCATCGAGGGGCCTTAAATCACCAATCCCTAACCCATAGGGCGTTCCATAAATGGTTCCAAATCTATGAATTTCATGTCCAAAGAAATCCTCATATATCAAATAAATAATGTTCCCTTTACAATATACATATTGAATTGTGTATATAGATTTATCAAAATTTCCCCAAATAATCAAATAAATTTTAATGTATACAGCTTATAGAAAATTGTATATGGTTTAGAAAATAGTAATATCTATGATAAATGAAATACATAACTTAGGGGAAATTCTATGTTCAATATTCATAAGATATTGAATATGTCAAGGGGACTGAATATAATATAATGTATGGGAATTGGAATACTATCATTGGAAAACAAAATCATAAACCATGTAAAGGAAGTATAAATATGGTGTCAATAAAACATACCCTTGGTGGAGTAAAAATTGATGCTTGTTGTCGTGAAGGAAATAAAATATTATCATTTAAAAATATACTTGAGGAAAACATACATTGCTTTTGAAAATCCTTTTGAGAATATTTTTCATTGAAAACCCATATTAAAAAATAGTTCATAAAAAAATACTTTTCATATTGGTAATGAGGCTCCAATAATATGAAGATGGACATAACCATACAAGTTGTACTGGGTAAAAAATAATATTCCTTTTTTACTAAAAATGGTTATATTGTTTTGGAATGTTAAAAAAATAATCCTTCTATAAGATTGGAAAAATAGCAAAAATTTGAAATTTTCATTACATAATAATTTTTCAATTAATTTTCTGAAACATTTTAATAAAAAGGGTTTTTAAAATAAACATTTTCTCCTACTAAATATAGAAATAATGTTGGTTTTCATTAAAAATATAATCTAAAACTCATTGAGTACCAAGGAGTTGAAAAATTGTACTAATATTGGAAAATGTTCATGAATAACTATGGAATGATGTAATGGATTATTGAACAATTGTTATATAATTTCCACTAATGGAAATTCTATTGTAAGATCATTTGGATTAGTCTTGAGTAAAATAATCATTAAACATTCCAAAGTGTCCCACACCCCATTGAAGCATATTTAAATCCTAATTATTGTAATAGAATAATATTAAATTAAATTATTCATTAAAATTAATGGAATGTAATTAATATATAATATAAAAAATGGGTATTAGATACACCACACAAATTATTTTTGTTGTGAAATTACATTTCTCTCAAGAATGTAAAGAGTGAGATGGATGTCCCTTACATATAAATAGAAAGACCCAATTTACTTAATCATAAATTGAAATATCTATATACCATGAAGATAATATTTTTCATGATATTATATTTCAATGTTTCAGTATGTACACCATATTTATAATAAATTTGTTGCACAATACTAAATTATTCCCCATGAAATGAAAACTAAGAAAAGAATTCATTACCTTGCGTTTCATTTACAGTGAAAATCCTATAAAATAATACATAATAAACATATGTTAATATTATACATGATTGATATCCATTTTCTTATCTATAATTACATTTATTTTTCTTATAACTATATTGTGTACACGTACATATACAATTAACATTATGTTTGGTGTTTTTGACCAAATTCGGTTTATGTGTTGAAAAAGTAATTGTTGGTCAACTATGGTCAAAGGGGTCATTATATAAAATATATATCATAATAAACTATAAATAATGATCATATTTTTAAATAAATAACACTTTAAAAATTAATCATTAAAAATTGTTATGAAAATTTGAATATGTTGCAATCATGGAGACGGTAGGTTATACATACACATGAGTAACATACACAGTCTAAATGATCATTGTGGATATATTGTAATTAACTAAAATATCTATAAATTATCATTATTTAATATTATTTTCTAATATATAATTTTATATGTAATTATTTTATGTAAAAGTAATCTCCTCATGTCGAGGAGGAGGTAGTCTACACGGCCAGGAACGAAGTTATCTCTTTTAAGGTGTTTTAATGGGTAATAAGAGAGATGATATAAATATTTATATTATATTTATTTAAATATAATTAATTAATGAATATATTAATGATTATTTGTATTTCACTTATGTAATATTATACCTATACCTTTATTCATTCCAAGTATCGTGTGAACGAATCACATTGCATTGAGGGGGAGGTGGTCCACACTTCCCCAAATGAGATTATCGTATTTACACAACATAGAATGAATAAATGTATGTTATAAATAAAATTCACAGGATGGTAAAACATTATAAATTATATATATCATATATAATTAGAGTATATATTATAATTTCTTCTATAATAGGTGGTAATGGAGAATTGAACAATCAAAATTTCGTAACTCAGTAATTCTCTATTTACAGAAACAATATGTACATCTCCCATTTGATTGAGGTGATTTTAAGTTTAGTTATAACAAATAGTATAAAAACCTCTTAGTAAATTTAGGATGTTGGTGTTCTTCTGTAATAAAATAATAATACGATTATAGGAATAGGATAAAAGAAATTAAACTAGAGAGATTGATAATGGACATTACCTTTTAATAGGACAACATTGTTCAGTTTGAAACAAAAGGCATTGTTGGAAGGGTTTCTAAAAATGGATAAATCTAGGTATAATATTGTTTTTGAGGGAGGCACTATTGTACGAGAAATTCCTAACATTATATGCTTGAGAGGAGTGAGGAATTGGAAGAGGTGGTGGCCTTTTATAGGGAGGGAAAAGGGCTCGGTATTTTTGAAACGATGTTTGGTTTAAAACTTTTATTACCTATAAAAGTCATACTAAAACATAAAAACTCATTAATATAAGGTTAATGGACTACATATGGACATCTAATGAGTTTTTTTTACAGGTTTATAGATCATTTAGGCCTTTAAACATTGGGTTTTAGTCCATTTTTATCCTATTTACACCTTAATCACTGTAGTTATTTTTAATCACTTTCAATAATCAGTTTTTCATTGAAAATAATTTGTTAATATTAGGAAAAAAATATTATATTCATTACAATGGTGTGTGTCATTTTTTAAAATATTAAATCACCGAAAGAAACAAAATTAGGATTGATGTTAATCTACATACATACAGATTAACTGGTTTTAGTAGGAAACTGTTCAAAAGATTTGTATAATTTCTTATACATTTTAAAATTGTAAATTGATTATAAGAAAATAAATTTTATTAATAAATTTTTAAATAATTAAAATTTACCTTAAAATTATTATATTATAATGTAGCGTTAATAAATATTTAAATGAAAAGGCATTTTTTAACAAAACCACAGTATTTATCATTAATCATCAAAAAAGTAGTCTCTTAGAAGAATAAAAAAATTCACTATAAATTAACCAAGAAGTTATTAATAAAAAATTTACTTTATTTTATCAAATTTAATTCCAAAAATTGTAAAAAAATATGTTTTTAAATAGGTTCTCAATAAATAGACAGTAAAAAATGCCTTAAAAATATTGGTATTTATTTGAAATATTGGCATTGTTCTTATCTTATGGTTACCAAATATATTGGATGTGTATAAAAAATAATTTATTGAATATGTGAAAATTTTAATAAATTAATATCATTCAATAATTGTAATTAAATTAATCTCTTATGGTGGAACAACTTTGTGAAAATAAAAGTAAAATTCTACAAAAAAAATATCTTGTATATATTCAGTTGGTTCTTATATTTATATCTAATTTATATTCAACAAATTTTTGAGTTGTATAAACCATATATTTTCCAAATTTTGTTAATAATATTCATACTATCTATTTTATTTCTTATTACATTAAATAATAATGTTTTAATTACAGATTTTGTCTCAATATTAGTCCATATTAGTTATAGAAGAAGCCATCGAAGATGTTCAATTTTAAATGTAATGCAAGCTATAGAGGATGGTCATTGTTGCATATTATGTACGGACACTCTTTGTCAGATTCATTGGAAGCTAACTCGTTATTTCATCCATTTAAATAAATTGAATGCATTTTAAATATATTATTTAGTATATTGAGATTGTATTACCTTACCCACTAACTATCATGTGTCAGACAGTGTATCAAATAAAAGGTTCTTACATTCATTTTTAGGGCATCACTGTTTTGATTTATTGATTTCATATGATCTTGAGGAACACATATCTAACATTTTATTCTGTTATAGGTGCGACCTATAGGTATCATTAATTCATTAGGTAATGATTTATACCTCATGCGATAGATAATACTAAAACAGAGTGTCATCTCAGTTTATTAGGGGAAATTGTAATATATGATTGTCTTGGGTGGGGACATTGACTAATTTGATGTTATGTTTAGTCATGTATTTCATGTCAATATTTTTTATTCATGAACCTGATTTAATCTTCAAATTTTTATTTATTATGTTTATTAGAAGCATACAGTAGTATGTGTGGGCCTCTTCTTCATGTCCATAATATTATGAGTGGACCTGATTACACGTCCATAAGTTTATTTGAGATCCATATTTCATATACTTTACCTAATGTGTGAAACTATTTCTATCATTCATGTTAATAATGTTATAAGATACTTCTTATGCAACAATACTATGTTTTATTACATTTTAGGCTCTCTTATATCATTTTCTATGCTTCTTTTATTTTTCATGACTATAAACTACCAATCATTATGTTCTGGCTCATTTTTTTTATCTATGAATGGTCGAGTATAAAAATTTCTAGTTAGTCTAACCTAATCCCTTTTGATTAACTTACTCGTTCATATATTCATAGATATATAAAACATATATTAACCCTTTTTGATAATCTGAGCACGCCATTTCATATGTTCCCATTACAAATGATATGAATAATGGTTTTATATAGGGTATTTCTATTATGATCAATAAATTGGATGAATTTATTGTTTACATTGATGATTTATCCCCCAACTATAATATTGTAAAATTATTTTCTAATGTAACCTAACTTTTATTGTCCTCAGGAACATGTTTCTACAATGTAATGTATATTCATATAAAGGATGTAATATGAATTTTTTACATTCATGGGTCCATATAGGTCCTCATACTAATGAGTGAAAACCCCAAAACATAATACAATGTGGTTTATTTACCTACTGACTTCCACACCCATATGAACTAGGTCGAGGGTCCTCCACCTAACGAGTGGAAACACCTATTGAACTGGGGTGTGATCCCTCTACCTACTGAGTTGAACCCCACTGAACGACAATGTTGTGGGTCCTCTACCTTTTCTGTGGATCACCTAGATTGAAATCTGTCTTTTAGTTTACATGTTAAGTGGAATTACCCTTATGAACTATGGTGTCACTCCTCTACATACTTAGTGTCCACCATGACTGATGACGGTGTGTGTTCTTAACATATTACGAGGGGACCCCACACCTCTATAATTCACTTGGGAGTGTGTCTACTATTGTAATTGTTCCCCCTTAGCTGTGTAGAATAATTATGAATTGTGGGACCTCTGCACGGTTACCATAGCCGATTCCTGAGATGTTGGACTTCAGAGATGTCAGACATTATAAATTTTGGTTGACTCCTTGATATAATCTACTATACAAGAGATTTATCTAATTGTTATCTTTTTTGGATTTCCATTATGCCCCATAAAAATGTTTGTTTTTGGGTATTATTACTCACTAGATTTGGGATTATGTAATGACCTTGATTTCCCAAGGCCACTCTTTTTGTGCTTGTGGTTTTATTGGGGGTCATAGTGCTTTGTTTCAAAAGTTTTACAATATCCCAGTTTATAACACCCCAAGATTTCATAGTGTGTTATTTCTTCAAAATAATTAAATAACTGACACTACACGCAACACCGGGTTCAAGCACACCATGACATACCAAAAAAACAGTTCAAAAGAGGTTATGAATAGTATTAACTAAATATTAAACTTTATACAATCCTTATAATTTTAGAATCCATATTATCAGTTTCTAAGACATAATGTAAGAACAAATTCATTTTCAGTATTGCACTTTTACCAACTTTTAATCGTGAAACCTTTTTAAATACAATATTTTAAACTTTGTGACTAAATGGGGACATCAAAAATTTAAAATGTAACATCCCAAGCTTCTACGGTACGCTTCTCTTTGAATAATGTGATAGCGTGTGTTGTACGCAACACAGAGTTCTAACACAGCACAACCAATCAAACTAGCTGTTATGAATAGTAATACCTACTTTTTGAAATTATATATATTTTATATTTTAAAATGAACTTAATTTTTGGATTCGGAATATCAAAATTAGCTTAGGGTGAAATTTTGGTACTTTTTGGATTTCTTTCATATTTTGATGAATAGTGAAAATTACTAAATTTTAAATTAAAAACAACATTTTTAATCAAAATAATTAATATTGATAAATTATGAATTTGAGTGGTTTTAAAGTATATTTATAATATATTTTTACCATTTAATTCAATTTTTTTCATTGGACATAATATTACAATTAAACCGGACATAAAAAAGTGTCAATCTTTTGACAGTTATTATCTCTTAAAAACACGCTTTTTGTTTTAATAATGGGAATTAATTTTAAATTAATTTCTTCCACTTCTGTGTTTTGAATTTGGAAAAATGGATTCCATATTTGGAATCAGGATGTTCAAATTGTCTAAATAGGTAACTTTTATTTTTATACATTTTAAATAATTACTGCGATAAATAGTTTATTTACCATGGTTAAGGGTAAATCGAGTAAATAAGGGTTAAACAAATAATATTATAATAATATTAAATTACACTAAAACGTGTCCTAACCTTATTGGTAGATACATGTCCGACCATGTACATCTTTGGGTCAATTTTGGGACCTAATGGAGCCACTTTTAGGTGATAGGGACACTTTATTTTAATTAAGTTAAAATGAATACAAAAATGACACAAGCATATATCTTTTAGAAAAACAAGATTTACATAAGGTTATATATTTTGGATTTTAGATTATAAATATTCATTATAAATATAAAAGGATTTCATTCATAATGATATTTTATTTATAACTTCAAAGCCTTTTGGTTCGGCCAAACTCTTCCAAAATACTCTCCCAACATCCCTAAATACAACTTAGAGGCCTTATTTGGATCATAAAGCCATCCTATGGAACCTTTTTGATCAAATCAAAAAGAGGAACCCGAAGAAGAGGTAATGTTTTCACCACCCCTTTTCAAGTTCCTTTCTTCTTCCACTTCTTCTTTATTTGTTATTACCATTCTAAAATAATAACTCCATTATCTTATATATACTGTGATGTTATTATAAATATGGTACAACCATATTCAGTATTCTATCCACCTTTTAATAACATGTCACCATACGTGCGTACGTACGGCTTACCGTCTCCACGTCGTGGTGTAATTGTTATTCAATATATTATTATTTGGATGGTTAAATAATGATGGCTGACTCATTTAATAATAAATATAACATTTTAATTATTCTTTATATATGATATACCATCCATTTATATATTATTTTAAAATCAAAAGAATGATATTGTCACTCGTGCGTACGTAAGGACTACCGTCTCCACGAACGCGATAAGATTCATTCTCCATCGTATCCATTAAAATGTAATTATCATTTAATGATTAATAATAGTATTTAAGGACTTGATATAATTCTGGATATGATTAATATAAAACCTATCCATAACAAACATGTCTTACGTAACAAAACATATAAATGAAAAGAGTATGTTAACACCAAAAACGACGATATTACTAAGATATTTTTAACAAAGAAATGTAAAAAGTTAATATATGATATCATATTTATATATATGATTCTTTTATAATTTAATAACAATTATTTCACCATTATACAGGAGGTTAACCTACCCTCAATCATGGAAAATTAAAGGTAAGGGTTATTTCACAATCTCTTCATTATCCGAGGTTGTTTATACGTAATAATCTACTGGGATCTCTTTATCATCCACATCCATGTTTCATAGAAATGTATTTCAAAACATTATTAATATTTAAAATAATATGGTTTAAAGTCATGTATACCCTTGTTTGAATTTTTATAAGAGTTTTATAAAGGAATCTTTCCGTCGTTTTCCAAACAAGGTGCTTTTAACCTTTTCGACAGAATTAAGGTAAGAATGTTTTTTTAACTTATACAGTGGGTGTGGTTATTTGACGCCGTTATAAAATCATTGAAGCTTCCCTTACAAGCTTATAAGAATATTTTCAAAGAAAATGTTTTATTTTATAAATATATGACTCTTAAATGATATCAAAAATAGAAAGAGATATTTCTCTAAAAAGAGTTTTGATTTCATCAATGTCAACATCCTTTGATGGATTTTACGCTTATTTGAAGTTGATTTATTATGATTCAAAACTTCTATATTATATTGAAGGTTTTGTGATATGTTTGACTATGGATGTTTTATTTTTATATCATTTATAGTTTATGGTTAAAGTATTGACATTTCGTATGCTAGTTTTAATAAGAATGTTTATGTTATGTTTAAACCTTTTCATATGGGAATTCATTGGACTTAATATGTGACGGGTGGAGCCTGCTATAGCTCCTCGATGCATCGATAGGTCTCATGAGACAAACTAGTGTCTTGGCACAAGGCCTTGACAAAATCTTATTTGTAGTCTTAGCACGAGGACTTGGCTATGTGGTTATGATAGTCCGGCATTATGCATTCCATCATTAATAAAGTGGTTATTGATTTTTCATGTGATTATTCGACTAGTAGAATATCCATGTGAATAAGTAAATGGCATTATTTCATTTTATTTATTCCATACTATGTTGAATGTTCAAGTTTGAAAGTCGTTTGTTTTATTTATACATTGCCTTAAATGTTTATTCTTATTTATGAAGGTTTCCACTATATTGTTATCCTTACTGGGCATTTGAGCTCACCCCTTTTCTATGTTTTATTTTTCCCAGGAAGTGAAGAAGTAAATTATGAATGACCTGCAGGTATATTATGAGGGTTTAATAGTGTGGACTATGGAGACAATATGTTGTTGTATTAGTTTTTCACATTATGATGTAATGTAAAACATTATGAATATATCTAGTGTTTCCAAGGCTACTAAACCAATCAGTCTTTCGAGATTTGATCTTTCTTATGATCATGCCAATGTTATGTAATAATGCACTGACTCTAGGTAACTGGAGTTGGGGCGTTACAGTTGGTATCATAGGATGTTTAGTACAAACCTTGGAAGCTAGATTTAGATAAACTTTGATTAGAGCACGTAGACCTAAGATGAACTTTGAGGATTAGTATAGAAGAACTTCCAAGAATTTTGGTATTGTAGAGATTTTGTGAGTTTTCCGAGCAATACATCCATGTCTAGATACGAGCAGGTAGAGGCGGTTCTGGCACAGATGTACCTAGGGGTAAAACCTGAAAACACCGCTTTGAGCTAGACTCGAACGGGAACTGGTTCACGACAACGGGCCTTGCTGCACTCTTGGTTGTGACACTCCCGGGGGATATTCTTAGGATAACTCTCATTTTCTTTACAAATCATTGTGAAGGGTTTATGAGTATATACTTCCTCAAAGAAAACATTCTTATGATTATGGATTATATCCATAAACTATTTAACTTATGTTATGTGTTTTACAAGTTTGGGATTAGGTATTGTTATTCATAAACTAATTTAGGTATTGTTTAGAAATGGCACCCAGTAGAAGGAATGAGAACTCCCGGAATGCACATGATACAAAGAGAAAGAAGGATCATATATTTCATGGTCTTAAGCCAGAATTTATAAGAGAATAGTCTCGCATGTATTATCATCATATGAAGAAATAATATCATGTGTTGATAAGATAAGTAAAGAGTTTTCTGATTCCTATGGCTTTGATGGGAATCAAGAGAAGAAAAGGATGGAAGAGAGAAATATGGATAAAGGGGAGAGGGAAATGAAGAATTTTCACATATGTGATAACTGTGGAAAGAAACACCCTGGAACTTGCCTGAAAGGAATGGGAGTTTTTTATAAGTGTGGAGGAAAAGGGCACAAAGTACGTGACTTCAAGGGTAAGAAAATGGTTTCAAATGTACAATGATTCATTTGAAAGAAGTTTGGACACTACGCGAACCTATGTCCCAATCCTCAGACTATGCCGCAAATGATGCTATTGGATAATAATCAAGTTATGATATTACCACAGATGATGAGGAATGATTAGAGTTCTTATGTTGACTATGTCATTTGAGTGTTTTATCATCAATGTACATGTTATAATAATTATGGAGTATATAAGGATTGTACTGGAGTACTATTTCATTAAGGACTTGATATTGTGTGGAACAAAGAAAAGTGATTCAATAGAAGGTTAAATTTTTGGAAAATATATGGTTGAGATAATGATAAACCATAATATGGTTCTGATACCGAGGTAGTGATTTTAGAATAATACATGATTGACATGGATAAATTATATTGGATATTCTTGACTACCTTGAAGCTGATTAATGATTTGTATATTCCATAATTGTTGGGGTTTAAAACATTTTTGGATTGATGAAGTATATCCAGGATTCTATATGGAATAAGGGAGTATGAATTTAATCAATAAGGATTATGGTAATTCAGGATGTTTCAGTGTTTTAAAAAAAATACATGATGAAAGTATTAATATGCTATTACACGGTAAAAAGGATCTACATTATGTTTACCTTCCTTATAAATGTTGGACTGTGAGTTTGGACAGAAGTATTTTGGATAAATTCTAGTTTGAGATTAATTTTGGATTGCCATAAAAGGACAACACGGAGGTCGGGCACCAACCCGTCGCGACCAGCAAGGCCGCAAGACTTGAACCCACAAACGAAGGGCGAAAAGGGTGTATCACCTACCACTGGCCCACGAGATGTCCGGGATTAAATAATGTAGTTTTTTTAAAAAAGATCTGGTAGATGAATTATAAATTCATTTATTTTGGAACCCTGTACGAATAGTATAAATAGAATTTTTTTTACATTCTATTATCTTTTAAAGTGAAAGATGAGTTTGTGGTAGAAATTTATTAATGGATAAAACTCAAATTATAATGTAAGAATATATCCTTATGATCTTATCCAATCTCATAAATAAATTCCTCAACATTAAGAAAATGAACATTGAACAAAAATGTTGTCCTAGATGGTACCTTAAATCATCACTAATTTATGGCTTTTGGATTGATGGGATTTTCTACTCCATGTTCTCTACCACTCTCCATCAGATAATTGATGGTTAGATTTCTCTTCCATATACATATTTTCCTACATGGAACCCTAGTATGTGTTATTTTCGGTAATCTTCATACTTTCAACTCTTTATTTTAAATAGAGGACTCATTAATTCATATTTCGATGTGGGATTTCAACTAAGATATTTTGAAATGTCAAAAATGTGTTATCCTAATACCCTATGTTTTGTTGAACCAATGGTATTTCAAATCATCATAGATTGATGAATTTAAGGACCTCAATTTTACACTTGTTTGTGATTGATGACCTCAATCACTACTTATAAATATTTACGTTTTTCCTCCAATTATATGTCTCTAATTGCCACCAATGTTCTCCTAATCGAGATCATAATCTGGTGGTGACCCTTTCATTTCTATTTTCCTCATATTGAGACTAAATTTTAGTAACCCAATTTCCGATGTGGGTTTTCCCACAAATATACTTTCTATTTTCAACCATTTATTTTTGAAGAACAATTTCAAATTGCGAGGACGAAATTTATTGAAGGCGGGGAGAATGTAACACCCCAAGATTTCATAGTGTGTTATTTCTTCAAAATAATTCAATAACTGGCACTACACGCAACCCCTGGTTCAAACACACCATGACTTACCAAACAAACCATTCAAAAGAGGTTATGAATAGTATTAAATAAATTTTGAACTTTATGCAATCCTTATAATTTTAGAATCCATATTATCAGTTTCTTAGACATAATGTAAGAACAAATTCATTTTCAGTATTGCACTTTTACCAACTTTTAATAGTGAAAGATTTTTAAATACAATATTTTAAACTTTGTGACTAAATGGGGACATCAAAAATTTAAAATGTAACATCCCAAGCATCTACGGTATGCTTCTCTTTGAATAATGTGATAGCATGTGTTGTACACAACACTGAGCTCTAACACACCACAACCAATCAAACTAGCCGTTATGAATAGTAATACCTACTTTTTGAAATTTTATATATTTTATATTTCAAAATGGACTTCATTTTTGGATTCGGAATATTGAAATTAGCCTAGGGTGAAATTTTGGTACTTTTCGGATAACTTTCATATTTTGATGAATAGTGAAAATTACTAAATTTTTAATTAAAAACAACTTTTTTAATCAAAATAATTAATTTTGATAAATTATGAATTTGAGTGGTTTTAAAGTATAATTAGAATATATTTTTACCATTTAATTAAATGTTTGTCATTTGACATATTTTTACAATTTAACCTGGACATAAACAAGTGTCAATCTTTTGATAGTTATTATCTCTTAAAAACACGCTTTTTGTTTTGACAACGGGAATTAATTTTAAATTAATTTCTGCCACTTCTGTGTATTGAATTTGGAAAAATGGATTCCATATTTGGAATCAGGATGTTGAAATTGTGTAAATAGGTAACTTTTATTTTTAGACATTTTAAATAATATTACGGTAAATATTTTATTTACTATGGTTAAGGGTAAATCCGGTAAATAAGGGTTAAAAAAATAATATTATAATAATACTAAATTACCCTAGAACGTGTCCTAACCTTACTGGTAGATACATGACCGACCATGGGCATCATTAGGTCAATTTTGGGACCTGATGGATCCACTTGTAGGTGATAGGGACACTTTAATTTAATTAAGTTAAAATGAATACAAAAATGACACAAGCATATATCTTTTAGAAAAACAATTTTTACATAAGGATATATATGTTGGATTTTAGATTATAAATATTAATTATAAATATAAAAGTATTTCCTACATAATTATATTTTATTTATAATTTTGAAACATTATATAATTAATTTATTTAAGACACAATGATGATGCAGTAATTACTATAATAGTGAAAAATTAAAATAATTGATATTATAAATACCCAAATAAATATAATATGATACTTTTAATGAATTAAACTAATTTTCTATGGTAATATGATATATTAGGATTGATTCAATTAAATTTGTTCGAAGTAATCAATCTGTTAGGAGTTTCACTGAAATCAACTATTGAATAGTGTCAGAATCGACATAAAAGAGTTTTTAAAACAAATATTATATTATTAATTGGTATTAAATTCCTAAAAATCTAAGGCTCGGCCAAGAGACCTATATCCTGATATGTGGATCATTAATGGACCACTTGGGGGTCTCTTGGATGTATATAGTATGTTTATTAACTATATATTATAAAAATACAAAGTGACATGGTAAATGTCAAACTAATTAACTAAGTGTAAAAACTAAATGATAAGGTTAATATAGTAACCCAAACCTATCTAAATTCTATTGGTTGAATGGTTTTAGACCTATACCCACCATAAACATTGAATAATCAACTTTGGATCCATTAAAAACATAATATGAATTTATTATAAATTAATATTTCTAGCTTTTCCAAAGGTGCCCCTCACCCCTCTTATAAAAGGGCACTCCTCCTTCTCTTTTCATCACACCTTAAAAGCCATTTGGTTCTTCCAAACTCTGCCCAAATACTCTCCCAACTTCCTTCAATACAACCTAGAGGCCTTATTTTGATCATAAAGCCAACCTATGGAGCCCTTTTGATCAAATCAAAAGGAAGAACCCGAAGAAGATGTAATGTTTTCACCACCCCTTTTCATGTTCCTTTCTTCTTCCACTTCTTCTTTATTTTTTATTACCATTATAAAATAATGACTCCACTATCTTATATATACTGTGATGTTATTATAAATATGGTACAACCATATTTAGTATTCTATCCACCCTTTGAATAACTTGTCATCATACGTGCGTACGTACGGCTTACCGTCTCCACGTCGTGGTGTAATTGTTATTCAATATATAATTATTTGGATGGGTATAATAATGATGTTTAACTCATGTAAATAATAAATATAACATGTTAATTATTCTTTATATATGATATACCATACATTTTTATATTATTTTAATATCAAAAGAATGATATTGTCGCTCATGCGTACGTACGGACTACCGTCTCCACGAATGCGATAAGATTCATTCTCTATCGTATCCATTAAAGTATAATTCTCATTTAATGATTAATAATAGTATTTAATGACTTTATATCATTCTTGATATTATTAAGAAACAACCTATCCATAACAAACATGTCTTACGTAACAAAACATATAAAAAAAACGAGTAAGTTAACACCCGAAACGACGATAATACTAAGATATTTTTAACAAAGCAATGTTAAAAGATCATATATGATATCATATTAATATATATGATTCTTGTATAATTTAATAACAATTATTTCACCATTATACAGGAGTTTAACCTACCCTCAACCAAGGAAAAGTACACGGTAAGGGTTATTTCACAATCTCTTCATTATCCGAGGTTGTTTATACGAAATAATCTACTGGGATCTCTTTATCATCCAAATCCATGTTTCTTAGAAATGTATTTGAAAACATTATTACTATTTAAAAGAATATGTGTTAAAGTCATTTATACCCTTTTTTGACTTTTTATAAGAGTTTTATAAAGGAATCATTCCGTCGTTTTCCAAACAAGGTGCTTTTAACCTTTTCGACAGAATTAAGGTAAGAATATTTTTTTAACTTATACGGCGGGTGTGGTTATTTTACGCTGTTATAAAATCATAGAAGCTTACCTGACAAGCTTATAAGAATATTTTCAACGAAAATGTTTTATTTTATAAATATATGACTCTTAAATGATTTCAAAAATAGAAAGAGATATTTCTCTAAAAAGAGTTTTGATTTCATCTATGTCAACGTCCTTTGATGGATTTTACACTTATTTGAAGTTGATTTATTATGATACAAAACTTCTATATTTTATTAAAGGTTTTGTGATATGTTTGACTATGGATGTTCTATTTTTATACCATTCATAGTTTATGGTGAAAGTATTGACATTTCGTATGCTAGTTTTAATATGAATGTTAATGTTATGTTTAAACCTTTTAATATGGGAATGTATTGGACTTAATATGTGACGGGTGGAGCCCGCTATAGCTCCTCGATGCATCGGTAGGTCTCATGAGACAATATAGTGTCTTGGCACAAGGCCTTGACAAAATCTTATTTGTAGTCTTGGCACAAGGCCTTAGCTATGTGGTTATGATAGTCTGGCATTATGCATTCCATAATTATGAAAGTGGTTATTGATTTTGCATGTGATTATTCGATTAGTAGAATATCGATTTGAATAAGTAAATGGCATTATTTCATTTTATTTATGCCATACTATGTTGAAAGTTCATGTTTGAATGGTTTTTTTAGTTATACATTGCCTTAAATGTTTATTCTTATTTATGAATGTTTCCGCTATATTGTTATCCTTACTGGGCATTTGATCTCACCCCTTTTCTAGGTTTTATTTTTCCCAGGAAGTGAAAAAGTAAATTATGAATGACCTGCAGGGATATTATGAGGGGTTAATAGTGTGTACTATGGAGACAATATGTTGTTGTTGTAGTTTTTCACTTTATGATGTAATGTAAAACTTTATGAATATATCTACTATTTCCAAGGCTACTAAACCAATCGGTCTTTCAAGATTTGATATTTCTTGTGATCCTGCCAATGTTATGTAATAATGCACCAACTCTAGGTAACTAGGGTCGGGGCGTTACATAGTTTCACCAAACGATTTCACCAAATTGGTGGCACTGTAATGGTGGACCTAAAAGGATGGTAGATCGATATGGTTGCATAAAAATCGTGGCACTAAAATAATGGAATCGTAACTGTGGGACCATATCGGTAGCACCGAAAATGTGGCACAATGAATTTTTGGCACCATAACCGTAGCGCTGAAATGGTCCAACACAGAAATGGTGTCCTCGTAATGGAGGAAACGTGATGGTGTCCCACTAAAATGGTGTCCCACCATTCTCCAAATTTCCAATTTCCTTATTTTTCCAGTTTTATTCATCTTATGATTTATTTTACTTAAACCAAGTTTAAAGACATGTTTCAATGATTTTAAGGGAATTTCGAACGTTATTAACAATATCATTAATATCATAATTATCGTGGGACATTGAGATATTCAAACCGTGTGATCTTGAACAAAATATTATGTAAATGGATTTAGAAAGAATTCATCTGTTAATATAGGATTTGGCTCTTACATGCCAGGATCCTCCCATCCCAGTGTGTTTTTTTGTTCCCTCTTGGTGCGCCCAAATCCTTACTCTCTAGGCATGGTGTGTTCCTTCTCTTTATCCCCCTCTGATATATAATTCTTTTAGTTTCTTGATACTTTCATGATCCCCAATTATGGATCATAGGGGAGTGTTGAGTGCATATTGTTTCAAGTAGGTATCCTTCTTCCTCTATTTATTTGTGTATCATGTTGAATGGGTGTACTATTGATTCTTTATGTGGAATTAGTGAATTCGTTTCTTAAATGAGTAATAAATAATTCCAAGTAAGTATTGATTAAAAGATACCAGGTAGGAGATTAATGATGTTTGATGTTGATCGCCTTTTTTATTTTGATGTGTTTGTGGATGATGTGATCTGTTGTGGATATATGCCTTCTTAAAATCATGGTCCATGGTGGTCCTTGTCTATTCATGGGTGATTTTTTAAAAATGATGTTTTTTTCTATGAATAATTATTGTAATTATAAATGCAAATGATCTTGTATACTAGTTTCAATAAAATTGATTCCTTATGATGAAAACCCTTGGGTGAACACCCATATTCATTAAATTGGATTTAATGAATAGTTTTTTTCCAAATTCGAATACATACTTTTTAATAGGTGTGGTTGTGTGATGTTTAATGTTGGATTTTGTGACTATTTGGGTTTGGTGGTGCTACTATTGGGAGCATAGTTTTGGTTACATGGGGGGATAGTGGAGTTGTTTTGCGAGAATGTTGTGGTATGTGTGTGCAGCAGGGCTATTGTTTAATTTTTGTGGATGTGTAATTTGTGTGTGGGGTGTTACATATGGCTCAATAGAATCATAGTTTGTTAGATTTATTTATTTTGGATTGCATGTAATTGTTATATAGTGGGACTGAAATAGGGAAGTGGTTGGTCAGTGGGGCTCTAGGACTGGGATTCAACATGACATCATGTTTTTAGGTGTGTTGGGTGTGTTGTTTTTGTGGAGTGAGGCTACTGGTTTTATCCTTTAGAGAATTATTTTTTGGGATAACACAGAAGAATTATAGTAGGATATGATTTAATGGGTGTCAAGGTAGAAGGGGGTGTGAAGTAGGTCACTAGGATTTTGGTTATCTGTCGTTTTTATGAATGGTTGTTAAAATGGATTTCCTCACCTTGTTACCTTCAACCTAGTATGCCTTGACATTGTTTAGAAGTCTCTAGGATTCTGAAAATATTTGAAAATTCTATTCATGGTAGTTTCCCAGGGTAGTTCTTGAATAATATAATGTGAACCAATTTATTAATGAATGTAATGTTGTTAAATTAAAAATGGTTTGGGTTATGATTTGGAAGTGGCTATTTTTGTGGTTTTGCATATAGGGGTAGCATCATAAGTGGATTTGGTGTGATGATAGTTATTTTGGGACCCATAGGTTGGTCCCAGTGTTTTTTACCTATATGTATAAATTGTACTTCTTTGGGTTTTCTATACGCAACCACCCTTGTTATGAACCATCTTATGAACACCCCCATTTCATGGGGGAGGGTTTCCTTACCAAACATCCCAGTTGGGGATTAATGGATGGTTACCAAACTTCTTCCTCGCTCCAACATCTAAGTTATTAATGCTCTAGGGAATCATATTAGGCTATAATGTCTTGAGTTTTATCAAAGACCAAAATTAATTGGGTAGGTATTGTTGTGGATGAGGGGCCATGTTTTTTGCAGGACAATTTTGTTTTTTCCCAGTGTCTTCGTGATGAGTCCTAGGTGTCTTTCTGTGAGATGCATTTTTTTGTGGCTCTGGTGTCTGAGGGCGAGAGGTGTTTTGTTGTTCTGACCCAGGTGTCTACAGGTGGTATTAGTGTGTGTTTTGAGGCCAAAGTGTGTGTGGGCATGAAGTGGCAGTGGGACAACATTTTTTATTTGTGGTAGCATCAATATGTTATACATTAAGAATGAGAATTTAACAAGTTGGAAAGTTTGTTCTTGTACCCAAATGTCGATGTGCTTGAAATACAACATTTCATGACTTGTGTGATTTTTTGAGTGTTCCTTAGTGAGGATAGGAACATTATTACTCCCTGGTTTTTTCAAGGATCTACTATTTTCTCAATTTTTCATAAGTATGTTCTCATACATGTGAACTATTAGCTTTTTTTACTGGATATACATGTATACACACCCGGAATTTTTAAAACACTTTTTTAGTGTCAAAGAGAACATTGCAGACTATGATAGAATTTACTAGACTAGGCATCATGATATTTTATTCCCTAATAGTTATTCAATTCCCTTGGGTACTTTCTTTTGAACATAGGTTGTATTTTGTCCACATTGTACATTTAAACCATGCACATGTTGGATCACGGTTACCTTTATATAAATGTTTGGTGTTTTTTGGTGTTTTTAACATATTATCTCTTAATACCATTATAATTAAAATGGGCAATTCCTTCAATTTTGTGTGAGATTTTATACCCTTTGTTTGAGTCGCCACTTTTGGAACAATTGAAGGCATGAATCAAGGGTCATTATCCATACTTCATTATGAAGATGGAAGGGCATGGCCCTTCACTCATCATGAAGAAGTTGGGATGTGGAATAATGGTATCTGAGGCCAATGGTAGGGGGATCAGATTGAGTTTAGAGACAGGAAAAATGATAATTTCATGAGATTTTAATGACCCAAACTCTTATTAATGGAAATACATTTTGATCTAATTAATTGTCTTATTATGTAAAAATGGTAAATAAAACATATTTAGTTCCATGGAGTTATGTTATTCAGATTTTAAAATACTATTATAAAATGTTATCATTGGTAATATAGGCATTGAATAGTGATCACATTATTAGTATAAATAAAGGTTTTTAACAAATCCATTTCACTCAGACAAAGGAAGAGATGACATCATCCAGCCGAATTTCTCTGTATGAAGCCAATTTTTCGGAGCTTGGAAATGAGCTAGTGTCACTAGGTTTCGCTCATGGCCAAGAACTAGTCATGATTCAAAAATTTATGCTTTAACAAGACCGCCTACGGGAGAAGTGGAAGTTAATAGATATTACCACTTGAGTGATGTTATCTGAGCCACCCCAAGAGTCTGTCACGATCGCGCATTGTACCATTAGAACATATGCGAGTTTCACAAGAGGATAGGTAACAATACCCTATCACCATGAATGTGTGCTTATTTTTGTATAAATAATATGCATCTATTTTATTGGTACTTTTTTTAAATGTTGTGTCCGAAACCTCAATTATTATTAAAGAAAAAAAATACCTCATTAACTGGGTAGAGGGAGACCAATTACATATCCCGAAGTCCCAGTTGTCATTTATCCCATTACATGGCTCGTAGGGCCAAATTTTTGGTCTAAGGCCCATTCTATGAATAGTACTGCTACAGTATTTGTTACTGCTACAGTGCCCTATCACCAGTATAGTAACCTGTCGTTTCTAGAGGGTTTTTGCTGCTACAGTACCTACAGTATCACTACAGTGCCTGCACCCAATGGGTTTTCAATCCCCATTTTCCATGTAGTATACATGGTGGTTACCACTAAGCCACACCCCAACTACTTTTTGTGACTTGTAAATGTGTTTTAAAGAACAAATAGTATTTTTATTGAATATTAAATTAGGAAATCTATTTTTTTTAATAAATTGATTTTTTAATTAATTAATATTTTAATAAAATATTTTTTACTAAATCAATTTTTATTACATATAAATTATTGTATAATTATTATGACTATAATTGTAATTTTTATTATGTTTGGAAAGCTATTTTTTCAAAACCCATGAAATTTTGATAAATATTGGTTTTTATTAAAAAGTTAAAAATTAACATATTTATAAATTTATTTCCATAAAATGTATATTATTTTCGGATTTAGACTGTCAAAATTATCTAACTGCAAATTTTTCAGAATTTTCTGAGACAGTCGATGTTTTGGGTGAAAATTAAATGTCGTTTAAATATATAATGTGTTTTATGACCTCATAATGACACAATAGTAATGTAAAAAATAATATAAAAAGTATCTTATTCGAATATATGTTTCATCTTTTATATAATGTTATTTTTTATTTTATTTTATTATTTTTATGGTGCCTTAGTGGGCCCTCCAAAACATATAAAATATTTCAACTTTTTAAAATTATTTCCAATAGAGTGTGACTCACCTCCATATAAGAAAGCCTAATATTATAAAAATATAGGTCATTGGACTTAAAACATAATTTCATCCACTCTCCATGCACTCAATCCATAATAAAAATCCTTGGATTGTAGTTTAGATTATATTAATGTGTACTTTCCTAAACATACATAATAATGAATTCTTTCTCCATTCTTATATAAACCAACTCAATCTGTAATTTCTTGTCTCTCAACCCATTTTTTCTTAGACCAACCTATTCCCTCCTATATCTGAAATCCTCCCAAGGAACCCCACATTCCTTTTATGCCTACCTCAAGCCTCTCTGAAGCCTTTGGGATTACACTTCCTGGTAAGGGATTTCATTCTTCTTCATTTTTGGAAAAATTTCTATATGTTGTTATACCTTTTTTTCAATTAAATATGTTGGGGTATGACTTGAATCAAACCCCATAATTCCTTCCATATGTTATAATGATTATATACTTCCTTCTCTCTCAATAATTCTTCCAATGTACACCTTTTACCATGCCGAAATTCAGTAAGGAATTTCTCTCTTCTCATTTACGTTCAAGAAATTATTTTATATATTGAATCTATATTCCATTACATTTGTTAGGATATTTTGTTACATGAACCCATTAGTGTCCATTTCATATATAATTGTGAGATACCATTTTCTCTCTCATCAGTAAATTTTAGGATTTCAATATTACGTCATCATGATGCCGATGTTACACCAATATTTACCAGGCCAAAATCATCATGTATATTAATACCGTGCCTATTTCTCAATCAAGTGTATAAAACATTATGAACATGTATATATTAATTTATAAAATTCATATATTTATTCCCATTCTCTTATTCTTCAAATAAATTAAGATTTTTAGTGAATCAATGTGGTGTGATCCATGTGGCACACTTATGAATGAAATGAAATGTTTATAAAGGGTGCGCCATGACTGTGTGCCAATGCATTCTGTAAATATTAGTATCATAATATTTCACGTGAATTGAGGGTTTAATCATGATAATTAAAGTTAAATAAGGGTTTAATCAAGATAATTCAAGTACAATGCAGGTTTACTCGTGCTCAGTGTGCAATGAGCCTTGGCTCACGCTAATATCATGTTACATGTTGCTGCCACTTTTCCATGTTATGATAATCATCATATTCCATGGAATTATTTTCCTGTTTATATAATGCACCATTATTATTCCTATTTCCTAACATTTACTTTATTCATCATTTTATTCCAGTTTTACTCCCTTAATGGGCTTCATAGATCAGCCTTTTCTTATGCACGTCATGTGGTAATCAAAGGAAACGCTAAGTATTAATGAATGTTGTGGTCATGTAAAAGATGTTTCCAATAAAGATATTGTGTTTTATAATAAATTTAGTTATGTAATGTTCTTAATTTTCCAATACACTGTACATCTCGATAATTATAGTTTTCATAATTATATTTTTATGTAACCAATCATGTATATGTGTGTAATAAAGAGTAGGGTTGTTATATTTGGTATTAGAGGATAATATTAGTTATTTTATTTATTATGATTATAAAGAACTACTGAAATCCGTATGGATAAGAATATCTATAATAAAATATTCATATATTTTTTTGTGTATAGTGTATGTTTTTTGTCATGAAAATACATCTCTATCTGGATACGATCATGTAGAGGTTGTTGTAGCCCAGATGTATCTAGGGTTAAAACCTAACAACTTTCCATTGATCAAGACTCCAACGGTAACTAGTGCACAACAAAGGTCCTTGTTACACTATTTATTACAACAATCCCTAAGTGTATTCTTTGATAAATTCAATAGCTTAGTAGAAAAATTTTTACCAGAATAAAACAATTCCCCTAGGGATATATGTTGGGATGTTGATCATGGATAACATATAATGAAGCATATAAATTCATTATTTAAGAAAATAAAAGTAATTTAAATGTCATCGGGTTTTGTCTTTGGATTAAAATTTATGTGTACCACAAACAGTCCTTTTCATCAATCCAATGGATTATAATATGAGGACTCGGGCAACCAACCGATGTGAAGAACAATGCGATAACTATTCTAATGAGATTCCTTATCTAATGGTAGAGGGAATAAAAAAATTATCCCAATAATAACTCATTAAACACCAGTTTTGAATAAAAAAATGTTCAAGGGGAATGTCCAACCCCCCCCCCCCCCAAGAATGAACAATCCATAATTGAGAGCTTCATGTCATATGTGCATCCTACTATTAATTGATCATTTGATCAATCAATATCCATACAATGGATCAACTCCATTGAAAAAAATATTCTAAACCACTCAATGTTTTGAACAATAGGAGGTTATTCCTACTTCATATTATATGGTGGGTGATGGTAATTAGTGGTGGAGTTTGTTAAAAATATGAATCATGAGGAAGAGATCGAGGTGTGGGAATAGAAGGATTTCCAAATAATGTTTTCCAACAAATATATTCATCACACACTATGACATCAGATGTAAAGGGACTTCCTTGACCTCAAGAAAACAGATGACGAATCCATCCTAGAATACAAGGAAATCATTACAAGGATTATGACAACCCTGCTTTTTATCACAACTTAAACATGCTTTATTACATAAAACTTCACTTGATACAACAAAGGAGATCGAGAGGTTTAGTGTCTTTGGGGCTTAGGATCATTACATAAAAACTTTAAACTTGAAATACAACATCCTTATTGAAAACTTCCTTTACATGATCACTACATTCCTTCGTACTTAGCATTGCATGGGATAACCTGAGGACATGCATAAGAAAAGGGTGAGCTATAAAGCCCAGTAAAGGAGTGCACAATGAATAACATGAGGAGTACAATACATGTTAGGCAATAGTCATATCAAAAGAGCATAAGAGAGACATGAACATAAAGGAATGATAAAGCATGGTAATCATAACATGGAAATGTGGCAACAACACTTAACATTGAATTTGCATGAGCCAAGGCTCATTGCACATGGAGCATGAGTAAACCCTCATTGCACTTGAAGCACGAGTAAACCCTAGTTGCAATTGAATTATCATGAGTAAACACTCATTGCACATGACGTATCATGATACTATACTTTACCCAATGCATTGGAGCGCTATAAAGGGCGCACCCTTCTTAAACATTTCATTTCATGCATAAGTGTGCCACATGGATCATAAAACATGGATTCATAAAACATAATCATTTCGTCCACGATAAAGGAATGTGGAATTCATACATGAAACTTTACAATCAATATGTAAATGTGCATAAAGGTGAATACCCTTGATGGAGAAATGGGCATAGTATTCACTACACAAAGACATTGGCTTAGAAAATCGGTGCGATTTCAGCAGCGTAACGGCGTGACATAAGAATTCATAAAAAAGATTGATGAGAGAGAAAGGGGTTCCTCATCATATTTACATGTAATGGACAGTAAGGAGTTCATATATATACATGTCCCAACAATTGAAATGGAATTTAGAATCATGATACAAAAGTATTGCTTGAATGTAAAAGAAGAGAGAGAAGTTCCTTTCGGAATTTCGGCATAGTAACGGGTGTACATGGGAGGCTTTTAATGAGAGAGAAAGGGTTCTACCATCATTCAAACAATAAGAGGGCAGTATGTGAGAGGTGCAAAACCATACCCCAACATTCATAATTGAAATTAAAAGGGCAATAAAACTTAAAGAAAATTGACAAAAATGAGAAAGGAAGAAAAACCCTTACTTGGAAGTGTGCTTCCAAAGGCTAGAGAGAGGCTTGTGAGAGACTTCTTGGGAGCTTGGGGCACCTTGAGAGGATTCTAGGGAGAGTAGGGCAGAGGTTGGACGAACTTAAAGGGATTTGGGTGAGGAGGAAGTGGGAGCTTGGGTGGGTTTATATAGGAAAGGTGAAAGAATTCTTTATTATTAAGGTTTGGGACCCCTTATATTAAAATAATCCAAACCACAAACCATCCCATGGTATTAGCCCATGGTTTCTGGAAAAGGAAAGAGGAAAACAATATTTTTCATGTCCAAGGTCCGAACTTATTAAAAAATTAGGGTTGATTATGTGGAGGTGAGTCACACTCCCATGGAAATTAATTTAAAAAGGCAAAGTGTTGAATAAGTCTTGAGGGCTCCATTAATGCTTTGAAAAGTGAGTCAAACAAACCCAAAACCTCATTATTTTAATGATAAAACATATATTGGCCGAACCTAAGGATTATGGTATTTTATTACATCACCATTGGGTCATTATGATTTCATAAAACACATTATATATTTAAATGGTATTTAATTTTTACCCAAAAATTGGACTGTCTCAGAAAATTATGAAAAATTCACCGTTGGATAATTTCGACGTCCTGATTCCAAAAATAATATTTATTTTATCTAAATAATTTTCTAAATATGTGAATTTTCACTTTTAAAATAAAAACCAACATTTATAAAAAAATTCACGGGTTTTGACAGAAATGGCTTTCAATCCTTAATAAACATTTTAATTGCATTCATAAAATTATAAGATCATTTATAATTAATGACAATTAATTTAATATTAATAATAATATTTTATTAAAATATTATTTAATTCAAAAATCCTTTAATTTAATAAAATATAATTCTTAATTAAATAATAACTAAAAACACCATTTGTACTTTAAAAACTAATTACAATGTATCAAAAATGACTAGAAATTATATTCATTATTATATATAAAAAAAATAATGTACATGAACATGGTTCTACTTATTTGTTACATAACCCCTTA